>CM002493.2:13622500-14872500 GCA_000573905.2 Oryza punctata
CACTCACTGCATGACTGGCTGTGCGAGTACATGATGAGCAAGGATGAGAAGGAGTATCTGGTTTGGTTGAAGAGCATGAAAGAATTCGTTGGGAATTGAGTGCCGGTGCGTAATGTTTGTCCCTCATAATTGTCCAAAGCTACATTGCATAGCAAGTCACGTTTGGTGAAAGAACATATGGTGGTTTTATTTGTCATAAATCCTTGTTGTTTTTACCCAGCACTGTTTGCTACTAGCTAGCTAGCCGTTTATTAATCCCTTTGAGCTTTGGATGATTGTGTGATTATTTTGCTCTTGTGCGTGGAGTTTTTTAGTACTTGCTGTCGAAGTGTTGTCATAATTTCAACATGCGAATTGTCTCCACACCTCCAGAAATTAATTATCTCTTTTGCCTATTCGTGCACGCATTGTGCGTTCACAATGGATATCATAGCATCGGCACACTTTTTGAGATGTGGTTGTATAATAGCAATTCCGTTTTGCTGTGCTTAATCTACTTGTCGGTCGCTGTTTCGTCGATCAATAGCATTTTAATATCAGAATAAACGAGTTATCGGATAAAGACTGAATCTTTTGCTGAATTGTCAGTCGTATCCAATCGGGTAGTTGTTTTTTTGTGTGCATTAGCTTTGCTTGCTGATACAATTAAGTCGTTGAGAAGGATAATCATTCAATTAAGTCGTAGAGAAAGATAATAAGATGCGGAGGACCTGCACCACGCGTCCACGCGTTGACCAATGCAAAGAGTGCCGGCGTACTGGCCGGGATCAGGATCACATGTGTGCGTGGTGCAAAATATTTTAGGTGAAATTACCGTCAAACATATACTTGCCGTGGTCGCATTGTATTTGTCTATGGAGAGTTGGGGACAACTCGTCTCGCTGTTTTCAGATAATTCATGCTCTCGCTTTCCACCAACTCCAGATAACTGGAAATATTGTATCAACAGAGGAAATATTGTATCAACAGGAAGAAGAAAAAAAGATGATACAGAGAGGAAACAGTATAAAAATTTCTGTAAACAAAACTACTGCCTTCTTTGCTAAATATTTATTGTCTAAATCTCAAAATATAACAATTGTTAACCTTCAATATTCAAATGTAATAATATTTAGCTTTTAAAATTTGTTCGAAATATAGCAGCATTGCACATGTAAATGGTGAATTTTGGCCCCAAAGTATCATAGTTCTAACTTATCCGGGTCTATATCTCACCCATCTCGAGAAGTGAACCAAGTTTATTTTTACTTCTCTCTGAATCCCCGTAGCGAAACTAAAACTTATTATATTTTAATACATAAAGTTGGAAGAATTAATGGTCATGTCAAACTTACGGCCGCTCCAAATTACGCGTAGTCCACCCTTAACTCTATTTAATATCACATTGTTAGTTTAGTAAGGATAGAACCAACTTGTGAGGGCTTATCAGTTCAATCATATCACTCCTTGGTTAATCTTTTGCACGAAGTGATGATGAAAGTGTAAATTGGGTGCTATGTGTAAATAAGCCGTTTGTCGGATGGGTTATGCTACGCAGTTCTGGAGGTCGGGCTGCTACAAATGGTGTGAGAGCATATGGCGGATGTAGGGTCAGTGTGCAGGTATATACTTATGTGCGTTAAAGGGGCGTGTGCTCCTGGACATTTGCATATATGCCTGTGTGGTCGTCGGGTCCTTTTTTGAGGGTTGTATGTGATATCCAACCAATTAGGATTTAGCCTGTCTAACCCATGAGAGATGTGTGCGTATGATTACTACCATATTGATAGTTTAGTAAGGATTGAACTTATAAGAACTTGTCCCTTCAATCATATCACTTTGGGTTAATCCTTTTATATGAAACAAAGATGAAAGTGTAAATGACGTGATATGTATAAGTGAACTTGCTCATTGGATAGGCTGAGTTACGCGGTTATGGAGGTCGGGCTGTTAAAAAACGAAGGGAATGTGTTTAAACTACTAATTTTTTTTTATCAAAACTATGAATTTACTGTGACTTTAGTTAGTTACTCCTCTATCCAGGAATATAAGCTCCCTCTATGCAGGAATATAAGCATTTACATATTGTTTTGATTTGAAGATTAAGAATGAGAAGAAAAGGATTTGGTGTCTTTTATTGTTGAAAGTGAAAGGGTGGTTGAGGATAAGATAAAAAAATATTAAATAAGAAGTGATTGATGGTATAAGGAGTACTTTAGATATACTTATTGATGATTTCAAATGGTTGGAATATTGATATTTATGGATGGATGGGATATTTAAAAAACTACACCAATGTTGATGATTTTATCGTGGAACTACAGTTTTATTTATTCGTTAGATAGGTGTAGGCTTGTATTACAATTTTCATAAAAAAAGGGGCTAAAGTTGTCTTTACTGATAAATCGTTTGCCTTTTTTCACGAAATGTCCGATTAATGTTGCATCCACGTGATAGTTTTGAGCATATAATTGCAGTTTTATAACATTTACTAAAGATATGGGTGTACTAACATTATTTTCCGTTATAGTAGTCAATCTCCAACTCATAAACCGTGCGTTGGAAAATGTGGAGTGTCCTTATTTCTTATATGAACAAATATTATTCCAAGGGTTTATGTTTTTTCTTTTTTCATTTTCAAAGTGAAAAACACTCCTTCATGGGTTCACCCAAAACCAATGAGAAATCTACGAAAAACTGGCTAATGTTGGTTGGCTTTTCATGAACTGATAAGATCAAGGATAACAGTAATTACAAGTATACTATAAATTTACGTGGAAAAGATAAGGCTATCCCAAGCGGGTGTTCTTGAACCGTGGCCTTATTCACATCGTTCGGCTCGTCATCGCTTTTGGAGCCGGAGCCGTCTAACAGCAGATGCGCGCGTTCACTCACATAGGGACGAGCCTCCCTACGCTCCTCGGCCCCTTTTTGTCAAGCCATGGAGCTAGGCTCCGCGTTGGGTGATGTCATGGCTAGCCTCGTGTTTGTGGACACTCCTCCCGCACCAGCAATTTCCCCTTTCACCCTTGGCCTCATTGTTGGAGGAGCCGGAGGTGGTGGAGGAGCCATTGCCGGTGTGACGAAGATGGATCCGCGACGGTAACTGCCTGCAGATGGTGCGACCCACCAGATCCGATTAGCTGGCATCGTCACCGAGCAGTGAAGGTCGACGTGCGACAGGAGCCGAGGAAGCCTAGGAGTGCTGCGTTTCGCCCCGTGCGCTGTTGGCCACCAGAGCCGCTCGTGCAGAGGGAGAGAGGCGACGAGCTGATGGTAGAGGGAGAGAGGCGAGTGAGCAACGGATAAAGATGAAGAGAGAGGTGATGAGCGGCACGCAGAGGGAGAGAGAGGTGAGGGAGCGGCGGAGAAAACAAGAGGAGACCGGTTTTCGGTTAATAAAGTAGGGTAGGGTAGAGAAATGCACATGTGGTTTCGTGGGCTGAGACACATGTGTTGGTGAGCTAGAGTACCTTCAAACAATTGTCTCAGATTTTATAGGGTCCATTTAAGAGTGTCTTCCGTTGGGAGATATGTGTCCTATGAGTAGTCTCAGCTCATATGACCCAAGTGAGTTCACTGATAGGCTTCCATTAGGGATGCCCTAAAGTAAATGAGGAGAGTTGGTTCTTATACTAGAGTTAGCTCTACACATCTATATCTAATTAAAAAACACCTAAGACTTCCATAGCTTTCTTTGCCCGTCATTTTCTCTCAGCCGGCCCTGCTCCCTTTTTCTCTCCTACTGGGCCTCCATCTCTCTCCCTCGTAGATCTTTTTCCATATTTCTTTTATGAGGATTTCATATTTTTTATTAGTCCGATCCACTGCACGCGTGCTACACCCTCCCAGGCCTCCATCTATTCTCCCTCTTAGATCTTTTTCCATATTTCTTTTATGAGGATTCCCTATTTTTAATTAGTCCGATCCACTGCACGCGTGTTGCATCCACCCAGACCTTCATCTCTCTCCCCTCTTGGACCTTTTCCATATTTTTTACTAGGATTCTGTTTTTTACGAGTCCGATCCACTACATGTGTGTTGTGCGCATGCCTTTAGGTGCTGCTCGTGCCGAACCCTAGTACCGCCACCACATCGATCTACCACCCCGTGCGTTTTCTCCTCCAATTAATTGCAAAAATTGATTCTCCACTCCTCCCTCATCATTTTCCCGATGATTCCCTTTAATTCGGCTTTAATTCGCCGGATTTAATTTTCGTTTAATTGTTGCCAGTGATGGCTAGTCGACGAACTTCCCCGTGTCGTTTTTAACCCGAGAGGATCGGCTCTAGCACTATACGGGTACATGATTGTCGCTCGAAGGTTGAAGACGGTAATGAAGCGCATGAGTCTAACTTGAAAATGATAAGAGGCAAAAGCGGTTGTGCTAGTTAGGACTTGGGTTTACGACTTCTCTGGTACATAACAATCTTATTAACAATATTTTAATTTATTGCTCAGATCCTAATAGTTACTATTGTAGACTGAAAAAATTTCATTTTTTTCTCCATTAAATTTACCGTGGGAGGAAAAAAAGCAGCAGCTATAATATTAACTCTAACATGGATTAAAAAACGATCGGTTCGAACCCTCGCGACTCGTGACGGTTCGGTACACTGGCATAGATGACTGCGATTCCGAGTCCCGGTGACTCGTCCTCGTCACAGCTGCAGACGACAACCTCTGCCGCGCGGCAGCCCGCGGACAGCCACGTCGAGGCCACGCGCAGCCCTCGCCTCGCCACGACACCGAGACACGGATCACTTGGCCCATAAAACTTGACGCCCGCGCCCGCGCCGCGCATCCCGACGCGAGCGAACGGCATCAGATCGGACGCCGCGAGCGAGCGAGCGAGCGAAACGCCATCAAACTTGACGCAACAGCCCATCGCCCGATCTCCATCCACGCCGCCTGCGGCCTGCCTCCGCGCCCGCGGGAAGGAGAGAGACAGGGGGGGAGAAGCGCCCGCCCGCCCGCTGCTCCTCCTCCTGCTGCCGCCGGCGCGCCGCCGACTGTTCGTCCGTCCGTCCCGGCTTGCCCCGGCGTCATGGGCGCGAACGGCAACGACGCGGTGGCGGCGGCGGCGGCGGGGGAGAGGCCCATGGGGGCGGCGAGGGTCGTGGCGGAGGGCAGGGCGACGGTGTTCCGCGGCGCGGACTACTCGCTCCCCCGCACGACGGTGGCGCTCGCGCTGTGGCTGGGCGGCATCCACTTCAACGTCCTCCTCGTCCTCGCCTCTCTCTTCCTCTTCCCCCTCCGCGTCGCTGCCATGTCCGTCCCCTCCTCTCTGCCTATTTTCCCCGCTCGTGCGAATCCTCATCGTCGCCATCATCCGCGTTTTCTTTGGTGCAGGGTTGTGGCGTTCCAGCTCCTCTTCATGCTCATCCCCCTCAACGACAAGGACAAATGGGGCCGCAAGATAGCCAGGAACGCCCTCTTCTTCCTATTCAATTGCTGAAAATTTCTCATCTTTTTCTTGGATGCTGGACTGACAGGGAGCATATGCCGTGTGCTGCAGGTTCATATGCAGGTACGCCATGGGCTACTTCCCGATTAGTCTGCATGTGGAGGACTACAAGTGCTTCGATCCCAGCAGGTCATATGGTGAGTCCCAAATTTGACGATTCTATTTGTGGATGCTAATATCATCATCGATTCCTCCGGTTAGTTATGGCTCTAGCTGTCGATCTCACTGTTCCCCTTTTTGTTGATGATGATGTCGAAAGGAGAAAGAGGGGGAGGAACAAATAGCAGATAGGAGGTGATCTGTTACGCAGTTTGTGGTGTGCTGATGTTGGTGTACTGTATCTGCAGTGTTCGGCTTTGAGCCACATTCTGTGCTGCCCATCGGAGTCGCGGCGCTCGCTGATCTTGTTGGGTTCATGCCTCTACCCAAAATTAAGGTCCTCGCGAGCAGCGCGGTAAGGCCCCGGAATTGCCAGGAAGCACAATGCAACAGGTTAACTGAATTCACCACACATTTCGTAGCCCGTGTTCCTGATTAGTTTGTGGTGCACTTTTTAAGGTGTTCTACACCCCGTTCCTGAGGCAAATATGGACGTGGTTAGGACTAATTCCTGCAACGAGGAAGAATTTTCAGTCATATCTTGGAGCTGGTTATAGCTGTATCATAGTGCCTGGAGGTGTACAAGAGATTCTTCATATGGATCATGATTCAGAGGTTTGCCTTATCATTCATTCTGTTGATGGTTTATTTCTCTTATATTATTGATACACAGGGAACATAGTACATTCTGTTGCAATATATATCTGCTATAGTTCCTAATCTATTTTTTTCAGGCAAATAGTGTACAGAATTACAAAGGTTCATTATCTTTGTCTTTGGCAGGTTGCCTTTTTGAAATCAAGGAAAGGGTTTGTCAAGATATCTATGCAGTCTGGCTGCCCTTTAGTTCCCGTTTTCTGTTTCGGACAGGTAGCGGCATTGCTCTGGTCCATAATTTTGGATCTGTTATTTCTTAGTTTACAGAATAAACAAGGATATTTAGTTATGCTAGTCTTGAAACTCCAGATGCAATGAAATAGCATTACTGCTTTCTCACAAGTTCATATATAGTATTATTACATCATTGATTCACTATCAGTAAATGCATATGTAGAAGTTCCTATTTCTGATTATCAAACTTCTTGCTAGAGCTACGCATACAAGTGGTGGAGACCGAAGGGCAAATTGTTTGTGAAAATTGCTAGAGCAATTAAATTTACTCCCATTGTATTTTGGGGAAGATACGGGTAAACTATCTTGTTTCCTGTTTGACCTGATAAGTTCCATATCTACTTATGTGTTCACCTTTTGTTATATTATCTTACATTAATAATTCTACTGGGCCTACTGGCGTATTTGAATGCAGGACACCGATCCCTTTCCCAACACCCATGCATGTAGTTGTTGGCAGACCCATTGAGGTCGAGAAAAATTCTCAGCCTACCATTGATGAGGTGAAAAATGCCTTCTTATCTAAACTATTCTGTAGATCTGTTGGAAAATAATTAGGGAAAAAAGTAGGGTGCAAGGCCATATGAGAATCTCTGTTCAGTCTACCTCATCTGCCACATGAGCTTTCTCTTCTATGAATAAAATTAATTAGTTTGGACTATTGGTTTAGCATAATAGTATGAACCAGTTTTTATCACTGCTTAAAAGGCAAATATTCAAATTAGCTAAAGCATGTCTCTTTGTTTTTTTTACTGAAAGCATGTTTGTTATTGTGGACAGATAAATGAAGTCCATGAACAATTTACTGTGGCCTTGCAAGATCTTTTCGACAAATACAAGACAGAAACTGGATATCCTGGCCTCCATCTAAGGATCCTATGATATAATCCCAGCACTAAGCTCAGGTTAGGCTTCAGGAATAACATGGCTCTACTGTAGGAGTAACCAGTAATCAAGTGGCACTTCGCATTCAGCTCGCAGTATGGTCATCTTCAGAATCTGCAGTCTGTAGCTAAGGCATGTGGTTCGTACAGAACCGCCGATGTAAAAATTATCACTGCAGGCCGCTCATAAAGCCTTATAAAAGATGACCTTTCTCATAAATTTTACTTTGTTTCGAACTTTCGATGAGTGAATGCATGTGTAAATAAACACTGTGAATATCAAAATGCAACATTAGATTGGAGGATCGTGAGATGGATGCAGAAAGAAAAATGCAGCCTTTAGGCTGTGTTCGGCTAGAGTTGTTCAAGCTTCTTCGCGCGCACGTTTTTCAAACTGCTAAACGCGCACGTTTTTCAAACTGTTAAACGGTACGTGTTTTAGAAAAAGTTTACATACGAAAATTGTTTAAAAAAATCATATTAATTCATTTCTAAAAGAATAGTAAATACTTAATTAATCATATGGAATGAGTCGCTTCATTTTTCGTACGGAATGAGTAAACAAACACATCCTTAATCTTCGTAATAAGATCGCATTTCGTACCTGAAACCATGTCTTTTTTTTGTGGGGACGGCGTGCGATGAGATACTAACCTTCATTCTCAAACGGATCTTAGTGCTTGGAACGCAGGCAGTCAAATTTTGATATCTTAAATCATACCATATGTTTTAATAGATTAAAAAAATATCATAATTTAAAATGTTAAACTATTATTAAGAAATTTATCATGAAAAAAATTCCATACAGTTATGTTTTGAACAAGTTCTTTTATAAATACTAGTAAAATATTCATATACTGTAACATGCTCTAATAATATCAGATGATTTAGTTAGAATTAAACCATCATTTTCAAACTCCGATTAACAATGATAGGACAAAAAAATGGTAAATAGGTTATTTGGTCAATGTGTTATACAACGTAATACTACCACTCTATACACTGTTGCGCTTGTGCATGTATGAACTTAGGCCCACTTTGAATCGTAGGATTGGAAAAATGGAGAAATAAAAAAATATAGATTTCGATGAGAATACAAATGCAAAATAGATGACTGTAAATCACAGGAATAAGATAGGAATAACCATTTGATTAGATTATAGAAAAAACGCGGGAGTTCGATGAGAGAGATAGACTCATAGGATATTTTTCAAGAGGTTGAAGCTCCGTGTAAGTTTCCTCCAAAATCTATATGCAATGAGCCATAGGGTTTTGAAAGCTTTAATTTTATATGTAAAAGCAATGTTCACAAAATGGTCATTTTCTTTTTGGTCATTTTGATTTAAAGGATTGAAGCTTTCAAAATCCTTTTCACAAAATTCACAATATAACTTAAATCAAGATTATCTTGTAAAAGCAATGTTCACAAAATTATCTTTTTTCCTTTTTATTAGACTTAACAAACACATAACTTACACGTTCACAAAATTAACTAGCAAAATGTTTAATCTATTATCCAGTATTGCTAAGATTTTATAAGAAAAATAACTAGCAAAATGATTTTCACATGCTCAGTTCAAGATTGACCACCGTGGATGGGGCTTGCTTATGCTCACTTTAACACGTTAGCAGTTGGCTGCATTAGTGGGGGGCCTAATACGTTAAGACCTTAGCTAATTACATAGTTTACTGGTTAGCTGGGATAAGGAATAAGCAAAATTGGGGGTGGCCAGGCCACTTCCCGCCACCCCTTTGGCTCTGTCACTGGTGGTGGCAGATTTACGTCCACTATCACTGATTTATTTTAAATTGTACAGACATAAGTTATATAGATATAATGGTAATAAATATATAATGATAAAGGTAATAATGAGACGTATATTGGAGGCTGTTGAAGTTCAAAATGGATTTTATAGGAATTAGACTATTTCTTATGAAAAAACCTGTAAAATAACCACACTCGAAAGGAGCTATAAGTTAATATTGAGTCTGATAAGCAAGGAGCTATAAGTCAACGTCGAGTCAAATAAATACAAGAAGGCACATTACAATGAGTAGCTAGAGTAAGCACATACTCCCTCTGTCTTTAGAAAAAGCTAACCTAGAATGTGATATAACCTAATATAATGAATCTTGATATGAGCACTGTTCTAAGTTATATCCTTACTAAGGTTAGCTTTTTTTTTTTTACGGAGGGAGTATATTTATGGTATATCAGGTCGTATAACAATTTAATATAGTGTTCCCTTAGCCCATAGAGACACTTTAAAATTTGTCTCACGTAAGACTTAGTTTTTAATAGTTACAACCAATCAGGAAAACATTTAATTAGTGTGTAATCCGATGAAATTATTACTGTGACGAGGCACAAACTAGTGTTCAATCGGATGAAATGCAGACTCCAGGAAGAGTAAGGAAGGCCAAGTCGGCAGAATATTTCCATTGGTCGGGTTGAAATAAATTTCAGCCAATCCAGTGGATTGGGCCATAATTCAGTCCTAACACGCCCTGATCACTCAGGTTAGTCCACCTAGACGCTACAAGACCTGAGTAACACATCTGTACGTATCGCGAACCACAAGTCGAAGGCGTTGAACAGAAAGAAAATGAAACAGATCGCTGTTTAAAAGAAACGAACAAGAATTTTCCTTTTAACAAAGGATTTTAGAGGAATTGGTTTTGTCAAATATATGTAAATTCCAGCATTCAAGAGGAGCCATAAAAGTCAACGTCGCTCGTACCTGATAAACACAAGAAGCCACATATACTCCTCGCAAAAAAAAAAAGAGCCACATATACTGAGTAAGCCGAGATGACTGTTGGAGGCCATCCAAATACTATTAAGATTTTTTGGGAAAAAATGTTTAGAAAAACACGTATCACCATAGAAAGCTACCAAGATTAGTTGTGCAAAGAAATGCACAACCAGGAACCATACCTCAATCACATAAATACATGCCAGAAGGAAACCTAGCACCAAAGTGGCCATGCATAGAATGCTGAAATTCTATGCACAAAACAGAGCATCCAAAAAGCGTTACTGCTAGACTAACGACAACACCATAAAGTGGAGTCTTCAAAAACTACCGCTCTAGTGAGGTTGACACCATATGCTCACCCTGAGATTCTTATAGAGAGAGAAGATGGGAACCTCGACAATACCTCCGAGGGGGTTACCACGCTCGAACACGTATATGTTGCTAGCCTAGTGAATCATCAGGCTAGGCTTTCGCCTGGAATACTTTGCATATCCCTGTCACCTTCCATCTCAGATACCACCATTCAAACTTTGGCAGCACATGGCCTCCGCTGCATCAGATCGATACCTCTTTCACCAACCTATTTTCAGTCCTTTCACCAGCAAGATCTTAGTTGCATCCCACCGCCACTCTCCCGCATACTGTCCCAAGCCTCCTCCAACCGCCCACCCGACCTTCTCGTCGAATCTGACCAAGAAGAACCTAGAAACTAGGTAGTGTCACCTTGGCAGCTCGAGCCTTCCTCTACAGACTAGCCACCGCCTCTACCTTGCCTATAGAGCTCCCCACAAAGGAAGGGAGGAGCTCCATAGAGAGAGGGGTTGCCTGACCAGCATCGAGGGAGATGACCTCACCGCCAATCCCTTGCGTGCTATTTCAGGCCTCCTTGCGCCCCACTGCCCACTAGTCTCCTTGCCGATTCAGCCATGGAGGAGCTCCACAGGAAGGCGGGCTGCCTGCCCGACAACCAAGGAGACAGCCCGTCAACAAGCTTCCAAGCCAACACTGCTCGACTGCCACCGACACGATAAGGGGGCCCTGCCCAACAGCCATGCTATCGTACCGTACGTCCCACCCACCGCCTCACCGGTGCCACTCCGTCAACCGGAGGTCTCTCGTGAATCCACGCCAACACCACTGTGCCACCGCCTCTCCACCCATCGGTGGTGGTCAGTGTCGGCGTCACCATGCCGTTGCACCTTGCATGTCAGCTCTGGCACCACCGCACAATCACCTTGGCGCCCACCAGCAGCTTCTAGCCGGATATGCTCCCCGAGATCCTTTTCCACCATCGTGAGCCATGGCCTTCCATGCCACGACTCCCTAGCCACTACGCCGCTGCCAACCGCCGATCGCCATGGAAGTTGCCAATTTCACCTCGTGCCATACTTCACTGTGATTTCTCTACTCCGACCTAATGCCATTTGATCAAAATGTGATGGAAGTGCTATGGATCAAAGGAAAATGGATGACCTGTGCTTCTGGTCCAAAGCAAGAACTTTTTTTGCTATCTTTTGGCACCAGCCTGTTTCATGTGCTAAATTTCTCTTTCACATACTATATTGGAAGCGTACCTTTTACAACTTAATGTTCCCTTAAAAAATAGCTTAAAGTACCATACAAATTTACCAGGCACCTGCACAAAGATAAACAAGACAAGGTACGACTTTAGTAAATCTGAGTTGGCATACAAAGCGAAGTCTAAGCCTCCAAGGTAGTGCAAGGAGACATACAAATTTACATTTAAACAAGGAAAAATTCTACCAAGGTAGAATCCTTAATCCCTAACAAACAAACTGGCGGTATAATCTCTCTTTTTTTTCTGCAGTTACTATGCGTTCTATAGTAATTACTACTCCCTATGTTTCATATTATAAGTCATTTGATTTTTTTCTAAACAAATTTCTTTAAGTTTGATCAAGTTTATAGGAAAATATATATTAGTATTTTCAATTCAAAACAAACATATTATCAAAATATATTCAATATTAGATTAAATAAAACTAATTTAATATTTTAGATGTAACTATTTGTTCTATAAACTTGATCAAACTTAACAAAATTTGTCTGAAAAAAGTCAAATATCTTATAATATGAAACGCAGGGAGTATTTTCATAAACTTCAAACGGAAAAACAAAACTCTCACAACATACCTTTCTATTCATGTATACTTCGGCGCCGTTGCTACCGTTCTGAATACAGCGAAACTGTATCTTATTGATTGATGAGTACTACTCCCTCTGCTTCACATTACTAGTCGTTTGATTTTTTTCCTAGTAAAATATTGTTAAGTTTAACTATATTTATAAAAAAATTAGCAACATCTCAAATATCAACTTAGTTTCATCAAATCTAGCATTCAATATATTTAGATAATATGTTTGTTTTGTGTTAGAAATACTATATTTTTCTATAAACTTGATCAAACATAAAGAAGTTTGACTAGGAAAAAAATCAAATTATAATATGAAACCAATATTAGGATCATAATTGGAAGAAGAAACATTGCTCATCGCTGAATTACGGCAACGGCTACGGAGCTGTCCAAGATCAACAAGAACAGACTTGTCATATGCTGCGGAATAGTATAGACCCCAGGCCCCTAATTAATACCGATCTCCACCATGGGAAAAACTCTCGTGTATTTTGGATTCCATTCTCAAGTACACTCTTTCTCACAACCTGTGGCATAGTTCAATGAAGATTAGGCGTGTAGTGGCACTAGTACAGATTTCTGTTTTTCCGTACGGTTAAAATGCGTTTTTTCGTACGGAGGTCTTACCCGTCTGCACCCAGGGATCTGGGAAAATAAACATATTCGCGTGTGGGCGGTCCAACCGCACGGAAAAATACATCTTCTCGTGCGGTCCATTTATACTGACCACACAGAAAGATGTATTATCCCATGCGGTCTATTTATACCGATCGCATAGGAAAATGTATTCTTGCATACGCCCTAGCACATGCTAGCCGTTTGGGAAGATCTCGTACGCACTTGTACTTTTTTATTTTATTTTATTGTTGTGTTTTTGAATGGTACACTAGCAAATCTAGTCGTAGTTATTCGCGCTCAATTACAAACACGATTGAATTTTATAATCAAGATATTACAAGTTAAACCATATAAAACATCGATATATATAATTAATATAGTATATATAATTACTATATAATCATCAAATTGATCAAACTGACAAATTAATTCATCACAAAGTCCATCTCAAAACATTCATCACCAATATAAGTAAATTCATCTACAAAATGCATATATATACATCAAAAATTCATATAGATTATCACATCACATCACATCATTTTCAAAAGCACATATATTCATCGAAATTCACATATAATCATCCAAAATTCACCTATAATCATCCAAACATACGTCAAAATAATTTCACATTATATAGAAAACTAAAAAAATCACACATACTAGGAGGCGGCGACTAGGTCAGGAGGGAGGAAGGCAGCGGCAGCGTCGGTGTCCTCCAAGATGCGGCGGCAGTGAGGTCGTCGGCGAGGGAGGCAACCATGGAGGAGGGCGGAAGGTGGCGGCATTGACGGCGTCGAGGTCATCGGCGTGAAGGGAGGAAGGCGGCGGCGTCGGCAGTGTCCTCGCCGCCCGGGCCAGGTGAGGAGGGGGCCGGCGGTGAGGGAGGTGGCTGTGGAGGAGAGCGGAAGGTGGCAGCGTCGACGGCGTCGGCGGCGTCCTCGCCGCTCGGGTCGGGTGAGGAGGGGGCCGATGGCGAGGGAGACAGCTTGGAGGAGAGCGGAAGATGGTGGCGTCGACAGCGTCGAGGTCGTCGGCGTGGAGGGAGGAAGGCGGTGTCAGTGGTGTGGACGAGGGCGGAGGGGAATGTGGCAGCGGATCTGGGTGGGCGGTGATTTGGACAGCCTGGCGGCGTGTTTTTGGAGGTTTTGGAAACCTCCAGACTTAGAAAAATTTCAGTTCCCGCGGGCGGCTTTATAGATGACACATCATCCCGTGCGGGTGACTTAAGAGCCCGCACATGAAAATGCTTAGCCCGTGCAGGTTACTCGAGCGCCCGCATGGGATAATAGTTATTCCGTGCGGGCGACTAAGATGCCCGCACTCAATAACTATTATCCCGTGCGGTTCGTGTAAGTGGACCGCACACATAAATAATTTTCCAAAAATATTTATGGTACACAATTATTTCTCTATTTCCTAATCTTTCTTTCTTTTAATGGTGAAATAAATAAGACACTAAACACAAAAAGTACCAAAATATTCAAAAAATACCACATATATAATTGTGTTACAAAATATTTTCACATAAATAAACTATAAGACATAAGACACATGTAACATTTTTCCGTCGATAAATAAACCATTACAAAATATTTTCTTTTCCATGTGACAACGACATGCCACATATTTTCACATAGATAAACGATTACAAAATAAACTATCGTTTTACACTTTTACAACACCATCCGTCCGTTTCTCGCAAAAGTTGTCTTTATCAATCTTTCGCTCTACGTATTGGTTGTAATCGGACGCGTCCTCAATGTTGTCAACTCCAATGATGTGTTGCTTTCCCGGTACAGTAATGTCCATCCGCTCGTCGGATGAGTCCTTCACATAGAAAACATGTGCAACACGTTCAATGAGAACCCACAGATCATCCTTGTGGCCTAGTTTACTGTGTTCTACAACCGTAAGGCCGTAGAATCGATGGATACGCCTATTGTGTCTTTGACCTATTGGCATCGAAGCACCGGGATCTGGATGTTAAGGCCGTAGTCAAGCTCCCAAATGTCTTGTATGATCCTGTAGTATGACTTCTTCTTGTCTGTTGCGTCCAACGCCTCCACACGAACTCCACTATTCTGAGCTACGCTTTCTTGTCCTTGCCTATCGTGTAAAACGTATATCCGCCGATGTCGTACACTTGCCATGAGGTCATGAGGCTAGTTGGGCCATTTGCCAGCGTCTGCAATGTTTTTTCCTCGAGCGATTCACCGAACGGTAGGTTTTGATCCTTCAACCATTCAGGAAACTTGCGCTTCTGTTCCTTTGAGATCCAAGAAGCCAGTCTTCTGGGGTTGCAGGCTCTGATCTCGTTCATGTGTTTCTCAATGTACGGCTCGAGGATGGCGAGCTGTTACAGCACGCTGCTATGTGCTTCTGCTACAGCTTTGTAGTCGTTATCATCGAACCTTTTCTTGCCTATGGTCCCCTTCTTAGTTAACCGACCCTCCTGTAGAGAGGGGGTATCCCAATGGGTGTAGCATCCTTCATGTAATCTATATAGCACTCAACCACCTTCTCACTTGTGTACCCCTCTATTATTGATCCCTCCGGATGAGCTCGGTTACGGACATACCCTTTTAGAACTGACATATACCTCTCATACGCCCACATCTGATGTAGTTACAGGGGACCAATTTTGATAATCTGAGGGATGATGTGGACAATCAGATGCTCCATCATATCGCAATAAGATGGAGGGAAAAAATCTCAAGCTGGCACGCTATATCGATTGTGAATGTTTGAAGAGGGCCGAACTCCTCAGGATCAAAAACCTTCTGTGATATTCGATTGAAAAAGTAGCACAACTTTGTTATCACTACCTTAGTGTGAACTGGCTTGACCGCTGTTATAGCAATAGGTAGGAAGACAGTTAACATCTTGTGACAGTTATGAGCATTGTATCCAGAGATGGTCAAATCTTTCATGGATACAAGTTTTCTGATGTTCGATGAGAAACCAGTCGGGACTTTCAAACTATGCAAGCATCCACAGAAAGCCTTTTTCTCTTTTGGTGTCCGTGAGTAGCATACCGGAGGAATCTCGATCTTCCCATTTGCAAGCTCTTTTGGGTGAAGGTCATGCCTTATGTCTAGATTTACTAGGTCGGTACATGACTTCAGCCCATCTTTTGTCTTACTTGGGATGTCCAGAAAAGTGCCAATGGTGTTGTCGAACACATTCTTGTCAAGATGCATTACGTCAATGGTATGATAAATCTCCAGGTCTTTCTAGTATTCTATATATGTCGGCCCCTGATTTTATAGCACAGGAAACCATATGTGTTTACAAATACCAACTCCCTGGATCGATAGGTTGGTATACACAGTCTGCATCACATAGTCTTACAATACCAAATAGTACATGGGAACCTGAGTAGGTTCTAATAGGCCGTGTCTGGCCGGATACAATACCAAATAATATAGAATAAGATAGGATAGCGGAAGCAAGGCTGCGGCGGTCCACCCATACTCCACAGGCATCGACTTGGGATTAGTCCATACGGTTCCTCCGTACCATCCCCCTCCTCGGGGATCAGTTCGACTGGCATGTCCTCATCATCAAAAGCTAAAAGGGTAGAAATATGCAAGGGTGAGTACCAATCGTACTCAGCAAGTCACCACTATAGAAATGGAACAAATGCGTATAGGGATCCAAGGCAGGTTTCGGTTTATTTGCGTAAAGCCAGTTTTCGCGAGTTATTTCACAAGCCTATGACCTAGCAGTTTTAACCATGGAAAAATGTCGCTATATAAATGTTGTCATTAATTAGGAGTTCCTTCATCGCAATTCAACCTTCCCGCACATGGGGCAAGGTTACACATGTTTTATTTATCCCAAACTCTTCTAAACAATTTAAAAACATGTGAGTCTAGTCAAGAGTAATACAAGTCCCGGTGCTCATTAACCGCGAGCACGGCTATTCGAATAGTTTAATTTACTCACACTGCAGTGGATGTACGTTTTAATCCCACACTCCGTGACGCACCCAACACATGAGACTTGTCACGGCCCGGTTTTTTTCAGTTACCCTCGCATGGCGGCACCCGCTCCAAGGACTATGAATCCCCATTGCACCCCCGGCGCCACATTCCTACCTCGAGCCGGTTGTGAGGGGAGTCCTGGCACTCCCGAGATTAACAGTTACATTATACATATATAAAGCTTTGACGTCATTAAACCACACACTTCCACATTTCCATACCGATATCCAGAACCTACCATGTCTGGGGTGCCACCCCACGAGAATAACCTAGTCCACCGGGTCTAACCCCACTCAAGAAGTGTGGTCGTACTCGGTTCGTTTCCTGTTTAGCTTCTTGACTCGGTCCTTAACTGACTAGGGTCGGCGGCTTACCATTCCCAGAACCACCCATATTCTATTCGTGCCGCCCCAGTCGAAATCATTTTTGTTCAATTAAGTTTTCGGGTTTTCACAAAGGTTTTCGTGGTGTGGGTGGCGCTTATGTCTCCACCCAATTTCCAACAACCACTCCCGTCGAGTGACTAGTATATCCATATTCACATGTCCCATATACGGAATGTATAACATCTATATAAGCGGGGCTAAGCAGTAGATAAATAATCACGCGTAAATTAATATACACAGGTAACAAAGGAATGTAAATACATAAGGATATAAAATTTCAAAGGTAAGGCTTAAACAAATGTAGGTACGCGTTTTCAATATTAGCATGCAATTTTATTTATAACCAACACATTTATAAAAATAGGATCAACATGTTGAAGGGAGGTGCGTAGTGACTTGCCTTGCTCAATCGGGGGTTCGTCCTCAACTAGCTCGGTTTCCTCCTCGCAAATGTACCCTATCCGGTTGCATAATAGTCACATACTATTCGCCAACACATAAAAGAGCCAAAAATTCTAGAAAAATCGAAAAATAACCAAACTAGTGCCATAGCATAGATCTTGATTTTAGAAAGATTATGATGAAAGTTGCGTTCAAATCCGACTTAAAACGAGGGAGATACGGAATTCGAAAGATTGGAAAAGTTTTAAATCAAAGAAAAGGAAAAAGGTCTGATGGGTGGGACTGCCCTTATCTCCTCATGTGCAGGTTCTGTTTTTTTAAATGGATGTGGGACCCGTGTGTAAGCCTCTCTCTCTCCTTCTTCTCTTCTTCTCTATCTCATTTTTCTCTCTCTCTCACACAGAGGCGACAGGAGGAGGAGGAGGGCATGGTGGCGGCAACCGGCCGGGGCAGTGGCCGGGCGCGGCGGCTAGTCGATGCGGGCCAGCAGCCAGTGGCTGGGGCGGCGTCTGCCGGGACGACGCGCATGGTGGTGGCCGGTTGCAGCGGCGTGGCTGGCAGAGGCGGCGCGCTGTGGGCGCGGCTTGCATGGCCGGTGGCTGCACGCGGCGGCGACTAGTGCGGAGGCAGCTAGATTGGTGGCGTGGCGAGGCTGCGCGCACGGTGGCTATGCCGCGGAAACACAACAAAACAAGGAAAGACGGCAAGTAAGAAGGCGAGCAAAAGGAAACAGAGGAGGTAGACGCTCACCTTGCGGCAGTCGGGTAGCGGCACACCGAGTGAGCTCCGGTCGTCGAGGTACGGCTTAGGCGCGCGGATCGTCCTCGAGCTCCCGGTGTTCGTCCAAGGTCCGCCCGGGTTTGGTTTTCAGGTTTTTAGCTCAAGTTTTAGTGATTATGTCAAATGTTTTCGTTCTAACGTTCCAATCGTTTCAACCGTTCGTTTGTTCGACCGAGCTACACACTTTCCTACCTCGCCCGGCGCGACTGCGTGCCTTTCCACTTGCCCAACCTAAGTCTAGCTCACGGCAAGGTGGCGGCTATGCGTATCGTGGGGAGGGGGTGAAGGGGCTGGTTGGAGAGGGATAGAGGAAGAGGATGAGGTGAGGCAGTGTGGCGTGTTCGAACTCAATCGGCTTTTATAGCCTCCGAGTGGGGGAGGCAGCCATTGAAGTGCTTTCAATGCTTCGCCCGGGCGTGCGGCTAAGGTTGGTGAACGGCCCTGGCTGCTGGCGAGGGGAGGAAGGTGTAGACGACGATGATGTATCGGTGGCCTGCACACGCGCGCATGCTTGCTAGTAGTATATATAAAGGTGAAACCCTAAAGAGTGACGATCCATACCACGGGGGCTTCGCCCCCGCACCCCCAGCCGTCCCCGGGAGCAGGAGTCCAACTTTAATGGGCCACTTCGGCCTCCGCTTCGCTCCATCCGAAGTAGGCCTTTATATGAATTTGGATCACAACTCAACACGGCGCGCGGTGACGTCATCGCCGAAAACAGTACTAGGGAGGAGGATTGGACTTTATCCTTTATTGCTAACCCAACAGGAATGAGTGGCTTGGGGAGGCAACATGGACTTTTCTAGGGAAAAAGGCTTGCAGCAAGAAGGCCACGGTAGAGGGAGTTTAAGTGGACTTTTCGGAGCAAAACTAATTTCGGTCAGGGGGAAAATCTTGGGACAAAAATCAAAAAAAAATTAGAGGAGTAGAAAAATTGGAAATTTTCAATAAAAGTTTGGCACTAGCATAAAACAAATAAAGAAATTGTCGGCATGTCGTAAAATTATAAAAATAAATCAGAGATGATTTTTGGTCGGTGTATTTTATTTAGGAATTTTCTCAGGGTGTTACAAAAATACCCCCCTAAAAATAATCTTGTCCTCGAGATTGCTTACATGTTCTTGGAGAATAGGTCGGGGTATCTACCCTTGAGGTATTCCTCTCGTTCCAAAGTGGCTTCGTCTTCCGAGTGATTGCTCCACTGGACTTTGTACAATTTAATGGTTTTAGAGCGGGTTCTCCTTTCCGCTTCTTCTAAGATTTTGATTGGTTTCTCCGGATATGTGAGGTTGGGGCTTACTTCTTGGGTTTCCACTGAGGTGTGCTCTTCTGGTACGCGGAGGCATTTTTATAGTTGAGAGACGTGGAACACGGGGTGGACATCGGATAAGGTTTCTGGTAGTTTTAACTCATAGGCGACTTGGCCACGCCGGCTTATTATTGGATATGGTCCCACATAACGCGGAGCCAGCTTGCCTTTTACCTTAAAACGCTTGGTCCCTTGTAGGGGTGATACCTTGAGATACACGTAATCCCCAACCTCAAAAGTTAATTCCCGTCGCCTAGTGTCCGCATAACTCTTCTGCCTGGCTTGGGCGGCTTGAAGGCGGTCCCTTATTAATCGCACCTTTTCTTCAGCTTCTCGCACGACGTTAGGTCCGAAGACGGAGGCCTCCCAAACTTCTGACCACATCCATGGGGTACGGCATTTCCGACCGTACAATGCCTCATTGGGGGACATTTTCAAGCTTGCTTGGTAGCTATTGTTATATGAAAATTCCGCATAGGGCAAACATTTCTCCCAATCCGTTGTGAAATTGATAGCGCAAGCACGCAACATATCCTCTAGAATTTGGTTGGTTCTCTCCGTCAGGCCGTCGGTCTGTGGGTGGTAGGCTGTGCTAAAGGCAAGGTGACTGCCCAGAGCTTCATGGAACCGATCCCAAAAGTGAGAGGTAAACTGCGTGCCTCGATCTGAAATAATCCGCTTCGGGACACCATGGAGGCATACTATTTTGGCTATAAACAACTCGGCTAATCGAGCCGCGCTATAGGTTGTCCTAACTGTTATAAAACGGGCTACCTTCATCAGGCGGTCTATGATTACCCAGATGGAATCGCAACCTGAAACGGTCTTGGGTAGACCCACTATGAAATCCATACCGATTTCGTCAAACTTCCATTCCGGGATTTTTAATGGCTGCAACAACCCAGCAGGGTGCTGGTGTTCAGCCTTGACCCTTTGGTAGACGTCGCAAATGGCGACGTATTCCACAACGTCCCGTTTCATCCCTGGCCACCAATATTCTTGCTTTATATCTTGGTACATTTTTGTGCTTCTGGGGTGGATGGAGTAGGCCGAATCGTGGGCTTCCGTGAGGATGGTCTTTCGGAAATTCTTCCCGGCGTGCACGAACAACCGATGTTTATACCAAAGGATTCCTTGCTCATCCAACCTGAATTCTTTGGTCTTTCCTCCCTTCATCTGATCCTTAATCTTTTCTACCTTCTAGCTTTGATTTTGGCTGTCTTTGATTTGGGCAGGGAGTTGTGGCTGAATCTCTAGGTTTGTTACACTCCCTTCCTTCTCCACGGTTAGGTTGAGGCAGGCGAACTCAGCTTCCAAGGTGGGCGGTAGGTTTTGGGCCTTAGCATGTTACATGCGGGTTTCCTACTTAAGACGTCAGCTACCACATTAGCCTTATGGTAGTGGATGCCCAAGTCATAATCCTTAATTAACTCTAGCCATCTTCTTTGGCGTAGGTTGAGGTTAGCCTGAGTAAAGATGTACTTGAGGCTTTTGTGATCAGTGAAGATATTACAGCGGTTACCGATCAGATAGTGCGTCCAAATCTTGAGGGCATGAACTACGGACGCCAGTTCCAAATCGTGGGTGGGGTAGTTCTCTCATGAGGTCTTAACTGACGTGACACATAGGCGACTACCTTGCTGTCCTGCATTAGTACACCTCCCAATCCGTGACGAGAAGCATCACAGTAAACTTCGAAGTCTTTCCCGATGTCGGGCAAGACAAGGATGGGGCTGAAGTTAATTTGGCTTTTAGCTGGTCAAAGCTACTTTCACACTTCTCGGTCCAGTCATACTTTTTCCCCTTTTTGAGCAGTTGCATCATAGGGCGGGCGATTTGAGAAAATCCTTCGATGAATTTGTGGTAATACCCAGCTAGACCAAGGAAGCTCCGTACCTCGGTTACACTTCGAGGTGCTGGCCACTTAGTAACTGCGTCCACTTTGGTTGGGTCTACTGCTACTCCTCCGGCTGAAATTATGTGGCCTAGAAAACTCACCTCCTTAAGCCAAAACTCGCACTTACTGTATTTGGCATACAGCCGGTGTTCCCTTAATTTTTCCAACACTATTCGTAGGTGGGCCGCGTGTTCTTTCTCGGTTTTGGAGTAGATTAGTATATCATCTATGAACACCACGACGAACTTGTCAAGGTATTCCATGAATACTTTATTCATAAGGTTCATGAAATAAGCGGGGGCGTTGGTCAGTCCAAACGCCATGACCAAGAACTCATAGAGCCCGTAGCGAGTGGAGAAGGCGGTTTTGGGTACATCTTCCGGGCGTACCTTGAGTTGGTGATAGCCGGAACGGAGGTCAATTTTTGAGAATACACTTGCCCCTTGAAGTTGGTCGAATAGATCATCGATTCTAGGGAGGGGGTATTTATTTTTGACCGTGACTTCGTTCAGTGAGCGATAGTCCACGCACATCCTTTGGCTACCATCTTTCTTTTTAATGAACAGCACCGGGGCACCCCATGGAGAAGAACTAGGGCGGATAAATCCCTTGTCCTGGAGTTCCTGAATTTGTTTCTTAAGTTCCTCTAAATCGTTGGCAGGCATCCTATAGGGTCGCTTGGCTATTGGTGCAGTACCGGGCATTAAGTTTATGATGAATTCTATATCTCTGTCACGGGGCATTCCTGGCAGTTCCTCTGGAAAAACGTCTTGGTATTCCCGAACCACGGGGGTTTCTTCCAAGGTAAGGGAGACTATAACGGCCTTTTGGTCTCCAGACACCGGTTTGAGGGGTCCGATCTCGATTCTTATAGGGTTGGCGCCTTGGGTGGCTAGTGAGATGGTTCTTCGGGCACATTCAAGGGTTCCTCGGTATTTGGATAGCCAATCCATGCCCAAAATAATGTCAAGGTGCTGAGAGGGGAGGACTATTAAAGTGGTTGGGATCACCGTCCCTTGCAAAAGGAGCGGCACATTTTTGCAAACCCGGGTTACCATCAAATCCCCCCTGGTGAGTGTATGACCATATGTTTATTTAACTCAGAAAGCCCAAGTTGATGACTGTTGGCAGTATGTCATGAGACCTTTCGACCAGACCTGCCGAAACCATGCAAGCGGCGAGGATTCAGATTCAAGACGCCCAAGATCCGTCGGGGCGAAGCTCTATGGCGAAGACCACGGGGCGAAGGCGGCAAAGGGCGAAGAGTCGCGCTGGGTCCCTGCAGGTCTAAGTGGGCTCTGGGCGAAGACTGCATGGTGAAGGCGTACACCGAAGGAGGGTGACTTCACCATGCTGGGCCCGATCCAAGAAGGCCTAGTGGGCCGGCCTAATCGCCCCGCCCCACTAGCCGATGGGCCAGTAGTCGCCGGGTGGCCCATTGAAGGCCCGTGTATCTCAATTACATTGAATACCCATATAAGTGTGCCTTTCATAAGGGTGACCATGTAAATTCCCCTGTAAAAGACCTAAACCCTAATAGGGGGACCTGTAATGGGATTATAAATAGCCCCTAGAGCCATGTGAAGGGGGCATCCTAAGAAAATCCTGAATCTAATACACTTTACCTTTCCCAACAACCGTTGAGTGACCACGTCCTTCGACGTATGCTGTTGTCGTTTCGACAACAATGACATCGAATGACTATTGGAGAGATGAAAGAATGAGATGCACCAGAGTCAAAAATAACCAAAACCGGGATAGAGTTTATAGAGAACATACCGAGAAGAACGCCCTGATCTTCCTGGGCCTCCTCCGCGTGCACGTGGTTTACGCGGCCATGAGCAACAGATGACGCGGACCGGGCCCGAACTGGGGTCTGTGGGGCAGCCCGGGGCGCAGAGGATGTAAGAGTACCACGGACGGGGGCGGGATTTGTCTGGAACTGGGAGGGAATTTTTCTAGGCATGGGGCATTCTCTGGAGAAGTGGCCTGCTCTACCGTGGTTGAAGCAGTTCATGTTTGTAGTGCCAGAGCCGGGGATAGTGAAAGTAGGAGTGCGGAGTATTGCAGCGGGGTGGACGGTAGGTATGGTGGGGGTAGATGCGGCGTGGAAAGAGCCAGAGTATACCGGCTTCCACACTTGCCCGGTATTAGTTTTGAACTTTTACCCTTGCTGCTGCTGCCTGCTCCTGAGGACTGCGAATTTGTGCTTCCTGTTGGCATTGACTATCTTGTTATCAGCTTCTTTCGGAGCGCCTTGTTGATCAGTCCTTGGAAAGTGTCATGGTCCTGCGTAATCAGCTGACTACGCAGTTCGTCGTTCATTCCATTCAGGAATTTATTGACCTTTTCGTCTTCGTCCGGGAGGTCCTGTGGTGCATAGCGGGCTAGTTGTATGAACTTGTTGAGGTAGTCCTGCACGCTCAGGTCCCCCTGGGTCGGAGGTGGCCTCGACGAAGGGCTCATCGATCTCCACAACCCTCTCCTTTGGGTCCTCCTCGGCGGGTATGATGGACCTGATGACATCGTTGAGGGTGCCACTGGTGTAGACCGTGGGCTGAAGACAGCGACGAAGCCGGTGCTGACGGTGCTGGTCGGCGGTGGAGCTGGGGCAGAACCTAGGGCCCCGAGTGGCGTGAATTTCGAGGTAGACGCCGGGAAGGGTCGCAGCAGAGTGGTAGTCGGGGGTGGAGCCGGTGCCGAGTGGACTGGTGCGGTCTGCTGGCGGAGTGTGGCGAGAGCGTGCTCCAGCTCAGAAATCTGGCTATGTGCTGCCAATTTGAGGTTGGGCGACAACTTGATCCACAAAACAGAAATTTTTCCAACCACATCAGCAAGAAGGCAGTATGCTCTCTTGGGGTAACTGAGCCCTGACCCATGTTAGCTGAAATGAACCCAGACCATCCTCCTATGCTCTTTGTTTTAAAGTCAAATCTATTCTTGGAGTTCAAGATCGTTGGGTTGGCAGATGAGGTGATATCAAGGCCAGTTAACATGGTTATATCTAAGAGAGTTGGTGTCATCGGCCCTTGGTTGAATAAGAATGCATTGAGGGTGTTGGACCAGAAGTAGCTTGCAGAAGCCATTAACAGCTCATCTTTAGCCGAATTTGCCAAAGAGAGAGCTAGGGCTTGGCCGATTCCTATTTCATCCCAGTGACTTTGCTTGCTAGCTGATATGCGCTTGAACCATGCAGGCCAGCTTTTCTCTAGGGACGGCCAGGACTTAAATGTATTTTTCCAGTGTCCTATGTTGGGGTTCGATAATCTGAAGGGGATTCTATTGGTTTTGGCAGTGATGAACTCAGTTGGGTCTGTATTGCCGATTGGCCCAAGGAAGTAGTTGTTTTCATGATTAAGACTGGGAACCGCAATTAGGTTTGCGAGATGCTACATCAACAAAGCAAAAGAGAAGAGAAGCGAGCTAAGATTGCGGGAAAATGAAATTGGATGAGCTAAAAGGAGATCTAGCCGATGGGACTTACCTCAGCGTATTCGGCCGATGGGGCAGCAGATGGAGCGGATGACGAAGACATCTTCTCGCCGGTGGAAGTTGAATGAGCGAAGGATTGCTTGAAGTTGACTTCTTGTGCCGAGGGGATCGCCGGAGTTGAGGGAGACGGAGATTGCGAAAGCGGTGGCAACAGTAAATAACGGTGTGAAGTTTCTCGGGGCCGTCGGTTAAAGTATTTAAAGCGCTGTGGTAACGGTAAAAAACGGAAAGAGCGAGATTATCTCGGAGATAAGATTTGGCAAATCCGAAACATTACCAAATATTCCGGACTTGGGGGGCATGTGTTGATGACCAAATTTGGTAATTCAAATATCAGAAGTCAAGATGGAATCGAAGAGGATTGAGGAGATAAGATCGTATCGGAAAGCAGAGTGAGAATCGGCTGTAGTCCGAATCGGCTGTGGATTGGATCGGCAGAGTCAGAGTCGGACTAGGTTAGCCGATTCAGCCGATTTTAGTAATATGACTTGGTGTACGTCATCAGGTTATGTCAACGTGTTTCATATGGATTGCCATGCACGGATAAAGTCCTGAGGAGGCAATTGTATCTATTAATTAGGATATTTTATGTAATTTCCTTATAGATATTCTCGGTAAGAGTCCGCCTAAGGGACTTGTTGGTTAGTTGGATTTGTATTAGGTTGATATAAGTCGTGTCCATGATGGACAAGGTTTGTAATTTCGGGTATAAATATAATCCCGAGGTCTTGTAAATAATAACAACACACGTTCAATCAATCTCGACGCATCGCCACACCTTATTTTCTATTCTCGACAAGTTTGTGCTTTCGAGTCGTGCTGCATCAATTTGATCTTCGGCAAAAAAGGTATATCTTGTTATGGCGAGTTACATCATTAGGGCTAGTGCTTACATCTCTATGACACTCTAGTTCTTTGTTGTGATTCTCCGAGTTATCATATATGTTATATAACTTAGATCGACAATGCAATCTACCTGTATCGGCTAGATCCTTTCTAGGGTTTCATCGATATCGGCTAGATTACCTTGTTAATCTAGGTTATATAATATATCCACCATCCCGAAAAGGCAACCATCGGCTTGATTCTTTAGATCTTATGCTTCTATTTATACTTAATGCTGCATTGGTTCAGTCCAACCTATTAAGTCGTATTTAGAATCATGATATCTAACCTGCTTCATGGTTGTTAATAAGGATAGTACCGGGTTTCAGCCGATCTTACCTGATATAGATGTTTTACATTGTCTTATGCTTTGTTTAATGTTCTATATCTGCCCCTTATATCAGGATCTAATCTAATGTAAATATATTAAGCTTGATATCAATCTGATTGATTATAGTTTAATATGTTTATTACTAGAGAATATCCTAGCATAAGGTTGTATCGGAGCTATAGCCGATACATACTTAAACCTAGATATCGGCTATGACATCAATCTGCATAATCATTATGTCATGTTATCTTTAGACTTGGGCAATTTATACTGTCTCGGTTCAGTCCGATCTATCCCAATTGCTTATCTCTAAAGTAATATTGATACATTGATTATGTAACACTGATCTTTACAGTCGATATACTAGTTTTGGGGTTAATTCTATCGTCAACTATACCTTACAGCCGATCCATGCTTCATTGCATCGGCTAGGTCACATACGATATGAAATCGGCCCTATGGCCGATTGTCTATCGTTTACTGATATTCTTTGCATGTTTTTCTTGTTGATTGCAGGATCAAATCAACTGGCACGCCCTTTAATCTGAAACCCTAATTTTGGACCTGCACTAGAGTAAAGCAAACCTCTCAGGCCAGTGTGTTTTTTGCATCAACATATACACACATTACAAATCTGGTACACATAGTCTGCATCACCTAGTCTTACAATACCAAATAGTACATGGGAACCTGAGTAGGTTCTAATAGGCCATGTCTGGCCGGATACAATACCAAATAACATAGAATAAGATAGGATAGCGGAAGCAAGGCTACGGTGGTCCACCCATACTCCACAGGCATCGACTGGGGATTAGTCCCTATGGTTCCTCCGTACCATCCCCCTCCTTGGGGATCAGTTCGACTGACATGTCCTCATCATCAAAAGCTAAAAGGGTAGAAATATGCAAGGGTTAGTACCAACCGTACTCAGCAAGTCACCACTATAGAAATGCAAAAATTGCGTATAGGGATCCAAGGCAGGTTTCGGTTTATTTGCGTAAAGCCAGTTTTCGCGAGCTATTTCACAAGCCTATGACCTAGCAGTTTTAACCATGGAAAAATGTCGCTATGTAAATGTTGTCATTAATTAGGAGTTCCTTCATTGCAATTCAACCTTCCCGCACATGGGGCAAGGTTACACATGTTTTATTTATCCCAAACTCTTCTAAACAATTTAAAAACATGTGAGTCTAGTCAAGAGTAATACAAGTCCCGGCGCTCATTAACCATGAGCACGGCTATTCGAATAGTTTAATTTACTCACACTGCAGTGGATGTACGTTTTTAATCCCACACTCCGTCACACACCCAACACATGAGACTTGTCACGGCCCGGTTTTTTTCAGTTACCCTCGCATGGCGGCACCCGCTCCAAGGACTATGAATCCCCATTGCACCCCCGGCGCCACATTCCTACCTCGAGCCGGTTGTGAGGGGAGTCCTGGCGCTCCCGAGATTAAAGGTTACACTATACATATATAAAGCTTTGACGTCATTAAACCACACACTTCCACATTTCCATACCGATATCCAGAACCTACCATGTCTGGGGTGCCACCCCACAAGAATAACCTAGTCCACCGGGTCTAACACCACTCAAGAAGTGTGGTCGTACTCGGTTCGTTTCCTGTTTAGCTTCTTGACTCGGCTCTTAACTGACTAGGGTCGGCGGCTTACCATTCCCAGAACCACCCATATTCTATTCGTGCCGCCCCAGTCGAAATCATTTTTGTTCAATTAAGTTTTCGGGTTTTCACAAAGGTTTTCGTGCTGTAGGTGGCGCTTATGTCTCCACTCAATTTCCAACAACCATTCCCGTCGAGTGACTAGTATATCCATATTCACATGTCCCATATACGGAATGTATAACATCTATATAAGCAGGGCTAAGCAGTAGATAAATAATCACGCGTAAATTAATATATACAGGTAACAAAGGAATGTAAATACATAAGGATATAAAATTTCAAAGGTAAGGCTTAAACAAATGTAGGTACGCGTTTTCAATATTAGCATGCAATTTTATTTATAACCAACACATTTATAAAAATAGGATCAACATGTTGAAGGGAGGTGCGTAGTGACTTGCCTTGCTCAATCAGGGGTTCGTCATCAACTAGCTCGGTTTCCTCCTCGCAAATGTACCCTATCCGGTTGCATCATAAAGTCACATACTATTCGCCAACACATAAAAGAGCCAAAAATTCCAGAAAAATCGAAAAATAACCAAACCAGTGCCATAGCGTAGATCTTGATTTTACAAAGATTTTGACGAAAGTTTCGTTCAAATCCGACTTAAAATGAGGGAGATACGGAATTCGAAAGATTGGAAAAGTTTTAAATCAAAGAAAAGGAAAAAGGTCTGACGAGTGGGACTGCCCTTATCTCCTCATGTGCAGGTTCTTTTTTTTAAATGGATGTGGGACCCATGTGTAAGCCTCTCTCTCTCCTTCTTCTCTTCTTCTTTGTCTCGTTTTTCTCTCTCTGACACACACACAGAGGCGACAGTAGGAGGAGGAGGAGGGCATGGTGGCGGCGACCGGCCGGGGCAGTGGCCGGGCGTGGCGGCTAGTCGACGCGCGCCAGCGGCCGGTGGCTGGGGCGGTGCCTGTCGGGATGAAGCGTATGGTGGCGGCCAGGTGCGGCGGCGCGTTGCGCGGCCGGCGTGGCCGGCGGAGGCGGCACGCTGTGGGCGCGGCTTGCATGGCCGATGGCTGCACGCGGCGGCGACTAGTGCGGAGGCAGCTAGACTGGTGGCGCGGTGAGAATGCGCGCACGGTGGCTACGCTGCGGAAACACATCAAAACAAGGAAAGACGGCAAGGAAGAAGGCGAGCAAAAGGAAACAGAGGAGGTAGACGCTCACCTTGCGGCAGTCGGGTAGCGGCACACCGAGTGAGCTCCGGTCGTCAAGGTATGGCTTAGGCACGCGGATCATCCTCGAGCTCCCGGTGTTCGTCCGAGGTCCGCCGGGTTTTGTTTTCAGGTTTTTAGCTCAAGTTTTAGTGATTACGTCAAAGGTTTTCGTTCTAACGTTCCAATCGTTTCAACCGTTCGTTCGTTCGACCGAACTACACTCTTCCCTACCTCGCCCGGCGCGGCTACCTACCTTTCCACTTGCCCAACCTAAGTCTAGCTCATGGCAAGGTGGCGGCTATGCGCATCGTGGGGAAGGGGTGAAGGGGTTGGTTGGAGAGGGATAGAGGAAGAGGATGAGGTGAGGCAGTGTGGCGTGTTCGAACTCGATCGGCTTTTATAGCCTTCGAGTGTGGGAGCCAGCCATTGAAGTGCTTTCAATGCTTCACCCGGTTGCATATGTATTGAGTGCTTCTTGAAAGGCAACGTATTATCCTAATCCGTTGCATATGTATTATCCTGATCCGTTGCTTTCTTCCTCTTACCTACCTTCTTCTTCTTTCCCTCCCTAAACACGACCTTAATATTTTTTTGTCATGTTGAAGACTTGTGTACCAGTTCGTGTTTCAGGAGGAAGATCGTTCTCTACTGTATTGTCGAATAATCCGGCCATCGCATGCCACTTGTGCCTCTGTGGTAAGAACCAACGATGACGCATGTACACTATCTTGCTTGAGGTGAGGTACTTTTACGACGTGTTGTCGATACATATAAGAAATCCAAACTTCCCCTTAAGCTGACCTGAGAGTGAAAAATTCACTGGCAGGTTGTTGATGGTAACGAATATGATGCCATGCAGAGTAAAATGTTCCCTGCAGTACTCATCCCACACTCGTAACCCTTCTTTCCACATTTCTTGCATGTCCTTCATCAATGGTTCAAGAAACACATCTATGTTAATCCCTGGCTGTTTTGGCCCTTGTATAAAGATAGTCAACAAAATATACTTTCGCTTCTGGCAAATCCATGTAGGCAAGTTATACATGGTGAGCAGAACTGGCCAAGTGCTGTGTGAGCTGCTTAGGTCACCGAAAACGGGTTCATTCCGTCCATGCTCAAGGCAAACCTTACATTTCTCGGGTCCTTTAAAAATTCCGGGTGTAGTGCATCAATGTTTTTCCACTGTCGAGCATCGGCAGGGTGTCGAATCATACCATCTGTTTTCCGACCTCTTGATACAATCTCATCAACTCGGCATGGGTACGGTTTGAAAACTGGTGCTTCAGGCGATCTTTCACTGGCAGGTACCACATCACCATAGCCGGAATCTTTTTCTTTGCCTCCCCGTCTGAGGCTCCATTACCCGTCTTGTACCGACTCGTCCCACATGTTAGGCAACGATCTAAATCCGTGTATTCCTTACGGTACAGTATACAATGATTTACACATGCGTGAATCTTTTGAACACCTAGAGATAATGGACATATCAGTTTCTTGGCTTCATATGTGTTGGTCGATAACAAGTTCGGCTTAGGAAGCATAACTCTCAACAGATCCATCAAGTCATTGAAGCTAGTGTCCGACCATCCATGTCTGGCCTTCAATCTGAGAAGTTCAAGAACAGAGCGCAACACCGTATAGTCCCTATCACATCCTTTTGATTCGTTGTAAAGAAGGTCCTTCACTGCTTTTTCCAACGCTTCCCAATTGTCCAAACCTCATGTTGTACCAGTTAGGACCTCTGGTTCAACGTGCCGCAACATATCCTCCAGATCAAAATCAATATCTACATCATCTATACCAGGGCCACCAAATTCCAGGATCGTTCCCTGAGACATATCTTCGATTATAAAATTTTCTCCCGCATCAAAGCAAAAAACATCAGCCTCTTCATTACGAACGGCGACTTCCCCGTGACAAGTCCATATCTTGTAATCATCCTTAAATCCATGCTCTACAATGTGCCCCAAAATTTCCTTCGGGTCTTTTAGCATCTTTTCGTTCTTGCAATCAAAGCATGGACAAAAAATGTCCCTTCTGTTCTTCCTCAAAGCATGTGCCTTTGCCTGATCAACAAATTTGGATGCTTCCTTCAAGAACGCCAGATGAGTTCTTCTTGGTTCGTACATCCATGCTCGATGCATCTCCCAAAAAAATATCTGATGAGTCGAATTGTACTTTATTAAATCATTTGAAAAAACGATACAACTTATACGGAAATTATATTACTCTTCATGCACTAGTGATTCCAATAACATCAATTTAAAAAATGAAAAATTACCTATAATTACTAGATTTGCAAAATTGGTATATTCGTCGCATTCCACTGCAAAAATTTAAAATAAATGGAGGAAACTAAACAAAGAGTAAATAAAAGTACTATGCACTACTAAATATTATTCAAATTTATACATGCAAACAATATATTTAATAAATAAAAAATTTCCATTTCCAAAAATGAAAAAATTCTTCGCTTTTATCCGATGAAAATTGAAATAAATGGAGACAAACTTAACCAAGAATCCATTAAAAAGATATGGACTACTAAATACTTTTAAAAACATACCATGCAAAAAATATATTAGCTAAAAATAAAAAAATGCCTACACTAATCCATTTAAAAAAGTGTAAATTTCATCGCATTGCACCGATGGAAATTAAAATAAATGAAAGCAAATGAAGGAGGACAATAAGCATGTCACCTTTTATATGGATCCCAAGCAAAGATTTGAGGTTGAAAACCTTTCCTCCTAATTTGTGTCAAGTTTAGGGGAGAGAAAACACCGGGTTTGAATGGTGCAAGCTCGGGTTGGGGCAATATATGGTATGCATCACCGCGTGTGGTTGGATTAAGCGCCCCGCACGGGATAATAGATTATCCTGTGCGAGCGTCTTAAGCTGACCGCACGCGACAATTGACGATTATCGCGTGCGGGCCTCTTAAGGCCCCGCATCCAACCTCGCGTACGGAGTCTTAAGAGGCCCGCACGGGATAATACACCCATTATCGCGTGCGGGCCGCTTAAGCCGGCAATGACCCGGCCCCGGTGGACCGGTTTTTGCAGGCGGCGTCACTTACGGTTCGCCTGAAACCAAATAGGTGCCTCGTACAGAAAAACGATTTCGTGTAGAACACAAAACCATTCAAATTTCTCATAGAAGATGTGATGCTTAAGCTACACATGGTATTGTTTTGTTGTTACATTTGAGTGGTGTTCATAGAAGAGTAATAGTTGATTATTGTGCTTAAGCAACATGATAAAGCAGATGAACCAGTATAAGTTGCATGGCAGGAACAAAGTGAAACATCATTTTGCTGTTGCCTCTAAAGATTATATATTACTCCTCACAAGATGTCATTTGCAGGAGTATGTCACAATTTTCTCCACCAAAATTTCTCACAAGTATGTGAATAACAGATATATCGATTTTGTTTGACACTAAAAACTGAAGAGATCATGCTAGTTGGATAATGATGGTGTGCCAGGTCGATGTTTCAAGTCCCAGAATTGGATGCTACATGGCAATCTACACCGTTTGCCTGTGTAATTCTAACAATTATGCAAAACGACTGTGATCAAGAGCTAATTATTTGCACGCATTTCCTTTAGTTTTTATTCTATTCCTCTCTTCTCTTTGGTCAAGAGCATATCAAGTGTCCAAAAAAAACATAAAATAGAAATGTTCTAAAAGAAATAAAATAACAGGCATCTACAAGCCTAGCAACGTTATTTATTACAATCCAACTCCAATATAACTAGGGGTGTTTCGATCCGAGTACTAAATTTTAGTCTCTATCACATCGGATGTTTGGACGCTACTTAAGAGTATTAAACATAGACTAATAATAAAACTAATTGTATAAATGAGAACTAATTCGCGAGATAAATTTTTTAAGCCTAGTTAATCCATAATTAGCACATGTTTACTATAGCATCACATGGACTAATCATGGATTAATTAGGGTCAAAAGATTCGTCTCGCAAATTAGTCCAGGGTTATAAAATGGATTTTATTTTTAGTCTACATTTAATATTTCTAATTAGTGCAGAATCGAATAATATTTCTAATTAGTGCAGAAACATTCGATTCGATGTGACAAGAGACTAAAAAGTTTAGTCCCATCCAACCCCCCCCCCCCCCCACCAATCATTCGATGTGACAAGAGACTAAAAAGTTTAGTCCCATCCAACCCCCCCCCCCCCCACCAATCATAGTATCATACTGAATTCCATCTACTGGTTGAGCGCCAGGCAATTAAGCATGAGTAGAGCAGCCTACTCAAAGGCAACACTACGGAAAACTAACAAAAATTGAACATACAAACTCATTGGTAACATTTGAACACAGAAACTCATGGTTCATAAATAATGTTTTGAATTGACTAATAGTATTCCATGGAGGTTTTATATCGTGTAATACTCCCTCTGGTCGGTTACAGAAACATGTTTCGGACATTGATATGGTATCAAAATGCATCTTTCACCACTAATTTCTATTACAAATTTGGAATTAAGTTACAAATGTGGATACAAATTTCGGGTGAACGGTAACAAGATAGTATTCACCTGAAATTTTGTCACTTTTGTTTCTCCCAAATGAAGTTGAGCTTGGACTTGAAATTTGGTGATAATGTATTTCATATCTAGTAATGTTTTTATGAATTGACAAAACTTTTAGGTATGATTTTCACGAGTTTCCAAGACTTCGCCCATTTTCACCGGATATGTCCTCATACTTAAGAGATAAACATGCACATTATTTTCATTTTCATGTATCAAATCTAAATATTAAAAACATATTGATATTCAAAGTTTCAAAAGTTTGATGAGATATATGTCCAAAACCATTTTCACCGGATATGTCCTCATACTTAAGAGACAAACATGCACATTATTTTCATGTATCAAATCTAAATATTAAAAACATATTGATATTCAAAGTTTCAAAAGTTTGATGAGATATATGTCCAAAACGACACGCTTTGGCGACTGGAGAGTGGTAACTAGGAGTGTATAGTTCGTTCTGTTCAATTATCAAAACTCAGGAGTACTGGGTATTTTTGCCTCTTTGCTTTGTAGAATAGAAAAAATAACACTGCCATGATACGATGGGTCGAAGATAACTACACTTTTATAGTGTACAAGAAACATTAATGCGCACTTAACATTATAGAATAACCATGTCACAATTTATCTACCTACGAGTTTCATTCATTACTAGTCACGTGCCCGTGCCCGTGCCCGTGCGTTGCAACGGGAAAAATAACTTTTTAAGGAATTTTATGATTTACCATTGACAAACACTCGATTCTATTTATAATGCCTTGGCAAAAGCATGTAATATATAATGCTACCATTTTCTTGTTCTTTTTGCATTCCTGTCAGTTGATGAACTCCATTAGCCCCTAAAAAAAGATCATGTTCCTGTACTGAGCAAGTCAAGATCTAGTGCATTGAAATCACTGCAGATTAGCACAAATAAGCTCTTTGTAATTTAGCTCCCTCAATCTTTTCCAATGTCTTGTAGGAAATTAAATAAACACAACACTTATGTATATACATATAATATATAAATTACAGTATCATATTCGAAATGATCTTATGACTGTCGAGCAACACAAGGAACAAGAATCATAAGGAACAATAATGGTAGCTTTAGAGTTCCATCATCCCTAAATAATACGTACATTGCAGAGTTCAGAATTGAGTCCAGGTGGGAAAAAGATTTCCCGCATCAACTAATTAGTTCTCCCTTGAAAGAAATTCAATATATGGTCGCCCTTGAGTAATTTTCGAAACTTAGATATGAAAATGAATAGAAGGGCCAGCCATCGCCGATTTGGACAGGATAAAGATGGAGAGTGAAGAGCATGTCATGTCATTTTCACCAGAGCTGGGGATAGTGATTACTCTGTAGCTTCAGGGCTTGGCTAGCTAAGATGATAAAGCCAGTGTTGATCGTGCAAAGATTTAACATATTGAAGAGCCCATGTAAGTGATTTTTTTACATGTAGTCACCAGAATAAAGGTTACTCAAACTGCTAAAACAAAATTAGCATATGTTATGACTAAAAGAAATCCACAGTAAGTAAATTTCTTATCCAATCCAAATAGTATGAATTATCACAAATATGATGTAGCTATCTTGATTCTTGACTCTCCATATTGATCTCTAAAGAGAATGAATTTTACCTTATCAAATTTAAATTCCATATTGATATCAGATTGCCTAGTACATGTTACAAAACTAGCCCCGAAATCGGCATCGGTAGCTAAACACGGAAGAAACGCCATAGGAGATCCAAACACGATAACGACACCAAGACATGATATTTGGTAACGGAGTTCAGCCGTAGCTTACATCTCCAGGGCACTGATTACGGAAACTCCTCCCCGATCCAGCATATTACAGCGTATCAGAGCTACAATGACTCATGACCGGTCGCCGCCGGTAGCCGCTCCCTCTCGCTATGCTATGTCGTCATGTGGTTACAGCAGACACACCCCTCTATTTATGAGAGAACCTAGGATAGAGTCCGACTCTTACTCTAGTCCTAATACCTAGTACAACTCCAAGTCCTAAATTGTAACCGACTACGTACACATATTCGACACAAACTCTAACAAACTCCACCTTGGCGAATATGCCACGCCAACTTGAATTTGTTCCGCGCGCATCTCCGTATACCCGGACTTGAGTTGGTTCTTCCCGCCGCTCACGCCGAGCCGCCCAACGAGCCTACACCAGACTCGTCGCCTTTAGGACTGTGCACAGCAACACCAGCATGCCCATCTTCCATGACTCCACCTGCAACATCACTCCCTTGTAACTTGTACAAACTTGAACTTATCCTCTCACCAGTCATAAAAATATTTCCGTGCTTCATGATGTTCATGATCTTCCTATCAGGATCCACATGATACAACCACCCTGCCTCATGTAGACTCCCAAGTGAAATCAGGCTCCTGCTTAGTCCTGACACATGTCACATCAGAAAGTAGCACCTCATTTCCATCATACATCTTGAACTTGACGTCACCCATTCCAACAACACAATAACTCGTGTCATCGCCCAAGTAAACAACACCAAAATCACCAGATTTGTATGAAGAGAACCCTCCCGCTTCGTTGTCACATGATAGGAACTAGCTGAGTCCAATATCCACGCTTCACTAGACTTCTCGTTAGACACTGGGAGAAGCTCAAGACTGCTGCTGCTTGAATCATCACCATGAGGTGCTAAACTTGCGACTGCACCTTTCCTCTTCTTCAGTAACGGACAATTCCTCCTTATATGTCTAAACTCATGACACTTATAGCCACGTATCCCCTTCTCCTTGCTCTTCGACATCCCCGCTTCATGATCATGCCTTGCCTTGACCAGCAAACCCTCAGCCTGAGAAGCCTCCATTGTCTCGTTTTTCTTTGATCTTCTCAAATCTCGTGCAAACAACGCTGAAATTATCTCCTCGGTATTGATAGTATCCTTGCCGTACGTCAGGGTAGTCACCACATGCTCATAAGACGGTGGAAGTGAGCTCAGAAGAATTATGGCTTTGTCTTCATCATCCAGTTTCACATCTAACTTGCTTAGATCCATGACCAACTGATTGAAGACGTCCACGAGCTTCCTAAGATCTGACTCCTCTTGCATCTGCAAACCATACAGCTGTTGTTTGAGATACAACTTGCTAGTCAGCGACTTGGACATATACAGGCTTGTCAACTTGTCCCAAATTTCCATCGGTGATTTTTCATCCATGACCTGATACATGACAGAATCCGAGAGACTCAACCATATTGTCGCAGCTGCCTGCGTCTTTATTATCTCCCACTTGTCAGCATCCATCTTGCCCGGCATCGCCTCATCAAGAGCCTTGGATATTCCCTGCTGAGCCAACAGATCCTTTAGTCTTGTCTGCCAGAGGATGAAATTTCCGGTGCCATTGAACTTCACCAAATCAAACTTGGAAAACATCGCCGCCGCCATCGACGATAATTAATTTAATCAACTGTCGCCTTGATCAAATTAATCTGCCCTAGTAAAATTGACCCACCGACTAAACTTGAACAGTCACCAGCCGGACCGAATCGTTTTTTTCCTCCAAAAAACCGGACCGGTTTCTTTTACTTGGTCAAAAAAACCAGTCAACTGCGATCAAAGAAAATCAATCGATCCCCTTTTTCTTTTCTTCCTTCGGCTTTCTCGCTCCTTCCTCATGCGCACGCCGTCGCCACGCGCCCTGCTCCACGCGCCGAGGAGCCGCCGCGCCGTCGACCTGGGAAGCCACCGCACCGCCGCCTCCCGCCACCGTCCTGCGCCTACGCCAACCCCGCGAGGAGCCGCGGTGCCGCCAACCTGGGAAGCCGCTGCGCCCGGGAGCGCCGCCGCCGCTGCGCCTAGGAGCACTGCCGCCGCTGCGCCTGGGAAGCCGCTGCGCTTAGGAGCGCTGCAGCTGCCGAAGTCCTCGGCGCCGGCTCCTCCGCCGGGAGCCGCCGCCGCTGCAAGCTCCTGCCCGAGCTTCGACGAAACACCGCGCCGAGCACGACGCCGCTGCACGTCGCCTGCAAGGACGCGCCTCTAGCTGCTCGTGAGCTCGCGGCCCCAAACCACCTCCGCCTCCGCGAAAAACAGGTTCGTATCTCGCCCTTCGCTTTGGTGATTTGTTCTAATTGCTTTGAGTTGCAATTCTGTGGTCCTGTGCTGCCTTTATTTGGGGAAAAACTGAGTCCGATTTGTTTACGAATCAGAGTCCTCTTCCTTTTCCCTACCGTGCTCGAATAGGTCCCCCCTTGATCTGATCCTCAGTTGTGCTATGTATCCGAGTTGGAAACATGTCCGACTCCTACCATGTCACAACGCCTCTAGATCGAGTCCTGCGCAATCCCGGTGAAAAAAACCGAACCTCCACGTGCCCGTAGGACCTCTAGTGCAGCCACCCGGCATCTCCGCACAACTTGTTGCAGCTAATGCCTATGCTGTTCTAACACGATTGAATCAAGACACTGACGGTCTGAATTGACTGCCCTCCGCTTGACTCCGTCGCTTGTCGTATGTACGCTTACTCTGTAGCAGTCCATCACACAAATACCTCATCGACACCTCCAAAAACAGCCTCTAGGAAACACCTGCTCCGACTTCCGATTGAACGCCATCAATCTAGTCACGAGCCGAAGCCGACAAGTCGCATGCCATCTTCCCAGCCACCGAACGACCAGAGTGCTACGTCTAGCCGTCTCCCTGTCGTACGTAGCTCATCGAAAGGCCCGGGCCACCCCGCCCAGAGTGATCGATCCACCGACTGAGCGCCGATTGCCTCCAGCTTCAATCAACCCGAGCGTGTGGCCACACGTCTCCCTGTCGAAAGTAGCTCACCGGAAAGTCCGGGCTACCCGCCCGAAGTGTCCGACCCGCCGATTGGATCGCCAATCGCTTCCTCCGCCATCAACCCGAGCACCACGTCTGGTCATCTCCCTATTGAAAGCTGCCATCGAACGGTTCAGGCCGCCGCCTGACGTGTTCGATCCACCGATCAAATTCCGTTGATCGCTGTCGTGCTCCACCTTGCACCAATGTCCCTCCCTGGACATTACAAGCAAGCCATGCGGTGTGGGGCACCTCCATCGCGCCTCTATCCATGGACCTCCCGTAGGCTCTGATACCACTTGTTACAGAACTAGTCCCGAAATCGGCATCGGTAGCTAAACACGAAAGAAACGCCATAGGAGATCCAAACACGATAACGACACCAAGACACGATATTTGGTAACGGAGTTCAGCCGTAGATTACATCTCCAGGGCACTGATTACGGGCGCTCCTCCCCGATCCAGCATATTACAGCGTATCAGGGTTACAACGACTCATGACCGGTCGCCGCCGGTAGCCGCTCCCTCTCGCTATGCTATGTCGTCATGCGGTTACAGCAGGCACGCCCCTCTATTTATGAGAGAACCTAGGATAGAGTCCGACTCTTACTCTAGTCCTAATACCTAGTACAACTCCAAGTCCTAAATTGTAACCGACTACGTACACATATTCGACACAAACTCTAACATTACAGTCAAGTGGTCAACAACCAGCAGTCCCAAGTGCAATATTAATGTCACGTCATATTGTCCTTGTAAAGGCCTTCGAAATTTCATGGTAAAATTGATCCCATAAGTAAATTGAACCTCCATTTCCTAGAATACGAATTGTTGTTCCACAGATTATATAAATCTCTTGCATTAGCAGAACAAATAAGCTGTAAAAAAATTAAGAATTTAGAGATCAAGAGATGAACACCAGCCCACATTATAAAACTTCTGGCATCACGTATCTGCTTATCTCTTCTGGCATCACATTATAAAACTTCTGGCTGAAATACTGGTGATCCTAGGTCATGGTGGGTTTCTCTCAGTTCCTGTAAAACTTATGTTTGAATACTCTGGTGATGACAGTAAGATTATGCCCTTTATATTATGGAGTCGACAAAGATAGTTTTGTAGTTGAGTACATCACTCTTTGAAATATGATGCTGCTCTTAAATTGAACCAAATTCTTAAATTTGCCAAATTTAGATTTCTTAAATTGAACCAAGCTAACCCTACCCATCTGATTAGGTACTCCTAATTATGTTATCGTCTACTGGAGTCAACATTGCTATTTCTAGAATTTAAGATAATAAAAAAAGAAATGACAGGATTCAAGTATAAACTCAAAATACACTTTTGATGTGCATTTGATGTAGATGCTAAGCGAATTATATAGTGCTCTACTCATACTGCAGATCATTTAAAAAATTAGAGTTGAATAGGCCCCGGTCAGATATTTGGCACTAATTAATAGTGGTACTTGTTGATCTCAGTTTGGCTGTAACCAAGTAAACCACGAAATGTTGTAGAAAGTACGTATAGGGAAGATAAGAGCATGTGCACAATAATTCTGATGTTTCTAGCGCTACAGAAATACAAATAAACAATAAAAGAGGCACATAATCAAACACAATTCACATATGTGACACCACCTAACGCAGAGAGAAAGAGGAGCTATGTGACACCCTCTAAACTTGAGACAGCAATAGGTAATTTTACGAATTTGGATTAAACTGTGAAAGTATGAATAGTAACTCAGTCTGCATCATGGGTATAGAGAAAAAAAACCTAGTTGAATTTGTTGCTGAAGCCCTTAAAACCTCTTGATGCTCACCCTGCATCAAACACACTTATTATGCTCTGGATTGTACAATTAACATGTGCAACGAGGACTTTGCTTCATGAAAATAGGGCAATAGGAGACAGTGAAGTCATGTGGAATCGAAGACAGAGAATATATTTAAGCCACATTTGGAGTCATCGAACAATTTGCGGATGAAAAACAAAAAAAACAGTTCAATGGGTCTCTGTCAGACATTTTCAGTTTGGCAGTAACCAAGTAAACCACAAAATTGTATTTGGCAGTATCCAAGTACTTGTATAAATATAAAGATCTAGTATATGAATAGCTTGAACTGAACAAAACTACAACCTAGACCGCCCTTATCGAATCACCACTGAAGATCTCATATGCCCACTCAACATTCCAAGCAGTATACGTACATAAACTGAACCCAATGTATTCCTAGTGAGAGTATATATATACTGAACCCAATGTATTTCTAGTGCTTAATTGAAATAAATGTATTTGTAGTGTCCTTGTTGGCAATGATTTCCTGGGCATTGAAGTCCAGCCAAGCTATACACAGATAGAAGCAATACACGGATAGGGTAAATACTCTATTACACGGCACAAGCAGGTAGGCACCACAAGCACATATCTTTCTTGATTAATATTCTATCTAGATTATATTGTACTTTTGTGGCACTTTATAGGTATGGTGAGTTGCAAAGTATTAATAAGCAGGAAACTGCAGATAGTCGTAGTTATAATGTTTCCACTCCAAATGGTGAAAGTTTAAAGATGTGTGCAGACAGAGCTGATGCTTATTTCAAGGACCAGCCGATCAGGAAAAGATATGTCAATGATAATTAAATACTACTTTTTCAAAAACAGTAATTATATGCTGCATTTCCTTCCTGAACCATTGGCCTTTTGCTTCTTACTGTTTATGTACAAAATACAAGTAAATATCGATTTTTGACAAAAAATTTTAATTTGTCCTAGAATTGACAACAGTTCGTGTGGCCTCTATGATCCATCTGACCTTTAAGTGGTTGCCTCTGGTTGACAGCATAAATACTGCTTTGCATTAGTAAATGTTATCTTATACACTCTTTTATTTTTCTCTTGTGTCTGAACTCTGAAGTTATGATCTAGTGTGAAACAATAACTTGGCAATTCATTTTTAGTTTCAGTTTTCTGAGTGGTGTATGCTTTAGTGGGAGGAAGGAAAATTAAACAGCAAGTAGATAGTTTTGAATTGAATTCGTCACTGAATGGATATATTTAGACATATATGCACACTTATTGCATTATTTGTCCAATGAGAGTAGATGATTAGTGGCACAACTCAGGTTATTAAAAGGGAGGTAGTTACCTGAGAAGCTTTTGGACATCTGCCATTTGACACTGCAAAGCACCAAGGTGACTTGATAGTTCCTGCCAAAAAATTGACTGAATAAGCATCTGAATATCTAAGTTGTTATGCCATCCTTGTTGAATTGTTGAGATGTACTAAACAGTCTGACCCGTTGAATAGATTAAAAACATATAGTCTTTGCAATAGATATTTGTATTGTCATATATTTTAATTCCATGATATAGCGCAAGGAAATGCCTTTCCTATTGATCCACAGTGAGCAGAAAAGAGCTGGGAAGTGTAGGTCCTAAAAAATCAAGTACATCAGTGCTATACCTTTTCAGTTCCACAGTGAAAAAACCAGCGATAGCGTTCGGGCTGATCTGTCCTGGGAGGTCATGACGGAGATCGCGGCCGGCAGCCCAGCGGCTGACAGCAGCATATCACGTGGTGGGTGAGGTGGAGAGGATGAACGTGCTCGCACGAATGGCGCCATCAAGAAGGCACGGTGACAGCGGATCACGACCGACGGTGTGGTGGCTGAGACGGAGAGGATGAAGTGTGATCGCGCACGAGACCGAAGCACAGAGGCGACCCTGACGGCAGTCGTGCTCAAGCAACCGCGGTGGAGTTTCATATAGATCTAGGTTTAGCCATTTAGGAGGTGAAGGGATTGGTGGTGGGGGCGATGGGACGGAGGCAACACGAGGGATGGGAGGTCCCAGCGATCCGTCGGCGGCGGCGTGATGCATCGGTGGCATCAGGGGCGGTCCGCATGAGGGCGGGGATTTTTGGGTGAGTGCGAGAGAGAGGAGGGGATCAGGATGCTAGGGGCGCGGGGGTATGCAGAGCGGGGATAAAGATCTGATCATTCTTGCCTCCTCCCACAATCGCCCGGAGCTGGTGATCGAGGGGAGAGAGTGGAGCGGAGATGCAGAGGGAGCCGTGCGACGGCTGGCGGAGGGGTTCGACTGCGGGAGGATGTGGCGGGCGGCGGCGGCTCCCCACCTCGCACTGTCACCCAAAGCCAGTGATCGAGGGGGGAGAGAGCGTGGAGATATGGAGTCGTGCGACAGCCAGCAGAGGGGTTCGACAGTGGAAGGATGCGGTAGTGGAGGTGATCGAGGGGGAGCGATGGCGAGTGCACGGGCGATGCTGCGGCGAATCGAGGGTGAAGTGGCGGCGATGGCAAGGGAATATCGAAAAAGTGAGGGGGAAACTATGCGCGGAGTGAGGGAAACAGAACAAGTGCACGATACAGAGGAAGAAAGACACGATCTGAGCCGTTGGATTTGATGATTGAATGGTTCATATTCCGTGGATCTACCCAGGTCCACTACTTTTTTTAAGTAATATAGATACTTCACATATAGAACAGCACAAGTTTTGGTAGTAACCGTTTGTGCATCATGTTATACTCGCAAGAGATTAAAATCAAATTGGAAAATATTCGATAACAAATCTGGGGAAAAGGTAAAACTTTTGGTACCTTATGAAGATCAGCCAAAATTTTTCATCGCATCGGTTCTCTTCCGGAGCCTCATGAACACAATGACCATGCAAGCCAGCACCCATGGTGGGAGGTTCATATTGCTAACTTGGATGTCTTAAGCCACTCGGGCATCTTCGCCTCCTTCAGAAACACTGCAGAAACAGTCATCATAGCTGCAACGCCGATCATCACCTTCATGACGGGCTTCAGCAAAGAATCCTAAGTTCCTAACCAACCAAGGAGAGCAATCCATCAAGTGAGATATCACTTCGCGTAGGTAAATTGAGTGAGCCCAGAGAGGGCAAACCGATCTGTACCCATAATTTGGGGGCCTCAAGACTTACCTTGGGCTCGCCATCGAAGAAGATGGTGGAACCAGAGACGTAGGAGATGAGAGAAATGTGACCTTCCAGAAAGCTCCACAAGCCTCCTCACTATCCCGATCATAGAACCACGGTAGAACCAAAACACTAGGGAACTCAGTTGCTCGGTAATATAATTTGGCCTGTCCGTGGGCATGTAAAACTAGTCAGTTGGTTGCCAGGGATATAATATGGGACTTTGTGAGAAGCAGGTTCCACGGCATAGGTTGCCTGGGAACTAGCATGTGTTCTGCTCGAAGGATATACCTGTTTGGACCAAGTGAGTCACTCTTTCTTGGGCTGGACACGTATCCTCCTCCAGTCCTCCGAACCCATGAGACACGAACTCATAGTCCACCTGGTTAGCCGCGAGAACCCTCACCCCTTTGAGAAGGGTTGTCATGGTTATTGTGTCGGTCCCTAGTTTTATAACACAAGTAACCACGTATATTCACAATACCAACTCTCTGGATCGGTAGGTTGGTATACACACATTACATATCTGGTACACAGTATGTATCATTCAAGTCTTACACTACTCAATATTATAAGGGTTGCTCGAGTGGGACTTAAATAGACCTATTTTGGTCGAATACATTAAAACAAATATAAAGGATAAGCTAAGGTAGCGGAAGCGAAGCTACGATGATCCACCTATACTCCATAGCCATCGACTAGGGATCAAACCCTAAGGCGTCTCCTCAGGTTCACCCTCCTCTGGAATGGTCTCACCGAGAACCTCAGCATCACCTAGGTCTAAAAGAATGTAAATATGCAAGGGTGAGTACCAACCGTATTTAGCAAGCCACTACTACGGGATGCATTTAATGTACACATGAGTTCAAGAATGGCTTCGTTTATTTGCATATAGCTATGTTTCACAAATAATTTCACAAACCTAGGACTTAGCCATTTTAACTGAAAAACAACGTTAAGATGAAGTTGTCTTTAATCAGTGAGGGTTCATCGACCTTCGCCAAGTCTTGCTTGATCCGATTTATCCTTGCATTCAGTTTTCCACATCTTTTATAGGCCACACCTTCCTAATCTTAAACGAGGCTAGTCAAGAGTAGTACAAGTCCCGGTGCTCAATAACCGCAAGCACGGTTATTCGAATAGATTTGTTTTACTAACACTACAGTGGATGTACACTTTTAATCTCACACTACGTGACCTACCCAACACATGAGCCTAGTCCCAACGCATGATACTTGCCACGGCCCGGTATTTCAGTTACCCTCTCATTGCGGCACTCGCTCAAAGGACTATGAATCCCCTTTGCACCCCAGCGCCCAATCCTGCCTCGAGCCAGTGGTGAGAGGAGTCCTGGTGCTCTGGCGGTACTAGGGGATTATACAATACATAATAATATATTTGCTGTATTTTAAGTTCTTGACATGTCATTCGATCGATTCAATCGATCCATCATATCTTCCATCACAATCATCACAACTGCAGAAATACCATGATAGGTGCCGCCCTACTTGGGTTACTTAGTCCACCGGGTCTATACCTATTCGAGAAATGTGGTCACACTCGGTTCGTCTCCTGCATAGCTTCTTGACTCCGTCCTTAACTGACCAAGGTCGGTGGCTTGCCGGTTCATAGACCCATCCATATTCTAGCCATGCCGCCCCAGCCGAAATTATTTTCTTTCATTACGTTTTTGGTTTTCTCAAGGTTTTGAGTTGCGGCTGGCGCTCATGTCTCCACCCATCTTCTGACAATCATTTATACCGAGTGATCACCACATCCATATCCACATCCATATAACGAGTATGGAGTGTATAATCATCTATACAAGCAATGCTAAGCAATGTCAATAATTGACTACGCATAAGTAATAGACTCATGCAACAAGGAATATGTATAACAATCTCAAGGGTGGCTAGTTTAGGTATGTATTTTATAATTAGCCTGCAATTTTATTTGCAATCAACACATTTACAAGATAGGATCAACATGCTCAAGGAGAGGGGTGTAGGGGTGTAGTGACTTGCCTTCCTCAGTCAAGGGTTCGTCCTCGATGCTTCGGTTTCCTCCTCGTAGATATAACATGTTTGATTAATTGCGGTATTAATATAACTTACTACTTATTCTGACGGAGAAGGCAAAAATCCTAGAACAATAGAAAAATGCTAAACTAGGGCCATTTTGAAGATCTTGAATTTAGAAGAATTTTGGTGAAAGTTTCGTTGAAATCCGATTTAAAATGAGAAAGTTATGGCCAGTCAAAGTTTTAAATTTGAATTAACTCAACTTAATGGAAAATGCCGTTGCTGCATCAACTTCAATCTCAGTATTTTGAATTCTTTCACTATGACTCAGCAAGGAAGCATTACACAGAAAACTAAGATTGTTCTACCAAAAATTGGTGAAGGAGAAGCAAGTACATCAGGGGATGGTAAGACCAAGGTTGAAGATCAGAAAAATGATGAACAAGATGATACTAAGCCAACCTTGCAAGACCAAATTGATTATGTTGTTCACTATGCATTGATAAACCAATCCAGTGTGTTAGTCAATACTTTGACAAATATGATCAAATCAATGGTGGATGGATCAATAGCTAAAGAAAAATATGATCAAATCAATGGTGGATGGATCAATAGCTAAAGAAAAGGCTAAAGTACCTACATATTTTCCCGGTGAAACGTTCCCAGCTTACAGTACTGCAAAAACTGAGTTGAGCAGCAGCATGCAACATATGGCTTCTACATCAGCTCTTGCTTCATCTGCTCCTATTCCTACTACTCCTATATCTGCTATTCCTATTTCTACGTTGCTAACAAGGCAGTGACCGATAAAGGGGGCAGACTTCTAAACAGATGACTCAGGAACAACTTACACAATTATTGAAGATGAAACAACCAATATCGGTCGAAACACCTCAAGGGAATCAACATCAGCCGATGATCGATCAAATGATGCAATAGATACCTGTCGTTCAACAACCAGTAATTCAACAGCCTGTAATTCCTCAGTAGACGATTCAACAACCGATTGGTACATCTCAACCAATCGGGCTATAGTATGTGCCTGAGGCCCCTCAAAATTTTCAATATCAATTGCCTCAGCAAAATTAGGGACAAAACTTCAACACTCAGTATTAGTCTAAACTATTCCCTCATCACATCAGCAATTATCAGCCCAAGGCTGCTGCTGCCCAATGCATCCATATTGTTGTGGCGCTTGCTCATATTAATTATACTGAGGTTGAGGCATGTACTGATACTAGGGCACATTCTCTTGCTGAAAATGAAGAGGTGGTAATGGTTGATACTGGTAAGAGTAATTATCGGGCTCACCAGCAAAACATATTTAAGCCTAAAGACAATGGTATCATGTATTTGTATCCGTATCCAGAATATTTTGATATGATACCATTGCCAAGCCGATACAAAATTCCAGATTTTTCTAAGTTCTCAGAAAAAGATAATGTTTCAACCTATGAGCATATCAGCTGATTTTTAGCATAATGTGGGGAAGCATCGGCTACAGAAGCTTTGAGAGTTAGGTTCTTTCTATTATAATTATCTAGATCGGCTTTCACTTGGTTTTCTTCTTTACCATATAACTCTGTCAGAAGTTGAGCCGATCTAGAGAAAGAGTTTCACATCTATTTCTTTGAGGGATCCAAGAGATGAAGCTGTCGGACTTGATATCAATTAGATAGAAATCTGATGAATCGGTTCCTGATTATATTTAAAGGTTTAGAGATATGAGGAACATGTGTTATAGTGTTGACGATTGTTGGCAGTATGTCATGAGACCCTTCGACCAGACCTGTCGAAACCATGCAACCAGCGAGGATTCAGACTCGAGGCGTCAAGATTCATCGAGGCGAAGCCTCATGGCGAAGACTATGGGGCGAAGGCGGCGAAGGGTGATGAGTCGCGTTGGGTCCCCGCAAGTCCAAATGCGTCTTGGGCGAAGACTGAATGGCGAAGGGTGCATGCCGAAGGAGGATGACTTCAATGTATCGAGCCCAGCTCCAAGGAGGCCCAAGGGGCCATCCCAGCCGCTCTAGCCCGTTGGCTAGTGAGCCAGCATTCGCCAATTGGCCCGTTAGAGGCCCATGTATCTCAATTACACTGTATACCCATACAAGTGTCCCTTTCATAAGAGCAACCATGTAAATTCCCCTGTAAAACCTAAACCCTAATAGGGGATCTGTAATAGGACTATAAATAGAACCCTAGTGCCATGTAAAGGGGGATCCCCAAGAAAAATTCTTAAATTAATACACTTTTCTGTTCCCAACAACTATTGAGTAACCACGTCCTTCGACGTACGCAGTTGTCGCGTCGACAACAGCTGGCGCCGACCATGGAGACCTCCGAGCGAAACCACTGAGAGTGAATGCCACCGAAGAAGGCCGCAAAGGAGAAGATTGCTAAGTGAAAGGAGAGTGCAGCAGGAGAGGTGATGGCCGCCGAAGAGGGAGCAGAGCCTTCAGCGCCCATCATCGAAGCTGGGGCGGCACCATCGGCTTCGGCACCCACGCCGCAACCACCACCTTCGGCTCCTGCCGCTTCGGCGGGGCAGGTGCCGAACACCGTTGATGCGGCGAAGGTGGCTGCGGCGGCAAGGGCGCTCCAGACCAGGGCGGAGATCCTTTCGATAAGTCAACTGGTGGCGCCCCAAGCTGCTTCGTCACAACCGACTACGACTTCGACCGTGCTCGCCGCTGCGCAAGCCAACCCCAACCTTGAAGCACAAGCCGAAGCTGACATGGAGGCCATGCACTAGAACATGACGCGACTTCAAGACATGCTTCACCAAATGCAAGAGCCGCAGCAGGCGTACGAAGCAGCACGGCAAGCCAAGGTCGCTTCAGCCCCAATTCTCTAGTATTCGGCGGGATACATCCCACCCCAAGTCTACCCGCAAGCACAGTTTCAGGCCCTTCCGCCACAAGCCATGCAAGCGCCGGTGTACTTCGCCGGGCAGCCTTCGGCCGCAACAGCACACCCGACCCCTGGTGTGCAGCCGCAGGTTCGGCCGGTCGTTGCCCAAGTACACCCCCCACCACCTGGTCAAATGTCACAAGCAATGACGGAGGGGGCTTCGGCCTTGCAGGCACAACTTCAAGCTTTCCTTCAGCAACTCAACCAACCCCACAACATTCCAAGTACAACCCTTTCGGTCCAACCGGAGGGGAACACAAGTCAGGGTGCACCCAGTTGGCTGCTGTCAAACCAGCCTGATCCGGGGGCTTCGCCATGGAGTCAAGGACCGCAGTTCGACTTCAGCAACACCACTCAAGCACCAACCATTCGACCACAAGCACCAACACCTGGCTTCGAAACAAATCAGGCGCCGAACCAGGCTGCCATGGCTTGGACCCAGCCTTCATTCGACCCATCCATGGCGGCACACCAAGCGCCACCGTTTGGGGCCGGGCAGTCGAACACTGTGGCCCAGCCACACGCGCAAGCCATGACTTCGCCCTTTGCCATGCCATATCCACAGCCGAACGGGCCCTCGTAGCATGGTGCCGTGAGCAAGGCAGGGGGCGAAAAGGGGCTGCCGCTGAGTGGGGGAATCAAGATTCGCCTAATCCTACCCCAGTTCAAGTTCCCACCCGTTATGCGATACTCGGGCGAAACGGACCCAAAAGAGTTTCTGTCCATCTACGAGTCCGCGATCGAAGCCGCTCACGGCGACGAAAATACCAACACAAAGGTAATCCATCTCGCTCTAGACGGCATCGCCCGTTCTATGTACTTCAATTTACCAGCTAACAACATTTACTCATGGGAGCAATTGCGCGATGTCTTTATCCTTAACTTTCGAGGCACCTGTGAGGAGCCGAAGACGTAGCAACATCTACTCGGCATTCGCCAAAGGCTGGGGGAATCAATACGGTTGTACATGCGTTGTTTCTCGCAAGCCCGATGCCAAATTCAAGATATAACCGAAGCGTCTGTCATCAACGCCGCTTCGGCCGGGCTGCTTGAAGGTGAACTCACAAGAAAAATCGCCAACAAGGAACCGCAGACTCTCGAGCACCTGCTTCGCATCATTGACGGGTACGCAAGAGGCGAAGAGGATTCTAAGCGAAGGCAAGCAATCCAAGCCGAGTACGATAAAGCCTCCATCGCCGCTGCCCAAGCCCAAGTACAAGCACAGGTCGCCAAATCAGCTCCTCTCACTGTTCGCCAACCTCAGCCAGCGAACCAAGGACAGCTGCCAAGGCCGAGCCAAGCTCCCATGACTTGGAGAAAATTTAGAACTGACCGCGCGGGCAAGGCTGTGATGGCTGTCGAGGAGGTTCAAGCCCTCCACAAGCAGTTCGACGCCCAGCAAGCAGGCAGCCATCAACAGCCTGTTCGCAAGAAGGTCAGGAAAGACCTGTATTGTGCCTACCACGGACGATCCTTGTACACCACCGAGCAATGCCGAAACATCCGACAGCTTGGCAACGCTCAAGACCCAAGGCCACAACAAGGGGCTGTTGTCGAAGCACCTCGCGAAGCTGCTCAAGAACAAGCACCCCCGACCGAACAGCGCCAAGACGTGCAGCGCAGAGTAATTCAAGTGATTACAAGGGTCGATCTGCCAGTCCAACCGTCGAAGCGGCAGAAGATGCAGCTGCGAATGGTGCACAACATCACCGCGGCGGGCGAAGGGGCTCCAAGGTACTTGAATCAGCAAAGCTCTTTCGGACCAGAAGATGCCGAAGGAGTGCTGTTCCCACATCAAGACCCCCTGGTGATCTCGGCCGAGGTAGCTGGCTTCGAAGTTCGGCAAATCCTAGTCGACGGAGGAAGTTCGGCCGATGTCATCTTCGCCGAAGCATATGCCAAGATGGGGTTGCCAACCCTAGCCCTCACTCAAGCACCGGCCTCGCTTCGTGGTTTTGGCGATGAAGTAGTTCAAGTCCTAGGCCAAGTACAATTGGTGGTAGCCTTCGGCACAAGTGAAAACAGGCGCGAAGAGCAAATACTGTTCGACATTGTCGACATCCCATACAACTATAATGCCATCTTCGGCCGTGCAACCTTCAACAAGTTCGAAGCCATCTCCCACCACAACTATCTCAAGCTCAAGATGCCGGGTCCAACAGGCGTGATTGTCGTTAGGGGGCTTCAACCTCCGACCGCATCAAAGGGTGATTTGGCCGCAATCAACAGGGCAGTGCACAATGTTGAGGCTAAACCACATGACCATGCTAAACGCATGCCGAAGCCCGCCCCTCATGGCAAGGTGATCAAGATGCAAGTCGATGACGCCGATCCCACAAAGTTTGTCCAGCTAGGGGGCGATCTGGGCGAAGAGGAAGCCGAGAACATCCTGGAGGTGCTCAAGAAGAACATTGACATCTTCACCTAGAGCCCCGACAAAGTGGGAGGTGTTTCGACGGACCTCATCATGCATCATCTGGCGGTCAAGCCGGATGCCAAGCCAAGGAAACAGAAGCTGCACAAGATATCCGCCGATCGCCAAGAGGCAGCAAAGGCCGAAGTGCAGAAGCTGCTCAAGACTGGGGTGATCCAAGAGATCGACCACCCAGAGTGGTTGGTGAACCCGGTTTTGGTGAGCAAGTCGAACGGCAAGTGGCGCATGTGCGTCGATTTCACAGACCTCAACAAAGTGTGCCCGAAAGATGACTTCCCCCTGCAGCGGATCGACCAGCTTGTTGACTCGACAGCTGGTTGCGAGCTCATGAGCTTTTTGGATGCGTACTCCGGCTACCACCAGATCCACATGAATCCGGGCGACATCCCCAAGACAGCCTTCATCACGCCGTTCGGCACTTTCTGCCACCTCAGGATGCCTTTCGGCCTGAGGAACTCCGGAGAGACGTTCGCCAGGCTGGTGTACAAGGTCCTTTGCAAACAGTTGGGGCGCAATGTGGAGGCCTACGTCGATGATATCTTCGTTAAAAGCTGCAAGGCTTTCGACCATGCGTCCGACTTGCAGGAGACCTTTGACAACTTGCGCGCGGCGGGTATGAAACTAAACCCGGAGAAATGTGTTTCCGGAGTTCACGCGGGCAAGTTGTTGGGTTTTCTTGTTTCCGAAAGGGGTATCGAGGCGAACCCCGAGAAAATCGACGCCATTCAGCAAATGAAGCCTCCGTCAAGCGTACGGCGAAGTACAAAAGCTCGTAGGCCGAATTGCGGCGCTCAGTCGATTTCTCTCAAAAGCAGCTGAAAGAGGTTTGCCCTTCTTCAAGACCCTCCGGGGCGTGGGAAAGTTTAGCTGGACACCCGAATGCCAAGTAGCGTTCGACGAGCTAAAGCGATATCTGCAAAGCCCACCCGCCTTGGTCAGCCTAGCACCGGGAAGCGAACTGCTGCTCTATCTAGCAGCTTCGTCGGTGGCGGTCAGTGCAGCTCTTGTCCAAGAGACAGAGTCAGGACAGAAACCAGTGTATTTCGTCTCCGAGGCCTTGCAAGGGGCAAAGATAAGATACATTGAAATGGAAAAGCTTGCTTACGCCCTAGTAATGGCTTCGCGCAAACTTAAGCACTATTTTCAAGCCCACAAAGTCACTGTGCCATCGCAGTATCCTTTGGGCGAAGTGCTCTGGGGCAAGGAAATTTCTGGTCGACTCAGCAAGTGGGCAGCGGAGTTATCTCTCTTCGACATGCATTTTGCCGCCCGCACAGCCATCAAGTCCCAAGTCCTAGCCGACTTCGTGGCCGAATGGACATCGGCATTCACCCCTGAACCCCAGCCCGTCGAACAGCCTTGGATAATGCACTCTGACGGCTCGTCGTCGCACAAGGGGGCGGGCGCCGCGGTAGTACTCACCTCGCCAGGGGGCGTGCCGATTCGGTATGCCGCAAGGCTGCAGTTCGACACGACCAATAACACGGCAGAGTACGAAGCTGTACTGTTGGGTCTAAGAAAGGCGAATGCATTGGGGGTTCGGCGCTTGCTCATCCGAACAGACTCCAAACTAGTGGCAAGTCATGTTGACAAATCCTTCGAGGCAAAAGAAGAAGGAATGAAGAGGTATCTGGAGGCTGTTCGATCTATGGAAAAGTGCTTCGCCGGCATAATGGTCGAACACTTACCTAGAGGCCAGAATGAGGAAGTAGATACCCTGGCAAAATTTGCTGCCTGCGGGAAGGGCCGTACCTCATCAAGCACAGGTCCAGGACAGGCTCCTTTCGCCTAGCGACACTGGAAGGCGAAGAGTTCGACCATTCGTGGAACGCTGCTTCTCTTAAGCGTTTCTATACCTAGAAGGGGTGGCACCCCATTCGCCAACTTGTAAAAATGTACATACTATTGTATAGACCTTTTGGCATCTCTCGTTATGTAAGCCTCTCGGCACAAAAATACAAAAACACAGAAAAATGAAAAAAGAAAAAAAACCGGATGTAGGGCTATTATCCACCCTGGAGGCTCGAACCAGTATAAAATCCTTGTGTCTTTCGCCTTTTTACTTGTGTGCATGATAATTCGTGGAAAAACCCCAAGGCAAACGCCTGATCAGCGAAAACGCCAGGGGGGCGAAACGAATCGGCCAAAGCATCGCTCACCAAACGTTGAAACCGCGATAGCTTGTTTCGGGAAATAACTAACCGAACACCGTTATACTCGATCTATATGAAAACACAAGCGCTTCTTTCAGCGCGGAATACCACAGATCGAAAACGAAAGCCGAAAGCTGAAAAGTCAGCAGACCTATTTCGCTAATATACGAAAAGGGACCGACACGTTCCGACCTAACGAAAGCACGAAAAGTGACAATGCGAAAAATAGCGAAAATGGAATAAAACGCATCTTTATTAACTTCGAAAAAATAATCAAAGAATACATGCCATACAGCATGGTACATGTGAAAGAATGTAACAGGCTTTACAGCCTAGTTTACAAATAAATTACATTTTCGCCCCCAAAACAACCGCCACTCCCTAAGGAATGATCCGGCGAACTCGGTTCGTCATCACTGCTAATGTTATGCACTACCCTAAGGGGATAAGGGAGCGAAACACAAGCTAGACTATAACGGTGCTAGGTGATCGCTTCCTGACGATCGGTCCTCCGGTGATTTCGCCAAAAGCGAACCATGTCCTCTAGACGTTCCGCGCGGACACGGTCGTAGTCCTCCAGGGTTCGCCCGGGGTGCGCTCGCATCCAGCCAGCAACTTTCAAGGCCTTGTAACTGTTGCCGTTTATTATCATCTCACAGTAAATAGGCCGAAACGGACACCGGACCTTCGGCAAATCCTTCACCGCAACGAACTTCTCGTTTTTGCTTCGCCAATTCCTAAAGTGGGGCCTAACACACAATTTTCGGCGTAGACCCTGATAAGACAGTATAGAAAAGCAAATGGTGAAGCGCAAAATTAAAGCTAGGCAAAACACATAGAGTGGGCGAAAAGAGTAAACCCTCTTTCGTATGCGAAACGATGCGAGCATGGGTACCAAAGGAATCAAACATAATAGTCGGCTAAACTTGTCATCTATTTCATATTAAAAAGGCCGTTTTTGGCTACAATAAGAAAGGGAGAAGGCCATCGGCTAGATTTACATCGTTCGCCCTCCACGGCAAACGCCAAAAGAAAACTACCAAAATCTAAAGAGCGGGCGGAGGGACTCATACCTCTGGGTGATCTTGGGCATCGCCTCCACCCCCTTCGGCCGCCGGCTCTTCGTCCTGGTCCGCCGCCTCCGCCTCCGCCTCCGGCTTCGCCAAGTGCTCAAGCAGACGCGCCTTGGCAGTAGATCGGCCGTCCTTTTGCCAGAACTGTTTGCACCACGCACGAAGTGCAGGCGAAACGTCCTGAGAACTCGGCGATGTGCTCGCACCCGAACTGCTGTAGCAGGCCCATGGTGAAGGTCGCTGACACACGTGCACAACAATCGTCGTATGCGGTGGCACAATCCTAGACCGTACCGCCGGCTTGCTGAGTCCACTCCGAGAACTCGAAGGCGGAAGCGTCTTCGCCTGGGACACCTCGTACCCTCGCCCCCATGTTAGTAAGGGCAAGGCGAAGTGTACAGCACGCGGTCTTGGCAGACTCGGTGGTTTTCGCCATCTCCCGCGCGAACCGTTGCGACTCCTTCTCGGCGTTCGCCTCCGCTTTGCTGACCTCTAGGCGAAGAGCCTCCATCTTCGGCTCGGTGAGGTTGTACTAATCGGTCAGAGCGGCGGAATGTGTTTGCTCCTTTTTGAGTTCAGCCTTGAGGCGCTCAATCTCAGTCTTCACCTCACTCCCCTTCTCCAGCTCAGCTTGGAGCCGCTTGTTTTCGGCCTTCGTCTCTTTAAGGGTGTGGGCGAGGCCTTCGTCTCTTTGGCTCGAAGACGGTTCTTCAAACCGTCAAGATGAGCCCGCATGGTTCGCTCGGTCAAACAGTGGGCCGCGAGGATTTGGTTCAAAAAAAGAAGAAAAGGCGAACGTTAAGACAAGTTGTCGAAAAACGACGATGGATAGAAAAGACAAACGAGCAACGTACCCGGACCGCCAAGCTCTTGATGGTAGAACAGCCCTCGTCGAACTCGTTCAGCTCGGTGAACAGACTCGGGCTGCTAGCCGGAGAGACAATGTTACTCACCCCCTCGACGAAGGAGATAAGCTCCGCCCGAGTCTCAAAATCACCAGGGGTGAAGTGGGGCGCCGCAAGGGAGCAATCCGAAACAAACGTTTCGGCCACCGTCTTCTTCCCCTTACCAAGGGCGAGCGGCGAAACAACCGGCTGGCGAACCGGGCTGCCGAAGACCCTAGCCGCGGTCTTGACAACCCGATCGGCTGAAGCCGAAGTCCCGGCAACACTTCCTCCCGTCCCGCCCGCGTCGACCGTGGCACCAGGGGTAGTCGAAAGACCCAGGCTCCGACTAGCGGGTGAAGTAGGGGTTTCGTCTGAAAACTCGTCATCGCTGAAGACGCGAGAGAAATCGATGAGCCCTTTCTTCTTGGAGGTCTTCTTGACTGCCCCCCCTTCGCCACCTTGGCTGCTGCGATCGCGACCAGCCTCTTCGCCCCCTCCACATCCTTTCGGTGGAGGGGGGAGCAGTTCGACTCCACCCTGGTCTCGACGTGCTCGAGGCTCGGAGTTGGAGTGTAGCCACGCGTCTCGGTGCGGTTATCGGCGGCCTCATCCGCGGCCTTTTCGGCCACAACCTCCGTCTCCCCCACATCCTCCCCCTCCTGTCCGCCATCATGGTCTTCGACGGTGTCTTCGTCGTCGGCGTCGGAATCGGTGGAGGCAAGGGCCCTTCGCTTCCGAGGGGCCAACTTCACTTGCCCGCGCATCCGCTTTCTGGAAGTCCCCTCATCACCATCGGCCTTGAAGGGCTTCGCCCGGGGAGGGAGTTCGCCATCATACATCTGGTTCGCCCGACCGGCCGCCTTCCGCGTTAGCAGCTGGCTAATCTCAGCGACCGACACGTCGCCGATCATCTTTCGGGCTTCAGTGTCAGCCTAAGCAAGCGTCAACACTGCGAAAACAAGAAGTGTCACCACATCAGGCATCGAACGGGGAAAAAGAGTGAAACACAGATGCACATAGGAAAAGCATAGACTCACTGTTCGCCCCCGCAGGCACGACGAGCTTCGGCAAGCCATCGACCTCCTCGTCTTGATCGACCTCGACTTGCCACGACTGGGAGAGGGGGAAAATGCGAAGCATGCAGAACTCCACCAAGTCGCGGCAGCTAAGGCGGGAGCAGACCTTGCGCAGCAGGGCGAACCGGGCTTCCATGGCACCATCGAAGGCGACCTTGGGCTTACTGTTCGGTGCAATCGCCCTGCGCCGCCACCGGAGGGCCTTCGCCGCATCGGACCCAGCCTCGAAGGGGATGGAGTGGTAGAACCACCTCGCCATCCAATGGCTATCCCACTTCGACATGGCGGCGTTCACCGGCCAGAGATCGGAGCGCTCGGGGCGAACATTAAAGTTCACACTCCCGAACACCGTCTTCTTCGTCCCGGCCGGAGTGATCATTGTTTTCGAGTTCACAGTGGCGTAGAACACGGTGCCAAAAAGCTCGGCGCTCGGTTCGAACCCGGCGGTCCGACACACCCAGTCGAAGATGGCGATCCGGACGAGTGTCGATGGGCTCAGTTGGGGGAGCTCCACCTGGAAAAGGCGAAGGATCTCCGGCAACAACACGTTGCATGGAAATCGAAGCCCACCTCAAAGAACACGGCGAATACCACCGTTCGGTTGTCGCCTGGTTTCAGCACCACGGCCTTCCCCGGGGCAAAGGCCTGCCCCTCCACCACCGCGCTGGAGCTGACCAACTTCGCCAGCTCGTCGTCGTCCACGAGCGAAGCCCCTAAAAAGGCGGTGGTGTCATCGTCGATCCGGCCGGGATTGGGAGCCATCGCGGAGGCTGGGTTCGGCTTGCGAGGAGCCATGGCGAAAAAGTGTGCACGGTGGTGAAAAGGGAGGACGGGTGAGAGATCTAGTGACTCAAAGGGCGTCGTGAAAGGAAAGGACGGAGAAAGAGAGAGCGCTCGCGGTGAAAATGACGAGGGTAAGGCGGTGAAAAAGGGGAAGGGGGAAATATATAGCCCACCCAGGTGACGGTTCACCTTCCCACCCAATCATGAGCCACCACGTGTCACAAGGGTAGGCGAAACGGTAAATTCCCATTGACCGAGCCGCACAGTGACGAGCCCTCGAAGGAAAGCCCATCACTGTTCATTTTGGCCTAGTGAAAGAATAAGGACAACTTCGCCGTTCGCAAAAGGCGAAAGCTGCAAAAAATTACTAACCACAAGAATACATGTACAGGCAATGCATACATTCTTTGCAGGAATACAAAATAGGTTTCGGCAGGAGCGTCGGTCGAAAGGGGGAGCCTCATACCATACCACATGGTTTGCACGGTCTCGGCCGAAGCTCCTATCTCACCCTTGCCCGTGAGGGGCTTGTTGGCGGTATATCATGAGACCCTTCGACCAGACCTGCCGAAACCATGCAACCAGCGAGGATTCAGACTCGACGCGTCAAGATTCATCGGGGCGAAGCCTCATGGCGAAGACTATGGGGCGAAGGCGGCGAAGGGTGAAGAGTCGCGTTGGGTCCCCGCAAGTCCAAATGCGTCCTGGGCGAAGACCGAATGGCGAAGGGTGCATGCCGAAGGAGGATGACTTCGCTGTATCGAGCCCAGCTCCAAGGAGGCCCAAGGGGCCATCCTAGCCGCTCTAGCCCATTGCCCAGTGGGCCAGCATTTGCCAATTGGCCCGTTAGAGGCCCATGTATCTCAATTACCCCAATAGGGGGATTTGTAATAGGACTATAAATAGGCCCCTAGGGCCATGTAAAGGGGGATCCTCAAGAAAAATTCTTAAATTAATACACTTCACTGTTCCCAACAACTGTTGAGTAACCACGTCCTTCGACGTATGCAGTTGTCGCTTCGACAACAACGATCGTTATAGACCAATTTCGACCGTCAATACTTCCAAAGATAATAGAGAACTAGCAATGCTTGCATGCATATTTATTTAGAAATAATCTAGTTCCACATGTACTTGGCAAAATATTTGAATACATACGATTACCTTATAAGGAGAAATGGTGGAAAATACGGTTTCAACCCATCAGAGGTCGACACGTGGCGCACACATGGATGGAAGGGCCCGCAAACCCAATGAAACAATTGCAAATGGGCCCAACCACCATGCACTAGACCAAGGACCCACCATTCAACATACTGGAGAGGGCCCTAGGCCGGGGGGCCAGCCAGGGGTCGGCCAACCTAGGCACAGCCTAGCCCAGCCACAACCGCCTTTGGCAGTTACTAACGACCTTCATATGGCAGTTGTGGTCGGTTCCTACACTTCAACTGACTTCATGAATCTATAAAAGGCATCCTCTTCCTTCATTTCAACACACACCAAGGAATCAAAGAGAAGAACCTCTCCTTAGTGATTTATATTTTGTTCTAGTCTAGTGGAGTTAGAAATAGAATAGCTCTTGAGTTCTTCAAGTCTTCCAGGAGAATCCGGGTATGGTTCTAGTAGCTTATATCCTTCTTGTAAGACTTTATTCTATAATGAAATGTTCTTCTTTATATAGTTTTGGTCCTTCACTTTATTCGCACAATTATTTGAGTACCAACTTTAGTCTATACTCATTTTGTATTAATTATATGGCTAGCTTACTGGAGATATGCAGTGGTATTGGCTTAGTGTTCATTCGTATGATTGCTCTATGTCATCTGCAGAGATGTAGAGTAATATTTAGTAATTTAAGCGCGGTGCTTAGATTATTGAATATCATTAAGTGGTGCTATATGCCACGGAACTATAGAGGTAGGTCGTTGGTGGTGACAGCCCAGTACGGGTATTCCTCCACGTGCGTATATAATGCTAAGAAAGGCTCGTGGTGCGGGTACTCCTCCGTATCCATAACCTATTGGATGGCCATGACGGATTGTCATAAGAACTCGGCAATCAAGGTGGTTTCTCGATATACCACGAGGGCATAATTATGGGTTATAGCTATATAGTTGTACATTAGCAAGTGTATACTAAAATGACTATATACTAGAAATACAGAAATGAGGCTTTTCCTTATTCTTCTCTGCTTAGCCTAGATTTATAATTTAGAGAGTTTTCTTATAATGTTCCTTTTGTGTGTCAACCTACCATCTAACTTATGATTAATTAAACCCTGCATAGACTTTGATCTACATAAGTATGATATGAATTAGTAACATGGTATTTTCTTGACCATATCTTCCATTGGGATCAAGTAAATACGATACCTTGGAATACTTCCGGGTGAAATGCTACAACGATATATCCGTGCGCTTGCAGATTTATATCTGTAACTGTAAGAAATACCGACTAATGTTTCGGGCGCCATTGTTGGGAATTATATTCGTAGCAATGTCGTTAAGAAATTGCCAGTGTTATGGATAAGGTATACCCAATAGTCTTGGGTTAAGCTCGGCGTGGCCCACCATATACCAAGTCTTATACAGAATCATCCCTCATTTACGGAAGGTATTCTGGATAAGTAAGGAGAATCAGAGTTCTACATGGAAACTATAAGGACTACTCAGATCGTATTCATATTTGTCTCCCTAGTTCTACTTAGACAAGGGGACATCTGTGGGTATAAATACAATACCCCCTAGGAGGAGAGGGGAGAGAGGGAACTGTTAGAATAGACACCAAGATATGCTACCAGACTTCAACATCAGAGATATGCCTAGACATACTCAATCTGGTGCTTGCGGAGGTCGACAAGAGGGATCTAGAGCTATCTCTGATCTCACCGAATTCGTATTCAAGGATGAAGACTACCCCGTCGTCGACTACGGGTGGTGGTCTATGCCGTCGTATCGACGACGACTAGATAGGTTATCCCAAATATTGTTTTGGAGTGATTCTGATGAATAAGAGCAACACCGGCTTCGGCTAACAGGAGTAGGGCTATTACCTGTCAGTTGAGGGGGCCCGAACCTGTATAAAAATCCTTATCTCTATTTCTTTTACCTTAATCTCGCATAAACCCTAGTACCAACGATCCTCATACCATGAAAATACCGTATTCGTGATCTACAACATCGATAGAAATATCAACATATAGTTTAAATTTGACTGATTCACAGTTAGCCGATTTAGCTTTTCAGGGGCTGCTGGCACTAATAAGGGAGATGTTTTCTTCAAAAGATTTTGAAAGTTTAGCTCACCTTTCTCGGAAGGCATTGGCAAACATTCCAGCGTGCTAAAAGGTTTATTAAGAAGCCCAATAATGTCAATAATGTCTGCAATTATGCCTCTGAGTCAGAAGATGAAGATCTATAGATAGGTTTGGCAGAGTGGTCAAGAAATAAGAAGAATGTCATATGTCAATGGGTCAAGGATGCTGGAAAAGAATAGAGGTATGATTTTGACACCACCAAGGCCGATAGGATATTTGACTTTTTCCTTCAGGTGAAACAGATTCAACTTCTAGTAGGTCATGTTATTCCATCGGTGGAGGAATTAAGAAAAAGGAAGTATTACAAGTGATATAATACTGGATCTCAAAATACCAATAAGTGCAACATGTTTAGACAGCAGATCCAATTGGCAATTGAGCAAGGCAGGATCAAGTTTGATGATGGGGAGAAGCCGATGAAGATTGGTGGTCATTCTTTTCCTGTGAACATGGTCCGTAAAAGAGCTGATAATGATGAAGTCGATAATAGGAATTATTGGGCTCACTAGTAAAGCAGATTTAATTCTACAAAGTTAATCAACAAAATACGAGGGAAAGCAGGAGATGCAAACTCAAAGGCAATATCAAGATGATGGGGCCTGCTTTGATCCTTATTGGGAGTGTGAGTTTTTTAGGTTTTGCTGGAATGAAGGGATGAGGTTGCCATCGATTGAAGATTACCGAGCATGTGGTAATGCTGATGCTAGGTCTTGTGGCAGTTCTAGTAGACAAAATGATTCAAGACAAGAGGATCGACTGATACATAAAAAATTGCCTGTTCATCAAAGGCTAGGGTCGATTCATCAAGAATACTTTGAAGATGAAGAACCCCAAGTGTAGAATCCTCAATGATGTCCAACTGGTATTTTACAAAGAATTAGAAGAGACGAGTGCAACGATTGAGGAATAGAGAGCGAATGCAAGATGTTGAAGAAGAGATCAATCATCGGTTGGAACATACAAGGAAGGAGTGACGTGTCAAGAGAAAAATTGTGCCAGTCGATGAAGTCAATGATGATAGAGTAAAGGCCCAAATATCTACTAAGGGTAAAGTTGTAGCTTCGTCTTCAATCAATATGGTTTTTATACTACTAGCAGAGTACAACACAGTCCCGGCCGATGAGAAGATTTGTGAGGAATCAATGACAAAGCTGACATTGTCGTCACAACAAGCTGTTTTTGAGAAGCCAGGAGACATGAAATATTGGCACCTCAAGCCTTTGTATGTTAAAGGATTTGTTAACGGGAAACCGATGTCAAAGATGCTAGTCAATGGAGGAGTAACTGTGAACTTTATGCTGGTCAATGTCAAAGTGGGTTGAAGCAATTCCTTTGATAAAAGTTGACTCGAAAGATGCCATCAAATTTATTAAGGAGCACATTATCTATTAGTTTGAGATTCTACAGACAATAATGACAGACCAAGGGTCTATTTTTTGTATCCGACGAGTTTGTTCAGTTTGCCGATAGTATGGGAATAAAATTGTTGATTTTTTATCCTTATTATGCACAAGCTAATGGACAAGCAGAAACATCCAACAAGAGTTTTATTAAACTGGCAAAGAGAAAGATTGTTGAACAACCAAAGAAGTGGCATACTACATTAGTTGATTCATTATGGGCATATCGGATGGCATGCCATGGAGCTACACAAGTACCACATTATAACTTGTTTTTCGACAAGAAGCTATTTTACTATGGGAAACTAACATCGGCTCAAGGAGGATTTCATTTGCAAAATGAATTATCAGCCGATGATTATCGTAACTTGATGATTGATGAGTTGGAGGATTTGGCATATGTTCGATTGCGTGCTTTGGAAAAGGTTAAAGAGATAAAAGAAAGAGTTGCAAAGCATTATATCGATACTAGTGATCGGCAATAAAATTTTTAGGGTGGACAAGATCAAAGAGAGATAGTGATAGAGAGATTTATACTGGTTCAGACCCTCAATGTGAGGTAATACCCTAGTATTGTATCTAGTACAGTTGTATGTGGATTGGATCTGTGTCAAGGTGCGCGTCTTAGCAATGGAATGGTCGACGGCACGTATGTATGTATGGATGAATGCATAACCCCTTAGGGTTTCCCTCGGCGCCTTTTATATAGTGATATGGTTGTCGGGCATATTTGGTACAGTATCCCTTATAATTCGGGTATCTACCATCTATTTACATGGGATAAGATCATCTACCTTATCTTTAATCCCTTAATAATTTAGAAGCAAGCCATGTGGGCTCTAGGGCACACAGCCCATATCATGCCACGCTGTCACGCTCGGAAAATACATTTCCCAAACACTAGTGTATTATTCCCCGTCCTAGGAAAAGCCGGGGTACACCACACAAACATGATACAAAGACAAATCTTTGTTAATTATCACGATAATATTTACATTATTACAAAGGCACATAAGGCCTGAAAACCAAAGAAAAACAGCAGCAGACTAGCGGCCCTATGGCTCCATCTTCACAGGCCCTCAACTGGGGTATAAGCCAGGACTCCACCCAAGACTTCTTCTTCAAGAAGCTTCTTTGACTGGAGGGGGAAAGATTGAGCAAGAATGAGTACAACCACCGTACTCAGCAAGCCACACCGGAAAATGCACTTAATGCAAGGGAGTACAAGGATTCGTTTATAAGGGTTATTTTGCAGTAAATAAGCATTTCAAAGCATTTACTAATCTAAAGACATTTTAATAAAACCACGGCCTATCTCTAGTCAAATTATAATCAAGTCGCATACCCACACGATCTTGCCATAAACCAAGGCCACAGGTGATAAATCCAATCATTCCAGTTCATTAGAATAAAACCTCTAACTTTGGGTCATTGCTAGGCTTACCATAATCGAGGGCACGGCTATTCGAATAGTTTATACTCTGGCTAGAGGTGTACATCTTTACTTAAAGGACGTAGTCTTGACTACACATCAGCCTTGCATCGTGATACCGGAAAGGTACCCGAAGAGTCAAGATCGCGACATAACCCACCGTTTAGTACCATCCTAAACAAAGAAGACCGACATAGACTTCCACGGCCAGTAGACCTTGGGACAGGTGGACAGTCTATGCTCTCGGCGTAACTGTCAGGAATGTCCTCTCGATGCTTGGGCCTCATCCATCCCTATCCGTGTCTCCCTTGTTCATGACCGCAATAACCGATGTATTAAGCTTACCCACTAGACATGGGGTTGCACGGAATGTGCTTTGCAATTATATCGGCCGAGGTGAGATTAGCTAAACCAAGCACCTCGAGCCCAGCCGAAAACAAGTTTGGGAATATTGAAAGGGGAGTACAACATGTCCATGCTAACAAGCCTCCAATCCATCGATAAACAAGATTATGTGTCATTCCCAAGGTCTAAGATATTGTAAAACATCTATTTGTTCCTAATTAAGCGGGGCTAAGCATAATCCGAAAATTTCAATTAAGCACAACATATAGAGTTCTTACTAGCTAGTTTTTGTTACCTAGGGTTGTCAAAGGTAATTACACAATATTCAATAAATAAGGCCATAAAAAGAAAATATAGGAAAAGCTAAGTAAAACGGTTATAACGCGGTAAATTTAATAAAGCGAATGCAACAAATTAAATTAAAATACTTTTCGCAATAATAGGATTCAATATGCTCTAGGAGAGAGAGCATGACTGGCCTTGCTCAGAGAAAAGGAGGGCTTCTGAAGCTTCCACAACGAACTCGAACTGCACAAGGGAACTCCGAAACGACAACAACTACACGAACAACAAAACAGGCTACAACTCTAAGAAAGAACAGATAACAATACATAAAAACAACAAACACGGGTTCTTTTAATTTATAACAAAAATTAAGCAATTTGAATGGGTCAATTTGAAGATCGTATGACCGAGAAAGGATCATCCGAATTTTAGGTGCAATTAAACTAGATGTTTCCGAGTTGTTCAATTATTATTAAATCATTAAATTATGTGTAACACAATATGGGGATCCACGGGATTGACTGACTGGTAGCCGAGACTCATGGGTCAGACAGCTAGCTCACTGTGCATGGGGTTCACAAAGACGATCCACGGGAAGGACGGAGTGGGCCATACGTATCAACCGAAACAAGTGGCCGATAAACAGGCCCCACATGAATGCCACGCTTGCTGCACACATGGGCAACCACGGGGCGACCAAGCGGGCACACGAACGCAGCTACCACCCGTGCACGCGAAAACTGCACGAACAACTGCCGACACCGGTGCACGAGACCGGGGCACCAAGGCCTACAATAGCACGATGGGCACAGGGCGACACGGGGAGGACGAGGATGGGGCAGCGAGGGGAGGGTTCTCACCACGGGCATGACATGACGAGGGAACGACGGCAGCAACTAGCGAAGAATGGAGGAGACGGGTGGCGACGACAGGGAGACAACTTTGACGGTGACCCTTGTGCGAAGGTTATACGTGGCCAAATGGGCCGTGCCTAGCCGGGTCGGCCCGAGCACGGAATTACTGTGCACGGCCCAGGCCCGGCACGGCACGGCGGCCTGTGGGCCGTGCCGGCATGGCCCGTTAAGCCGTGCCGTGCTTGGGCCGGCGCCTGAGCCCGTGGGCTGGCACGGCACGGCACGGCCCGGCCCACGGCACGGCACGGCAGGCCGCACGGCCCGACGCGGCTCCGCGCACGCGTGCGCGCTGGCGCGCGGGAGGGCGCGCCGCTCGGCCAGCCGGCGCGTGCCGCGTGGCGAGCGCGTACGGCCCGGTCGCCGGTCGGTCGAATGGGAGGGCGCCACGTGTCCCGCAACGGCTATTTCAACGGCTATTTTGAGAAGTAGCCGTTGGAGCTCGAAAAAATTCAAAAAAAATATCAAAAAATTCCGAAAAAATAAGAAAATTATATCTATAAATAGGGCACCCAACCCCAGCATTGTAAATCATCCCAACCTTCCATTTTGTGCTCTCTTGTAGTCTTGTGTGCTCTGTTGTGTGATAGTTCGATTTTTTGATTTGGACAAAATTTGACCAAATTTTGTCTAAAATCAAAAATAGTTTGTGACTTCGAAAGAGTGCATACCAGAAGTGTAAATCCAAGGTGGTGAGGGAGAATTACGGTATATATTCATATTTATGCGTTTTTTCATTTTATTGTTTTTTGTCAATAAATAATCTGAAATTTGTTTATATTGTTTTCATATTTCAGAATGGACGATCCGAACTTTCCGTCATTCACGTTAGGTGATTTTGACCCTAATTACATGTCCGAGCCATTCCCAACTAGTGAGTATGATATCACCGGATCTACTCCAACACCACCAGTTGTGGACGAGGTACCGCTTGGTTCCGAAGGATCTGGCACAATAAGCGGGAGTACATCGACGTACACCGGGTCAAAGAGATCAAGAACTTCCGGCGTTTGGCAACATTTTGATGAGGTGGTCGTGACAGGCCCCGATGGAACGCAGGTAACATACGCGAGATGTAGAATATGCAAAAATAAATTATCTGCAAAATCATCTGGTGGAACAGGGCACTTAAAGAGACATGCTGAGGCTTGTGCAAAGAAGCAAGGAATTCAACTACGACAGCAGTAACTACTACTAAATCCTGATGGTACGGTACGTACATGGGAGTACGATCCTATGGTAGCTCGAGAATCGCTTGTCCGTTTAATTGCTAGACAAGATTTACCTTTGAACTTTGGTGAGAGTGCTGCATTTGAAAATTACATCAAAACTTCTCATAATCCTAGGTTTCAATCTGTTAGTAGACAAACCACAACCCGTGATTTAAAAAATTACTACGACAAAGGTTGTGAATCACTCAAGGGATTATTTAGTACGTGCACCTTCTCTGTTAGTGTTACCTCAGACATTTGGAGTAGTAGGGCAAAAGAGGATTATCTTAGTGTAGTTGTACATTTCATTAATGATGACTGGCAAATGCAAAAAAGAGTTCTTGGCCTAAGACTAATTGATGTTGCACATACTGGTGAAAATATAGCAGAGAGAATTCGAGAGGTTATTAATGAGTATAGCCTTACAGATAAAATCTTTGCTGTAACAATGGATAATGCATCTGCTAATTCTAGGGCCATGGAAATTCTGCAACCATTACTTTGTGCTTATGCTCAATCTTTTCTTCTACATCAACGATGTGCATGCCACATTATTAATCTAATTGTTAAAAGTGGTTTTAAGAGAGTGAATGTACACATCGACACTGTTCGGCAAGCAATCACGTGGTTAACTGGTTCTAACCCACGGATTGCACAGTGGAGAAGGTATTGTCGTGCATCGGATATGCGTCCACGTAAGTTTATGACCGATGCGGAACATCGGTGGAATGCAACTTATTATATGTTAAAGGTCGTCATACCTTACAAGGAATTACTTACTGTTTTTCTTCAAACACGTAATGGGCCAAGAAATAGTGACGGGCAGCCAATATTGACTGACCATACTTGGCACGTTGTTGAAAGGTTTTATCAATTTCTTGAAACATTTTATGATTGTACTCTTCTTTTATCTCAAGTGTATTATCCAACAGCTAATTTAATTTTGCATAACATTCTTGAAATTGCCACTTTGTTCAAAGACAATGAAAATGATGAACTTTTAATGCCAGTAGTCTTTAGTATGAAACAAAAATATCTTAAATATTGGAAAAACAGCCCCATGTTGTATGCTTTTGCATTTATTCTTGATCCAAGGGGAAAATTACGGGGATTCCTCAATATTATATCACTTATTGGAGATACTATTAATGTTGACTATTCTACCTACTATTCTGATGTTAGAACTAAATTATATGAGGTATTTGGAAAGTACGAATTAAAGTTTCAGGGAGTTCGCTTGCAAAGACCTCGACCAGTCCCTGCAGCAGGTAAGAAAAAATTACAGTGGAGCAGAATTTGGGGTGGCTCATCTTCTAGCCATGGTGGTGGTAGCAGTTCGTCAGCAGCAAGTGGGGATGCTAGATCGCATGGTACCGCTGAAGAGTTGTCCAACTATTTGGATAGCGACGCCATCAGGCATGAATCATCAAACTTCAACGTGCTCGGGTGGTGGAATGATCACAAGATGTCATATCCTGTGCTTTCTAAACTAGCACGGGATGTGTTGACGGTGCCCGTCTCTTCGGTATCCTCCGAATCGGTCTTCAGTCTATGCGGAAGAATTATCGAGGACAGGAGAACAAGTCTGAGCAGCGATCACGTAGAAATGCTACTAAGCGTCAAAGACTGGGAGCTAGCTGCAGAACATGCCCAATACACTGTTGACAACCAAGAATTGGTCGCTCAGTTCGAAAACCTTTATTTCGATGACGACCAACCTGAGTAGCTACATTGTATTTTAAGTAATGACCTATAAGCTGTACTCTTTTCTTTGTCATGGTTTTCTCAAATATGAGTTTTTACGTGACAAAGTTTTTAACGAGGCAGCATATATCATGTACAACATCAATAAAGGTCATTACTATTTTCCCCATATTTTGTTAAACTTTTTACAACTATAATTATGTTCCTATTTTTTTCACTCACTACTAGTCATTATTTTTCATTACAAAGTATCAAATTTTTGCTCCTCTTCTATTTTTATGGCATTTTTCAGGTCAAGCCGGCAAGCCGACCGACCGACAGGCGGGCAGGCCGCCACGCGTCGCCGCGTCGGCGCGGCGCCGCGGCTCGGCCGGCCCCACCACGGCGGCTCACCCGCGCATGCCGCGCTGGCGGCCTGGCGCGCTGCGCGCTCAGTCGCTCACCGGCTCACGCGGTCATGGGCCGGTGTGCCGCCCACGGCCCGTGGCGGCCTCGCGTGCCCGTGCCGGCACGGCACGGCACGGCGCTCCCACGGGCCGTGCCTGGGCCGGGGACACGGTCCGTGGGCCGGCACGGCACGGCCCGCTACAGAAGCCGTGCTTAACGGGCCGTGCTTTCTGGCGGGCCGTGCCGTGCTGGGCCGGGCCGCCCATTTGGCCTGCTATAGAAGGTGGGGACGAGCTTGGTGCGGCGGCGCTTCAGCTTGGCGGGAACAATGGCCGGAGGAAGACAACGACGGCGGCACAGCGGGTCGACGACGAGGCAATAGGGTTCCGGTGAAGACGAGGTTTGGCCGGGGTGGAAAACGACGTCGCGGTACCAGGGAAGGCGACGGCGCGGACGGCCGAGGCTCTGGCGCAGCGGCACGAGCGCCTGGAGGCGGTGCAGAGGCGGCGACGCCACTGGTTGCCGGCGGGGGCACTCGTCCGGTGGTCCCCGGGCGAAACGGAGGCGAGGCCGGGGAGGAGAGGGTGGCTGCGACGTCGGAGGTGGCAGCGGCGAGGTCTTGCGCGCCTCCTGAAGACGGGGAATGCGGCCGGAGCTCACCGGCGCAGCGGGGAGAGGAGGCCGAGCGGGGAGACTGTGGGGAGAGACTCGGCTTGCAGGGTGGAGGGAAAAAGGGGAGGAGGAAAGGGACGCCGCAATTTTATAGGCCGAGAGGAGGAGGGGAACGGCCGGGAGCTCGCCGGCCGGCCATCCATGGAGGAGGTTCGTCGGAGAGTAAATTCGGCGAATTAAGAGGGAAAAAGTTGGGGGAATTTATGAAGAGGAGCAGAGGAACCGATTTTCACAATCAAATGGGAGGGAAAACGCACGGGAAGGGAGATCAAAGGGGGCGGCGGTGCTTCTGTTCGGCCGGGAGGGAGAGGAAGGGGCAGCGGCTCGGCTGGAGGTGGAAGACGACGGCACGTCGGCTTCCTGGGCTGGCTGGGCCACGCCCGGGCGAGGGAGGGGAGGCCTGGGCCGAGCCCATGCAGGAGGGGAGAAGATGGTAGATGGGCTGACGGCTGGGATGGCCCAAGAGGGAGGGAGAGAAAAAGAGAGAGGGGAGGAAGGGGAGGAGAAAAAGGAGACGTCTCCCACGGGCTGAGGGAGAAGGGGAGGACTTTGAGCCGAAAATGGTCCAAAGAGAGAGAGGGGATTTATTTTAGGTTTTTCTTTTTATTAAACTTTGTTAATTGCTTTTGTTGCTTAATAAATATTTCCGGTGCTCTGAAAATTTGAGTAAAAATTGAGGGCTCCTTTTTAGACCATGGAGAATTTAAGAAAAAAATACTCTGGGCCACATTCAAAATTTTCTTGTATGTATTTAATGTTTGCCAATTTCTTTTCAAATTTTAATAAATTCTATTATTCCTTTTAGAGAAATATTTTTAAAACGGGATGAATTTATCAGGACGTGACTCGTGCGGCCCAAGGCCTTGGCATGGGTACTCGGGTAACGTGTACCCCACAGTAGCCCCGAGTCCTAAGCTTGACGAAGATTCCAAAGTTGGATAACATCACGTGGAGAAGGCAAGACTAGCTGAGTACTCAACCCCAAGATTGTCGAGTGACCGACTTGCTGAGTTGAATTCTTGTCCAGCTAGGTCGATATTTATGATCTCTCCAACAGGGAGGCAATGTAAATTTTCATCTTTGGTAACTTTTGTGGGCCGGCCCAAAACGACGCATCCGAGGCTATAAATAACAGAGGAGCGGCTATCGTTGCCCTAAATCCCAAATCAAACAATGTTTCCGCCTTTTCGTCTCCCTCCCGCACCCTAAGTTCTCACAACTTCCGCTTAGGGTTCAAGCAGATTGAATCCGGAAAGAAACACTTCCGTCGCTTCTGGAAAGCTTCCCCTTCTCTTCCACCATGTCGCAGTCCTCGGAGGAGTCGATCCCGATTCCTGATCAATTCGTCACCTGGGCGAAGTCATCAGTCACCGGTACGGAGCTCATCGCGGTGGTGGAGGATGGTGTTCTGCCGGCTCGCGAACTCATCAACTGGTGGGCCGCCACCGGTGAGATCGTAGTCTTTCTCCCCTTCTTTTTCCATCGATTGGGTTTGCCGGTGAGCGAGTTCTTCTGTGTACTCCTCCACTTCTATGGCATAAACATTTATCACCTAAATCCCAACTCCATCCTTCAAATCGCTATCTTCAACGACCTCTGCAAGGTGTACTACAGGGTGATGCCCCACTTCGCTTTGTTCCGGTACCTCTACCAATTGAAGGTGCAGCCGGGGAATAAAAACCCCACAGTCGTTGGCGGCAGCAGGATCCAGATCTATCCTGATCGGAGGAAGGAATTCTTTGAGCTTCCCCTGCGCACCACTAACAAGGGATGGCATACCAAGTGGTTCTACTACTCCAACCCGATCCCTAGCCTACTCTCCTTCAGCGGCCATGCTCCGGTGGTAAGGGATTGTTGGGTCTCTTTGCCGGAGCGTGAAGAGATGGGCCAAGTGAGGGGCCAGCTGAAAGGGATCAAGGCCTTGATTGATGCTAGGTTGACCAGAATGGCAATAGCATGTAACTTCGTGATGAGAAAAATGTAGACACTCAAGAGTCGGAGCCACCCTGCATAGAAATATCAGGGAGTCGGCGATCCCACCCGGGAAGCTCCGGGATGCTGTGACAAGGACAGAGCGCAACAACGACTCTCCAACTTCTTCGAGCCGGGCATGAAGATCTCCACCAAGAATTGCCCCATGCTGTTGAACTTCAAGTCCTCTCGCCCTGAGGTAACTCCTAAGTCTTGCCCAAGATGAGCTTGTTTGATGCATGTGACAATCTTGACGATGATTTGCAGGGTGCGGCGAACATCTCCTCAAACCCGCCTTTGTTGGAGACGCCTTCTCGGAAGTGTGCGGCAGCGGATTCGTCGGCTAAGCTGCCTCCAAAGTGGCCCGCTACTGGGGGCCCCAAGGTAGGGCCGTCGGCGATGCCTTAGGACCCTATCACTCCTTCCTCCGGGAAGGGGAAACAGACCGCCGAGTCATCTGAGCCGAGTCCGAGGACTCGGGTGAAGAAGGCTGCGACAACGGAGAGAGCCGTGGTGGTGCAACAGGCCGCTGCGGGGACGGCGAAAGCAGGAGGCCCACTCGGGTCTCTGCTTGGGGATTTGGCCAAGCCGCCACTAGCGAGGTCCCCAAGATCCGCGAACGTCGATCCACACGGTAAGACATGCTGGTTCATCCTGTTTTTCGTTAGATTGATCCATTGGGTCTGAAGTCGTCTGTCTTTGATAGGGCTTCGACCCAAGTTGACCCGGGTCATGCTGGGAACTCGGAGGGGGAGTCGGCAACTCGGGTCACTCGACAGTTGGGCTGGGTGGGTCATCTGACGAGGCCAGTGCTGAGGAGCCAGGCATAAGCAGCGATGGAGTTGGCACGGCTCCGGGCTCTGCCATACCGGACACAAACACCGAGGATGCATCTTTAGGTGGTGGCACCAACGCTTCCCCTCCTCCAAGTGCGACCTCTAGGTTGTAGTTTCTGCTGGGCGACTCGGGCTCTCGTCCTCCTCCTTCGGGCGCGACCGCCTAGTCGTCGCCTCTGTCGGGTTACTCGGGCACTCGGCCACCTCCTTTCCGGCATAGTGGCAAGGGGCGGCTCGTGTTGAGGATAAGCTCGAGAAAATTTCTCGGTTCAGGCGTGCCCTGCTGTTTACCAATTATGAGTCACCCCTCCAGGCATCCTGGTTCCAGAAGGGCCAAAAGGAGAGAGATGAGATGAAGAAGGGGTTTGATGACATCGAGGATCGGAAAGATGCTGAGGTCATGTATGTGGCCGGGTTGACGTTGCTACAGAAGAAGCAGGTTAGTAGCTCATACCTAGTAGCCCCCGACTTCATGGTGTGAGATGTTTCTGAATGTGTCGCGGCTTGGAGTAGTCTTTGTAGCTGAGTATTGTCTTTGCAGAAAATCGTCGACCGGTTGGAGGGAGGAGCGAAGCCCTGAAGCTCGTCTTCAACAACATGGCCAAGGTGGAAACCATTCGGGGCACTGTGCGGTGGGTGGAGAACCAGCGCCAAAGGGAGGCGAAAGATGCCCACTAGTGGGAGCAAGTGCTGCGCGCCCAGATTGCTGATCTGGAGGCCAAGGTAGGCCAAGTACTAGACTCTGTTGTGATTGCTGTTGGTCTTGTGATCATGCTATCTGTGGGCTTTGAACTGTCGACGAGCGTCGGAAGAACCAGGCTACAGCTGCTGACTGGGAGGCCAAGCTAAAGGAGGTGGAGGACGCCACGGGACGGGCTCGGGTGGCTGAGCTAGAAAGCCAGCTCAAGGAGTCTGTGGTGGTTGTGCAGGGGCAGCGCTCCGAGCTTGAGGTATTGATTTGCATGTTGCTGTCATTGTTTTCTGCTTGTGTTGTTAGTAATCTTGTGTTTCCTGATTGTCGGGTAGACGCCAAATCTGTCACCACTGCAGCCGCCGCCGAGAAGAAGGGCCTTGATGAGGCACTTGAGAAAGAGGTGAAGGCGTTGTGGGAGCTTCGGGTGAAGGTGACCGAGCGGGAGAAGAGTAATTGGGAGTAGTGGGAGCACTTCCAGCGTGAGGTGGATGCGGCTCGGACCATGCGGGGTGATCTCATCGAGGTCCTGAAGCCAATGCTCCTGCTCCTATTTCCGAGTCTTGACAAGGAGGGGGACATCTGTGCACAGGCAGGGGGGCTTCTCCCTGAAGGGTCGGCTACTATGCGACACCTGTCGGAGGTTATGGCTACCTCTGGCGCTGGCCATGCCCTGGCACTGGTGAAATCTCACTATCCGCGGGTGGACTTGGAGGCTGTCGCGGAGGGGTATGCTGTTGACTGCTCCGACGATGATATCTAGAAGCTGGATTAGGATGTCCCTCCCACTGCGGCTGCCTTGGTGGAAGATCTAGAACTTGCTCTATGAATCTTTTATTTTATTCGTGCCTGCAGCAGACTTTAGTGCGAAGACATTTGGATGATAAGATATTTTTAAGTTGTAATATATTTCCTTAGCTTGTGTGGAGACGCTGTTGTCGTGTCGGTTTATATTGACGTATGGCTGATGATCCAGTCGATGTTGACCGTGTAGGGTGTGGCCCCTAGGCATGTGGTGGAGTCAGCGTGGCCGGGTAGGGCGCTGCTAAGTCTGCATGGCCGCTGAGGGAGGATCCCCCGAGCATGTGGTGAAGTCGGCGTGGCCGGGTAGGGCTTAGCCAAATCTGCACGGCCACTTTGGGTGGAGCCCCTGGGCAAGTGGCGAAGTCGGCGTGGCCAGGTAGGGTGTAGCCAAGTCCATGTGGCCGCTGAGGGTGGATACCCCGGGCATGTAGCGAAGTCGGTGTGGCTGGGTAAGGCGTAGCCAAGTCTGCATGGAGAGAAGAAATTCTTCTACCGAGTATGTTATTATCAAAGCATGGTTTACATGTTATACATAAAATCGGCGTAGATGTTCGATGTTCCAGGAGTTGGTGATTTGTTCGCCTTCCATTGTTGCTAGTCGATAGGCTCCCGATCGAGTGATGGCGACCACCACGTATGGTCCTCCCAGGTTGTGACAGCTTGTGTTGATCTTTCGTGGTCTGCACTCGACAAAGAACGAGGTTGCCGATGGAGAAGGATCGATCTCTGATGTTGCAGCATGGTACTTGCGCTGCATCTGCTGGTATAGTGCTGACTCAATGGTTACTACTTCTCGGGCTTCTTCTAGCCGCATGGTGTAGTCTTGTGTTGATTGTTCCGCGGCATCTTCGCTATAGCCTCATATCCTGGGAGAGCCGAGTGCTAGTTCTATTGGTATGACAGCTTCGGCTCCGTAACACAAGAAGAAGGGTGTTTGGCCCGTCGCTCGGCTTGGTGTGGTGCGCAGGGACCATACTACTGTTGGATGCTCTTCTACCCATTTTCCTGCGTATGGCCTGAGCCAAAGATGCGGGTTTTGATATTGTGCATCACCATGCAATTGGCGCGTTCCACCTGATCATTGCTTATGGGGTGGGCAACAGATGCGTAATAGATCTTGATGCCGGCTTCTTCATAGAACTCTTGGAAGACTGACCCTATGAACTGAGTAGCGTTGTTGGTGATGATACGGTTGGGTACTCCAAAGCGGTAGATTATTCCTCTTATGAACTCACGAGCATTTGCTGTTGTTATTTTGGTGACTTGCTTGGCTTCGATCCACTTAGTGAACTTGACGACGCAGACGAAGAGATGTGTGAAACCACTGGATGCCTTCTTTAATGGGCCCACCATGTCCAGACCCTAGACAACGAAGGGCTAGGAGATGGGTATTGTTTGTAGCTTGCTAGCCGGCATGTGGGTCTATCTGGCGAAGAACTGGTAGTCGTCACATGTACGGACAATGTCTTCGGTGTCGGTGACGACAGTTGGCCAAAAGAAGCCTTGGCGGTATGCTTTGCCGACTATTGTTTTAGAGGCGGCGTGATTGCCGAACATTCCCGAGTGGATCTCGGTGAGCAGGTCTCTGCCCTCCTACTGTGAGATGCATCACATTAGAACGCCGATTGCTCATTTGCTGTATAATTCATCTTGGATGATGGAATATGCCTTTCTCTTGCGAGAAACTTTTTCAGCTTCGGTCCTGTTTGATGGCAAGGTGCCGCTCTTGATGTACTCCAGCAGTGGTGTGCACCAGTCGTCGGTGATTGTAAGGACTTTCTTGTTTGGAGATTTGGTCTTGTCGATGGAGGGTTTTGTTGTGTTTCAAGAAACACTCCGGTGGGACCGACTCCCACCTGGATCCTAGGCGAGTGAGAGAGTTGGCTTCGGTGTTATCATCGCACCCGGTATGAGTTAACTCGAGCCTATTGAACTTTTCCTCGAGCTTGTGCACCTCCTGGCAATATGCCATCATCTTGTCATCCGAGTAGTCCCAGTCTTTCATTACTTGATAGACAATGAGGTGGTAGTCACCCCGTGCCACCACCTGACGGATGCTAACTGTGATGGCGACGTGCAAGTCGTGTAGCAGGGCCTCGTACTCTGCTACATTGTTGGGGGTGGGGAAGTGTAGCTGGAGGATGTAGTGTAATTTTTCTTCCTTGGGAGAAATTAGTAATGCTCCTACTCCAGGCCGGTCTTCATGAGGGAGCCATCAAAGTAGAGTTGAGAATGTGGTAGGTTTGCAGGGGTCCCTACCTATTGTTCCTCTGTCCACTCGGCGATGAAGTCGGCGAGTGCTTGAGATTTGACCGCCATCCTTGGCTGGAAAGATATGTCAAATGCCATTAGCTCGAGTGCCGATTTGGCGATTGGTCCGGTGGCTTCCTTGTTGAACATGACACCGCGGAGAGGATATGAATTGATGACTGAGCCAGGGTGAGCATGGAAATAATGAGTGACTTGCGGGCTGTGATGAAGATTGCATATGGCATTTTCTAGATTTGTGTGTATGGAGTTTTCGAATCACTCAGCACTTCACTAATAAAGTAGATCGACCACTGAATCTTTTGGACTAATCCGTCTTATTCTCGCTCAACCACCAAGACTGTGCTGACTACGCTTGACGTAGCGACAATATATAACAAAATTGGCTCCTTTAGAAGCGGCGCCGTGAGTACGGATGGACTTGTTAAGTATCGCTTGAAGTCATCGAAGGCGGCTTGGGCTTCGGTAGCCCATTGAAACTTGTTGGAATTCTTTAGTAATTGGAAAAATGGAATGCCTCGCTCAACTAGCTGAGAAGTGAAGCGGCTGAGTGATGCCATGCACCCAGTCAACTTTTGCAGCTTCTTGAGGTCGGCGGATGGCTCCATTGAATGAATGGCCGCTATCTTGCCCGGGTTTGCCTCGATCCCTCGGCTTGACACCATGTAGCCGAGTAGTTTCCCTGATGGCATGCCGAAAGTGCATTTTCAGGGTTGAGCTTTATTTTGAACGCGCGCAGGCTTCTGAATGTTTCTTCTAAATCGGCGATCAGGTCCTCCTTGACTCTTGATTTTAGGACTACATCGTCGACATAAGCTTTGACGTTGCGTCCGAGTTAAGTGTGTAAGCATTTTGGCATGGTTCTCTGGTATGTTGCACCCGCGTTCTTGAGCCCGAAGGGCATGGTGAGATAGCCATATCCACCGAAAGGAGTGATAAATGAGGTCTTGGGGAAGTCATCCGGGTTTAGGGCGATCTGTTGATAGCCTAGGTTAGCGTTGAGGAAGGAGACTATCTCACACCCGGCGTGGAGTCTATCACTTGGTCCATGCAGGGAAGGCATGCCTTGTTGAGATCTGTGTAGTCAACGCACATATGCTATTGTTTATTCTTTTTCCTGACAAGCACCGGATTGGCTAGCCATTCCAGGTGGTACACTTCTTTAATGAAACAGGCAGCTAAAAGTTTGGTTAATTCTTCCCTAATGACCTCCTTCCTATCTGGGACGAAGTAGCGTAAGTGTTGCTTGATGGGCTTCGCATCTGGTCGCAAGTGAAGGTGGTGCTCGACAACCTCCCTCGAGACACCAGGCATGTTAGACTGTTTCCAGGCAAAAATGTTGTCAATGTTTTAGATCACGACTACGGTATTTGCATGGTGTCACATCCTTATTTTCGTTTCAGGGATTTATAAATTATTAAATAAATAATTTCTAGAATTTATATTAAATGTTGAAGTTAATGTGGGAAATGAAATTTATTATATAAAATATGGTTGGATTTAATTTTTATTAAATTATCCATGGTTAATTCTACTCTCTGGAATTTTCTCGGATTTTTCATAGCTCAATTACTAAATTTAATCATACAAAGAATATTTCAGTAATTATTTACATAATAAATTAATCATTAAATGATCTGGCTAAAAAAAATTTAAATACTTGGAGTGTCCAAGTATTTTTAGGAATTTTCTTGAAATTATTTGAGTAAAGGAAGTATATTTTAAAAATTCAAAGATCATTTTATTGATAAATTTATTGGGAGAAGTAATTAAAACACCTCCTCAGCTTGGGCCCTTTTCGGCCCATTCATCCTCCTCTCTCCCGAAGTATACTTTCCACCCCTCCTATTCCTGTTCGGCCTAGTAGCAGCAGCACCGAAAGTTCATTTTACCTCCCTCTGTCTTCCTTCTCTTCCCCTCGGGCCGACCCTTTACCCCAAAGACTAATTTACCTCCCTGTTGATGATGAAATTTGGCAAGCAATTTGATATACATGAATCGGAAACAAGATCCAATCCGAAGCGGATTCGAAGATATGCAGAAATCTCGGAAATCGAGTGCGCAGCGGCTGGAGTCCGTATCGGCTGGAAACCGAGTTCGATTGGGATGGCCGATGAAGCCGATATCGCATGTGAAATCATTGTCGGATTCAGCAGAGAGCTTACGATGATGTTGCCAGGCAAGGATAGAGTCCATGATTGGCAATTATATCTATTAATTAGGAATATATGTAATTTCCTTATAGATAATCTCGGTAAGAGTCCGCCTAAGGGACTTGTTCGCTAGTTGGATTTGTATTAGGTTGATACGAGTCGTGTCCATGATGGACAATGTTTGTATTTTCGGGTATAAATATAGACCCGAGGTCTTGTAAATAAACAACAACCAAGTTCAATCAATCTCGGTGCATCGCCAACCTTTGTTTTCTATTTTCGACAAGTTCATGCTTTCGAGTCATGCTGCATCAGCTTGATCTTCGACGACAAGGTAGGTCTTGTTATGGCGGTTTGCATCATCGGAATTAGTGCTTACATCTTTATGACACTCTAATTCTATCTTGTAAATCTCCGAGTTATCATATACATTATATAATTTAGATCGATAATGCAATCTACTTGCATCGGCCAAACTCCATCTAGGGTTTTGCCGGTAATGGCTAGATTGTCTTATTGGTTTGAATTATATAATGTATCCACCATCCCGAAGAGACAACCATCGGCTTGATTATCTACATATTATGCTTCTTTTCATACTTAATGCTGCATCAGTTAAGTTTGATCTATTAAGTTGTGTTATGAATCATGATCTCTAGCCTGCTTTATGGTTGTTAGTAAGGATAGTATCGGGGTTTCAGCCGATCTTATCTGGTATAGTTGTTTTACATAGTTTCATGCTTTGTCTAATATACTATATATGCCTCTTATATTAGGATCTAATCTAATACAAATATATTTGTTGCAAGAGAATATATTTGTTATAGTTGAATATATTTGTTGCAAGAGAATATCCTAGCATAAGGATGTATCGGAGCTATAGCCGATAAATACTTAAATCTGGACATCGGCTATGACATAAGTATACCTAATCATTATTTCATGTTATTTTAGACTTGGGTAATTTATACTGTCTCGGTTCAGTCCGATCTATCCCAGTTGCTTATTTGTAAAGTAATATTGATTTATAGATTATGGAACACTAGTATTTTCAGCCGACGTACCAAGTTTAGGGTTAGCTTATTATTGATAAACACCTTACTGCCGATTCATACTTTATTGCATCGGCTAGGTTACAATACGATATGATATCGGCTAACCGACCGATTGACTATCGTCTACTAACATATTTGCATGTTTTTTCTTGTTGATTGCAGGATCAAATCAACTGGCACACCCTCGAACCTAAGAACAAGTTTTGGACCTGCACTAGAGTAAAGCAAATCTCTCAGGCCAGTGTGTGTTTTTTGCATCAATACGCTTTTGGCACGCCCGGTGGGACCTTGTGTCATCATGGCGCCCAATATTACTGAAGTCTCAGAGGACAACGTCATGCCAATCACGATCGAGCAATTGAACGAAGAGCAGAGGGAAGAGATGAGGAAACTGATGGATCAACTTCACAGCCAGTACCTGCATTCGTTCACGGTAACCCGACAGGGCACGGTGATCCAACGAACTAAAGTGGATTTGCCGCCGGTCGTGAAACCAGATTCAAGTACATCCGGCACAAGTGAAGAAAAATGCAAAGAGCCTAAAGCTGAATCAAGCAATGAAGAACTTCACACCTTGCAAGATCGCATTGATTCGGCAGTACATCATGCTCTCATCAACCAATCTAGTGTGTTGGTGAACACATTAACGAATATGATCAAGTCAGTAATCGATGGAACTATAGCTGAAGAAAAGGCAAAAGTACCAGTACATCTACCAGGCGATACGTTTTCAGGCTACATGACCGTGAAGATAGAAATTGGCGGGAAACAACAGACATTTCAAACCCAGGCACCATCGGCTCCTCTGTCCAGTACAACTATTCCGACAATACTAACAAGACAGCCGCCGATCGCTGGGGGGCAAACTTCAAGTCAGTTGACACTAGAACAGCTGATGAGTATACTCAACCCAAAACCGCCAGTTGTTGATACTTCATATCAAATTCCTTCGGTTCCACAGCAGCCAATTGGAATTACTCAGCCGATAAGCCAACAGTACAGCACAGAGCAACTTCCTTATGTATCATCTCAAGGCATATCGGCCAATATCAATCATCATTATCAGCCTCATTCTCCCCGGCCTCAACCAGTCCAGTACGGTCAGTATGATCAAATCCAACAACATTATGGTGGAGCAACACCACAACAGCCGTGGGCCGATATGATTGCCGACGTCACGAGGGAACAATTTGGTCTCAAGCCTAAGGATAATGGTAACATGTATCGGCATCCATATCCAGAATACTTTGATCGGGTACCACTGCCAAACCGATACAAGGTGCCGGATTTCTCCAAATTCTCAGGGCAAGATAATGTGTCAACTTATAAGCATGTTAGCAAATTTCTAGCTCAATGTGGGGAAGCATCGGCTACAGAAGCCCTCAGAGTCAGATTATTTCCACTTTCTTTACCTGGATCAGCATTCACATGGTTTTCATCTTTGCCTTACAATTCTATCAGAAGTTGGGTGGATCTGGAGAAACAATTCCACAAGTACTTTTTCAGTGGCATTCAAGAGATGAAATTGTTAGATCTCACAGCTCTTAGGCAGAAATCAGATGAATCAGTGCCAAATTACATTCAAAGATTTAGAGATGTGAGGAATAGATGTTATAGTTTGGCTCTAACAGATTCACAATTAGCCGATCTGGCCTTCGAGGGGTTGTTGGAGCTGATAAGAGAAAGATTTTCAGCTCAAGACTTTGAGAGTTTAGCTCATTTAGCTCAGAAAGTATCGGCTCATGAAACACGATTCCAGGAGGCTAGAAAATTCATCACAAAAGCCAACAATGCTAACACTATCTACAACTATGATTCTGATTCTGAAGATGATGATCCAGAAGTCAATGCAGCTGAGTGGGCAAGAAATAAGAAGACAGTAGTTTGTCAATGGGTCAAGAATTCAGGAAAAGAAGAGAAGTTTGATTTTGACATCACCAAAGCTGATAAGATATTTGTCCTTCTCCTTGAAGAGAAACAAATTCAATTGCTGGCGGGGCATGTGATCCCATCGGCTGAAGAGTTGAAGAGGAGAAAATATTGCAAGTGGCATAATACAGGATCTCACAGCACCAATGATTGCAAGATTTTCAGACAGCAGATTCAATCGGCTATTGAGCAAGGAAAGATCAAGATTGATGAATCCAAAAGGCCGATGAAGATAGATGGACATCCTTCTCCAGTAAACATGGTTCACTCTGGGTTTAGCAGGAACCAAGCTGATGGAGGTAAAATTCATATCAGAAACATCAGATCGGCTGGTATGATCCACAAGTATCAAAAAAGGCGCCAGAAGGAAGAGGAGTCATATCACCACGATGATGAAAGATATTTTGATCCCCATTGGAGCTGTGAATTTTTCAGATTCTGTTGGAATGAAGGTATGAGGTTACCATCCATTGAGGATTGCCCTGGGTGTAGCGACTCTGATGCCCAATTTGTTCAAAGACCAAGCCGACAGAGTACAGGGGCGAATCGGCCGATCCAGAGAAGATTGTCAGTTCATGAGAGACTTGGGCCGATCAAACAAGACCATCTTAAAGACAATTCACAAAGGGAAACTAAAAATGTGCAACCACAATGGTGCCCTTCTGGGATTTTTACTAAGAACCAAAAGAGACGTGTCCAAAGGATGAGGAACAGGGAACAATTCTAGGAGGTTGATGGTGAAAGTGAGCATCGGCTAAGACAACGAACAAAGAAAGTTTGGCGCGTGAAGAGCAAGGTGGTGCCAGTCGATGAGGTCCAAGCCGATCAGAGCAAGAATCTCCGGATCAAGGGCAAAGAGGCGATGTTGTCTGCAATAAACATGGTTTTCATGCTGCCAGCTAAGTATGCAGTTGAACAAGTCGTTGAACAAGAAGATGAGTTGCCATCGGCTAAATTGATGCTGACTCCACAACAAGCTGTTTTTGAGAAGCTTGAAGGAACTGATCATCGGCTTCTCAAGCCATTGTATGTCAAGGGGTTTGTCAATGGAAAGCTGATGTCAAAAATGTTGGTCGATGGAGGAGCAGCTGTTAATCTGATGCCATATTCAACCTTCAGGAAACTTGGAAAGAGCTCAGAAGATTTCATCAAGACCAACATGATTTTAAAAGATTTTGGTGGGAACCCATCTGAGACCAAGGGAGTTTTGAATTTGGAGCTTACCATCGGCAGTAAAACAATTTCTACCACATTCTTTGTTATTGATGGGAAGGGTTTCTACAGTCTGTTGCTGGGAAGAGATTGGATCCATGCTAACTGTTGTATTCCCTCAACTATGCATCAAAGCCTGATTCAATAGCAAGGAGACCAAATTGAAATCGTGCCAGCCGACAGGTCAGTCAATGTAGCTACTACGGATTTATCTGTTTGGGAGATGATAGGAATTGATTGTTTATCTAGGAAAGTTTGGCAAGGAGATTACTTAAAAGTTTCTGATTATGATATACAACCAATAGGAGATGGAGAGCCGCAATTGTTATTTTGAGGGCGCCGTGGAGGGTTCCAATTTTTATACAAAAGATACTGTAGATGATCTTGACGGCAAGCTGGGACAAGGGTTTATGTCGACCGATGAGTTATAAGAAATCGACATTAGACCAGGTGATAGGTCTAGGCCGACATATGTTAGTAAAGGTTTGTCAAAAGAGTTTAAATGTAAATTACTAGCACTTTTGAAAGAATATAGAGATTGTTTTGCCTGGGAATATTATGAAATGCCAGGACTTAGCCGATCGATTGTTGAACATCGGCTGCCTATCAAACCAGGCTATTGGCCGTACAAGCAACCCCCAAGACGTTGTAAAGCTGAAATGTATGATGCTATAAAAGCCGAAATTACAAGACTTTATGATGCCAATTTTATTAGACCATGCCGATATGCTGAGTGGATCTCAAACATAGTACCAGTTATTAAGAAAAATGGCAAGCTCAAGGTTTGTATTGATTTTCGGGATTTAAACAAAGTCACACCAAAAGATGAATACCCAATGCCGATTGTCGATCAATTGGTTGATGCAACATCTGGACACAAGATTATCAGCTTCATGGATGACAATGCAGGATACAATCAAATTTTTATGGCTGAGGAAGATATTCACAAGACTGCTTTTAGATGTCCTGGTGCAATCGGCTTATATGAGTGGATTGTCATGACTTTTGGGTTACGAAGTGCTGGTGCTACATATCAAAGAGCAATGAATTACATATTTCATGATCTTATCATCTTATTGCTAGAAATCTATATTGATGATGTGGTGGTCAAGTCTAAGGAAATTGGTGAACACATAGCCGATTTGAGACAAGTATTAGAAAGAGCAAGGAAATATGGGTTGAAGATGAATCCAACTAAATGTGCTTTTGGTGTATCGGCTGGGCAATTCCTTGGATTTTTGGTACATGAGCGAGGGATTGAGATACCTCAGAGGAGTATTGAAGCAATTAAGGATATAAAACCTCCAGCAGATAAGACCAAGTTGCAATCGTTGATCGCCAAAATTAATTTTGTTCGGTGTTTCATATCAAATTTGTCTGGCCGAATAGGACCATTTACACGATTGCTAAGGTTGAAGGCTGATCAAGAATTTGTTTGGAGAGAAAAATAGCAAAAAGCTTTCGATGAAATTAAGGAATATTTGAGTACTCATCCAGTTCTTATACCACCACAAAAAGGGCTTCCTTTTAAACTATATTTATTAGCTGATCAGAACTCTATCGGCTCAGTTTTGATCCAAGAGGTTGAAGGTAAAGAAAGAGTTATATTCTATCCGAGTAGAAGACTTTTGGATGCTGAAACAAGTTATTCACCTGTGGAAAAGTTATGTCTGTGTTTATATATTTCTTGTACAAAGTTGAGGTATTATTTGCTTTCCAATGAGTGTACTATAGTATTTAAGGCCGATGTAGTACGTTACATGCTATCGGCTCCAGTATTGAAAGGGAGGATTGGGAAGTGGATTTTTGCTTTGTCAGAATTTGACTTAAGATATGAATCGGCTAAGGCAGTTAAAGGACAGGCGATAGCCGATTTCATAGTTGAGCATAGGGATACTAATATTGATCATATTGATATCATGCCATGGACTTTGTTTTTTGATGGGTCAGTTTGCACTCGTGGATGTGGTATCGGCTTAGTGATCATATCGCCTAGGGGCAAATTTTCGGTTTGCTTTTTCTATCAAGCCCTATTCTACAAACAATCAGGCTGAATATGAAGTTGTTTTGAAAGGATTGCAACTGTTGAGAGAGGTTGAAGCCGATGCTGTTGAAATCATGGGTGATTCATTATTGGTGATTAGTTAGTTATCTGGGGAATATGAGTGCAAGAATGATGTCTTGATGGTTTATAATGAGAAGTGTCAAGAGTTGATGAAGACTTTCAAGATAGTTACTTTGAAGCAATCCCTACGGAGCAAAATATTAGAGCTAATGATCTAGCTCAAGGTGCATCAGGCTACAAGCCGATGTTGCAAGGAATTGAACTAGAAGTTGCATGTCTACCAGCCGACGATTGGAGGTTTGACATATTTGAGTATTTGAAGAACCCTTCTAAATACGCTTCCAGAAAATTAAGATATAAAGCTCTCAAGTATGTTTTGTTGGACAATACATTATACTATCGGACGATTGATGGAATTCTACTGAGATGTTTGAGTCTGGAGGAAGCAAAGGTAGTCATATGTGAAGTACATGAAGGCATATGTGGAACTCATCAATCAGCTCATAAGATGAAATGGCTGATTAAAAGAGTTGGATATTTTTGGACGACAATGTTGTAAGATTGTTTCAGATACTATAAAGGATGTCAAGATTGCCAGAAATTTGGAGCTATTCAACGAGCACCAGCATCGGCTATGAATCCTATTATCAAGCCATGGCCGTTCAGAGGTTGGGGTATTGATATGATCGGTCAGATCAATCCACCATCAAGCAAAGGGCATAAATTCATATTGGTTGCTACTGATTATTTTACCAAGTGGGTTGAGGCAATTCCTTTGAAAAAGGTTGATAGTAAAGATGCTATTGAATTTGTTAAGGAGGATATTATTTACCGATTTGGTTTGCCACAGACGATTACAACTGGTCAGGGTTCTATTTTTGTGTCCGATGAGTTTGTTCGGTTTGCCGATAGCACGGGGATTAAGTTGTTGAATTCTTCACCATATTATGCACAAGCTAATGGACAGGCTGAGGCATCTAACAAGAGTTTGATTAAGTTGATCAAAATGAAGCTTGCAGAATATCCCAAGAAGTGGCATACTACAATGGCAGAAGCATTATGGTCCTATCGGATGGCTTGTCGTGGTGCAATTCAAGTTCCTCCTTATCAGCTGGTTTATGGGCATGAAGCTGTGTTGCCATGGGAAACCAACATCGGCTCCAAAAGGATTTCCTTACAAGATGAGTTGACAGCCGATGATTATCATAATTTGATGGTTGATGAGTTAGAAGATTTGGTTCAATCCAGATTGCGAGCTCTTGAAAAGGTTAGAAAGGATAAAGAAAGGGTTGCTAGACATTACAATAAAAAAGTTGTGCCAAAGTCTTTTGAGGAGGATGAACTTGTCTGGAAGTTGGTGTTGCCGATAGGAGCAAGAGATAACAAATTTGGGAAATGGTCACCGAATTGGGAAGGACCTTTTCGGATTCATAAATGTGTTTCAAAAGGGGCTTATATGTTAAAAGGACTTGATGGAGACATTTTTGGTCGAGCTCTTAATGGTAAATATTTGAAGAGATACTACCTAAGTGTTTGGATTGGTTCGTAATCGGCTGGCTATGTCGATGTATGGTTTACAACCGATGTGTTTACATCACCTTTAGATGGCCGATATTTTTATCACCCTGCGACATATAAGTTTGCAGCATTGTGTTCCCTACTACAAACTTGGGGGGGCATGGAGGATAACAGTTGGAAATTTTTGAAAATTTTTGAGTCGGAAATTTTTGAGCAAAATCAGCTAACTTATACAAGGCAAATTATGTATCGGCTCGATGGCCGGTAACAGATTGTGTTTAAGTTTGAATCGGCTCGATGGCCGATATCCATATATTATAGCAAAATATTGTTTGTAAAGCTTGTTTAACTATTACATCAACCCAAGAAATTTTGGATTGCCAAGATCGCACGTAGGCGAATTTGTTCAACTTCATCAATGATCTTGGCATCAGCAGCGTCAGTTCCTGGAATACGTTTAAGTGATTTGTTAAGAGAGGCTACGTGTTTGATGGAGGACTTCAGCTTGGATTTTTGTTCCTCAATAGCCTGAGGCAAATCAGCTAATTTCTTTTCTGTATCAGCAATCTTGACTCGGCATTGTCAGAGTTGGACTAAGAGATCAGATTCTTCTTGTTTAAGTTTGTCCAATTCTTGCTGAGTTGATTCTGGACCAGTCGTTAGTTCATCCAATTTTGATTTTTCTTCATTCACCTTCTATCGGCTGGTTTGGACAGTTGCTTCAAGTGCCTTGTATTCTAGTCGATCAGATATTCTTTGCCTTGCTCTCTCAAGCTTGAATTGATGTTGTTCCAAGTAAACGGCTGGAGAAATAGACTCAATCAGGTCTTCTGGGAGTTGATCTTGGATTTCTTGAAATCTGGACCTAATTGAGCCGCAGTTGCTGACCAAGCTATCTAGCGAGGCATTCAGCCGATCAGCAATATCAGCTAACTTTGTTTTCAGCTCATCGGCTACTAGGGATTTGGCCTTGCTTGTTGTTTCTTCTTCTTCTTCGTCGAGAAACTGCCTTATGTCAAAAGAGAACATATCGGCTAGAGCCTACAAATGAGAATCGATCATAAGTGAAAGTTATAAAAATAGCCGATATAAATTATAGTTGGTGGTGATCTAACAGGAGCTGGAGAAGATGGAATTATGGCTGCTGTTTCCTCTACATGGTGGCTTCCTGCAGCCGATGTTGTATGTTCACTTGAAGCCTGTTGAGGAGGTGATGTTGCTCGAGAAGGCTGAAATTTTGGCTAGGTAATAAAAGTAGTAGATAAAACTGATGATAAGAAAAGTTGAGAGATTATATACCTAAATTTTTCGTGGCCGACGTCTGGAAGGAGTTGGAGTTTTTGCTGGACTTGTTGGATTCATTTGAGGTGAATCGGCTCGAGAATTTGGACTAGAGATATGGCCGGATTCACTTATTTGGGCAGCAACTTCATCAATCTCTTCTTCAATGATTGCTTCATCAAGATATTCTTCTACAGCTGGATCGATTGGGGCATCATCGGCTGAAGGTTTCTGTTTCTTAGCAGGCATCTTTTTCTTTTTCTTTGGAGCATATGGTTTAACAATAGGTTTCTTGGTCCTTTTTCTTTTGCCAGTTGAAGCAATCGGCTGCCTGATATGGCCTTGGAGCAGATCTTTGATAGCTGGGGCATTGAAGCTGATGGAGGAGGGAGCCAAATCTTGGCCAGATGATGTCTTAGCAGGGGCATAATGGATATCTTTGCCACTGTTGCTCTTTGTTGGGGGAGGAGAATTGGGAATCTGAAAAACATATATGAAGAATATCAGAAAAAATTATAATTGGGCCAGAGAGAGATATAATAAGAGATGTACGAGTTTACCTGAGGGCTTATAGAGGGATCCATGATTGTTAGGTAGAAATCGGCTGGCATGGATAGGAATAGATGGGTTTTCCATTCACCCCACCATTTGTCAAACAGTTGGCTTCGTTGTCTGATTAAGGATATTTGGCTGATAGAACCCAGAGGAGGGCTTTCAAGACTAAGAAATCCTGTCCATAATCAGAGCCGATGGAAAAATATCTCTTGTCTGGATTTTTTCTGTAAGATATAGACCAATGGGCAACTGTCCCATGCGAAGTTGTCTGGCAGCGATCATGGGGTGATAAAATTCATATGAAGACTGAATATATCGGCCTTGGGATACACCCGTTGGAAGTATGCAGGGAGTGATAGCCGATATGAAGATATTTCTAATTCCTGAGAAGTCTCCATTGTTTAGATCATCAAGTCTGAGATTGGTTGGTAGTTCATACTTGACATAATCCTCATAAGGGAACCAAACTCGAGACTCATGAGAGAATCCATCATAGAATCTTCTGAACCAATCGCAAAATTGCTCAGCCGATGCCCCCATGCCAGGATAAGATGATGTTGCCTCTCCATAAGACAGGAATCGGCGTGTTGCTGATTCAACATCGGCTAGGGATGGAAATGATAAATCGTCCAGAGGAGTCCTGTCAGCAACTTTGATGGTGTACAGATTTGGCCATATTTGCACAAACCACTAGGGGCCCCCATAATTGGTTGATGTATCCATAAGGAGCTTGGCCGATGTTTGGCTTAGAGTCTGATATACTGCTCCCAAGAGATATTTGCCTAGTGGGATTGACTTTTTGGACACTAGGGCTTCTACTAGATGCTGCCAATTTGTTGTTGGTCCACAGGTAGAACCATAGAATAAAAATTTGTCTAGCCACATCATTAGAAAGGTAGTGTGTTCTCTAGGGGAGACAGATCCTGTGCCCATGTTTTCAGAAATAAAGCCAGACCAGCCTCCAGTATTCTTAGTCTGGAACTTATGATCACATTTCACTTTAAGACTGATGGGGTTGGCGAATGAGGAAATATCTAAGCCTGTCAGCATTTGGATATCTAACAACGTGGGAGTCATAGGACCATGACTTAACAAAAAAGCATTCAAGGCATCGGACCAGAAGTATGAAGCAGCCGATAGCATAGGTTCATCTTTTTTGGTATTGGCTAAAGAAAGTGAGAGGCATTGAGAAATACCTATCTCATCCCAGTGTGTTTGTTTGCTAGCTAACATCTGTTTGTACCAGGCTTTCCATTCATCTACAGCTGATGGCCAAGATCTGAATATACTGGGCCAATGTGCGGAGCTAGGCTTGGATTCCTTGAACGGGATATGATTGGTCTCGGAGTTGATGAACGGAGTGGGGTCATCGTCGCCCATCGGCCCGAGAAAGTAGTGGCTTGGTTCCTTTTCAATTGGGATGGCGATCAAATTTCTCAGGTGCTGCGAAGAGAAAAAAAGGAAAAGAAGAGAATCAAATCAGATAATTTGTCTGAGTCCAAGATCTGTAAGGTGGATGAAGAACTGATGGCTGATATGAACAGAGATTGAAAACAGTAAGGGAATACTTGGGGGACATTTGTGGAGGTTGCCATTGGAGCAGAAGATTGCTGTTGCCGCTAGAGAAGGTGGTCATCGGTGAGGTCGCCGGAAGGATCGAGAATAATCGCCAGAGCTCACGGAGAAGTTTGGTGGTTTAAGCGGTGAAAACGGAGCTAACGCCGTGAAAACTCCGGAAAACCGGTTGGTATTTATGGAATTAGGTGCGTAACGGTCACAGGGTAACCCTAGATTTTTGCGGTTCTAAGGAGATTATTCCGTTGAATTATATAATACTTCGGAATTGGGGGGCATGTGTTGACGATGAAATTTGGCAAGCAATTGATATACATGAATCGGAAACAAGATCCAATCCGAAGCGGATTCGAAGATATGCAGAAATCTGGGAAATAGAGTGCGCATCGGCTGCAGTTCGTATCGGCTGGTAACCGAGTTCGATTGGGATGGCCGATGAAGCCGATATCGCATGTGAAATCATTGTCGGATTCAGCAGAGAGCTTACGATGATGTTGCCAGGCAAGGATAAAGTCCAAGATTGGCAATTGTATCTATTGATTAGGAATATATGTAATTTCCTTATAGATAATCTCGGTAAGAGTCCGCCTAAGGGACTTGTTCGCTAGTTGGATTTGTATTAGGTTGATACGAGTCGTGTCCATGATGGACAATGTTTGTATTTTCGGGTATAAATATAGACCCGAGGTCTTGTAAATAAACAACAACCAAGTTCAATCAATCTCGGCGCATCGCCAACCTTTGTTTTCTATTTTCGACAAGTTCATGCTTTCGAGTCGTGCTGCATCAGCTTGATCTTCGATGACAAGGTAGGTCTTGTTATGGCGGTTTGCATCATCGGAATTAGTGCTTACATCTTTATGACACTCTAATTCTATCTTGTAAATCTCCGAGTTATCATATACATTATATAATTTAGATCGATAATGCAATCTACTTGCATCGGCCAAACTCCATCTAGGGTTTTGCCGGTAATGGCTAGATTGTCTTATTGGTTTGAATTATATAATGTATCCACCATCCCAAAGAGACAACCATCGGCTTGATTATCTACATATTATGCTTCTTTTCATACTTAATGTTGCATCAGTTAAGTTTGATCTATTAAGTTGTGTTATGAATCATGATCTCTAGCCTGCTTTATGGTTGTTAGTAAGGATAGTATCGGGGTTTCAGCCGATCTTATCTGGTATAGTTGTTTTCAATAGTTTCATGCTTTGTCTAATATGCTATATATGCCCCTTATATTAGGATCTAATCTAATACAAATATATTTGTTGCAAGAGAATATATTTGTTATAGTTGAATATATTTGTTGCAAGAGAATATCCTAGCATAAGGATGTATCGGAGCTATAGCCGATACATACTTAAATCTGGACATCGGCTATGACATAAGTATACCTAATCATTATTTCATGTTATTTTAGACTTGGATAATTTATATTGTCTCGGTTCAGTCCGATCTATCCCAGTTGCTTATTTCTAAAGTGTACCAAGTTTAGGGTTAGCTTATTATTGATAAACACCTTACAGCCGATTCATGCTTTATTGCATCGGCTAGGTTACAATACGATATGATATCGGCTAACCGGCCGATTGACTATCGTCTACTAACATATTTGCATGTTTTTTCTTGTTGATTGCAGGATCAAATAACCTGGCACACCCTCGAACCTAAGAACAAGTTTTGGACCTGTACTAGAGTAAAGCAAATCTCTCAGGCCAGTGTGTGTTTTTTGCATCAACACTCTCTCGAGCTACAGTCCTTCTTCAACCTCCAGCCACCGCAAACCGAGCCCGTGCGCATTGTAGCAGCGTCGATCCCCTTCCAAAATCCGGCCTCACCCGTTGCTCCCCATCCAAAATTGATCTCAGGAACGGTATCCTCTCGATCTCCTCTATATTTCCCCTCAAACAATCGAAGAAATCCCGAAGGAAATCCTTTCCAATTTCTTGTGTCAAAATCTTTCGTTTTCTCTGGTGAAACCCTAAATTTCCCCGGTGAAATCCCATCGTGCCAAGCTCGATCTCTCCCACCTCCGCCTATATAAACGATGCACGGGGTCTCCTCTCTCGTTTCCACCCCTTGCCCTAGCTTGTCGTGCCCTAGCCGCCTCTCCCCGCGCTCGCCTTCTCTCTCCACCGCCGGCCACCACTTCAGTCGCCTTTTTCCACCGCCATAGTTGTCTCCGATCTGCACCGTCGCCTTCCTCAGCACCGTAGCAACCATGCGAAGCCTGACCATTGGTTCCCTTGCGCCGAAGCATGCTGAAAGTACCCCGTCACTGTGAAGGCCGAGTTCGCAGTCGTGTTTTGATCTTCGGTGAAGACCTGCCGCTCCTCCCGTCATCGTCAAGCTTCGCTACCACCTCCATTGGATTCGCAGCTGCGAGGAGAAGCCCATCCACCATCTGTCCTGCACCGAAAATTGCCGGAACGTCGCCATCACCGTCTAGCCGAGGTCGCTGCCTTTTGAAACTCATCGTCGGCCATCTTCCGTAGCTGTTCGTCGTTGTTTTACCGCTGGTAAGCATTGCCTTGATCTCCTCTCTTTCCCGGTGCCGTCGCTTCTCGCCAAAGCGTAACCATTCACCGTCACCGTCGTCCTCCCGTGCTCACTGGTGTTGATCCTACGTGGCCATCCGCGTGGCTATCTCGTCAGTGCCACCTCACCCTCCTCGCTCGCGTTGCCGCTTGCGTGTCCTGCCCATGTGTCAACTATCAAGGTTCAATCTAAGCCGTCCGCTCTATGTCAAAATCCGATCAACTCAATCTCAGTCATCTAAAATCAATACATATAATTTCTCTTTTCAATGACATATTGTTCCTCTATACTATATGTCATCTACTAAATTTTATCCAATCTTTGTACCAGAGGATGTTTTTAATCTTTTCTCCCAGTTATAAATTATTTGTAAATTGTTTAATTAATTTGGAATAGTCTTTTCTTTAATAGGTTTAATTAGATTAAATTTTGTAAAATTCATAATTAATTCATATGAATTCGGTATGAGGCCGTTCAAGTTTCTAAATTCATCTGAAATCATGATCTACATGTTTGTTTACTTTTTATGTACTGCTTATTTGGAGTTTCTTTTTTTTCAACATTTTGTGTGTTAGCTTGTTGTTTCCGTCATTTCGGACGTTCCTGTGAGCGTCGGAAGCGTTCCAGAAGACTAATTGAAGACGCTTGTTTGCAAGGCAAGTCACACAGATAGCAAACACAATCCTTTGAGCACATTGATCCTATATTTAAATTCTCTATTTATTTCAAATGTGTATTTATTTTCGAATGTCACTGAGTGGTGTGAACCTATTCCTCTGTTATCGCCAATTTGCATTGATTACCCTATTCCTTGATACCTTGGGTTATAATTTGACTAGTTGGACTTATATAATGGATCGACTAGATATATTAGATATAATTGCTTAGCCATGCTTAAAGACATTAGCACACTAATGGGATAACTTATGCTTCATTATCACATATTGATGGATATTTAATGGTAGCTCACGATGGTCTATCGTGATTGATAAATTTAATTAATTGCCAACTAGAACATGACTAATGGTGGGTTGTGAGCACATGGTTGAAGATGAGATTTGGATAGTTGAGCTCATGACAATTAAGGACCGGTTCGCAAGCTATCGTTGTGAAGCATTAACCGTACTAACCACAAGCCATCGTGGGCAACGGCTTTACCCTTGGTATAACATGGTTCCTAGCGGTGCACCAGACTGAGAAGTGGCGACATGTCCATGGGGGTCACTAGGGAGTCCATGCCTTTGGTTTTAAGGGGGTGATTATGATCCAGGAACGGTGCGCTGCTTTGCGTTGTGTTATGTTGGGGGTACTGTCACAGCTTCTTTCCGAGGTACCATGGTGGTAATAAGGCGCATGGCTACATGTTGTGGGGTTGTGTCTTGTGTGTACAGTGGTACACCTCTGGCCAGAGTAAAACTATTCGAATAGCCGTGCACGCGGTTATGGACGGGCCTAGCAAAGTTTTTCGTGATTAGTCCCACACTATTCATTAATGATAATAATTTGGTGATGATAATTTGTTAGCTCCTGTTACGGAGTTTAGATCTGTGCAACTAGGATTAGTTGTTCAGAGGTGGTTGGGCCTGTGCAACATTGGTGTGCTGTTCAGTGTTGATTAATATTGATGACTAATTACTCTACTGTTTTACTACTCTTAAATGTTTGCTAAATGCTACTTTTGCAAATGAACCCTATATTGTTGCCATCCTTTGGTATCCTTGTCCACTTGCATACTTGTTGTGTGGCTTGCTGAGTATTCCATGTACTCACCCTTGCAATAATCAATCACCATCAGTTGAAGAAAGTTTCTAAAGAAGAAGAAGTTTGGCTTATACCCAGTTGAGCTGCCTGTGGGAGTGGAGTTGAAGCCATTGCTAGATTTTGTTTTCTGCTGCAGTTTTCTTTATGGTAAGGACTAAGTGCCTCTTATGTTAGTATTTAACATTATTATGATGATGGATTTGTATATTAAATTGTCAATTTGTGTACATCGGCTGATTCCTGGACGAGGATTGTATGCACAAATTAGTTCGGAAATTACTAGTGAATTTCCGAGCGTGACACATGGTATGGGGATCGTTGGTACCAGGGTATACGTGAGAATGAGGTAAAAGAGAAAGCAGATAGGCATTTTTATATAGGTTCGGGCCCCCTCATCTGACAGGTAATAGCCCTACTCCTGTTGGCCAAAGCCGGTGTTGTTCTTATTCATAAGAATCACTCAAGTACAATATTTAGGATAACCTATCTAGTCATCGTCGACATGGTGGCATGGACTACCACTCGTAGTCGACAACGGGGTAGTCTTCATCCTCGAATACGAGATCAGAGATAGCGCTAGATCCTCTTGTCGGCATCCATGGGCACCAGATTAGGTATGTCTAGGCTTATCTCTGATGTCGATGTCTGGCGGCGTTTATTGACGTCTATTCTGATTGTTGCGTCCCTTTCTAACTAGGCTCCCCTTATTGGCCTCCGCATGCACTAGATTGGATCCCCTTATCCTCCTAGGGGGTCTTGTATTTATATCCACAGATGTCCCCTTGTCCAAGTAGAACTAGGGAGACAAGTATGGATACGATCCGAGTAGTCCTTGTAGTTTCCAACTTGAACTCTGCTTCTCCTTCCTTATCCGGAACACCTTTCGTATATAAGGCCTGATTCCGTATAAGACTTGGTTTATGGTAGGCCCCTCCGAGCTTAACCCATGGTCATAGGGTATGCCTTATCTATAACCCTGACAGATGTCTCCGTTGGCCTGGAGGAAGGTGACGAGCGCGTCTTCCTATTTTGGAACTAGGCCCGCCCCGATGAGAGCTGTTTTGTCTGGGGTACTTGGGTCGAGCATGATCTTCTTTGTTAGTGCGTCGGTTGGCTCCATGGAGATCTTGGTGGTCTTGGCGTTAGATAGTTTGGCATCTCGGGTGACCGAGTGGCTACGTTATCATCGATGGTTTGTTGATTTAGCAAAGCTTCAATTGATTGGGCCATCTCGCAACTTTCCTTATCGCAGAGAAATGACAACTTGATATCAGCTCTGAGGAAGATTACGCTTTTTTGGCCCTAGCATCTTGATCATGGCGTAGGCATAGTGTGGTACTGCCATGAACTTGGCCATGGCACAGCCTGCCGATGATGGCGTGGTAAGCAGTCTCAAAGTTGGCCACCTCGAAGACCACGTTTTCCATACGGAAGTTGTCGATGTTGCCGAAGGTGACCTAGAGGGTGACTTGGCCGAGTGGTGTAGAAGAAGTGCTTGGTATGACACTGTGGAAAGAAGACTTGCTCGTGAGAAGAATGGACTCGGGGAGCCCCATATCCTTGAATGTCTTGGAGAACAAGATGTTGAGCGCACTGCCATCATCGACGAGTACCCTCTTTAGGCGTACGCCCTCGACAACTGGGTCGAGGACGAGTGGGTAGTGGCCCGGGTGACGAACGTGGTCCGGGTGATCCGAACAATCAAAAGTGATGACAGCCTCCAACCAACAGGGTATTGAGGAGTGTTGGTGACGGTGTTGATCTTGCGCTCCGTCATCTTCTGCTTGCGCCTAGACTCATAGGCATCTTAGCCTCCATAGATGTAGTTGAGTTCCGTATGAGGGTGTGGAAAGCTGGATGGTGTAGACTTGTCTTCGTCTTGCGGAGGCTAAGGCATCTTGTTTGGCTGGGTGGGCTTGTCTGAGAGCCACTAAGTGTACTGCTTGAGTAGCCATCAGTCTTTCGCCGTGTGTCGGGAGTTGGGGTGATAGAGGCATGGGTCATCCATCATCTTGATGAAGTCGGTGATAATTGCTTCTCTCGGTGACGTGAACTTCTTCCTCACCCTTGCACTTGACACCTTTGTTTCAGGAGGAGTCGGGGTTGTCGCAGCGAGGTTGGTATGACTGTCATTTCTTGATTTGAGCCACCATCGCCAACTCGGAGTTGGCATCTTTGTTGTCTTAGCGAACATCTGGCGCACGGTGGTCGGTCCGCTTGAGCCATTGGAGGTCTTGCATGCCCACCACTTGATGAAATCTTCAATTTTATAGCCTTGGTAGAAGGCTTCCATCACCATGAGGGATGGTGTTGCGTCGCTCAGTGAAATGGTGAATGTAGTCGGAGAAGCGTTCACAGTCGCCTTGCGAGCTCTAGTAGAGATCCCACCGGGTATCCGGGTGCAGGAAGGTGCCTTAGAAATTGGCAATGAACTGAGCCTTGAGCTCGGCCCAGCTGTCAATGGTGTGATCGGAGAGGCCAGTGAGCCAGGCCCGAGTTTCGGAATTCAGTATGATGAGGAGGTAGTTGGCCATCGCCAGCTGGTAGCCGCAAGCGGCCTGTATGGCGGTGTGGTAGATGGAGAGCCATGCGCCCAGGTCGGTCTTGTCACCGTACTTTTCAATGGCCATCTGCTTGAAGTTTTTCAGCCTGCGCACTCGACGTAAGGCGTTGGTGAAGGTGGGGATCCCCTAAGCCAGGTCTTCGGGGGGCCTAGCCGAGTGATCAGTATTTGGGCGGCAGACGATGATGCGGCTATCCGGAATGTACTCGACTCACCTACGGCCTTCTTCTAGGTCGGCTTCGTGGATGCGCAGTCGGTCGGTGTATCGTTCGTGACACCGCATGTTCATGACGTTGCCCAGATCGGAGTTCATCCTACAATTGGCTTCAATCTTGTCACACAGGTTGCTCGTGCGTAGGCTTGGGAATGAGCTCCCGGCTTGAGAGTGTTGATGGCGTGCGTCCAGCTGGCACGAAGGACGCTTGGATGACTCGGCCCCAAAACGTGATGTAGAGGGAGCCGGCTCGTGATGTTGGATAGCAATGACTTCCACCAAAGCCTTGACCTAAGCAAAGGTGGTGTTGAGGAGTAGGTTATCGAGGAAGTCAATGGTGTTGAGTAAAGCCTTGACCGCCACGATGTTGTGTTGAGGGGTCATGAAGACGTCGTGATCGCTTATCTTGGTATGCAAGATTGCATCTTGGGCCACCCGGCCCCAATGATGGAGTTCTGCCCATCGTCAGTCGAGGTCATCTTCTTGCTCCTTGAGGCACCATTCCTTGGCTTCTCGTTCCTCCCTCTCAGTCTCCGTCTCTGGGTTGAGGATGACAAAGACGTCGCGGGATGGGTGGCTTGTCGGTGAGATGCTTCCCGAGCTCTCCAGCTCCGAGTCCGAGAGCCGGGAGAACTCGTCGATGAAGCCAACCCATCTGGAACCGAGTCTAAGTGGCGTGTATGGAGGTCGTATTGGCTCAACATGTGATCCGTCCTCTGCACCAGAATCAGGGAGGTAGTCGATAGCGCAGAAGTTGGTGGAGGTAGCCGCGAAGTTCTTGAGTCTGTGAGTGCAGAGAGGGCATGGCGCCAAGGGTGTGGTGTATGTCGGGGCAGGCTTCAAAATCCCTACCTCAAAGATGATGAGATTGAACGCTTCGAAGCAAAACTCAGCACCTGTTGGGAAGCGCGGCATTGGACAGCGATCAATGACACCGAGGCTCATCTGGACGAGCTGACCAGCATGGTCAGCGATGAAGGAGAACGATCCGAAGTCAAATTGGATGCCAGCGGTGAAGACGAGGGGTTTGGCGAGAACAACCCTAGAAGAAACCATCTCCTCTTCGTGAAATGAAGATCAAGAGCACCCCTACCTAGCGCGCCAACTATCGATTCTAGTGATCAGTAATAAAACTTATAGGGTGCACAAGATCAAAGAGAGATGGTGACACAAATATTTATACTGGTTCGAGATCTCAATGTCAGGTAATACCCTAGTCCAGTTGTATGTGGATTGGATCTGTGTTAAGGTGCACGTATCAACAATGGAATGGCGGACAACATGTATGTATGGATGAATGTGTAACCCCTTAGGGTTTCCCTCGGCACCTTTTATATAGTGTTAGGGTTGTTGGGCATATTTGGTAAGGTATCCCTCATAATCCAGGTATCTACCATCTATTTACATGGGATAAGATCATCTACCTTATCTTTAATCCCTTAATTAATTTACAAGTAAGTTGCGTGGGCTTTAGGGCAGTCAGCCCATCTCATGCCGCGCGGCCCAAGGCCTTGGCATGTGTGCCCGGATACCGCGTACCCCACACATTATAACAACAAGGTGGTGCCAAAGTATTTTGATGAGAGAGAACTTGTTTCGAAGTTGATCTCGCTGATAGGGACCAGAGATAATAAATTTGGGAAATGGTCACCGAATTGGGAATGGCCCTTTCGGATTCATTATTGTGTGCCAAGGAACGCTTATATGGTTGAAGGGCTTGATGGAGAAGTTTTTCCCACATAATGGAAAATATCTGAAGAAATACAATCCAAGTGTCTGGATCAGTTCATAATCGGCTGATGGAGTCGATTGATGATAATAGCCGGTGTATGTACGTCGCCTTAAGATGGCCAATAAATATTATCGCCCTTCGATTAATTTTTTGTCACATGTATGCAAGTATGTAAAGAATAAGAATAAAATTAGCTCAATGGCCGATGGTTATATTATAGAAAGATATTTGGATATTACAAGCAGGATTGTTTTAAAACTTAAACTATTATATCAACCCAAGAAATTCTGGATTGTTGAGATCGCACGTAGGCGGATTTGGTCTATCTCTTCAATGGAGCATTGATCATCAGCTTCTGAGCCTAGTACTGGTTTCAAGGTCTTGGTTTGGGGAGTTAGATGTTTGGCTGATGCCTTCAACTTGGATCTTTATTCTTCAATGGCTTGTGGCAGATCGGCTAACTTTTGCTTACTTAGAGCAACTTCTTTGCGAGTTTGCTCCAGCTTGGCCAAGAGATCAGCTTCTTGTTGCTCTAACTCAGTGATGTGTTTTTGGTTGCTTCCAGGCCTGCCGTCAAGTCATTAAGTTTTGCTTTGTCTTCATTGACTTGCTGTCAGTTAGACTGGATGGTTGCCTCCAAGGACTTAAGCTCAATGAGGTCTGAGATCCTTTGCTTGGCCTATGGTATGGGAACTGGTGTGATTCAAGGAAGGCTGCAGGGGAGATAGCATCGACGACTTCATCAGGGAGTTATCCTTGAATATCCTAGATCCTACTTCTGATCGGCCCACTGTCATTAACCAGAGCATACAGTCATGTGTTTAGCCGATCAACGATGTCTAGCAATTGTCTCCTTAGTCCTTCAGATGCAGGAGAATTGGCCTTGCTAGTGGTTTCTTCATTGTCCTCATCCAAGAATTGTCTTATGTCAAATGAGAACATATCGGCTAGTTTCTACGAGATAAAAGTTGATGTCAGAATGAGAAAAAGGTTAAGCCGATGTAAGGGGTTTCTAAAGGTATGCTTACTGGGGCCGTTGGCATAGCGGTAGCAGCAATTCTTTCATCTTCGTGGTGACTTCTAGCGGCTGAAGGTGTATGCTCACTAGAGGAAGGTTGATGAGGAGAACTTGGTTGAGCCTAGGGCTGAAGAAATGAAAAGCAAGTGTTAGAGATACATCGGTTGTAAACGTAAAGGATGAGGTAAGAAGAACTTGTTGATTCTGCTGGATAAGGTTGAGGACTTGGAGTGAGAGGAGGCATTTAACAATGCTTCAGGCTAGCAAGGGAAGACATGGTGTTTGGCTGCAAAAGGGCAAGTGTTAGAGGATATTGAATGAAAATTGTAGTATTTACCCTGACTTTGGGAGCAGCTTGGCATTGACGTGGTGGTGGTGGTTGTTCACTGGCTTCACTACTTATTTCTTGAGGATCGGCTGTTTCAGTATCGGCTGGCTCTGGATCGGCTGCATCTTTCTTTGTAGCGGCTTGTTCATCATCATTTGTCCCGACAGTGGCCTCATAAACTTCTTCCTCCATGACTGCATCTTTTAAGAATGGATCAACATCTGGATCAATGGAGGTGAAATCACCGGCTGTAGCCTTGGAGTTCTTGGGGGTAGTGACCTTGGGTGTTTTGGTTGCTTTCTTGAAGTTTGGTTGCTTGTGTTTCCCTGCAGCTCTTGGGATCAGATCTCTGACTTGGCCATGAAGTAAAGACCCTATGGGGGGAGCACTGAAGCCGATGAGGGATGGAGATAGATCGTCTCCTGAGGGGAGTCGTGCCATGCACACACGATCAGTTGACCACTAGTGCTTGGAGTGGGAGGGGGAGAGCCGACAGTCTGCAAGGTGAATATGTTAATAACTTGAAAAAGAGGTATGAGAGACTTAAGAAAGAATTGAAGAGAGAGGAATATAGACTTACTTCAGGACTGATGGAGGGGATCATAGTAGTCAGATAAAAGTCGGTCGATAGGTGAAAAAGATGTGCTTTCCGTTCACTCCACCATCTGTCAAATAGCCGGCTTTGCACAAGGATGCGGTTGATTTGTTCAAAAGGACCTAGTATAGGTCCTTCGAGATGAAGCACTTTGTCCATGAGGAGAGCCGATGTCACAATACCTCTGGTTTGGATTTTCCTTGAAAAATATAAGCCGATGGGGAGTTGGCCCATGCCTAACTATCTTGCTGCTACCATTGGATGATAAAATTCATAAGAAACCTGGAAATTTCAGCCTTGGGATATTCCAGTGGGTAGTATGCAGGGAGAGATGGCCAAAACAAAGATTTCTCTAGATTTGGGGAACTGCTCATTGTTAGGATCATTCAGTCTCAGATCAGTTTGGCAGTTCGTAGTCAGGAAAGCTATCATAAGGGAACCAAACCCTAGCATCTGTAGGAAACCCATCATAAAGGTGAGAGAAACAAATTTGAAATATCTTAGCCGATGATCCTGATCCAGGATAAACTGATATTGTTTCTCTGAAAGACATACATCGGAGTGTGTTGATGGTTCTTCATCATCAGAATCAACAAGAGAAGGGAGACTTGAAGCTTGTTGTAAGGGTCTATCAACTACATTGATGGTGTACAGGTTTAACCAAATTTGTACTATCCACCAAGGACCACCATAGCCAGTAGGTTTACCCATCAGGATTTTAGCCGATGTTTGGCTCATCACCTGGTATACAGCCCCAAGCAAGAATTTTCCAAGAGGGAAAGATCTATTCTCGACTATTGCTTGGGCTAGATGTTGCATGTTGGTTGTCGGACCACAGGTTGATCCACGGAAGACGAATCCCTCAAGCCATAAATTAAAGAAGGCGATATGTTCTTTGGTTGAGACAGAGCATGTGCCATTGTGTTTTTCTATGTATCCAGACCACCCACCTACATGCTTAGTCAGCAACTTATGCTCGCATTTGATGTTCAGACTCACAAGGTTGGCTGATGAAGTTTTATCTAAGCCTGTCAGCATTTTGATGTCGAGAAGTGGGGGTGGGAGAGTCATCGACCCTTGGTTGAACATGAAGGCGTTGAGGGTGTCAGACCAAAAGTATGAGGCCGATGATAGCATGGGTTCATCTTTTTTCATATCGGCTAGAGACAGAGCCAAGCATTGGGCTATTCCTGCTTCTTCCCAAAACGTTTGCTTGGTGGCAGCTATTCTCTTGTACCAATCTCTCCATCCATCTATATGAGAAGAGCAGGATTTATAGACTGACAGCCAATGAGCTAAGTCGGGCTTAGTTTCTCTAAAAGGGATCCTATTGATTTCAACGTTTATGAAATAAGTGGGGTCTACATCGCCTATCGGCCCATTCGGCTCGAAGCAGGTGAATCACCGGGAGTCACCGCTGGGAGGTTTGCATCGTCGATGAGGTCACCGGAACTTGGAGAGAGAAGCAGTGTGCAGCTGAAGCAGTGGAGAAAAAGGTGATAATGTGGAGGTTGAGGAAGTAACAGTTGCTATTTATAGTGCACGTGCTTAATGGTTAGGATATGGAAACCCTAAGATTTCCGCAAGCCAAAGAGATAATTCCACAGCATATTAATCTATACTCTGGAATTGGGGGGCATGTTTTAACAACAAATTTTGGTAAAAGGAGATTCAGAGTTGAAGATCAAACTGAAGCGGATTTGGAGGAGATGTCTTGTTTTCAGAAACATACTGCGCATTGGCTACAGTCTGTATCAGTCGATACAGAGTTGGAAATGATTAGCCGATACAGATATTGTTGAGTTTGAATTAAAACTTCAGAAATATTGCCAAACAAGGATGGAGTCCGGAATAGGCAATTATATCTATTAATTAGGATAATAAGTAGTTTCCTTTAAGGAATTCGTGGTAATAGTCCGGCTAGGTGCTTGTTTGTCTATTTTGTAATTTATGCATGTTTGAGTCCTGTCCAATATGGACAGTTTTGTATGTTTTGGGTATAAATAGATGCCTAGGGTCATGTAAAAAAGTAACAACAGTTCAATATACTTTTGACGCATCGCCAAATTTTTTACTTTTCGTTCCTTTCGACGAGTTCTTGTTTCGAGTTCCGCTGCATCGGATTCGATCTTCGACAAGAGGTAAGACTTGTCTGTTATCACATACTTTAATTAATCTAAGTTGATGACCTTGTCTACTTTATTGACCAAACCTTTTTAACGGTTTTTGGGCGACAATAGCTAAACATTGTTTATTGATTTAGATTAGTTAAAGTATCTACCACCCTGAGAATCAATCGTCGGCTCGATTTTTAGATCTTATTCTTCTTTTTATACTTAGTGTTGCATCAGTTAAGTTTGACCTACTAAATTTTTCTTAGAATTGTAAGATCTAACTTGCTTTATGACTACCAATAAGGGTAGCATCAGGGTTTCAGCTGATCTTATCTGATATAACTGTCTTTGCTTGTTTTTATACGTTTAATCTTGCTTAACAAGCTGTATCTACCCCTTATACTAGAATATCGCATATTTAAATATATTGAGCTTATAATCGATCCTGGTCAGATTTAATCTACTTGAGATTGATATTTATTTAATATATTTACTTTAGATCGATATTGTAGTATAAGGTTGTATCGGAGCTATAGCCGATACAATATCTTTTATACTCGAACTATATCATCAGCTATGAATAAGCACTTATAATTTCTAGTTCATATGATTTTGGATATAAGCAATTTATACTATCTCGATTTAGTTCGATCTATCCTAGTTGCTTGTACTCAAAAGAATACCCGAATCTTAGATTATATACTGCTAATCTTGACAGCTGATGAAGCAAGTTTAGGGTTTCTTTATATGTACTCCACACACATCTCATAGCCGATTCAGCTTAATTGCATGGGCTAGGTCATATATGATACGTCATTGGCCCTTTAGTCGATTGGCTATCGTTTGCTAACTCAATTTTCTTGTTTCTTCTTGTTGGTTGCAGGATCAAACCAACTGGCACACTCTGAATCCGAAAGGAAGATTTGGACCTACACTGGAGTAAAACGAACCTCCTAGGCCGCTGTGTTTTTCCATCAACAGATCCCGATCCGTAGTTTCTTACAACCGCAGAAGTTCATCCCTCCAACAGTGGCGTGCCAGGTAGGGGGTTCTTTGTGTTTTCGTGTGTTTCTATCCACTTTTGAGTTGGTTCGCTGGTTGATTGAGTGGTGGACAATCCGGATGGTGAGCGACTGGATCTCCGAGGTGATTAGCTGGAGTCTTAGGGCTCTAGTGGTGCCTCTGTTGGTGCTAATAGAGAACTAGGGGTTGTTCCCGAAGTCAGACCGGAAGGCCCGGAAGATGATACTGTGATGGATAAGCATAGGGCTTCGAGAGATTAGGACATCTTTGGATTGGCGGCCAGCAACAACGCCATCAAAGTCCCCGAATAGATGATAGCCAGTCACCTAGCGACAGGGGCGAAAGAACTGAACAGGGCAGTGATTACTTATCAAGATCCAGGTCACCGCGTGATCTTGAGTGTTGTAGACATCGAGACTCCGGTCTGGCACTGGCTATTGTGCCTTTACATGACACTTAGGCAGATGTAGTGGTCGTTGAAGTTTTGGCCTACACTGACCGAGAAGTATGATGTGACCACAAACCCTGAGGAGTTAATCCAAATTAGACTACCATGTTGGGGGCTACAGGTGGGACAGAAAATTTGATGGCGAACATTTTCCCTACTACCTTGTCCGGGTCTGCTCGGTCATGGCTCATGAATCTTCCTCGAGATTCTGTGGGTTCATGAGAACATCTGTGTACATAGTTTGTGTCAAATTTCTAGAGTAGGTATGCTCGTCTAGGAGTGGAGAATAATTTGTATCAGATACGGTAGTGCAAAGATTAGTAGCTATACGATTTCATTAGGCATTTTTGAAAGGGCCTCGATGTCGCGTAGAGGGTAGTGAATAGGCACTATTACAAAATCTAAACAAGATAAGAGGAAGCACATTGGATATTCCAATTGCAAGGCACAAATTAAGCTTTGATGATTGGAAACTATGAACAAGAGCAACAACTTTAAGCTACAATAAGACAAGAATCAACAATTTGAATAATAGCACAAAGCACAAGATTATAACACAAAATATGCAAGTATGTCAAGTAATATGGAGAGCGATGTGGAATTACCGAGATGGAGACACAAAGATTTATTTACCGAAGTTCAGATCGCTCACAAAGAGGTTCCTACATCTCCGTTGAGGAATTCACAAAGAGTCGGGTCTCTTTCAACCCTATTCCTCTTGACGTTGCACATATGCACTCCTCCTCCCACTAAGGGTATCTCTTTTCTTGCAGGGGCGAGATCCGGCCTTCATAAATCTTCCCGCGGCACATCGCAATCCTTGGGTACTCACGAGCGACTCCTAGCCTACTAGAAGATCTCAATATCGAAGTGCAAGAAATGTCCACAAAATTTACTTGGAAATGCACTCTAGTGCTCAAGAATCAACATTTGTGCCCATCACTAGGAAGCCCACTCAAATCCACACACCCAAAAGCCAAATCACAAAGATTGAAGGGGGATTTGATAGAGGGAAAGAGAGCTCAAGATTCTAATAACTTAGCACAAGCTCCAAACCCACAAAGCCACAAAGATTGAAAATGAAGGGCAAAACCTAGAAAGGGTTTGAAATAGATCCATAAATATGACCGTTAGGGTGGGGGATATCTTTTAACCCACGTCAGATAATCTGATTTTATCGCACCCCAAGACAAATGAGAACGAGAGACAGAGAGTGATGTTCGGTAAATTTGGGACTCTCTGAGACATCAGATAGTTTAATTTAACGTCGGATAGTCTGGTATGTTTAAGAATAGGTTTCTCATTCTCAAACAGAGAACAAAGTTTGATGAAACTTCAGATTCTCTGGATCATCAAATAGTCTAATGTATTTCGGATATAACTATATTGTTCAAGTAAAAAGGCAAAATCTTTTTACTCCGTAATCTTATTTTGATGATGTTGGAATCTATAGAAAGCTTCTTTCGATGGCTATGAAATCCATCAAGTCAAAGATTCTATCGGCTTTTTTAACATCGAAATCATATCTTTTGTCTTTGCCGGCATCTTTAACCCACTGACAAACTACAATCTTTTTATTCCTAGCCCACTCTGCTATACTAATCTTTGTGTCTTCATCTTCTGAACCAGAGGCATAATTGTAAACATTGCTCACATTATTTGCTTTGTTGGCAAACCTCTTTGCCTCTTGAAATCTCTGCTCATGAGCCGATACTTTCTGAACAAGGTGGGCTAAACTCTCAAAAGTCTTGAGAAGAAAACATTTCCCTTATCAGAGCCAACAACCCTTGAAAATCTAGATCAGCCAACTATGAATCAGTCAAATTTAAACTATAACATATGTTCCACAGGTCTCTGAATCTCTGGATATAGTCAGAAACTGATTCATCAGACTTCTGCCTTATTTTTGTTAGGTCTGATAGCTTCATCTCCTGAATCCCACTGAAGAAATACTTGTGGAATTGCTTCTTGAAATCGGCCCAACTCCTGACAGAATTATATGGCAACGAAGAAAACCATGTAAACGCCAATCCAGATAATGATAGAGGAAAAATATAACCATCAATGCCTCTATGGCCGATGCTTCCCCACATTGAGCTAAGAATTGACTGATGTGTTCATAAGTTGAAACATTGTCCTGGCCTAAAAACTTATAGAAATCAGGGATCTTGTATCTGTTGGGTAACGAAACTATCAAAAGGCTCTGGATAAGGGTGTCGATACATAATTCCATTATCTTTTGGTTTAAGCCCAAAACGGTTCCCTCATGACATCAGCAATCAAATCGGCCCAGGGTTGTTGGCCGCTCCATACTGCCGCTAGGCCTGCTCATACTGGGGTTGATGTGGAAGCTGATACTGTGGAGAATTCTCTGGCCGATAGTGCATAGGTGATGCGAGCTGATATTGCATATTATAACTCCGACCTTTATTTTGCTGAGGAGGTTGGTACTGAAAACTCTAAGGGGCCTCAGGAACATATTGATGCCCACTTGTTTGAGATACTCCAGTCGGCTGCTGATAAGACTGCTGAAAGTTGAGGGGTTGCTGGGGTAACTGTTGATTGGTGGGTATCTGCTACAACAATTGGTCGATTATCGGCTGATGTGGGCTTAATTGAGACGTTCCAGCCAATATCGGTTGTTTCGCCCTTAGTAGTTGCGTGAGTTGTTCCTAAGTCATTTTTTTAGATGGTTGTCCCCCTTGTATCGACTGCTGCCTTGTTAGCAGTGTAGGACTGGGAATAGCGGGGACAGTAGTAACTGGGAGTGATGAAATAGGAGCCAATGAGGTAGCCATCTGCTGCTTGCCGCTACTCAAGTCCGTATTGATGTTTATATAGGGCGGGAATGTCCCATTTGGAATAAACATGGGTCCCCTGGCTTTTTCTTCGGCTATCGATCCATCTACTGCTGTTTTGATCATATTTGTTAATGTATTGACCAAGACACTGGACTAATTTATCAATGCATGGTGGACGGCGGAGTCAATCCGATCTTGTAATGTAGGATTGACGTTGTCATGTTCATCAGTTTTCTCCCTCCAATCTTGGTCTTATCGTCTCCCTATGTACCCGCTTCTCCTTCATCAATCTTTGGCAGGGTTACCTTGGTTTTTTTATAACTGTTCCTTGCCTAGTCATAGTAAACAAGTGTAAGTATCGGGATTGAAGCTGATTCAACAACTTCTCCATGTCGGCTTTCTACTCTTCAGTCAATTGTTCGACCATCACAGGGATGATATTGTCATCGGTAATTTCTACCGTCATGATTGAAGTAATGTTTTGTCCCACTGGGCGTGTCATAAACATGTTGACATAAAAACACGGAGCCTGGGAGATTTGCTTGACTCTGTGCAAGTCCAAATCTTATATTCTGGTTCAGAGCATGTCAGCTGGTTTGATCCTGCAACCAACAAAGATAAACAACAAACTTAAGTCTTCTAATGATAGCCGATCGACAAAGAAGTCGATGACGTATCGCCTGTGATCCAGCCAATGCAATTAAACTGAATCAGCTTATACAATCATAATATATAGTGTAAAGAAAACCCTAAACTTGTCTCAGTGATTCAACATTCTTTTAGATCAACAATTATATAATCAGTGATTCAACATTCTTTTAGATATAAACAACTGGGATAGATCAAACTCAATCGAGCCAGTATAAGTTGCTTGTATCCAAAATTATGTAAACTAAAGATTATATGTGTTCATATCATAGCCGATGGTTCAGTGTATCGACAATAGCTCTGACACAACCTTATCCTGAAATATTGCTCTAAGGTAAATATGTGAAGCAAACATCAATCTTAAACAGATTAATTCAAATCTAGATTGATTATAAGCTTAATATATTTAACTAGGAAAGATTTTAATATAAGGGGTAGATATAACTTGTTAAGCAAGATTAAATATAGTAAAACAGATATATCAGATAAGATCGGCTGAAACTCCGATACTACCTCTATTGGCAATCGTAAAAGCAGGTTAAATCTTACAACTCTAACTACAACTTAGTAGGTCAAACTCAACTGGTGCGGCACCAAGTATAAAAAGAAGCATAATATCTAAACAATCAAGCCGATGATTGATTTTCAAGGTGGTAGATACCTTAACTAATCTAGATTAACGAGAAGAGTTAGAAAGTTATAATTGATATAGACAAACAGATTCATCGATTTAGGTTAGCTAAAGTATATGATAAATAGATAAGCCTTACCTCTTGTCGAAGATCGAAGCAAATGCAGCTCGACTCGAAATAAGAACTCATCGAAAAGAACGAAAAGAAAACATTAGTGATGCGCCGAGAGTATATTGAACTGGTGTTAAAAAAATATGACATGACTCTAGGTGTATATTTATACCCAAAATACAAACTTGTCCACACCGGACACGACTCAATCTTATCTAAATTACAAAACCAGGCAAACAAGTCCCTAGGGAAATTATCTCTAAGGAAATTACTTAAAATCCTAATTAATCGATACAATTGCCTATCCTGGACTTCATCCTTGTTCGGCAATACCTCTGAAGCATCAATCCAAATCCAACTCCACCTATATCGGCTTGCCGTGTTCAACTCGATATCGACCGATACAACCCACAGCTGATGCACGCTCTGTTTCCAGTAAAATTGCATCTCCTTCAAATCCGCTTCGATTTAATCCTCATCTACGAATCCTCTTTTACCAAATTTTGCTGTTAACACATAGAAATAATATATTAGAACATATCAATATGTAGATGGAGAAGGAGGATACACATAGCTCCATCTCCATGCATTTTTGCCCTTATCGGCACAAAGGTCTACATTCAATAGATGTGTTTCTATGTCAACTCATATGAAGTCCAGGAATAGCCTATTTGCCAACTCATGTAAACGAGGTTAGTCCCATAACGACGGTTTGTCATAAATCACTTAAACAACAATTGCACAAATTGTTGATCACAGATCTTTCAATCTATTCCTTTTGGTGATGGATGATAATTCGATATAAAACATATAGAATTGAGTGTAAAATATAGAATGAGATCCTCCTAAAGATGTTTATACATATGAATTTTTTTAATAAAGAGAGACATATGCACATATATGATAAAAGACAATGAAGCGAGTTCATACTCTTTGGACCCATAAGAGAGATAGATTTAGAACATCTGGAGTTTATTACATACCTCTCATAATTTCTACTTTCATATCCATATGAGACTAGACAAAGAAATGCTCATAAGAATATTAGTCTCATATGATTGGATTTGTCATTAATCACCAATGCAAAATTAATAGCACTTGAACTTTCGGTTTCAGTGTCGTGTGGATGGTTAGGGAAGGGGTATGCGAATGGTTCCGTCACAACCTCTTGGTAGTAAACCGACATATGGAAACATGCGATGGGGGTTGTGTCTTGTGGGTATAGTTGTAGGCCTCTAGTCACAGTGAAACTATTCGAATAGTCGTGTCCGCGGTTATGAGCAATCGACCAGCTTCGTTGTGATGAGCCATAAACCTTTCTTCGTATCCCCATTGATGATTGCATCATTGATGTGCCTTACTGAATAAGGTGGTCGGTTCTCAGTATTGCTATAATTTCCTCGGCCCCTTTCATAAGGAGGGTACTTGTTACTCCGGAATGAAAAATGAGGTAACACAGTAGACCATGACTAATTAAGTATTAGCAAAATAAAGTTGGAAAATGGATTGATATATTTTTTAAGAAACTTTCCCATAGAATTTGTTTTTCGAAAAACACATCGTTTAGCAGTCTAGGAAGCGTGCGCTTGGAAACCAAAGGAGTAGAAGTTGGGAAAGAGGAGAAACAAACTCAACCTTACTGTTTAAGATGGACTTAGAGGACCAGGACTTATATCCCAGTTGAGTATGCATGTGGAGTGGAGCTGAAGCGTTGCTAGGGTCAACAATGGATTATATAAGAACATAATTCTTTATACTCTTTTCCGGTACTGCTTTCTTTTTTAGTGTGAGGACTAAATGCCTCTTCTATAAGTATTGATGATTTATTTATGTTTGGATCTGTATGTTAATTATCATTTTGTGTATCCTGGCTTGTTTCCTAGATAGGGATTTAACACACAAAAAGTCTAGAAATGGGCTAAACTTCTAGGCGTGTCATCCAAGCATTCGGCTCCGGCATCACCAACCGCACCTTTTCCGCTCCTAGTTCCTTTAAGAGACGCGACAACGGCAGTATGCCATCCCTCGTGATGTGCAGCGGTGTCTGGCTGTTGGCATGGTGGTGTGGGAGAGGGCAGACGAATGCGGTGAACGGAGAGTTGGGAGGCGGAGAGGCAAAAGGGTGTTGGTGCTTGAGAAAGATAAGGAATGATATGGGCGAATAAGGCAAGCGGCAACGTGTATGATACACTTCGGTAAGCCAGGCCTCACGCCTGAGTTTTGAATCCGCCGCACCAAGACCCCACTTGTGTGGGAATTGTGGAAGTCCAGTTGAGCTGATGCAAGTGACAACCTTGCTTCCTGGAAATGCGTGTGTGATTTAATGGGAAGGCAAAGCAACCGTATCTTTAATTTCCTAGACATCTCGCACCCATCCACCTCAGATATAGTCGGCCCAGGGAATGGGCCAAGTGTGTGGGCTGCGTGGCATAATCAAAGAGTACAATTGTGTCGCCTCGCTGACGAGGAGGGCTTCAACCCCGATCCCGAATTGCTTTGTGCCAGACGACGAGGCCAAGGGCTATTGTCGGTGAGGTGGAAACCTAGGTCCCCACTACCAGTTGCTTTGGTGCCCAATGATATGTCATCATGCTGGATAGCCCCAACAAGTGTTGATCGCGACAAGGCGATGCGAGAGGTTTCCCAACTAAGAGACGAATCAAAGCATGAGCCAGCCCCTGAAGGGGGAGGCTTAGACCCGGGCCCACTCTAGAGGGATGGGAACCGAGCTCGGGGCACTACTTCAGCCTGTCCCTGAGTTTCGCTCCCATTGGCTGCTCGAGATCTCAACGATGCATTAACTTTGAAAGGATGTGGCACACTGTCACCCAACATCACGGACGAGCTTTTGTGTTAAATGCAAAAGATGTGCATCCACCCATCATGCACTTGGAGCAACTGGCGAAGGGACAATGAATGTTAGCTATCGCACTGTTGATGCAAAAAACACACACTGGCCTGGGAGATCTGCTTAACTCCAGTGCAGGTCCAAAATTAGTTGTTTAGGTTCAAGGGCGTGCCAATTGATTTGATCCTATAATCAACAAGAAAAAATATGCAAAGAATATTAGTAAACGATAGTCCATCGGCCAGCTAGCCGCTTTCATATCGTATGTAACCTAGCCGATGCAATAAAGCATGAATCGGCTGTAAGGTATAGTCAATAATAGAACTAACCCTAAAACTAGTATATCGGCTGTAAATATCAGTGTCACATAATTAATACATCAATATTACTTTAGATACAAGCAATTGGGATAGATCGGACTGAACTGAGACAGTATAAATTGCCCAAGTCTAATGTAACATGAATAATGATTATATAAACTCATGTCATAGCCGATATCTAGATTTAAGTGTGTATCGGCTATAGCTCCGATACAACCTTATACTAGGATATTCTCTAGTAATAAATATATGCAACTATAACCAATTAGATTGGTATCAATCTCAATATATTTATATTAGGTTAGATCCTGATATAAGGGGCAGATATAGAACATTAAACAAAGCATAGAACAATGTCAAACATTTATACCAGGTAAGATCGGCTGAAACCCCGATGCTATCCTTATTAACAACCATAAGGCGGCTAGATATCATGATTCTAAGTACGACTTAATAGGTTGGACTTAACCAATGCAGCATTAAGTATAAAGAGAAGCATGATATCTAGAAAATTAAGCCGATGGTTGCCTTTTCGGGATGGTGGATACATTATATAATCTAAACCAACAAAGTAACCTAGCCGATATCGATGAAACCCTAAAAAGAATCCAGTCGATGCAAGTAGATTGCATTGTCGATCTAAATTATACAATGTATATGATAACTCGGAAGTTTACAACATAGAACTAGAGTGTCATAAAGATGTAAGCACTAGCTCCGATGATGCAAACCGCCATAACAAGACCTACCTCTTCGTCGAAGATCAAACTGATGTAGCACGACTCGAAAGCACGAACTTGTCGAAAAGTAGAAAAACAAAGGTGGCGATGCGCCGAGATTGATTGAACGTCTATTGTTATTATTTAATGAACCTCGGGATTATATTTATACCCGAAAATACAAACATTATCCATCACGGACACGACTCATATTAACCTAATACAAATCCAACTAACGGACAAGTCCCTTAGGCGGACTCTTACCGTGATTATCTATAAGGAAATTACATAAAATATCCTAATTAATAGATACAATTGCCTCCTCAGGACTCTATCCATGCATGGCAATCTGTATGAAGCACCTTAACTCAACCCGATGACGTGTACCGAGTCATATCCCCAAAATCGGCTCAATCGGCTAACCCTGTCTGACTCTGACTCTGTCGATCCTGTCCGCAGCCGATTCGGACTACAGCCGATTTTTACTCTGTTTCTGATACGATTTAATCTCTTGGATTCTCTTTGATTTTATCCTTATCTCTGGTACTTGAATTACCAAATTTGGTCGTCAACACATGCCCCCCAAGTCTGGAATATTTGGTAATGTTTCGGATTTGCCAAATCTTACCTCCGAGAGAATATCGCACTTTCCGTTTTTTACCGTTATCACACTGCTTTAAATACCAACCGTTAGCCCCGAGAAACTTCACACTGTTATACTGTTCCACCGCTTTAGCAATCTTCATCTTCTCCTTCTCCGGCAATCCCCTCGGCACATCAAGGCAGTCTCCAAGCAACTCTCTCTCCGACCAACTTCCGCTCACGGGAATGTCGTCTTCATCCGCTCCATCTACCACCCCATCGGCCGAATACGCAGAGGTAAATTCTCATCGGTTAGATCCCTTTTTTATGCAATAGATTCAGTTTTCTACGATCTTAGTCCGTTTTTTGTTCTTTTTGCTTCTTTGTTGTAGCATCTAGCCAATTTGATCGCAATCCCTAGTCTGAACCATGAGAATCATTACTTTCTCGGACCAATCGGCAATCTGGACCCAACTGATTTTATCTCTGCCGAAACCAATAGGATCCCTTTCAGGCTAGCTAATCCCAATCTAGGGCACTGGAAGAATACCTTCAAATCTTGGCCATCCCTAGAAAAAAGTTGGCCTGCATGGTATAAGCGTGTATCGGCTAGCAAGCAAAGTCACTGGGATGAAATCGGAATCGGCCAAGCGCTAGCTTTAACCCTGGCAAATTCGGCTAAGGACGAATCGCTGATGGCCTCTGCTAGCTACTTCTAGTCCAATACCATCAATGCTTTCATGTTTAGCCTAGGGCCGATGACCCCAAATCTGCTTGACATCACTATGCTTACCGGCCTTGACATCACCTCATCGGCCAATCCTATGACATTGAACTCCAAAAACAGATTTTATTTCAAAACCAAGAGCATAGGAGGATGGTCTGGATTCATCTCAGCTAACATGGGTCAAGGTTCAGTTACCCCTCGGGAACACACAGCTTTCCTGTTGATGTGGCTAGAGAAATACATCTTCTGTGGATCCAGCTGTGGCCCAACTTCCAACTAGCAGCACATAGCCGAAGCTCTTGAAGAGAAAAAAATTTCCCCTAGGAAAAATCCTTCTCGGCTATCTTTACCAAACTCTGAGTAATGCATCGGCTAAACTGGCCATCGGCTCTGTGGTCAGTACAGGAGGTCCCTGGTGGTTACTACAATCTTGGTTGAATTTAAGCCATGAAAGCTGTAAATCGGCCAGCTCTGACAGAAGCCGAATTCCCAAGGTTGGAGCGGATCACTGATGAAGATGGAGAAGAAATCACCCATCGGAGATGTACATCTTTTGGAGAGTATGCATCTACATCAGCCGATGCTGGAGCAAAACTGTTGGCTGAATTACTGAAAGACTGGTTCTTCAGTTTTTATGACGGCTTCCAGAAAAATATCAGGGTTTGGTTCTTCTATGAAGACTCTACTAGCTTTGAACTGCCATCGGACTTCAGATTTGAAGAGATCAACCATGAAAAATTTCAGAAGTCCAGAGAAGTGTTTACTACCGCCATCAGCCCATGCATCCTCCCTGTCGCTATTCACCAAGGCTGAAACATCAAAATATCTTATGAATTTTACTACCCCATGAGTTCGGCTAGACAGTATGGCATGGGTCAGTTACCAATCGGCTTATGGTTTGCCGATAGAATCCAGTGTAGGGGAGAAATCACTTCCAGTCTGATGATGGATCGGTTGCTTAACATCTCAGGACCTCCCCTCGGCAGTATCAACAACATTGAGCTAGCTATGTTCAGGAGCAAAGCTTTCAACGCATGGTGGGCTGAATGGAAACAGCACCTCTTCCATCAATCGGCTACCATATATATGATAGAACTCTTCCCTGACATGATCCCTCAGGTAACTTCTTTACTCCTTCTGTCAATTCCTGTTTTAAACTTATCAGCCGATTCTATATGTAACCTTATATGCAATCTTTGTTTCTACAGACCACAGATTCATCTCCTCCACGCACAAGCAAAAGCGGCAAAGATATTGAATATGCTGCAGGTCTTTTGCCAAATGGATGTGGCCTAGCTCCATCTAGCATCGGCTACCATGCCCCCAAGACTTCAAGTTTACTTCAAGGGCAGATAAGTGAACCAGCCGATGTCGGCAAAAAAAGGAAAACCAAGGCATCAGCTGCCATACCATCGGCTGCCAAAAAGAAGTCCAAGAAACAACCAGCTCAACCAGCCGATGATGTTGAAGATACCTTAGATGAAGCAACAATTGAACAAGCCATTGATGAAGCTGCAGCCGAATTAAGCGATGTAGGAGAGAAAACACCAACGGCTTCTCCAGCCCCTAAAAGAACTCCTACAACTCCTGCTGCTCCATTAGTATTTACCCGGCAACCTAGAGTAAGACTATCTCTTTTATTACAAAATTCCCTTTCATACCAATCTCCTCATTTTACCTTTGTATCTTACAGAAAGAAAGACCAGCCGAGAAGAAAAAACTAGCACCAGTATCGGCTAAACCAACCACTCAGATTCCTCTGGTAATTTTTAACTATTAAAATCTCAATCTTACTCTTAATCGACATTAGTTAACATTTGTTAAACATTTCAAATTTGTCAGCCTCCTTCTCCACCATCGCCTCCAGCACATCCAATTTCAAGTGAACATATTGCATCTGCTGTAGGCAGCCACCACGTTGAAGAGGAAGAAACTGCTGCTCCTGTTATCCCTGTAAGTCTCATACTCCTAAAATTTCAAATCAGCTATATAACGCGCTCTGTTACTCACATCCCCTTTAATTTTCTCTTTGCAGACCTTAGCCGATTTATTCTCCTTTGATATCAAAGATTATTTCGATGAAGAAACAGAAGGAGATACAACAAGCAAGGCTCTAGCTCCTCTAGCTGATGACGTAAAGAGAAACCTCAAAGACATATCTCATCGGCTAGAGACATCTCTGGATAGCTTAGTTGTCAACTGTAGCTCTATCCGGGCAAGATTTCAGGAAATCCAAGCTTCAATCCCGGATGAGTTATCAAATATCATTACTCCAGTTGTATATCTTGAACAACATCAATTCAAGCTGGAGAAGACTAGAAAGAGAATTGCAGATCGTCTGGAGAAGAAAAGCATTGAAGCTACAATCCAAGTCAATCGGCAGATTGTGCATGTCGAGAAAGCGAAATTGGATCAACTTGCTGAGGAGCCGATCAAGACTATTATAAATCAACTTGAAGCCGAAAGAATTGAGCTCCTAGCCAAGCTTGAAGAGTGTAATGCCAAGATCTCTCTAGAGAAGCAAAAACTAGCCGATCTCCAGAAGGCTGTCGGAGAACAAAAAGCAAAGCTAAAACCGGCTATTAAAAATGTAGCCGATATGACTAAGTCCCTCAAGATCATCCGGGGAACCGATGCTCAAGATGCCCAAGCAATAGCTGAAGTAGAAGAAATTCGGCAGAGAGCAATTTCGACTATCCAACGCTATCTATCTCGATGATAGCTTGTAATAGGGACTTAGAAAAGTTTTGTAATCGGCTAGAAAACTTCACTTTTATAACACATATTCTGATCTTCTTTATACCGAGTAATATATTTTGCGTTGAAATCCCACACTTTTCATCTTGTATATATGCCCCCCTAATTTTGGCATCCTTGTGAAACAAAGACAAAATTAAAATATGACTAAGGGTGATATATCAGATATCGGCAAGCATACATCGGCAAGATACAGCCGATTATGACAAATCAAAAAATCTAAGGGCGATATTAACCATATCGGCCGTCGATAGGAATCGGCAGAACTCAGCCGATTATGATCCAATCCAAACACTTTGATAATATTTATTTAAGTATTTTCCATTAAGTACTCTACCAAAAACTTCTCCATCAAGTCCTGGTAACATATAAGCTCCTTTAGAAACACATTTATGAATTTGAGACGGTCATTCCCAATTCGGTGACCATTTGCCGAATTTATTATCTCTAGTCCCTATCAGCAATATCAATTTCCAAACAAGTTCTCCCTCCTCAAAAGACTTTGGCACAACTTTTTTGTTATCATGTCTGACAACTCTTTCTTTATCTTTTCTAACCTTCTCAAGAGCTCGCAATCTAGTTTGAACCAAATCTTCTGACTCATCAACCATCAGATTATGATAATCATCGGTTGTCAGTTCATCCTGCAAAGAAATTCTCCTAGAGCCGATTTTGGTCTCCCATGGTAATACAGCTTCATGCCCATATACCAGTTGATAAGGAGGTACTTGGATTGCACCATGACAAGCCATCTGATATGACCATAATGCTTCTGCCAACTTAGTATGCCACTTCTTGGGATATTCTGCAATCTTCCTTTTAACCAACTTAATCAAGCTTTTGTTAGATGCCTCAGCCTGCCCATTTGCTTGCGCATAATATGGTGAAGAATTCAACAACTTAATCCCCATGCTATCAACAAACTGAACAAACTCATCGGACACAAAAATTGAACCCTGATCAGTTGTAATCGTCTGTGGCAAACCAAATCGGTATATAATGTGTTCTTTGACAAATTCAATAGCATCTTTGCTGTCAACTTTCTTTAAAGGAATTGCCTCAACCCACTTAGTGAAATAATCAGTAGAAACCAATATGAAGTTATGTCCTTTGCTCGATGGTGGATTGATCTGGTCGATCATATCGATACCCTAACCTCTGAACGGCCATGGCTTGATAATAGGTTTCATAGCCGATGCTGGTGCCCTCTGTATTGCTCCAAATTTCTGACAGTCCTGACATCCTTTGTAATATCTGAAACAATCTTCCAGCATTGTCAGCCAAAAATATCCAACTCTTCTAATCAACCATTTCATCTTGTGAGCCGATTGATGTGTACCACAAATACCTTCATGTACCTCGCTCATTACAACTTTTGCCTCTTCCAAACTTAAACATTTCAAGAGAATTCCATCAATCATCCGATAATACAATGTGTCATCCAGCAAGACATATTTAAGAGTTTTGTATCTTAATTTTCTTGAAACCGATTTGGAAGGATTCTTTAAATACTCAAATATCTCAAACCTCCAATCATCGGCTGGTAAGCAGGCAACTTCTACTTCTATTCCTTGCAACATCGGCTTGTAGCCTGATACACCTTGAGCTAAATCATTGGCTTCAACATTCTGCTCCCTAGGGATATGTTTTAAAGTAACTATCTTGAAAGTCTTCATTAGCTCTTGATATTTCTCATTGTAAACCATCAAAATATTATTTTTGCACTCATATTCCCCAGATAACTGACTTATCCCCAATAATGAATCACCCATGATTTCGACAGCATCGGCTTCAACCTCCCTCAATAATTGCAATCCTTTTAGAACAGCTTCATATTCAGCTTGATTATTGGTAGAATAAGGCTTGATGGTAAAAGCAAACTAAAAACTTGCCCCCCTAGGCGATATGATCACTAAGCCGATACCACAACCATGAGTACAAACAGAACCATCAAAGAATAAAATCCATGGCATAATATCAACATTATCAATATTAGTATCCCTGTGTTCAACTATGAAATCGGCTATCGCTTGCCCTTTAACTGCCTTAGCCGATTCATACCTGAGATCAAATTCTGACAAAGCAAAAATCCACTTCCCAATTCGTCCTTTCAACACTGGAGCCGATAGCATATAACGTACTACATCGGCTTTACATACTATGGTGCACTCGTTGGAAAGCAAATAATGTCTCAACTTTGTACAAGAAAAATATAAACACAGACATAGTTTCTCCACGGGTGAGTACCTCGTTTCTGCATCCAAAAGTCTTCTACTGAGATAGAATATGACTCTTTCTTTACCTTCAACCTCTTGGATCAAAACTGAGCCGATAGAATTCTGATTGGCTGACAAATACAATCTGAAAGGAATCCCCTTCCGTGGTGGTATGAGAACTGGAGGAGTACTTAGATATTCCTTGATATTATTCAATGCTTGTTGTTGCTTTTCCCCCCAAACAAACTCTTGATCGGCTTTCAATCGTAACAATGGAGTAAATGGCTCTATTCGGCCAGACAAGTTTGATATAAAACGTCGAACGAAATTTATCTTGCCGATCAGGGATTGTAACTTAGTCTTATCTTCTGGAGGTTTTATATCCTTAATTGCTTCAATACTCCTCTGGGGTATTTCAATCCCGCGCTCATGTACCAAAAACCCAAGGAATTGCCCAGCCGATACACCAAAAGCACACTTAGTTGGATTCATCTTTAGACCATACTTCCTTTCTCTTTCCAGCACTTGTCTTAAATCGGCTATATGTTCATCAATTTCCTTAGATTTGACCACCACATCATCAATATAGATTTCTACCAACATGCCGATGAGATCATGAAATATATAATTCATAGCTCCTCTTCAGCTCCTCAGTCGATGGGATGACATGACCTGCTGGCAACTGAATCTATTTTTCCTGAAGAAGAAGATCAAATATTTTATCAGCCTTAGTGATGTCAAAATCAAATCTATCTTCCTTTACTGAATTCTTGACCCATTGGCAGACCATTGTCTTCTTGTTTCTAGCCCATTCGGCTGCATTGACTTCTGGATCATCATCTTCGGAATCAGAATCATAGTTGTAAACATTATTGACGTTGTTGGTCTTCTTGATGAATTTCCTAGCTTCTTGGAATCTTGTCTCATGAGTTGATACCTTCTGAGCTAGATGAGCCAAACTCTCAAAGTCTTGAGCCGAAAATCTTTCCCTTATCGGTGCCAGCAAACCCTGGAAAGCTAGATCGGCTAGTTGAGAATCTGTCAAGGCTAAACTATAGCACATGTTCCTCACATCTCTGAATCGTTGGATATAATATGGGATTGATTCATCTGATTTCTGCTTGATTGCTGTGAGATCTGATAATTTCATCTCTTGAATGCCACTGAAAAAATATTTGTGAAACTGCTTCTCCAGATCGGCCCAACTTCTGATAGAATTATAAGGCAGAGATGAAAACCAGGTAAATGCCGATCCAGATAAAGAAAGTGGAAACAATCTAAATCTGAGGGCTTCTATAGCCGATGCTTCACCACATTGAGCTAGAAATCGGCTAACATGCTCATAAGTAGATACATTGTCTTGCTCTGAAAACTTGGAGAAGTCTAGCACTTTGTATCGGTTTGGCAATGGCACTCGATCAAAGTACTCTGGATATGGGTGCTGATACATATTGTCATTATCCTTAGGCTTGAGCCCGAACTGTTCCCTCATGACGTCAGCGATCATGTCGGCCCAAGGCTGCTGAGGCGTCGCTCCACCATATTGCTGTTGAATTGGGTCAACCTGGCCGTATTGGATCGGCTGCGGTCGTGGAGAATGAGGCTGATACATATGATTTAAACCAGTCGATATGCCTGGAGGCGGTACATATGGAAGTTGCTCCGTGCTGTACTCTTGACTTATCGGCTGAGTAATTCCAATTGGCTATTGTGGAACCGAAGGAATTTGATACGAAATATCGACAATTAGCGGTTTTGGATTGAGGATACTCATTAACTGTTTCTGGTGTTAGCTGAGTTGATGCTTGCCCCTCAGCGATCGGCAGTGACCTTGTCATGATTGTTGGAATATTTGTACTGGAGTAAGGAGCCGATGGGGCCTGGGTTTGAATTGTCCGTTGATTCCCGCTAATTTATGTCTTCAAAATCCTATAGCCTGGGAACTGTTGACGTAAAAACACGACGGCCTGGGAGATCTGCTTAGCTCCAGTGCAGGTCCAGAATAATGATGAGATGCAGGTGTGCCAGTCAGTTTGATCCTGCAACTGACAAGATATATAAATTGAAGATCAAAAGATAGCCGATCGGCTGACAAGCCGATGGAGTGATTCCAGCCGATGTTGATACCAGTCGATACCCAGTATAGATCTTGATACTTGAGTAAATAATGACATAAAGATAATCGGCTGATGAAAATAAAATAATATAATCCAGTAGAAACCAATCGGCTAGTAATGATAGATTAAATAAGCACTGATCCGAAGGTTGAAGCATTCATCGGCTGGTGATCCGATGTCAATAGATCCGAATGATTATATAAACAGTGAAATCATTGTTGTCATCGGCTAAAATCAACTTTGTAAGTAATCCTTGTAAGCCGATGCAACGTCCAGATAACTCATCGGCTGAAACCCCGATGAAACCCTTATTGGCAATCAAGAAGCAGGCTAGAGATTATGGTTCTAAGCACGACTTAGTAGATCAAACTTAACTGATGCAGCACTAAGTATGAAAAGAAATATAATATCTAGACAATCAAGCCTTTGACTGATTTTCAGGGTGGTGGATACATTATAAAATCTAAATCAACAAAGTAATCTAGCCGATATCGACAAAACCCTAGATAGAGATCGGCCGATGCAAGTAGAAAACATTGTCAATCTAGATTATATAACGTATATGATAACTCGACGACTTACATGAACAAGATTAGAGTGTCGAAGCGATGGAAGCACTAATCCCGATAACGCAAGCCGCCATAACAAGCCTTACTCCTCGTCGGAGATCGAAGTCGATGCAGCCCAACTTGAAACAAGAACTTGTCGCAAGTAAAAAGGTAAAAAGTGGCGATGCGCCGAAGTTGTATTGATCGAGAGATAATTTACATAGACCCCGGGTGTACATATTTATACCCATGGGTAGATACTAGTCCATATCGGACACGACTCAAACTTTCCTAAAGATAAAAGGAAACACATAAAGTCCTTATCGGACACTAAACACTCTTTCCTAAAGATAAAAGGAAACTAACAAACTATTCCTAATTAATAGATACAATTGCCTTTTTCAGACTCAATCCATACATGCAATCCTCATGAAGCACTTTAAACGAACCCGACAATGGTTCCAACACCCCCTTGTCGGAATCGGCTACTTCGGCTTCCTTGTCCGATTCAATATCAGCCGATGCACACCGTAGCCGATGCAGTTCCGAAGCCGATTTATACTCTGTTTCTGTTACCGATTTCCTTCCAAATCCGCTTCGGTCTTAACTCCAAATTCGATGCATGATTTACCAAATTTCGTCGTCAACAGGAACGCACTATCTGGTAAGTATATGGGTCCTTTAGCTTTCTCTTCGGCTATCGTCCCATTGACTACTGACTTGATCATATTTGTCAGAGTATTGACAAGCACTCCGGACTGGTTGATTAGAGCGTGGTGCACAGCCGAATCAATCCGATCTTGAATCGTATGGAGTTCTTCGTCATTTGATTCAACTTTGGGCTGCTTGTCCTTCTCCTCACTTGTTCCGGATGTACTTGTATCTTGCTTCACGATCGTTGGCAATTCAACTTTAGTTCTTTGAACAACTGTGCCTTGTCGGGTTACTGTAAACGAATGCAAATATTGTTTTTGAAGTTGGTCTAGCATCTGTCTCATGTCTTCCCTCTGCTCATCGTTCAATTGCTCGATCGTGATCACCAGGATGTTCTCTTCTAAGACGTCGGTGATGTTTGGTGACATGATGACACTATGTCCCACCGGGTGTGCCAAAAGCGTGTGATGCAAAAAACACATACTGGCCTGGGAGATCTGCTTAACTCCAGTGCAGGTCCAAAATTAGTTATTTAGGTTCAAGGGCGTGCCAGTTGATTTCATCCTGTAATCAACAAGAAAAGATATGCAAAGAATATTAGTAAACGATAGTCCATCGGCCAGCTAGCCGATTTCATATCGTATGTAACCTAGCCGATGCAATAAAGCATGAATCGGCTGTAAGGTATAGTCAATAATAGAACTAACCCTAAAACTAGTATATCAGCTGTAAATATCAGTGTCACATAATTAATACATCAATATTACTTTAGACACAAGCAATTGGGATAGATCGGACTGAACCGAGACAGTATATTGCCCAAGTCTAATGTAAAAGTCTAATGTAACATGAAATAATGATTATATAAACTCATGTCATAGCCGATATCTAGATTTAAGTGTGTATCGGCTATAGCTCCGATACAACCTTATACTAGGATATTCTCTAGTAATAAATATATTCAACTATAACCAATTAGATTGGTATCAAGCTCAATATATTTATATTAAGTTAGATCCTGATATAAGGGGCAGATATAGAACATTAAACAAAGCATAGAATAATGTCAAACATCTATACCAGGTAAGATCGGCTGAAACCCCGATGCTATCCTTATTAACAACCATAAGGCGGCTAGATATCATGATTCTAAGTACGACTTAATAGGTTGGACTTAACCAATGCAGCATTAAGTATAAAGAGAAGCATGATATCTAGAAAATTAAGCTGATGGTTGCCTTTTCGGGATGGTGGATACATTATATAATCTAAACCAACACAGTAACCTAGCCGATATCGACGAAACCCTAAAAAGAATCCAGCCGATGCAAGTAGATTGCATTGTCGATCTAAATTATACAATGTATATGATAACTCGGAAGTTTACAACATAGAACTAGAGTGTCATAAAGATGTAAGCACTAGCTCCGATGATGCAAATCGCCATAACAAGACCTACCTCTTCGTCGAAGATCAAACTGATGCAGCATGACTCGAAAGCACGAACTTGTTGAAAAGTAGAAAACAAAGGTGGCGATGTGCCGAGATTGATTGAACGTCTGTTGTTATTATTTACATGACCTCGAGATTATATTTATACCCGAAAATACAAACATTATCCATCACGAACACGACTCATATTAACCTAATACAAATCCAACTAACGGACAAGTCCCTTAGACGGACTCTTACCGTGATTATCTATAAGGAAATTACATAAAATATCCTAATTAATAGATACAATTGCCTCCTCAGGACTCTATCCATGCATGGCAATCCGTATGAAGCACCTTAACTCAACCTGATGACGTGTACCGAGTCATATCCCCAAAATCGGCTCAATCGGCTAACCCTGTCCGACTCTGACTCTTCCGATCCTGACTGCAGCCGATTCGGACTACAGCTGATTTTTACTCTGTTTCCGGTACAATTTAATCTCTTGTATTCTCTTTGATTTTATCCTTATCTCTGGTACTTGAATTACCAAATTTGGTCGTCAACACGCACGAGCCATCATCACCCCAAAAAAGGGAGGGACTATTGACGGTCGTTAAGTGCAAATTTTAACGGTCAACACCTGCATAAAAGAATATGAAATATACTATTAAACTTAGTGGTAGGGGTTTATTACTAACCATTTTCCAGTAGTGGTAAGTATCGGTATGTAGGTGAATTCTGGATGAAAACACACCCGCCATGCGACGAAATGTACCTTTGACCAATCATACGCGAGCATAAGGATTGGAGGATCCACATGTCAGTCAAAACCGACCTAATGTGGGGCCAAACTATCCTCAGCCGCCATAGGGGTCCACAAGTCAACACCTGATGAACCGCCTTTGCGGCCTCCCATCTCCACCTTCCACGTGGATGCCCAAGATCACTTTCTAATGACGGTTGTGGGTGCACCGACCTCCACAATCACCATTCGAACCGTCATATGGCCCTATAAAAGGAGGAGCTCACTCACATAAAAAATGCACAAAAAAGTGGAGTACAATTCACTTCCATATCTTAGGCATCAGATTAGTAGTGTGGAGAAAAATAGGTAGAGTGAGGAGAAGTTCGGATGATTGTCGGAGTTGTCGACACTCTCTCATGTCTAGTACCTCGGTGGATGCTTCTTTAATAAAGTAAGTGTTCGAGATTTCCCTTTTGGTATTTAATTTACTTGCTTAAGTGAGATATATTATCTTCGTTGCCGGTTCACCGTTTAGTATTTATATTTAAGTGTTGTAGTACCAGGACTCTAGATAAAGAAGGAACTTCCCGCGTGAGGCTATAGTAGTAATCAATAACTTAGGCGGGGTGTCTAGGTTAGCGGTTACCTTTGTTTGTTGTCTACTCAACGGAAAGTGAGGTAGGCGGCAGGTAGTGACAATTCTACCTATCCTTTGTATCCCTCCACGTTTAGGCATATCATAGAGTCGTAGGCCGGACTTAGCTTGGCAGACCGGGAAGAACTAGTGCTCGAAGCAATCGATAGGGTTTTATCTTTAACTTAAGTTTAGTAAATTAACCCATAGGAATCCTCTCTAGCCTAAGTCTACCATTAGTTGTTGTCCTTGAATAGAATCATGTTCTTAGATATACACACACATTCCATGTGATTCGATACCGTTGGAATACTCTAAGGTGAAGCGCTACAATGGAATCCGTGTTGCGGATTTATCTATAACCATAACAAATACCTGTTAGATCGAACACAAGAACCAAGCCAACCAGAGAGGGTGGAAGGTTATTACACCAAAAACTAAAAACTTTTAGTGGAAATAAAAGTTACCATCAAATCGATGGAGATCTCGACATAGTCGGTCTGACCATCAGATCAACTCTGGTCTGACCGTAGTGCTGCCATCGGTCTGACCGCCCGCACGCCGTCGGTCTGACCGGTTGATTGCCTCCAGTTAGACCGTCACCACCGCCTTGCTGTCGGTCAAACTGTAGGGATCCAGAAAAACATGTATCGATAAAACTCTTGAAAGTAGATCAACTTTATTGCATCAATATATGTTTACAAAGTGCATCCAAGGCTGTGTTCGGTAGGGAGAGTTGGGAACTCTCCCTCCAAACACGCAAAATGAAGTGATTAATTAGCACGTGATTAGTTACGTATTAGCTAATTTTTTTGAAAAATTGATTAATATGATTTGTTAAAGCGACTTTTGTATATAAACTTTTTTTAAAAACGCACTGTTTAGCAGTTTGAAAAGCATGCACGCGGAACACGAGGGATAGGAGTTGGGTACTCCTTCAGCCGAACTCAGCCTAAAGCATTCCTCTGTCAACTCACCAACTAGGATTGAAACCTCAAAGCTAACCCTAACTTTTCTCTCCCAAAAATTCGATATCTTCTAGCCTCAACCCCTCATCTATTTATAACCAAAACATGGCTACCCCTAGCCACGATTCCATCTCATACAAGAAGTCCTAACCCCCTAGGAAACCTTCCCATACAAGAAACAAACTTTGCAAACTCCAATCTTCCCAAACTTGTACATTAATCCAAATTTGACTCCGCTTTCCATATGCACACAATACCACGTGTATGCCATATGGAAACCTTCACCTCCACATGCATTGTTCTCTAGTCTGAGCATCCCGCGTGATATCCTTAACCGTCTAGACCTCAACTTCTCCCAAGCCTAGTCCCGATCCATCAGCGGCTATACTCCCATGGCCTCAAGCAACACCTGTACATGAACAACAAAGAAACTCCATATCTGAGTACAAGTTCACACCAACTTGACTCACATCAGCACACAATAGTATCACATACGAATAGAAACCATATAGAAGTCATAAACATGAAACAATCTAGAAATTCCGAGAAAACAACCCGAAATTGACTCCCTCCCAAAGTATGTCGGTCTGACCGTCGGGCTACCCGGTCAGACCGCTCCAACACCACCGGTCTGACCAGCGTACTCACCTGGTCTGACCGTCACCCAGTGTGACCGCACTGTTCACCGACAGAAAACACATCGCAACATATTTTCAACAAACACTCACCTTTGATAATTGTTCATCACCAAGATTAATCATCACATGATTCTACAATATCAACAGAGACATGGGTTGCCAGGCGACATGGCTGATTGGCTAGGTGTTTGGTAGTGTTCACCGCCTTTCCTCACGTCCCTCTACAAGGGGCTTACAAGCGGCCCCACCTCAACCTTTATGCCCCAGATTTTGACTACAAGTTTCTTTTGCCATGAGGGGCGCGTGGCAAGAGGATGTAGATCCGTTACGACTTGGTGCTGAGGGAGGTCTACCAAGGCCCGACACCTGGGCCTGCATGTCGGCGAGCGACAAGACCTCCCATTCCTAACCATTTTATTGGGGCGTACTAGTGATAGACCGGCCACTATGATATTTCCACATCAACTTAAAGGAGAAAGGTAAGGCCATCGAGGAGGATGGGGAACATGTAAGGAAAATCCACCCTTGTAATCGCTTTGAGAAGGAAATATACTAGAAAACACAACGAGAGTAGGGTATTACGCTCCCGAGTAACCCAAGCCTATATAACCACCTTGTCCTATTTTCCATTGCATCAACTCACATCTTGCACTCCTGCTTGCTTCCTGGGCCGAACTCAAAAGGGGTTATCAACTCTATGCTACAGTAGCTCATTCTGGGATATAATAAATGTAAGAAATCCTTATATTTACAAAGAAGGTTTAAGAAGAAACTCTTAGAGACGGAGCGAGTATTTTGGTAAACCATCCCCAATAAACATTTCATTTTAAATTTCATGTCCAAAGATAAATTAATATATTTTTTAGGGTGATGCTTGTAGTCAATCCAATAAGTTACTCCCTCTACCCTTCTAGGTTTATTTCTGACTCATCCTATAAGATGTATTGGAGTTTGTGAAAATAGAAAATAAATTATTTGGGAGTAGATAATGTGAGAAAATAATTATATTAGGATTCGATAAAATGGGTTAATCTAGTGTTGATTTTGTATTGGTATATGTGAGATGAGTGAAAAAGTAACTTATTGAATGGAGAGAGTAGCATACAAATTGTGGCTATGACTTCTTAACAAAATCGATTAAAAAATGGAATAATATTTGGTATTTGCATCTGCAAGAAATTTGATATACCGTGCTCTATCCTGTATGCGTACTTATTTCAGTATGTACTCAATACGGAGTAACTCTTTTTATATTTTTTTTTCTGTAGGAACCTATAAATAATAAAAGCGTCTTGCCCTACTGCTTAAGCTGCTGGTGGTGAAATATTAGTCTTAGATTTAGTAAATGCATACTTTTATTTATTACTGATTATACTAAAATTTATTCTTTTAGTAGTTGATGGTTTACCTATTTATAGCAAATCACTTAAAATATTTCGACCATGGTGAAAACGGTAAGAAAATTTTCCGACCGTACCAATACGTTTGTTTTCATTCCTAATTATGATCCAGGCTGATTTTTATAGGAGGTAGAGGTATGCGTGCGTATTTATACGGACGTACACGACTACTTTACTATACTTAGAAAAAAAATACTACTTCTATTTTAAAATATAACTTTCAAAATATAATATATATATATTCGTATTGTCTAGCACTTAAGAATATAATTATTACAATCGGTTGTTCACTGATTATTGTATTATCATCCTTTACATTACTACCTCGATCTGGATGTTGTATTTACTGCATACACATGTAACATCCTTTATGAATTGTTCTGCACCATTTCCGATATTCGAAACAATCCGCTCCACATCTGCATCCGTACACTATTAAATTCGTACCCGCTCCGAATCAGCTTAAAAATATGGTTTAAGAAATGGTATAAACACTATCCATCCGAATCCGCTCCGTTTTCACCCCTACCTAAAATAAAGCTATTTTCTCGACATATCATCTCGTCTCAACCAATTATAACTACTTTTTTCACATACTTTCTCTTATCCGTCAATCACAACCATTCATCGATCATTACTACCTAATTTTTGTAATACCCATGACTATATTAAAAATATTTACATTCGGGTAAGTACCAATTTATCGATGAGATCGGTGAAAGAAAACGATTATCCGTACCACCTCGACCGCTGCCAAAAACTGCGAAAATCCTCCGTATCGGGAGCGCGTTGTCTCGTTGCCCATTTTCTTCCCATTTGCGGTCAAATCCTCCCATTAGATTCCCCTCCTCACTTGCACCGACCCTAGCTACGACCTTTTTTGCCCCCCCCCCCCCCCCCCCCCCCCCCCCCTCTCTCTCTCTCTTCTCCACCTCGCCACTACTACTACCTTTTCCTTGAGCGGCGCCGCGCCCCCGCCCCCGCCGGCCAACGAGATCGATTAGACTCTCAAGCGCCGCCGCCTTCTTCCGCTGGACACGTCGCCCGAGACGTCAAAGAAGAAGACGAGGAGGAGGAAGAAGACGAAGAAGCTTCGCTCCGACCGTGGTGGGTAAGAACAGTAGTGCTGGTCGCTCATGCTACAGTGCTACCTACGCGGGAGTATAGATTGGGAGATTCTTCCGTGGCGTGATGCGATGAATTCGTCCGTGTTCGATCGATCGAGTAGCAAACGCGAATCCTTCTTTTCTTTTGGTTGTTGATTTCTGCAGGTGAGGTTGGGGGAGTCGAGGGATCGAGAAGCTGGCGGCGAGCAAGTGGTGGGAGCGCGCCGATGAGGGCGCCATGGCCGGGATGGATCCCACCGGCGGCGGCGGCGGCGGTGGCGTGGCGGCGCACTACCTACACTTGCTCCGCGCGCAGCAGCACCAGCATCAGCAGCAGCCGCTGTCCCCGGCAGGTGACGTCAAGGCGGAGCGGTCCATGCTGTCGCCGGATGAGAGCCCCGGCGCGGACGCCGACCTAGGATCGGAGCACCCGACGTCGTCGGCTATAGTGGCGGCGGAGGACAGCGGCGGCGGCGGCGGCGGTTCGGGCGGTCCGATGCGGCGCCCTCGCGGGAGGCCGCTGGGTTCCAAGAACAAGCCGAAGCCGCCCATCATCGTGACGCGGGACAGCCCCAACGCGCTCCACTCCCACGTCCTCGAGGTCGCCGCGGGCACCGACATCGTCGAGTGCATCTGCGAGTTCGCGCGCCGCCGCGGCCGCGGCGTCTCCGTGCTCAGCGGGGGCGGCTCCGTCGCCAACGTCGCGCTCCGACAGCCCGGCGCGTCGCCCCCGGGCAGCCTGGTCGCCACCATGCGCGGCCAGTTCGAGATCCTGTCCCTCACGGGCACCGTCCTCCCGCCGCCCGCGCCGCCCAGCGCCAGCGGCCTCACCGTCTTCCTCTCCGGCGGGCAGGGTCAGGTGGTCGGCGGGAGCGTGGCCGGCCAGCTCGTCGCCGCGGGGCCAGTCTTCCTAATGGCCGCGTCGTTCGCCAATGCCGTCTACGAGCGTCTGCCACTCGAGGGGGAGGATCCAGAGGTGGAGGCCGCCGCCGCCGCTGCCGCCGCCACCCCTCCCGGAGAGGCGGCGCAGCCAACCGGCCCACCACCGCCACAGCAGCAGCCCACCGCCTCGCAGTCCTCCGAGGTTACCGCCGGCGATGGCGGCGGCGGTCTCGGCATGTATCTTGGAGGCCATGTGGGATCCTACCAGCAGCAGCAGCAGCTTCCCGGACCAGGAGACAACTTCGGCAGCTGGAGCGGCAGCATCAGGCCGCCGCCATTTTGATCCCATACCTCAATCAAGCTTTCCCCCAACAGCAACGCCATGCATGTCAAAATCCTCACAAGATTCACTCCAAGAAGACGAAGCTGAGAGTGAGAGTGATGGAATTCATTTCATCTCATCATTTGTGACGATGCATTCATTTTTTTTGTTGAAGGCTATACACCTTGCAAGATTACAACTTAATCGAGGCGCATGCATTTCTTGATTGGAGATATGGAAGAATCCCTTGCATTGCAGAAGTACTAATAGAATCAACATTGGAAGGCAGAATTTTTTTTGGCTGGAGATGGAGGGAGGTCAGTCAATTTAGTGCAAGAATTGAACAAGATCCCGGTAAGGCAGGTTAGTAGGACCCCGGTGTTTAGTGGTTCATCCTGTAGACTTTTGATCAAGAATGATGCTTGTCATGACCTTTTACTTAAAACTTTCCTTTGGAATGATGCTTGTTATTGCTTTTCACTACAACTCCACTCTTTCTTGACTGCTACTACCAGTTTTTACACCTTTTCACCGTTGCACATTTGCACTTGTCCTGCTTCGTGGCACCACGGTAAAAAACCTGCAAACTAGTGATTCGTCTCACTCGAACTGTACTCCAAGGAGAGCTGTCTTCCAGCCTTCTTTTTGGTGTCATTTCCACACATTGGCAATCACCTGCTTTTGGTCAATTTTGTCTTGTCTTTGAGCCAGTGGAGCTAGAGTAGAGTGACCACCACTGACCAGAGCTGTAAACATTTCAAACCCTAGCTTGGGGGCCCTTTGGATGCGTTAGGAATGTTTTTTTTTTTTTTGGTTCTCTTTTTCTCCTCTTGCTTTCTTCATGCAGAGAAGAAAGTGTAATACTGGAGGGGTACTATGCTGGCTTCGGCAGGACAGGACGCCATAAGGCCTTCTGTCCCTATTCCTACTTTGTTTTTGTCTGTGGGTGTGGAATGCAGGTTCAGTCCCCCTAGAGGCCCACTGTTTGTATTGCGATGTTCTCCTCTGAAATTGCCACAGTTTTTACCTCTTCCTGAAGTTAATTGCAGCCACAGTGAAATTGCCAGTGTTTACCTCTGAACTGCTTATGTGAAAATCTTAGAAAGTTTGAGTGAAAAAGTTTTAGTTTAGTGCTAAACTTGAATGGCCAACTTATGGTATGGAGTAGTATCATTCAAAATCAAAGCGGGGATACTGTAGTTCTAGCTGTTGATGTGGCTTCCTTGTTAGCTTGATGATTAATTATGTGCCATCAGGAAGTTCAGATCAAATGCATGCCAAAGTGGTCATTTTGGAAACCTTGAGTGTGATTGAATCATCAAGCTAATAAGCCCTTGAATTTGTCTTGCATTAATATTGGATTGCTAGTTTGGTGTTAACGACTAAGATGGCATTTCTGGTCAAATTGTTGAATTAGGTTACATTGGTCTAGATCAATAACTACTTTATTGATATGTCCTAATAGAAGTTGATTATTTCACGTATGCTCTTTTAAACTGCACCTAGTGGTATTCAGACATGCTAGTATTTCAAAGCCAAACAACTGTCTTCATCATAGCTTTTATCTATTAACCATTGGGAGGTATATAAATCATGTCTAAACTATTCAACTCATGTTCTTGTTTCCTAGTTTTGAGGTATTAACAGTCCACATGTAACTGCTGTGTGCTTGCCCAAAGAAATCTGTATTACGGGCAGGTTTGGTTTATAGTAGCAGATATGAACCTTAAATATTGGTATGACAAATTATGTCAAGGTTATGCATGTTTAGTTTGTTGCAGATGTTTTTGACCGAGTTGCTTTGTTGGCTGTTTGGTTTGGGACTTTATTGGAGTCTATTGTACTTCTATGCACGTAGAACCAGTACACCCAAAATTAGTATATTTTACGGCCTCATTGTTTTGCTTATGCTTATCAACCAAAATTTGAATTGCCATAGTGTTTACCTCTTCCTGAAGTTGATTTTGAGGTTTTTTCATCGAAGTTTATTTACAAATTATTTTTCGTTTGCAAATATGCCGTTTGGCTTATTCCCCGAATAAGCCAAACGATGGGGCCTTAGTAAGGAGATAGTAGTATATTACCAAAATTTTTGGCATTGAAATGAGTTGGGCATTTCAGCTTAGGAAAAAGTCCATATTATACCTGAACTGTTAGGTTTGTCTAAAATCAACTATAAAATCAGATATTTTTATATCCCTCAACTATTAAAACCATCCGATTGCTACAACCAATCAATTTGGTTTTAATTAATGGTGGTTTTCATGATTTTAAAATAGAAATAATGTAGTTTGTATTTGTACGGCACCTATACCCAAAATAAATCAACTCCTATGTATGAATCTGGATACAAAGGATTTGATTTTTTTGAACTCCTAATGGAACTTCCGTTCTCTTTCTCAAATCCATCCAAATTCGTGTGAGCTATTCGAACACATTATGTTTTATAATCCTGTGTTTTATTTTCGTAACTATGTGACTATTTTATTCCTATATCTTTTCTATTTCTATATTTCTAAATTTCTGTCCTACAAAGAAGCCGTAAGAATATAGATTTTCTCGGTTTTTGTTATTATATATTTCAAACTACCAAATGATAAAACTTTCTCTACATATAAGTTGCTTTAAAATATCAAATAAAATATTTTTTAAGTTTGTAATAATTAAACCTCAATTAATCATGCATGAATATCTTTTTTATTTTTTATCCTAACTTTACGTTTTTCTTTATTTTTGGTACAAAAGAAACCATCTTAGAGCAAATACTATAATGTTTGATGTGTTATCCTTATAAGTGTTACAAGGTGGAGAGAAGTAAGGAAAGAGAAGGTGAGTCACTCTTATAGAAGGGGTAACTTTTACACAAATTTGAAGAAAAATAAAATGAAAGAAAGAGTGAATTAGATAAATAAATAAAATAAAATCATTGGGGTTAATATGCTGGAGTAACTAGTAGTATACTTTCTCAGTAAAAAAAATCAACCAGGACATCCTTCTCCAAATTCAATGTATCTTATTCCAATCTTAGGTTATATTTTCTTTTGGACGGAATGAGGAGATGTGATCTACTCTCCCGTTCAAAAATATAAGAAGATTTTGAACCCGTTTAAAAATATAAGAGATTTTAGACGGATAAGATATACTACGAATCTTTCATGTTCAGATTCATGGTGCTAGATGTATCTTATCCGATTATAAGGTGGTGTTTGGATCCAGTGAGTAAATTTTAGTTCATGTCACATCGGATGTTTGGGCGCTAATTAAGAGTATTAAATATAGACTAATAATAAAACTAATTGTATATATGAGAGCTAATTCGCGAGATAAATTTTTTAAGCCTAATTAATCCATTATTAGCACATGTTTACTGTAGTATCACATAGGCTAATCATGGATTAATTAGGCTCAATAGATTCGTCTCGCAAAATAGCCCAGGTTATGAAATGGGTTTTATTTTTAGTCTACATTTAATACTTCTAATTAGTGTACAAACATTCGATGTGACAGGGACTAAAAATAGTCCCCAGGAATCAAACAGTGTCTAATCTTTTATATTTTAGAATGGTGCTATGAAGTATAGCTTCATCTTCTATAAAAACTTGCTCCTATTCCAAGTACTATAGCAATAAACTGGAGTAGAGTACTAAACAATAGCCAAATCACATTGCCCTAGCCAAAATTTTGGGAAGGATTGTTTGGCATCAACCCAACAAACCCTATATTTATTTCCTTGGTCAGAGAAGATCCAGGCGATTGAAAATACAGTGTTCACAAAAACCAAAAAAGGCTACGGGTAGTAGCCGTGCAGTAGTAGCAGAAGGAAAGAGAGTTGAGTTGAGAAGGTGCACACGCTACCAGGAGTACCATCATTTACTGAAGCCTGCAGATGCTAGATGCACATAGCTGGCCAGAAAGTAGGGAGAGGAGTATCTCAAAAACTTGGAGCTACTACTGCTGTGGTGGTAGCTGCAAAGATTCTCACCATTTGCTGCCTCTGTTCATCTTCTCCAACTCGTACAATCCTGGACCTCCATGAGAGAAAAGGAAGAGACGGAGATACCGTTGTTGGTTTTGCATGGATTGTTGGGGAGCTGAGCTGAACTTTGGAACTTGTTCAGCTTTGCAACTTTTGTCCTTTTGATGTGCCATGGCCCAAGTGCCCAAGCCACCTCTTTTCTTGGTCAAAGGAATCAATCACTCTCCTCTCTCTCTCTCTCTCACTTGTGTGCTCTGTGTGTGTGTCTTGCTCGGTTTCTTGCACTGTGTCGCTCAGAACGTTGTGATAAGTGTCAGGTGTAGTTATGGCTAGGATATGTGATACTGTCCCACAGATTTTGTTCATTCCATTCGGTTAAAATAATGTCGATTCCATTTGAAATTTGATCCGAATTCCCAATCTTCCTGCGCGTGCAGCGCTCCTGCATTCTCTTCCAAGAGCATGTAAAGGCTCCTTATAGATTGAAGGGTCTTTGGAGGAAAAATAGAGAATTTCAATTTCTATAGGATTTGGCACTGTTTACTCATTTTAAGGGCCCTTGGTAGGAAAAGATAAGAATTTCGGAGGATTTCTATAAGAAATTTCCTATGAATGCCTTTGAATGAAGGATGAAATCTTATTATATACTTTGAAATTCCTATAGGATGGACAGTCCTATAAATATTCTTTTGAGTCTATCTTTATTTGATTCTTGCGTTTTTCGTGTGTTTTTCCTATGTGTTGTAATCTTCCGTGTTTGCACTTGCATTCATGTTAGGATACTATGCTTTTTTATTTCTCCTTTTTTTTCATTCCTATAATTCAAAGTGTCCCTAAATGAGGCATAGGAAAAATAGAGGAAATATTTCTGCGCCACTGATTCTATAGGAAAATCTATAGGAATTTTAACATCTACTATGATATCTTTTTTCTTTTACTTTGAGAAGCTCAAGACAAAGCAAAGCATGCACCTTCAAATAACCATAGCCTAAACACTACTAAGCACAAAATAATATTATATTATGCATAGTTAGCAACAATCATGTGTTTTATTCTAGTCCTATATTCCACATTAATAATTTTCATATGCATTCCTGTCCTTTCTGGTGTTTTTTCTATTCGGGTGGTTTTGTGTGCATATGCGTTTTGAAAGTCTCAATAAGGTCGTACATTAAAAGCAGTTGCATGACGATACAACTATATGCTTGTTATTGTGGCAATCATGTTTATAGAAGCTTTTTTTTATGCCACTACCTCCATCTCAAAATACATATAGCAATTTCTGTTCATGTTGCCATGATTTGTGATAGAGGGAATATTTCATAATTCCTTGCTACTCTATGGTAATTCGTGTGCCAGGAAGTCTATCTTAATCTAGTGAATGTGCTTATAGCAATATCTGAAATATGCTTTCAGCCCGCAACCAAATTTGAATATTGAAACTTGTTTTAGAATTGATTTTTTTTATAGAAAATTTTGAATTGACTTTGAAGTTTATCCATGGTACTAGTTTGTTTTCTGGTACCTTCAAATCTCTAACGACACAGCAAAAAGCTACACACATAACAACATACGCAACATTTTGACCTGATATTAGCAATCTGGTACAATTCCTAAAATATAGTTATTTTTATGTTGTTAGTATATTATTTAGCAAGGATTAAGATTGAGAAGAAAATACTCTATGGATCGAGTGAGTGGGTAGGTGGGGAAAATGAAAAATAAATAAATATGAGGTGATTGATGGAACAAGTAGTGTGAATAGTGTTAAAATTCATTATATTTTGAAATAAATTCAAATGTTAGAAGTTTTATTTTTTAACTTGTATTTGTATTTATGTATACAAATATATAAAGAGGGTGAAAATCCCCTTATAATTTTAGTTCTACTTGGAAGAACCTGATTAGTTTAAAAAGCTAGGTTTTCTGAGGAGGTTTTTGGTGGTCGAGACCTCCTTTCCAATGCAGAAATTTTGTAAATTTTCTACGTTCGAGGAGGCCATAGTATAGAAAACGATGAACGTAAGAGTTATTTTAGATAAGAAGGTTAACAAACCGCATTTTGTTGTTGTTTTTATCTCTAACCATCCCTGCATCCTAGAAAAGTTTAAATTCTGAGAACGAATCCGAATCTAGATAAATATTTATCTAAGTTAATTATTTTTGGACGGTAGATGTATATGTTTTTAAGCATGATAAAAACAGGCATTACGGTGCCAGGCCATCTCGTTTCACTGAACCACGGGTACATTTTTTTAATGCTCCTCTGCAAAAGTTAACATTAATAATTAAGCGTTTATATTACTATTAGATTCGATAACTTCAATGAAAAATAGAATTTCCGGGAACTATTAGATTCTCGATTTAAGCATAAAATATTGCCTTCGTATGTCTTAACTCGGCGGTAACTGCTTGCAAATACCTTAAGTGTCCAGAATAGAGCGATTCTGGAAGTGTATTTCAGTTTGTTTACTCAGTTAATATAAAATTGGAGGAGATTCAAAAATTTATATTACTTTATGTATGGTCACTCTCTTAATGCAAATAGAATCTGTTAACACTTGTGTATATATATCCCTGCCGTGTCTGTGAACAGTGCTTCAACAGTTGACGTTTAAGATCAGGGATGGCAACAATCTGAAGCAGACAATGCTCGTGTTTTCATTCAGAACTATTTTACATACTACAGAAATCTCTATGTACAATTATCTGATGTAAAAATACGAAGGTGCGGTTAACCTAGCCACATGCATGGCGACTTTTAATAAAGTGATAACACACATTGATTGCTTTCTGCGTTTCTTGTCTCAGCTGATTTAATTTTTTGCCTGAAGCTGTACTTGTCAGGCACAGGCAAGATCACTCCGTAGTCCGTACACTGGCACTAAGATTATTTGCTCGACTTGTTTTCACTGCATGGTTCCGGCAAACTTCACTGTGTAGTGTACCTTTCGTTTCTATTCATTGGCTTGGATTTTTGTCTTTGATGACTCATTGATTCCTATACACTTCTTGAGTTCTTCTTAATTGCAGTAGAAAGGTATAGTCCATCCATCCTAAAATAATTTCATCCATCCTAAAATAATTTTTTTACACAAAGACAGTATTTATAAAACAATCAATACATCCGAATTTAATAAAGTTGGAACAAATACATTGCACTACTGCATATAATAATTTTTAGTAGACAAAAATACATTTTTGCGGGCAGTGGAGCAACCACCTAGCCCAAGATGTCAGCGAAGATTTGGATTTTCACACTTGGGCCTCCTAACTACACGTGAAAATTAATTTTCGCATACAGTCTTCCTAAGGAGGCCGTTTGCAAAAATTATATAGGATCGTAGAACGATAACTAATCCAACCAAAGGGGGGAATGGTGGTAGTACCAAAAACCAAAACTTTTAGCGGAATTAAAAGTTACCCTCAAATTCGATGGTGATCACTCTGATCGGAGTAGATGTGCCGGTCTAACCGCTTGATAACCTCCGGTCTGACTGGTGTAGTCGCTCCGATCTGACCGCCCGATTCACCGAGATCGTCACCTCCTGTCGCCACAATCATTGCCGGTCTAACCGCCGTAAAGCCGTCGGTCTGACCGGGCAGATGCCTCCAGTCTGACCGTCGGTAACCCGCCGGTTGAACCGCCGCACCCGAGGAAGCACAAATTGAAGAACTCTCAAATAAAATTGATCTTTATTACTTCTAATCTATGTTTACAAAGTGCAACAACAGCACTCCTCACTAAAATCTCGACTAAACACGAAACCCTAACTTTTCTCTCAACTCAACTCTCTCTAAATCCACACCGGGAGGCGACACCCTCCCTCTCTATTTATACCCGAGGTAGGCAGTCTAAAGCCATGAACCAATCTTGTACAAGTCGTCCTAATATCCTAGGAAACCTTCCGGTACAAGAAACAAACTTTACAAACTCCAGTTTTACGAAATTCGGACTCCTTCCAAATTCGACTCCATATCCCATACGCACACAATATCTCTATCGTATGCCATATGGAATCTTCACCAACCACGTGCATTGATCTCTAGCCTAAGCATCGCACATGATATCTTTATCGTTCGGACATCATCTTCTCCCAAGTTGACTCCCGATCCATCACCGGCAACACTCTCCCGAGATGTCAAGACTCACCTACATATGCATCAACCAAGAAACCATATCCGAGCACAAGTTCTCTCCAACTTGACTAATTGTTAACACACAACAGTATTACATATGCATAGTATTCATCTAGAAGCCACAAACATAGAATAATCACGGATATTCAAAATAACAACCCAAAACCAAAACCGATACAAAGTCGGTCGGTCAGACCGGGGGCTTGCCGGTCTGACCGCGTGTATACTGCCGATCTGACCGGCTATCACAGTCTGGTCTGACCGGTCCCAAACAGACAACAGTCACCTATTCATCGTTTGAAAATCCAATCATCTCTACAACCACTTCGCTAATAATCTCCAAATATCAAAACTAATAATAACACATGCCAATCGTTCATCATCAAATAATAATCAAACACACTTGGATTTTACAATCTCCCCCTTGATGAACATATTGGCAAACTCAACAAAATGTTTTGGTGTTTCTATAAAGCAAAACAAAAGAAGTGGTAAAAAACATCGGAGTGCTCAAAATCGAAAGAGAACTTCTCTCACTTTTGAAAAGCAAAGAAATTTCCCAGTAATTAAAAAAAATGAAAAACATGCGCATCACATTTTGTGTATCTCTTCTCCCCTTTTTGACAATGATTTCATCAAGCATTAGCATTTAGTACTCATTTATGTTCAAGAGCTTAGAATTATATATAGAGCAATTCATGTTCATGTCTATAATCATGAATTAGAGTATAATCATCAATTAAATAGCAACCATACATTATAGTATAATCATGAATTAAAGATATAACAATTAAGATCAAATCAATAATCAAAATTCATGATTTCAACAAGTTATAATGCAATATATTCACAAGCACATAGGTTGAAAAATAAACATTGTACATATATACCTATGGCAAATATCATTCTTTCTCAAATGAGCTCTATCACAAACAACCAAGAGAATTTTTTACATGTATTTTAATATGAGCCTTTCTATTTTTGCTCATTTTTTTGTCTCAATTATTCCGGGTACGTTCTTGTCGTCAAGACTATTTCCAAGGATCTGGTACCCATTATTTTTGCTCACACCGAATATGTCTTTATTGTCAAGACTGTTTCCAAGGATTTGATATTCATTTTTTTCTCTCATGAAAATATTATTCTCTTGCACAATGAGCAATTAAAGAGCTATTTGAGGAATAACAAAGCAAGAAGAATATATATCAACATTAGTCATCCAAACTAAGCATTTGTTTTAACATTGCATATTTACTTAATTTCATGTAAAAGAATTTAAGTGTCATGCATCATCTCACTTAAAAGCAATATCTAGACCTCATGAAAAGACTAGAATTCATATTAGCTATACTAGCCACAAATAAACCTTCAAAATATTGCTAGCATGCACATGAATATACAATATGCATAAAATAAAGCTCTCTTTTTCTCATGTTTATTATATTTTCAATTTTGCTTGATAAAACCAAGAGCACAAACTCCCTCTCAAATCATGCCAAAAAGATGAACAATTTCTAATTCACCATGAAGAAAAGCAAAACGAGAAGCATCCAATGGTTTTGTGAAAACATCAGCAAGTTGCAACTTTGTATCCAAAAACTTCAATTCAACATCTCCCTTCTCAACATGATCCCTCAAAAAATGAAAACGAATATCAACGTGCTTTGTGCGTGAGTGTTGAACATGATTCTTAGCAATATTAATAGCACTTGTGTTATCGCAAAAGAGAGAAACTTTCTCAAAAGCAAAACCATAATCTTTTAAAGTTGAAATATAAGCCAAAGAATCTGTGAACAACAACTAGCAGCAGTAACATATTCAGACTTAACAATTGATTGAGCAACAATAGATTGTTTCCTAGAAGACCATGCAATCAAAGATGGACCAAGAAAATGACATGTACCAGTAGTACTTTTTCTATCAATTCTACAACCAGCAAAATCAGTATCGTAATATCCACTCAAGCATATAGATGACGAAGTAGAATACCAAATACCAAACTCGAGTATACTACTCAAATACCTCATAATCCGCTTGACTGCTTGACGATGTGAAGCCCGTGGAGAAGTTTGAAAACGAGCACACAAACATACAGCAAACTGAATGTCTGGTCTTGAAGCAGTGAGATACAACAATGATCCAATCATACTTCTGTACTCCTTTTGGTCCATAGTTTCACCATCTTCATCAAGATCCAATACCGCAGTAGAACCAATAGGTGTAGAAATTGGCTTGCAATTCTCCATCTTGAAATGTCATAAAAGATCCTTGGTATATTTTGTTTGATGCACAAATGTACCTTGAGGTGTTTGCTTAATTTGCAATCCCAAAAAGCACGATAACTCACCCATCATACTCATCTCAAATTCCCTCCGCATAGTCTTAGCAAACTCTACAACCAAAGAGTGAGCTGAACAACAAAAAATGAAATCATCCACATAAATCTGAAGAAAAGTTGATCATCACCATGCCTTTTAACAAATAGAGTTTTATCAATATTTCCCATTTGAAAACCTTTTTTAAGTAAAAAGTTTTTAAGTCTATCATACCATGCTCTAAGTGCTTGTTTTAAACCATACAAAGCTTTTGACAATCTAAAAACATGGTTGGGAAAATTAGAATTTTCAAAACCTGGTGGCTTTTTGACATAAACTTTCTCTTGTATAAAACCATTTAATACCAATAATGTTATGACCAGAAGGAGGTTCAACTAAAGTCCAAACTTTATTTCTCTCAAAATTTTCAAGTTCTTCATGCATGGCATTAATCCACGATTCATCAGTTAGTGCATGAGTAACATCTTTGGGTTCAAAAGAAGCAACAAATGCAGAATTTGCATGAATATCATGAGATGTTACTTTAGACCTTGTAGTATGCTCACCTAAATTACAGATGATTTGTTTGAGTGGATGTCGTCGTTGAATATGCAAAGGTGTTGTAACTTTAGAAGCTATTTCACGTTCTGTACCTTCACTGGTTGAAGTTGTAGCCTCTAGAGGTCCATTATCAATAGATCCCGAAGCAGACCCCTCTGGCCGGTCTGACCGCTCCTCCTGAGCCGGTCTGACCGGAGGTGTGTTGATGCAAAAAAACACACACTGGCCTGAGAGATCTGCTTAACTCCAGTGTAGGTCCAAAACATGCTTTCGGGTTCAAGGGCGTGCCAGTTAATTTGATCCTGCAATCAACAAGATGAAACATGCAAGATTTATTAGTAAACGATAATCGATCGGTCAGAAAACCGATGTCATATCGTGATGTAACCTAGCCGATGCAATAAATTGTGAATCGGCTGTAAGGCATATTCGATGATGAATCAACCCTAAACTTGGTACATCGGCTGTAAACATCAGTATTATATAATCTATAAATTAGTATTACTTTAGAAATCAGCAATTAGGATAGATCGGATTTAAACGAGACAGTATAAAATGCCCAAGTCTAAAAATAACATGAGATAACGATTATATGTACTCATGTCATAGTCGATGTCCAGATTTAAGTATGTATGGGCTATAGCTCCGATATAACCCTATACTAGGATATTCTCTTACAACAAATATATCTAACTATTACCAATCAGATTGGTAATAAGTCCGATATATTTATATTAGATTAGATCCTAATATAAGCGGCAGATATAACATATGAAACAAAGCATAAAACCATGTAAAACAACTATATCATGTAAGATCGGCTAAAACCCCGATACTATCCTTATTAACAACCATAAAGCAGGCTAGAGATCATGATTCTAAACACGACTTAGTAGATCAAACTTAACTAATGCAACACTAAGTATGAAAAGAAGTATAATATCTAGACAATCAAGCCGATGGTTGCTTTTTCAGGATGGTGGATATGTTATATAATTGAAACCAACAAGTCAATCTAGCCGTTATCGATAAAACCCTAGATAGATATCGACCGATGCAAGTAGAAAGCATTGTCAATCTAGATTATATAATATATATGATAACTCGAAGATTCACAAGATAGAATTAGAGTGTCATAAAAATGTAAGAACTAATTCCGATAATGCAAACCGCCATAACAAGTTTTACCTCTTCGCCGAAGATCGAAACTGATGCAGCTCGACTCAAAAGCAAGAACACATCGAAAGTAAAAAAGTAAAAGGTTGGCGATGCGCCGAGATTGATTGAACTGGTGTTAATTATTTACAAGATCTCGGGCTCATATTTATACCCGAAAGTACAAACTTGTCCGTCATGGACATGACTCATATTGTCCTAATACAACTCCAACTAACAAACAAGTCCTTTAGGCGAACTCTTACCGAAAATATCTATAAGGAAATTACATAAAATCATAATTAATAGATACAATTACCAATCTTGGACTCCATCCTCACCTGGCATCATCATTGTAATCCTTCTTTCAAACCCGGCATTAATCATGCAACCAACATCGGCTGTATCAGCTATCCATATCACACTCGGTTTCAGCTGATACAGTATTCCAGCCGATGCGCACTCTGTTTCCGAGAATCCCGCATATCTTCAAATCCGCTTCAAATTGGATCCCCTTTTTGATTCATATGCTTGCCGAATTTCATCATCAACAGTGTGCCGCCGGTCTGACCGGCCAAACCCTCAGCCTCATCTTCGTCGTTGCTCTCGTCCATAAAAATACGACAATCGTCCCCCTGAACCTGTGACATATTACCTACAATTTTTGGTCTAGTACTTGGACTAGCCTCATCAAAAGTAACTTCACATGTCTCAACAATTTTGTTAGTCTCTAAAACAATTACATGATAGCCATGAGAAGGTGCAGGATAATCAAGAAAAATTCCATAGGTAGAACGTGTCTCAAATTTATCCAAATTTCCAGATTTCAATACAAAGCACTTGCAACCAAAAACATGCAAATGTGAAACTTTGGTTTGATGTCCAAAACGAAGCTCATAAGATGTTTTTCCAAGTTTTGATCTTAAGAAACATGATTGAAAATATAATATGCAATATTAATAGCTTCAGCCCAAAATATTCTAAAAGCTTGATACTCATCAACCATAGTCCTAGCCATCTCAACCAAAGAACGATTTTTTCCTTTCAACTACACCATTTTGTTGAGGAACTCGTGGAGAAGAGAATTGATGTTCAAGACCTTTCTCATTGCAAAGTTGCTCAAAAGAAGCATTTTTAAATTCACCATCATTGTCAATTCGAATTGTTTTCAAAGAACTAGAAGATTCAAGATTCAAACGAAGATAAAACCTCGAAAATGTTCAAAAGCCTCATTATTTGTTGCCATAAAGAAAACCCAAGAATATTAAGAATAATCGTCAACAATAACCAACACATACCACTTATCCTACAACAGATTGCACTCTAGCTGGACCAACAGTGTCCATATATAATAGTTGTCCCGGTGCATTCGTCATCACATAAATAATAGGAGTATGTGAAGAAACAACCATCTTAGCATGACGACACAAGGAACATACCAAATCAAGATATTTCTTAAGTTTAGGCAAACCACGAGCAAGATCCAAACTACTAATCCTAGCGAGATGATCAAAACCAACATGTCCAAGTCTACGATGCCAATACATCATATCTCTAGTAAACTTAGCAACCAAGCATGTGATCTTAGATGAAACAGGGTTATCAAAATCAGCTTTAAAAACTCTTCCATAGTGAGAAACATTCAACACAGAATCACAACATGAATTAAAGAATTTACCTCCAGTTTTCTTAAAGTGAACTTCATAATTCTCATCAACAATTTGTGAAACTGAAAGTAAATTATACTTTAAATCCTCTACCAAAGCCACATCTTTTAACACAAACTTGTCACTTACCTTGACGGATCCCGTAGCAAGAACGACACTAGTAGAAGCATCTCCAAAGATAATTGATTCTGTCCTAGATGCTTGTTTGAGGGTGGAGAACCAACTTTTATCACTGGTCATGTGCCGTGAACAACCGGAATCTACGATCCACACGTTCCCCTTCCTCACCATCAAATCCTACACACAAGCAGAGGTCGAAGCCTCAGTACTGGGGTTAGATAAAAGAAATTTAGGAATCCAGTACAGAGACACATGACCAGTAGATATAATAGGCATATAACCACGCGAGAAAACAGTTTGAGAATTTTTAGAAAAATCTTGCCGAGGCCGGTCTAACCGAAGTGGTGCAGCCGGTCTGACCGCCACTGTGCCGCCGGTCTGACCGTGGTACCCACTGTGGTCTAACCGGTGTCCCCGATCGAAAACCAGATTTTTACCACTTTGATTTTGCAAAAGCAATTTCTCTTTCATTTTTCTTTTTATGAGCTAATCTGAAACAAAAACCAACAATATGACCATCCTTACCACAAAAAGCGCACATATACTTTTCACGAGAAGCAGATGGTTTTGAAATATCAAGTTTTGTTTCTTTTACAGTAGAAGAAAGAGAGGGCATAATTCTAACTGATTTAAAAACTGTTTTCTAGGGTGGAGATTTTGTCAAAATTTCACCATGTTTAGTTACATCAAAACAGCAGGTTGGTTCTTAGTATAGTAATCATGAATATTAAAACCAATACCACTATTGTAACTAGCAACTTTAGATTGATCCAAAATCATGTTCAGTTTCTTATTACCATCAGTAAATCTTTGCAAAGAGCTTTTCAAATAAGAAACTTCACTTGAGAATTTAGCACAATTTTCACAATCAACAAGAACATCTTTTTGCTTGCGACATCTAGAGCAAGAAAACGCTTTATCAGCTTACAATGTTTTCCATGCACTCAACACGACCTAAGGCATCTTTTAGTTTCAACTTGTTTAGTGAGCATGTTGAGAAATCCAAAACACTAGTTTGTTGTTTTAACCTTTTAGCACAAATCATGTTAATCTAGCATGAAAAGCAGTTTGATATTTTTTCAATAGCTTTTTAGTTAAAAACAACTCATCCAAAGTGCGAGTATGCATGGCAAAACCAATAGCAAGAGAGGATTTCAATTTTAAGTCATGTGAAACATTGTATCTCTAATTTTCAAAATTTCATTCATTAAGACCCCACAAATATTGCAATCATCATCGTTAGGAATAAGAGATCTTAATCTAGCAACTTCAGAGTTTAGAGATTCAATTATAAACTCTTGTTTTTAATCAATTTTTCACATCTCTTGTTTTTTGCAATAACAGTAGAAATCAACTCTTCAACTAGTTCTGTAGTAATTACCTCATTCTCTTCATAGTCAGATTATGATTCATCACGCGCCATGAAACATACTCCAAAGATGTTCTTCCCTTCATCATCACTCTCAAGATCTACATCGCTAGATGGCTTGAACGATGCAAGAGCTTGATCAATCACCTTCTTGAAAGTCTCCTTGAACTTCTTCACACTAAGTGTGTTTCTTGGCTTGTTCTCCTTGGACTTGTCACCATTGTCTTCCTTCTTGGCTCTTCCTAGCTTGGGACAGTGTGAGCGAATGTGATCTAGATCTCCACACTCGAAGCACCGAACTCGACCTCCTCTTTTCCTGAACCTGACATTATTCATAGCTCGAGACAACTTGTTAATAGCCAAAGCTAAGTCCTCCTCGAACTGTTCGAGTTGATCATCGGACATGACATGATTAATAGTAGATAAAGCATTATGAGTAGATGTCGAAGAGCCATTATCAAGAGAAGGTGTAGAAGAAACCAAAGCACTAGATTTTCAATCAACTTTACGAGCAAGAATATTCATCTCATGAGTTTTGAGTTTAGTGTAAAGCGAATCCAAAGTTAAAGCAGTCATGTTAACAGATTGTTGAATAGAAGTGACTTTCATCTCCCAAACAGACATATCAAGACCATTCAAAAAGTGTCGAGAAACCGCAAATTGTGTGTAATTAGTATTATAAGAAGTAGCAACAGATCTGAGATTGATCAAAACTTTGTTAAATCTAGCAAGATAATCATCCAAAGCTTCTCCAGGTGAGCTTTTCAAAATTAGAACAAGAAATTCCATTGAGCAATATATTGTGAGCTTTTTAATTGTTTTCAAATTCAGTTTTTAAAGCAGCAGTATTAATTGCATCAGGAATCTCATAGGGAAGAGCAACCATATTTCACATATCATAACTCTCAGACATAATATAAGATTGCATCTTGTCACACCAATAAGGAAAATCCAATCCATCGAAAACATGAGGCTTAGTTGTAAACTTGTTGGCCATGGTAAAAACTCTAATCGATAAAAATCCAAAGAAGAAAACAAGGCTCTGATACCACTTGTAGAATCGAGAACGATAACTAAGCCAACCAGAGGGGGGTGAATGGTTGTAGTACCCAAAAACCAAAACTTTTAGCGGAATTAAAAGTTACCCTCAAATTCGATGGTGATTGGTCTAACCGAAGTAGATGCGTCAGTCTGACTGCTTGATAACCGCCGGTCTGACTAGCGTAGTCGCTCCGGTCTGACCGCCCGATTCACCGAGATCGTCACCTCCTATCGCCACAATCGTCGCCGATCTAGCCGCCGTGAAGCCGTCAGTCTGATCGGGTAGATGCCTCCGGTCTGACCACCGGTAACCCGCTGGTTGAACCTCCGCACCCGAGGAAGTACAAATTGAAGAACTCTCAAATTAGATTGATCTTTGTTACTTCTAATCTATGTTTACAAAGTACAACAACAACACTCCTCACTAAAATCTCGATAAACACGAAACCCTAACTTTTCTCTCAACTGAACTCTCTCTAAATCCATACCGGGAGACGACACCCTCCCTCTCTATTTATACCCAAGGTAGGCAGCCTAAAGCCACGAACCAATCTTGTACAAGTCGTCCTAATCTTCAAGGAAACCTTCTCGTTCAAGAAACAAACTTTACAAACTCCAATTTTACCGAATTCGGACTCCTTCCAAATTCGACTCCGCATCCCATATGCACACAATATCTCCATCGTCATATGGAATCTTCACCAACCGCATGCATTGATCTCTAGCCTAAGCATCCCGCATGATATCCTTATTGTCAGGACGTCATCTTCTCCCAAGTTGACTCCTGATCCATCACCGGTAACACTCTCCGGAGGCGTCAAGACTCACCTACACATGCATCAACCAAGAAACCATATCTGAGCACAAGTTCTCTCCAACTTGACTCATTGTTAATACATAACAGTATTACATACGCATAATATCCATCTAGAAGCCATAAACATATAATAATCACGGATATTCAAAATTTTGCCTCTGTTCTCGATAAAACAAGTTAGAATCAATTGGCAAGGGGTCGATGATTACGAGAATTGGTTAAACAATCCCAATCAAACCCTCTTTTGTATGGTCCTGGGATATGGGTGTTTGATCCTTATGGACTAACTGGAAAAGTACAAGCTGTAAATCCGGCATGGGGTGCAGAAGGTTTTGATCCTTTTGTTCCGGGGGGAATTATAGCCGGAAGCAACAACTGCACGAGAGAGAAAGAGACCAAACCGAGGAACCAACTTAGTAAAGAATAAGCTACTTTTTCGTTATGCTATAGCCACCTAATAAAGGGAAGATTCCTATCATCAGAAGAAGAAGTAGGCAATCTACTAATCAAGATCGACCAAAATGGATAGTTCCATTAACTATATGGCATTTCTAGCCCGAAAAGTATGAGGTACAGTGGCCATAGAAAGAAAGGAAGAGTTCGATTGCTTGGAGAAGGTATTCTTCTTGGTCGAGGGCTCAGAGCGCCTCTTCTTACCCATAAAAGGAAACTAGTCACTGAAACCAAAATTGTTACAGCGACGGTCGGTTATACCGCAGGCTGGCCGGTCTGACTGCGTGTATACCGCCGGTCTGACTAGCTATCACAGTCCAGTCTGACCGGTCCCAAACAGACAACGGTCACATGTTCATCATTGGAAAATCCAATCATCTCCAAAACCACTTTGCCAATAATCTCCAAGTATCAAAAGCAATAATAACACATGGCAATCGTTCATTATCAAATAATAATCAAACACACTTTTATTTTACAAATCAATTATTGTAAGGGGACAAGTTAAGACCTCCGACGAATCTAGGATTTGTTTGGAGGAACTCATCCTCTTCTTCCTCTGTCCAGCTACCTTACTTTTCTTCATCTTCCTCTTCTTCTGTGGGCCCCCGGTTTCATACACCATAAACCCCATGTGTTTACAATACCATTTTCTAGATCGGTACACACATGACAAAGTTGTATATCACAAAGATGACATCATTATACATATTTTATAATACATTAATATCCAAGTTTTGCCTGAGTAGAATCCAAATAGACCAAGAATGGTCAATTACATTACTAAGAACCAAAAGAAGTAAACGAGGTAGCGGAAGCGAACCGGCGGTGGTCTATCTTAATCCACAGGTAGCGACTGGTGAACCTAGGTCCCTACTCCACCAAATTCGGCACCTCTTCGTCAGCATGATACACGTGCGAGTTGGCTCCATCTTCTTCTTCTAAAAGATTTAGTTAAGCAAGGGTAAATACCAACCGTACTCAGCAAACGACTACTACAGAATGCATTTAGTGCACACGTGGGTTCAAGGAAGGCTTGGTTTATTTGCATAATGCTAGATTTCACAATTCAGTTGACAAACCTATGACTTAGTAGTTTTAACTGAAAATAGCGTTAAGTTGAAGTTGTCGTTTATCAACGAGGGTTCTGTAAAATCAAAGGTGTTTTTGATTGTTATTCTGTGATGAACATTTGGCATTGGAGATTATTGGTTTTGATATTTGGAATTTATTTGCGAAATGGTTTTGGAGATGATTGGATTTCACAGGTGATATACAGGTACTGCTGGATTGGGTCCGGTCAGATCGGGCAGTGGCTGCCGGTCAGACCGGCGCAGCCCGCGGTCTGACCGGCCGACGTTGTGTTGGTTTCGGTTTCGGGTTGTTTGTTTGGATATCCGTGATTGTTTCATGAATATGACTTCTAGATGGATACTATGCGTATGTAATACTGTTGTTTGCTAACAATGAGTCAAGTTGGGAATAACTTGGTCTCGGAATATGGTTTCTTTGTTTGTTCGATGTGTAGGTGAATTAATGCCGGGAGAGTATTTGCGGTGATGGACCGGGTGTCGACTTGGGGATAAGACGACGTCCAGGGTGGTCAGAGGTCATGCGGGATACTAAGGCTAGAGTTCAATGCACGTGGAAGGTGAAGGTTCCATATGGCATATGATGGAGGTATTGTGTGCGTATGGGACGCGGAGTCGAATTTGGAAGGAGTCCAAATTTGGTGGGATTGGTTATGTAAAGTTTGTTTCTTGTACGAGAAGGTTTCCTAGGGTGATTAGGACTTCTAGTATGAGTTTGGTTCGTGGCTTTAGTCTGCCTACTTTGGGTATAAATAGAGAGGGAGCGTGAGGCTTCCCGGTATTGATTTTGAGAGCAATTGAGTTGATAGTTTTGTTAGGGTTTCGAGTTTAGTCGAGATTTTTGTAAGGAGTGCTGTTGGTGCACTTTGTAAACACAGAAAGAATCAATAAAGTTGTCATCTACTTTAAGAGTTCTTCGATTTTTGTTTCATTGGGCTTCGGTGGTCCAACCGGCGACATACCGGCGGTCAGACCGACGCAAGGCGGCGGTCAGACCGGCGGCAAATCGGCGGTCAGACCGGTGGTGTCAACAGAGAGAGGCAGGCGATCTCGGCGGTTCGACTGGAGTTCGATCTCGGTCAGACCGACGTGTACCAGGCGGTCAGACCGCCGCAACACCTTCGGTTAGACCGCGATCTGTCGAATTTGAGGGTAAGTTTTATTTCCGCTAAAACTTTTGGTTTTTGGGCATACCAACCATTCACCCCCCCTCTGGTTGGCTTAGTTCTTGTTGTTCAATCCTACAGGTTCATCCACCTTCCCCAAGCCTCGCTTGGTTCGGTTTACCCTTGCATCCAATTTTATACATTCTTCACCATTCCGACCTTTCCGCACATCGGGCAAGGTCACACCTCCCAATCCTATTCTAACCAAGATTAAAACTTATGAGGCTAGTCAAGAGTAATACAAGTCCTGCTCTCAATTAACCGCGAGCATGACTATTCGAATAGATTGGTTTACTCATACTGCAGTGGATGTACGCTTTTAATCCCGCACTCTGTGACGCACCCAACACACGAGACTTGTCACCGCATGGTTTTTCAGTTCCCCTTGCATTGTGGCACCCACTCCAAGGACTATGAACCCTCATGCACCCCGGCGCCAAACCCTACGTCAAGCTGGCTGTGAGAGGAGTCCTAGCGTTCCTGAGGTTATATGTATATATATGTATGTATATGTATATATACAAATGTGTGTGTGCGTGCGTGCGTGTGTATATATTGGCAAAACAATAGCCAATCGGCTAAAGGGCCGACGACGTATCGTATATGACGTAGCCGCTGCAACTAGGCTGAATCGGGCTGTAAGGTACAAGATAAAGGAAAGTAAACAAGCCCTAAATATATTTCATCAGCTGTAGATGCAATCAATTATGTAATCCCTAATTTAATCTTTCTTTGAACTATCAGCAAACGGTGTAGATCGAACCTAATCAGGACAATATGGATTGCTTATATGTCAGATGAGATGAATTAAAGATTACATATGTTTATATCATAGCCAATGATACAATATTTAGGTTTAAACATATACCGTATCGGCTAATTCTACTATACAGCCTTATATAAAAATATCAATCTAAGTAAATATATCGAGGGCAAGCCATATATATTTAAATAGAATGATATACCTATATAAGGGGTAGATACAATATGAGAAGTATGATTAAAAGATTTAAACATGACAAAACAATTATATCAGGTAAGATCGGCTGAAACCCCGATTCTACCCCTATTGGCAATCAAGGAGGTTAGTTTTTATGGTTCTAAACACGACTTAGTAGGTCAAACCCAATTGATGAAGGACTAAGGATGAAAAGAAGCATAAAGTCTAAACAATTAAGCTTTTGTCTGATTTTCAGAGTGGTAGATATCTTTGCTAATCTAAGCCGACAAAACAATTTAGCTAACACCGGTAAAACCCTATAAGGGATTGGGCCGATATAGATAAATTGAATCATTAACTTAGATTAACCAACATATATGATAATCACTGATTATACAAGATTGATTAAAACATCTAAAATGACATATTAATCTCACCGATACAAACCACTGTGCAGGTAATTCTTCTCGTTGGAAGATCGAAACCGATGCCCAACTCGAAGCAAGAACTCATCGAGAATGATTAAAACAAAAAAGGTGGTGATGCACCGAGAGTATATTGAACTGGTGTTAATTTCTTACATGACCCTGGGCATCTATTTATACCCAAAAAATACAAACTTGTCCATATCAGACACGACTCAAACTTGCCTAAATTACAATAACAAACAAACAAGCCCCTAGGTGAACTCTTACCACGAATATCTTAAAGAAAACTACTTATTACCCTAATTAATAGATACAATTGCCTATCCCGGACTCTATCCTAATTTGGCAATATCTCTAAAGCTTCAATTCAAATCCAACTCTGCCTGTATCGGTTAACCATATCCAATTCCATATTGGCCGATACAGTCCCCAGCCGATGCACACTCTGTTTCCGGAAATAACTCATTTGCTCCCAATCCGCCTTGGTCTTATCTCCATCTCCAAATCTTCTTTACCAATTTTTATTGTTAACAGTGTCGTCCCAATAGGGTTACCTAATTGACCATGTCTAACCCACTCAAGAAATGCGGTTGTACTCTGTTCGTTTCCTGCATAGCTTCTTGACTCGGTCCTTAACTAACCAGGGTTGGTAGCTTGCCGTTTCATAGAACCACCCATATTCTACTCGTGTTGCCCTAGTCGAAATTATTTTGTTTTATTGAGTTTTTGGTTTTCGCAGAGGTTTTTGAGTTACGGGTGGCGCTCATGTCTCCACTCATCTTTCAACAATCACTCACACCGAGTGATCTCCACAACCACATCCATATCATAATCATGGAGTGTATATTCATCTATACAAGCGATGCTAAGCAGTGTCAATAACTGACCACACATAAATAATAGACTTAGGAAACAATGAATATAGGTAACAATTTCAAGGATGGCTAGCAAACAAATTTAGGTACGCATTTTTATAATTAGCATGCAAATTTATTTGTAATTAACAAATTTATAAAAAATATCAACATCCTCAAGGATAGGGACGTAATGACTTTCCTTGCTTTAGATCCCTAAATCTTTGAGAATCCGTGTCCGTTGAATTTCCGGAATAACCGCTATGTGACTAATAAAAGAGAACCGCACAAAACCCTACAAAGAAAGTACTATCCAATACAAACCGTTAGTGTGATTTGATAGATCTTGATTTTAAAAAAGTTCTAGAAGTTGAACGAAGTCCATCAGAGTTACAGTTTGCAAGATATGGATCGGGCGATGGACCAAACCCGTGGGCCCACGTGTCAGCGACCCCATCACGGTGGACCGAGCACACGGTGGGGCGGGAACGACGGCTCCCACATGTAAGTGAATCAAAGATTAACGAGAGGATTAATTAGAAATTAAACACGGAGGGGCCCACTTGTTAGGGATATATTAGAGGCGATTAGGGACGGATTACTGTGCTAGCTTGATTACGAGATCATGGGGCCTACTTGTTAGTGACCCTTTCTTTCTCTTTTATTCTTCTCCTCCTCGCTTCTTCCTCCCATTTCCCCTTTCGCCCTTCTCTCTTCGCTCGAGGAGATGAAGCTGTGGCGGCAGTTGATGTTGAGGGCGCGCAGGTGTTGCTCTAGTTCGAGCGGCGTGACGTCCACATCATGTTTGTCCGTGCACCTTTGGATTACAAGTGAGGGATGCGATGGTGGCAGCGAGCCGATTGGAAGGGGCAGAAGGGGGAGGACGATAGGACATGATGACCTTTATAGCTGCTACCATGGAAGGCGATGAAGGTGGTCGTCTTTTAGGATAAGGAAAATGTTGATTTCTAATATCGGCAATGTTATTTACGGGGTGCACACGATTAAGGGGAGATAGTGACACAAATTTATATTGGTTCAATCCCTCGGATGAGGTAATACCCTACTCCAGTTGGTATTGATTGGATCTATGTTGGTGCGCAGATCAGCAATGGAGTGGCTGATGGCGCGTGTGAACGAGAGTAATTGCATCACCCCTTAAGGTTTCTACTGATGCCCTTTGTATAGATTTGGGACTGCTGGTAGCTAGATGGTAAGGTAGCCCTCATAATCCAGGTACCTGCCATCTATTTACAAGGGATAGGATTGATTTCCTTATCCAGTATTCCTTTCTTTAAGTACAAGTTAGCCGCATGGGCCTAGCGCATTTGGCTCACCCTATGCAGTACGGCCCCAAAGGCCTCCCTTGGGGCACCCGGTACCGTGTCCCCCACGGTAGCCTCTGAGTACTTGGCTTGATGCAGAGTCTGGAGTTGATGACATCATATGACAAGAGTGAGACTAGCTGAGTACTCACCCCAAAATTTCCAAACATGCGGTGTCATAGTCAAGTCCGAGTGGAGTCACTGATGGCAAATCTTCCTTATCAAAAGATGGAAACTAGACTTACTTTCCGAGAGCAGAGTCCTTTTGTGGGCCAGCCCACTGAGAATACCTAGAGCTATAAATACCCCAAGTGGGAGTGTCGTTGCCCCACTTTCCCCAAATCGCATAGCCACTGCCCCATCGTCTCGTCTTCTCCGCATGCCCAAAACTACTTTTTTCTCTTTCTCCGGCGATCTAGGGTTTTCTCTTTCGGGAGAATTAAGTCGATTACAATGAGATTCTCCAGTAAATCAACCTTCTCCTCCAAGTTCTCTGTTCTACGCCACCGCCATGCCGTAGTCATCAGGGGAATCGACAACCGCGCTTGACCACGCCACTTCTTGGGCGAAATCGAAGGTGACGAAGGCTGATTTGGAAGCGGCGGTGGAGGAGAAGGTCCTTCCACCTGGAGAGGAGTTCCCCACTCTGAACACCAACGAGGCCGTGGTGTTCCTCCTCTTCTTCCTCTATGGACTAGGCCTCCATGCCAGCGACTTCTTCCGGGGATTACTTCACTTCTATGGTAGTGTTGATGCAAAAAAAAAAACACACACACCGGCCTGGGAGATCTGCTTAGCTCCAGTGCAGGTCCAAGATATTAATGAGATGCGGGGCGTGCTAGTCAGTTTGATCCTGCAACTAACAAGATATGTAAACAGTAGGTAAAACAGCCAATCAGCTGACAAGCCGATAGAGTGATTCCAACCGATAACGACAAATGAAATGATAGAATAAGCGTTGATCCGAAAGTTAAAGCATATATCGGCTGGAGGTCCGATGTCAATAAATCCAAATGATTAGATAAACAGTGAAACCTTTATTACGATTGGCTAAATCCAACTTATATGTAATCCTTATAAGCCGATGCAACGTCCAGATAACTCATCGGCTGAAACCCCGATGAAACCCTTATTGGCAATCAAGAAGCTGGCTAGAGATTATGGTTCTAAGCACAACTTAGTAGATCAAACTGAACTGATGCAGCACTACAAGTATGAAAAGAAACATAATATCTAGACAATCAAGCTTTTGACTGATTTTCAGGTTGGTAGATACATTATATAATCCAAGCCAATAAAGTAATCTAGCCGATATCGACAAAACCCTAAATTGAGATCGACCGATACAAGTAGAAAATATTGTCAATCTAGATTATATAACATATATGATAACTCATCGGCCAACACTGATAAAACGTTAGCATGAACATATCAGCTTAACAAGATTTATATTATCAACAACAATCTAGTAGGTCGAACCTAACGGATACAACACGAGATTGTATATGATAATCTAATACTTGATGAACCGATAGATCGTCTAATGTGATGGATATAACAAATCTACTTAAAACAACATTGTGATTGTAGAGATATATCGGCTAAGACAGAAGATCAGACCTAACCGAGACAGTCCCAACTAAACCGATGCATCTCTAAACACAATGCAATTAAAATAGAATTGAGATATCAGGTAGGCAAATATATCAACCCAACGAGAGCGATCCAAGAGATCGAAGCAATGTAGCCTTGAACAACACCAATATAACCGATATTCACCAGGGTCCGATGGAACATAGGGCTTACCCCTTCGCCAGAGATTGAAAGCCGATGTAGCCTCGCGTCAGGTGCCAAATTCCACCGGTTGATAAGTAAAAACCTCATAAAGAGGATGGCGATGCACCGAGAGTAGTTTTATTGATCGAGAGATAATTTACAGGGACCCTGGGTGTACATATTTATACCCATAGGAAGATACTAGTCCATATCGGACACGACTCAAACTTTTCCTAAAGATAAAAGAAAAATATAAAGTCCTTATCAAACACTAAACAGATAAAAGGAAACTAACAACCCTGCCTAATTATTAGATAAACTGTCATGCCGCATCCTCCTTGTACTCGGACTCTTCTGGATAAACTTCTTTTAATTAATTAATGTCCATAACCGAATCCATGAATTATATAACCGCTAGCGATTGCTAATGCCCATCGGCCGATTCCAGGACTCTTAAACCGATACTCACTCTAGGCCGATGATGACTTCGAGGCTTACCAAAATTTGTTGTTAATAGGTATCAATCTCCATCACCTCAATCCAAATTCGATTCTTCAGATTACAATTTTTGTGCATCTGTGCACGGTGTTCTGTGGCATCCCCGCGCACTTTTCTTTCTTCCGCCACATGTATCAACTCAAAGCACAATTGGGAAAGAACAACCCCACGGTGGTTGGCGGAAGCGGGTTTCAGATCCGGCCGGACCGAAAGTTGGAGTATTTTGATCTCCCCCTAAAGTCCAACAACAAAGAATGGTGTAACCAGTGGTTTTATTGCTCCAACCTTCTTCTCGGCCTACCTCCATACACCGGGCATGCTCCAGTCTTCAGGGATTTTTGGTCGTCGCTGCTTGGCCATGAATACATGGATCAGATCAAAGGACTGCGAGATGGAATTCTCAAGCTGGTGAAAAACGGGTTGTCGGGTGTCGGCATCGCCTATAGTTTTGTCTCCCGGCGGATGCAGCCACTGAAGAGCCGGTCCCATCTGGGCTGGGAATACTCCGGGAGATCGGACCCAACCCGAGAAAGCAGTGAGGTCTACGACAATGACCAAACCAAAGCGAGGCTGAGGCACTTCTTCGAGTCCAGGATGACCATCACCATGGATGGATGCCCCAGGCTAATTAACAGCAGGAAGTCACAAGCCCTGGTGAGTTGATTGAACACTAATCCCGTGCATTCATGGAAGCAAAACTGTATCCCTTATTATGTGTGTCTGCTCAGGATGCCGGTGCCGATGCCGGAGGATTCATGCAAGAGGCGAGTTGATGATGCGCCTCCTGGCAACCAAACTCCCAAGCGCGCCGCCTCTACCTAGCCAGGGTCGGATGAGCCCAGATAGGCTACCGGCGGGCCCAAGTTTGGCGATGGGCCGAGTGCCATGAAGACCAACAAGGTGGCTGGCAAAGGGACGGGCGTGAAGGTAGAACCCGAGCCTGCCACCAAGATGAAGAAAAAACCAGGCGCACCCAAGTCGTCAAGAGTTCCCGGGGCCACAACTAGGGCAGCAGCAGCAGCCACCGCCACGGCTTCAGAAGCGGCCCAGGCAGTGTTGAAGTCAGCGGTACCCAGTCCGCCCAAGGGGCTTGGAAATGACATCAGTAAGGTTCCTCGGTACACCAGGAAAGTCATGACAACAATGTTTCCTTTGTTTGTTTTGACGTGATGGAGATCTCTTACGGTTGCATTGATTGATGTTGAATTAGTGTCGCAAGGCGTCAACCCAGGATGATCCGAGTAAGGTCCAACTAACCCAGGATGCACACGACGCCTCTGCTCAGGCCAAGTCCGAGTCGGCTCAGCCGAGCACCGCGCCGAACACGGAGGCTGGCACAGCTCAAGCTAAGCCCGGAGTTAGCTAGGTAGCTGGTGACGTTGAGGCGGCAATGGGGGACTCGGCTCGGCTGGGAGGTGCGACGATGAAGACGATGGAGGACTTGGCCCAGCCAGGCGGAGGCGCGATGACGGAGATAGGGGCGAGTGGTGGCGATGGGGTCGATGAAAGGTGATAGCGCCGTGGCGGGTTCGTCGTCACCCATGCGCTCGCCACCTCAATCCTCTCCACCGCCTAGTCCTCAGGTCCGCCCCATCGCTGGCCAGGGAAGAAGCCGACTGGTGGGGAGGAGGGGACCACACGAGACGAAGAAGTTGTCGAAGAGATCCCACGCCGCCCGCCTGCCCTGTCGTGGGCCAACTATGTATCTCCCCTTCAAGCCTCCTGGTTCCAAGGGGGCAAGAAAGAGAAGGACGCATTGAAGAAGGGTTCAACAATGCCGCCGACAAGGCCAACACGACGACCATGTACTAGGCTAGGCTGCTTTTCCTTGAAAAGATGCAGGTTAGTAGCTATACCCCTTAGCCCCCAACGGCACGGTGTGCCATTGAAAGATGACGCGCCGTGTCGTCAGTGTCCTGTGGGTTGTTTCAAAGCCGGGTAGCCCCCCGACTCCATGCTGGGATGATTGTAGGCATCGTAGGATGGAGTTGACTTGCTTTTGTTGGTTTTTTGCTGTAGAAAATTGTCGACCGCTCAGAAGCCAAAAGTGAGGCATTAAAGGGCATCTTCGACAATGTCGTGGAGATTGAACAAATCCAGTGAGCCGTGCAGCGAGTCGAGTTCTAGCGGCAGAAGGAGGCAAAGGAATGGCACCATCAGGAGAAGGAGTTGTGTGGCCAAATTTATCTGCTGTGAATGGTTGGTGAGTTGCTCTGACTGAGTAACCAAGTATTCTCGACTGTCTTCATGCTGGCCCATGTCATAATATTTGTTTGTTTGTAGTTGAAGGCAAACAAGAGGGGCAAACTCAATACAGCTGACTAGAAGAAGCTGGTGGAGCAGGCTGAGGCTGCCGGTGGTCAAGCTCGGATCGCCGAGTTTGAGTCGCAGTTGCAGGAGGCCCGGGAGGGTGAGCTGGATTTGCAGGGCAAGCTGGATGGACACTGTTGCAAATGTGTCGTCTAACTTGTCCAGTGTTCTGCTCTTTGTTGATTCTTGTTTTGTTGATAGCATCGTTGGCTCCGTCCGAGTCGGTTACTGCGGAGAAGGCGACTCTATCGGACGAGTTGGTCAAGAAGGACACCGCGCTGTGCAACCTTCAGGTGGAGGTTGAGCTGCGTCTGAAGAATACTCGGTGCAGTTTGAGCACTTCTAGCGGGAGTTAGACACGACTAAGGGTCTTCATGGAGAGCTGGTGAAGTCGTTGGAGCCCCCCTGTTGACGATCAAATTTGGTAATTCAAGTATCGGAGATAAGGATAGAATCGAAGAAGATCCAAGAGATTAGATCGTATCGGAAACAGAGCAAGAGTTGGCTGGAGTCCGAATCGGCTGCGGACAGAATCGACAGAGTTCGAGTCGGACAGGGTTAGCTGATTGAGCCGATTTCGGTAATATGGCTCGGTACACGTCATCGGGTTAAGTTATGGTGCTTCAGACGGATTGCCGCGCATGGATAGAGTCCTGGAAAGGCAATTATACCTATTAATTAGGATATTTTATGTAATTTCCTTATAGATAATCATGGTGAGAGTCCGCCTTAGGGACTTGTTCGTTAGTTGGATTTGTATTATGTTAATATGAGTCGTGCCCGTGGTGGTCAACGTTTGTATTTTCGGGTATAAATATAGAACCGAGGTCTTGTAAATAATAACAACCAAGTTCAATCAATTTCGGCGCATCGCCAACCTTTTATTTTCTACTTTCGACAAGTTCATGCTTTCGAGTCGTGCTGCATCAATTTGATCTTCGACAACAAGGTAGGTCTTGTTATGGCGGTTTGCATCATCGGAGCTAATGCTGACATCTTTATCACACTCTAGTTCTATTTTGTGAATCTCCGAGTTATCATATACATTGTATAATTTAGATCGACAATGCAATCTACTTACATCGGCTGAATTCTCTTTAGGGTTTCGTCGATATCGGCTAGATTACTTTGTTGGTTTAGATTATATAATGTATCTACCATCCCGAAAAGGCAACCATCGGCTTGATTGTTTAGATATCATGTTTCTCTTTATACTTAATGCTGCATTGGTTAAGTCCGACCTATTAAGTCGTATTTAGAATCATGATACCTAACCTGCTTTATGGTTGTTAATAAGGATAGTATCGGGGTTTCAGCCAATCTTACCTGTTATAGATGTTTTACATTGTTTTATGCTTTGTTTAATGTTATATATCTGCCCCCTTATATCAGGATCTAATCCAATACAAATATATTGAGCTTGATACCAATCTAATTGGTTATAGTTGAATATATTTGTTACTAGAGAATATCCTAGTATAAGGTTGTATCGGAGCTATAGCTGATACATGCTTAAATCTAGATATCGGCTATGACATGAGTCTATATAACCATTATTTCATGTTATTTTAGACTTGGGCAATTTATACTATCTCGGTTCAGTCCGATCTATCCCAATTGCTTATTTCTCAAGTAATATCGATATATTGGTTATGTAACACTAATCTTTTCAGCCGATATACTAGTTTTAGGGTTAGTTCTATCATTGAATATGCCTTACAGCCGATTCATGCTTTATTGCATCGGCTAGGTTACAATACGATATGAAATCGGCTAGCTGGCCGACGGACTATCGTTTACTAACATGTTTGCATATTTCTTCTTGTTGATTGCAGGATCAAATCAATTGGCACGCCCTTGAACCTAAAGAACTAATTTTGGACCTGCACTAGAGTAAAACAAATCTCTCAGGCCAGTGTGTGTTTTTTGCATCAACACGCTTTTGGCACGCCCAGTGGGACATTGTGTCATCATGTCACCAAATATCACTGAAGTCTCAGAAGAGAACATCTTGCCGATCACGATCGAGCAATTGAGCGATGAGCAGAGAGAAGAGATATGCTAGATCAACTCCAGAATCAATATCTGCATTCGTTCACGGTAACCCGACAGGGCACAGTCGTTCAAAGGACTAAAGTCAAGGTGCCAACGATCGTGAAGCCAGATCCAAGTACATCTGGAACAACTGAAGAAAAGGACAAACAACCCAAGATCAAATCAAACAACGAAGAACTACACACGATTCAAGATCGCATTGATTCGGTTGTACACCACGCCCTCATCAACTAATCTGGGGTACTTGTGAAACGTTAACAAATATGATCAAGTCAGTAGTTGATGGAACTATAGCCGAAGAAAAAGCTCAAGGACCCATATATCTACCAGGCGGTACATTCCCAGGCTACAGGACTGTGAAGATAGAAATTGGCAGGAGTCAACAGACACTTCAAACCCAGGCTCCATCGGCTCTTTTCTCTAGTTCAAATATTCCAGCAATAATGACAAGACCACAGCCGATCACTGGGGGGCAAGCTTCAAGTCAGCTAATACCAGAACAGTTGATGAGCATACTTAATCCAAAACCGCCAGTTGTCGATACTTCATATCAAATTCCTTCGGTTCCACAAAAGCCGATTGGAATTACTCAGCCGATAAGCCAGCAATACAACACAGAGCAACTTCCCTATGTGCCACCTCTAGGTGTATTGGCTAATCTCAATCATATCTATCAGCCTCGTTCTCCACGGCCTCAGCCAATCCAGTATGGCCAGTTTGATCCAATTCAACAGCAATATGGTGGAGCAACACCCTAGCAGCCGTGGGCCGATATGATTGCTGATGTCATGAGGGAACAGTTTGGACTTAAACCTAAGGATAATGGCAACATGTATCGGCATCCATATCCGGAATACTTTGATCGGGTACCACTGCCAAACCGATACAAGGTGCCAGATTTCTCCAAGTTCTCAGGGCAAGACAATGTGTCAACTTATGAGCACGTTAGCCGATTTCTAGCTCAATGTGGTGAAGTATCGGCTACAGAAGCCTTCAGAGTCAGATTGTTTCCACTTTCTTTATCCGGATCGGTATTTACATGGTTTTATCTCTGCCTTACAATTCTATCAGAAGCTGGGCCGATCTGGAGAAACAGTTTCATAAGTACTTTTTCAGTGGCGTTCAAGAGATGAAATTATCAGACCTCACAGCTATCAGACAGAAATCAGATGAATCAGTACCAGATTATATCCAAAGATTTTCGGCTCAAGATTTTGAGAGCTTAGCTCATCTGTCTCAGAAGGTATCGGCTCATGAGACAAGATTCCAGGAGGCTAGAAAATTCATCAAGAAAACCAACAATGTCAACAATATCTACAGTTATTATTCTGATTTCGAAGATGATGATCCAGAAGTTAATGCAGCCGAGTGGGCTAGGAACAAGAAGACAATGGTCTGTAAATGGGTCAAAAATTCGGGAAAAGAAGAAAGATTTGATTTTGACATCACCAAAGCCAACTATTTTAGCCTCAATCCACTTGGTGAACTTGTCGATGCAGACGAACAAGCGAGTGAATCCCCCTAGAGCTTTCTTGAATGGGCTGACCATGTCGAGCCCCTAGACTGCAAAGGGCTAAGACATTGGTATGATCCGGAGCTTGTTGGCTGGCATGTTGGTGTTGCGAGCAAAGAATTGACAGTTTTTACAGGTATGGACGATGTCCATGGTGTTGGTGACGACGGTTGGCTAGTACAATCCCTATCGGTAGGCCTTTCCCACAATGGTCTTGGAGGAGGTAGCATGGTTGTCACACATGACCGAGTGAATTTCAGTCAACTGGTCTCTACCCTCTTCTTATGATATGCATTTCATCAGGATGTCGATGGCGCCTCGTCGGTACAACTTGTTGTTGATGATGCAGTAGGATTTGCTTTTGCGTTCAACTTTTTCGGCTTCAGATCTATCGGAAGGCAGAGTGCCATCTTCGATGTACTTCATCAGTGGGATGCGCTAGTCGTCTAAGATAGTAAGGACCTAACAGGGTAGGATTTCCGTCTTGTCAATGGAAGGTTTGCTGAGTGTCTCGAGGAATATGCCGGCTGGGACTGGCTCACGTTAGGATCCCAGGCAAGCTGGGCATCAGCTTCAATGTTGTCATCGCGGCTGATGTGGGTGAGATCGAGGCCGTCAAATTTGTCTTCCAACTTTTTGACCTCTTAGCAATATGATGCCATCTTGTCGTTAGCACAGTTCCAGTCCTTCATGACTTGATAGATAACGAGTTGGGAGTCGCCTTTTGCCATTACTCGGCGGATGCCGAGTGCAATGGTGACGCGCAGGCCATATAGAAGGGCTTCATATTCGATTGCGTTATTGGAGGAGGGGTAGTGTAGCTGGAGGACGTAGCGTAGCTTCTCTCCTTTGGTAGATATAAGCAGGACACTGGCACTAGCACTGGTTGTCATGAGGAAGCCATCGAAGTAGAGTTCTCAGTGCGCCAGGTCGACCTGAATACCTAGTTGTTGCTCTTCAGTCCACTCGGCGATGAAGTCAGCTAGGGCTCGTGACTTAATTGCTACTCTCGGCTGGAAAGAGATGTCGAAGGCCATCAGCTCGAGTACCCATTTGGCGATGCGACCAGTAGCCTCCTTATTGAACATGACATCGCTCAGAGGTAAAGCGATGACGACGGAGAATGGATGGGCCTGGAAGTAGTGATTGAGCTTGCGCGCGGTGATGAATATGGCGTACAACATCTTCTGGATATGAGTGTATCTGGTTTTGGAGTCAATGAGGACTTCGCTGATGAAGTACACCGGGCGTTGAATCTTCTGTATTGAGCCTTCTTCATCTCGTTCCACCCCTAGCACTGTACTGACGGCGCTTGACGTGGCCGTGATGTATAGTAGGATGGGTTCTTCGGGAAGCGGAGCCGTTAGGACGGGTGGGCTGGTGAGGTATCGCTTGAAGTCGTCAAAGGCGGATTGGGCATTGTCAGTCCAGATGAAGTTGAAGGACTTCTTGAGTAGCTTGACAAATGGCATGTCGCGCTCACCCAGCCAGGATGTAAAGCGGCTGAGTGATGGCATACACCCGGTTAGTTTATGTAGCTTCTACAAGTCGAAGGGCAGCTCCATGGAGTGGACGACTACTATCTTGCCCGGGTTGGCTTCAATGTCGTGTCTGGAGATCATGAAGTTGAGTAGCTTCCTTGAGGACACGCCGAAAGTATATTTCTCAGGGTTTAACTTCATCTTGAATGCGCGTAGGCTGTTGAAGGTCTCCTCCAAGTCGGCGATGAGTTCTTCCTTGAGTTGAGTCTTGATGACGACATCATCGACGTATGCCTCCACATTGCATCCCAGCTGAGTGTGCAGACAACTCTGCACTGTTCGTTGATATGTCGCTCCCGCGTTCTTGAGGCCGAAGGACATGGTCATGTAGTAGTAGGCGCCGAATGGGGTGATGAAGGAGGTCTTGAGGCAGTCGTCCTCTTTTAGGGCGATCGGGTGGTAGCCCGAGTAGGCATCGAGGAAGGAGAGGAGCTCGCACCCTCCTGTCGAGTCGACCACTTGGTCGATTCGTGCCAGCCTGAAGGGTCCTTGAGGCAAGCCCTATTGAGATTAGTATAATCAACACACATGCGCCATTGTTTATTCTTTTTTCTTAAAAGGACCGAATTGGCTAACCATTCCGGGTGATATACTTCTTTAATAAAACCAGCAGCTAAAAGTTTAGTTAACTCCTCCCTAATGACTTCCTATCTGGGGCGAAGCGGCTGTAGTCATTGTTTGATCGGTTTGGCATCTGGACGCACATGTAAGGCGTGCTCGGCAACCTCCCGTGTGACACCAGGCATGTTAGACGGTTTCCATGCAAAAATGCCCTTGTTGGCCCGGAGGAAGCTGACGAGCGCGTCTTCCTATTTGGTACTCAGGCTGGCACAAATGATGGTGGTCTTGTTGGGCGTGGCCGAGTCGAGGATGATCTTCTTGGTAGCTGCATCTGACGCGTCCATGGAGATCTTTGGGGCCTTGGCAGCTGGCAGCTCTGGGTCGCCGAGTGACTTTGCTTCTGCAGCGGCGGCAATGGCTTGTTGTTCCAGTGAAGCTTCAATGGACTGGGCCATGTCGCAACTTTCTTTGTCACAGATGAAGGATTGTCTGATGTCAGCTCAAAGAGAAATAATGCCGTTGGGCCCGGGCATCTTCATCATAGCATAGGTGTAGTGGGGGACGGCCATGAACTTAGCCATGGGAGGCCTGCCGAAGATGGCGTGGTAGGCGGTCTCGAAGTAAGCGACCTCAAACACCACGTTCTTAGTGCGGAAGTTGTCAAGGCTACCGCAAGTGACTGGCAGGGTGACTTGGCCGAGTGGAGTTGATGAAGTGCCGGGGATGACACCTTGGAAGGTCATTTTGCTGGGGCGGAGTATGGATTGTGGCAACCCCATGTCCTCGAAGGTCTTGGAGAACAGTATATTGAGGGTGCTACCGCTATCAACGAGTACCCTCTTGAGATGCACTCCTTGGATGATCGTGTCGAGGACGAGTGGGTAGCGGCCCGGGTGTGGCACGTGGTCCTGGTGGTCGGATCTGTCGAAGATGATGGTGGTCACGGACCACCGGAGGTATTGCGACGTGTCGGAGACGGTGTTGATCTCCCGCTCTGTCAGCTTCTGCTTGCGCCTTGACTCGTAGGCATCTAGGCCGCCGTAGATGTGGTTCAACTCATCGTTTGGGTGTTGAAAGGTGGGCTACTTTGCCTTGTCATCGTCTTGAGGAGGCTCGCTACATCTTCCCCGGTGGGCTTGGCTTGTCGGTGAGCTGCTACGTTGTCGGCCCCTGAATTTATAACACAGGAAACCATATGTGTTTACAAATACCAACTCCCTGGATCGGTAGGTTGGTGTACACACATTACAAATCTGGTACACACAGTCTGCATCACATAGTCTTACAATACCAAATAGTACATGGGAACCCGAGTAGGTTCTAATAGGCCGTGTCTAGCCGGATACAATACCAAATAACATAGGATAAGATAGGATAGCAAAAGCGAGGCTGCGGCGGTCCACCTATACTCCACAGGCATCGACTTGGGATTAGTCCCTATGGTTCCTCCGTACCATCCCCCTCCTCGGGGATCAGTTCGACTAGCATGTCCTCATCATCAAAAGCTAAAAGGGTAGAAATATGCAAGGGTGAGTACCAACCGTACTCAGCAAGTCACCACTGTAGAAATGCAACAAATGCGTATAGGGATCCAAGGCAGGTTTCGGTTTATTTGCGTAAAGCCAGTTTTCGTGAGTTATTTCACAAGCCTATGACCTAGCAGTTTTAACCATGGAAAAATGTCGCTATGTAAATGTTGTCATTAATTAGGAGTTCCTTCATCGCAATTCAACCTTCCCGCACATGGGGCAAGGTTACACATGTTTTATTTATCCCAACCTCTTCTGAGCAATTTAAAAAAAACATGTGAGTCTAGTCAAGAGTAATACAAGTCCCTGCGCTCATTAACTGCGAGCACGGCTATTCGAATAGTTTAATTTACTCACACTGCAGTGGATGTACGCTTTTAATCCCACACTCCGTGACGCACCTAACACATGAGACTTGTCACGGCACGGTTTTCAGTTACCCTCTCATGGCGGCACCCACTCCAAGGACTATGAATCCACATTGCACCCCCGGCGCCACATTCCTACCTCGAGCCGGTTGTGAGGGGAGTCCTGGCGCTCCCAAGATTGAAGGTTACATTATACATATATAAAGCTTTGACGTCATTAAACCACACACTTCCACATTTCCATACCGATATCCAGAACCTACCATGTCTGGGGTGCCACCCCACGAGAATAACCTAGTCCACCGGGTCTAACCCCACTCAAGAAGTGTGGTCGTACTCGGTTCGTTTCCTGCTTAGTTTCTTGACTCGGTCCTTAACTGACCAGGGTCGGCGGCTTACCGTTCCCGGAACCACCCATATTCTATTCGTGCCGCCCCAGTCGAAATCACTTTTGTTTAATTAAGTTTTTGGGTTTTCGCAAAGGTTTTCATGTTGTGGGTGGCGCTTATGTCTCCACCCGATCTCTTACAATCCCTCCCATCGAGTGATCAGTATAACCACATCCACATATCACACATATGGAGTGTATAACGTCTATGTGAGCAGGGCTAAGCAGTAAATAAATAATCACGCGTAAAGTAATATACTCAGGTAACAGGTGTGTAAATACATAAGGATAAACAATATCAAAGGTAAGGCTTAAACAAATGTAGGTACACATTTTATAATTAGTATGAAATTTTATTTGTAACCAATACATTTATAAAAACAGGATCAACATGTTCAAGGAAGGTGCGTAGTGACTTGCCTTGCTCAATTGGGGGTTCGTCCTCAACTAGCTCGGTTTCCTCCTCGCAAATGTACCCTATCCGGTTACATAATAAAGTCACACACTATTCGCTAACACATAAAAGAGCCAAAATCCCAGAAAAATCCAAAAAAAACTAAACCAATGCCGCCGCGTAGATTTTGATGTTAGAAACATTTTGGCGAAAGTTTCATTCAAATCAGATTTAAAACGAGGGAGATACGGAATTCGCAAGATTGGAAAAAAAATTTAATTCAAAGAAAAAGAAAAGGCCTGACGGGCGGGACCGCACTTAACTCCTCATGTGCCACTACCGGTTCTATTTAGATGTGGGACCCGCATGTAACCTCTCTCTCCTTCTTCTTCCTTGCTTCGTGAGAAGGGATGCTGAGGGGAGGAAGCCGGCGGCTGGGCGCATGGGGGCAGCGGCGAGCGGCGGGGCTGGTGGCTAGGGCGGCGCCTGCCACTGTCGGCTGGGGCGGTGGTGGAGGCCGGCGGCGGCGTGGCTTGGCCGGGTGGCAAGGGCGGCGCGTGGAGGCGGTGGCCGGGCTGGGGCAGTGGCCGGGCGCGGCGGCTGGTCGGCGCGCGACAGCGGCCGGTGGCTGGGGATGCACCGACGGGACGACGCGCAGGGTGGCCCCCGGGTGCGGCGGTTCTGCTCACGGCTAGCGTGGCCGACGGAGGCGGCGCGCTGCGGGCGCGGCTTGCGGCTAGGCGCGGCGGCTGCTTGCGGGACGCCATGGGTGTCGGGCGACGGCAATGGCGACGGCACGGTTGGGCGGGTAGTGGCGGCTGGCTGGGCGGTGACTAATGCGGCGGCAGGCTGGCGGTGCGGCGAGGTGATGCGCACGCCGTATGGTGGTGCTCCTGCACCATGGCGGCGGCTCGGCAGGGACCCATATGGGCACGGCAATGGCGACCGGCTGGGCGGCGGCCAGTGCGGAGGCAGCTAGGCTGGTGGCGTGGCGAGGCTGCGCGCACGGTGGCGACGCCGTGGAAACACGACAAAACAAGGAAAGACAGCAAGGAAGAAGGTGAGCAAAAGAAAACAGAGGGGGTAGACGCTCACCTTGCGGTAGCCGGGTAGTGGCACACCGAGTGAGCTCCGGTCGTCGAGGTACGGCTTAGGCGCGCGGATCATCCTTGAGCTCCCGGTGTTCGTCCGAGGTCCGCGGGGTTTGGTTTTCAGGTTTTTAGCTCAAGTTTTAGTGATTACGTCAAAGGTTTTCGTTCTAACGTTCCAATCGTTTCAAACGTTCGTTCATTCGACCGAGTTGCACACTTCCCTACCTCGCCCGGCGTGGCTGCCTGCCTTTCCACTTGCCCAACCTAAGCCCAGCTCACGGTGAGGCGGCAGCTATGCGCATCATGGGGAAGGGTTGAATGGGCTGGTTAGAGAGGGATAGAGGGAGAGAGTGAGGTGGGGCGGAGTGGCATGTTCAAATACGATCGGCTTTTATAGCCTCTGGGTGCGGGGGCCAACCATTGAAGCGTTTTCAATGCTGTGCCTGGGCTTGCGGCTAAGGTTGGTGAACGGGACGGCCGCGTAGTGGTGGCGGGAACGTCATCCACCTGGTCGGGGCGCGTGGCGGCGACGGGGTAGGCAGTGCGGCAGTGGCGGCCGTCAAAACATGGCGCCGTCGAACGTGGTTTCTGAGCGGCTGTCGCCACTTACCCGACCCGAGGAGGAGTGGCTTGATTTCAAGGTTGCACGGCGTCGGCTCGAATGGGGTATGCCGGGCTGGTGTAATGGCTCTGCTACTGGCGAGGGGAGGAAGATGTAGACGACGACGACGTATCGGCGGCCTGCATACGTGGGCATGCTTGCTAGTTTGCTGCATGCAGCACGCATGCGGCTAGCCGCATGCAAGCACAAGCTAAGCTAGCTGCATGCAAGCTTCTGCTAGCTTGCTGCATGCATGCATATGCATTGCACCCACGTACAGCTAGCTAGCGACGTGCACGCCTGGTTCGCCGGTGAGGTCAGGCAAGGGCGCGGAAGCGCACGGCGAGGTCACCGGCACGATGGGAAAGAAGGGCAGCAGCTGGCGATGTCGCAGTGGCCTGGTCGTAGGGCGCGGCTCGTGGCGACGTCGTCGCCGAAAACAGTACTGGGGAGGAGGATGAGACTTTATCTTTTTATTATTAACCCAACAGGAATGAATGGCTTGGGGAGGCAACATGGACTTTTCTAGGGAAAAGGCTTGCAACAAGAAGGCCACGGGAAAAGGCTTGGAGCAAAACTAATTTCGGTCAGAGAGAAAAACCAAAAGATCAGAGGAGTAGAAAAATTGGAAATTTTCAATAAAAGTTTGGCACTGGCATAAAACAAATAAAGAAATTATCGGCATGATGCAAAATTATAAAAATAAATCAGAAATGATTTTTGGTCGGTGTATTTTTTTTATTTAGGAATTTTCTCAGGGTGTTACAAACCTAACCCTAAAAATAATCTCGTCCTCGAGATTGCTAACCTGTTCTAGAAGAAGAGGTCGGGGTATCTACCCTTGAGGTATTCCTCTCATTCCCAGGTGGCTTCATCTTCCGAGTGATTGCTCCACTGGACTTTGTACAATTTAATGGTTTTAGAGCGGGTTCTCCTTTCAGCTTCTTCTAAGATTTTGATCGGTTTCTTCGGATATGTGAGGTCGGGGCTTACTTCTTGGGTTTCCACTGAGGTATGCTCTTCTGGTACGTGGAGGCATTTTTTCAGTTGAGAGACGTGGAACACAGGGTGGACGTCGGATAAGGTTTCTAGTAGTTTTAACTCATAGGCGACTTGGCCACGCCGGCTTATTATTGGATATGGTCCCACATAACACGGAGCCATCTTGCCTTTTACCTTAAAACGCTTGGTCCCTCGTAGGGGTGATACCTTGAGATACACGTAATCCCCAACCTCAAAAGTTAATTCCCGTCGCCTAGTGTCCGCATAACTCTTCTGCTTGGCTTGGGCGACTTGAAGGAGGTCCTTTATTAATCACACCTTTTCTTCAGCTTCTCGCACGACGTCTGGTCCGAAGACGGAGGCCTCTCCAACTTCTGACCACATCCATGGGGTACGGCATTTCCGACCGTACAAGGCCTCGTTGGAGGACATTTTCAATCTTGCTTGGTAGCTATTGTTTTATGAAAATTCCGCATAGGGCAGACATTTTTCCCAGTCCGTTGTGAAATCAATAGCACAAGCGCGCAACATATCCTCTAGAATTTGGTTGGTTCTCTCCGTCCAGCCGTCGGTTTGGGGGTGGTAGGCTGTGCTAAAGGCAAGGTGACTGCCCAGAGCTTCATGGAACCGATCCCAAAAGTGAGAGGTAAACTGCGTGCCTCGGTCTGAATAATCCGCTTCGGGACACCATGGAGGCATACTATTTTGGCAATAAACAACTCGGCTAATCGAGCCGCGCTGTAGGTTGTCCTAACTGGTATAAAACGGGCTACCTTCATCAGGCGGTCTATGATTACCCAGATGGAATCACAACCTGAAGCAGTCTTGGGTAGACCCACTATGAAATCCATACCGATTTCGTCAAACTTCCATTCCGGCATTTTTAATGGTTGCAACAACCCAGTAGGGCACTGGTGTTCAGCCTTGACCCTTTGATAGATGTCGCATACGACGACGTATTCCGCAACATCCCATTTCATCCCTGGCCACCAATATTCTTGCTTTATATCTTGGTACATTTTTGTGCTTCCAGGGCGGATGGAGTAGGCCGAATCATGGGCTTCCGTGAGGATGGTCTTTCGGAAATTCTTCCCGGCGGGCACGAACATCCAACCTGAATTCTTTGGCCTTTCCTCCCTTCATCTGATCCTTAATCTTTTCTACCTCCTTGCTTTGATTTTAGCTGTCTTTGATTTGGGCAGGGAGTTGTGGCTGAAGCTCTAGGTTTGCCACACTCCCTTGCTTCACCACGGTTAGGTTGAGGCGGGCGAACTCAGCTTCCAAGGTGGGCGGTAGCTCTTGGGCCCTTAGCATGTTACATGCGGGTTTCCTGCTCAAGGCGTCAGCTACCACATTAGCCTTGCCTGGATGGTAGTGGATGCCCAAGTCATAATCCTTAATTAACTCTAGCCATCTTCTTTGGCGTAGATTGAGGTCAGCCTGAGTAAAGATGTACTTGAGGCTTTTGTGATCGGTGAAGATATTACAGCGGTTACCGATAGATAGTGCCTCCAAATTTTGAGGGCATGAACTACGGATGCCAGCTCCAAATCGTGGGTTGGGTAGTTCTCTTCATGAGGTCTTAATTGGCGTGACGCATAGGCGACTACCTTGCCGTGCTGCATTAGTACACCTCCCAATCCGTGACGAGAAGCATCACAGTAAACTTCGAAGTCTTTCCCAATGTCGGGCAGACAAGGATGGGGGCCGAAGTTAATTTGGCTTTTAGCTGGTCGAAGCTACTTTGACATTTCTCGGTCCAATCATACTTTTTCTCTTTTTTGAGCAGTTGCATCATAGGGCGGGCGATTTGAGAAAATCCTTCGATGAATCTGCGGTAATACCCAGCTAGACCAAGGAAGCTCCATACCTCGGTTACACTTCGAGGTGCTGGCCACTTAGTAACTGCGTCCACTTTGGTTGGGTCTACCTCTACTCCTCCGGCTGAAATTATGTGGCCTAGAAAACTCACCTCCTTAAGCCAAAACTCGCACTTACTATACTTGGCATACAGCCGGTGTTCCCTTAATTTTTCCAACACTATTCGTAGGTGGGCCGCATGTTCTTTCTCGGTTTTGGAGTAGATTAGTATATCATCTATGAACACCACGACGAACTTGTCAAGGTATTCCATGAATACTTTATTCATAAGGTTCATGAAATAAGCGGGGGCATTGGTCAGTCCAAACGCCATGACCAAGAAGTCATAGAGCCCGTAGCGAGTGGAGAAGGCGGTTTTGGGTACATGTCACACCCTAAAAATCTCTAAATTATAAATTGTTGTTTAAATGGAATTAGTAGAAATGATTTTAAAAGCCTAGAAGAAAAGATCTAATTTTAAGTTAATAAACTCCAATATAAAAGTGGGCTAGATAAAATTTTAATAAATACTTCTCTTGTTTCAATTATTCCTAGATTTTTCTGGGATTTATTTGAGCCAAGAAAGTATTTTTTTATCAATGGAATTGCATTTCATGCATCACTTTAAAAGAAAAAGGTTTAAACCCCTCTCTTTTGGTTTTTGGTCAAAAGCCCTTTTTCTTTTCCGTCTCCCCTCCTCCCTTCGGCCTGCACGCGTGCGGCCCAGCTAGCCCACCAGGCCGCCGCCCCTCCATCCCTCTCTCTCTTCCGCTGACAGGTGGGGGCCCCCGTCGGTCATCTTCCTCCTCGCGCCGCCTGCAGCCGAGCCGAGTCCGAGCGCCACAGGCCGCCGCCCCCTTCCAAATCTCATCGCCTCTTGCCCGATTCGATCAAATTGATAGAGGGGAAATGATCACCTTGATCTCCTCTATCTTTTCTCTATAGAAAGTTTAGCCTATTTCGTTTGGAAATCACCGGATTTGAAGTCGATTCGGATTCGTTTTCTCTTCTCTAACCCTAGATTTTCCATCCCCGACGCCGGTTGCCTTGGACCTAGTCGCCGCCCCTGCCCATATAAAACGGACCCTCCTGGACCTCTTCTTTCCGCCACTGCCTTCGCCCTAGCTTCTCGTCGACCGTGGCGCCCTAGCCACTGCAGCCTGTGCGCCGCCGCTGTCGAGAGAAGTCCAGCTACGCGCTGCCGTCGCTCCTGTCACCGCCGTCGCTCGGGAAGACCACCGTCGGGTTCGCCAAGTCGTCGCCGTCCTCGTCCGGTCCTCCATTTGACCAAAGGTCGTCGTCCGTCGCCGTCCAACGTCGTCCGTGCCCTCGGTGAGTTCGTCGCCGGCGGCGGCGATGACATCATCTCTGACATCGGTCGTCTGTTTCTGTAGACCGTCTCTGTGCACCCTGTCCATCGCAAAGCTCAGCCCACTGACGCAATAAATTTTGTTCCCTCTTTAAAAAAATAATTCTTTGTTGTGTCATAATCCAATTAAAATCCATCTAAATGCATCAATCCGATTTAAACTTTAAAAATTCATAATTAATTCATCCTAGCTCGGATTTAGTTGGTTCAAGTTTCTAAATTTTTCAAAAATCGAGATCTACATGTTAAAAATATCCACATGTATTGTTTATGACTGTTTATGTCCTGTTTTAGTGATTTTGATCTTTTATGCTTAGATTCCGACATTCCCGGAGAGTCCGATTTTGCAGGAGAAGACTTTGAAGAGTTTTAAGGCCAGCAAGGCAAGTCACCCAGATCCTAAATACCCCTTTGAGCATGTTGATCCCATTTAAAACTATTGTTTTTTTATTCAACTATTGCATTTATTTTTTAATGTCATCGCGTGGGAACAACCTATTACCTTTGTTATAGCCTTTTGTATTGATTACCTTTTACTTTGTCACTTGGTTAATAATTGGATTAGCTAGAACATTATATGGTTTTAGCTAAATTAATTAGGGTGCTTAGTCATGCTTAGAGACACTAGCTCACATGAATGGGGTAATTAATGCTTCGCCATTACTTAATGATGGATTAATGGTAGATTATGATGGTTAATCATGATAGGGTGATCAATAAATATGCCAACTAAAACATGATAATGGTGGGTTGTGAGCACATGGTTTGGATGGTCGTGCTCATGACAGTTAAGGACCGGTTCACGAGTTTCGGTTGTGAAACATTAACCGTGCCAACCACAAGCCAGCGTGGGCAACGACTTTACCCTTTTTGTAGTGAGGTTCATAGTGGAGCACCAGACTGAGAAGTGGCGGAGATAAGCCCACGGGGGTCACTGGGGAGTCCATACCTTGTTTTATAAGGGGGTGATTATGATCCAGGAATGGTGCACTGCTTTGAATTGCGTTATGCAGAGGGTAGTCACAATCTCTATTCGGGTACTTGCTAAGTATCGCGACGCATGGTTGACATGATGTTGAGGTTGTGTCTTGTGGGTACAGTGGTACACCTCTGGCCAGAGTAGAACTATTCGAATAGTCGTGCCAGCGGTCATGGGCGGGTCTAACTATGTCTTTCGTGATTAGTCTCACACTTCACACCATAATAAATAATGCTGTAATTTGGTAATAATTTTGTTTAGCTCCTGGTTTGGAATAGCATATTCCTGGTTTGGAGATAGAATTGTACAGCCGGGAATGGTTGTTCAGAATGGTTGGCCTATGTAACGGGTATGTTGCATAGTGTTGAATTAATATTGTTTAATTAAATACTTTACAGTTTTGCTAAATTCTGTAGTATTTATTAAATGCCATTTACGTAAATGAGACTATGTTATGCCATCCTTGGTCATCCCTTGCACTTGCATATTTGCTGTGTGGCCTGAGTATGCCATATACTCACCTTACAATCATTCATCAGAGGAGGAGTTCTACAGTGATGCTGAAGGTGTGGAGGATTAGGCGTAGCCCTGATCAAGCTGCTTGTGGATTGGAGTCACCTGCGTTATTTATTTTATATTCCGCTGCATAGATCTTTATTGTTTGAAAGGAACTATCTACCTCTGTAATGACTTTATATTCGACTATTAATTAGATAAATATTGCACTCTATTATCAATTTGTTATTGTGTGCCTCGGCTGATTCCTGGACGAGGGATTACACACATGTAAGCGTTTGGAGTTTTGGATAGAAATTCCAGGCGTGACAGTATATCTTCTGGGTGTACCTTGAGTTGGTGATAGCTGGAACGGAGGTCGATTTTTGAGAATACACTTGCCCCTTGAAGTTGGTCGAATAGATCATCGATTCTAGGGAGGGGGTATTTATTTTTTACCGTGACTTCGTTCAGTGAGCGATAGTCCATGCACATCCTTTGGCTACCATCTTTCTTTTTAACGAACAGCACCAGGGCACCCCATGGAGAAGAACTAGGGCGGATAAATCCCTTGTCCTGGAGTTCCTGAATTTGTTTCTTAAGTTCTTCTAAATCGTTGGCAGGCATCCTATAGGGTCGCTTGGCTATTGGTGCAGTACCGGGCATTAAGTTTATGATGAATTATATATCTCTGTCAGGGGGCATTCCTGGCAGTTCCTCTGGAAAAATGTCTCGGTATTCCCGAGCCACGGGGGTTTCTTCCAAGGTAAGGGAGGCTAGAACGATCTTTTGGTCTCCAGACATCGGTTTGAGGGGTCCGATCTCAATTCTTACAGGGTTGGCGCCTTGGGTGGCTAGTGAGATGATTCTTCGGGCACAGTCAAGGGTTCCTCGGTATTTGGATAGCCAATCCATGCCCAAAATAATGTCAAGGTGCTGAGAGGGGAGGACTATTAAAGTGGTGGGAATCACCGTCCCTTGCAAAAGGAGCGGCACATTTTTGCAAACCCGGGTTACCATCAAATCCCCCCTGGTGAGTGTATGACCATAGGTTTATTTAACTCAGAAGGCCCAAGTTGATGGCATCGAACGACTTTTGGAGAGATGGAAGAATGAGATGCACCAGAGTAAAAAAGAACCAAAAACGGGATAGAGTTTATAGAAAACGTACCGAGAAGAACGCCCTGATCTTCCTGGGCCTCCTCCGCGTGCACGTGGTTCACGCGGCCATGAGCAACAGATGACGCGGACCGGGCCCGAACTAGGGTCTGCAGGGCTGCCCGGGGCGCAGAGGGTGTAAAAGTACTACGGACGGGGGCAGGATTTGTCTGGAATTTGGTGGGAATTTTTCTGGGCATGGGGCATTCTCTGGAGAAGTGGCCTGCTCTACCGCAGTTGAAGCAGCTCATGTTTGTAGTGCCAGAGCCGGGGATAGTGGAAGTAGGAGTGCTGAGTATTGCAGCGGGGCGGACGGTGGGTATGGTGGGGGTGGATGCGGGGCGGAAAGAGCCAGAGTATACCAGCTTCCACACTTGCCCGGTATTAGTTTTGAACTTTTGCCCTTGCTGCTGCTGCTTGCTCTTGAGGACTGCGAACTTGCGCTTCCTGTTGGCATTCACTATCTTGTTATCAGCTTCTTTTCGGAGCGCCTTGTTGATCAGTCCTTGGAAAGTGTCATGGTCCTGCGTAATCAGCTGACTACGCAGTTCGTTGTTCATTCCGTTCAGGAATTTATCGACCTTTTCGTCTTCGTCCAGGAGATCCTGTGGTGCATAGCGGGCCAGTTCTATGAACTTGTTGAGGTAGTCCTGCATGCTCAGATCCCCCTGGGTCAAAGCCCTAAACACATCTCTTTTCAGTTTAATAAGGGCCACCGGAATGTACGCTCCTCGGAAGGCTTCAGTAAATTCGTTCCAGTCTGGCTCGTCCGCGTCTGCTGTGCGAGATTTCTTGTAAGTCGCCCACCAATCACTAGTTGTTCCTTCAAGCACACTAGTGGCGTACCGGACCTTATCTTCTTCGTCGGCTCGCACTAGTTCCAACTTCTTTACCACAGTGCACAGCCAATCTTCCGCTTCTAGTGGTTCTGCGGCCTTTGAGAAAGTTGGCGGCCTGGTCCTTATGAACTCTCCATAGCTGGGCGCGTGCCGCCTGGCCCCAGCCGTTGCTCCGGCGGACCTGGATTGGGCTGTATGGTTCCCGGACCCTCCATTGTTGAGCATGTCGAGCATGCCTCGCATCAGCACGTTCTGAGCTGCCATCAACTCAGTGATGCTGGGGGGTGGAGGTGGTGGCGGCGTCGCATCGCGCGTATGGGCTAATCCAGAGCCCGATCCCGCGGTCCCAGGGTTCACCATCTGAGAGCAGGGTAGCCTAGGCAATGTTAGCATAAGGGGGTAGGGTTGTTTATGGTATAGCAGCTTGAATGTTGTTCAGGTTGTGTTATCTGTTGTGAGACAAACACTTTCATAAACATAGCATAACTCATAATAATATAATCAGATGCACTGGTGCAAAGCCTAAGTACATCCTACTCCCCCTGCTAGAGTAAGGGGAGGAGGTACAACTACATACATGATGATGCAAAATAGGAAGGTGCGACCTCTTCTGCTCAAAGGCAGATTAGAGGGGTACAATACAGTAATAAACACCTCAGCGTCTACTGAGTCTAAGTAGTGGTGAGTGGGAACAGGCTCGCTGTCCAGAGGACCACCAAAGCAAGTCTAGTACCCGGCGTGCAACGGTTCCTGCCTAAGGCAGAACCCACTCCACGCACGGGTCCATGGCCGGGTCGCGACTGGCCTCGTCTCCCATGCGGCGAGGGGAGCGGCTGCGGCTGCGAGGGGCAGTCTCGTCGAACTCGCGGTCGCCGTCGTAGCCTGAGGTGGTACCACGGAGGAGGCGGCTATGGTGGCGTTTCCCAGACGTGGCCGGGTCACCGTAGCTCCGGCGTCCCCTGCGCGCTGCTGGGTCGGGGGTGGCATCGACGAAGGGCTCGTCGATCTCCACAACCCTCTCCTCTGTGTCCTCCATGGCGGGTGTGACGGACCTGATGACGTCGTTGAGGGTGCCACTGGCTAGTGCGGTGAGAGCTGCAGTAGTCGGTGCTGCCGGGAAATCACGCAGCACTAGTGCCGGGGGTGGCGCCACACCGATCACCACATCGTCCTGGGTAGCTGCCGTGATGGGGGCGGTGGTGGTAGTGGTGGCGAAGAGCATTGCTTTGCCGGTAGCCAGGTACTATGTGAATGTTGGTGCAGCCGTGCGGGAGCGAGTGGCAGTGACCCGGCCACCCCCTACTGCTGGTGTAGACCGTGGGCGGAAGACAGCGGCGAAGCTGGTGCTGACGGTGCTGGTCGGCAGTGGAGCTGGTGCAGAACCTGGGGCCCCGAGTGGCGTGAAGGTCGAGGTAGACGCCGAGAAGGGTCGCAGCAGAGTGGTAGTCGGGGGTGGAGCCGGTGCTGAGTGGACTGGTGCGGTTTGCTGGCGGAGTGTGGCGAGCGCGTGCTCCAGCTCAGAAATCTGGTGCTCTTGGTTGTCGCACCGCTCACCGAGCAGCTCGTACCTCTCCCGGAGGTTCGAGATGACGGAGTCAGCCTCGTGAAGTGACCACACACTTCCACATTTCCATACCGATATCCAGAACCTACCATGTCTGGGGTGCCACCCTACGAGAATAACCTAGTCCACCGGGGCTAACCCCACTCAAGAAGTGTGGTCGTACTCGGTTCGTTTCCTGCTTAGTTTCTTGACTCGGTCCTTAACTGACCAGGGTCGACGGCTTACCGTTCCCAGAACCACCCATATTCTATTCGTGCCGCCCCAGTCGAAATCACTTTTGTTTAATTAAGTTTTTGGGTTTTCGCAAAGGTTTTCATGTTGTGGGTGGCGCTTATGTCTCCACCCGATCTCTAACAATCCCTCCCATCGAGTGATCAGTATAACCACATCCACATATCACACATATGGAGTGTATAACGTCTATGTGAGCAGGGCTAAGCAGTAAATAAATAATCACGCGTAAAGTAATATACTCAGGTAACAAAGGTGTGTAAATACATAAGGATAAACAATATCAAAGGTAAAGCTTAAACAAATGTAGATACACATTTTATAATTAGTATGAAATTTTATTTGTAACCAACACATTTATAAAAACAGGATCAACATGTTCAAGGAAGGTGCGTAGTGACTTGCCTTGCTCAATCGGGGGATCATCCTCAACTAGCTCGGTTTCCTCCTCGCAAATGTACCCTATCCGGTTACATAATAAAGTCACACACTATTTGCTAACACATAAAAGAGCCAAAATCCCAGAAAAATCCAAAAAAAAATAAACCAGTGCCACCGCGTAGATTTTGATGTTAGAAACATTTTGGCGAAAGTTTCGTTCAAATCCGATTTAAAACGAGGGAGATATGGAATTCGCAAGATTGGAAAAAAATTTTAATTCAAAGAAAAACAGGATCAACTATAAAAACATTTATAAAAACACATTTATAAAAACAGGATCAACTAGCTCGGTTTCCTCCTCGCAAATGTACCCTCTCTGGTTGCATAATAAAGTCTCACATTATTCGCTAACAAATAAAAGAGCCAAAATCCCAGAAAAATCCAAAAAAACCAATCCAGTGCCGCCGTGTAGATTTTGATTTTAGAAACATTTTGGTAAAAGTTTCGTTCAAATCCGATTTAAAACGAGGGAGATACGGAATTCGCAAGATTTGGAAAAAAAATTTAATGGCGACCGGCTGGGCGGCGGCCAGTGCGGAGGCAGCTAGGCTGGTGGCACGGCGAGGCTGCGCGCACGGTGGCGACGCTGCGAAAACACGTCAAAACAAGGAAAGACAGCAAGGAAGAAGGCGAGCAAAAGAAAACAGAGGGGTAGACACTCACCTTGCGGTAGCCGGGTAGCGACATACCGAGTGAGCTCCGGTCGTCGAGGTACGGCTTAGGTGCGCGGATCATCCTCGAGCTCCCGGTGTTCGTCCGAGGTCCGCCGGGTTTGGTTTTCAGGTTTTAGCTCAAGTTTAGTGATTACGTCAAAGGTTTTCGTTCTAACGTTCCAATCATTTCAAACGTTCGTTCGTTCGACCGAGTTGCACGCTTCCCTACCTCGCTCGGCGCGGCTGCCTACCTTTCCACTTGCCCAACCTATGCCCAGCTCATGGTGATGCGGCGGCTATGCGCATCATGGGGAGGGGGTAAAGGGGCTGGTTAGAGAGGGATAGAGGGAGAGAGTGAGGTGGGGTGGAGTCGCATGATCGAATACGATCGGCTTATATAGCCTCTGTGTGTGGGGGGCAACCATTGAAGCGTTTTCAATGCTGTGCCCGGGCGTGCGGCTAAGGTTGGTGAACGGGACGGCCGCGCAGTGGCGGCAGGAACGTCATCCACCTGGTTGGGGCGCGTGGTGGCGACGGAGTGGGCAGTGCGGCCGTGGCGGCAGTCAAAACACGGCGCCGTCGAACGCGGTTGTTGAGCGGCTGTCGCCACCTACCCGACCCGAGGAGGAGCAGCTTGATTTCGAGGTCGCACGGCGTCGGCTCGAACGGGGTTTGCCGGGCTGGTGTAGTGGCTCTGGCTGCTGGCGAGGGGAGGAAGATGTAGACGACGACGACGTATCGGCGGCCTGCATACGTGCGCGTGCTTGCTAGTTTGCTACATGCAAGCACAAGCTAAGCTAGCTGCATGCAAGCTTCTTCTAGCTTGCTGCATGCCTGCATATGCATTGCACCCACGTACAGCTAGCTAGCGACATGCACGCCTGCTTCGCCGGTGAGGTCAGGCAAGGGCGCGGAAGCGCACGGTGAGGTCGCCGGCGCGATGGGAAAGAAGGGCAGCAGCTGGCGATGTCGCAGCGGCCTGGTCGTAGCGGCGCGGTGCGCGGCTACGTCATCGCCGAAAACAGTACTGGGGAGGAGGATTAGACTTTATCTTTTTATTACTAACCCAACAGGAATGAATGGCTTGGGGAGGCAACATGGACTTTTCTAGGGAAAAGGCTTGCAGCAAGAAGGCCACGGGAAAGGGCTTGGAGCAAAAACTAATTTCGGTCAGAGAGAAAAACCAAAAGATCAGAGGAGTAGAAAAATTGGAAATTTTCAATAAAAGTTTGGCACTAGCATAAAACAAATAAAAAAATTATCAGCATCATACAAAATTATAAAAATAAATCAGAAATGATTTTTGGTCAGTGTATTTTTTTATTTAGGAATTTTCTCAGGGTGTTACATACGTGTACCGTTTGACTAGCCAGTAGTCCTTGGCTGAGTGCTTCGAGTTGGGATGGTATAAGTAGGGATAATCCATTAGATTGTTGAAGTCATCCGATCTTGGTTGTCGGAAGTGCCGGTGATTGTTGTCGCGTTCGCTGATGTTGACCTCCTCGCTCTTGCGCTTGGGAGTCCTGTTGCGAGGCCGAGTCGTTGTCGCGGCGGGGTTGATATGATGATCGCTTCTTGATTTGAGAGTGGACTACTAACTCGGAGTTGGCATCCTTGTTGGCACGGTCGAACATTTGGCGGACGCTGATGATGCTGCTCCCACCGAGTGAAGTCTTGCGGGCCCACCACTTGATGAAGTCTTCATTTTTACAGCGTTGATGGAAGGCTGCCATTACCTCTATGTCCGCCACATGAGGGATGGTGTTGCGCCGCTCCGTGAAGCGGCTGATGTAGTCGACGAAGAGTTCGCCGTCACCCTGGGTAATCTGGTAAAGATCGCACTAGGTGCCCAGGTGAGGAAAAGTACCCTGGAAGTTGACGATGAATTGGGCTTTCAACTTAACCCAGCTGTTGATGGTGTAACTGCGGAGGCTAGTCAGCCATTCCCGGATTGTTGTAGTCAGTATAATTGGCAAATAGTTTGCCATGGAGAGCTGGTCACCGCCAGCTGCCTCGATGGCGGTGGAGTAGACGGAGAGCCAAGCGCGGGGGTCGGTCTTGCCATCATACTTGGCCCTTCAAGGAGCTAAACCAGACTTTGTCTGAGAAAGCCTTTTTAAAATAACCTCTTGGGGGTTTATTTCACAAATAGGATTTTTAATAAATATTTCATTAGTAGTTGTTATTTGCAAAATAATTTCCAATGGACTTAATCCTTTACAATGATTCTTAGAAAATAATCAAAATTATGTTTCATTTGTAAAATAGTATTTTTAAGGAATTATCACTTAAAAGATTTTCCCAAAATTTTAATATATAACTTTATTTATAAAACAAATTCATCAAGGAGATTCTAATTCACAGAAAAGGGGTTTTAGGAAAATAATTTGTATTTGCAAATATTTTCTTAATTAACATATTTCATAATCATGGTTCTTTCAACAAATAATATTTTGAAATCAAAATAGAATTATATTCTCAGATTTTCATCATTTTCGGCCCAAGCACAACAGAGAAAGGAAAATAAGATCCAATAAACTCCAGCATGAGAGAAATTTGAAAAATATTTTTGATTATTCCAATTTTTTTTCTTAATTTAAATCCATAATTTTCAGGGTGTTACATCTTCCCTCTTACCTCTCACCTTCTCTCCATGAGGATCCAATGGGGTAGGGGGACTCGAGATCCTCCAGCACTCACACTGGATTTGCCCCTTAATATCGGACTACAATAATTTTTTTAAAAAAGATTCCCAAAATCTAGAAACCCTAGCTTCCTGTAAAGCCAGCGGCCAATCTACCCCTCCTACTGTCCCCAAAATCATATCCCTGCCATCGGATTCGCTATCCCAAACCTTATCGGTGGCGGATCCACCCCTCCTGAGACTGTTGCCGCCGGATCGGCAAGAGAGGAGGGAAGGCGAGAGAGAAGAGTTGCGCGGGGCCTCCTGAGACTGTTGGCCCCGGATCTACCCCTCCTGAGGGCCCAACCCGGGGCTACCACTCCCGTCGACGAGCTAGATCCATCGTACTCACGCTGCCCCTAACCTCCTCCATGACACATCCACTGCTCCCGTGGGTGCAGGTGGTGGATCCGCTGAGCCTAAGATCACTACTCCCATCGCAGCGCTCCCGCCGACCCTAACCTCCCCGGTAGTGTATACAACACTCCCAAGTGCGCAGGCGGGGGATCTGCCTAGCCTGAGGTTTCAGCCCCCATTACTCCCCAAGACTGCCGCGTAGCCACCCGGAGAGGTGAGGAGGCCGGTCGGGAGTGGGAGAGAGAGGGGGGAGTGGGAGAGAGAGGAGAGGGGATATGGGAGTGAGAGAGAGGAACGGGAAGGAGATAAAAGGAAGGGGTGCAGAGGTGAGGAGAGAGAAAAGACAAGAGGAGCCAATGAGTGTGGCCGGTATGAGCACTCGGGGTGGAGGAGAGAAACCACCGTATGCGGAAATCAATTTTCATAGGTGGGCCTTTTAACAACAAATTTTGGTAAAAGGAAATTCGGAGTTGAATATAAAACCAAAGCGGATTTGGAGGAGATAAGTTCTTTCCCTAAATAGTGTGCGCCTCGGCTGGAGTCTGTATCGACCGATACAGAATCAGATACGTTTAGCCGATACATATATTATCGAGTTTAAATTAAAGCTTCATAGATATTGTGAAACAAGGATGGAGTCCGGGGTATGTAATTGTATCTATTATTAATTAGGATAAACTAGTAGTTTCCTTTAGGGATTTCGTGGTAAGAGTCCGCCTAGGGACTTGTTTATCTGTTTTGTAATTTAGGCAACTTTGAGTCATGTCCGATATGTACCGATTTGTATATTTAGGTTATAAATAGATTCCCAAGGTCGTGTAAGAAAGACAACAACAGTCTCAGTGCATCGCCAAACCTTTAACATTTCGTTTTTCTCAACAAGTTCTTGTTTCGAGTAGAGCTGCATCGGCTTCGATCTTCGACAAGAGGTAAGACTTGTCTATTATCATATACTTTAGTTAATCTAAGTCAACGATTTTGTTTACTTATATCGACAAGGCCTTTTTAAGGGTTTTACTGTTATTGGCTAACATTGTTGATTGATTTAGATTAGTTAAATTATCTACCACCCTGAAAATCTACCATCAGCTCAACTATTTAGATCTTACACTTCTTGTCATAGTTAGTACTGCATCAACGAAGTTTGACCTACTAAGTCGTGCTTAGAATTGTAAGAATTAACTTGCTTTAAGGTTGCCAATAAGGGTAGCATCGGGGTTTCAGTCGATCTTACCTGATATAATTGTTTTGCTACATTTAATATTGCTTAACAAATTATATCTGCCCCTTATATTTGAATATCACTTATTTAAATATATTAAGCTTTTAATTGATCTTGATCAGATTGATACTTGTTTAACATATATTTACCTTAGATTGATCTACTATCTATATTCTTTACATCTATTCTACACATGCCTCACAGCCAATCCAGCTTAATTGCATCAGCTAGGTCATAAACGATATGTCATCGGCCCTTTAGCCGATCAGCTACCGTTTGCTAACTTGATTTTCTTGTTTATTCTTGTTGGCGCCTTTTCCCTTCTAGCCTTTGACAAACCTGCAGTTCAAACCTCCTTGCTCTGCCTTTTATACCAGATGCCGCAGGATCAAACCAAGTAACCAACTAGCATACCCTGAACCCAAAAATAAGATTTGGATCTGCACTTGAGTTAAGCAAACCTCCTAAACCACCGTGGTTTTGCATCAACAGGGCCTTGACTGTACATCCCCGTAATTTTTATCACGTAGGTCTCTTTCTAACCTGTTTATGAAAATAAGGAGGGTTGTCCGAAAAACCACTTTTAAATAGTATGGGGGTTGATAAGGTTAGAGATAAATGCATTGTGAATTTATGACTTGATAAAGTGGGGACATACATTGAGTAAAAAGCATTTGAGTCTTTTAAACTTTGTATTGATACGTGTAAAAATAGGTTAAAATTGAAGTTATTTTGTGACAAATATAGCAAGTAGTAGAGAGTTTTTGGGAGTTACGTTAAGTAGCTAGCCACTGAAAATAAAGAAAAAAAAGGGTCCCTGAGTTGGGGCTTAGAGCAAGTTTTAGGCTGTGTGCGGCTGTTAATGTTGGAAATTAATCCCTCGTGCACGTAAAAATTAATAAATATTAACTAATTTTGTTTTGAAAAATTAATTAATATGATTTTTAAAGCAACTTTCTTATAATTGTTTTTTTTAAAAAAAATCGTATTGTTTAGTAGTTTGGAACATACGCGAAAAACGAGAGAGAGGTGGGTTGGGAACAATGGTTGTCGAACACAGACTTACAGTAGAGGTGACAGTCACCTCCTCTAATCTCTAATCTGGTACATTTCATCTAGTTCAGAAGTAAAACATACAGCACATTGCCTCCACCATATTAGCCCTAATTCAACATAATAATTCTACTTTATTTATTTGTTTTCAATGTATTGGTCTATTTATTTCATTATTTCATCCTCTTCAAGTTTGTGAAGAGGTTACCCTTACGTGAAGGGTGGCTCTTTCTCTTTCTTCTCTCTTCTCTCTATCCCATTATTTAGTCCTATATGTATCTTGGGGCTGTGTATTTAGATGCCCCTCTTAGCATTTTCTCAATTTTACAACCAACATATCGAAATGTCAAGGAGTAAATTAAGTCTGATAAATTTATTAATTAAATTGCTATTAAAAAGGCAGAACTATTATTTTTCTGTTGGCTTGACATTCCTTATTTGGTTATTTCTGTCTCTTTCCCAATATTACTTGAAAATATAGTTTATCCACCACCGGTAGATACTCCGGTCCATTTCACTCCAACCAAAAATAATATTGCAAAGACCAATGCACTTTTAAGTATTAGATTTTGTTAGCACAAAATTTATCCAACATACGAAGTCCTGTTAGATCTGCTTAACTCCAGTGCAGGTTCTAAATTTAGGATTTAGGGCATGCTAGTTAGTTTGATTTTGCAACTAACAATGTTAAAACATATATCCGCCGGAGATCCAATGTAAGTTGATTCACATATATATCAGCTAGCTAGCTGATACATCTGATAGCTGAAGCTCAAGATAATAATAACCCATCGGCTATAACTCTGATAAATGTTATATAAAATATACCAGTTTACTATAATTAAACTTATTAGCAACAATCTAATATATAGGATTTAACCAAGATAGTATAAGATTGAAGATAATAAGAAAAATCTATTTATCCGATACATATATACAAACTTGATGGATATATCGAATCAATCTAAAACAACAAAGTGATTAAATATTAACTTAGTCAGGATATCAGACCTAATCAAGAAAGTCCTAACTAAGCCGATACGACTCTAAATAGCGATGCAATTAGAGGTAGAGTCGATATATCTGATAGGCAATGCTCATAACAATCTAGTTAGAATATCAGACCTAACCGAGAAAGTTCTAATCAAGCCGATACCAACGAAGTTGATGGAACTTACTTCCTCACCAGACACCAAAGATCGAACTTAACCGATGTAACTCAGCTCAAGAGCAAGACCCCAAACTTGATATCTCGCCGGAGATCGAACATAACCGATGCAGTCCTGCACAAAAAAAAAAACCATCTAAAGGTTGACAATGCACTGAAATTTTATTGTATTGATCCGTGGATAGAATACAAAGACATTAAGTGTATATATTTATACCCTCGGATTTGTATGAGTTCATATTGGACACGACATAAGATTTCTTAACCAGAAAAGGAAAACAATCAATCCTTCTTATTTAATAGATACACTAAAAATATGAAACTGCCTTACCATGATTTTCACGATTCTTCCTTAAATTCAGTCTTATCTATAAAAAATATCTATAAATTGGTTTATTTACTTAACCGAATTCACTAAAAAACCGTATCAAATTTTAGTATTAACACTTTTCTCTCCAACCATCCTTTATTTAAATTTCTCCTTATTTTACCCTCAACCGCTTTCCACTTCTAATTACCTCTCATTTAATGAGGAACATCTAAGTTATTTTCACCCACCCTTAGTTTTTCTTTTGGTTGCTATAATTGCACTTAATATGGGATGGATGAAGTACGTAACAACCATTTCCTTTTATGCGGCAAGCTTACCAGTTTCGTTTGGGGGGGCCAATTCCAGTTTGGTTCTATGAATAATATACACATTACTACACAAATACTTTAAAATTCCACATGTATTATATTTTGAAAAGGCAATAATGAGAAAAAAAATGAAATGAGTTTATCGTTAAACACAATATAAAAGAATCGACTCAGCTAAAGTCGATGGAATGATCACTCATGCTTGGAACAAGTCGTGTGTCAATTCCAATCGATACCGGCAGGAACTTGTTTGGAACAACTGGGAATTCTGGTCAATAGCGCATGAATTTGTTTGGAACAACCGGGATTCAGACTGAAACGTTATGCCACTCGATACATACTGTTTTAAGTTGGTATATACTCTTTGCACGTTTGTTCTCTGAAATTGTGCAGGCATGTGATAGATTTCTGAAATCTTAAAATTATTTTAGGTCTAAACAGATGACAACTATGCCATGATGACAGTTTTGTGCGCGAACGTGACATACCATGATGATGCTATGTATCAATAGGATCCACTTAATAGCCATATATATAAATATAGTAGAAAATAATTAAAAAACAACATTTTCTCCTTTCTTTTAATTTTATTTTTTAAAATTTAAAAACATCCTTTTCTCCTCTAATTTTTAATTGGGTCTGTTGGCACTAGGTGACACCATGATATACCATACCAACGCATAGGGTAGATTGAACCCCATTTGAACTTACATAAGAGCATCTCCAATAGGGATCCTAAACACAGCCCCTAAACAATTTTTGAGAATTGAGAAAAAAATCAGATCCAACAAGACCCCTACTAAAGCACCTAAATTAGGAAGACATGTAAGGCTGTGTTCGCTGCTCCTTCTTCCCAAAATGCACAGTGAACACGGAAAACGGAGCGATCCATAAGCGCGTGATTAATTAAGTTTTAGCTAATTTTTTTAAAATGGATTAATTTGATTTTTTTAAGCAACTTTTGTATAGAAACTTTTTAAAAAAACACACCGTTTAACAGTTTAAAAAATATACGTGTGAAAAATGAGAGAAGTGAGTTGGAAAATGGGGAAAGAACAAAGCCTAAATTATCCCTCAAGCCCCCTGTCCTAGGGGCTTTCTCCCTGGCCCCTGTTCCACGCGGGAGAGAATTCCCACAGCCGCCGAGCCGCGCGCACTCTATTTTTCGCGCGAAACCTTCTGCTAGCGCCACCGCTAAAGCGCCGTCCTCTCCGGCTAGATCAGCGCCTGGATCAGCGTCGTCCTCTCCGGCTGGCCACCTCCTTCCTCGCCGCACTCCTCCCCAGCGGACCACCTCCCTGGCCGGCGACCTCCTCCCCTGCCAGCCACCTCCCACCCTGCGGCCTCCTCCCCACCCGGTGGCCTCCTGCCTGTGGGCGCCCCCCTTCTCGGCTGTCAGCTCGCCCGACGCCCTCCTCCCTGGCAGGCCACCTCCACATCCGGCGCCCTTCTCCCCGGCCGGCAATAGTTGAAGGTACTTTTTTATTTTTCAATGGATTTGTGGATGCAATTTGATAAGACCTGTTTTTTGTTGAGATCTAGCTTGTTGGACAGATAAATTGGATGTGTGTATTTAGAAATCTATGGTTGGAGCAAGTTTTTTTTTCGTCTGTTCAGAGATAAGCATGCGGAAATTTCTGTTCTTTTCAGATATTAGTAGGGGAAATTATATGGGATAGGTGGTTAATCGTGCCCGAACTGATCGTGTGAATGAATTGGTGAGAAAGAATCTGGTGGTGGGCACTTTGTTGTATTTTAATGATCATGATAAAAATCGACAATATCACAACTCAGTAGAGGATCAGTACTATAACTGAAATTGGCATAACTGAAATTGGCAGGGGATGATAAATTGGATCGAGCTAATATGGTTTTGGGCAATGTAAGTTTTGGGCAAAGCTCCTCCCCTTTCTATTACTGAAAAAGATAAATAGTTCTTGATGTACTCTGTAAATTTTGGTTGCGAATTGAAGCATTTGTCACTCTTTCATCACTACTAAAATTTTACATTTCCATGTATCGACTGTTTACAGAATGATAAGTTGAAACTGATGACAGTGGCATACTAATTGATATCATCTGTATTGTCAAACTTTTTGAGCATGGTGTAACTGCCTACTTATGTGCACTCAAATCTCCAGACTACTTACATTGCACATGTTCTGCATTAGTGCATGTGCATGACTTTAAGACACTGCCAGTTGAAATCTTGTGATCAAATGGTGCAAAAGGAAGTGCCAAAAGATCAAGCAACTATACTCGTAAGGAGGACATTCAATTGTGTATTTCATAGCAGAGCATTAGCTTAGATCCTATCATTGGCAATGAGCAACTAGGCATATTGGCAAAGGATTGCATAGCACTATCATGCTAACCGTGATTTTGAGTCTGATAGGAATGCAAACTCTCTTGAGCACCGTTGGGGTAACATTCAGACGGAAGTAAGCAAGTTTCAGGGCTGCCATGATCAAATTGAGTATCGACATCCAAGTGGCATACCACATCACATAGCCTATTGTGGTGATATGGAGACAGACAATGACATGTTAGTGAGGAATTTTCGTTTTCATTGGTGAATTATAAATCTTGGTGGCATGTTGTTGTATATGGCATTGTGCCCACACCATATTTACATGTTCGAAAATTTTGATTTTGAATTTGAATTGTGGTGTTTGAAATTGTGAATTTAAGTATGGTTAAATTATATGCATTAGAAATATTTATGGTTAAATTATTGTGGTGTTAAACATATTGTAAACATGGGTTGTCTGTTAAAATACAAGAGAAAAATAAGTAGGGGCTACCGCTAGAGTTAGAGGTATTTTTTGGTCCTTCGGAAATGGGCGAACCCTCATTTAACTTTTTGGGGTTTCAAAATAAGGTCTATTACCAGAGATGCTCTAACACCTATAACAATTTCAAGGTCCAAAAAATACATATCAAAAGGTAAGGAACACATCCGTAAAAGTTTAGAAACGCCCATCCGTAAAAGTTTAAAACCACCCATGTACCCTTACACTGTATACCGTCTACTCTGGCCGATACCAGAACATAACTGACACAATGACCGATACCTGAACATAACGGATAAGCTTTGACTTCTATCCCGCGCGAGTGCTGCAGAGACCAATGCAAAGCTCAATAAGTTTCATCTGAAACCAGTAGTAATTAATATGAATGCTTCCTTTCTGGATTCACGATTTTGTAAATTGATTTCCATGAAGTGTGCATAATTTGATGAAATTGTAACACAAGTTTCTGTGTGCTCACATGAATCATTTTTCTAACAACGTATCATGAATCTGAGACCTACAGACAAATACCAATCTGCTTTTCTTTGGTTGAGCAACCACAATTAACAACTTTGTGCCTTAGAGTGCAGCTCTTGCTACCGACGATGAAGTAGCCGAAGAACTGCGACCTGCTTGTCCCAGATATAGTCAATCAGTCTTGTCTTCCTGTGCTCCAATCTCCTGTAGGTAGTGCTCCGCATCCAACGCCGCCATGCAACCTGCATAAGATCAATGGGATAAGCTAATTCACCGGAGATGCATTTTCAAGCAATAGATCGCAGCTTTGGGCAACAGCTAACAGAATGGACAAAGTTGAACAGTTGTTTTATTTTCTTTTCAAAAAGTGGACCCCTTAGTAACAAAATAGAAACCATGTCAATATTAGGTTCCGTTTGGTAGAGTTCAAACTCCTAGATTTAACTCCAGGAGTCTAGAGTGGAGTTGTGGAGCTGGCTAAACCCAGCTCCACCTCTCTAGTTCATTTTGTGAGAGAACTTGACCTAGCTCCACTCCCATTTTAGGTGGAGTTGAAACTGTTTGACTGAGCTCCACCTCCAGGAGAGGTAGAGCTAGAGCTGGAGCTATACCAAACAAGCCCTAAACTATTGCTTGGCCAAGCCAGTCACTTTGGGGAGTCAACATAGAAATGGCCTTTGGCCCTCAATATTCTGAAGCAATTAATGCAAGTAACAAAAAGGAAATGGTTTTATCCTATACTTTCCGATTTGGATACTATTACTTTACCTCTTTTAATAAAGAACCGTACATATGCAGCCACATGGATGGTCATACAAACTTCATTGTGCCTTCTGGCCTTGTGTACATTTCACTATGAACGCATTCTTTAACTTCAATATTTTGCCCACACTTAGCATTTCATCCAAGTACTCAAATTTCTCTTGGTTTTACCATTCTACTTTCTGTTCGCGATCAAAGCTTAAAATTAATCATTCACTGCAGTATTATGGTGAAGTTAAACTTGGAATCTTGTTGGCTCTTAAGTGTTCCAGACTTTCAGTTATTCAATCACTATAAAGCATGGAACCATCAAAATATATAGCAAAAGCAAATACAGTTCCCAAGGTAATGACTAACAAATTTGAGCAAAAGAAATAGAGAGAAACATGTTCACAAAACACTACTGATTACAGAGGTATCGTATCTTCACAAAACTTCTAGAAAAAAGTTAAAAGGTGAACCCCTCATAATTTCCTCACAGACTCACTCGTCTCATACTCAAGCTAGATCTATACAGATCTAACCATGATTCACATAATCTGTATATTTAGTATTAGCAGCTTGTAAAAGATAATTTCAATTTCAGAAAGAATGCACACTTTCTGCAAATTCAAAATGATCATGTGTAGCTTGTATTTAGCATTTCATAAAAACTAAGCAATACAAAAAAGCTGTAGACAAGGAATGGGACCCCCCTAACTGTTGCCATATAATTAGGTGAGTTAGGCCAAATGATTATAAGCCCCAAGTAGATGTTGCATAGTTCCTTTTCTGCCTGTATGAGAATTGCCCTTGATAAAAAATCCATATGTTCTTTAATTGTCCAACAACTTGATCTTTCCAAATGAAAAATCAGCAGCATTGGTAGGTCCTATCTGCATGTGTAGTGAGTTAATGATAGACTTCTTTAAGTTTAAAGCTACTGCCTACCGTTAGCTGAAACTCCCTGAGGAACTCAAATCTTTGAATGTTATTTGCAAATAACAGAGAAGGAATCTCATGAATTAAACAATGAGCAAGCAGATGTTTTCAAGATCCTGTTTGATAAGAAGGCTTATCCTGTTCTCAGGTTTAAGACACAGATTTAAGATCCAGCTACTCCAATTAGGCAGTATGAAGTGCTAATAAGTAGTAACAACACACCATGTATACACCCTAATAAAAAAAATATTTCCTACCCAATTCCTAAGAAACCGGAAGGAGATTAAAATTTTCACATTTCAGATGCAGATAGAATCAAACATGCTCTTCCCTCTTCTTTTTTATTGTTTTAATGTACTGGTTACACATGCTAATTGAAAATTTTACTTACACGCTTCATACATACAGTACAATTTGATCATCTTGGACACCACAAATTGCAGTGTTGGTGGCAAATGCACTACCAGCATAACCATCTCAGGAAAATGTATGGATACTACATGTTCTGCTATTGCTCCAGAAATTCCCATATGGATGTGTTAAAACCGATACATTTCCAATCACCATGTTGCCAGCTTATATTCCTCAATCAACTTCACAAACAACCCCTAGCACAACATTGTAACACCAAAACAACCGCAGCTAGCAATCTAACCATAATGGAGGCATAATATTGAGTCAGCTCAAACTTGCATCTGATTACTATACCCCTTGGAAAACAAGTTAGCGATCCATGGCAGTGAATCAACCGTCGCATCACCTCCACAGTCCACACTTATAGGGAAATTTCTTTAATATTATATACAAGTCCTTTCCATAAGTTATTATATTCTTATTTGGCTTTCTAAAAAACCAAATTTAATATAGGGAAAGTCCTGTTTATGCCACCAAGACAAACCCCATTATGCATATGTACCACTACTTTTTGTGCTTCTCATTTATATTACAGTTCAATCAGGCATTTCTTGTAATTGCCATTTTCACAACAATCCGTCAGTTCGGTCAGTTAGCGAACCAACATAGCACATTATATCCTCATAGTACCCGTACCCACCTATGATGCGCAAATATGGCTGCTTTGAATGGGTACTTTGCAAGTATAGTAGAGATATAGGTGTTCTTTAAGTTATGCCCTTCTTATTTTGCTTTGTAAAATCATAATTTTAACATGGCTAAGTCTAAGATGTTCGGTTTTCCATCTATATGCACGAGTTAATTTTACAATTGACATTTGTGAACAAAAATGAGCGATGGACATGTTCAATACAAAAGCCACATTGTTTGTTATTAAAAATACATAGATTATTCATTTTCCCATAGCAAATGCACAGGCATTTTAGCTAGTATCACCAGAAAACAAAAGGTATTATGTTATGGTTTTACCCCTGAACCTTTCCTCAGACAAGCAGTGAGCCCGTGAAGGTCTTCGATCTAAATGCCGATATACCAAGTAATTGCAATGCTGAATTACCAAAGGCAATATGCTCCAATCGCCACAAATATGCATCATACTCTGGTATATATTAAGCAAAATTACAGAAAAAATATGTAGAAAAGCTTTGAGTAGTATACCTGATCCCGCGGCAGTAATGGCCTGGCGATACTTCTTGTCCTGAACATCACCAGCGGCGAAGACCCCCTTGACGCTGGTGTGAGTGGAGCCGGGCTTGGTGACGACATAGCCATCGGAGTCCAGCTCGAGCTGCCCACCGAGAAACTTTGTCGCTGGCTCGTGTCCAATGGCGAAGAAGAGCCCGGCGACCTGGAGGTCGGAGACCTCGCCGCTCACCACGTTCTTGACCTTGACGCCGGCCAACGGACCGCCGTCGGCGCAGCCGTACGCCTCCACGACCTCGGAGTCCCAGACGACCTGGATCTTGGGGTTGGAGAGGGCCCTGGCCTGCATGATCTTGGACGCGCGGAAGGCGTTGCGGCGGTGGATGATGTAGACGCGGGACCCGTACTTGGTAAGAAAGTTGGCCTCCTCCATGGCGGAGTCACCGCCGCCGACGACGGCGATGGGCTTGTTCCTGAAGATGGGCGCGGCGCCGTCGCAGACGGCGCAGGCGGAGATGCCGCGGTTCCAGAACGCGTCGGAGCCGGCGAAATGGAGGCGGCGGGCGACGGCGCCCGTGGCCACGACGACGGCGTCGGCGTGCACGATGGTGTCGTCGGAGGCGACGCGGAAGGGGCGAGACGAGAGGTCGACGGCGGTGACGGTCTCGGAGAGGATCCTGGTCCCGAAGCGCACGGACTGCGCGCGGCAGCGGTCCATGAGGTCGGCGCCGAGGATGCCGTCGGGGAAGCCCGGGAAGTTCTCGACGTCGGTGGTGGTGGTGAGCTGCCCGCCCGCGGCGATGTCGTTGGCGAGGAAGCCCTCGAAGAGCACGGGCTTGAGCTCGGCGCGCGCCGCGTAGACCGCCGCCGTGTGCGCCGCCGGCCCGCTCCCGATGATGCACACGCGCGTACGCAGCGGGCCCGCGGCCGCCTCCTCCATCCCGTTCGCCGACGCGGCTGCGGCCGTCGCTGACCCGGACGCGGCGGCGGCGGCAGGCGCGAACTGGCGGGACCTCCGGAGCAGCGCCGCGAGCTTGGAGCAGAGGCGCATCAAGGACGGCGGCGGCGGCGGCGGAGGTGAGGTTTTCTTTTTTTTTTTTTTCCCTTCTTGGCGGCTTCGGGCTCGGGTATCGGGCCGTGCGGACGAGTTGGGCTCGAGCGGGCCGACGCGCGGGTGGGTGGCTGGATCGTGTCGCGAGTCGCGAGAGGGGAGAGATTTTATGGGATTTTGTGCGCGGTTGTGTATGTGTTGTGTGGCCGTCAGCTTTCTCGTTGTGTCTGCGCAGAGCAAATGTTGGACACGGCTGCGTTGGTTGCTATACAACTTGCTGCTGGTGTGTACAGATGTGATGTTCAGTTTTCTGCTCGGTTGGTTTTACACTTATATGTGACCTGCGGCGAAAGCCATTGAGAGAAAGCATAGCTAGAGTTATTTTATAAACAACCAATAATTTATAATTTAGAGTAAACACGAATCTAAATCTTAAATTCATGTTAGAAAACTGTAGAGCTAAATCGAACAAACAAATAAATGGTATACTCGGCTAACCTAGCTGTTGTAGCATAGCTGCTACTACCGTAAGAACTGTGAGTTTGATTATGTTGGTGTTTTTGTTTTGCACCTACATCTAGTGCTACAGAGCAAGTTCTAAATTTATGAGAAACATGAAGAATTAAGTAAAACTTAGAACAAAATAAACAATAATTATAGAGACAAAGCGGCCTTGACACTACTCCATAATTATACCTACTTTCACCTTATTGGTATTGTGGAGCTAGAGTACAGCAAAACACTCTTTTCTTAATCAAATCCGTGGTGGAGAGTATCTTTCACGGAGCCAAATCCAGATTAGCCAATTATAAATTTAGAGCTTTAACCTATTATGCTTGTTTAGACTTCACAAATTTTCTTTTGGCTCAAGCACTACAACACGTATAAAATATTTCCATTTCAAAATGGTCTAAACAACTCTTATGTGTATTTCTGAATAAGTGAATTGCTTATGCAGTGGTTTTTGTGATTGTCTAGTGTGAAAGTTATGCTCTACTTTGGTGGACAGATGGGAGAAACTTATATGCTTTTCTTTGGTTGAATGGAAAAGCTATCCACAGAAGCTTCCATTGAGAATATACTTACAAAGTTAGGCATTCATATTGTTGTCAAAGTTCGTTGTCGGCTCGACATGTACTGGCCAAACCGGAAAAGAATCCTGTCGTTGTTTATTTTGATTCTTGTCATCATGTTCAGTGCCCCAATGATTATGATGGTATTAGTATTTTTTTTCGTTAATCAACGTTTGAGTTTGCCTGCTTTGGGTGTTTGTTTTTCTCAAGTTGGGAAAGAAGGAAGCACGAAGCCACACAAGGGAGAGGGACATGCTACTGAATACCCTCTAGCTTTCAGATCTGTGCCAGCATTTATTCAGGTTTTCTACTGGGATTTGGTGTACTAGAATATTGTTCAATTGATCCTTTTTCAAGAGGAAGACCTGATTAAAATAAAGGGAAAAAGGTTGATACTGCTCATTGATCACTGACCCATTGTAGATTTGTGCTCGGAATTCCATCATGCTAACTAATGAGAATGGGCCTTCCTCTGTTGCTTGTGGCCCTTTCTTTTGCCTGCATATGTGCTTGCTATCACAATATGTGGCAACAAAATTTTCATTCCATTGTTTCTTATAAAAAAATCACTAGTCTTTGTACAGCTACTAAATAATATTAACTGTTTATTATAGTTCCAATTAATGGTCTTCACAATCTCTTCAGATTTCTAAAGAGTAACCTGTGCATCTCCGCCGGTTTATTTAGAATTGACTATGATATTTATCAATGTCTTACAAATTGGCCGTGATCTAGAGAGCATCTTATCTTTTTTTAGAAAACCAAAACTTTTCCATACTAATTCGAACTGATACATTTTATTAAATAAAAGTGTTAGACTAGACGAGATCAACAACTTCTTAGTTAAAGACCTTTTGATTTGATCTCATTAATTTGTATGTTCAAATATTCGCTAAAATGTTGAAGAAATTTCAAAAAATAATTTAAATTTCTTTCATATGAATTCAGATGGAGACAAATTTTATATAAAACTTTTTGATCACGAGTAGATATACAACTTTTATAGTTGATGATTTTTTGATCTAAAATTATTTATCTACCTAAATATATGACTGCTTTGTTGGCTAGATCAACACTAACCCTACAATTATTTTTATATCTTTTTTCATAAATTAACTATTGCTGGTTGGCTATCTTCATTTTTTTTTCATTCCGTCGACTAGACCTACAACTTTTCAAAATCTTTTTCATATTGCTGCTAGTTGGCTATCACATAACTTCACCCGTCCTCTTCCTCTCCCCAGCCAATTACCAGCAATAATAACTCAATAGTTTTTTATGTTATTACTGTTGGTTGGTTATTACGGTATTACCCATCATCTCATGTTCTCTCTCTTCCACGCGCTACCGCCACCCTCTCCTTTCACCGGTGGAGAAGGGGTTTTTAACCCTAGTTCGTAACCGCCTCTAGTCCCGGTTATGCAACCGGGACCACGGATCCGGGACTAAATATGCCCATCTTTAGTCCCGGGTGAAATAACCGAGACTAAAAAGCCATCTTTAGTCCCGGTTGGTAACACCAATCGGGACTAAAAATGGTAGCGCCACGTGAGACTAAATATACCCATCTTTAGTCCTGTGTGAAATAACCGGAACTAAAGAGCCATCTTTAGTCCCGGTTAATGTTACCAACCGGGACTAAAGATATATATTTTTAAAGATTGCTGGTTCTGCTAGCTGCTTGTTTATATATTATGTATATATATGTATAAATACATGTATATGCATAATACATGTGTATGCATAGTATATCTATATATAATTTATAATATATTGCACACACATATATATGTGATAAATACATATTTATCACATATATATGTTCCTTAAATATATGCACTCAAGTAAATATATACTCATATTAGCGAAATGTACTCACACACATGTATACACATCTAAATACATACATATGTAACAATCCTTCGTTATTCTTATTTCTATAGTATATTACAAATAAACTTAAGACAAGTTATACATAGGGATCATGATCAATAAGCCTTCCATCGTAGTGGAATTCTCCCGCAGGATCAATTATTTGTTTATTGATAAATCCCATCAATTGTTCTTGAACAACCTTTATAAATTTTTCATTGGATAATTTTTCCCTCATGTAAATAATCTATCATTTGAAAAAAAAATTGTGATATAAGTATATGATGTCAATAAGAAATCGATGGGATAATGTATGAATGATTTTTACGTACTTCCAGATCTTTGTCACTGTTGATTTGGTGTACAATGTAGTGAGTATATTCGCAGGCGTAGTAGCCGCACAAGTTATTCTCATGCTCTGTTTTGCACACTTAAGGAGAAACAATGAGAGATTTAATGGACTAGTTTTTTCTAGAACAAATTAACGATTCAATATGTTTTTGGAGTATGTACTCACCGGAAAATTAAACCTCCTACCAAGTTTTTCTTTCCAAACCCCGCAGACCAATGTACGGAACTTTGCTCATGCCCCATGTACAGTTGGAAGCTATGATTAAATATCGGAGATCTGCATAGTAGCAATAGCAGTGTTCGTAATTACTGTCAGTTGAATAGATGGCATTACCTATATATCACTTCAAAAATCTTGTTGAAATTAGACTCCGGTTTATCCATTGAGTCATAGACATGGACTTTGCATAGTGAAAGGTCGAAGAGGAGAAGGACCCAGTGGAATCTGCAAATTACGTGAGACAATACATATGTCACAGTATCAGTATGAGGAAGAAGTTGGTACAAATTAGAAAGATAGTTCAAACTCACGCTGTGTTATAGGGCAATAGTATGTAGGTCTTGTAATGCTGCTGCACCAAGAAATAAACAATATTGTCCTCTGTAGCCTCCTCAAAGTCCTGTATCATTTCGACATTAACTTTGCGGGAATCCATGAATCCAATATTGTAAATCCCCTGTTTACGGCACGATTGAATCTCCATTGTACAAAGGATAAAAATATTTGCATCAACTATCCGTACGGTGTAACCATTGAACGGTACAGACAAGGAGCTAAGGAACAAAATTAATTTTGCTAAAACGATACATACAAAACCCAGCAGCTGAGAATGGAGACGTCGAGGGCGTCTAGTTGGTATACATCAAATATATCCTCGAAGTTGATCCACATGACATCATCTCCTTGATAGTAATCTGTGTTCCTTATCCTCACTCCAACCATCGTTCTACCTTTGGATGAACGTTCAATGTACCATTGATGGAAGCAGTACATTTGTGTGGAGAGGGTTTTCACCTGAACAGGCTTGACAAGCGGTTCACGGAGTTTAAATTTGTATTTTAAATCAGCTTCGGCTGCTTTGGTTATTGGTGCATTTCCCACCAGCTGCTCCCTGTTCAGACCCGTCTCTTTCATCCATTGCCTTAGTTGATTTTTTTTATTTTTAATTTTTGTTATTAAAAGTTTTGCAAAAATAATTTTTAGTTTGAAAGTTCTACAAAAGTAGTCTCCCGCCGCCCTCTTACAGGGCGATTATTAAAAATCGCCCAACCAACGGGCGGTTTTTGTGACGTGGCAGACGGCCGTTGGCTCTCTGCCGACGGCCGTCTGCACATTTTGCAGGTGGCCCCCTAACCGCCAACCTAGAGGGCGGTTTTTACTGTGCTGGGGGGCCGCCTGCAAAAGGGCGGCGGGGGGGCCTGGAATTTTGCAGGCGGCCCCCTTGCCGCCCTTTGGAAGGGCGGTTTTTAACCCTCCACTGAGATTAGGGTTCCCATACGTTTTATTATACTTGTTATCGAAATATTCGGTAAAAAATTTTAGTAATCCATCGACTTGAAAACTAATAAAAGAGGTGTAATGATTATAAATTTCTTTGATGTAAACTATGATATTTGGATGAATAAAAGTAGGTAACACGCACTGTGAGAAGAGAAAAATCAGGTATATTTTATAAAGGTAAAGACTAGGTGAAATTGTCGATCGAGGATGTGGTGTGTGATTTTGAAGCATTAGGTTAATGATCTTGTAGAAACAAGAAGAGTATGTAAAATTTAGTAAGTACCGGATGATATATTGTTAGGTATTTGTACTGCATACAATTGTAAGGAAAGGATCGTTACGGGGCAGCAAAGAACCATGTTAATATATCTGATATTTTTTATTTGTACGCATGCAATACACCATCATAATTAAACATCGTAATGATAAGGTAGGAAAAAAGTGCGATGGATACACGATACAAATTTGTTGCTCAGAGTGGAGATTGCGTCATCCTACTAGCTCCTTCTATCTGAGTCAATATGCGTTGCATTTTCATGGTCCTTCAATCGTTGGTACTCTCTTTCTGTTTCAGAATCTGTTATCTGTTGGCCATGATAGGATGGAGTAACAATGTCGATCCACTGAGTAAATCGACACATCCTTGGATTGCCCTATGAAATTATTGCAATTAGTGAGTAAGGGTAGAAATATTGTGCAAATCGAAGGGCAATTTGGAAAAAGTTAGACATACAACGAAATCGTTGTCTACATTGGGGCAGACAAAATATCTCCTGCCAAATGTTTGTTCTGCAAAGGAGGTAGCAACCTGGCAGCGATCTCGACAACCACACTTGGGACGCTCTGACCATTTAGGTAACCCTAATGGATTGTTCCTCCAATCTAAGCTTGCAATTTGTACCCGATGTTCGTACTCCATCCAAGCATGAATGAATTGTGTGGTGGGTTCAGGTTGTGTTATCGGCCCGCCGTTGGAAGTAACTCTGGCCGTGTCGATCCATTGTATGAATTGACATTTCCTTACATCCTCCTACGTACACACATTATGGGGATATATAAGGCCATGATAAGAGTGATGCGCGATGAAAAGAAAAATTGCACTTACGACAAAGTCATCATCGATAATGTTTGGACACGCGAAGCATCTTTGTCCGCGAGTTCGGTGCCTTACGGACCGTATGACCTGACAACGGTCACCACAATGACACTCTGGACGTTCACGCCATGTCGGGAGTCCCAGGGGATTGACCCGCCAATGTAAAGTTTCAGCAACAATTCGGCGTTCATATTCATCCTTCCGTCGTAGGTACTCCGATCTTGTTTCACTACGTGGGTATGGACGTGTTCCATCCGATCGTGGGTTCTCCATGTCTACCCACTCAATGAAGTTGCACAGTGTAGAATATGACTGCAAAATATGTTACGATTATGTACAGATTAGTTAGTGTTCTATCTAGTGGAACTGCGAGTAGACGAACCATACCTGATCAACGTTAGCGCATTGGAAGAATCTCCTGCCTCGAGTTTGTGCCATGATGGATGACTTCAGTATGCATCCATCCCCACAATCGCACAAAGGACGGTCACACCATGGGGGAAACCAACCGGCGAAAGGATCGCTTCGCCAGTTCAGACGCTCAAGAAATGGTGGTTCCATTACGGGAATTTGTGCGATAGGTGGAAGAGCTGGTATGAACGGGTTGCCTTCGACTGGTCAATTATATAGCCCCTCACGTAGTGCAATATATCTGCACCTAAAAAAAGTTGTATAGTTCAATCGATGTGACAAGACGAGCACGCACCAACTCGTCTCACTTTATGACAGTATGCAGCGCCGAAAGTTGATCGTGACAATTCGTGTTGTGGTGGACTGTGCGCTTTAGTGGAACTGACAGTACCGTGATGCGCCGAAAGTGTGTTGTCGTACGCATAATTTATTGTACCATGGTACGAACGATAAGGACGATAAAAGGGAGAGAACCAAATGGAGTAGTAAAACCAATAGTAGTACTGATTAACAGGTACAAAAGGCAAAAGACAAGTAAATCACAAGTAATAAAGTGGTAGTACACTACTGACGAGGCCTCTTGCCCCTGTCCCTCCTACCCTGCGCTCTAACGTGTCCCTGAGAGTACGTTAGCCGGTTCGGTGGAACAGCACGGCCTACTCTCCCCGCCTGAGCTGGTGTGACATCCGGCTGCTCCTGGGTATGCGCCTCTGGAGCTCCTCCAAGCTGAGAGGAACCTAGTATGTCCTGGTCCTGCCCTCCCTCCAAGTCGTCGTCGTAGAAATGGCCAGTAGGACCTGACCCACCGGCGTGAGAGGAGGAGGCACCTGTACCGAAGATCCCTGCGTGAAACCCTGTAGAAGAATGACCATCATTTTCATATAGGTATTTACTAGTACTAACAAAGATTACATTACCGTGTGGCCAAGGGATCGACGATCTGGTGGAAGAGCTGGCGAAGGCACCAGAAGTGTCGGTGAACGCGCCCGTCGTGCCGGCGAACGCTGCGGCCGAGCCTGCGAACGCGCCGGACGTGCCTCGGAATGCGGAGGTCGTGCCTGCGAAGCCCGTGTCGAAGCCGGCGAACCCGCCTGAAGGCATACGAGGTCCTGCGACGATGGAATGTTAGATCACGATGTAGTTATGTCTTTCTACAAAATCAAGAACATAATAGAACTAACCTCTTGGGGGAGCAGTACCATGTGAACCCCCCGCTGTAGGTCGTGTGGGACCGCCTGCACGGGCGCGTGGACGTGGCTGTACAGGACCACGTGGAGGAACGGCGGCGAGTGCGCTGCGACAGGAGAAGACGCGCATGACCGAGCGCATCTTGCCCCTCATCCGGTCGAACACGGCCCTCTGCTCAGGCTCAGTCAAGTACAAGCCTGCGTCCAACCTCAGTGCAATGGCATTCATATCTGCATTGATAGCCCGTGCGGTGTCGGCCTATTCAACGTGAAAGTAAAAAGTGCAGTTCATGTCACTAACGGCATAAGACAAATTAAAGAATTGAAGAAAGTTATACAATGGCGACGTACCCCCATGAAGTAGTCTCGGTCACGGTGCGTGGGATACACGTCCGTCACAGCGGGAAGGTGCGGCTCAGGGACGGCAGGAGTGAATGTGACACGCGCACGGGTGCGAGGTAGGTACCAGCGGAGGTAGTCACGGTAGTGCTCCTCAGTGTGGACGAAAAGCTCATCGACCACCTCTTCTGTAGCAATCACCCAGTCATCAATGTAGTGCTGTACCCGGGGAGCCCAAAGTGCGCCTGCTTGCTGTCCTCGTCGAGTCAACCTGTCGAGAAAGGTAAATTTTACGGCTCGATGAGTTAAGTAAAACATTGCAATTTTAAATATTACTGTTGGCACTCACGAGTGGTCTCCGTGCGGTACGGGGGGGTTCATGTTGCCCGGGAAACCCTGCCGCAAACCAAACTGTCTCAGCACACGCTGCGGGCAGTGAGGCTCGACGCAGATGTCGAACACCAGAGGCACCGTCGTCAGCCAGTAAGCCTGGTCGCGGGTGCACAACGACGAGAGTCCTAACGGTGCTCTCGCAGCAACGGCCTCAGCTCTGTAAGGCTCCCAGATGACGTCGTTCGGCTGGAGAAGGTCGAACTCGAACACGAACTCCGGGTAACTACGTCTGACCTGGACGTGAGCGTACCGACGCTGCAACATACGGAAGATCAGATTGTAACATCACATTGAGACATGTTATGTGCTTACAAGAAAGTAGTATGTAAAGTAAACGATTCAAACAGTTTGGTTTACACGTACCGTACGTCGACACCAGTACGTCCCCATGGTGGGTCCGTCCTCTGGCCACTGCGCGCTGGGAGCAACTCCGAAGGGTGCGGGGTCTACCACAGGTCGTCCTATGGCAAACCTCTCAGCGGCCCATAGCTGAACCAACATAGGGCAGTCAGGGAAGATCGCTCCCGCGTCGGTCTTCCTGCACGACTCACACAGCGCACGGTACGTGGCCGCTAGCACGGCAGATCCCCAACTCCACTGGGGCACCTCCTCTGGCTCAGAATCCGCGATGGACCGTGCGTAGTGGACCAGACGGAAGTCGACTGCGTGCCCGTGTGTGTTGGTGAACATCACCCAACCGAAAAGCCAAAGCAAGTACGCCTCAAGGGCGCGTCGTACCGAGTACTCATCGGCGTCAGGGTCCAGCTGGTCCATCTGCAATTAATAATCAAATGGTAGTATAAACCGATATGTTAATTGCTAAATCCTATAGAAATGTACTACTCGTGTACTTACAGTGAACTGAAGCAGCCAAGCCTTGGTAGGCCCGACGGTAGTGTACGCTGGAAGGGGGTTGGGCCCTCCTAAACCTGGACGGCGCATCACGTGCGAGAAGCGCGCGGTGATATCCTCCTTCCACCCAGCACCACCATCGACGGGACCTACGGGGTCTCCAGCGAGTGGTAGCCCAAGCAGGAAGGACACGTCCTGCAGTGTCGGAGCCATCTCCCCACACGGAAGATGGAACGTGTGCGTCTCCGGTCTCCAGCGGTCCACAAGAGCAGCAAGGAGTGACCGATCCACATCCCACCGCTTCGCCGGGTCACGCTCGTCCGCTCCCGCATCGACAAGCCTACAAAGCGGAAGAAGGCCTGCCGCACACAACCTGCATAGATTACATTGTAAGCATTAGTACAGAACCAGATATCGTACATACGCCTAAATAATAATCGCCAACAAATATTTACATAGACGTACCAAGGAATGTGCCGTGGGTCGATACGCAACAACTCTCGTCCCGTACGTGGACGGAAGGTGCTAAGCTGTGCACCCTGGACTGCAGACAGCCACGACCGGTGGTTCCTGTCAATCCCCCGGTCGAACAGCTCCGGTGTGTCGTCCGCCATACCTGCATCATAAATAATTATCGGAAAGAAAGAAATTATTATTTCAAAATACCTTACAACAGTTCATAACTACATAACTTACAATTATTAACAAATATGTGAAAACATATATTCTGTGACAGTACAAAATATTTCGGCTTCAAAATAACTGCAAATACACAATACGAGTACCAGTTACGAGAACTGCAACATAAAAATGCAAATACCACTGTCGCCAGTCCGAATACACACTGCAATTACAATAATATTGTACTAACGCATTACAGCAACCTGAATTGAAATGTGACGGCAGAAGTACATACTCCGAACACTACAAATAACACACGAGCAGTCTAATTCGTAACTCGATAGCTATGTTACACCATGGAATCGCCTGGCACTCGAGAACGCCTTGGCCGTGGATGCCTGCTTGTTGTTCCTTCCCCTGGTGGTCGCCTTCCATCACTTCCCTGTCCAGACGGGCTAGCATCAGCGCCGCTAGGAACTTCTGCATCCTTCGGGCATTTCTTGTACGTATGGCCACGCTCGTCGCACCTGCTGCAGCGTAGAGTCCTCCCACCTGCCTCGGACTCATCCATGTCGTTCCTGATGCGTCTTGTCTTACGCCGACCCTTCTTCACCCTTAGCTTGGATGGATCAGGAACGTAAAGAACTTGGGGCCTCAGAGTTGTGTACGTCCCAGAGATGCCGAAGCCATATATCTCCTCACTCCATGTATGAAAGATTGCTTCTTTCCTAAAATAATGTGATGCGTACACATCGGGACATATGCCACAATCACCGGCTGCGGCAAGTATGTGTGAGCATGGCAGGTGTCGAAGCTTAGGCTTCATACAACTACAGCTACATCCACCATCCGCCTTCAGGACACATTCCTGCACTGCTTGCTTACGATAGATGCCACGCCTGCTCCTATCAACACACATTACTTCGTACCGATGAACTTGTGTGCCTTGAGCAACAACTCTATGCCTCCGTGCCTTTTTGATTTTATCTTCCATGTACTTAGTCACGACGTGGCCAAATACTACATTGTTATTACTCATTGATGGACCAATTTTCTGGTAACGATCCCTGAAGTATGCCTGTGTGCCGTGAAGGATGAATTCAACAATAGCAACCAATGGAAGTACCCGAACTCCGCGCATTACCCAATTGTATACCTCAGCCAAATTAGTTGTCATTATGCCATACCGAGATCCATCAGTGTCGTACAACAATGACCACTTCTCCTTAGGTTCATTCTCAATCCAATGTGTGAAACATCTGATGGATGACCCCGACCTCCTTCTCATTGTCGGTGGGTCGTCATGTAAAGCACCAAGAGGTATTGGAGTCTCGTCACCTTCAACTTGTGATCGGCGAGATTGCTCGTCAGTTTGCTTCGTTGTCAACTCATCCAACCTTCTCCACAGCTCATTAATTTTTTTCTCTTGATTTTGAGAACACAGCCTCTTGAAAAGATCCATAAGATGCTTGTTCTTGAATTGCTTGTAGAAGTTAGCACCCATGTGACGCATGCACCACCGACTCCGAACATCATGCCACTTTGCTGGTAGTCCCTTCTCATCCCAACCATTCTGCAAGTAGTCAATAGCCCGCAACATGCCGACATGACGGTCATGTATAAGGCAAACATTGGGTCTCATACGTACAACTGCTATGCGCACTCTCTCTAGGAACCAGTACCAGCTTTCAGTGTTCTCACTCTCTACAAATGCAAAAGCCATAGGTAAAACCTGATTGTTACCATCACACCCAATTGCTATCAATATCTGACCACGGTATTTACCAGTTAAAAAAGTTCCATCTATGCATAGAACAGGTCGACAGTGCACAAAAGCGTTTATGCAACCACCCAATGAGAAAAAGGTTCTTTGCAACACCATCTTCGTTGGATCATTAGCCAATGGAAATGTGTGGAGGTCATAGTAAGTATTACTATTCCTCTGGGCAATGGTTGATAACAGACGAGGCAAATTATCATACGATGCTTCAAATGTTCCATACCTCATCTCAAGAATTTTTTGTTTAGCTCTCCAGGCCTTCGCATAGCTTATCGTGTACTTGAATTTGTTTTCAATGTGGCTGATAATAGATCTTGGTTCAAAGCCAATGTTAGAAACAACACTACCGTACATCTCACTTGCCACGAAAGCTGATGTGATATTCCGGTGATACTTTTCCACCCCTTGTAAATAGCACTGGTGCTCGGTCACAATGCTAACTTTCCAATAATCATTCCATTTCCCCTTATATGCCTGCACACGCCAGGGACAATCTTCCTTCATGCACCTCACTTCATACACATAGTTCGTTGATTTGACCACCCTAAACTCTCTCTGCAAGGAAACTGCCCAATGCTTGACCGCCTCCTTCATCTCATCCTTATGAGCATACCTAGCACCCTCAATTACCTCGTTCTCCTTATATTCCCACGGTACATGATGACCCTCTGAGATAACTAGTCCAGAGAAATCCTCGTTGGTCCAATCAGTGGACATTACATCACCTTCCTCATCGGATGATGCGTCGCCCTCCGCTTGCTCATTATCCGAATCTTCCCTCTCCATTTCATCAACGATTGTATGGACCCTCTCCCCCTCATCCGCCATGCCCATAGCCTGCTGTACCCTTGTTTGGTTTTGCTCACTTTGCATCGATGGTCCAACGACATCACCCGCATTGCTAGGACCCTCGACATCATCGGTTCTCACTGAAACATTTGCATCTTTTTCCTGCACCGACACAAATATAACAAGGGGCCATGACCGTTCAAAAGCCATCTCCACATAACGTCTCCATACAACAGTACTATCCATCGGCATTAGTTCCCAAAAATAACCTTCTGTTGCACGACTCACTACAACAGATATTGACATTGTGTACACTTCTTGGTCTATTCTAAAACCTCTCAACAACCAACTATAAATTGACTGAAATGTTCTCTCTGCAGGCCTGTCGATGCCCTTAGATGTCATTACAAAATCTGACAAATCAACACCTTCTGGACCAAATCTAAGATTCCCTTCACCGTGAACTATCTGAAATAGGACCTTACTTGACATTGTGCCTGATTAAAAAAATAACTATGTTAACTATGTTCATCCCGTACTGATAAGATCTAACATCATGTTCATCGGTACTCCGCACTAATTTACAATTTCTCCAATAATGTTCTGTGTCCTATGTCCACAGTTCTACAAATAGATGGCGTGCTTCAAATCGAACTAAACTACATTTTTCAATTTACACTATGGCCTAAGTCTCAAATCCTACTAAAATCTACTATATTCTACATCTACACAAAAGTGTTGTCTTCTATAGATCTACTAAAAATTAACGAACTACAACTGCAATTGACCCTAAATTAACAACACATTGTAATGTGATGTATTTACCTGTGATGAACTCCGCAAACCAGCAGGGCTTCGCCGCTTTCCTTCTGCTCCCCCTCACCCCTCCCTCTTTCTTTTTTTCTGGAATTTCGAGTGATTATAATGCGAATTTCAGGGAGGGGAAGGTTCTTATAATGGTGGGGTTAAAAACCGCCCTTCCAAAGGGCGGCAAGGGGGCCGCCTGCAAAATTCCAGGCCCCCCCGCCGCCCTTTTGCAGGCGGCCCCCCAGCACAGTAAAAACCGCCCTCTAGGTTGGCGGTTAGGGGGCCGCCTGCAAAATGTGCAGACGGCCGTCGGCAGAGAGCCAACGGCCGTCTGCCACGTCACAAAAACCGCCCGTTGGTTGGGCGATTTTTAATAATCGCCCTGTAAGAGGGCGGCGGGAGACTACTTTTGTAGTACTTTCAAACTAAAAATTATTTTTGCAAAACTTTTAATAACAAAAATTAAAAATAAAAAAAATTCCCGCCTCACCGGGTGGTAGCAATGGCTCAACTGATTGTTTCAGTTGCTTTTCGAGCTGATGCACTTCTTTGGTCCTTGCTTTTTGCTTCCTAGCCGACTTCGTCATCGACCGGTCATAATCCGAAAGTAAAGCCCTCTTAACCGGTTCGCTCATCTTCTGAAAAAACTTCTTAGCAGCTGGATCTATGGGAATCTTCTTTTCTGGGCTCCGTGGCTTGAAGAACGCCTTCACTTCTGCTCGTATGACCTCGTCAGTCTCCTCGGGAATGCGGTTGTACGCCCTTTTCTTGAGAGCGGGAGTTTTGATTCGTCAAGTCTTGGCTTCTTCGTTTGTTCTGCGGACTTTGACGGCGCTGGATGAAGTGGGCACGACTTTGTAGCTCGTGAAGGCGGAGCAGACGATGACGGTGCAGGCGAAGGAGGCAGAGGTGGAGGAGCCGGTGCAGGCGAAGGAGATGGTGCAGGCGGAGGAGATGGTGCAGGCGGAGGAGGCGGAGGTGAAGGAGACGGTGCAGGCGGAGGAGAGGGTGCAGGCGGAGGAGAGGGTGCAGGCGGAGGAGATGGAGGAGAAGACGCCACTGCTCGTCCGGGAAACATGATGTACCGCTTGCACCATAGTATAATGTCATGGGCTGTGTCTCCTAGTTTCGTCTCCCCGTCTCCTCCGGGGATGTCCAGCTCAAGATCTTCAAACCCTTGTTCCACCAATTCAACTTCGACCTTGGAGTACCAGGTGGAATCGGTCTGCAATGGTAAGTCCCTGAAGGGTCCACTGGTATGGCCATTCCTGACGCCACCTTCAGGAGAATCGAGGTTACTTAGTAATTAACAAATGCATGCATAACCGTTTGCAATTTAGAAGACATATATCATAAAACTATGAGCATACCTTGAGTGATATGTTTTTGAAGGGGCTGTGCAGCTCACAGGGTATCCACCGCGTGATTTCATCTAGGGGTACGATGGGTCGTCGTGAGTTGGCCCTGCTGCACCTTCTATGCCCTGTTCTCCTACTTGCCCCGTAGAAGCACAGCTACTGTGATTGCCTGAGGGGCTCACCATGATAGGAGGGACAGACGGCTGCACCGTCTGCTAGCTCTGTCATTCCACCAGGCGTTGGTCCACCCATCGTTCGACCTCCTCTTGCATCCTTAAGTCCTGCAGGGCGACCCTCTCCTCGAGATATCTCAATTTCGCCTCCGTATCCCTCTTGCTTCTCATCCGACTCTTGTAAGTGTGGCTGTCCTCTTGAAATCCATATTTCCAAGGTACCACGCCTTTTCCTCGTGTTCGTCCTAGATGCTCAGAATTCTGTAGTGCGAGCGTAAGCTCGTCCTTCTCTCTGTCAGGCTTGAATGTTCCCTGATTAGACGCCTCCACTGCTTTAGTAAGTCGGCTTGCTGCTTCGCGGATCGCATCACCAAATACAAGGGAGCCATTAGTGAGATTGAGCGTTCCACCATGACTATAATACCAATTTCTGGAATGTTCAGGCCAGTTCGTTGTGGCCGGCTCAATACCCTTCTCTATTAATGCGGCTTCCAATGTATCCCACTTGGGGATTGCTTTCTTATATCCACCTGACCCTAGCCAGTGATGGTACTGCTTCTTAGCGGCATTGGCTTTATTCTTTTCTATTTGCGCTTGCCCGTGCTCGGAGGTCTTGTATGCCACAAACGCATCCCAATGATCCCTCAGCTTGGGTAATTTGTCAAAATCAGGTGTCAGACCCTTCAGGACGTAATTCCTGTACAGAGCTAACTTGTACTTCCGGAACTGTTCAGCCATTTTCTTCATCGTCCATTCTTTCAGTCTTGGCTGAGCTGCCTCAGGGACCGTGAATGTCTGGAGCATGGTGGTCCACAGCATATTTTTCTCCGTATCTGGAAGATAACTTTGGTCTTCTTCAGCTGACCTTGATTGACGCTAGTGGACTGTACTAATGGGCACGTGATCCCTCACGACCCAACCACTGTGTCCCACGTACTTCCGTAATATACCGACTGGGGCTATTGGTTCGTCGTCTGGGGCCACATCACTAATAATGTGCCTGCCCTCTAGCTTCCTCGCGGCAACTCGTTGTCCACGTGCCCTCTTCTCTCCAATGGCCGGTTGCCTTTCACTTTCATCTTGGTTTGTGCCATCGTTTCCCTCCTCATTTAGGTATTGGTTGGGGTCCTCTTGCTCCTCATCCGCCCAATACTGGCTGCTACCCTCTGCGATCTCGTCCATGAGGGTCTATTCATCATCGCGATCTACCATCTACAATAATTACAAGACGCTTTGACTTTTTAGTTATTTTTTTATAAGTTTGATCAAGACTATAGGAAAACATAGCAGTATATATCTTCAATACAAATAAAAAGAACTATAAAAAATTGAATCATCTTATACTATGAGATGGTGGGATTCCGTACATAATATCAGCTATCGTCAAGTAAAAGAAATCTAGTAATATACAGAATTGCGTGACTTGTCGAAGTTAATTGTATACTAGTATATGTTAGAGCATGTATATACCTTTCCCTTGTTGTCCATATAGTTTTTTAAACTATGTACAAATCATTCCAGTAGTCAGGGAAAAAAACAGTTCATTATATCGTTAATAAAACTAGTTTAGTAAACTAAAAAGGGAGCTTCTTTAATTGGATAAGAACGAATATGGCCATCCATATTGCATGCATGTACAGCTAGCTCCCCCTTTTCTGAAGAATTAGAAAAGGCATCCACTATTATTGCTCGTAGTTTAAGCAAATTGCCTACCTCTGATATACCTTCTGATTATATTATGATATACATTCGTTGCATATAAACTTGAGTTGCCTCCCGAGTTTGGGGTTAGTCCCACGTTTAACATTTCAGATTTGAAGCCATACTTGGGAGAAGAAGATGAGCTTAAGTCGAGGATGACTTCAATTCAAGAGGGGGAGGATGATGCGGACATCATTCCTTCGGATATACACAACAATCCACCATTCGTCATTCAAGGTCCAATCACAAGAGCTCGCGCACGACAATTGAATTTAGAGGTGAGCTCGTTCCTAAGTTCTTATTTATATAATTTTGAGAATAGATTGCTACCTAATGATTATATTATGATTAGGAACAATGGAGAGGGCAAGGAAACACTTAGAGACGTGGAGGATCAGCGAGGACGTTCAAGTCAAGGTGGAGGCCCAAACCAAGTCGACTTCGAGTCCGTTTCAGAGTCCAGGACCAGTCTGCACTAAAAAGGGCACCCAGGTTGCATGCGTGCTCGGATTGGGGCGTTCTTTGCATGGATGGAAAACTAAGAAGATAACCTTTTCAATGGTTCTGGTCCCATGTCCAAATTTGTTACGAGTCATCGGGAATTGACCAAACAAGTTGACGTTCAAAATCTGTTCCGGTGCTGCGACGCTGTATTTGGGCCTTTGGGCCGTGTATCGTGTTGGAGCCCATTAGAGTTGCGTCAAGGGGTGCTTGCACAACCCTAAACTCCATATATCAGAAGCTAGCGCTATCTTTAGTTTTTGGGTTTTGCTTAGATTAATCTGCCAAGAATAGTTTCGCCGCTAGATCGGTTTGTAAGACCCCAACTTGTGAGCTTAATCATTCACCTGCAATTTTGGTTGCAATCTTCTTTGTTCTTGTTTGTGTTCTTCGATTCGCAAGCAGGGATTAGCCTTCTTGGCGAGGTCAACCGGGTTTTGGCACGGTTGATAACCAGAGGAGACGTGGTTCTGCGATGGCGGGGTTCGGGAACATGCTCGTTCAAGAAGCCGGATCGATTTGTGTCGTGACTCCACCAAATCGTTGATTATCAGAACCTTTCGGAAGATCGGGAACCCTTGTCCACATCACCTTCAATGATCTAGTTTTTATAAAACCACTTCAATATATAATGATCTATATAAAGCACAAGTATAAATATACTAGTATAACTTAACCTTTGATGCTTCTGAGGATCCTAAGGGACGGGGCATGCAAAGCATCTCCTATCTTGTATAGAGTCGCATGTACAGAGAGGTCCATTGTTGAGGCCGGGGGTCAATTAAGGAGCAAAGACTGACCTCTCTAAAGCTATGCAAATCCATGTTTAATTTGTTTTAATTTATGGCAAGTGTACTGAGATTCGCCTCAACTGCACAATATCACACATTCACACACACAAAGATAATGCTCAGTTTGATTTGATTATTAAGCGGATTATTATTGTAGATTATCTACTTAATTATAGGGATAAATTAAATATTTTTAATAAATAAACTTAATACAAATCCCTCCCAAAATGTAAGGGATTCATGGTTATAAATCTAAACATTTAACAAGTGGTCTAAAAATATGTAACAATTTTTTTTGAGAAAATGTGATTTTGGAAGTGTAATGCAAATAATCCGGTTCGTTCAATCGTTCTATCCTTCGTTCGTTCTATCGTTCTATCGTTCGTTCGGTCGTTCGTTCTATTATCCATGTTCTATCGTTCTTTCGTTCGCGTTCGTTCGTGGGGGCGGTATGTACAAATTTGAACTCTATGGCGTACCCTGAAACATTATCCATTTTGTGAGTTACATCATCCATTTCATATTATAAGTTAGTTTAATTCTTTTTATCAAACTTATTTAAATTTAATTAAATTTATAAAAAAAGTACAGTAATATTTTCTACATTGTTTTATTTGATAAAATTAGTTTGATGTTTTAAAATCACTATATTTCTCTATACATTGTTGAAATTTTCCTTCCAGCCTATCTTTCCTTCAATTCTAAAAAAAATTCCCGGCAGTAATTTCCTTCATCATCCGACCATGGTGTTGCGGCGGCACGACGGCATGCATGGCAATGGCGGGGTGGCGCAGGGTGGCGGCATCGCCGCGGCGTGCCGGCTGTGGCGCGGGGTGGCGCAGGCCGGCCGGGAGTGGTGGCCGCGCCACCCCGGTGTTGCGGCGGCATGCATGGCGGCGGCGGACGTAGAGAGAGAAGAGAGAGGTACACGTACGGCGCTGTGGCGCGGTGAGGTCGGCGATGACGTCCGGTGGCGGAGACGACGGCGGGTTCAGAGACACGAAGACGACGGCGGGTTCGGCGATCGGCATGAAACGACTAAGTGTGGGTGGAGAAGACGATGCGCCTGGCTATTTATAGCCGGGATCTTTAGTCCCGGTTCGTGAAAACAACCGGAACTAAAGATATCTTTAGTCCCGGTTGATAGCTACAACCGGGACTAAAAATAAGATCTTTAGTCCTGGTTGTGCAACTAACTCGGGACTAAAGATAAGATCTTTAGTCCCGGTTGTTAACCATATCCAGGACAAAAACAAATTTTGGAAACAGCGGGAAACTAAAGATAAGATCTTTAGTCCCGGTTGATTACACAGACCAGGACTAATAAAAGTTTCCCGCTGTTTCCAAAATTTGTTTTTGTCCTGGATATGGTTAACAACCGGGAGTAAAGATTAAAACATTTAAATAGTTTAAAAATACTACTTGAATATAGATAATCACATATAATTAACATATGACATATTTAAATAGTTTAAAATTGCTATTACATCTAAAAAATATATATAATTAACATATGACCTATTTAGATAGTTTAAATCTTCTAGCCCATTTCAATAATGATATATAATTAAAATATGACCAATTTAAATACTACTTGAATATAGATAATCACATATAATTAACATATGACATATTTAAATAGTTTAAAATAGCTATTTCATCTAAAAAATATGTATAATTAACATATGACCAATTTCTAATTGTATTAGTAAAAACACAAACATTGCATTATAAATAGTTTGCATCGTTCATACAACAACCTATGTCACTGTTTTCCTCACGTACTTTCTCCTCACTAATGTTCCTTCGCTATGATCGTTGCGTGAGTAAGGGGTGTCCTCCTTTGATAGGAGGATGCTCGAGTCAACCGTCACCGTGAACGGATGTTGCCCGTCGAACTGATCGTAATCTTCGTCAGTCTTATCCTCGACTCCCACGATTTTCCTTTTGCCTGGGAGAACCACGTGGCGCTTTGGCTCGTCGGGTCCTTTACCCCTCTTTGGTTTACTAGACATGTCCTTCACGTAGAAAACTTGTGTTACATCATTGGCTAGGACGAATGGTTCATCTGAGTATCCAACCTTGGTTAGGTCAATCGTTGTCATCCCACTGTCATCAATCGTTACGCCTCCACCAGTGAGCCTACCCATTGGCATCGAAACAGAGGTACCTTCAGGGGTCCATAGTCTAGTTCCCATATATCCTCAATGACACTGTAATACGTGCTAGTTGCACCATCGTATCTCATGGCGTCGATACGAATACGCCCATGTACCTCTCGAACGGAAACATGTTGTGTAGGTACACAGGACCGAGAATACCGATCTCTTTCACAAGGTGACATAGAAGATGCGTCATCATATTGAAGAATGACGGTGGAAAGATCATCTCAAAGCTGACAAGACATTGGACCACATTATCTTGAAGGGCTGTTAAACTGTCCGGTTCGATGATCTTTTGTGAAATTGCGTTCATGAAGGCACATAGCTTTGTTATTGTTCCCCAGACATTATCAGGAAGGATACCACAAATTATGATAGGAAGCAGTTTTGTCATCATCACGTGACAGTCATGAGACTTTAGGTTTGTGAACTTCTTCTCCTTCCTGCTTATTGTTCTCTTTATATTCGATCAGTATCCAGATGGTATCTTGATGCTCTCCAAGCGTTCAAACATACTTTCCTTCTCTTCCTTGCTAAGGGTGTAGCTTGCAGGACTCAAATAATGACTTCCTTTATCCTTCGGTTTCAGGTGAAGGTCCTCGCATTGTTGCATATGCTTGAGATCGTTACGTGCTTCAAGTGTATCTTTCAACTTCCCATATACACCTAGGAAGCCCAACAGGTTGACACAAAGGTTCTTACTGAGGTGCATCACGTCGATTGCGTGCCGAACGTCTAAGACTTTCCAATAGGGTAACTCCCAAAAAATAGACTTCTTCTTCCACATCGCCGCGTGACCATCTTCGCTCTCTATAGGTTGGCTGCCCGGTCCCTTTCCATATACTACTTTCAGATCTTTCACCATAGCAAACACGACTTTTCCGTTACGATGTTTAGGCTTAGTATGGTGGTCTGCCTTCTGTTCGAAATGCTTGCCTTTCTTCCGTACAGGATGGGTTGCAACAAGGAATCGATGATGACCCATGTACACAACCTTCCTATAGTGTTTCAGATACGTACTTTCAGTTTCATCCATACAATGGATGCAAGCCTTGTACCCCTTGTTTGACTGTCTGGATAGGTTGCAAAGTGCGGGCCAATCGTTAATGGTCACGAATAGCAATGCTCGTAGGTTAAAATGCTCCTGTTTGTCCTCATCCCACAGGGGGACGCCTTCTTTGTTTCACAACAGAAGCAGATCGTCAACCAATGGTCTTAGGTACACATCAATGTCTTTACCAGGTTGCTTTGGACCTTGAATGATAATTGGCATCATGATGTACTTTCGGTTCATGCATAGCCAAGGGGGGGAGGTTGTAGACACACATGGTCACAGGTCATGTGCTATGGCCACTGCTCATCTCTCCAAATGGATTCATGCCATCTGTACTTAAACTGAACCTTACATTTCGGCATTCTCTGCAAAGTCTAGAAATGTTATGTTGATGTTTCACCACTGCGACCCGTCGACGGGGTGTCTCAGCATCCCGTCTTGTTAACGTTGATGTGCTAGCATGCTCTTTGTTCCTGAACAAACTCCTGAGCCTTGGTATTATAGGGAAATACTACATCACCTTAGCAGGAACCCTCTTCTTCGAAGGTTGTCCATCCACATCACCTGGATCATCTCGTCTAATCTTGTATCGTAGTGCTTTACAAACTGGTCATGCTTCTAGGTTCTCGTACTCCTCACCGCGATAGAGGATACAATCGTTCGGACATGCATGTATCTTATGTACTTCTAGTCCTATAGGGCATACCACCTTCTTAGCTTCGTACATTATTTCGGGCAATTCATTTCCCTCCGGAAGAATGTTCTTGACGAGTTTCAATAACTCACCAAATGCCTTGTCACTCACACCATTTTTGGCCTTCCATTGCAAGAATTCTAGCGTCATACCCAACTTTTTGTGCCCCTATTTGCAACCTGGGTACAACGAAGTTTTGTGGTCCGCTAACATACGATCCAATTTTTGGACCTCCTTCTCACTTTCGCAGCCGTCCTTTACGTCCCACAACATTTGACCAAGATCATCTACAGCATTGTTATCTTCAACAGCTCCGTCCGCCTCACCTCCGGGATTTTCTTCAAATCCACCGTATTGATGAGCCCAGTCCGGAATATTCTCGTCTTCTACTTCATCTTCTTCCATTGTAACCCCCTAGCTCTCTATGCGAGGTCCAACAATTATATCCAGGCATGAATCCAGACTCAAACAAGTGCACATGAATAGCTCTTGATGATGAATACTCCTTCTGGTTACTGCACTTTTTGTAGGGACAACACATGAAACCCTTATACTTGTTAGCATTGACCACATTCAAAAAATAATGCACGCCTTCAATAAACTCTTTCGACTATCGGTCCGCGGTGTACATCCATTGCCGATCCATCTATACATCAAATAGTCCAATGTTACTAACGAAATCCACACAGTTGAAACTAGTTAAATAATCATATAATAATTTAAAACATCATGATTCAAAGTGAAACTAATTTCTAGAAAAGAGCTACAAAGATGGCGACGAGAAGGAAGAGAAATTTACAATTATTTTTAAATTTTTATTGAAGTACTGCACATATTATTTTATAGTACGAACAATATTTCTAGCTATATTACATATTTTTCAATTACCTTTGTTTTCTACTTTTTTTACAAGTAATCATACAAAAATTTTACAATAGTCCTACATATTATTCTTCTTTATTGTTTGTAAAATTGAAAAAATATCTTTAATGAGTTATACTTTTTCTAACTATTTTATTACACTAACTTAGTTTTCTATTCTTTTATTTTAGTTTTTTATATTTTCCCTCGGTCATCTCTTTTATAACATATGTATCCATTTTTTCTAATTTCAAAATCAACCTAATTTTGCCTACACATATTTTCTCTCTCATCATTTGCATAAACCTTGTTAAAGACAATATTTTATAGAAACAAAGCTACAAATGTAATATGCTAAGCATACATTACTAGAGAATGGATTTGCTAACCTTTTCGATCTTTCCGATTTGTATATTATCACCAAAAACAAATTTATCAAAAATTTCGACAGCACCTCCCTTCTTCCTCCTCCTCTTGACAGCAATGGCTCGGGCTCCTCTTGACAGCAATGGCTCGGGCTGGAGAAGTAAGAAGAAGTATAAAAAGGTATAGCACTTTAGTCCCGGTTAATAACACCAACCGGGACTAAAGATCCCCGGCCCCCTGACATGCGTCTGACACTGAGTGGAGGTGTGAACCGGGACTAAAAATGGTCTTTAGTCCCGGTTTGTATTACCAACCGGGACTAAAGATCATCGCGACCCGATGCACTTTTTAACCGGGACTAGAGATGATCTTTAGTCCCGGTTCCTATTCGAACCGGGACTATTCCGATTTTTGTGAACCGGACCAAAGATCGGTTCTCCAGTAGTGTTTTTTGCATCCCTACCACTTTTCTTTCGGTAGCTCGAGCCTTGTCTTCGGTGTCACCATCTTATTGAGGAGCTAAGTGAGAAGACTGTGGCTAGTAGATCGGATAACTAGTTGGCTGTGGTTGGAGCCACCAGATCCAATGACGGGAGGTATGTGTGATGGTGCGGTGACCATGCATGGAAGCTCTGAGCATAGGAGCTTGCCACTTTCCGCCTTCTCTCCACGTTCCCCATAGCTATGCCATGGGTGCCCAGCAGTAACGGATCCAGAAAATTAGTTCGTCGGTATCATAATGTGCTTAGCGGTATTATAGTATGCTAATTACACTTAGATTATAGTGTTATAATATATGGATACACAGTCTAAGCATAGGTTTCGCTGAAAGTCGTCGGTGCTATCTGACACCAGTCCATACACTGGAGATCCGTCATTCGTGCCCAGGAAGGTGATGTGGGACCTCAACCACAATAGTGATATTTATGTCAACGAGTAGTATTGATACTATACTTTAGGCTGCTTCTTCAACCTAAAATCTTGGCCAGTTCTCCATTGAGAGATCACAATATTACAACTGTTATGTCTATTATATTCTCCCAAGTGGTGGAGCCACCCCGGCGATCCTGCACAGTTGCCCGCCCTCATCGGCGGATGCTAATAAAATTTTGATGGTATTTTAGGAATTGAAAATAGATTTTTTAGCAAATACTCAACATAGTTATATTTGCTCGGGCTCCAAACATTTCTAGCTCAATCACTGATTCTCTCACCAATGGTTTCTAACATCGTTTTAGATGATGCTAAATCGTTGCTTACTAACAATAGATCAATCTTCAATATGTGTCTGGTGATGTTAGTGTTGCTAGTTTCTCTCCAAGTTTCTCTAATATTTCACTTCAGTGCTATTAATTAACCCACATACTATATTTGCTACCATAACTGGTTTGTTTTTGTTTTGTTTTTTTAACGGTAAATGGGTATACTACCGATCCATCTATATTACTGTTAGTTTTTTTTAAACAGGTAATATATCAGTAGGTATACCCATTTACTGTAATTTGTTTGCTCAAAAGTACCATCACTACAAGGGAATGCATCCTTAATCCCAGGTGTTGTTTGCTCAAAAGTACCATCACTACAAGGGAATGCATCCTTAATCCCAGGTTGCAACCTCCTTTAGTCCCGGGTTGCAAACCGAGACAATCCGAAACTAAAGATGCTTATCTTTAGTCTCGGTTGAAATAACCGGGGCTAAAGATCCATCTTTAGCCCCAGTTGGTGTTACCAACGGGACACTTTAACCCAGCCCATCAGACGGGCGGGCCCACTTACACATACCACCCCACTTACACTTTCGTCCTCGCTTCGTGTAAAAGGGTTAACCCGGGAGTGATATGGTTGGAAGGAAGTGGTCTTATAAGTTGGTTCCACCCTTGCTAAACTAGCAAGGTGGTACTAAACATGTGCACACAACTCTCATGGGCCACACATACCTCATTCTAATTGGGCCAGGATGTCACAAATACCAACTGGGACTAAAGATGGATCTTTAGCCCCGGTTGGTAACACCAACCGGGGCTAAAGATGTTTTTTCTATTTTTCAATTTGCATATGCTGCTTGCTGCTTGTTTATATATTATGCATTTATATACATGTATAATTATATATGCTGCTTTCTGCTTTTTTAATATATATGTATTTATAAATATATTATGCATATATATGTATAAATACATATATATGCATAATATTTTATAATATATATGTAATAAATGTATTTCTGCATATATATTGCATACATATGTATAAATACATATATATATTACATATGTATATATGTAAAAAAAATATTAGAGACACATAATACTAGTGGAGAAGTGATCTTCACCCAGATGGTAAAAATCATATTTGTCTCGGTTTGAAAAAGAACCGAGACTAAAAATCATTTTTAGTCCCGGTTAAAAAACCCAAAAGAACTTTTTAATCTTTAGTCCTCACCAACCGGGACTAAAGATCATTTTTAGTCCCGGTTTATTTTTTGTCAGGTTGTGTCAGGCCGCCGGGGATCTTTAGTCCCTGTTCCTGTTACCAACCGGGACTAAAAATCACCCGGCATATGAAAACATCTCTCCCATCCATAAATTTTCTAAGTCCACCTCTCCCCTCCCCTCCCCTCCCCTCTCCCCTCCCTCTCCCACCAGCGGTGGTGGCTACCAGCGGTGGCGGTGGCGGTGCACCCCAGCGCAGTGGCGGTGGAGGCTGGCCTCCAGGCGGCGGGTGGCCAGCCACCGTGGCGGCAACTCCCCTCCCTCGCTCTCTCCCAGATCTGGCCGGAGGGGAGAGGGGGGCGGTGGCAGGTGGGCGGGCGGTAGCATTGGAGGCAGGCCTCCGGGCGGCGGAAGGTGGGAGGCGGCCACCGCGGTGGTGGCTCCCCTCCCTCCCTCTGTCCCAGATCTGGCCGGAGGGGAGAGGGGTGTAGCGGGTGGTGGGTGGTGGCCTGGTGGGCAGTGGGCGGTGGCCTGGCGGAAGCGGCGACGGCCGGCGGATGATTTATTTTTTAGATTTGGGGATGATTTTGTGGACATGATTTGTTCATTGTGGATGGTGGATGATTTTGTTGTAGATTTTTTTAAGATTTGGGGATGATTTTGTGGATGATTTGTGGATCGTGGATGGTTTTATTGTAGCGTTTTTTAGATTTGGGGGTGGATGATTTTGTGGATCAATAGATGCAAGCAACAAAAACAATGGAAAAAATACTTTAGTCCCGGACGGTGACACGAACCGGGACTAAAGATGCCCATCTTTAGTCTAAGGATTCGTTGTTCCAGTTTACTACCCGGGACTAAAGATGTGTTCTCCAGCAGTGTAAGTAAATATATACATATATAGATTACCAAAACTATGTGCAAACATTTAAGTAATTACATCTATGTTATGTATATATATAGTACAATCCTATTCTAATCGTGGGTGGGATTGACGAATAGGTTTTCTATCATGGTGGAATTCTCCCGCGGGATCAATAACCTGATCCATGATAAAACCCATTAGTTGTTCTTGAACGGCTTGTATATATACATTGTAGGGGAGTTGCTCCATCATCCAAAGAACCTATTGATTCAAAAAATGAGATATAGATATATGAAATCAATAAGAAATCGAGACGTAAAGTATGAATGATATTTACGTACATCGAGATCCTTGTCACTGTTGACTCCATGTGTTATGGTATGAATATAGTTGCAAACGTAGTAGCCGCATAAGTTCGTCCCTTGCTTCTGTTTTGGACAATAAAGGAGATCGAAACGACATATTTAATATATATTTTTATTTTAGAACAAATTAAATGATTCAATATAATTTTTGAGCATGTACTCATCGGAAAGTTCATCCTGACATCTAGTTTTTCTTTGAAATTCCCCCGAACGAGTGTGCGGAACCGTGTCCATGCCCTATGTATAATTGCAAGCTATGATTAATTATCCGAGATCCGCACATATAGTAGCAACGACAAACATTCAAAATGACAGTGCAATGGATGGCATTACCTGTCAGCACTTCAAATATTTTGGTGAAAGTTTCTGCTGGCTTATCCATTGAGTCATAGATATGGAGTTTGCTTGCAGTAAGGTCTATAACAAAATGGACCCAGTGGAATATGCAAATTGCGTGAGATGATATATATGTCATGGTATGAGTACGAGAAGGAAATTGTTATGAAAGGAGGTAAAAACTCATAAGGTGTTGTACGGCAATAGTATGAAGGTCTTGAAATGTTGTTGCACCAGGAAATGGAGAATATTATCCTTAGTTTCTTGCTCAAAATCCTTTATGACCGAAATGTTAACTTTGCGGGGGTCCTTGAATCCAACCTTGAAAGCTCCCTGCTTACGGGATATATGAATCTCCATTCTACAACAGGAAAAAAAGACGTTTTCATCAGCTATCCGCACACTGCAATCATTCGATGCTACATAGGAGATAAGGAACGAAATAAAATTAATTAAACAATACTTACAGAACCCATAGACCGAGAAGAGAGACGTTGAGGGCATCTCGATGGTACACGTCGAAGACTTCCTTGAAACGGACCCACAGCTCATCATCTCCTTGGAAGAAATCTGAGTTTGTTACCCTCGCACTGAACATCATTCTACCGGCGGCTGATTTTTCCATGTAGTATTGATGAAATCGGTACATCTGTGTAGAGAGAGTTTTAACCTGATCAGGCATGACAAGTGGTTTACCGAGGGTAAATTTGTATTTCAGATCTTGTGCTATTGCTTTTTTTATTGGTGCGTCTGGAAGCAATTACTCCCTCTTTAGTCCCATCTCCGCCATAAATTGTCTTATCTCCATTTCTCCAGGCGGTAGCAACGGATCAATCAATTGTTTAAGTTGCTTTCCGAGCTGAGGGACCTCTTTGGACTTTCCTTTTGCCTTATTAAAGGACTTCGTTATTGATCGGTAATAGTCGGGTAGTAAAGTCTTTTTACCGACGTTCTCATCTTCTTAAAGAACTCCTTAGATGTCGGGTCTATAGGAATCTTCTTTACTCGACTTCGTGGCTTGAAGTGTACCTTTACTTGCGCTCTTACGATCTCGTTCGTCTTGTCGGGAGTGCGGTCGTACGCCCTAGTCTTGATAGTGGGGAGCTTAGGCTCGTCAAGTCTTGGTTTCTTCGTTTGTACGCTTGACTTTGACGGCGTGGGACGAGGTGGGCAAGTCTTTCTTGTACTTGCATCTGGTTGCGGCGTTGAAGATGGAGCAGACGATGCCCGCGGTGGAGACCTCGGAGGAGTCGGTGCCCACGGAGGATACGGTGTAGGTGGGGGGAGATGTAGGAACGGACGCCGCTTCTTGCCCGGGAAACACTATGTAGCGGTTGCACCATAGTATAATGGTGTGCGTTGTGTCTCCTAGTTTCATCTCCCCGTCTCCTCCGGGGATGTCCAGCTCGAGGTCCTCGAACCCTCGTTCCACCAGTTCTACTTTAACCCTTGAGTATCCAGGTGGAATCGATCTGCAATGGTATGTCCCTGAAGAATCCACTGGTATGGCCATGCCCGACAGCACCTTCACAAGAATCGAGGTTAGTTAGTAATTAACATGTGCACCAACTTTCGCAATATACCGATGACGGTGCGACGATGACGGTGACGGCGGCAGCCATGGCGGCAAGTGGCATGGCAGCGTCGTCGGCGGTGGCGGTAGCGGCGGTGGCGGCGGTGGCGGTGGTGACGACGACGATGACAGTGAGACAACGACGGGGACGGTGGCGGCGGTAGCCCGGATGAGAGAGAGATCGGAGAGGGAGATAGGGGAGGGCCTAACTATTAAATGCGGCGGCTAGGGCGGCGACGCACGGTGGCAGCGGCAGCGATGACGATGATGACGATGGCGAGATGAAGGCGGCGGCGACAACGAAGACGATGGTGATGGTGCTCGGTGAGAAGATCGGTGAAAACAACTAAGTGTGGTATCGGGTTGACGACGATGGTGATCGCGCCTTAATATATACCGCGGGATCTTTAGTCCCGGTTGGTGGCAACAACCTGTCCTGGTTGTTGCCACCAACCGGGACTAAAGAAATTTTCCCGCTATTTCATATTTTTATTTGTCCCGGTTAGGGTTCACAACCAGGACTAAAAATTAAATATATAAATAATATATGCCCGATATAAATAGTTTAAAATTGTTATTAAATTTTAAAAATCATACATAAATAACTCATGTTGATTTTAATAGTTTAAAATTATTATTAAATTTGAAAAATCATATATAAATAACTCATGCCCAATTTAAATAGTTTAAAATTGTTATTAGATTTTAAATAGTCATATATAAATAACATATACCCGATTTAAATAGTTAAAATTGCTATTACATTTTAAAAACCATACATAAATAATATATGCCCGATATAAATAGTTTGAAATTGTTATAACATTTTAAAAATCAAACATAAATAACTCATGCCGATATAAAATAGTTTAAAATTGTTATTAAATTTTAAAAATAATACATAAATAACATATGCCGTACGCAGAACAAGATAATTAACGCACAATAAACTTAAACCGTCACCATCCCCCGACACGTTCACATGTTCGCGCATATACATCCATCCTACGAATACATGTACGAGTACGACGATGACGCGCATCCATGTGCACACGACACCAGTCAAGCACGGCATGCATCATGTCATGATCCATCCATCCATCCATCCCTGCTGAGGTAGTGGATGCGTGCATTAACCCAAAACATGTTGGAGTATTAATGAATCAATGGAATCCTCAATCAATACATGGCCCGGAAATACACAGTTGATCTACCCAATATACGCACAAAATCTCTTTTCGCGATTTACTGTACACACATCTACATATGTAGGAGTATCTCTGGTTGTGTATATATAGGCGCATTCTTAAGCATCCATCCATCTTGCAATTTTCAGATACTGGTACTCCATCTCAGCTCTCTCTATCTTATCCACCATCATCAATATTCAGGCTTGAAGTTCTTCAAACATATTCAAAATACCAATTTAAATAATTCAATACATTCAAAATAATTTACATCGTCCGTACAACAACCTAGGTCATTACATTAAAAATAATTTACAGCATGATGGTTGACCTCACGTACTTTCTCTTCATGACTGTTCCTTCACTATAATCGTTGTGTGAATAAGGGGTGTCCTCATTTGATAGGAGGATGCTCGGGTCAACCATCACCGCGAATGGTGGTTGCCCGTCAAACTGATCATAATCTTCATCAGTCTTGTCCTTGAATCCGATGATTTTCCTTTTGCCTGGGAGAACCACGTGGCGCTTTGGCTCGTCGAGCCCTTTCCCCTTATTTGGTTTGCTAGATATGTCCTTCACGCAGAAAACTTGCATTACATCATTGGCTAGGACGAGTGGTTCGTCTGAGTATCCAATCTTGTTAAGGTCAACCGTTATCATCCCACTGTCATCAATCGTTACGCCTCCACCAGTTAGCCTAACCCATTGGCACCGAAACAGCGGCACCTTCAGAGGTCCATAGTCGAGTTCCCATATCTCGTCAACGCCACCGTAATACGTGCTGGTTGTCCCATCGTATCTCATTGCATCAATACGAACAACACTTCTGGTTCGTGCTTTTTGTGTCTTGGGCTCTTGTGTAAAATGTATACCCATGATTTCATATCCTTGGAATGTCAAGATCGTGCAAGATGGTCCCCTCGCAAAGAAGGCTAGTTGTTGATCAATCGTCTCGTTACCTATGAGATGTTGTCACATCCAAGCGGGGAAAGTATCAATGTGATGGCGTGTAATCCGGGCATCAGACTTTCCGATATTTTTTGAGCGAACAATCGCCAAGTCCTCCTCGATGTAAGGAGCCACCAACGTAGATTATTGCAAAACCGTGAAATGAGCTTTATGAAATAAATTGTTATCTACCGTCATTATTGCTTTCCTTCCAAGAGTCCACTTTCCTCGTAGTCTTCCTTCATGGCTTTATTCGTGCACCCCCGATTGGACGAAGGTCTTCAATAAATTATACGCAGAACTCAATGACCTCCTCTGTTCCATACCCCTTGGCGATGCTTGCCTCAGGACGTGATCGGTTACGAACGTACTTCTTCAGAACGCCCATATACCTCTCGAAAGGGAATATGTTATGTAGGTACACAGGACCGAGAATACGAATCTCTGTATCAAGATTACATAGAAGATGTGTCATTATATTGAAGAAGGATGATGGAATGATCATCTCAAAGCTGACAAGACATTGCACCACGTCATTTTCAAGGGATATAAAATTGTCTGGATCGATGATCATCTACAAAATTGCGTTGAGCAAAGCACATAGCTTTGTTATTGTTGTCCGGACATGATCAAGAAGGATACCTTAAATTATAACAAAATTATAACAGGAAGCAGTTGTGTCATCAACACGTAGCAGTCATAAGACTTTAGGTTCGTGAACTTCTTCTCCTTCATGCTTATTATTCCCTTTATATTCGAGGAGTATCCAGATGGTACCTTGATATTCTGCAAACATTCAAACATACTTTTCTTCTCTGCCTTGCTCAGAGTGTAACTTGCCGGACTCAAGTAAAGGCTTCCTTTCTCCTTTGGTTCCGGATGAAGGCCATTGCGTTGTTTCATATGCTTTAGATCATTATGTGCTTGAAGTGTATCTTTCGACTTCCCATATACACCTAGGAAGCCCAGCAAGTTGATGTAAAGGTTCCTTGTGAGGTGCATCACATTGATTGCGTGGCGGACATCCAGAACTTCCTAATAGGGTAACTCCGAAAAAATAGACTTCTTCTTTCACATCGCCGCGTGACCATCTTCACTTGCTATAGGTTTGCTGCTAGGTCCATTTCCAAATACTATTTTCAGATCTTTCACCATAGTAAACATGACTTTTTCGTTACGATGTTTAGCCTTAGTACGGTGGTCAGCCTTTTATTCAAAATGCTTGCCTTTTTTTAGGGACAGGGTGGTTTGCAACAAGGAATCGACGATAACCCATGTACACAACATTCCTACAATATTTCAGATACATACTTCCAGTTTCATCCATATAGTGGGTGCAAGCCTTGTACCCCTTGTTTGACTGTCCACATAAGTTGCTAAGTGCGGGTCAATAGTTAATGGTTACAAACAGCAACACTCATAGGTAAAATTGCTTCTGTTTATCCTCATCCCACACAGTTACACCTTCTTTCTTCCACATAAGTTTAAGATCATCAACCAGTGGTCTTGGGTACACTTCAATGTCATTACCAGGTTTGCTTTGGCCTTGAATAATAATTGGCATCATGATGTACTTCCGCTTCATGCATAGCCAAGGGGGGAGGTTGTAGATACACATGGTCACATGCCAAGTGCTATGGCCGCTGCTCTCATTGAGCCCACCGTATTGAGCCCAGTCCAAATGTTCGCGTCTTCTTTTTCATCATCTTCCATTTCAACCCCTAACTCTCCGTGCGAGGTCCAACAATATAGCTAGGCATGAATCCCAACTCAAACAAGTGGACATGAATATTATTGATGTAGAATACTCCTTCGGTTTTTTGCATTTTTTGCACGGATAGCATATAAAACCCTTATGCTTGTTGACGTTGGCAACACTCAAAAAATAACGCACACCTTCAATAAACTCTGACGATCGTCGGTCCGCGGAGTACATCCATTGCCTATCCATCTACCTAAAATGCACAAAAACCGTAAAAAGAATCCACGAAAGTCAAACTAATTAAATAATCGTACAAAAATTATATATAAGTAATTATACAACAATTGACAATAATCCCACGTATTATTAATGTTTGATTTATTTTAAAGTTCTAAACATATCTTTATTTAATGTGTCGTACTTATTTCAAACTATTTTAACGATTTTTAAATTAATTTGGTTTTCTATGTTTTAATCGTAATTTTCTATATTTTTCCTTTATCATCTCTTTTATAACATTTTTATCCACTTGTTTGTAGTTTTAAAAAGTAACCTCATTTTCCCTAAACAAATTTTCTCTCTCATCATTTCCATAAACCTTTTTAGAGACAATAATGTATAGAAACATACCTATAAATGTAATATGCTAAGCATACATCATTAAAGGATGAAGTTGCTAATGTTTTAGAATACTCCGATTTATATATTATCACCAAAAACAATTTTACAAAAAAATTTTGGCAGAACCTTCCTTCTTCCTCCCAACCTTTGCAGCAATAGCTCGGGCTGGAGGAGGAAGGAGGTATATAAAGGTTTTTGATCTTTAGTCCCAGTTGGTGTTACCAACCGGGACTAAAGATCATTTTAATCTTTACTCCTGGTTGGTGTTACCAACCGAGACTAAAGATGCCGGTGGCCTGACGCAAAGAGAACCGGGACTAATAATGATCTTTAATCACCTTTTAACCGGGACTAAAAATGATTTTAGTCCCGGTTCATATTCGAATCGGGAGTAATATGATTTTTTCTATCTGGGCAAAGATCACTTATCTAGTAGTGCGTTAGTTTACGGTAAACAGTACCTACTAACATTTTAAAAGTACCGTAACTAGTTTACATCATGGTTTGTTTAATAATAGGATGTGACCACGGTAGTGCGTTAGTCCTAACTGGAGATCACTCCATCCCATATATATAAATCCCCCCTTAATGATTTATATCTTTTAAATCACATATTAGTTTTATGATCTATTTGCATCACTGTACTCTACTCAAAATATGTGATAAAACGAGATTCATGTTGAATGTATTGAAACATTTTATCAATTTAAAAGTAATTTTTTTCAATTGTAGAAGTAACTTAGATATGCAATAGAAGTAACTCTCTATAACATTAGAAATAATTACATTATGACTGAGTTTTAGTAAGAAATTATGTGGAGTAAATTCACAAGCAGAGTGTAGACTAGATTTTCAAGGAAATACATTTATGAAAGTAAGTTCAATAAAGTCTAAAACTAATTTCATAAATAATAAAAGTAACTTAGCACAAAATGAAAATAAGTTGTTACAATATTGGAAGTAAATCTGTTGTAGAGATAAAAATACAAGTCTATCTAGAAATTAAATTTAATCAACACAAATTATGGTATTAACTAAAAACAATAAAAACAATAATAAAGGTAATAAACTCAGAGATTATGAATGTATACGAAGGAATTTAATAAAATATGAAAATAATTTATATATATGTGATAAAAGTAACTTACGTATATAATAAAAATAATTTACAAACATAAATATTTTTTCATGTAAGATCTTGTTATAAAGATTTAATTGCAGTGAATACAATGGTGTAACCGGATTCTAGAGCAGATAAGTAATTTAAGATAAGTAATTTAAGAGAAAATTTTATAAGAAGTAAAAAAGACATGTATGACATAATAACAAAGAAGACGTGCATGTGTAGATGTGTAGTAGTACTTCTCTCTTATTTTGCGCGCCGCTGCTCCTGCTATGTGCATGTGCACCTGCCTGTGGTCAAAGAGTGGAGAAAGCGACAATGTCAGCTCAATATGGCAATAGAAGGTCGGATAGCTCTGAGGCGTGTCGCGCGATAGGAAAACAAGAGGCTTCTCAATTTAGATTTTGCGTTAAAAGTACTACCAATCCATCTCAATTACTGTTAGTTTATGGTAAACCATACCTACTGACATTACTAAGGCTGCGTTTGTTTCAGCCTCTTCCCAACCCCTCTCCCTCGTTTTCCGCGCGCACACTTTTCAAACTATTAAACAGTGTATATTTTGCAAAAAAGTTTCTATACAAAAGTTGTTTAAAAAATTCAATTAATCCATTTTTTTAAAAAAATTAGCTAGTACTTAATTAATCACGCACTAATAAACCGCTCCGTTTTCCGTGCAGAGGAACTATCTTCTCAACCCTGGTAAAGAACAAAGCCTAACTGCAGTTGGAAGTCGACAGTATTATTAAAACAGGTTGTGGAAAATCAGTAGTAATGTCATGTTTGAATTGAACGGCAGTGGTAGCTCTCTGTGTGGTTGCGCACACTTCTCAAAAGAAAAAACACATTCCCTATCAGTAATGAAAAAAATGATCAATAACTAAAAACGATGAAAAATAAATACTACTTATACACTATTCAAAGTTTCACGAGTTTTCTTTATGTGCCATTAAGTGAAATTTTAAGTATCTTATTTGCCGCTATATCTAAATTGGTGACAAAGATGCACAACAAAGGTAACAAAGAGGAATCAAAGGCAATGAGGACGACGCTTACACTAGTGGCTTGGAAAATTTGGAGTGAGCACAACAGAGACAAGGTACAGCTCTTTGCCTCACCAACAAAGAGCTAGGTGCAGCTCAAATCTTTGGCTAGATAAGGGAAGAAATTAATATTTGGGCCGTCTATGGTATGAAAAACTTAGCGAAAACAGTAAACAAGATGTGTGGCATACCCTATGCTTGATGGTGTCCTTTTTTTTTTACTTTATTTTTCCTTTCCAGTTGCAGGTGCTTACTTGCACTATTGTAAAAAATATTGCTGCCTCTACTCAATATAGCACCAGCAATTGTTGGCTCGGTTTAGAAAAAAAACCTATATGAAGTCAACCTACTTTGACCTTGACAGAGAAATGGCAAAACACTACTAAACAAATCCTCATATGTACTGGTTGGGAAACCCTTATAGGTGCTGGATTTCCCAACCGGCATCAAGAAGGCAAGACTGATTACACGGGAAAAAGGTGCCGGTTCCAAAATCAGTACCTTTGAGGTAACCGGCACCTTTGAGGTGCACACGAGCCAAGGCTCGATGTATCGAGCCATCAAGCTGATCCCAAATAATACGCGAATCCCAAAATTACCTCAAATCAATGAACACATGAACTATAGTCAATAATCCCAAATAAAAACAACACATCTAATCAAACAATACACATCTGGATCTCATCTAGATCAACAAATCACTGAACAACAAATAACAAATCAACGCCGGTGGGCTGTACTGCTACAAATCAACACCAGAAGTGGTAGAGCAGCTTGAGCAGGTGGGCATGCCCGCCGACACCGCCGCACACCGCCTCCCTCCTACCGCCGCACGCTGCCTCCGGCCACCGCACGCCGCTGCCGCCACCTGGTCACCGCGTCCCCTCCCACCGGATCTGGCAAAGGGGAGGGCGCCTCTGGGCCACCGCCAAATCCCCCCCGCCACATGTCGCTACCGCCACCGGGCTGCAGTGCCGGATCGAGAGAGAGAGGTGGGAGGAGGAGAAGAAGAAGAGATAAGGGAGAGAAAGACTTGGCTGAGTAGAGATAAGAAGATGAGAAGAGGCGGATAAAAAGAATCTTTGTCGCATCGGCTCGATTTTAGGAGGTGTCAGTTTTACACACCTATAATAAATTATAGGTATCGGTTTTAAATTAACTAACACATATAATAGATTAAAGGTGCTGGTTTTTTAAAAGAAAACCGGCATCTATAGAATAGGTGCTGGTTTTTCTTTAGAACCGATAACTTTAATTTTCCAATGCTCAGGCCTCGATCAGCGTAGGACACGTGCCACCACTCTACTCATGCATGAAACCTAGTATTACCGAGCCAGTTTCAAGTTCTTGGTACTATAAGCTTAAAGGGGGAAATATGAGCTGGTTGAAGAAGGAAATGAGAGAGAACATGCACTACCGGGGAACCGATCTTTGCTACCTGTTCGCAACCCCCTTTAGTTCCGGTTGTGCAACCGAGAAGCACAATCCGGGATTAAAGATGGGCCTTTTTAAGTCCCAGTTGTAATAACCGGTACTGAAGATGGTAGCGCCACGTGACTGGTGCTACCATCTTTAATCCCAATTGGTGTTACATATTGTTTTTAATTGATTTTTGCTGCTTGCATATTGTTTTTTTTGCTACTTGCTTACATCACATATCGAATGAACATACTCAACAACAAAATCATCTAGAAATTCACCAATCAGACATCATAATCAAATGAACATACTCAACAACAAAATCATCCACAAATTCACAAATCATCTAAAAAATCAACAACTTAGGCGCCGCCACCGCCTACCGCCCGCTCGACGCCTGCCGCCCGCCCGCCACTACCGCCGCCTGCCGAAGGGGAGGAGAGGGCGCCGCCGCCTGCCGGAGGGGAGGGGATGGCGCCGCCACCTGCCGCCCGCCGCCCCCCTCCTCGTGCACCGCCGCCTACCCCCTCCCCTCCCGCCGGATCCGGCGGAGGGGAAGGCACCGCTGTTGCCCCATCGCCCGTCGCCTGCCGTCTCCCCTCCTACCGGATCTGGTGGAGGGGAGGCTGCTGCCGCCGCGCGCCGCCTCCCCTCATGAGCCTCCCGCCCACCCCCGGCCGCCTGCCGCCGCCCGCTGTCGATGCTGCTCCGCCCGCTGTCGACGCTGCCGATGCCAACCCGCATGTCGATGCTACTTCACCCGCCGTCGCCGTCGTCTCAGCCGATGGAGAGAGGAGGGGGGAGGAGGAGGAGGGGAGGAGAAGAGAGAAAAGATAAGGACGAGGGAGAGAAAGAGATGGAGGCTAAAGTGTCTCGGTTGTCTTTCCCTCCCCCGTGCACTTTCTTTCAATCTTTAGTCGATCTTTAGTCCACCAACCGGGACTAAATCTCTCGGAGGGCCTGACACAGTCTGACAAATGGTGAATCGGGACTAAAGATGATGTTTAGTACCGGTTGGTGTTGCCAACCGTTACTAAAGCCGTTGAGCTAACGAACCGGTACTAAAGACCATTTTTTGTATCGGTCCATAATACAACTGAGAAATTTGTGATTTTTAGCCACCGAAGAAAGATCGGTTCTCCAGTAGCACTACAACAGAAACGATTTTTCCTAGACAAAACTCTTGTTAGGTTGCAGACGGATAATAACTGACTGCGTTTGCAAAAATCTACCTCCATTTTTGCTTACGGCTCCTTAAGAGGTCCGCCTGTGAAAATTGATTTTTGCACATGGCCCCTGAAGAGGTCCGTATGCAAAAAATCGATTTTCGCACGCGGACCTCTTAAGGAGCCACCTAAAAGTCTGACTTGCCTCCTATTTCCCTCTCGACACTTCAAAAATTTTCAACTCAATATTATCTTCTCCTCCCTCTCACTCACCTCTTCACATCCTCTCCTCTGCATGGGGATGGGCGTGACAGGGGCGGCAGCGCTTGGCAGCGACCGGCGGTTAGCGGCGGTTGGCAGCGACCGGCGGCTCGGCAGCGGTCAACGGCAGCACTGGGTGGTGGCTCGGCGCAGTGGACGGCTCTAGCGGTCGATGACGCGCGAGGGCGGCGGGCAACAGGGCTACTCCCGCTTGGATCCAGCGGCGGTGGCGGGAGCGGACGGCGGAATCGGGCGACCGACAGCTGGAGCAGCTGGTGTTTTTTTTTTTGCGATTTTTTTGGATTTTTATTTTTGCATACAACCCACATAAGCACCCGCATACGAAAATCACGATTTTCGCAGACCTTCTCGTGTATGCGGGCCGGTCAACCACATGAGAAAACCGGATATGCCCATCTGCGAAAATCCTTTCTGTAGTAGTGTTAATTTCGTACTTTACATGTCACTAAATAGTAGTGATGATAAGGATGGTATAGAGGGGAAGAAAACTTCGAGGCTTTGATACATATGAGAAAATAGTAATTTTTTGATAGCATATAAGAGAACTCATGAACTTTGAGTACAATATAAGAAATTTTCTCAAAAATGGAAGGGCCGTGACCCAAAGTCCCAAACAGCCAAGTTATGTATGGGGTTGAAACTGTCGAGCTAAGCGCCTAATTAAGCGCAACCACATCGATGATCTTGATCGTTGATACCAGAACAGAGTGCAGGTGAGACAGTGCTTTCACGGATTGATCAGTGTGTGGTGACATATCTCAGACATAATCTCCAGGGGCCATAAACTAATTAACAAGCTGTTCGATGAACGATAAAGATAAGAAATGCAAATGTATGATGGAAATTATGCTCACCGATCGATCCGTGATGCATTGATATCAGCTATCTTGGCACCATACTTAGTTTATCTAAAAAGAAAAGCTATCTTGGCTCCAGCTTATTTTCTCTCTTTCCAGAGTGCGTGGTTTTGGTGCGAACTGAAATATTTGATTTCTCACTCAAAACTTACGAACATACTACTAAAATACCAATGCGTTTATATATACTAGTAATATATCCGTGCTAAATGCTACGGTGTAATTATATTTTTATCTTAAATAATTTTTAAAATTTCATGTTAGCAAAAGTTATTTTTATATGGTATGTATATTTGAAATTTAATTGAATTCATGCTGTACACCAAATATATTTAATGTTAAATACAAAACTGGGAGATAATGTCACTAATATTTTTTATGTTGGCAGTGCGATGCTCAGCATAATTAGTTTTCCATTGGTATGACAAACATATATTTTCATTCAAACTTTAATTTATTGGACGAGTAATATGAAGATATTTTGGTTCATATGCACTATCTTTCTATTATATCATGAATTAATTAAATATAAAATATTTTTACCTTTTCAATTGTACGGACGAACCCTAGAAAAAAATATTTGCTAAAAGAAAATTAAAACTAGGAGATGATGGGACAGATATTGTTTTAGTTTCCTATTGTCACGATGAGTATGTATATTATTTTTGCACCGTAGTCGTTTAGGAGGATTATATAGGGTAATGGTAGTTGTTGCGGAGTCGGCGCCGATGGAAGTGGTGAATTAAGTGCTACTTCCACTTACACCAACCAACAAATACTCTTTTCGTTGCTTTTACACTAACTAACATACTAAAACATAGTAGAAAACTAATCCAAAGGAGAAAAAAAAAGAAACGATAATAATTAACAGCCAGACTTGATAGAATTAATTATGGCGAATTGAGAACAAAACAGCACATGTACACTAAGAACAACATGATCATGACATCTCACGGTGCAAATGCATGCATGTACACATGGACGCATATGGCCGGACAGCTATAAGTCTTGTGGTGTGACCTGTAATATATAAACCATCCTCACTTGACGCGGTTGTCTCTTGCCGGCGTGGCGGCGCCGGCGCCGGCGCCGTTGTTGCTGCCCTTGATGAACTCGAGGCACTCCGCGACGGCGCGCGCGTAGAACGAGTTGGACCGCATGCACGGCGGCCTCCGCGCCGCCTTCCCGCCACCCGTGGCACCGTCCTGATTCCCAGTCGCCGGCGTGGCCGTCGCCGCCTGCGCTCGCTTTCCCGCCGTGGCAGCGCCTCCGTCCTTGCCGCCCAGCACTGCCAGGGCCCTCCTGCCTTTGCTTCTCGTTGACGGCGAGGTGCTACCGCCGCCGCCGCCGCCGCCGCCGCCAGTGGGGACGACGAGGCCCCTCGTGAGGAGACGCACGTGGCGCACGCAGCGGCCCAGGAGGCCGAGCAGCGTCCACAGCCTGGCACGCAGCCGGCGCACGGAGAGGCGCCGCGTCGGGCTGAGCCGGAACCCCCTCCCCGCCGCCGGCCGCCGCCACCACCGCCGTCCCAGCCTCGCGTACGACGAGTAGTACTTCTTCATCTCCTGATCACCCATACACGGGCTTCCCTAATCCAGCTGCTTAACTTAACTGACACCTTAATCACCCAATCAACAAGCTAATTAAGCTTTAGCTGCGGCTGGCTGCAGGTCAAGTCAAGTGCCAAGAATGGAGGATATAGCGGGAGGAACACCAAGACGAAGACGAAAATGAAGATGAAGAAGAAGATGAGGAGGAAGAGGGCAGGAAGGAAAGGGTAGGTGGGCTTTGACGACGAGAGCTCACTCGTTCGCTAGTAATGGATTGTGACGGGAGATTTGGAGACATGGCGGGATAGATTAATTGGCTTAATGGCCATGCAAAGTTGGAGGAGGTGGCACGGATATTATGGACAAAAGCGAAAAGCTGATGAACACAGTGCGTGCTAATGATCATTGCATTTGATCGTGCATGCTGTTTAATTAGTTAATTAATCATAACCAATCAAGTAAGTCTTCTTGAAATGACTCGAAGTTGGTGTCGTAATTGGGTACGTAGCTCTATCTAATGCACGTGCATAGTCTCCTTAAAACTTTAACACTATGTAATATATATATATATATGAAAGATTAGTTTGATGGGATTGAAATGAAGTTGGTGTCATACTTGGGTTTTTATTACAGCCAGTGTCGTAAAGAGTAACTCGATTTAGTGTGTGCGTACTAATTAGTCTACTGATAATTTTAGAGCTACTACTATGAAACCAGTCATTTGTGAGAGGGCAATTGCACATCTGACACTCTTTTGATAGCTAACTACCAATTTCACCCCTTATCAACTTTGCTCATTTGACCTTTCTTTTAAAAATTGAAGATACGATTCGATCCTATTCTGTTAAGGGCATGTAATGATGCTAATTGGAGCACCATATATCCTTTATGCCCCTGCTCATTTGATCCTATTGCACGTAAGACCCACCCAATCAATTCTCTCTTCTCTCTCCTCGACTCATCTGTTCTCTCTTCTCTCTTCTCCACTCGCAGGGAGAAGACGAGGTGACGGTGGCGAGTCCAGGCTGCACGCGGGCGGAGAGAGGGCAAGGTGGTGGTGGTGAGCGGCCAGAGGGCGAGGATGTGCCGGCAGCTCGCACGCCCATCCACCGCCGGATCCGCCTAAAACAGCACGAGCACCGCTGCCACTCCTTGTCACCGCCGAGTAGTTGTCGCCTCTCCCCCGTCAGATCCAACCTTCACATCTCGAGCTCCACCATCAGGCCCGCCGCCTTCCTTCCTCCGCATGCTGGCGATGCCTCCTCTTCCCTCTGCGGCACAGACCGCCGCCGCCGCCTCCCTTCTTCTGCACGCCTGCCGCCACCGCTGTCTCCCTCCTTACGTGCGCCTGTGCCTCTCCCCCTTCGTGCGCTAGCGCCGGGGCCGCTTTCCTCCCACACGCCGGCACCGCCACCACCTCCTACCTTCATCTGCGCACTGGCGGCGCCTCCTCTTCCCTCTGTGCGCTCGCGGCATTGCTTCTTCCCTCCATGCGCCGGTCGCTACCACCGCCTCCCTCCTTCCACGCGCCTGCGCTGCTAGGCCCGCTTCCCTCCCTCGTGCCGGCGTTGCCGCTGCTCACGCTGAGAGAGATGCTAGAGAGAGATAGATTTGGGTCAAGGAGATATATACGGTTGAAGTGAGGGTATTTTGGTTAGTTTGAATAGTAAATTGTTTTTTTCTAAATGAAACCCTAACGGTGTACAACAAATAGGGTCAAACGGTATACTCGATTTTAAAATGTAGGGTCAAATAAGCAAACTAGAAAAAGTATGTCAGATCGGTAGTTAGCTTTCGAAACATGGTAAAATAAGCAATTATCCCATTGTGGGAGGTCTAACCTTCATCTTTATGTGTGTAGGGGTGAGGGTGGGGGTTGAGTGGAGGTGGATAGAGATGAGCAGTTATTCGTGAGGAAACCTCAATCGAGTTGGATCCGTACCCATTATTAATATTAGTTATGTTTGTACCCTTAAAAAATATGGTTCTCTTACATCATGGTGTTCCAATGATGACTACACCCATCGTAGGTGAGTTAAAATATTTTTTGTCCTCATCAGCTTATTGTAAAACAAAAACCACAATGACTATGTGTGTGAGTAAAATAGAGAACCCCAATGGTATCAATATATGACTACTGTTATGTCATCAATCTATATGTAATAACTTTTTTTTTAAATAAGCAAATATGTGTACTAACTTTGGATCCGAGGATTGATACAAGTAACAAATAAGGGCATTTTCTCAAAACATGGGCTGACAGGGTCACTATCTCCTTTTAAAAAAAACATATGTTAAGAGAAGCGAACATAGCCGTCCGTCTGCATCTACATCTTTCGGTAATAAAAAAAATAGAAAACAAATGTCCAGTCCCTGAGATTTATGAGACACCCTCTAGTGTAACTCATGTCCTCTTAAAGCTTCAGCTGTTAAATTTGGCTCGCAATCTCTCTATAAACTAGGTGAAACTCCGCACGTTACTGCGAGAGTTTAGTATGAAAATAATAAGTAGAAATAATGTGTAAAATAGTTTTCATAAGTTGACGTGGTTTATGATAATTTAAATAGTATATAAAATGATGATTCAAATGTAAAAGTAAGGTGATATGACATTATGAGAGAAGAAAAGGAGGAAGATAATTTAGACCATAGATTAATTATTTAAATGCTAAAAACAATTGAGGTGATATGGTTTAATGAGAGAAGAGGAGGAAGGTGATAATTTGGACCACAAAATAATCATCTAAGGGCTAAAAAAATTGATGTGATATGGCTTAACGAGAGAAGAGAGAAATAACATTAAGTGAGGATAAACTATATAGGTATGTATAAAAAATGATGGAGAGATATATATTAAAATATTATGTGAATTATGTGGGATGATGATTTAACATGCTTGCATTTCAAAGCCCTAAAATTTAATAAATAATAGAATTATAGATAATATAGCATGCTTGAATAATGTTTAAGATGTAATAATTGCTAGTGGATGATTATTTATCATCTTTTCAAGTTAAGATTTAGGATTTAGTGGGTTGTATAGTAAGATAGGATATTCTATCTCCATATTCTTGCACACTTCAACACTCTCTATATTCAACTCTACCTACCGGAAAAACTAGTTCCCTCTAGAGGATGAAGCAGGGATAAGGGAGGAAAAATGTGGATGGAGAGCCTGCTCAGATTGTTAAATTTAGCAAAGGAGGTCTCAAATTTGGTAACTCGAATGGCATGCCAATCCATATGAAATCTTTTGGATTAAATTTTTTTACTTTTGTCAGGGTCTCAAATTTGGAAATTCGGATGGCATGCAATCCATATGAAGCCTTTTGGATTCATTTTTTTACTAAGTTTGCTATTTTTTTTGAGATGGAAATTGCAGTAGCCTCTCTCTCTTGTTGAACACATATCCCATGTTCATTATTGTCTAGACATTTCATAGCTAGCCAACAATGAACATGGGATATGATTAATTAGATCATGCAATTATAAATTTGCTCGTTTTGAAAAATACTATTACTATCATCTAAGTGAAACTATGCCATTATAAATTTGATAAAATTGGATATGCCACTACTTACCCTTTTAGTGTATTTTCGAAAATTTTTGGAACGAAATACCTATTTCTTCTTCCTTCATCCTCCTCTTCCTCATGGTCATCTTGTTTACCAGGTGCACAGCGTGATGAGGCCAAGGGTGTCCATAGCGTGGGCTATGGATGCTGCCACATTGGCTACTGTGTATGGAGTGGGAAGGCTCGGAGGCAAGCTTCTGGATCAACAGCTCGCCGGTCTAGATGATGTGCTCAAAGCGTGGAAGATGCAGCGGTTCTCGATTACTCGGAATGGGTTTGTGCGGGAGGCACGGTGGGAGACGGTGACATGCCCTGCCCCATTAGGTCGGTTGCAGCGGGGAGGAGGTCACGAGATGAGAGCGAGATCAGGGCTTGGAAGAAGGAGAAGGATTTGGCAGCAAAGCCAGGGAGAATGAGAACAACAGGGAGGGCTGTGATGGTGGCGGGGAAGTAGGAAACGCCGAAGAGGTTGGGTCCCAAGGGTGGGGGTGTGTTAATGGTAAAATTTTACGGTTACTATTATTCAAGGATGGATTAGAGCAAGAATTGACAGCGTGATTCGACTTAGAGATGGAAAGTGCATCTGCCGGATTGGAATCATTTTATTATCAGCTCTCGTATCAAGGAAGGCTTGTTAGTTTCTTTTTTCGTAAATAGACATTTTAGCCAATGGAGTATGTCTGAGTCGAACTTGTATTAGTATTCTTAGTTGGATTAGAGTCCTTAGTTGATCTGATTGTATTAGAATCGGACTTGTATCATCCCGAGGGTATAAATATGTACACCCGAGGTCTTCGAAGAAGAACAGTTTAATATACAACATTAGGTGCATATGTTTTCTTACTTTTTCGCCGGTCCAATCTTGTTTCGACAAGCTCTTGTTTTTGAGATTGGGTTGCATTGGTTTCGATCTCCGATGAAAAGTAAGTATCGTCAACTTTGCTTGTATCAGTGGAATTAGTACATTCTCAGTTAAATCTGATATACTCTTTAAGCTTTTACTCACGTTGCCTATACGATATATCGGATCTTTCTTAGATCGCTTTGTTGTCTTAGATTAATTAATATCAATCGGGTGGTTTAAATATGTCAAGCTTACCATTAATCTTGAACTATCTTGGTTAAGTCCAATCTTCTGGGTTATAATTTGCTAGTTAGATTTGCTCAAGTCGATATGTTTTAATCATTGTTTCATCGGAGTTTCAACCGATGAGGTATGTGCTTATCATAATTTAACATGCTATATATGTTAATCTATAAGGTTTAATGTAATCGATTAGTTGTTGCTTTTATTATCTTCAATCTTATATTGTCTCAACTGGATCCGATCTATCAAGATTGAGGTTAATAATTATGGATTGCTAGTGTTTATATTTTGACTTGTTATAGCTGATGTTAGTTTATTTTCTCCATGAATGATAAGTTTCAATTAATTCTTGGCATATCGGTTAATATCTAAAAAATATATAATTGCTCAGCCTTTACTTCATTATCTTCAACTTTATACTGGCTCGATTTGGTCTGATCTATCAATATTGACAATAATAAAGTTAGATGATTTGCAACTATATTATATTCGATGTTCCTTTTCATTTATTATATCTAATTTCCATCGGTTATATCTGATCGATCCGAAATTCCATCAGCATCGGCTGGCACATGATACTATATCGGCCATGGGGCCGATTGGCCCCATGATTTGATATTTTCATTTTTATCTTCTAGTTGCAGGATCAAACTAACTGGCACGCCCTAAACCCGATTTGATATGACCTGCACCAGAGCTAAGAAAATATCTAAGGCCTTCATGTGTATGGCAAATTGTGTGAATAGGGTGGGAACGGGCTCATGGCGGCTCTTGGTCAGGTGCCCTGTCAACTCGACCACTAAGGTGGGCATGGGCCCGAACTCCATGCAGCCCTAACCCCAAGGGTGAGTTTGTTGGGCTCAAGCGCAAAGAGGAGGCTTTGGCGCGGAAGATCCGGCCATCGGGCTGTTGTTATCTTCTTCTGCCGCTGCCAGCCTCGTCGAATGGCAAGCACCATGGATGCCACCAGCAGCCGATAGTACTTGGATGGCTGGGAGGAGAAAGAGAGAGGGGGGTGTGGGAACTAAGGTAGAAGATAATGGGCAAATTTGCCCAGAAAGGAATTTCACTACAACAAAAGGGTAGGTAGTGGCATATCTCCAATTTCAACAAATTCATAGTAACACCGTTCCAATTAGACAAATAGTAATGGTATTTTTCATAATAGATAAATTTATAATGACATAGATCCAATTATGGGTCACATGGCCTTAAAATCACACAACACACTTTGTGCTACAAATGGGCTGGGGCATTACAATCTTATAATTTCTTCCTAATGTCACATGTACTTGAAGGGAAGCACATAAGCAATAAATATTTTCGCAATGATATTTAGATTTAGAAGGCAAGGGTGTGCAGGAAATTACAATATCTAACTAAAGATGTAACAAGTCATTGTCTACAACCATTGCTAACATGTACCAAGTTAGGATTACATGTACCATGTTTTGTTAACAGCTCATGTCTAGGACATGTGGAGCAGACACTAACCTAAGGTCATCAAACGTGCCTACCACACAAGTGCAGCAAGTTGCGGCATCAAAAAAGAATGTAGGCCTAAGAAGTGCTAACAACACATTCCAAAATCATGACATAAATGTACAAAGCAAAATACTACACCACTAAAAGCCTTTTCATGATATTTAACAAACATAAAGCGTTAGAGAATATATAAAAATATCATGACACATGCACAAATAAAATTTCTCCATAGACACTTATGCTGATCTTCCCAAATGTTAGGCTTTCTACACATCCTAGTCTTCTCAAGATGGATGAGTTCGTTCAAGTGAGAACATCCAAAGAAGGCCTCCAGTTGTAGCTCATGAATGAAAAAACTTGGATGGGTGGCTTTGCTGGGGAGACATAGATCTAAGTCACCCAGTCATTTCCAACTAGAAAGTTATGAACCAATATAACCTAGATAATGGAAGGGACACTTTTATGGTTCTTGTATAAATTAATTATGAAGGTTTTGTTCATGACATCCACAATAGTTTGCTCAATTAATAAACAAGCATGTCTTATGTCTAGTTGGATTTGCATGCATGATCTTTGGCTTATTATTATAAGCCTACCAAACTTACTTTATGATTCAAATGCTACGACGGATTTGTGGAATGAATGACGCACTAGCAAACAATTTTGGAAGCACTAAGTAGACAAGCACATTCCATCATGAAGTATTATTCAGGTTCAACTTGTTCAATGCAATCAATGCATTGCCAACAACATTTATGTTTAAATTTTAATGAGATCCAACTCTTGTCCTCTAGAGGATGGGTGTGTTGCAGGATAATATATTGTGAGATATTTAATGCATCTTATAATTTCAAGAATGTAGTAATGAATGCTATATGTGTTGCTATTTCATATCATTCTTTGGTCTAATTTGAAATTTTGTGCTCTGATGAATATTTGTTTGAGTTGATCCATCGAAAGCCATGCTATGACATCAGAAAACAGTTCAAGAATGCTTGTTAGGTTAATTAATTCCTCATCATTTAGGCGTAATCTAGTTTAAGATTTTGCTTGGATATCCATAATTTGAAATGAAGAAGCTACACAAATACATGTTCTTAAGAGCTTGTTTATTACAAATTTAAATCCCTAATGACCATGCATAGAGGTCCAGAGCACATATACGACAAATATCTACCTAAATCTTATCATTTCTTTGTAAATAAAATAATGTTACATGTAGTTAAAGGGAAGCACGTAAGCAATACATATGTTTCAATGGTATTTATATTTAGAAAGCAAGGATGTGCATGGAATTATAACTGATCTAACTACAAACATGTAACAAGTCATTCATTGGCACAGAGAGATACACATACTACATTTGCAAATAAATCATTGCAAAAATCATGATATAAATTTACAATGGAAAATTTCACCCCAAAAAGCATGTTAGGTTCGATACAAATTTGTTAAAAGCTCATGTTTGAGACATGTGAGGCACACACTAACCTAAGGTCATCAAACGTGCCTACCACAAAAGTGTAGCAAGTTGTGACATCTAGAAAAGTGTAGGCCCAAGAAGTGCTAACGACACATTCCAAAATCATGACAAAATGTACAAAGAAAAATACTACAACACTAAAAGCCTTTTCATGGTCTCTAACAAACACAAAGCGTTAGAAAATATATACAAAAACCATGACACATAGGCACAAATAAAATTTCTCCACAGGCATATATGCTGATATTTCCAAACGTTAAGCTTTCTACACATCCTAGTCTTCTCAAGATAGATAAGTTCGTTCAAGTGAGAACCTCCAAAGAAGGCCTCTGGTCCTACCAAAATCTTATTATTTCTCCCTAAATAAAACAATGTTACATGCACTTGAAGGGAAGCACATAAGCAATACATGTTTTTGCAACGATATTGATGTAAGAGTCAACGGTGTGGATAAAATTGTAGTAGATCCAACTGAAGATATAACAATCCATTCCATTGGCATGTAGATATAAACACTATAATTGCAAATGACACATAAAAAAATCATGATATAAATGTAAATTGGAAATTTTCTCCTCAATAAGTATGTTTGGTTGTATACGAAATTTCGCCAAACTTTTTATGGAATAGCATGGCTTGTGAAGCACAAAATTTATTAGCCTTAAGTCTGAAAGATTTGGTAGCATCTCGAGTTGTAAAATGTGAGGCAAACACTAGCCTAAGGATGTCACCTACACACAAGTATGGAGATTGCGACTCCAAACTTGGAGTCCTAAGAAGTGCTAACAACACATTCACAAACCGTGACATGAATGTACAAAGCAATGCTACACCACTAGAAACCTTTTCTTGGTATCAAACAAACAAAAAAGTGTTAGAAACAGATATAAAAGGATGAAACATAGGCAAAGGATGAAACATAGGCACAAATAAAATTTATCCATAATTATATGTACTGATCTTCCTAAAGATTAGGTTATGTACATTGGTTATTATCAAAAGCCTATAAAACTTACTTTAGAATTCAAATGCTACAAACGGATTCATGCAATTGGAGGCACTAAAAACAATTGTGGAAGCTTTTAATATGCAAACTAACTAGCTTATTCCATTATGAAGTGTTTTTAAGGTTCAACTATGTTTAGTAAAAACAACGTAGTGCTATCATCTATGTTTTGCACCCATATTTTAATAGGACTGAGCTACGGGTCCTCTAGGGGTGGGATGGGTTGAAAGACAACATTTACAAAATATTCATTGCATCTAGCAATTTCAAGATTTATAATTAATGGTATGTAATGTCTCTCATATCTATCAACACTTGGGACTTGAATTTCCAAATAACTCGTGATTTGTGGCTATTACACATACTGTCAACTTGAACGTCACAATTATACATTTTTTTACCTCACACATATGGTCTTCAAGAAAGAGGCATTGTGGTTAGAACACATTAGCTTATCGGCTAAATAATACAATAAATGGAATAAATGCATGCAATTCGAGACAAATAGATTAGAATTGTTCAATGGCACGTCCAAACCAATCCCACTAGAAATAAACCCCAGTAACGGGACACCAAACAATTTTTTTGCAATGGAATTTAAAAGAACAAGTAAAATAAGAAAGTAACATAACAATTAAACTTGCAAGCTTCTGTGGCTCGTAGAACATATCAGTTACATTCATATAAACAACCTTTCGAATCACCAAAAATATACTCATGACTATGAACATGCCTAATTAATCAATCTCACACTTGCACATATACCCATCGGTACCACTGTAGTGATCACGTACGGCGTAACCTATATAATTAACAAACCTATTAGACCATGGAAGAGAAAAATGTCCATATAACCTCCCCCACCCCAAAAAAACAAAAAGTGAGAAAAGGAAACCAACTAGCACTGCAAAACTTTGAAACCGGACATCTAGCTTCTCATGTAGAAATGCCTGACCATTTAAATGTTGCGCATGTTGATCACTGTTTCCTTCATTGTCTTCATAAAACACTTGTGAGGAAGACTACAGAAGATGAAAGTTGTACATGGATGAACAAAAAAACAATATTAGCATCTATTTATTTAGCTTTTTCGATAGGCTGATGACAATATGATCATGGTAAGGTAATTTGCGAAGGTTTCTACAAGCACTTATAAGAGATTCAATTGATTCAAAATGAATTAACAGGCTAAGCTAGACAGTAAATGCAAGCCATATAAGCCAACACTGTATAACCAACAAGCAAGGCTGAACGGAACAACATGGTGTGATCTAATTAGTTTCTTATAGAAAATTGGTTGCATGCCTAATTTTAATCCATATGTCATTGTGAAAGAACTAAAAATGTATATCTCAAATTGGTAACATAAGTCATGTTGGACTTGAACACAAGAATTAACAAACTAACTCAAATGATTTTATTTCCCTTCATTAATGCTACACTGCAAAAGATGGGTCATTTATTTGTTAGAGGGAATCATTTATTTGATAAATACAAACAGGGAATCGTTTATTTGATAAGTACACTGGAAAATGTGTAATGCATTTGGAACTACATGGAGTAGTATATTCTTCATCAATTAGCTTTTATAAAAAAAATAATACAGCCAGTTGGCAACCTACGACTAGCAATATACATGAAAAAATAATTATATATCAGAGGAAACGGGGTAGCTTGGGTACATTGATTGATCAACACCATAGATAGAAATAATCCAAGATTGATACAACAACAACATAGGAGTGAAAGTACCAAATATTCCTCACCACTAGCACGGATTCTCATATTTGTAATAGGTCATCTGTGAGAATATAACGGGCCTAAACAAGCATTACAGATCACTCATCTATAATGTGAAACATTGGAACCGTTAGTCCAGTTGAGGAGCCATTACAGATGTCAACCACCTCATTTGTCATGGCTCTCTATTAGGAACATTACATATGTACAATATGTCCCTCATCCGTAATGGCTCCATTTTGGAAGCAGTTACAGACATGTCCCTCTATAACGGCTCCACATCAAGAGACGTTATTGAAGACTTTTAGGTCTAGTCAACCCAACTTAAATAAAACAAAATTCCCTGGCCCATCTCCCTCCCCATCTCCTGGGCTCCCTCCTCCCTCCCCTTCTTGATGCGGTCGCAGCGGCACAGGGTGCAGGTGGCAGCTCTCTCCTCCCTAGGGCCGGCTCAAAAATTTTAAGGGCCCTAGGCCAACTTAGTGCTATGGGTCCCATAGGCTAAATGGCTTGTCGTGTAAAATATAATTTATAAACAAACACAAATAAATATTAGTAACATGATAAACCAACTAGTTACTAGGAAGAAAAACCTTGCAATATGGTATTTTATTCTCAATAATACAACAGGCTAAAAGAACACAAAAACAAATAAAAATAAAAAGTAGTACAAATACCTCAAATAGGAGACGATAAATTTCTAATGTCTCTTTTGTTCATTTTCTAAGCACCCGGCAGATGCTTCTCAATATTCACTTGAATTGCGAAGTAAATTAAACAAGAATGAAGAAATCATCACCTAATTTTTAGATTAGATAGATGCAAATGAGTTAATGAGAAACGAGGACCTCACGTCCTTACCAGGTTGTAACTTATGGCTAGGCGGCGGGTGCCTTTCTTGCTGCTGGTGGTAGGCTGCTGGACTGCTGATGGCTCCTGTTGCTTAATATATCAGCCGATCAGGGGCATCTTCATAGTTCAGGATTCAAGGCATCAGGCATGAGGAATTCAATCGATCAAGATTCAAGCATCAAGGGTTCAAGAGATCAGCGATCGTTTGTCCATCTCTCTGTGTCAGTATCGGCATGTGATTGCGGCTAGGGGCGGACCCAGCCCTCGGGCCACCCAAACCATGACCCAAGGCCTGGGATTGAAATCCCATTATGCATTACAAAATTTCACCATGTTAATTTAAGTTTGGCCCAACCTGCAATGGGTTGGCCCGGGCCTTGGGCCAAGGCTGGGTCTGCCCCTGGCTGCAGCGATCTGGGACTCCCGAAGATAAACAGTGACCTGATCAGGGAAGATAAACAGCTAAACTCCCGAAGAAGTGAAGCCGACACAATCGAGGTGGCATCGACTAAGTGAAGACCGAAGTGTCACGTCACCTGCCGCTGGCTTCCAGCCACAGAGGAGGAGGGGAAGGGGGATGGTGTTAATGAGCCCTAAGCCAGCCTGGGCCCAAGGAATAGACCCAGATCCGTCCCTTCTTCTTCCTCCCCGCTCTTAGCGCAGGCGCAGCGATGGTGGGTGGATCCGTCACGCCCCTGTTTCAGGACCACCATATCTGGTGATGGCAGGCCCTGAATCTGGCAGCAGAGAGCAATGGGGGCTCGGCAATGATGGTGAATGGGAGGATGATGACAGCGATGATGGCACTAGTGAGCCTCCTCCCTCGAGCTCATGGTGGTGGGGATTTGGAGCTCGTGGAGGCTGACTGCTAAATGTTTGTGAATCTTTTGGGTGACTTTTGATTTGGTAGGCAAAGTCTATTTTCATCGATGTTTGTGTCCGTCAGGTTCATGTTGTGATGTTTTGTGATAGTTCATCTTCAAGTTTATATTTATGCTTTGTGATAAGTTCATCTTGTGTTCCAGACTTCATGCAAAGTTGAGTGTAGATCGTTTTGTATTCATGCTTGCATTCAGGGGTGGGCCCACAATGATTCATGGGTATTCAAATGAATACCCAAGATTTTTGAACAAAAAATACATATATGAAGTATATATTTCATATGTATATAGAAAAAAAGAAAAAAAAGGCCTATCCATCCAAAAGAAGCCCAAACTAAAAGGCTAACCCATCCCACTGCCATCCTCCTCTCCTCAATATTTCATGCCCATTGGCCCAATAGCAACAAAAGGCCCAAAAATCTAATTAATCCTGACTCCTCCCCTTCCCCCTTCCCAACTCCCATACAGCCGCCCGCCCGCCACCGCTAGGCGCTAGGGAGGAGACCGACGCCGCGACACACTGGCGCCGTCACCCTGCGCCCTGCACCCCGTGGCCCCCGCCCGCCTGCACCGGCATTCCCAGTCATCGCGCCCGTCGCCATGTCGCCCGTCGCGCCGTGCCAGTGCCGTCCCCGTTGTGGGATTGCGGCATCGTGCGGTCGCCACCTCGCCGGCGCCGGGTCACGCCGCCGCTTCGGGCGACTGCCGGTCGGCCTCTCCCCACGCCACCCTAGCGGCCGACAAGCGCCGGCGGCCCGCCCCAGTGCCACAGCGCGCCTCTGACCTCCCCTGGCCCTGCACGACTGCAGCCTCTGCCCCTCCGGCGAGCCGAGCCTGGCAGCCCTCTCCGGGTCGCGCGCGGTGCTTGGACCCACGTTGAGGCGTCGCCCTCGACTGGCCGGCCCTCCCCTCTCGTCCTCTCCCTTGTTAGGTCTCTCCTTGCCCTGCCCCCACAGCCGCTGCCCTTGGCCCCGCGCCTCCACCGGTCGCGTTGCGCGGCCACTCCCCCGCAGCGCACCCCACCGTCCTTGCCAAGCTGCCTTGCCGAACAGGCTGGATTCGATTCAATAGATTGCCGGAGGTAGGCCATTCAATCCTCATTTCTCGATTCGATTCAATTTGTTGCTTTCTCGAGTAGTCTAGATAAGATAGGTATATATCTAATGTGAACCAAATTTGTTGTCTAATTATTTTAGACTAGACAAATAAACATCAATTTTGAACTCAAGCAGAGCTGTAATTTGTTTATTGTAGTTCATGGCTGTCTAATTTTGTGCATAAACATTCTATTATGGCATGATATTGATCGATGTATACTTAATTTGTAGATTGTATTGCTTATGTTTTCCACAAAGTATCACAATAATAACTCCGTAAGTAATATAAAATACCATATTGTTGATTTTTGTTATTCCATGAAGAGGAAACTATATATAATTTCTTATCATTTTATCATTTTCTATCCTATAGGTTGAACAATGTCAATTAGTAGTTTTATACTTCTATATGTTAAACACATTCATTTTATGACAAGTTCCATGAAATTATAAAAATATGTTTATATCCGTTATATATTATATAGTTTAGAAAATATATATATGAAAGTATATATACTTATCACATATTAGGCTATGTTGTAAAAAAAAATTTACCCCTTTTCATTTCGAATACCCAACTCCAAAATCCTGAGCCTCCCCCGGCTTGCATTGCCTAGGTATATAGATGGCCAAATGGGCCGCCCGGCACGGCTCGGCCCAAGCACGATCGTGATCAGTCGGGCCGGCACAGCACGATCTAGACTTCGTGCCGTGCCGTGCCGTGCCAGCCCACGGGCTTCACGTCAGGCCCAGGCACAGCCCAGTAAAACTCGGGCCGTGCCGGGCCGGCCCGAAGGCACGACAGCCCATCGTGCTTCTCTACATAATAAGTCTATTTTTCCTCCCTAAACTCTGTGGGCTGTGTCTATATGGTTGGAAAATAAGTCTATTTTGTATTCCTTTTATCTTTGGGCCTTGCCTTATATGGTTAATTAAGTCTATTTTACGTCCCTCTTTTATTTTTGATCGTGCCGTGCCATGCCGTGCCGGCCCACCGTGCCGAGGGAGCGGCCCAAGCACGGCCCGGTTGTCGGGCCGGGCCGGCACGAGCACGACCCCAGTCGGGCCGTGCCGTGCTTGGGTCGGGCCAAATTAGCGTACCTCGGACCGAGCTGCGAGCCTCGGGCCATATGGCCATCTATACCTAGGTAAACTGGATCTGATTCTTTTTTTAAAAAAAAAAATGTGTGTAATGACTCGAGACTAGCAGTCCTTACAGATGATTGGCCACTTATGTAATCTATCGTTCCTGTTATAGATGGTAATGTTGAACCGTTATGTATAGGCAGGTCTGTGCTAGTCCAGGGAGATTCAACAGAACAATCGTGTTAGTGAAAAAGGAAATATGGGTAGATCAAGCTACTTGAGTCAGTCAACAAATTATTGACAACAAAGGGATTGAATTCATTCATGATACCCGTTACAAGCTAAGAAAGTGTTATTACGTATTAGCAAAGCGTGAGTGCAAGTTCCAAGGCTAAGTGTGGGACAGACCCAATCTGCCCTGTGCATCCTTTTCCTTTTTTTGATAACAATGGTACACTGGGTTGGTCGATTGGAGCGAGATTTGGATCTACTGACTCTAGATGACTTTGATATTTGGAACCGCCTCATTAATAATAGATGAATGGGATTATTTTCTATAACACCCAATCAATGTAGAATAATTGAACTGTGCAAACTTTGTTGTTGTACACTTGCACTCCATTGGGGCCAAGCCGATATGTCCCTTGACTCCTTGGGTTCCGTGGGTTGATCCATTTGACATTTGTGCTACTACCGTGAAAGATATTTAAGTAGATAGGAGTTATAGCAATCTATATATATGTTTACAGTGTGACACGTAGTATTAGTAGTAAGAGATCAGTAAGATAAAATTTAGTACATATAGACTTTTCCACCACGAACTATTGAATTCAGTTAAGGAAAATATATTCCCAAAATGTTACGACAGACAGAAGAAATTCACCATCTTTGGGGGTGCCAATTCCGATCTGATCAAAACGATAAATTCAGAATGCGATCCGTGGATGATTCAGCCGTAGTCCTGATTAGAAAAAAAAGTGACAAGAACTGACCCCAAAGTTATAGCAAACCTGTACAAGACACAGCCAAGCTAACACTTTAATTAAGAGACTCACCAAACATGAGGGATTAAGGAACCGTGACGACGATCGATACAGCACGATGGGAGAAAGGCCGACGGCCGGGGTACGAGGTAAGGGAGCGGCACGCGCCTGCCGGTGGCCGAGGTCATAGCTGCCGTTTGCGGCACAATCCGTTAGGGCAGGATAACAGTGACCTATAATCAATTTATATATTTACGTGAAAGATGGATAAAGAAAAGTGAGAAATATTAGTTTTTATGTAAGAGGTAACTCTATACGTACTTAAAAAAATATAATTAAATTGATTGATAGTGATAAAAAGAAAGATAATAAAAAATAGAGCTAATCTTATATAGTTAATATATTATATATATTAACTTTTACAGTGAGCTCTACAATTACACTTCTCTTCCCGGCGAAGAGACAAGTTAGGCCTCAAACAAAGAAACGACGTTGAGATCAAACCTAATTGGGCTGGCTGCCCTACATAAGCACGAAAATATCCATGCTTAATTAGTGCGCTGGGCCAGTGGGCCGGCGCCATAATTCCATGCTTCTGTGTCTGTCTTCTACTCGATCTCCTACTCTGGCACGTTGACGTCCACCAAGCTCGCCGGCTCTGATGGACAGGCAGAACCCAGCAGTCCGCTATCTCGGCGAAGGTGACGCCATTGCACATTTGCACCTCTCTCTCACACACACACAAACACCAAGTTCATTTTAGAGATATCCTCCTCCGAGCGACATTTGGAAGCTTGTGCTTTGATTTTGGATGCATTCGTTTGAGCATTTCGAGCTGAAGCCGTTCGCGGCTCGGAAAATGGGATGATTATTAGCATATGATTTGATTACGTATTAACTATTATAAATTTAAAAATATGTTTCTTTAATGTAAAAACCTTCTATATAAAAAATTTACATAGAAAACATACTAAATTTTAGTAGTTTAAAAATTATGCTAATATAAAATAAAGAAGTTATCATTTTAAGTTGCTGAAAAGAACTTAGAGTGATCGAATTAGTTGCCAATAGAATATGGGCCATACCCCACATTTCCATCATCTTCTATTCTGACGTCATCATGTCGACACATTCATCACCATTGCTGCAGAGCCATTCCGATTCTCGATATGTGACAGGAAAATGAGGGTTAGATAGTACATGATATATTCTTGACGCGAGTGCAATTATAGAATATGCCTTATTCAATACCAACATTATGTTAAGAATAAATTTAGAAACAACTTACATGTGTACACTATGAACAGATCATATACATCTTATGTCCCACCTCACCGCTAGTAAAAATAGAGACTATAAAAGATGTAAATTATGTAGGTGGCTGTGACGCCATTCACAGCGTGGTGAGGTGGCAAGTGCCCTCACCACGTCAGCTCGAAGCTGCTGGTCCACCTCAGCTCACTCGTGATCTTGTGAGGCTTCTCTTGTCTTCCCAGAGGGCACGGTCGCTTCATCAAGGAGAAGCCACATGAGGAGTAGGCCACAGCTCGCGAATGCGTTGTAGGAAAGGGCATGCCCCGGAGGGATCCCCTAAAGGGCATGCCCCCGTCTAGTCCCCTGATCAAGAAGGCAGAGGGATAGAGACGGCCGGGGATATATCAATACTTTCCGTTGTCGTCGATCCGGGTTGTCATAGGCTGCTCGTCCACCCAGACCACTACCCTAGGCAGATTCGCCATTGAGACCGGCAGATCCACCTGCTAAGGTGCTGCAAGAGAACTGCACCCCCTGTTGCCCCCGATCCATGCCACCTGGAGGTCCATTAGCCAGCGGTTCTTGATCAAACCACCCGGGCCTCCACCGTCCCCAGCTGCGCCAATTTGACGAGGATGGAAGCTCAAGACTGTCTCAGCAACCGTCTCGCCGTGCGAGCACTATCACCCATGATCGCCTGGAGCAGCTTGTCTCATTCTTGGAGGCATCACAAGAGAGGAATAAGGGAAGGAGATGGAAAGGGAAAAGAGGAGGGTGGCATTTTATATAAGTTTCTTATTTTTTGGGTATATACTTGTTGATGCAAAAAACACACACAGGCCTGAGAGGTTTGCTTTACTCTAGTGCAGGTCCAAAATTAGGGTTTCAGATTCAAGGGCGTGCCAGTTGATTTGATCCTGCAATCAACAAGAAAAACATGCAAAGAATATCAGTAAACGATAGACAATCGGCCATAGGGCCGATTTCATATCGTATGTGACCTAGCCGATGCAATAAAGCGTGAATCGGCTGTGAGGTATAGTCAATGATAGAACTAACCCTAAATCTAGTATATCGGCTGTAAAGATCAGTGTTACATAATCAATATGTCAATATTACTTTAGAAATAAGCAATTGGGATAGATCGGACTGAACCAAGACAGTATAAATTGCCCAAGTCTAAAGATAACATGACACAATGATTATGCAGATTGATGTCATAGCCGATATCTAGGTTTAAGTATGTATCGGCTATAGCTCCGATACAACCTTATATTAGGATATTTTCTAGTAATAAATATATTAAACTATGATCAATTAGATTGATATCTAGCTCAATATAGTTATATTAGATTAGATCCTGATATAAGGGGCAGATATAGAACATTAAACAAAGCATAACACAATGTAAAACATCTATATCAGGTAAGATCGGCTGAAACCGCGATACTATCCTTATTAACAACCATAAAGCAGGTTAGATACCATGATTTTAAATACGACTTAATAGGTTGGACTGAACCAATGCAGCATTAAGTATAAATAGAAGCATGAGATCTAAAGAATCAAGCTGAGGTTGCCTTTTCGGGATGGTGGATACATTATATAACCTAGATTAACAAAGTAATCTAGCCGATATCGATGAAACCCTAGAAAGGATCTAGCCGATATAAGTAGATTGCATTGTCGATCTAAGTTATACAACATATATGATAACTCGGAGAATCACAACAAAGAACTAGAGTGTCATAAAGATGTAAGCACTAGCCCTAATGATGTAACTCGCCATGACAAGATATACCTTTTTGCCGAAGATCAAACTGATGCAGCACGACTCGAAAGCACAAACTTGTCGAAAGTGGAAAACAAATGTTTGGCGATGCGCCGAGATTGATTGAACGTGTGTTGTTGTTCTTTACAAGACCTCGGGATTATATTTATACCCGAAATTACAAACATTGTCCATCACGGACACGACTCATATTATCCTAATACAAATCCAACTAACCAACAAGTCCCTTAGGCGGACTCTTACCGGAAATATCTACAAGGAAATTACATAAAATATCCTAATTAATAGATACAGTCACCTCCTCAGGACTCTATCCGTGCATGGCAATCCATATGAAGCACGCTAACACAACCCGATGACGTATACCGAGTCACATTACCGAAATTGGCTCAATCAGCTAACCCAGTCCGACTCTGACTCTGCCGATCCAGTCCATAGCCGATTCGGACCACAGCCGATTCTCACTCTGCTTTCCGATACGATCTTACCTCTTCAATCCTCTTCGATTCCATCTTGATTTCCGATATTTGAATTACCAAATTTGGTCGTCAACACATGCCCCCCAAGTCCGGAATATTTGGTAATGTTTCGGATTTGCCAAATCTTATCTCCGAGATAATCTCGCTCTTTCCGTTTTTGACCGTTACCATATCACTTTAAATACCTAACCGACGACCCCGAAAAACTTCACACCGTTATTACTGTTGCCACCACTTTCACAATCTCCGTCTCTCCCAACTCCGACGATCCCTTCAGCGCAAGCAGTCAACTCCAAGCCATCCTTCACTCATCCAACCTCCGCCGGCGAGAAGATGTCTTCGTCATTCGCTCCATCCGCTGCCCCATCGGCCGAATATGCTGAGGTAAGTCCCATCGGCTAGATCTCCTTTTTGCTCATTAAATCTTGTTTTCCGCAATCTCAGTCCGGTTTCTTTCTCTTTTGCCTTATTTATGTAGCATCTCGCAAACCTAATCGCGATTCCCAGCCTCAACCATGAAAACAATTACTTCCTTGGGCCAATCGGCAACTTAGACCCCACTGAGTTCATTACTGCCGAAACAAACAGGATTCCCTTCAAACTAACAAATCCAAATCTAGGGCACTGGAAAAACACATTCAAATCTTGGCCATCCCTAGAGAAAAGCTGGCCTGCATGGTACAAACGCATATCGGCTAGCAAGCAGAACCACTGGGATGAACTCGGAATCGGCCAAGCCTTAGCCCTTACTTTGGCTAATTCGGCTAAAGATGAACCACTGATGGCCTCTGCTAGCTATTTCTGGTCCAATGCCATCAATGCATTTTTATTTAATCAAGGACCGATGACCCCAACTTTACTGGATATTACCATGTTGACTGGGCTAGATACCACTTCATCAGCCAACCCAATGACCTTGAACTCCAAAAATAGATTTGACTTTAAAACCAAGAGCATAGGAGGATGGTCTGACTTTATTTCGGCTAACATGGGTCAGGGCTCAGTCTCCCCTAGAGAGCATACTGCCTTCTTGCTGATGTGGTTGGAGAAATTTTTGTTCTGTGGGTCCAGTTGTGGCCCAACCTCAAACTGGCAGCATATAGCCGAAGCACTTGAAGAAAAAAGACAATTTCCTTTAGAAAAGATTCTGCTCGGCTATTTATATCAAACTCTGAATAATGCATCAGCCAAATTAGCTGTCGGCTCAACAGTCAATACAGGTGGTCCATGGTGGTTACTCCAATCTTGGCTAAACTTAGTTGCAATGAAGGCTGTCAATCGGCCACCCCTAACTGAGGCAGAATTTCCAAGACTAGAGCCGATCACTGATGATGATGGAGAAGAAATAACCCATCGGAGGTGTATGTCCTTTGGAGAATATGCCAGCACCTCAGCCGATGCAGGAGCAAAATTATCAGCAGAACTGCTCAAGGACTGGTTTTTCAGCTTCTATGACGGCTTTCAAAAAGATGCTAGAATCTGGTTTTTCTATGATGAATCAGCCAACTTTGAACTGCCATCAGACTTCAGATTTGAAGAAATAAACCATGACAAATTCCAGAAGTCCAGAGAAGTATATACCACAGCCATCAGCCCATGCATCCTTCATGTCGGCATCCATCAAGGCAGGAACATAAAGGTTTCATATGAATTCTATCACCCAATGAGTTCAGCAAGACAATTTGGCATGGGACAACTCCCAATCGGCTTGTGGTTTGCTGACAAGATTGAATGCCGAGGAGAAATAACTTCAAGCTTAATGATGGATCGGCTACTAAACATTCCAGGCCCCTCTCTTGGTAGTATAAATGATATTGAATTAGCCATGTTCAGGAGCAAAATCTTTACTTCATGGTGGGCTGAGTGGAAACAACACCTTTTTCACCAATCGGCTACCATCTACATGACAGACCTCTTCCCTGACATGATCCCTCAGGTAATTTCTCTTTCTTTATTTCATTCCTATTTTAAACATACCAGCCGATTCTATTTATAACTTACGAACTATCTTTGCTCTTTCAGACCACAGACTCATCTCCTCCTCATACCAGCAAAAGTGGCAAAGAAATTGAATATGCTGCAGGGCTATTTCCTAACAGATGTGGCATGACTCCTCCTGTCATCGGCTATCATGCCCCCAAGACATCAAGCCTGCTCCAAGGACAAATGAGGGAACCAGCCGATGCAGGCAGAAAAAGGAGAACTAGAGCATCAACTGCCGTGCCACCAGCCACTAAGAAAAAGGCCAAGAAACAACCACCTCCAACAACCGATGATGCAGATGAAGCCCTAAAAGAAGCATCCATTGAACGGGCAATAGATGAAGCTGCAGCCGAATCTAGTGATGTAAGAGAAGAAACACCTCCAGCCTCTCCAAAGCAAACCCCCACAACTCCTTCTGTTCCAGCTGTCTTCACTCGGCAACCCAGGGTAAATTCATCTTTCTTGATACAAATTTTTCTTACTCACCCTCAACTTAATCTTCCAACTCTTGCATTTTGTAGAAGAAAAGACCAGCCGAGAGAAAGAAACCAACACAAATATCGGCCAAGCCATCAATTCAAGCCCCTTTAGTAAGTCCCAATTGTCCAGCATTTTGAATATCTCATCAGCCGATACTATTTAACACTTGCATAAATATTTTCAGCCTCCTTCCCCTTCATCACCTGTAGCACAACCGGTTTCCAGTGAACACACCGCATCGGCCGTAGGCAGCCATCATATCGAAGAAGAAGAAATTGCTGCTCCTGCAATCCCTGTAAGTTTCATCCTTAAAACTCTTCAAATCGGTTGTATAAAAATTTCTTCTTACTTATATTCCTTTCATCTTTCCCATCTGCAGATCTTAGCCGATTTATTCTCTTTTGATATACAAGACTACTTTGATGAAGAAACAGAAGGAGAAATAACAAGCAAATCTTTAGCTCCTCTAACCGATGACGTGAAAAGAAATCTTGAAGATATTGCACATCGGTTAGAAGCATCTCTGGACAGTCTGGTAGTTGATTGCAGCACTCTGCGATCCAGATTCCAAGAAATTTAAGCCCTACTGCCAGATGAACTGTCCAACACAATCACCCCAGCTATGTATCTTGAGCAGCACCAATTCAAGCTGGAGAAAGCAAGACAAAGAATAGCCGATAGACGAGAAAAGAAAGATATTGAAGCAACCATTCAGGCGAATCGGTAGCTAGTACATAATGAAAAAACAAAGCTTGATCAACTAGCTGAAGAGCCAATTAAAGCTTCAATAAATCAACTAGAGGCCGAAAGAATAGATCTGCTAGCCAAGCTTGAAGAATGTAATGCCAAAATTGCATTGGAAAAGCAGAAATTAGCCGATCTCCCTAAAGCCATAGGGGAACAGAAAGCAAAACTAAAATCGGCTATAAAGAATGTGGCCACCATGACTAAGTCCCTGAAGGTAATTCCTAGAACTGACGCCCAAGATGCCCAAGCCATTGCAGAAGTTGAAGAAATCCGACAACGGGCATTGTTAGCAATCCAGAAATATCTTGCTCAATGATTTCTTGTAATAGGGACTTAGAAGAATTGTGTAATTAATTCTGTAATCGGCTAAAACATTTGTTTTGTAACATAACCTCTTAACTTCCTTATGTCGATTGATACTGTTGCTTCATATAGACCAATTTCATACCTGGCAGACTTGGTTGTATTCCAACTTATGCTAAATTTTGCTCAAAAATTTCCAACTTTTCATCTTCCATGCCCCCCAAGTTTGTAGTAGGGAACACAATGCTGCAAACTTACATGTCTAAAGGCGATAAAAATATCGGCCGTCAAAAGACGATGTAAACACATCGGCTATCAACCATCAACCGGCAAACCATAGCCGATCATGAACCAATCCAAACACTTGGGTAATATTTCTTTGAGTATTTTCCATTAAGTGCTCTTCCAAATACTTCTCCATCAAGTCCTTTTAACATATAGGCCCCTTTAGAAACACATTTATGAACTTGAAACGGTCCTTCCCAATTTGGTGACCACTTGCAAAATTTATTATCTCTGGCTCCTATCGGCAGCACTAATTTCCAAACCAGCTCGCCTTTCTCAAAAGATTTGGGTACAACCTTCTTGTTATAATGCCTGGCAACTCTCTCCTTATCCCTTCGAACTTTCTCAAGAGCTCGCAATCGTGCCTGAACCAAATCTTCTGACTCATCAACCATCAAATTATGATAATCATCGGTTGTTAACTCATCTTGTAAAGAAATCCTTCTAGAGCCGATGTTGGTTTCCCATGGTAATACAGCCTCATGCCCATAAACCAGTTGATAAGGAGGTACCTGAATTGCACCATGGCAAGCCATCCGATAGGACCATAATGACTCAGCCAGAACAGTATGCCACTTCTTGGGGTATTCGGCTATCTTTCTTTTGACCAACTTAATCAAACTCTTGTTAGATGCTTCAGCTTGTCCATTGGCTTGTGCATAATATGGTGATGAATTCAACAACTTAATTCCCATGCTATCAGCAAACTGAACAAACTCGTTCGATACAAATATAGAACCCTGATCAGTTGTAATTGTTTGTGGCAAACCAAATCTGTATATAATATGCTCTTTGACAAAACTGATCACATCCTGGCTGTCAACCTTCTTCAAAGGAATTGCCTCAACCCACTTAGTGAAATAATCAGTTGCAACCAATATGAATTTATGTCCTTTGCTTGATGGTGGATTGACCTGGCCGATCATATCAATACCCCAACCTCTGAACGGCCACGGCTTGATAATAGGGTTCATAGCTGATGCTGGCGCTCTCTGAATTGCTCCAAACTTCTGACAATCTTGACAACCCTTGTAATATCTGAAACAATCCTCCAGCATTGTCGGCCAAAAATATCCAACTCTGCGAAGTAACCACTTCATTTTATGAGCCGATTGATGTGTCCCACAAATACCTTCATGAACCTCACACATAACAACTTTAGCTTCTTCCATACTTAAGCACTTCAATAGAACTCCATCAATCGTCCGATAATACAATGAATCATCCAACAGAACATACTTAAGAGCTTTATACCTTAATCTCCTTGAAACTGGTCTTTAAAGATTCTTTAGATACTCAAAAACATCAAACCTCCAATCATCGGCTGGAATACAGGCCACTTCTACTTCAATCCCTTGCAACATCGGCCTATATCCTGATGCGCCTTGAGCTAAATCATTGGCTTCAACGTTTTGCTCCCTAGGAATATGCTTCAAAGTAACCATCTTGAATGTCTTCATCAGCTCCTGGCATTTCTCATTATAGATTATTAAGGTATCATTCTTGCATTCATATTGCCCAGATAATTGACTTATCACCAACAATGAATCACCCATGATCTCAACAGCATCGGCTTCGACTTCTCTTAATAACTGCAACCCTTTGAGAACAACTTCATATTCCGCTTGATTATTTGTTGAGTATGGTTTAATAGTAAAAGCAAACTGAAAACTTGCCCCCCTAGGCGATATTATCACCAAGCCGATACCACAACCATGAGTACAAACTGATCCATCAAAGAATAAAGTCCATGGCATGATGTCAATATTATCAACACTGGTATCCCTTTGTTCTACTATGAAATCGGCTATCGCCTGCCCTTTAACTGCCTTAGCCGATTCATATCTGAGATCAAATTCTGACAAAGCAAAGATCCACTTCCCAATTCGTCCTTTTAACACTGGAGCCGATAGCATGTATCTTACTACATCGGCCTTGCAAACTATAATGCACTCATTGGATAGTAGATAATGCCTCAACTTTGTGCAAGAAAAATATAAGCATAAGCATAACTTCTCCACAGCTGAATACCTTGTTTCTGCATCCAACAGGCGTCTACTGAGATAGAATATAACTCTTTCTTTTCCTTCAACCTCTTGAATCAAGACTGAGCTGATAGAATTTTGATCGGCTGATAGATAAAGTTTAAATGGAATCCCTTTCTGTGGTGGTATAAGAACTGGACGGGTACTCAGATATTCCTTGATATTATCCAGAGCCTGCTGCTGCTTCTCTCCCCAGATAAATTCTTGATCGGCTTTCAACCTTAGCAAAGGAGTAAATGGTTCTATTCGGCCAGACAGATTGGATATAAAACGCCGAACAAAATTAATCTTGCCGATCAATGATTGTAGCTTGGTTTTATCTTCTGGGGGTTTGATATCCTTAATTGCTTCAATGCTCCTCTGAGAAATTTCAATCCCTCTCTCATGAACCAGAAATCCAAGAAACTGACCAGCCGATACACCAAAAGCACACTTGGTAGGATTCATTTTCAACCCATACTTCCTTGCTCGTTCTAAGACCTGTTTCAAATCGGCTATGTGATCATCAACTTCCTTGGATTTAACCACCACATCATCTATATATACCTCCACCAATGCGCCGATGAGATCGTGAAAAATATAGTTCATGGCTCTCTGATATGTAGCACCAGCACTTCTCAAGCCGAAAGTCATAACTACCCACTCATACAAGCCGATAGCACCAGGGCACCTAAAAGCTGTCTTGTGGATATCTTCTTCAGCCATAAAAATCTGATTATAACCAGCATTGCCATCCATGAAGCTGATAATCTTGTGTCCAGATGTTGCATCTACAAGTTGATCGGCTACCGGCATTGGGTATTCATCTTTCGGTGTAGCTTTGTTTAGATCTCTGAAATCAATACAAACCCTGAGCTTGCCATTTTTCTTGATAACTGGTACTATATTGGAAATCCACTCAGCATATCGGCATGGTCTGATGAAGCCAGCATCATAGAGTCTTGTAATTTTGGCCTTAATAGCATCATACATCTCAGCTTTACAATGTCTTGGGGGTTGCTTGTATGGCCGATAGCCTGGTTTGATAGGGAGCCGATGTTCAACTATCGATCGGCTAAGCCCTGGCATCTCATAGTATTCCCAGGCAAAACAATCTCTATACTCCTTTAAGAGTGCAATTAATTTACATTTAAATTCTTTTGGTAAACCCTTACTAATATATGTCGGTCTAGGCCTATCACCTGGTCCAATGTCAATTTCCTCTAGTTCATCGGCCGACATAAAACCTTGCCCAAGCTTGCCGTCGAGATCATCAATAGTGTGTTCTGTGTATAGGTTGGAACCCTCCACGACGCCCTCAAAACAAGAATTGGGGCTCTCCATCTCCTGTTGTCTGTATGGCATCATCAGAAATCCTTAAGTAATCTCCTTGACAAACTTTGCCAGATAAACGATCAATTCCTTCCATCTCCCAAATAGACAAATCGGCACAAGCTACGTTGACTGACCTATCGGCTGGCACGACTTCGATTTGGTCTCCTTGCCATTGAATCAAGCTTTGATGCATTGTTGAAGGGATGCAACAGTTGGCATGGATCCAATCTCTTCCCAACAACAGACTGTAGGAACCCTTCCCGTCAATAACAAAGAACGTGGTTGGAATTGTTTTACTGCCGATGGTTAGCTCTACATTCAAAACTCCCTTGGTCTCAGATGGGTTCCCGCCAAAATCCTTCAGAACCATGTTGGTTTTGATCAAGTCCTCTGAGTTCTTGCCAAGCTTTCTGAATGTTGTATAAGGCATTAAATTAACAGCTGCCCCTCCATCAACTAGCATCTTTGACATCGGCTTACCATTGACAAATCCCTTAACATAGAGTGGCTTGAGGTGCCGATGATCTGTTCCTTCGGGCTTCTCAAAAACAGCTTGTTGTGGAGATAACATCAATTTAGCCGATGGCATATTTTCTTCTTGCTCGACAACTTGCTCTACTGCATATTCGGCTGGCAACATAAAGACCATATTTATCTCAGATGACATCACTTCCTTGCCCTTGCGTTGTTGATTTTTGCTGCGATCAGCTTCGACTTCGTCGGCTGGCACCACTTTGCTCTTCACGCGCCATACTTTCTTCGTTTTCTGCCGCAGCCGATGCTTAATTGCACCCTCAACCTCCTGGAATTGCTCTCTGTTCCTCATCCTTTGAACTCTTCTCTTTTGATTCTTGGTAAATATCCCAGAGGGACACCATTTGGGATGCATTGTCTTGGATTCTTCACATGAGTCATCTTCGTCATTGTCTTGTCGCATCGGCCCAAGTCTTTCATGTACTGACAGCCTTGATTGTCTTGGCCGATGTGTAATTGCATGTTGTCGGCTTGATTTTTGGATGAACTGGGCATCAGGATTACTGCAGCCAGGGCAATTTTTGATAGATGGTAGCCTCATACCTTCGTTCCAGCAGAATCTGAAGAATTCACAACTCCAATGGGGATCAAAATATCTTTCTTCTTCAGCAGGATATGTCTCCTCCTCCTGTTGGCGTCTTTTTTGATACTTGCCGATCATACCAGCCGATATGATACTCCTAACGTAGTTTTTATTTCCATCGGCTGTATTCCTGTTGTATCCAGGATGCACCATGTTAACTGGAAAAGGATGTTCATCTATCTTCATCGGTCTCTTCACCATGTTGGATCCATCAATCTTAATTTTTCCCTGTTCAATAGCCGACTGGATCTGTTGTCTGAAAATTTTGCAGTCATTAGTGTGATGAGACCCTGTGTTGTGCCATTTGCAGTACTTCCTTTTCTTCAACTCTTCAGCCGATGGGATGACATGTCCTGCCGGCAGTTGAATCTGTTTTTCCTGAAGAAGGAGATCAAAGATCCTATCGGCCTTGGTAATGTCAAAGTCAAACCTTTCCTCTGTAGCCGAATTCTTAGCCCATTGACAGACCACCGTCTTCTTGTTCCTAGCCCATTCGGCTGCATTGATATCTGGGTCTTCATCTTCAGAGTCAGAATCATAATTGTAGACATTATTTACATTGTTAGCCTTTTTGATGAATTTCCTAGCCTCTTGAAATCTTGTCTCGTGAGCCGATACCTTCTGAGCCAAATGTGCTAAACTGTCAAAGTCCTGAGCCGAGAACCTCTCTTTGATCGGCGCCAACAAACCTTGGAAGGTCAGATCGGCTAGTTGAGAATCTGATAAAGATAGGCTGTAACATCTATTTCTCACGTCTCTGAATCGTTGAATATAATCTGGAACCGATTCATCTGATTTCTGCCTAATAGCTGTGAGGTCCGATAGCTTCATCTCTTGAACCCCACTGAAAAAGTACTTGTGGAATTGTTTCTCCAAATCGGCCCAGCTCCTAATCGAATTATATGGCAACGATGAAAACCATGTAAATGCTGATCCAGATAGTGATAGTGGGAACAGACGAACTCTGAGAGCTTCTGTACCCGATGCCTCACCACACTGAGCTAGAAATCGGCTAATGTGCTCGTAGGTTGATATATTGTCTTGTCCTGAGAACTTAGAGAAATCTGGCACCTTGTATCGGTTCGGCAACGGAACCCGATCAAAGTATTCTGGATATGGGTGCCGATACATGTTGCCATTATCTTTCGGTTTAAGTCCAAATTGCTCCCTCATAACGTCAGCGATCATATCTGCCCAAGGTTGTTGAGGTGTTGCTCCACCATACTGCTGTTGTACTGGATCCATCTGGCCGTATTGAATCGTTTGAGGTCGTGGTGAGTGAGGCTGATAAAGATTATTGAAGCCAGCCGATATGCCTTGTGGTGGCACATAAGGAAGTTGTTCTGTACTGTATTGCTGGCTTATCGGCTGACTACTTCCAATCGGCTGTCGTGGAACCGAAGGAATTTGGTAAGATGTGTCAACAGCTGGCGGTTTTGGATGAAGAATACTCATCAACTGTTCTGGTGTTAATTAAGTTGATGCTTGCCCCCCAGTGATCGGCTGTGATCTGGTTAGAATTGATGGAATATTTGAACTTGAGAAAAGAGCCGATGGAGCCTGGGTTTGAAGCACTTGTTGATTTCCTTGATTTCCGCCGATCTCTGTCTTCACGGTTCTATACGCTGGGAACGTGCCGTCCGGTAGATAAATAGGTCCTTTAGCCTTTTCCTCGGCTATCGTTCCATCGACTACCGACTTGATCATGTTTGTCAAAGTATTGACAAGTACTCCGGACTGGTTGACTAGCGCCTGATGTACAGCCGAATCAATGCGATCTTGCAATGTGTGCAATTCTTCGTTACTTGATTCGGTTTTCACTTGTTTATCCTTCTCTTCCCCGGATCCAGAAGTACTTGGGTCTTGCTTCACGATCGTCGGTACTTGGATTTTGGCCCTTTGAATGACCGTGCCTTGCCGGGTGACTGTGAACGAGTGCAAATATTGATTTTGGAGTTGGTTCAGCATTTGTTGAAATTTTTCTTTCTGTTCGTCACTCAGCTGCTCGGGTGTAACCGCGACGATGTTGTCCTCCGCAACTTCAGTGATGTTTGGAGACATGATGACACGAGTCCCACTGGACGTGCCAAAAGCGTGTTGATGTAAAAAACACACACTGGCCTGAGAGGTTTGCTTTACTCTAGTGCAGGTCCAAAATTAGGGTTTCAGATTCAAGGGCGTGCCAGTTGATTTGATCCTGCAATCAACAAGAAAGACATGCAAAGAATATCAGTAAACGATAGACAATCGGCCATAGGGCCGATTTCATATCGTATGTGACCTAGCCGATGCAATAAAGCGTGAATCGGCTGTGAGGTATAGTCAATGATAGAACTAACCCTAAATCTAGTATATCGGCTGTAAAGATCAGTGTTACATAATCAATATGTCAATATTACTTTAGAAATAAGCAATTGGGATAGATCGGACTGAACCAAGACAGTATAAATTGCCCAAGTCTAAAGATAACATGACACAATGATTATGCAGATTGATGTCATAGCCGATATCTAGGTTTAAGTATGTATCGGCTATAGCTCCGATACAACCTTATATTAGGATATTTTCTAGTAATAAATATATTAAACTATGATCAATTAGATTGATATCTAGCTCAATATAGTTATATTAGATTAGATCCTGATATAAGGGGCAGATATAGAACATTAAACAAAGCATAACACAATGTAAAACATCTATATCAGGTAAGATCGGCTGAAACCGCGATACTATCCTTATTAACAACCATAAAGCAGGTTAGATACCATGATTTTAAATACGACTTAATAGGTTGGACTGAACCAATGCAGCATTAAGTATAAATAGAAGCATGAGATCTAAAGAATCAAGCTGAGGTTGCCTTTTCGGGATGGTGGATACATTATATAACCTAGATTAACAAAGTAATCTAGCCGATATCGATGAAACCCTAGAAAGGATCTAGCCGATATAAGTAGATTGCATTGTCGATCTAAGTTATACAACATATATGATAACTCGGAGAATCACAACAAAGAACTAGAGTGTCATAAAGATGTAAGCACTAGCCCTAATGATGTAACTCGCCATGACAAGATATACCTTTTTGCCGAAGATCAAACTGATGCAGCACGACTCGAAAGCACAAACTTGTCGAAAGTGGAAAACAAATGTTTGGCGATGCGCCGAGATTGATTGAACGTGTGTTGTTGTTCTTTACAAGACCTCGGGATTATATTTATACCCGAAATTACAAACATTGTCCATCACGGACACGACTCATATTATCCTAATACAAATCCAACTAACCAACAAGTCCCTTAGGCGGACTCTTACCGGAAATATCTACAAGGAAATTACATAAAATATCCTAATTAATAGATACAGTCACCTCCTCAGGACTCTATCCGTGCATGGCAATCCATATGAAGCACGCTAACACAACCCGATGACGTATACCGAGTCACATTACCGAAATTGGCTCAATCAGCTAACCCAGTCCGACTCTGACTCTGCCGATCCAGTCCATAGCCGATTCGGACCACAGCCGATTCTCACTCTGCTTTCCGATACGATCTTACCTCTTCAATCCTCTTCGATTCCATCTTGATTTCCGATATTTGAATTACCAAATTTGGTCGTCAACAATACTATAAAGTGTTGGACTTATACGTGAATACAAAATGTAAAAGCCTAAAAGGGGCTAAAATGCAAAAATTCATTGGAGAGTGGGCATTGTAGACATGGTATCTTCATAAGGATTTCATATTAGGGGACACGTTATGTGCTTAGAACACTCCTAGGAGTGGCATCTATTGCTCATAACCTGCGAGAATATAGGGCCTGTTTAGCAGGGCTCAAACTCCTAAATTTAACTCCAAAAGCTAGATCTGGAGTGGAGTTGTGGAGCAGCCTAAATCCAGCACCGACTTTCTAGTTTATTTTTTGGGAGTACTTCAGCCCATTCCAATTTCTTTTTTTTTAGCTAAAACTGTTTGGCTAGGCTCTAGCTCTAGGATAGGTGGATTTTCAGGTGGAGCTCTAACAAACGGGCCCATAGTACGTCATAACCACACTTATGTTGCGTCAGGTCATGGAACGAATGGTCCAATAAAATTGGTCATTACCGGATTGCACATTGGAAATTTAGCATTTCACCATAGTATTTAACCTAGAAATAAACAACCTAAACCATAACTACGTAAACATAACCATAATGACGTAAATCAAAGATGGATTACTCTCAACAACACTAATAAGTTGTATAGATATGCTATATGTGTAAATCATAGAAACCATCATATCTAACTGAATTGCACATAAACATGGATTCAACATAAAGGAATGGAAAAGAAAAATAACATACGGTGCTACAACTATAGTTGTGATGGTAGCGGAAGCAAAACTGTTATCCTTGTTGTTCCAGTTCTCGCCAACAATCACCATAAAGAGGAAGTTGTCAATGTAGTTGTTCACCAATACCAGCTAGCAGTTTGTTGATGCAAAAAACACACACTGGCCTGAGAGATCTGCTTAACTCCAGTGCAGTTCCAAAACTTGCTTTCGGGTTCAAGGGTGTGCCAGTTGATTTGATCCTGCAATCAACAAGATGAAACATGTAAGTTTTATTAGTAAACGATAATCGATCGGCCAGGAAGCCGATGTTATATCGTGATGCAACCTAGCTGATACAGTAAAGCATGAAACAGCTGTAAGGCATATTCGATGATGAATCAACCCTAAACTTGGTACATCGGCTGTAAATATCAGTATTACATAATCTATATTTTAATATTACTTTAGAAATCAGCAATTGGGATAGACCGGACTTAACCGAGACAGTATAAATTGCCCAAGTCTAAAATAACATGAAATAACGATTATATGTACTTATGTCATAGCCGATGTCCAAATTTAAGCATGTATCGGCTATAACTACGATACAACCCTATACAAGGATATTCCCTTGCAACAAATATATCTAACTATTGTCAATCAGATTAGTAGTAAGTATGATATATTTATATTAGATTAGATCCTGATATAAGGGGCAGATATAGCACATTAAACAAAGCAAAGAACCATGTAAAATGACTATACCAGGTAAGATCGGCTGAAACCCCGATACTATCCTTATTAACAACCATAAAGCAGGCTAGAGATCATGATTCTAAACACGACTTAATAGATCAAACTTAATTGATGCAGCATTAAGTATGAAAAGAAGCATAATATCTAGACAATCAAGCCGATGATTACCTTTTCAGGATGGTGGATACATTATGTAATTTAAACCAACAAGTCAATCTAATCGTTATCGACAAAACCCTAGATAGAGATCGGCTGATGCAGGTAGATAGCATTGTCAATCTAGATTATATAATATATATGATAACTCGGAGATTCACAAGATAGAATTAGAGTGTCATAAAGATGTAAGCAGTAATTCCGATAATGCAAACCGCCATGATAAGTTTTACCTCTTCGCCGAAGATCCAAACCGATGCAGCTCGACTCGAAAGCAAGAACTCGTCGAAAGTAAAGAGTAAAAGGTTCGTGATGCGCCGAGATTGATTGAACTGGTGTTGTTATTATTCATAAGATCTCGGGCTTATATTTATACCCGAAAATACAAACTTATCCATGATGGACATGACTCATATCGTCCTAATACAACTCCAACTAACAAACAAGTCTCTTAGGCGGACTCTTACCGAAAATATCTATAAGGAAATTACATAAAATCCCAATTAATAGATACAATTGCCAATCTTGGACTCTATCCTTGCCTGGCAACATCATCGCAATCCCTCTTTCAAACCTGACATTGATCATGTAACCAATATCAGCTGTTTTGGCTATCCATATCAAACTCGGTCCCAGCCGATACGGTCTTCCAGCCGATGCTCACTCTGTTTCTGAGAATCCCACATATCTCCAAATCCACTTCAAATTGGACCTTGTTTCCGATTCATATGATTACCAAATTTCATCATCAAAAAAGTCACGCGATGTGCTCCCACAAACATGATTCACGTCCTCCTATTGGTGCAATATCAAGGAGGCAGAGAGTTCTGGAGGCCTGCTCTCCCTGCGCGTTTGCATGCACTCATTGGGATGGAAAGACCGTGGCAGCGATAGTGGTTCAATTCACAGGTATTGTGTGTCCCTTGTGCTGAGTAAACTGAGTAACATGTCTGATTGTGTAGGATTACTGAGGTAGTTGAAGAAGTTTAAGAGAGGTAGTTGAAGAAGTTTAAGAGATAGTATCAGGGAAAGGAAAAGACAAACAACTAATAACTCATAAAGTAAGAGCCATCCATTTACTGCAATGTATTTACTTCAATTGGAGTAACTGCCATGCAGAGTAAATGACAAAACCAACTAGGCCACAGTAGGTTTGGGTAGTCTGATATCTAAACCGGAATTAGATGCGTTTAAATGCATTTCTGAGAGCATAGAAATGTGTTTGCCTCGCCGTGCATGCGCACGTGCTCACGTGTGTGATGTGCACATGCGTATGCACACGTGTTCTGTTGGTGCACACATTTGTGCGTGTTCTATTGGCGCGAGCACGCACATGCGGATGCGTGTGTGCATTGCTTTCCTCCCTTGAATGAACCCCCGGATCATCCCAGCAAGCTCGGGGTCTTTCTAAGAAGGGTGCTAGGCCCCGCACCCTTCCATCCGTCTGAGATTTGATTTTTGAAAACCAAAATCGAGTTGAGTTAAAAAGGTTTTAAGTCAACTAGATGAAGGTTTTCTTTCGTAGGAGGGAAAGGTGCTGAACACATAGACGACCGTGGCCTAGCGTGGCGTGGCAAGTGAGCGTGGGTGCATGTTTCTTCCCTTTTGTTTCTTTCTAACTTCACAATTTGTGTAAACCATTTCCACCATTTAAGTTTACTCATCTTTCTATCAATTTACTATGTAGGGCTAAACACAAACATTTTCTTAGCATTTAATGGTACTTGGGATTTATTTATTTGAATGAATTAAATCTAATAATCCCCACCTAATTCCAAGGTACATAACAATGCTTTCAAAATTGTGGTGGTTTTGATATACATCCATCTAGAGTTGGAGTTACATCTATCTACAACTGAATAATGGACTATGCCTTGAATTGTGTGAATAGGTTTCACTGAGGCCCCTGACTGATACTTAGCTGCCCTAGGCATTCCCTCATTTAGAAAATACAAGTCAAGCTCCTGGTCTTCTCATGGGCTTACTAGAGATTATCCTAACTCATAGACTTTGACTAGTAGTCGAGCTTATATAGGTGTGTTCTTCTAATGATGTTCTGTAGGATAATATCTCCACTACCACAAAAAAGGCAATAGGTGCCGGTTGGGAACCCTAGAAAGATGTCGGATTTCCCAACCGTCACCTAGAAAGCGCAAAGTGGGGAGGCGTCAGCTGAAGATGCTCTGAAAGTAAGATTTTTTCCATTCTCTTTGACTGGATCGGATTTCACATGGCTTTTCATCACTACCATCGAATTCAATAAGAAGATGGGCCGATCTTGAGAAGCAATTTCATGACTATTTGTTTGCTGGAATCGATAAGTTGAAGCTTTCAGACTTGATATCAGTTGAGCAGCAAGAAGGAGAATCGGCTATGGAATATATTCAAATATTTCGTAATGTCTGCAACCGATGCTATAATTTGAGCCTAAGTGATGAGCAACTAACATAACTTGCATTCCAAGGGTTGTCAACACCTATCAAAGATAAATTCTTTTGTCACGAGTTTGACAGCCTGGCTCAGCTAATACAAACAGTATCGGCTTATGAGAGTCGATTGCGAGATACAGACAAAGATCAATTTTGGAGTTATCAAGATCAGAAAGAAGATAATTTTGAAGCATGAGTTCTCATACTCCAAAATTGAGGGGCATGTGTTAACACCAAAATTTGGTAAGCCCGAAATCATCATCGGTCTAGAGGTAGTATCGACTTCAGAGTTCTGGAATCAGCCAATGAGCATTATCAGTCACCAGTAGTCGGATTCCTGATGGGTTCAGTTAAGGAAATTAATCAATTAAAGGAATGTTATCCAAAAGAGATCGAGTTTAAGAAGGATGTGATATGGCAGTTTATCTATTAATTAGGAATAGTCTGTTAGTTTCCTTTTATCTTTAGGAAAGTGTGTTTAGTTTCCAATAAGGACTTCATGTTTTTAACAAAGTTTCTATCGTGTCCAATAAGGACTTGTATCTATCCATGGGTATATATATGTACACCTGGGGTCATTGTAAGCTATCTCTTGATCAATACAACTACTCGGCGCATCGCCACCCTGTTTTCCGAGGTTTTTATTTATCGCCGGCAGAACTTGGCACTTGATGCGGGGGCTGCATCGGCTTTTGATATCGGGTGAAGGGATAAGTCCTACGTTCAGCCAGCCCTGCCAATTGTATCGGCTACATTGGTGTTGTTCAAGACTGCATCGCTTCGACCTCTTTAATCACTCTGGTTCGGTTGGTATATTTGCCTACCTATTTGTCATATATCTTATTCGATTATTCAATTTAGTTGTATCGTTCAGATCCTTTCTAGGGTTTTGCAGGTATCAGCTAAATTGTTATGTCGAGCTAGATTAGCTAAGGTATCCACCACCCTGAAAGTCAGTCAAAGGCTTGATGGTCTAGATATTATATTTATTTTCATACTTTGCGCTGCATCAGTCCTAGTCATGCTTAGAACCATAATGTCTAGCCTGCTCTTTGATTGCCAATAAGAGTTTCATCGGGGTTTCAGCCGATGAGTTATCTGGAAGTTGCATCGGCTCACAAGGATTACACACAAGCTGGATTTAGCCGATGACAACAAAGGTTTCATTGATTATCTAATCTTTTAGATTTATGACATCGGACATCTAGCCGATGTATGTTGTAACCTTCGGATCAACGCTTATTCTATCATATCACTATTAGCCGATTGGTTTCTATTGAATTCTATTATTGTTTTATTATATTATCATCAGCCGATTGTCTTTGTTTACTCAAGTATCAAGATCTATATTGGATATATATAGCCGATAGTTCAGAACCCTATCAATATCGACTGGTATCGATATTAGCTAGAATTACTATATCGGCTGGTCAGTCAATCGGCTCTTTGGTGACCAAAATATTTATCTATCTTGTCATTTACCGGATCAAACTGATTGGCGCGCTCGCATCTCATCAATATTTTGGACCTGCACTGGAGCCAAACAGATCTCCCAGGCCGCTGTGTTCGTTGACTTAGTTCGCGCCAACACAGATCTGCCACTATCGGCCAAGCGCGAATTTTTCGTCAACACAGATTTGGCATGCTCGGTGGGACACAAATTTTATACCTACATGTGTGAATAAGTCGACAACAATATCATGGTCGCAATGGAGAATTTGACAGAGGAACAGAAGCATCAGCTGGAGAAATTTGTGGCAGATTTTTAAAAATGTTGTCTTCAATCTTTTTTCATGACACCACAAGGGCCAACTCAGAAGACTCAACTTCCCAACCCAATGGTTGAAACACTTCAAGATAAAGTTGATGAAGCAGTTCATCGTGCTTTATTTAATCAATATGGAGTTTTGGCAACCATGCTGCTGGAATTTGATCAAGGGAAAAGTTGATGAGTTAATTGTTCAAAGAGGCCAGCTCAGGGGCAAATTGAAGAACAACAACAATATCACCCAGAGCAACTTCAAGAGTATCAATGTGGAGAAGAACAATGCCATGAGAGAACGATGGTTGGGTCTGCCGAAGTTAGTAGAGGAGCAGTTTGGACTTAAACCCGAGGAACAAACTTTTGTGTATCGATTGTCATATACTGAATGGTTTGATAGGATTCCATTGCCACACCGATACAAAGTTCCAGATTTCTCCAATATTTCAGGGTAAGATGATATATCTACAATGGAACATATTAGCCGATTTATAGCGCAATGTGGGGAGGCGTCGGCAGAAGAGGATCTAAAAGTTAGATTTTTTCCATTGTCTTTGATTGGATCGACTTTCAAATGGTTATTCATCACTACCATCGAATTCAATTAGAGGATGGGTCGATCTTGAGAAGCAATTTCACAACTATTTCTTTGTTGGAATCGATGAGTTGGAGCTTTCAGACTTAATATCAGTTGAGCAGCAAGACGAAGAATCGGCTATAGTTTAAGCCAAAGTGATGAGCAGCTAACAAAACATGCATTCCAAGGTTCGTCAGCACCAATCAAAGACAAATTCTTTTGTCACGAGTTTAACAGTCTAGCTCATCTAATAGAGAGAGTATCGGCTTATGAGAGTCGATTGCGAGATACAGAGAAAGATCAATTTTGGAGTTAGCAAGATCAGGAAGAAGATAATTTTGAAGCATGAGTTCTCATACTCCAAAATTGTGGGGCATGTGTTAACACCAAAATTTGGTAAGCCCAAAATCATGATCGGCCCAGAGTCAGTATCGGCTTCAGAGTCCTGGAATCGGCTGATGAGCATTATCAGTCGCTAGTAGTCAGATTCTTGATGGGTTCGGTTAAGGAAATTAATCAATCAAAGGAAGCTTATCCAAAAGAGACCGACTTCAAGAAGGATGTGACATGGCAGTTTATCTATTAATTAGGAATGATCTGTTAGTTTCCTTTTACTTTAGGAAAGTATGTTTAGTGTCAGATAAGGACTTCATGTTTTTCCTTTTATCTTTAGAAAAGTTTGTATCGTGTCCAATAAGCACTAGTATCTACCCATGGGTATAAATATGTACACCCGGGGTCATTGTAAACTATCTCTCGATCAATACAACTACTCTCGACGCATCGCCACCCTCTTTTCCGAGGTTTTTATTTATCGCCGGTGGAACTTGGCACCAGACGCGGGGATGCATCGGCTTTCGATCTCTGGTGAAGGGGTAAGTCCTACATTCCACCAGCCCTGGCAATTATATCGGCTACATTGGTGTGGTTCAATGCTGCAACGTTTCGACCTCTTGGATCGCTCTGGTTCGGTTGGTATATTTGCCTAGATATTATATTTCTTCTCATACTTTGTGCTGCATCAGCCCTAGTCATGCTTAGAACCATAATCTCTAGCCTGCTCTTTGATTGCCAATAAGGGTTTCACCGGGGTTTCAGCCAATGAGTTATCTGGAGGTTGCATCGGCTCACAAGGATTATATACAAGTTGGATTTAGCCGATGACAACAAAGGTTTCATTGATTATCTAATCGTTTGGATTTTATGACATCGGACCTCCAGCTGATGTATGCTTTAACCTTTAGATCAATGCTTATTCTATAATATCACTATTAGCCGATTGGTTTCTAACTGATTATATTATTGTTTTATTATATTATCATTAGTCGATTCTCTTTGTTTACTCAAGTATCAAGATCTGTATTGATATATATATATATAGCCAATAGTTCAGAACCCTATCAATATCGGTTGGAATTACTATATCGGCTGGTCTACCGATCGGCTCTTTGGTGATCAAAATATTTATCTATCTCGTCAGTTACAGGATCAAACTGACTAGTACTCTTGCATCTCATCAATATTTTGGACCTGCACTGGAGCTAAGCAGATCTCCCAGACTGTTGTATTCATCGACTTAGTTCGCGCCAACACAGATCTGGCACTATCGGTCGAGCGCGGATTTTTCTTCAACTGGAGGGTACCGCCGCCACCTCCAAGCCACCCGGCCACCGGGTCGCCGCCTCCCCTCACAGAGGGGAGGGCACCGCCGCCACCTCCGAGCCACCGGGCAGCTACCACCTCCTCCGAGACGTCAGGCCGCCTCCGACTCCTCCCCTCCCGTCGGATCTAACGGAGGGGAGGGTGCCGCCGCCGGGCCACCTCTGCTCACCCCTCCCACTGCCATGCTGCCGCCGCCTCCCCTCCCGTCGGATCTGGCATAGAGGAGGGCGCCACCGCCGGGCCGCCATTGCCGGGTGGTGTGGTTGGAGAGAGAGGTAGAGAGAGGGAGAGGAGAGGAGGCGAAGAAATTAAGGGAGAGGAGAGGATAAGGGAGAGAGATAGGGTTAATAAAAAGGGGGAGAGAGAGGTCGAAAGAGAGTCGTGATTCGGCTCAGTCGGCCGATTTTTTAATGGGTGTCTTTTTTTATAAAACCAGCACTATAATATATATATATAGGAGTCGGTTCTTAAAGAAAACCTATAATATATTATATGTATCGGTTTTTTAAAAAACTGACACTAATATTATAGGTGTCGATTTTGATTTAGAACCAACACCTAACTCTCCACAAAGGTGGAGGTTCTACCTGTGGATGCGCGTTCTGAGCAAAAAAAACACTATAGGTACCAGTTTTAGCATCTCCGGTACCTATAATGCTAATTTGTATGTGCTTTTTTAAGTAGTGCTTTGTTCAAATAAGTTCATGAAAACACATTAAGATAAAAAAATCAGCCTGCCATACATATTAGCCAAGTAGAATTATATAGTCATCTTGCTAATTCTTACATTAGAATTTAGATATTGGTCACCCGACCCGACGTCAACTTACCAGTACGACGAGATCATCACTGCGACTAAAATTAATTAATAGCGAGAAGCATCACAAGACAATACAAGAGTGTGGTTAATTCCCAGCTCAAAAAAAGAGTGTTATGGATCCACTATAAGGGATTAGGATGAATAGTTTCCTTATTTATGTTGAACAGTAGGTGTGATGTACATGATTAGTGCAAAGATATATAGGTACAATACGTACCTCTCCGGCTCTCCCCTGTTAGGAGAAACATCAGCTTATTAGGTGTTTGATGCTACAATCTATGGATGAAATATTGTACGGTTATACCTAATGACTACTTGGATTAGATATTTGAATATATCGGTCGTCACACGCGCTTTCTCTATGTCTGCACCTCTCTAATCTCTTTGGTTTTTCATGTGTCAATCTCTGATCTAGTCAATGTTGTTTATCAGCTCCTTCGCAAAAAAAAAAAGGAGTAATATATAATAAAATAAAAAATATATTGTTTAACACAGCAACACTACTTTGTTTTTAATTTTGCAGAATTGTAGTCATACAAGTTTTCTCTATCTTTTGCATGTGTCGTTCTCTATCGACAAGGAGATGTCAGCCTGTAGACATGCGCGGACACCCTTAATGCGGTTTGAAATTATGCATCCATATTCTTTTTATTTGAATATGCATGTTTGATATATAAAATTAAATACTTCTCAATATTAAGTAACCCTAACAATCAATCACATATTTAGTTATTAAAATTTCAATCAAATTATATTGTATATGACCACCGAGTCTAGTATCACACCATTGTGTCTTAATTTTCCTGTCACATGCAATATTTTTCGACATGCACTGTGAGTATTTTTCTTATTTATATCAAGTTAATTATAACCTACTTACTCCTAAAAAATAGTAAATACATATTTGAAACGAACTTTTGTGCTACTGTCATATAAAAGATAATGAGTATGCAGCATCGACAACATAACTTTTATGCCTTCTTAAAATTTCTAGGATTGTCTAAATTAGATGCATACAGAGAAGTCCATGTCCCAAGAACACACTAGAGGATGTCTTTTTTTTGTTGACTGTTGTTCTTTATTTTGTATATCTAATTTAACTAGATGTTTTGTATGATGAAGCAAACTTTGTTGTCGTATTATTTCGTCACAATTTCTAACCGTATGAGTTGGTTCCTAGATGAAATATTATTTTACACTGTAATCTTTTCACAAGTTATTACTATTTTTAGATATGTAGATCTGGCTAGTTTACCTATTTTTTATGCATGCGTGTTTATAGAATAGTGTGTGATGGTACAATATTAGCCGTATTTTTTTTACAATTTGCCATTGCAATCGAATACTATGGAAAGGTTAAAAGGTTATGGATATGTGAAAAATAACATTTCTTATATAGAAAAAAACATGGGCATTATGGATCTTGAATTATTCATTTAGTTTTAAATAAAACAATGGTCCATACATATTAGAAATTGGATATGTGGTTTAAAATCATAATTCATTTGAATTGAATATATAACTATTCATTTCTTTTATGATAAATTGCTAGCTTAAAAATAGAAAGAGAAGGGGGTGGGAGGGGTGGGACGAAAAAGGGCAAGGGAGAGAAGCATGCTTTTATTTGTACGCACGAAGAAGGTGAGGTGGGGCTTTTAGGCCCCGTTAGACCATTTCAATCAAATGAAGAACATTGGACCCACCGATTTTAAGTAGAAATCAGTGTATAGATGTTTTGATTTTTTTCTCATAATTTATAGGATTTACGCAAGGACATGTGGCAGCTTAGGATAAAGCCTTTACTTACAATCATTTTCATGTTCATGATACATATTTGAAAAATGGTCTTTAGCCACCTGTAAAAACCATTTTCGTAGTATGTCACGAACATGAAAAAGCTAAGACCGATTATGCTGAGGAAAAATGCTTGCATTTGGCACTCTATTAGACGAACCACCTCCCGGGCTGACGATCAAGCTAGGCTCCGCTGTGGCGTTGTCCACTGTAGGTCTCAACAAAAACCATGTAAAGTTGTTGTTGGCAGTAAGCTTTTCGTTGCCCGCACTCGACGTCTTTGCTGGCTAGCTCTACCACTATTTCTCACCATGTACTTGATCTACGTGAGAAATAATCCTTTTAAGGAAAAGGAACTACAAAAGGTTTGAACTCCAAGGTTTTTACAAGGGATATATGCTTGTTACATATTGTTTCGACCACTAACCAAAAAACAGACAAGTAGCAACTTTGTGTGCGATATGACGTCGACGAGTACGGAGTATTTATAAATCAACTAGTATTTGATAGTGACTAATTAATATCCTTGGATAACTGATTCCTTAATTAGCATAATAGGTTTGCTCTTTCTGTTGCTGTCGTGCTGACAGGGCGTTTTAGGCTAAGCTTGAGGAAACTTCGAAGTTGAGGCCCAAGATTGGACCTTGTTAATTGCTCTTGCACTATTTCCATGAAGACTTAGGAGGGCATACCTACCTCTGATATTAGTCACGCACACGCACGTGACGATTGACTAATGGTTTGTTGCTTTGTGCATGACTTACAAACGGAGAACTAACGTAGCGCTGTAGGATCAGTAGTTTTTAGAACGAATGACATATGGCAAAAAAAAAGTTAATTAATTAAACAAATATCCTTACAAGAAAATGAAACTGGCTACTTACAACAGTAACCGTGGTTTATTTTTTTCGAAACACAGTACATGTGTAAGCGTTCATATACATACAAACATACTCACCGTATGAATGCACACACATACACCGTACCCCTATAAAACACCTTTGAAAACTAAACAAGCATGTCTTAAGATTTACGAAGTCACGCCATCAACACACATACACACTCTACTTTTATGAGTACATTGGAAAACTAGGACGGTATATGTTGATATTGATGATCGATGTCATCATAGGTCCTCGCTGTCAAAGGGTATATCACCTAGTACTTAAAAAACTAGTTGTAAACGCCAACACTTATATCAACTTTAGAACTTAAATTTAAGTAGATAGGTTCACCGTAAGAAAGCTGAGCTACGTGCGCTCACTTCTGGTTTTATTTTCTCGTTGTTTTCTATAAAGTAAATTACATCAGTGGTCCTTAAACTTGTAAGCAAGTTTCACTTGGATCCACGAACTTGCAAAGTGCGTAGTGCGGTCCCTAAACTTGATTTATTGTATCATCCCGGTCCAAATCCTCGTTTGACCGTAGTCTTGCCTACGTAGCATGCCACTTGGAAGATGACATGGCAAAATTTCCCATTTCCCCTTATTTTTTATGGGAATCAGTGTCAGGCATTTGCCCAATAGTATCATTTTCATTAAGGAAAGAAGTTATTTACGTGGCAAAACTAAAAGAGAAAAAAGAAACACAAAATTACATATGTTGCAACCAATCAAAAACAATTTGCCTTAGTGGCTCCTTCATTCTACACATATGTCTACACATATGTAAAAGAAGTTCTTTCTTAAAATTGGACCTCCAGTCTTCAACCGTTGGTATAGCATTTTGAAAAATGAGGCTATTTCCCTGTTTACAAATGTGCCAGGCAGCTATAAAGAAGATCTCAAGGAAACCTTTCCTTTCAAAAGTTAGTCTTGCCAAAATAATCATCTGGTAGAAATTTAGACAGATATCCCAGGTAATCCTCAAATTCTGCCAACAACGACAACTAAAAGGGCATGTAAAGAAAAGATGCAGCCTTGTTTCCCTTCTTCCTTGAGAACAGAGAACACAAGTTAGATCATCGTCTTGCTTTGCACAATGTCGGCGGTCTAACATGTCTCTCGTGTTCAGTCTATCTCTCATCAAAAGCCTGGCAAACACCTTAATTTTCATTACACACCTTGTTTGCCAAATCTACAGTAAAGGTCGTGGTGGCTGTAAGGATAGGAAATTTAGCTTATACAATCTCTGAACAGTATATCTGTCATGGTTCCATATTGAACACCAAAGCCCGATTGTAACTAAACTTGTTCAAGCTCATCTTTCAAGGCCAGGAATTCCTCATATGCAACCGCATTTAGGGGCAAAAAGAATGAATCTTCATCCCCTAGTTCTTTTCTCTTCTTCCTCCATTGCTGGATGCATCGGCGGCAGTGGTGGGCACATAGCAGAGAGAGAGGGAGGCAGAGAGAGATGGCACTGGCCACCGGAGAAAGAGGCACCGGTTGAGGAGTTGTCCTAATGGTGGAGCGGAGGCTCAAGGCCGGAGATGATGACAGTGACCGCAAGCTCCCCGCCCTCTCCTTTCTCTCCACCTTGAGCTCCACTTGACGGTGACCAAGAGCTCCTCCTCTTTGTCATCGCCACACGCGCCCCTAGTCAACGTCGTCACCTCCGCCTCTTCATTGTCGTTGCACGCCCTAGTTCTGCACTTCCTCCTCCGCCTCTTTGTCGAATCTGCGCCCCTCCCCTTTACTATCCGGCCGGAGCAAGGACGCATTGGCCATGGGAGAAGTGGCCAGCGTGGCCCTATATCAGGGGGCAGCGATGCAGCTGTTGGCGGCCATGGAAGGGCGGAGGAGGCGCCGGTGGCTGCGAAGGACCTCTCCCTTGACTTTCCCGAAGCAGCAGTAGGCGGCAACACGGTGACGAGAGAGGAGAGGCGGTGGAGACGATGGGGCCGGCCGAGAAGCAACAGCAGCTGCTGGCGGCGGTTGTGGCGCACAGCGAGAGGAGTCTACGGTGGCAGCGTCAAAGCGGCAGCAGGCTGTAGGCAGTGGCTGGAAGGTGAAGGTGAGAGAGGAGGAAGAGGCCGAAGGAGAGAGAAATGAAAGAGGAAGAAGGGAGAAAAAAGGAATAATAAATAATAAAAATGTGCCATGTCATTTTCCGCGTGGCATGCCATGTGGGCAAGACCATGGTCAAACAAGACTTTGGACCGGGATGATACAATAAACCAAGTTCAGGGACCTCGCTATGCGATTTGCAAATTCGTGGACATACGTGAAACCTGCTTACAAGTTTAAGAACCACCGGTGCAATTTACTCTTTTCTATAAGTCCAGTCAATTGGTAGATGTCCAAGTGACGGTGTATAAAGAGTATACCTCTCAAATGGAAACATCCAATGTAAGAAGACATGCCTTAGTGCCTCTATCTCATGGACTAGGTCAACCAGGAAGTTTAGCATTATATCAAAAAATGAACGAATGATGAAAACACTTCTCAAGTTGGCTCATTGTCTTTGCAAACTTTGAAGTTTTTCTGCATCTATCACCTTTGTGAATTTGCATTGTAGAAATGGTAGAGACATGTTAGTGCCACCTTGAGGAGTTTTGACTTAACTCCACTGATTGCTATAGGGAGAACCTATGTCATCAACAGACGGCAATCATGAGACTTCATTCATATTATCATCAAATCTTTCATCGAAACAAAGTTTCTGGTGTTAGATGAGTACCTAGTCGGCACTTTTAGCCCGCGTATGCACTTGCACACAGATTTCTTCTGCTCAGAAGTCAAAGAGAAGCTAGTTGGTGCAAAGCAATACTTCCTATTTTTCAATTTGGCAGGATAAAGCTCTTTCCTTATCTTCAGTTTACCTAGATCTTGCCATGACTTCAAGCCATCCTTTGTCTTGAAGGGGATGTCCAACAAGGTGCCAATGATGCTTTTACACAAATTCTTAATAATGTGTATAGCATCAATCCTATGCCAAACTTCTAGATGCTCCCAATAGGAGAGATATTTAAGGAAAATTGACTCTTCTGAAACACCGGTGCATTTGAAGGATCCACCTCCGTATCTTTGTCCTTTCTATTTTCACCCCTCTTCCGTCACTGCACTACCTTCTTCACAAAAATTACTTTAGTATTCCGAACGATCCTCAATATGAACGACATAATCTTTGCTTGAGGTGGTTCACCGGCCCCCACGGTGTTACCAAACCTCTTTTTCATCCTCCAATACTTGTGCCCTGCAGGTAAGAGCCATCGATGACACATGTAGAACAACTTCTTTGAGAAATGAATGTACAACGATGCAGTGTCATCCGTAGATACCACACATGTTGTCTTCCCTTTAAGCTGACCTAGTGAAGATAGTAGTGCGGGATAATCACTTATGTTAACAAATAACATGGCTCTAAGTGTGAAGGGTTGCTGGCGGAACTCATCCCATCCCTCGACTCCATCATTCCACAAGGTTGTCATAAGTTCTAAGAATGGTTCGAGAAATACATCAATATTGTTACTAGATTATCTTTGACCTTGCAACAAAAGGGTTAGCATGAGGTATCATCACTTCATGCATAGCTATGGAGGAAGGTTGTACATGGATAAGACAACGAACCAATTGCTATGTTTCAATTCCATTCATCAAAAGGGTTTAGTTTGTTTATACTCAGCGCAAACCTTATATATATTCCTCGGTTCATTTGCTGAAAGTCAAAAATATGCTATCGATGTTTCTCCGCTATCTAGCATCGGCAGGATGTTGAGCTTGCTATCCTTCTTGCGTCTACCTGAAGCATGCCAACACATCATCACACCATCCCACCTACTAGACAATATTCATTTTACATGGGGTATAATTGGCAAGTACCACACAACCAAAGCAGGATTTATTTTCTTCCTCAATGCGTTTGTACAACTTTCTTCTTCTTTAGAAGGACTACACTTCTTCTTATCCTACGATTGCCATCACCTTTTTATCGACTTGCCTTTTGCAAAAGGAACATGTTTTCAATTCCGGTACCTTTAACGATAAACGATACAATAGTTTGGACATGCATGTATCTTCTCCACATCTGATGTCAGTGGGTTAGATAAGATTCTTCGCAAGGTAAGTGCTTGTGGGTAATCGATTACTTTTAGGAAGTATTTTGGCTAAAATCCGCGACAACTCCGCGAAACTCTTGTATGACCACCCATTGATAGCCTTCAACCTTAGAAGCATCAGCACCGTATGCAGTAAAGTAAAATCCTTATCACATCCATTATATTCCTCATACAACAAATCAATGACCAGCTTCTGTAAAGTCTCCACATTATCAAAACCTATCATTGATCTCAACAGTTGCAGATCTACTTCATGCATCATTTCCTCTACATTGGAGATATGATCATCATCTATCAAATTTTCATTGTTGGGACCATCATCACAGAAATAATGATCGAAAAGACCATCAACATCACTAGGATAGACAACCATTCTATCGGATCATTTAGTATGTACCCTTTGCGGCCACTTCTGTTTGGCATGTATGTTGAATTCATATGCTTTCATGAAACCTTTCATAATAAGATGTGACTTGAATTCATAGGCATCTACCCATTCTACCTTGTAGTTGCAATCAACACATAAGCCATGTATACTCTATTTTATTTTTGATACGACATCTCTCTTTGTCACTGAAATAAATCCATCGGGCTCTTTCAAGAATATGTTGCCATGTTTCAGAGCATCGTAAATCTAAGATATCTCTCTATCTAAAGCATCCACGGAAAAAATAAGTGACAAACGTTAATCCGTACATGCCTTAAATGTAATTGCATATTTCTCATTACATCAAATAGTAAAACCGACAATTAAATTACATTTCTATACAGTGGAAGAAATCGATATCTATCACAACAATGAAATTGGCTAAAGAAAATAAAACCTCTTTACATATGTGCAAAAAAATACAAGTGTTAGCTCTCTTTCTCTCTCCTCCATCCCTCATTGATCGCTACATCTCCCTCAAGATTCACAAAAAATAGGAATTGTCCAATTAACTCCATACCTGCCTCCTCCTCACCCATCCTTCCCAATTACTCCCTCCCTCACTCTCCCCATCACTACAACAAAACCAATAATAAGACATTTTTTTGCATCCATAACCATGTTATTTATAACATCTAGATCTAGATTTAACAAAAAAAATGCTGAAAACCAACATTAAACATAAAAATAAGGTGAGAACGACATGCTATTACCTCACAATGACTACACCTCCACAAATTTCGGGATCAAAACTTCAATTCTCGTATTTTGGATTTTTCGGTCCACCCTAAACGAGTTATGAAGTTCTATCTGAATAGGTCACTCGAGATAAGACGAGTACTCTACGGAGAGCTATTAACACGGGTAGATAATCAAACAGAACAATCTACGTAAATCGACACATTAGTTAAGGCGGGTAACAACTGCAGCCTACCTGGGTAAATATATTATTTACAGGCTCACATTACTACATGCGGATATTTTCGCATAATACATTTCAGTAGGCAGACATTAAGCCTCAAGGTTGTTCCTCCGCCTTAGCAGTAGGTGGGTATATCTTAAATCCGCCTATAGATAAATATGCCAGGCATCTAGTGTTGTACTTCCCTCGTTCCAAAATTTAAGGTATTTTGATCGGATGGAACACATAAGCTTTTCATCCAGATTATAATAGTAGGATATGTCACATTCGGTCAAAATACCTATTTTGGAATGGAGAGAGGAACTATCAAAAAGTTAAAATCTAAATCAAGAGCATCTCGGTTTAGGCATAACCAGCGATGGGGAATTGACTGGAAGAATCTACTTAACATTAGTACCAGTCCATCAAGCATGTAGAGAAATATATTTCTACCACATATACTTCAAATAAAATTTTCTTTTAAATTACTCATCTGATTTACAATCCGATTACACCGATGTGTTCATAACAATTAAATCTCTTTTAAATAATAAGATCTCACATGATTATATTTTTAATGAAAAATTACAAATTACTTTTATAATATATCTAAATTACTTTTAGATTTCATTTAATTACTTCTTAGACATGTAAAAGTAAATTTAATAAAGCCTAAAAGTAATTTGCATATATTATAGAAGTAACTTAAAACAAAAGGAAATTAACTTGTCACGATATTAGAAGTAAGTCTGTTGTGGGGTAAAAACATGAGTATGTCTAGTAATTAAATTTAATCAGCACAAACTATGGAATTTACTAAAAACAATAATAAAATAAATAACTCACAACATTATGAATGTGTAATAAGTAATTTAGTCATATCTAAATCTAAAATAATTTATATATATATGATAAAGTAACTTACATCAATAATAATAATAAAAGTAATTTACAACATAGATATTTTTATTAGAATATAATAATGTAAGATCTTGTTGTAAAGATTTAATTGCAACGAACACAATGGTATAATCGGATTATAAATCAGATTAATAATTTAAGCGAATTCTATAACAAGTACAAAAAACACGTACTTCTGTCAGAAAAAAAGAAATGCACTATTGAGATGTACTAGCGGTAACTGGACCTGAGACCTGTGAGAGTGATGTGGCTGGTTATGACAATACAGCTCGTCGTATAAAAATGTGCAGTGGTGCACGTTGTTAGCATGGCTGCATGCGAATAGAACGTGGCGAGATCAAGTTAAATTCAATGCCCACCCGGATGCACCCTATTTTCCCCTACCCCTGTCCGCACGAATCTCAAAGCACACTCGACAAAAAAAAAATAGTGAACTCTCCTCCTTCCGTTTTCTGTCAACGATAGAATTAGCAAAAAGAATTGTTTATAATTAGTTGAAAGTAATAGTGTAGCAATTTAGAGTTGAAAGGTATATGCAAGATTTGAAGGTTGCAAGCATGCACTAGAGGCGAGGAAGATGTCGACTGCTCTTATTTTATTATAGTCAGTACCCCAATCCAGATATTAAAAATGTAATATGCCCAAGGCTACAAGCCAAATAATCACACGTACAAAAGGGTGGAAGCAGCTAGTCTCCCAAGTCCCAACAGACAGAGCAACTCTACTCCATGTCCATGGCAGTGGCACTGCATCAAACCCTTCTCCTCCTCCTCCTCGTCTCGATCGCCATCTCTTCGTCTTGCATCCACCGCGCCGTCGCCCAGACCACCACCTCCACCTATGTCGGCCTCGACGGCAAGCGGTTCGTCACCTACTCCTTCCCCAGCTTCGCCAACTCGCTGCTCCACCTCCCGGCCAACCTGACCGTACTCAACAACGCCAGCATCAGCCAGGGCGCCCTCCAGATCACCCCCGACAGCAGCAACAGCGCCGACGGCTACCTCGTCAACCAGACCGGCCGCGTCTTCTTCTCCTCCCCCTTCACCCTCTGGTCGCCGCCACCGGCTGCCGGTGGCACCTACGTCGCCTCGTTCAGCATGGTGTTCAGGGTGAACATATTCCGGACGAACACCAGCGTCCCCGGCGAGGGCGTCGCGTTCGTCGTGGCGTCCGGACTCGACCCGCCGCCTCCTGGCAGCTACGGCGGCTTCCTTGGACTGACGAACGCGTCCACCGATGGCGACGACGCGAACCGGTTCGTGGCCTTGGAGCTCGACACGGTGAAGCAGGCGTACGACCCCGACGACAACCACGTCGGCCTCGACGTCAACGGCGTCCGGTCGGTGAAGGCCGTGCCGCTCGCACCGTTCGGCATCAAGCTCGGCGCCGCCAACGCCAGCAACTTCTTCGTCTGGGTCGACTACAACGGCACGTCTCGCTACGTCTGGATGTACATGGCCAGGTCCGACGACGGCGTGCCCAGCCCCAAGCCGCCGTCGCCGGTGCTCGACGCGCCGCTTGACCTGTCCCGCGTCGTCGCCGAGAAGGCCTACTTCGGCTTCTCCGCATCGACTGGCACGCGGTTCCAGCTCAACTGCCTACACATGTGGAACATGACGGTGGAGCTGCTCGACGACGGCAGCAGCTCCGGCGGCGGCCATCGGCGGTGGAAGCTGGGGCTGAGCGTCGGCGTGCCGTGCGGCGTCGCGGCTCTCCCCGCCGGCGCTCTGATGGCGTTCCTGTACATCAGGAAGAGGAGGCGCAGAGTCGGCGACGATCCGGAGTCGCTGTCGTCGTCGGCGTTCAAGTTCAACAAGAGCAGCATCAACCTGAGAAGCCTCGCCGGGACGCCCAAGGAGTTCGAGTACACGGAGCTGAGGAAGGGGACGGAGGACTTCGCCGCGAAGAACAAACTCGGGCAGGGCGGCTACGGCGTGGTGTACAAGGCGACGGTCGCCGGCGACAGCGATGGCGAGAGCGTGGAGGTGGCCGTCAAGCAGTTCTCGGCGGCCAACACCAAGGGCCAGGAGGACTTCCTCGCCGAGCTCAGCATCATCAACCGCCTCCGCCACCGCAACCTCGTCCGCCTTCGCGGTGAGTGAGAAATTCTTCCTTGCCGGAGTCAGAGAAGACGACTAACTTTGTTGTTCATGGTGATCGTGTTCGAGTACAGGGTGGTGCCATCAGAATGGCGTGTTGCTGCTGGTGTACGACTACATGCCGAACGGCAGCCTGGACAAGCACCTCTTCGGCGGCGCGGCGGCGCCGGTGCTGAGCTGGGAGCAGAGGTACAACATCGTCGCCGGCGTGGCGGCGGCGCTGAACTACCTCCACCACGAGTACGACCAGCGGGTAATCCACCGCGACATCAAGCCGTCAAACATCATGCTGGACTCCGCCTTCGGCGCCCGGCTCGGCGACTTCGGCCTCGCCCGCGCCCTCGACTCCGACAAGACCTCCTACACCGAGATCATGGGCGTGCCGGGGACGATGGGCTACATCGCGCCGGAGTGCTTCCACACCGGCCGCGCCACTCGGGAGTCCGACGTGTTCGGCCTCGGCGCCGTGCTCCTCGAGGTCGCCTGCGGCCGCCGCATCTCGTCCGGCGCCGGAGCCGGCGGCGACGGCGCCATCGGCGGGTGTAGCCGACTGCTGGAGTGGGTGTGGAGGCTCCACGGGGCCGGCCGCATCCTCGACGCCGTGGACCCGAAGCTCGCCAGCATCGCGTTCGACGCGGACGACGCCGAGCGGCTCCTCCTCCTGGGGCTCGCGTGCAGCCACCCGGACCCCGGGGCGCGGCCCACCGCGAAGGCCGTCGTGCAGGTGCTCGCGCGCGCCGTGGACGCGCCGGCAGTGCCGCCATCCAAGCCGGCGTTCATGTGGCCCGCGCTGTCGGGGGCGGACTGCGATGACGACGACGGCGGCGGCGGGATGTCGGCGAGGACGACCAGCACGGAGCTGACCAGCTCGACGTACTACGCGTCGTCGTCGTACTCGTCCCACGGTTGCACACGCACGCAGGTGACGAGCAGCCTTGACGCCATTGCTGACGAGACGAGGTACATGTCCGTTGGTTGATCGATGGCAATCGCTCGCTGGAGACCAGATGGATCATGGAAAATCCGGGCTCCGGACGGATTCGATCGGTACGGGGCGCCATTGCTCGCTGACGCTATCTGTTACAGTGTCAAGAATAAAGGGTTGACCTTAAAATTGATACTACCACGTACTATGTAAATTGGGAGAGACGCGATCCATGCGTCTGGAGTGGAGTACCTAGCCGAAATAGCTAATGAGCGATCGATCGCTTGCACTTGCTACATGCGATTAGATTTGAGGTTCATTTTTCTTAGCACGACAAAGTAAGTGCGTGATTGTTTAATTTGGTAAGTACATAGAACAACTTGATTAATTACTGGCTCTCCCTTGTTTTTCCTGGTTAGTGTTCTCTCCTGCTCGCATGTATTCCATGAGCAAGCAGGCTATGTGATTTGCCCCAAGTCCATTTGGATGTTTTATTTTTTTATTTATTTATATGAAATTTTGATACTTCTATGAAAAGTTTCTATCCATAAAGTTTATATGTATAAAGTTTGAATGTATAAAGTTTCTATGTATAAAGTTGTTGTGTATAAAATCGAAACACGTGGATTTTGAATAGCTGGAAAAATAAAAGTGGGTTATGCAGACAATTTTTTATAAGCCCATTTGGATGTTTTAATTTTTTTTATTTATTTACATGAAATTTTGATACTTCTATCGAAAGTTTTTATACATAAAGTTTATATGTATAAAGTTTAAATGTATAAAGTTTCTATGTATAAAGTTGTTGTGTATAAAATCGAAACACGTGGATTTTGAATAGCTGGAAAAATAAAAGTGGATTATGCAGATAATTTTTTATAAGCCACAAAGTACTGCTTATTAAGAAAAAGAGACGTGGGTTGAGAAAATGCTTGAGGAATAGAAATGGGCTAATACGTGGACCGTTACATAGGAATGTTAAAATCAGAGTCCAATAAATATACACTGCACGTGGACCGTGGGATTGTGCGATCGCGCGGATGTTGGGCTAGTGATCGATCGTGCAGTAGACTTACCCGTACCTAGCTACGATGATTGTTTTGATTTCATAGCTAGGTCACAGACATTATTTGTGTGATGCGTCACTGTGTTGGTGCTTGTTAAATTTTCATTCTGTCAATTGTATTTATTGATTCTGGGTGACTTTAAGCATGGGTTACATTATAATATAGATCCACCGGGCAACACGTATCTGTTTACATCAAAGAAAAATCATTAGTGACTGATCATGTATGAGCCCTTTTTAAGGTAATCCGTCGTAAGTAAATCAACCAGACATTAATGCAGATGTTACTAACTATAAATCTGTTGACAGATTTTTGGGTAAAAAATAGTCAGATTATTAGTCCTTGGATTACACGGATCAATGGTTGATCAGCCTTTACCGTTCATTGATCGTATTTCTTTGAAAGTTGGGAGTCTACTGTACGTACTAACACATCTGAAAAAGATATAGGAATTCATATAAACGTGTTTCACTCAAATTTCAATCTTTTACAGTCAACATCTATAAAATTTACATCAACGTTACATGTATAATTATAGTGTAATTATGATGTAATTATACCAAGTTACATATGTAATTGTACTATTGTAACTATATAGTATAATTATGGTGTAATTTTAACTCAAACAAATCATAATATGTGTATAAAAGGTAAGCTAGTGCTAGATTAGTATGCATGCATGATGCATGTAATAGCACAAAATTAGGTGGCACTTCAATCGGATTTGCCAAACTTCAGAGGTTAGCTAGCAAGCTTAGCTGCATGCAGGACTCTTTGGGGAAAAAAACCGGATGGAAGCATGTATCTAAACACAGATCCAACGGCTAGAAAATTTACTGTAATCACTAAAAACATTGCCGACACAATTATAGCGAATCCGTTGCAACATGACAACATATATTCTAATCCATTGCAACATGACAACAAATACTCTACTCCCTTTGTTTTGTTATGACGTCGGTATATTCTACTCCATTTTGGAATGGACGCATAGTACTAGCTAGCAAGCAATAAATGTTCAAGCATATTCAAATATGTATAAAATGTTGTTCTAAGTCCTGGCAATTTTGCAGTTGAAACAAGGAACATTCATTTGAAATAAATTAACTTCCATCTTACAATCGCTAATCGGGCAGTGCTTAGCTCTGATGACAGAAATAAATTAACTTAATTACGTACGTCGCAGCGAGAGAGAATATCACCAATTTGCGTTTCACCATGTGCTTTATGGTTGGTAGTCTTACGTAGGTACGACTTGGGAGTCAACATATCCACAGCTCAGAAAATCAGATTAATTTCTCATTGGTTCACGTGGATTATTGATTAGTTGGCTAATGGGGACACCCATGTTTAATTAGTTAGCAAGGCTCAAGGAAAAGGAACAATACATTGATTTGAGTACTATTATATTTTCTAAGGATCATCCTAACCAGGAAGCATCTCTTTGATTCATTCAGCCTGTTCATTTCGTCAATCCTCTTTTGGCTCAATTAGTTGACTTAAGCCTAGGTGTAACTAATTTCAGCTTTAGCACAAGGTGGGGCTTGGAGACAGACATGTGCTTATTTTTTATTTTCTTTGCAAATCTTCTATCACATAGTTTCTTTTGGAGTATGTTATTTGTTGGGGGATGAGAAAAATTATGGAAATTAATATATTTTTCCTCTTAAAAGTAAAAATTACTCCTTCTGTAATTCTGTTCTAATACAGGCTACTTCTGACAGGACAACTAAATTAGTAAGGGAATGGAAAGAGTATGGTAACTTTTGTGCTTTGTGCTCGAGCTGAATTAGCCTATCATATCATCTTCTATCGTCATATGACAGATTTTTGCTTTGGAGCTGCTTGAAAGAAAATTTTCTATTGACCAGGATTCCTTTTTCCCCTCTGTGGCTTATCTTAGGGTGATGCTCCTGTTTCTTTTATGTATATGAAAGAGAAAAACACGGAAAGGGAAGCAAAAGCGCTCCCTCACCCTACGGACGTATTGAACTTGTGTTTACATGAAAAACAACCAAAACAAAGCGATTATCACCTTATTTTTAATCCTTTGCAACTAGTGTACGTTTGGGCAACCTGGCAAGTCGTCCGAAACACGATGGCAATTGAAATGCAATTTGCCAAACAACCAGTCTACGTTTTTCTTCCTCGCATTTTCTTCAAGAAGGATCGGTGTCAGATGCACCAAAAGCCTGCATGCCTAATGTCTTGCATCGTCATTTGTCTTGCGTGGCCCAAGGGAAATGAAGCTCCGTGGGCTTAAATTCAGAGCCACGGTCCGGCTTAAATTCAGAGCCACGGTCCATCGCCAATTGTGGGCTTTAGGTGGGCTAATGAGACACAGTTCTCATTTTGGCCTTTGTACTTAGGAATAAGTTCAGTGAAGGTCCCTCATCTTAAAATCAAGTTTGAGTTTCATCCTTTAACCATAATACCATATATAACATTTCCCTCGAATACAAAACCGGATTATACGAGATTCCTGGATAATATTATATCCGGTTTTAGCTAACATGGTAAGTTTACAATTCTTTTATACTAGTTATTATACCCGTACCTTGCAACGGGAGAAACTAAAATTATAGTAAACATTAGATGATTTGAGTTATTTTATATAGATCCACATCAACGCTAAGGTTTGACATGCCCTTCATCACAATCTAACACGCATAGACATGAACAATGCAAATAATTCTAAAGCAAAAATCAGCAAAAGAAATTGCTAAAATAGAGACGGAATGAAAGAAAACGGATAAACCAAAGAGTGAAAACATTCGGATGGCGACAGATCATTTATAATATTGGGAAATTGAAAGTGAGAACAACAATTCAATCGTGCACTTGTTATTTGTTAGACCCAACCAGGCTTGGGTGTCAAGGTTCAAGAAAATCAATTTAATCATATATTTACCGGCACACACGGGCGGAATTGGACCTAGGGCAGCTTGGGCCCAAGCCGCGCTCGTGGAAAAATTTTTAGTGGACTAGTACCTGCATATTTTTTCGAATTTTTCAAATCCCCAAGATCTAGCCCTACTCGTCTGGTCCAGCCCCACACATGGCCTGTTTCAGCCCATCTCCCAGCACAATAAGCAGCCCATCACAGCCCAATAGAAGCCAACCCTAATCCCACCTCCTCTTTCCTCTCACGCATCACACAGCACGGCGGCAGAACCGAGCGCCACTCTTCCCTTCCCACATCTGTTTGCATTTTTCTCCTCTCTCTCTCTCTCGGCTCCCCGCCTCTCCCACATCGGCGACGCAGCAACGGCCGAGCCGCCGAGGTAGCGGCACGCACCGGCGGCGGCAGCGGCGGCGTGCATGTTAGCAACAGCCAGTAGGCCAGCAGCAGCGGTGAGCTAGCGAGCCAGCGAGGGGATCGACCGTGGTTGCGGCACACACAAAGCAAAGCCCACGGCAGCAGCAGGCACATCGGCGACGAGGCAGCGACGGCGGGTCAGAGACAAGCGTGCCCCTTTCTCAGCCACTTCTCAAATTTGGTTCCCTATTTTCCCAAATCAAGGTCAGTGTCCTCTCTATTCATCGATTTGCATGTTTATTTTGCATTTGGTAGCGGTTAGTCAATTAGAAATTCGTTTGATTTGCTAGATGAAGAGGAGAAGAACTTAAAATCATGGTATCAAGTCCAGTTTAGTGAGTCCACTCCTACCCCAGAAAGAGCAGAAACTGATGAATCTACCCCAACCCCACAAACAACAGGAACCGGTGCTAGCAATAATGCGCAAAAATGACTTTATAAACTAAAAGTTATATTTTTTCCATTTGTAGGTATGTTAATAATACAGGTCATGTGATTGAAAGGTTTACTGGGATTCGACATGTCACCGACACAACACCAGCTTCACTGAAGGAGGTATTGGATGCTATGTTCGCTAATCATGGCTTATCTATCCATAAATTACGAGGACAAGGATATGATGGAGCATCAAACATGAGAGGGGAGTTTCATGGGTTGCAAAGACGGGTATTGGATGAAAACCCATATGCATTTTACATACATTGCTTTGCTCATCAATTGCAACTAGCGGTTGTTTCCATTGCCAAGTGTTGTTCTTCTGTCTTGGACTTCTTTAACTACACTAATTTAATTGTCAACACCGTGAATTCCTCTTGTACGAAACATGATCAGTTGGCCCAACAACACCATGATAATCTAGTGCATAGATTAGAGACTGGTGAAATTTTTAGTGGAAGGGGGAAAAAATCAAGAAACCAATCTTGCTAGACCTGGGGATATTAGATGGGGTTCACACCACAAAACCTTGTGTCGTCTTCAACTCATGTGGGATGCAGTTTTGGAGGTATTAGAGAATATGTGTGAAGATGCAACAAAGGAAACACAAAAAACCACAGCTGCGGGTTTATTAGAAAAAATGGAGAGCTTCGAATTTGTGCTTGTAATACATCTTATGATCATGATATTGGGCAAAACTAATGATCTATCACAGTGCTTACAAAAGAAAGACCAAAATATTATCCGTGCTGTAGGATTGGTTGGGACAACATTGCAAAAAATTAATGACATAAGGCAGCATGGCTGGGATGATCTTTTTGAAGAGGCAAAGAGCTTTTGTCTCAAACATAATATAGTTGTGCCAAATATGACCGATCAAATTACTAAGAGAGGTCGTTCAAGGGGTCGTGGTGGACAACTTGTAACTTACTTTCATCATTTCAACAATGAAATATTTAATGTGGTACTTGATCAAATTATTGTTGAGTTAAACAATCGCTTTGCTGAAAGGTCTACTCAGCTATTGAGGTGCATTGCTTGTCTTGATCCAAGGAATTCTTTTGCCAACTATGATGAAGATAAGCTCATTGAACTTGCTAAGATTTATGCAGATGACTTTTCTGAATATGATTGTGTAGTCTTTAGAGACCAACTTGACCCATTTATCTCTGATGTGAGATCTGATTTGGACTTCTCAAGCTGCTCTGACCTTGGTAACCTTGCTGTGAGGATGGTTCAAAGTGATAGACACACAGTATTTCCATTGGTATATCGCTTAATTGAATTAGCATTGATTTTGCCTGTTGCAATGACAATGGTGGAAAGTGACAATGGTGGAAAGAGCCTTCTCAGCTATGAACATTATTAAAACTGAGCTGCGAAACAAGATAAATGATGAATGGATGAATCACTGCATGATATGCTATATTGAACGAGATGTTTTTACTAGCATTGAAGATCATCAGATTATAGAACACTATCATTCTTTGAGGACACGCAAGCATAAATTACCTATTTCTGGAGGTATTCTAATGAAATTTTAGTTTAATCTTATACTTCTTCAACACTTTTACTGTACTTTGTACTTTGATGCATGGTTAGAAATTGTATTCCAGTCTTACATTTTTTTCACACTTATACTGTACTTCAGCGTATGAATTGTTATGGATAATTTTAGCCTTCAATTTGAGCCTTAGGCATGTAGAGATCCTAGCTCCGCCAGTGCCAGCACAAGAACACTTTTTGTGAATATTTTTATTTAGAGAGGCATGGAATAATTAATATTGGCAAAAGTAGAAACGTGAAAGTGCTAGGGGCTTGGACTTGTGGAGTCACACTGTTGTCACACAGGAGTTGGCCAGCCCTCGAAGGCTTCGTTTGAATAGGAAGTGATAGGGTGTGAAGGACGGACGGACGAACGATCACACGCTAGCGCTATGCGAACGAAGTCAGACTGATGATTTTACAGACTGATGATTTTAGCGAATGCTGGAACCATTATCAATTTTTAGTGGACGAGATGAAATCGATCATGACTCGAAGATGGATGAACGTGCAATAAAATCGATCTGGACTCACCAATCACACGATAATGGGCGACTCGAGCTGACCCGAGGCACCGGGCAGAAGTCCCAGCAGGCCCAAATGGGGGCAAGTTTCCCTTGCTCTTGGTCACATAGGGGTGCCGTGCCAACTTCACAAAGGAACGAGACCAACGTTAATACGTGATGATAGGGAAAAATCAATTGAATGATGGATGCTGGATGAAGGGGGACAGTTAACAGATTGTATTTTTTTAAGTAGGTAAAGATTAACTCATGATATTATGTGATAGAGAGGTTTTACAGTGCTTGAAAGGTACCGGAGGTACCTTCCTCTTATTGAATTATCTACCGTTCATTTTGGAGGGTAGTTTAGGAACAGGAAATGACATAAGCATAGAAAATTATTTGACTAATTATTCTTCACCAACAAACTATTCTAACTTCTCTCTTTGTTGTTTGACGCTCATCACCGATCTTATGATTCCTCTGCGGAGATTAACGCTTTTTATCACTAATTTTCATTGATAGTGTCGTGTACCAGTACTAATCTTTACCTAAAAAATATCAGAAATCTGAAAACAATCCTTTTTCCCATCTTATATGTATCTTTCTTTCTTTGAAAAACAAGGCAATAGACAACATGTAGATGGTATTGATCATTTCTTTGAAAAACAAGGCAATAGACAACATGTAGATGGTATTGATCATTTCTTTTTAACAGAAATGATCAATAGAAAGTTAATTACTTAGTTATAGTGTAGTAGTTGGTTCTCTTATTGGTTGGGCTCAGTTATGTGACCGTTTTAAGTTCCATGCAAGATATATTTAAGCACAAATTTGACTGACTAAGTTAATTCGTTAGTTTGCTATTAACTATTTTCAAGCAAAGTTATCGGGTTTTTTTTTTCTAGTTTGTTTGAAACAGAGGCTACATAATTATATTTTTAACCCTCTACCTAATTTGAAAGTTAATACCTGACCCACAATTTTAGTACTTATGGTAGCTACCTTTCATTACAGATCGTTATCGTTAGATTGTAGACTATCCACGGATATAATTACTCTGAATTCAAGGGAGTAACATGCATCCCTGGGTGTAGAGCCCCGATTTAATCCATTATTAAAAGTATCTTAACTACTTAAAAAATTCGTAACTTTCCTTTCGTCACCCTTTTTTTCGTCCGTCAGGGAGGTTAATTAGACTTTATATTTTTTCTGGGCCGAACGTGTGCGTGCGGGCTGAGACGGAGGAGAGAAAGGAGGAAAGTGAGCCGGCAGGGGATGTAAAATAGACTTTTTTCCCGTCAGCAAGGATGCTAATTAAACTTTCGGTTTTTCTGGGCCGGCGCTTGCGGGCTGAGGCGGAGGAGAGGCTAGGCTGAATGCCTTTTTTTTTCGTCCGCCAAGGACGAAAACTAGACTTTCAGTTCTTTTGGGCCGCGGGCTGGGACGGAGGAGAGAAGGGAGGAAAGTGGGCCGGTAGGGCATGTAAAATAGACTTTTTTTCCGTCTGCAAGGATACAATGTAGACTTTTAGTTTTTCTGGGCCAGCGCTTGCGGGCTGAGGCGGAGGAGAGGATGGGCTGAATGTGGCCCAAAAAGAAAAAATGTTTTTATTTAGATTTTTATTTAAATAAATATTAAAATGGTGTTTGTATTATTAAAATTAGCAATTGACCTCTAAAAATTCCGATAAAATTTCAGTGTAATTAATCATGGATAGTTTAACAAAAATTAAATCCAGCCATGTAGTTATATTTCTCACACTTACTTTATTTTACTTATAAATTAATTTAATTCTATACCTACCTACTTTATTCCGAAAAATTTGTATTTTAATTAATTACATAATGTAAATTTTTCTCAATTTTCTCATCTTTTCTCCCATTGCAACTCACGGGTAAGGAGAAGGGGCTGTGGGTTAAGCTTGCTGGGTCGAACGTGGTCAAAAAGAAAAAAAGTTTTTATTTAGATTTTATTTAAATAAATATTAAAATGATGTTTGTATTATTAAAATTAGTAAAAATTGATCTCTAAAAATTCTGAGAAAATTAATTTAATTCTAAATCTACCTACTTAGAAATATCCAAGTGTTACAGAAAATTTGTAGTTTTAATTAATTATATAATATAACTTTTTCTCAACTTTTACTTAATTTTCTCGTCTTTTCTCCCGTTGCAACTTACGGACAGTTTTTCCAGTATATTTAAATAAGCGTAGACAAAGCTAGTAGATAAAAAAAATTAGTACCAACGTACCACGAGAACAGGGCAGCCGCGCAGGCGCACGGTGCACATCACAGCGAGCACCGTCGCACGCGGCGGTCCTGTCATACGGACGCGGAACACATGTTGTATGCTCCATGAAGGTCACACATGACGCACCGACCCGATCGGATACGCGCCGCGAAAAAAAAAAAAGCCCGGCTCGTTGATCACCCCATTCTGGTCCTATGATTAATCAGTTGTTCTGTTGTTAATCCCAGCCCATCAGTGATTATCCCGTGTCTCTGCCACTGACTTTTGGCTGCACCTGCTAGCTGCTTGCTTAATCACAAGCTAACCTCTACCCCCTAAGGCCCCTAATCCACCATTAATGGCAGTAATCACTCCCCTAGCTGAGCTTAACCTCTTCCTCCTCATCAGCAAAGCACACATCCCCCACCATCCCAAAAGAGGCAAAAGGAGCAAGTAACTCCTCTCCTTCCACCCACACTCACACTACTCTAGTATAGTAGATTAGTAGTACTACCCCCAAAGCTCATCATCATCACCACCACCTTTCCCCCCCATTCCCCATTGCTTCGTCTTGCGCCGGATCGATCCAGCTGCTGCCGATCCCCTCTGCTCCGGCTTGCTGATAGATCGATCGATGAAGCCCACCGGCGGGAGGAACAAGGACGGCGGCGCCGGCGGGGTGGCATTGCTCGGCGGCGGCGCCGTCACCTGCTTCGACGTCAAGTCCTTCGTCGCCTCCCTCGCGCTCCTCACCCTCGTCATGGCGCTCTGGCAGCTGCACCCCTACCAACCCCTCATCCTCCTCCCCGCCTCCCACTCCTCCTCCTCCTGCCCCCTCCTCCCCCGCTCACCCACCGCCGCCGCTGTTGCCGTTTCCTCCCTCTCCACCGCCGCCGCCAACTCGACTGACACTGTCAACGCCACGGGCACACCCACCGCCGCCGCTGGGGTGGCGACGACGAGGTCGCCGTCCCTGCCCGCGCGGCCGCGGGACCCAAACAAGCGGGAGCTCCGGCCGTACGGCACGGCGGCGGCGCTATTCGTCCAGATGGGCGCGTACCGGGGCGGCCCGCGCACGTTCGCTGTCGTCGGGCTGGCATCCAAGCCGGCGCACGTCTTCAGCAACCCTTACTTCAAGTGCGAGTGGCTGCCCAACGCTCCCACCGCCGGCGCGCCGCCGCCACGCCCGGTCCGGACAAAGGCCTACAAGATGCTCCCGGACTGGGGCTACGGCCGCGTCTACACCGTCGTCGTCGTCAACTGCACCTTCCCCTCCAACCCCAACGCCGACAACCTCGGCGGCAAGCTCCTCGTCCACGCCTACTACTCCACCGCCTCCCGCCGCTACGAACGCTTCGTTGCGCTCGAGGAAACCCCAGGCTCCTACGACGACGCCCGATTTCGACCACCCTTCACTTACAACTACCTCTACTGCGGCTCATCCCTCTACGGCAACCTCAGCGCCGCACGAATGCGGGAGTGGCTCGCCTATCATGCCCGTTTCTTCGGGCCAAGGTCTCACTTCGTCCTCCACGACGCCGGCGGCGTGACACCGGATGTCAGGGCGGTGCTGGATCCGTGGGTCAGGGCCGGCCGTGTCACCGTCCAGAACATCAGGGCGCAGGAGGATTACGACGGCTACTACTACAACCAGTTCCTCGTCGTCAACGACTGCCTCCACCGCTACCGCCACGCCGCGAACTGGACCTTCTTCTTCGACGTCGACGAGTACATCTACCTCCCTGGCGGCCGCGCGCTGGAGGACGTGCTCGCCCAGCTCGAGGCGTACACGCAGTTCACCATCGAGCAGAACCCCATGTCCAGCAAGCTCTGCATCGATGATCCAACCGAGGACTACTCGAGGTTTGCATTTTTATTTTCTTGCCTAATTTTGCATTTCCCTATGTTAATTGTCGGTCCAATTGTTTATGCCATGCTATTTCAGTGGGAATCCAACTAGATTTGCGTAATACATATATAATACTGCAATTGGCATATGAAATTTGTTTTTTTCTTGAGGGCGTAGTATTCTTTGCAGAGATATGTAAGTGCCACAAACGTAGTATGCATTGCTTCTCAAGTCATTGTCAATTTGCTATTAATCAATCCGAACAGCATATACTTGAAACAGCTAAGAGGATAGAGTCAAGAGACAAATATTAGTTTATGTAGTAGGTTGTTTGGGCAGTGTGACTCCCTTGGGTTTTGCATGATTGAAGGCACTTTGGCCCTGCACCCTGGTCCATTGCTGTAACATATTTGTTGGATTTCCTGAATTGAACTTATCCCTGTGGCAACTAATGCCGAGAATTGGGGTTCCTTCATTTGCTTTGCATCAAGGAGATTGTCGGTACATTTCTTTCTTACTTTACATGGGTGTTTAACACTTACCAATAAAGATAATACATGCCACTTAGCCTAGATGGATGATATACAAGTATAGTACCATGAAACTGACAAGTCTATGTGAATAATATGGATGTTATAAACCACTAGTATTTTGATAAGAAAAACAGAAATACTTTAAAAACAGTCTGGTTGGAACTTTAGAACACCAGGTTGGGAATATTTCAGTTGTGCTGGAAGAGCATGGGTTGATGAGTGCATGACTGGGAAGTGGGAACTCACAGTAAACCTGATAATCCTTGCTATGTTATTCCAACAGCTACAGTTCCATTCTTGCTGTATAGTTTTACAGCCGCTCAAGCAAGGTATCAGAAGTGTGAAATAATGCTTGCAGGGAGAAATGAGAAACTTCCTCACAACCATAGTGTTTCCCACTTCTGTAGGCCTATCATTCTGTTGACAACAGAAATTGATTTATATGTTGGTGATGAGAAAACTAATCAACAAAAGCTGCCACTTATCCATTCCCAAGTATTTACTAAAACATTTTCTTTACGTAGTGTCAATAAAAGCTTTTCTCACGTTTTTTTTGTTTGTTGAACCTCAGAGTAATCTAATGTACTAGTTATGGTATGAACTTCTCTGCTATCTGTTTTAGATAGCTGTGATTTTTCTTTCAGACATTACAAACTCGTAGCATTTTTGTAACAAAGGGTTGTAACCCAAGTACCCAACCATCAGGGGTAATTGCCACGATTCTGGTTGACGTCTGGAGTCAAGAAAATAACAAGTAGTCTGATTGTGTGATTTTGTACTTTTATAGCACAACTGAATTTGTAGTTTACGGTGACAATAGTTTCAATTAGAAAATACTGCCTGTGACTGCTTGTCAGTTTTGAGTTAGCACATTATTTCACGAGCAAAGAATCCCTGCATCAGTTCATTTAAGGGATATACCGTAGAAGGGTTATTTGTGGCTCCTTTGCCCTTGATTCTTGATGTTTATTCTGATGGTGCCAACACTGACACATGTTGTATGTCATTGGTCTTCAGGGAATGGGGCTTTGAGAAACTTGTCTTCCGCAATTCAATTACTGGAGTGAGGCGGGATCGGAAATATGCAATCCAAGCACGGAATGCATACTCCACCGGTGTGCACATGTCGCAAAATGTGTATGGGAGGACAACTCACAAGACAGAAAGCTTGATAAGATACTACCACTATCATAATTCTATAAATGTCATGGGGGAGCCCTGCCGGAAATTCGTGGCGAAGCCTGCTAATGGTAGTAAGGTAATGTTTGAGGGGATACCATATGTGTACGACGATAACATGAAGCGTTTGGCAGGGGAGATCAGACGCTTTGAGAAGCAGATGATTGGGGATGTCCATACATAGCATCTGGATGCAAAACTTTGCTGGTACATATATGATTCTATTCTTTGGGATGCCCATCGTCGGTGTCCACCTGTTGCCGTCTGTTCTGTGCTTCAAGCCGCAACTCTGAGAATCAGAGGGAGAGGATATAGCTCCAGTGTCCAAGCAGCGCTGTAAAGTTATGGTTCTCTTCAGCATTCTCCTCTTTGTGCGGGGGCAACACGCCTTTGTGGCTCAATATCCTTTCTTTCCTTTTCCTTTCCCCTTCCCTAGTGTTATGCTCCATATCTCTTTATAGATCTGTGCTTATTAGACTGACAGTGTGCCTTTATCAGATTCTTCTCATCTCCTATTGGGGGCATTGTAAAGTTGTCTTATTGTCTGCTAACTTAATGGAAGATTGGATCTATATATATGCAACAACTGTCCAAAGTGCATAAATGGGGGGAGAATCATTTTCGTTTTGATTTTTTGGACAGTGGGGTTGAAGATAATGCGCAATGCATCTTGTGCCATGCTGACGGAAAGTATCGGAAGAAGAGTTCCAATGCAGGATGGTGTGATATGGGACGTCTGGTGATGAAACTGATGATGCGACAAGGGGAGCAGCATGCGTTAGGCGCGGTGTTGCATTCGCTGCTGCAGTGCAGTGCTCGTTATGACGAGGGAAGGAGGATCAGCGGATGATGCGCCGATGGCGAGGGTGGAATGGAATTGGAAGGTGAGGACGGTGACGGCGTCACGCCTGGTTTTAAGGCGTGGACATGGACGGGGTAGCTGCTCCTTGTACGCAACAGCGGTGTCCGTCCATCTCGCAGTTTTTTTATGATCTGATCTGACGGTCCAGAAAAGCACAGCACACGCGAAAAGATCAAGTCGCAAGGTAAAGACTTTAGGAATAAGTTCATTAACCGTCTCTTAATTTTACGTTGAGTATGTATAACATCCTCAATTCCTAATACCGGAATCTTCGATCCTTAACTATTTAAAACCATGTAAAATAGATCTCATGGTAGTATTGAGGGTTTTTTTTTTTCTTACGTGGTAAGTTGATCGGGTCCACCTTGCTGAGTCACTATTGACCGGATCCACATGTCTAAAAGATACCCTCTTTTCTTCCTCCAGTCCTCCTCTCCCCTCTACTCTACCAGTCTCCACCTCTCCCACTTTCCCATTTCTTTCCACGGCAACGGTTGATGATCATCGCTGACAGGAAGAGGAGTGGCGGCGGTGCCTCGCCTTGGTGCAGCTGAGGTGGTGGGAGAGAGGAGATAGCTAGTGGTGGTGGTGGTGGATGGCTGTGGGACAACCTCGTCACCTAGCTACACAACAAGTTTGCACTTCCACACGCCCAGTTCACTACTCGCCGCCATCATGGCTAAGCACGTGCGGTGCGGGGATTCTTGCCGTGCATGGGAGGAGCGCACTCTGTTGGTGTCGCGATGTGCACGGTGAAGGACGTGCCACCCCACATGAGCTCCAACCACCACCCTACCCCTGTCGCATGCAGCCGTCGTATCCCACCTGCGGATCTCGGCAGGTGCTCTCCCCGCTTCCTTGCCTCACCTCCCCACGCCACCTCCTCTAGGCCCACACCTCCTCCTCTCCTGCGGTGGTCACCACCACACGTGCCTCGTCCTCACGTTCCTCCTCGTGTCCCTCCATCTCCCACTCCATGACCACGCGGTCACGTTCATCCCCGTGTCTACCCCTCCGTGTCCCTTAGGGCCGAGATCTCCTCAGGGCCGCCGCGTGGATGGGGGAAGAGAAGGGAAGGGAGGACAACATGAAACCGCTCATGTGGTAGTAGATGATGATGGGGTGCGGCGACGGCATCGAAGACGACGAGCGCTTCACCACGAGAGGGGTGAAAACGCACGCCCAGAGGCCATGGGACGCGTCGATAGTGATGTCCATCAAGCTGACGTCGGTATCCGCTGGTGAAACAAGGAGAAGAGGAAATGGTTGATGTTGTTGTCTAGACATTGCATCGTTGGTTGGCGGGGACGGTGTGGATGTGGTGGTCGGTGGTAGCTTGTTGGCTGGGAGGAGATGACGAGGAGAGGTGGCTTTTGACACACTACTACGAAAACAATTTTTCCGTGCGGCCAAAAAGGATTTTTCCGTGTGGAGATCTTGCCCGTCTGCACCCAGGTGTCTACGAAAATAAATATTTTCGCGTGCGGGCGGCCCAACCGCACGGAAAAATCCGTCTTCCCGTGCGGTCGGGTTAAGTGGACCGCACGGTGTCGGCGTCATAGCCCAGGGGTATGCTAACTTAGGACTTGAGGCGGCCCTTTACGCCCACGTAGCCATCCTTCGAGGGGGGATCGGGCCCGAGGGTGATGTGGTGGCCGCCCTCTCTACTTCCCAGCTCCCCCCGCTCGCCGCTGTGGCAAGGGTCGGGCTCCCCCGACCCCCTCGCGCTACTGCCACGTGTGCTGGAGTAGGTGAGCGCCCCCAACGCTCACCTAACCCCATTAATGGCAGGGCAGGCGTAGTGTGTCTGCGCGTGCGCGTGCCGCATTAAATACGGTTAGACACGCAGGCGCGCGTCTGATACCGGTCACGCCGGCTGACCGGCCTGTGACCGGTGCGAATGATCGGCGGGACGTGGTGCAGTGCCAGACGTGTCGGTTGCACGCCGTTAGGTATGCTGCATGTCCTGTTGGGTCACATCGAGGCCATGGGAGCCATTTCTGCTCTTTTATCCAGTCAGAGTTGGTGTGATACGTCCAGTCGTGCGGCGCGCATCACACGGTACAAACGGAGCCCACAAGTCTCCGCCTATTAAATGAAGAATGGTGTGCGTGTTGCCCACGGTGGATAAGTGCCCTGACAAGGGTCACGTCGCCACGGTCATCTGTTAACTTCCGCCCCAAGCAACAGGGTAGCTCTTAATTGTAAAAGAATGCCTTTTCCTTTTCTCTAGAGATTTAGCCTGGTTGCCCATGTGGAGTCTCCTTGGAGATATAAACGGAGGCCCAGGCCTAGAGAAAAGAGGTTTGATCCCTAAAAACAACAACCTCTAAGCAACCACACAGAAGTAGGGTATTACGCCTCGCCAGCGACCTGAACCTGTATAATCTCCCGTGTCTCTCTCTCTCGCGTGGGAACACACTTGATCTCTTCAGCACCGGAGTACCGAATCGCACCCTACGTCCCTAGCCGAACTCAAAGGGGGGACCCACACTATCCCCTATTGAGGAGCTCACGCTCCGTCACACGGGATAATCGGATTTTCACGTGCGAGCGGGTTATGTTGCTCGCAGGGAAAAAAATTCCAAAAAAAAAATCCAGAAAAAGGAAACCCTAGAATCCGGTGGTGGCGGCGCGGATCTGACCGGCGCGCGTGCGCGTGGAGCCGGCGGCGCCGCTCCCGGCCGCCTCATCCTCGTCCTCGTCGTCGGCCGGGGCGGCGCGGATCCGACAGGTGTGCGCGCTGGGCCGGCAGCGCCACTCCCGGCCACCTCCTCGTCATCGTCGTCACTCGCGGCCACAGCCGGAGCTTCACGGGGAGGGCGAGGGAGCCGCCGCCTTAGCCGTCGACTGCGCCACCCGCCGCCCGTCGCGAGGCCGGCCGAGGCGGATCCCCGATCCGCGCGGGGGAGGGTAGGGGAGAGCTACCGCTGGCCTCCCGCTCGAGCTCGTCGCCGGATCCGCATGGGGAGGCCCGAGGAGGCCGCCGCCATCGCCACCGTCGCTGGATCCATCGCCCACCGCCGAGCGCCGAGCTCCTCCCTAGGGCGGCAGATCCAGCCCTCTCGAGGACAGCGCCGCTGGATCCGCCGCCCTCGCCGCCCGCCAGCGCCATCGCCATGCCCGCTGTCGACGCCATCAGAGAGAGGAGAGAAGAGAGAGAGGAGAGAAAGAGAGAGAAATAAAGGAGATGTTGAAAAATTTTGAAGTGGTGAGGAGGGAAAGAGATATAGAGGAGTGAAAAAAATCGAGCGGCATTTTCGCATACGGTTCCTTAAGATTTCCGTATGGAAAAATCGGGCGTCTTAAGGAGACGCATGCGAAAATGCCGCTCGATTTTTTCAGACGCGGTAAGTTATGGTTCGTGTGCAAAAATCATGGGGTTTCGTACAGAAAAATCGTTTGTGTAGTAGTGACATGGGGGCTCATATATTTTTTATTTATTTTTGCTGACTAGGATCAGCAAAAACAACCCTCTATACTACCATGAGATCTACTTTGTATGGTTTTAAATAGTTAAAAGGTGAAGATTTCTGGTATTGGGGATTGAGGATATTACACAGCCTCGCTGTAAAGTTGAGGGACGACATATGAACATAAGAGGGACCAAGCCGCACAGGGCTTGTTGTTCGGCCAGCTTTGGAAAGTTTCAGCCAGGCTTATCCGGCAGCAGTGCAGAGCCGGACTTTTTTGTTCTGTCCAAACTACTAACCGGCGTAAACCCATTAGGGATTTCAGCCTTTCAGCAACAGCATCATCACCTAGGCCGGATTCATGTTTTCAGACTTGACCTGATCTGAGTTCTGGGTCATCTCCTTGGTCACTTGGGTCTGCTTTCTGTCTGCTTGGGAAAGAAAATTCAAGAGAAGCCAAAGTGCCTAATTTATTCCGTTAATCCTACAAGATACTGGAGATTTTTCTTTGTGTATCAGCATATCTGACAAATAAAATAGCATATCTTACGCTTAGGTAGTTAGGTCACAGCGGACGGAGCAAAGTCATGCTGTCCCAGCAGCAGCTGCTCCGCTGGCCCTGGACCAAAACTGGCTCGCCGTCCTCGCTGCTATCGTCGAGCTAGCTAGATTTTGTCATCGTAACAGCACATGGCGTCATGGCCATCAACGATACTGACGACATCTATCTCCACATGTACATATCCCAACATTGCCAGCTCTCTCTCTCTTTCTTGACAGCACAATTCACTCGATCATGTATCATACGTGCAAGCTGCAGCAGCAGCTCCCCATCCATGATCAATCGGGCCAGTCGCCATCCGACGTTCCGTAATGATCATCCGGCAGAGTATGTATGTACTAATTAACGAGAGCAGTTGTTATCGACTTTAGCGTGGCAAATCAACCACGGAACTAAAAGATAGAAAGGAAACCCTGATTATTACCTGAATGATTATTCCAATCCAAGTTTGCCGCTTTGCAGCAATCATACGTGCGATCATGTGTGAAGAAAAAGAGAGAAGACAATGGGAGAGATACGTATGTAGCAGTAGATATAGATCCCTTTGGATACCGCGAGGCAAAGTAATGTCTCAGCTTAGCCTAGCCTCTAGCTTTACTTTGCCCCTGCTGCATCAGCAGCGTCATGTCATGTGCGTTATCCGGTGAAAAAGCTTGACCCAGCAGAGGAGCGAGCTAGCCGTCCACTGACTCGATCGGTTGTGATCTGGCTAGCTCCTACCTTTGCAAAGGCAAAACCTTTTGTTTCCAAGTCGGCGAAAAAATTATAAAGCTTGTGGTTGATTTAGCCAAAAGAGATACCGCACCATGGCTGGGTAGCTCTGTCCTGCACGGAATAAGAACATTCATCTGGATTTCTCATTAATAGAGAAACGATTTTTTATACCGAAATAACAGCTACTAAAGATATATAATAAGTTAAAAAATATGCAGGATATGAGATTCAGAACTCAAGATCTTTCACTTAAATTCTCACGTGTGTTACCATCTCACCTACCTGTTGACGTAAAATCACAACGGTCTGGGAGATCTGCTTAGCTCCAGTGTAGGTCTAAAATAATGATGATATACGGACGTGCCATTCAGTTTGATACTGCAACTGACAAGATATGCAAACAGTAGATAAAATACCAATCGACTGATAACCGATGGAATGATTCCAGCCGAAGTCGATAAGTGATATGGTAGAATAAGCGTTGATCCAATGGTTAAAGCATTCATCGTTTGGATATCCGATGTCATTAAATCCAAATAATTAGATAAACAGTGAAACCTTTGTTGCAATCGGTTGAATCCGACTTGTATGCTACCCTTATAAGCCGATGCAACATCCAGATAACCTGTCGGCTGAAACCCCAATGAAACCCTTATTGGCAATAAAGAAGCAGGCTAGAGATTATGGTTTTAAGCACGACTTAGTAGATCAAACTTAATTGATGCAGGACTAAGTATGAAAAGAAATATAATATCTAGACAATCAAGCATTTGATTGATTTTCAGGGTGATGGATACATTATATAATCTAAACCAACAAAGTAATCTAGCCGATATCGACAAAATACTAGATGGAGATCGGCTGATCCAAGTAGAAAATATTGTCAATTTGGATTATATAATATATATGATAACTCATTGGCTAGCACTCTAATAAAACATCAGCATGAGCCTATCGGCTTAACAAGATTTATATTATCAACAACAATCTAGTAGGTCAAACCTAACTAATGTAGCACGAGATTGTATATGATAATCTAATACTTGATGAACCGATAGATCTGTCTAATGTGATGGATACAACAAATCTATTTAAAACAACATTGTGATTGTAGAGATATATCGGCTAAGAAAAAAGATCAGACCTAACCGAGACAGTCCCAACTAAACCGATGTGTCTCTAAACACAATGCAATTAAAATAGAATTGAGATATCAGGTAGGCAAATATATTAACCGAACCAGAGCGATCCAAGAGATCGAAGCGATGTAGCCTTGAACAACACCAATGTAGCCGATATATTCACCAGGGCCTGGCGGAACGTAGGGCTTACCCCTTTGCCGGAGATCGAAAGCCGATGCAGCCCCGCGTCAGGTGCCAAATTCCGTCGGTTGATAAGTAAAAACCTCAGAAAGAGGGTGGCGATGCGCCAAGAGTAGCTGTATTGATCGAGAGATAATTTACAGGGACCCTGGGTGTACATATTTATACCCATGGGTAGATACTAGTTCATATTGGACACGACTCAAACTTTCCTAAAGATAAAAGGAAAAACATAAAGTCCTTATCGGACACCAAACACACTTTTCTAAAGATAAAAGAAAACTAACAGACTCTTCTTAATTAATAGATAAACTGCCGTGCCGCATCCTCCTTGAATTCGGTTTCTTTTGGATAAGCTTCCTTTAATAGATTAATTTCCTTAACCGAATTTGGTAAGAATCTAACTGTTGGCGACTGATAGCTTCCATCGGCCGATTACAGAACTCTAAAACCGATACTGACTCTAGGCCGATGATGACTTCGAGGCTTACCAAATTTCGTCGTTAACACTACCACACAAATCTAGCTTGGATAGAACTAATTTCTTTTTAATCTAATCGTGGAGACATCTTTAGTGTCCTTTGGTAACACTAATTGGCACTAAAAATGACTAAAGATATTTGTAGAACTCAGACTTTTACAACCAATACTAAAAGATGCATACCACGATAAAAGATCAGTTATCAAGTAGTGTCCGTTGACTGGTGGGACCTAACTACCTCCGATTCGCCGAGATGTGGGTGAGTCTTGCTGTTGGTGCATATGCTCCTCTCCTCTCCTGCCGGTTTAAATCGTTTTGTGTCATGAACTGTTCATAATATTTTCACAATGGACAACTTATGCAATTTGTTGCATTTACTAGGCATCAACTCATGCATCTGAACATGCTTTATATTTTAATCAATCAGGATATATAATATTTTAAAAGTATAAAAACATAAAAATGAATATCATTTTTTGAGAAAAAACGAATATTATATTGAGATAACAAACTTAGCACAACTCCATTTTATTGATTTCGAATTTCATAGTTATTAAATTACAAAAAAAATAACTGAGGCTCTAGATCAAGTGCAAGTAAATGTTTATGAATTTATTTTTAATTTAATTAATCTCGAATTTTGTAATTATTAAATCATAAAAAACTAACTGAGGAAATAAATTATTAAGTTTTTTTTAGAAACACAGTGAAGACTTCAAATTGACAAACTTGACACTAACTTTTGTTAGATATATTTATGAAAAGTTCTTTTTTTTTGAAATATTCATGAAGAAGAATTGACAAATCTATTAGGGATCAAATTAGCAGCAGTACTGAGACTAGTAGGTTATCCTATATTTGACGCAACTTGATAAAGATGAAGGATACATAATCATTTATGGGACTTATATTAGAAAACTTATGAACATATACAATTTTTCCACGCAAGAAAATAAATTTTCAAACATCCAACATCGTCAACAACATAGAGCTGGCAGAATGATTTGGCTGATATATTAAATCTTGAGGATGAATATGAATATGAATATATATATATATATATATATATATATATATATATATATATCCTTATATATAGAGAGATACTGTACCGCACCCGGGGTGCGTTATTGTTAAAACACACCCTAATGTTAGTAATTTTATTACTAACAGTGCAATCATAACAAATCCCTGAATTAAGCCTAATAGTAAAATTATTACTATTAGATATTTGATAAATATAACGTGTAGTAAACCAATTTTTATATACAGTATATATATATATGTGTACAGTATACTGTACATAAAAAGAGGGAGAAGAAGCTCCTTAATTTTAGAGATAATGGAAGAGATACAAGACAATATTGGATTACAATTTGTAAACCTGCAAACATAGAGATATCGATCGCGCCACTATACTCTAACGTCCGGCTAGAATGTTAGATAGAAAGCTGAAGAAAAGAAACCGATGGAATGGTCATAAAGGAGATTCGCTTCTCGTCCCGGTGTATACAAGTTGTCTATAATGAATTTGTTGACAATATTTTCTTTCTAGGTCAATAATTGTTGACAATATTTTGAGATAGGAAATAAACCTGTACAATTTGCGTTTATTGTGATGGTGGACAAATGCAACGTTGGTTTACATTTATGGAAAGACGTACAATATTCATCTATATACGTACAACTCGTATTACTCAAAGACAACTTTAACACTAACTTATGAAATATGATATTTCATGATTATCTTTTGAGGCAGAGGGTATTTTTGGGAGCTTAGAGCTAGTGAGAAGCTAACTAGTGAGAATCTTCTGACTTCTAGTTCATTTTTCAGATTCTAAACTACAAATTCTCAGAATCTGGGTAAAAATATAGTCTGTTTGGAGGAGTTTCTGGCTGCTGGAGATTCTAGGAGAAGTTGCAGCTGCTAGAAACTCCCTCAAATAGACCCATACAGTTTCATTCGAGACAAATTTATGTAGTGATTTTTTCACACTTAGGTTGCGAGGGTATTTAGGTTGAATGTATATGTAAAACAATACTCACGAGTACCCATGCGCACACACACATTACTCACACATAATTAGGATTTTAATATAAATTTAATGTGATTAGGGATGTGCCGCTGGCTTCCATCTCTTTGATTGAGCGTGTGTTATGGGACGCATTCGTGGGTGTGTGAGCGTGATGTTGCAAGTGTAGTGATGTGTGCGTGTATGCGTTTATCGTGTAATTGTAAAAAATAAATAACTAAAAGGATATTTGTGACTGGAGTCACTGGACGGTTCATTTTAGGGGTAAAGCTAGGCATCAAGTTGAGATTCTTGCCTGTGTAATTAAAATACCTCTACAGTTGTAGTCTAGTAGTTAAATGTCCTTGTTGCCATCAGATGACCGGTAAAGCAAATGCTTCTCCTGCAAAGTAATCCGAAACATCTCCGTGCCATGCCCATCATCACACAAAGCTGAATTGTTAATCAAACAAGGAGAAAGAAAGGAAGGCAAAAGATGAAAAAAGAGGTGACGTGGCCACCTTCAGCTAGCTTAGCTTAGCTTCGATCGGTGCCCATATATACATACGTACACACACATCTCGCCTTGGGCACTCAGCCACACCAGCAGCTGCAACAATGGCGGATCACCGGAAGATCTCGAGGGAGGAGGAGGAGGAGGGGGCGGACGCGGCGGCGGTGAAGCCGACGAGGAGCTTCCGGTACGAGGACTACAGCACCAGGAGGGTGTTCCTGCGGAGCTACCCTCTCCAGTGGGACTGGTCGCCGTCGCCGGCGCCGGAGGAGAAGCAGCAGCAGGTGCAGGGCGTCGTCGCCGGCGGCGACGGGGAGGAGGATGAGTACGGCGGCGGCGGTGGCGGAGGAGGAGACGAACGCGGCGGGAGGAGGTGGAGGCGGCAGGTGGCGGTGGCGGTGGTGGAGTGGGGGGAGGAGAAGCTGCTCCTCCTTCGGCGGGTCAAGAAGCGGCTGGCGCTCTACCTCATCGGCTGCCACTACGCCGGCAACCGCGCCGCGCTGCCGTTCAAGTCCTCCTCCTCCTGCACCGCCGCCATGCTCGCCTCCTCCCGCTGATCGATCCGCCGGCGAGGCCATGGCGCACATGTCCATACCCAGCTAGCTTTGCAATCATCGATCGATCGATCGATCTACACAGGTTTCGCCATAGCTTCGAATCTCCACGCTTCTCTGTTTTCTCTGCTTCGAGGATATGCCTGAAAATTCAACGGTAGACACGAGGAGGAACATCTGAACATGGCCTGTCTGTACGTATATGTTACTACAGGTAATTAATTAATAAGAAGTTCAGAGCTTGTAATGGTGCTGATTGTGTACATGTAAATTCTTCAGGGGAAGTCTTTGGCATAGAAAATTGGGGATTTTGTATATATGACATGTTGAATCGCAACAGGAAATGTTGCAGACAGATTAATATAGGTGAAAAAGCTAGCTTTAGATACTTTTGTGTTATAAGAAATGTGAAAAGGTTATTTTTGAGTTTTGAGCATACCCTGTAAGAGAAAAAGTGGTTTTGAGCAACTTTTGCATAAGTCCCATCTTTGCCATAAGAAAGTCGGGGACATTGTATGGGAGAGTCTTTTTACAAATCAAGTTGCTATCTTTTTTTCTGGTAGACAGTTTGCTAGGACATTTACTGCTAAACTGAGTGGTACTAATAATCAATTTTTCCTGACAGACTAATGCCTGCTATCCGGTGCTGTGGTACTTTTTTATGTGTAAATTGAGTTTGTACTTTTCTGTTGTGTGAAACTATGGATGGTAGACCCATATATTGTATTAAGGCATTCCCTTGTATTAATGTTGTGAAATATTTGTAGAATGTTTTCAACTATTTACATAACACTTGAGGAGTGGAAAACCTAGGAAACAGTCATATATATTAACATATTTGAGTAAATTACAGTCTGGACCACTTTTTATGATCAAAGTTTCACTTTAAACTATCCATTAACCAATGTTTTTATTTTAGACTAGGTAACTTTACTTTTGTTGCACTTTGGAATATTAGTAACTCTTCTTCTAAAATATATTAATGACATCGATTACACTAACTCTTGTACGCTAATGAACTCCTGAAGTTATATACACGAGATATTTAACTATTACCATTCTTAGATGTGACAATTGACCATTTTATCACCTGGACTCACATGTTATAGATATATGGGGGCTTACACATGGACGATAAAATGGTTTAACGCCAAATCTAAGACTGAAAAAAGTTAAATGGCCTTGTATACACACCACACTTTTACATAGAATGAACTGGGTATGGATGGATAAGAAAGTTAGGAAGTGATAAAAAGGTAATATCTAATACGACGCAAAAAGATTGGTTTATGTGGTATAAACTGAAATTCCAGTAATAAAAGGTGGACCAAACTATTATTGTCCTACTTCCTACAATGTATAGTATTGAATTGCAAGAAAGAATGTTGTGGATAATAGTAGGTGAAAAGCCAGTATAACATACTCTTCTGGGAAGTTTAGGTATACCTTAGCTTAGCTGTGGTTGTATGGCGTCCTCTGCTAGAGTTTAAATCCTTGCACTCATATTTATCCAGATACCTAGATACGTTTTTAGTAGCAATTCTGTTATCTTCGTTGATCCAGTGCTTTTTTAGTACTTTCACGAACCACGATTAGTACGACATTTCTCTCTGGGCTGGTTGGCTGTACTGGCCAGGCCAGCACAGCGCACAGACGAATCTGGGCCGTTAATACACACGTCATTATAAAGCAAGAATTTCCATTGGAGTCGTTGGAAGGGCCAAGGACCTATGAGCTCAGTATGGCCCAAAACTTGGTACGATTTTGACTTGAAACAAAGTCTACTTTTGTACGTATGAACTTTTATTGGAGATTACAGTGTACAATTCTTCGACACGCTGTACCCATTCCAACAACTCACCATACAGCGACATACTCGTGTATGTTTGATTCTTACAAGTTTTTTTGCGAAACAAATTCTTAGAAATCAATTATAGACAGAGAAACACATCTAATATATTGTGGCCATTGTATACCCCTGAACACCTACTAGAATCAAATTTAATCTAAGTATATAGCTTCGGATCCAATATTTTTTAAAGCTAGGTATTTCCATGGATATAGATCCACTATTACATGGATAACATTTACATACTCCATCCGTTTCATATTATAAGTCGTTTAACCTAATCAAACTTTGTGAAGTTTGATCAAGTTTATAGAAAAATTTAGCAACATCTAAAATACCAAATTAGTTTCATTAAATCTAAAATTAGATATATTTGATAATATGTTTTGTGTTGAAAATACTATTATAATTTTCTACAAACTTGGTCAAACTTAAAGAAGTTTGTCTAGAAAAAAAGTCAAACAACTTGCAATATGAAATAGAGGAAATACATAATTTTTTCTTATGTTGGATAAAATTTTAAATTTTAAACCACTCTAATTTATCATATAATTTTCAAATCTACCGTGGATCTGAAATCTAGAGCTTTTTGATCCATGCCATTGCAACTTTACCGATTTAGAAAAATGGCAATACAATTCACGATATCGGTTGGGTACCACTGCAATTTTGAAAAATTGAAACCGTACCATCATCGTCATATTTTCCATTCCTTCCATCTTCTTCCTTCTTCTTCTTCCGTGAAATCATGGGCTTGCTCCCGGCACAGTCGAAGAAGAGCCCCGTGCCGATGACCTTCTCTATCGGGTCTCCTCAAGACGGTGATGGCGGTGTCGGTGTCAAGCATATGCAGGGCCGACCTGGAGAAGTGGATCGGGATGCATCTCGACTAGGCCATCCTGACGGACATCCTTGTCGCCGTCAGGCATGTCGCGGTGGCGGCGGCAGCGGAGGCGGGGGCGGGATAGCAGCAGCACACACTGTACAACACGGATGTGGTGCTGAGGATCTTCGCGGTGTTCCTCAACCCCGACGAGGACAACAACGACGAGGACATTGTCGGCGGCCATCTCGGCGGGCGTGGAGACGAAGAAGCGCCGGATGTCCCTGGGGCTAGAGGGCGTCGCCGGAGGAAGTTCATCGGTGGCGGAATGGAGTGGCGAGCCAGGCGGTGGCGGCGGGGCAGGGTGGCCACGCCGGAGTGCGTGAGGACTTTGCAGGTGTGAGGATGGCGTCGCCTGTGTCCCTATTGACCACGACCCCGCAGGCCTCCAGCACGGGGTCGGCATCGGAGGAGGAGGTGGCGACGTCACAGGTGATGGCGGCGGTGGCGTAGTACTTGTTGACACTGAGGTTGATGATGTCGGCAACGGATGGGTAGGTGCGGCTGCGCGGAGGTTCGCGACGACAACGTCCTTGAGCAGCTGGCTGATGGCGTTGACGGCTGCGAAGACCTTGAAGCGGCGCTGCCATGGAGGATCTGAGCTAGGAGAGAGATAGGGAAGAGGGAAGATGGGAGGATGAAGAAAGAAGATGAAACTAACATGTGGGTCCCACGTCTAAAGGTATTTTGGTCTATATGTAGACGGAAAACGTGATGGCGATGACATGGATCCAATTTTACAAAATTGCGGTGACATCTAGCCAATATCGTGAATAGTCGTGATATTTTTCTAATATAACAAATTTGTAGTGGCATGGATCTAATTAAGCTTTGAATGGTTGTAGACTTAAAAGCACACATATATATTGTAGACTTATAAGCAAATCACATATATATCTGTTGGCAGTATGCCATGAGGCCCTTCGACCAAACCTGCCGAAACCAGCCAAGCAGCAAGGATCCGAACTCTAGGTGCCCAAGACCCTTCAAGGCGAAGACATCAGGGCGAAAGGGACGATGGGTGAAGAGTTACGCCGGGTCCCTGCCGGTCTGGGTGAAGGCTGCATGGCGAAGGCATGCGCCGAAGGAGGATGACTTCGCCAGGGCGAACCCGATCCAGGGAGATCCAGTGGGCTGGCCCAGTCGCCCCGGCCCATGGACCAATGGGCCAGAAGTCGCCAGGCGACCCATTGAGGGCCTATACACCTTAATTACATTGAATACCCATATAAGGGCCCTTTTATGAGGGTGACCATGTAAATTCCCCTGTAATAGCCCTAAACCTTAATAGGGGGATCTGTAATGGGGTTATAAATAGCCACCTTGGGTCATGTAAAACGGGATCCCAATTTTCATACAAAATTTATTACACTTTACTTTCCCAACAACTGTTGAGTATCCACGTCCTTCAACGTACGCAGTTATCGTTTCGACAACAGTTGGCGCCGACCGTGGGGACCTCTGAGCAAAACCACTGAGAGCGAATGCCACCAAAGAAGGTCTCAAAGGAAAGGGTTGCGAACCCAAAGGAGAGCTTAGCGGAAGAGGCGATGGCCGCCGAAGAAGAGCCGGAGCCTTCGGCGCCCGCCGAAGCGGGGGCAGCGCCATTGGTTTCGGCGCCCGCACCGCAACCACCAACCTCGGCTCCGGCTACTTCGGCGGAGCCGGTGCTGGAGATCCCTTCGGCGACACAGCCGACTTCGACCACGCTCGCTGCTGGGCAAGCCGACCCCAACCTCGATGCACAAGCCGAAGCAAGCATGGAGGCCATGCGGCAGAACATGGCGCGACTCCAGGACATGCTTCGCCAGATGCAGGAGCAGCAGCAAGCATACGAAGCGGCACGGCAAGCCAAGATTGCTCCGGCCCCCATCCTCCAGTACTCGGCAGGCTACGTCCTGCCTCAAGCCTATCAGCAAGCGCCGGTGCAAGCCCCTCCGCCACAGGCAGCACAAGGCCCAGGGTGCTTCCCCGGCCAGCCTTCGGTCGTAGTAGCGCACCTACTTCCTGGCGCGCGGCCGCAGGTTCGGCTGGCTGCGATTCAAGTGCACTCCTCGCCACCTGGTCAAATGTCGCAAGCAATGGCGGAGGGGGCTTCGGCCTTGCAAGCGCAGCTTCAAACTTTCCTTCAGCAGCTCAATCAACCCTACATCTCAAGCACAACCCCTTCGGCCCCGCCGGAGGGAGGCTCCGGCCAAGGCGCACCAGTGTGGCTGCCGTCGAACTAGCCCGGGCCGGGGGCTTCGCCCTGGGGTCAGGGGCCACAGTTCGACTTCTACAACACCACCCAAGCGCCACCGTTCGGAAGTGGGCCACGGAACGTCGCAGCCTAACCACACCCCCAGGCCATCACATCGCCCTTCGCCACGCCGTATCCGCAGCCAAGCGGGCCCTCGCTGCAGGGCGTCATGGGTAAGGACGGGGGTGAAAAGGGGCTGCCACCGAGCGGGGGGATCGAAAACCGTCCAATCCCACCTCAGTTCAAATATCCACCCGTTCCGCGGTACTCGGGCGAAACAGACCCAAAAGAGTTTCTCTCAATCTACGAGTCCACGATCAAAGCCGCTCACAGCGACGAAAATACCAAGGCGAAGGTAATCCATCTCGCTTTGGACGGCATCGCCCGTTCTTGGTATTTCAATCTACCATCCAATAGCTTTTACTCATGGGAGCAATTGCGCGATGTTTTTATCCTTAACTTTCGAGGCACCTATGAGGAGCCGAAGACGCAGCAACATTTGCTCGGCATTCGCCAGAGGCCGGGCGAATCGATACGGGAGTACATGCGTCGCTTCTCGCAAGCACGGTGCCAAGTTCAGGATATAATGGAAGCATCCGTTATCAATGCCGCTTCGGCTGGGCTGCTCGAGGGCGAACTCACAAGGAAGATCGCCAACAAGGAGCCGCAAACTCTCGAGCACCTTCTTCGCATCATCGATGGGTACGCAAGGGGCGAAGAAGACTCCAAGCGGAGACAGGCGATTCAAGCTGAGTACGACAAAGCCTCCATCGCCGCGGCCCAAGCCCAGATGCAAGCGCAGGCCGTCGAACCAGCTCCCCCCGCCGTTCGCCAGTCCCAGCCGGCGAACCAGGGGCAGGCTCTCATGACCTGGAGGAAATTCAGGACCGACCGAACAGGCAAGGCGGTGATGGCTGTCGAAGAAGTACAGGCCCTCCGTAAGGAGTTCGACGCCCAGCAAGGCGGCAGCCATCAGCAGCCTGTTCGCAAGAAGGTCAGAAAGGACCTCTATTACGCCTATCATGGGCGGTCTTCGCACACCACCGAGCAGTGCCGAAACATTCGTCAGCGAAGCAACGCTCAAGAACCAAGGCCACATCAGGGTGCCGTTGTCGAAGCGCCTCGTGAGGCGGCTCGGGAACAGTCGCCTCCAGCCAAACAGCACCAAGACACGCAACGCCGAATCATCCAAGTGATTACAAGGGCTGATCCACCGGTCCAGCCGTCGGAGTGGTGGAAGAAGTCGCAGCTGCGAACGGTGCATAACATCACCGCCACGGGCGAAGGGGTCCCAAAGTACTTGGGCCAGCAAATTTCTTTCGGGCCAGAAGATGCCGAAGGAGTGTTGTTTCCGCATCAGGACCCCCTGGTGATTTCGGTTGAGGTGGCCGGCTTTGAAGTCCGGCGCATCCTGGTCGATGGAGGTAGCTCGGCCGATGTCATCTTCGCCGAGGCATACGCTAGGATGGGGCTACCAACTTCGGCCCTCACTCAAGCGCCGACCTCGCTTCGCAGCTTCGGCGGTGAGGCGGTCCAAGTTCTCGGCTAGGCGCGGTTGAAGGTTGCTTTCGGCACGGGCGAAAACAGGCGCGAAGAGCAGATACTGTTCGACGTCGTCGACATCCCGTACGGCTACAACGCCATCTTTGGCCGTGCCACCCTGAACAAGTTTGAAGCCATCTCCCACCACAACTACCTCAAGCTCAAGATGCCAGGTCCGGCAGAGGTGATCGTTGTCAAGGGGCTTCAACCTCCTGCTGCGCCGAAAGGCGACTTGGCCGTGATTAGCGGGGCGGTGCATAATGTGGAGGCCGAACCGCATGCCGAAGCCAGCCCCTCATGGCAAGATAATTAAAAGTGCAAATAAGCGAGGCGGACCCGGTGAAGTTTGTCCAGCTGGGGGGCGATCTAGGTGAAGAGGAAACAGGAAAACCCTAGAAGTACTCAAAGAGAACATTGACATCTTCGCCTGGAGCCCCAGCGAAGTGGGAGGCGTTTCACCAGAACTCATCATGCATCGCCTGGCAGTCAAGCCAGATTCTAAGCCAAGAAAGCAGAAGCTCCGCAAAATGTCTGCTGATCGCCAAGAGGCAGCGAAGGCCGAAGTGCAGAAGCTCTCAAGGCCGGGGTGATCAGGGAAATCGACCACCCGGAGTGGCTGGCGAACCTGGTCTTGGTGAAGAAGTCCAACGGCAAGTGGCGCATGTGCGTCGATTTCACGAACCTCAACAAGGTTTGCCCGAAAGATGACTTCCCTTTGCCGCGGATCGACCAGCTAGTCGATTCGACGGCTGGCTGCGAGCTCATGAGCTTCTTGGATGCCTACTCCGGCTATCACCAGATCCACATGAATCCGGACGACATCGCCAAGACAACCTTCATCACGCCGTTCGGCACTTTCTGCCACCTCAGGATGCCTTTCGGTCTGAGGAACGCCGGAGCAACGTTCGCCAGGCTGGTGTACAAAGTGCTTCGCAAGCAGCTGGGGCGGAACGTGGAGGCCTATGTCGACGACATCGTCGTAAAGAGCCGCAAGGCTTTCGACCATGCGTCCGATTTGCAAGAAACCTTCGACAACTGCGCGCGGCGGGTATGAAATTAACCCGGAGAAGTGTGTTTTTGGTGTTCACGCAGGCAAGTTGTTGGGTTTTCTTATTTCAGAAAGGGGTATTGAGGCGAACCCCGAGAAAATCGACGCCATTCAGCAAATGAGGCCACCGTCGAGCGTACGTGAAGTACAAAAGCTCACGGGCCGAATTGCTGCACTCAATCGTTTTCTCTTGAAAGCGGCCGAAAGAGGCCTACCATTTTTCAAGACCCTCCGGGGCGCAGGGAAGTTTAGCTGGACTCCCGAATGCCAGGCTGCATTCGAAGAGCTAAAGCAATATTTGCAAAGCCCACCCGCCCTGGTCAGCCCAACACCAGGAAGCGAAATGTTGTTATATCTAGCGGCTTCGCCAGTGGCGGTCAGTGCAGTCCTAGTCCAGGAGATAGAATCAGGGCAGAAACCGGTGTACTTCATCTCCGAAGCCTTACAAGGGGCGAAGACGAGGTATATTGAGATGGAAAAGCTCACTTACGCCCTGGTGATGGCTTCGTGCAAGCTCAAGCATTACTTCCAGGCCCACAAAATCACAGTGCCTTCGCAGTATCCTCTAGGCGAAGTACTCCGGGGCAAGGAAATCTCTGGCAGATTCAGCAAGTGGGCAGCGGAGCTATCCCCCTTCGACCTGCATTTCACGGCGCGCACCGCCATCAAATCCCAAGTCCTGGCCGATTTTGTGGCCGAATGGACACTGGCGTCCGCTCCCGAACCTCAGCCTGTCGAACAGCCTTGGACAATGCACTCCGACGGCTCGTGGTCGCACAGGGGGGCAGGCGCCGCGGCCGTGCTCATTTCGTCGGGGGGCGTGCCGATTCGGTATGTCGCAAGGCTGCAGTTCGACACAACCAACAACACGGCGGGGTACGAAGCGGTACTGCTGGGCTTGAGAAAGGCGAAGGCGATGGGGGTTCGGCGCCTGCTCATCCGAACAGACTCCAAACTAGTGGCCTGTCATGTTGATAAATCTTTTGAAGCAAAAGATGAAGGGATGAAAAGATATTTGGAGGCTGTTCGGTCGATGGAAAAGTGCTTCGCTGGGATAACGGTCGAACACCTACCCAGAGGACAGAATGAGGAAGCAGACGCCCTGGCGAAATCTGCCGCCTGTGGGGGACCCCATTCGCCAGACATCTTTTTCGAAGTCCTGTATGCACCAAGTGTGCCCGAGGGAACTGAGGACGTCATGGCCATAGACCAGACTGACCCGGGCGAAGACCCAGAGGACTGGCGAACACCGTTCGTGAAGTACCTCAAGGATGGCTGGCTTCCGGATGATGAAGCGGAGGCGAAGCGCCTGCAAATCAGGGCCAGGCAGTACAAGCTGGTTTCAGGGCAGCTGTATCGCCTGGGAGTGCTCCAACCTTTGCTTCGCTGCATCTCCATCACCGAAGGCGAAGAAATGGTAAAGGAAATACACCAGGGGCTCTGCGGGGCACACCAGGCCGCAAGAACTATTGCCTCCAAGGTGTTTCGCTAGGGGTATATCGGCCCACTGTGCTGAAAGTTTGCGTTGCGCAGGCCAAAAAGTGTGAAAGCTGCCAGCGACATGGCCGAAGCCAGACCGCACCGCAGTATGAGCTGCAGCCGATCGCACCAGTTTGGCCCTTCGCCAGGTGGGGGCTAGACATCATTGGCCCATTCCCGGTAGCGCGAAATGGATACAAGTTTGCAATTGTGGCCATTGAATACTTTTCACGCTGGATCGAGGCCGAACCACTCGGTGCGATCACTTCGGCGGCAGTGCAGAAGTTTGTCTGGAAAAACATCATTTGCCGTTTCGGAGTTCCAAGGGAATTCATCATGGACAATGGCAAGCAGTTCGACTCTGACAAGTTCAGAGAAATGTGCGAGGGGCTAAACCTGGAAATCAGGTTCGCATCGGTCGCGCACCCACAGTCGAACGGGACGGCCGAACGCGCGAATGGCAAGATCTTGGAGGCACTCAAGAAAAGGCTCGAGGGGGCAGCGAAAGGCAGATGGCCAGACGAAATGCTGTTTGTCCTTTGGGCCCTCCGAACAACTCCCACAAGGCCAACCAAGTTCAGCCCGTTCGTGCTCCTTTACGGAGACGAGGCGATGACCCCAACAGAACTAGGGGCTAACTCACCAAGGGTGATGTTCTCTGGGGGCGAAGATGGGCGCGAAGTGTCGCTCAAACTCCTGGAGGGAGTACGAGTCGAAGCACTAGAACACATGCGCAAGTACGCCACAAGCACTTCGGCAACCTACAACAAAAGAGTTTGCGCAACAGAGCTCCTGCCAGGCCACCTTGTCCTGAGGAAAAAGGCGAATCCAGTAGCGGTTGGAAAGCTTGAGTCAAAATGGGAGGGGCCATTTCTCATCAAGCACAGGTCAAGGACGGGCTCTTTTCGCCTAGCAACACTGGAAGGCGAAGAGTTCGATCACTCGTGGAACACCGCTTCACTCAAGTGTTTCTATGTCTAGAGAGGGTGGCACCCTGTTCGCCAACATGGAAAAATGTACATATTGCTACGTAGCTTTTCGACATCCGCCGCTTTGTAAGCCTTTCAGCACAAAAATACAAAAAAAGGAGAAGATGAAAAAAGGAAAAAAACTGGATGTAGGGCTATTATCCACCCTGGAGGCCCGAACCAGTATAAAATTTATATGTCTTTTGCCTTTTTTACTTATGTGCATGATAATTCGTGGAAAAACCCCAAGGCAAACGCCTGATCAGCGAAAGTGCCAGGGGGGCGAAACGAATCAGCCGAAGCATCGCTCGCCGAACGTTGAAACCGTGTAAGGACCCCCGTTTTGCAACAGGAATCGCTCGTGTATTCTGTGCCATTTCCCTGGATCAAGTAGTTTGGCACACACGATACATAGTTGAATTACCAAAAGCGCATACATATGCGTCGAGTACGAATCATTACATCATAGGCCCGAAGGTATTGTCTTAGAACAAAGGACCAAACGGTCCGAAATACAGCCAAAAGCAGAATGTAGATAAGCAGCGGAGCGAAGGCAGCGGTATCGCCATTGCCACAGGCAACGACCGTATCTAGACCTAGTGGGCACCCTCTTCTTCTAAGTCCTCCTCGTAGTAGGCGTATGGATCCTCCGCGGTGTCATCTTCGGCTTCTGATGGAGTTTATAATTGCAAGGGTGAGTACCAACCGTACTCAGCAAGTCACCACGGCAACAATGCATATGAAAGGTTTCATTCAAAGCAAGGCATCGGCTCTGTTGCGTAAAGCTAGTTTTACAATTATTTTCACAGACCTAAGACCTAGCATAACTGATCAAGTTTTAATACCAGAGTTCAATTTAAACAACGACGGTTCTGTCCACCATCCATTGTGATCCCAAGGATAGCTTCCCGTCATTGGTTCGTCATGGTTTTCTGTGGACGTCCACCTTCCCTCCTCTCAGGAAGTGGCTCCATCAGCATAAAATTCATTATGCATTATCCCATCCCACACAGGTTAAGAATTTAGAGTCTAGCCAAGTGTAATGCATGTCCCAGTGCTCAATATCCGCGAGCACGGCTATTCGAATAGATTGTTTTACTCACACTGCAGTGGATGTACACTTTACCCGTACTCCGCGACTGCCCAACACATGAGCCTCGTCCCAACACATGAGACGCGTCACGGCAAAGCCTTTCGATAACCTTACATTGGCAGTACCCGCTCCATGAACTATCATCCTCGTGCACTCTAGGCGTATCTGTTTCTAGCAGTGAGAGCAGTTCTAGCGCTCCCGGGGAAAGGAGTCTCACACACGCGCAAAGTTTATAACTTAAGTTTAGATTCTCACTCTCACACACGTGGCAGTCCTACCAACGGCGACACCGATGTAGGGTACGCATCGCGTCCCCACCTCAACGGTTGCCCCGTCGTAGCGAACCTGCCTCACACACTGGGGTGAACCATCTATGCAAGGATACTGCCTCTGCTCGGCTATCTAGTCAGCTAGGTCTATACCCATCCGAGAAGTACGGTTGTACTGGGGTCGTTTCATGCTTAACTTCATGGCTCGGTCCTTAACTGACCGGGGACGGGACTAGCCTTTTCCGGATACCACCCAAATCCACCATCCGCCCCGGTCAAAAACACTTGTTTGGTCTTATTTCTCCTTTCACAAGTCATGTCATCATATCATGGCAATGTGGCGCTCATGTCTCCACATGCCGCATCTCAATTACCTTCCCCAAGGTAATTGCCCAAGCATAAAGCATTTGATAAATATGAGTATGCATGATTCTAGTATAGCGTCACTAAGCATTTGTCATAATTGACTAGGGACTCATATGTAAGCATGGTTACAAAGGAATATAGGGGATAAACAATAATCAAGGCATGGCATAATAACAAGTAGGATATTCATCATTGCATGCAACTTTATTTGTAAACAAAATAATTTTGCAACTTGGCATCAATATGTTCAAGGATAGTGATGACTTGCCTTGCTCGAAGTCTTGCGGGTCTTGATCTTCGGTCGGACTCACAACTCCCTCGGTGTCTAGAATTACGTGCGAAAGAAATTGAATTCGCTTAGAATTCAATTAAAATCCGACAAAATCCAATTAAAGAAATGGATCGAACGTGAGTGTCGAATGTTGGCTTCGCTTCCATTATTATTTATAAAATAGTTCCATTCCGATTGTTAATACCTTTGTCCCCAAAATTTTAACGTTAGCCAATTAGAACATTTATCCGGTTTAATTTACGCGACTTGCCTAGGTTAGATCCGATAATAATATTCAACCTTTGGTGATCAGTAATTTACTAAATAATTGCAATGGCTACTTAAGCGTATAACCTAATAGACGAGTAAAATTAAATAGCGATTAAACGGTTATTGCAATAAACATTAACGGCAACGATTAATTTAGAAGTTCTAGAACTAACCAGTTAATATACACGCGAGCTGGTAAAACCTAACAAATGGAAATCTAAATATTTGACTAACATCCCGCAAAAAGGATAATCATTAAACGAATTATTTAATTAAGTGAATGTTTGCATTTAAATAATCCGATTTAATTTCTTGTACGGGTTTCTAAAATAATCGACGGATTTTATCGTAAATTCCTTATCCTAAATTTATTTCCTCCATTTTATTCTCTATTCTAAATTTTCTTTCCTAGGTCTAAATTTGTATTTCCCTATTTTTTCTTCTCCCTCTACTATTTTCTTTCTCTCTCCCCTCTCTGTTCTTTTTCCCTTTTTCTCCTTTTCTTTTTCTTTCTTTTCTTTTCTTTTCTCTCTCTCTTCTCCCTCTTCTCCTCTGTTCTGCCTCCTTCTCTCTCTCCCTTCTTCTTCCTTCTTCTCCTCTCTTCTCTCTCTGCTCACCAGCGCTACTCCCTCTCTCTCTTGCAGCCGACATAAGGGGAGGAGGGGGTAAGGGGGGGCTCACCGGCGACGGTCCACGGGCGCGCGGCGGTCCAGGGCGCGGCGGTGGCGAGGAAAACTTGGGGAGGCAGGGGAAAGTGGGGGGAAAGGGAGGAGGAGGATGGCCGGCGGTGTGGGGAGATGGGGCGGTTTTTATAGCGCGGGGGGGGGGGAGGGGCAGCGGCGACGTGCGCGTGGCGCGGGAGGCACAGGTACGGCAGCGACGTGCGCGGCACGGGCGGCAAGGCGCGCGCGGCGGCAGGCGGCGGCGTGCGGCGCGGGTGGCATGGGGCGGCGGCGTGGGCGCGTACGGTGGCATGGCGCGGCGGTGTGGGCGCATACGGCGGCATGGCGCGGGCAGGGTACGGCCGGCGTGGCGTGGTACGGCCGGTGACAGCGCGCGCGGGGCGCGGGCGGGCGGCATCGTGCGGGCGCGCGGCGCGGGGGAGCGCGCGGGCGTGAGGGCGCGGCGGCTGCGGCTGGTCCGGGCGCGCGTGCGCGTGCGGCAGGCGGCGGCGGGTGGCGCGCGAGGTGCGTGCGGCTGCGGCGGGTCCGGGCGCGCGTGCGCGAGGCGCGTGCGGCGGGCGGCAGCGGGCGGCGCGTGCGGGCCGCGAGGGCGCGGCGGCAGCGGGTCCGGGCGCGCGTGTGGCGCGGGCGCGGGGGAGGGGCCCGGGCCAAACTCCTGGCGGGCTATGAATAGTGCCGCCAGGGTTGTTTTGGCTTTTAGGGTATTTTCCCCTCTAAATTTCATTTTAAAATTTTGTAAATTCGACCAAATCAATATGACCAATGTTTTTTTTAATGTTTGCGATGATTTATTTATTATTTATGTATATATGTTTTATTCTTTCTTTTCTTTTACCCATTAGTCCCATATATTCATACGTACGCCTATATATATTTATACCTAGGATTTATACCTAGCCTCCTATGTATATATACATATTTATATATTGGCAAAATATATCCGCTTGAATTTGTGTCACTGTATTTCTCATATATTTATTATAATTCCTCCTAAGATTATATTATTTACTAGGTGCAATATTTGTATAAACCCTGCATAAAACATTATTCTAAATTGTATTTTAATTATATCCTTCGCTAAATTATTTTTTTAGAGTGTATTACGATTAATCATTTGGCTAATCACTTTGGGGCTATTCCGAATTACTTCCTTATAATGCACAATTGATTAGCCCGCCATAAAATCTCAATAAAACATGCGACTAAATCCAGCATGATGCAATTCATTTCAAAAGTTTTTGAAGGTCCGTATTTTAGGGTTTCGGTTTTGTCGGTCGAATTTTTAGGGCGTTACAAACCGCGACAGCTTGTTTCAGAAGATAGAAAAGACCGAACACCGTTATAATCGATCTACACAAAATAGCTCCGTCGCTAACGCGAAGCGCCAAAGATCGACAACGGAAGTCGAAAGCTGAAAAGTCAGCATACCTATTTCGCCAATACACGCAAAGGGGCCGATACATTCCGACCCAACGAAAGCACAAGATGTGATAATGCAGAAAATGGCGAAAAGGAAAAAAAGCACACCTTTATTAACTTTGAAAAAAACAATTGACAGTACACATCGTACAGCATGATACAGGCGAAACGATTTACACGTTCGCTTATAAGTAAATTACATCTTCGCCCCCAAAACAGCTACCAAAAGAGCGATCTGGCGAACATGGTTCATCGTCACTGCTAACGTTGTACACTACCCTAACGGGAGAGAGGGGCGAAACTACAGAGAGGCTATAGCGACGCTGGGCGATCGCCTCTTGCCGGTCGGTCCGTCAATGGTTTCGCCAAAAACGAGCCATGCCCTCCAGGCGCGCCACATGGACACGGTCGTAGTCCTCCAGCGTTCGCCCAGGATGGGTTCGCATCCAGTTGGCAACGTTCACAACTTTATAGTTGTAGCCGTTGATCGTCATTTCACGATAGACAGGCCGAAGTAGGTAACGAACCTTCGGCAAATTCTTCGCCGCAACAAACTTCTCGTTCTTGCTTCGCCAATCCCCAAAAGGGGGCCGAACACAAAGCTTTCGGCATCGACCCTGCAAAAAGTGGGGAAGTAATGCAGGAGAACGTAGAGGAGAAAAGTGGGGGTGCACGAACTGGGCGAAACGACCATATAAAACAGCGCAAATATTTCAAACATGTGCAATGGAAACATGATACAAATGGCGAAAATAGTCATATATTTCAAACATTTTGGTACCCTCAAACAAGGAAGGCCATTGGCCATATTTACATAGTTCGCCCTATACGGCAAACATCAAAAACAAAACAAAATTACAAGAAAATAGGCGGAGGGCCTCACACCTCTGGGTGGCCTTCGGCTCCACCTCCGCCCTCTTCTACTGGTTCTTCGCCCTGGTCCGCCACCTCGGTCTTCGCAAGTTGTTCAAGCAGGTGGGCCTTAGCGGTATAACGGCTGTCTTTTTGCCAAAACTGCCTTCGCCAGGCGCGGAGGGCGGGCGAAATGTCTTGGGCACTGACTTCCCAGTCCCCCTTCGCAAAATCGGGAAACTGGGCGACGTGTTCGCACCCGTTTTGTTGTAGCAGTCCCAGGGCGAAGGCTGCTGACACGCGCGCACAGCAATCGCCGTAGGCTGTGGCACAGTCCGAGACTGCGCAGCCAGCCTCCTGGTTCCACTCGCAGAACTCAAGGGCGGAGGCGTTTTCACCTGGGACACCGCGTGCCTTCACCCCCATGTCGTTGAGCGCAAGGCGAAGGGTGCGACAGGCTATTTTCACCGATTCGGCCGTCCTTGCCGCCTCCCGGGCAAGACGTTGGGCCTTCGCCTCTGCCCTGCCCAACTCCTGGCGAAGAGCTTCCATCTGGGGCTCCGTCATGTTGTAATAGTCAGTGAGGACAGCGAACTGCCCCTACTCCTTCGCCAGCTCGGCCTTAAGGTGATCAATTTCGGCCTTCGCCTCGCTGCCCTTGTCGAGCTCGGCTTGAAGGCGCTTGTTCTCCGCCTTCGCCTCCCGGAGGGACCGGGTGAGTCCCTCCATTTCCAGGCTCTTTCGGCCCAGCTCGTCATCTTTCGCCCAAAGGCGGTTCTTCAGGCCATCGAGCCGGGCCCGCATTGTTCGCTCGGTCGAACAATGGGCCGCAAGGAGCTGGCGAACAAGAAAAAGCGAAAGATGGGTTAGATGTCGAAAACAAGGATAAAAAAAGAGAGCGCTCATTACAAGGTTGACTTACCCGAACGGCCAGGCTCTTGACAGCAGAGAAGCCCTCGTCGAACTCGTTGAGCTCGGCGAAGAGGCTGGGACCGCCAGCCGGTGCAACGATGTTGCTCACCCCCTCCACAAAGGAATGAGCTCCGCCCGGGTCTCAAAATCCCCGGGGGCGAAGCGGGGCGGCGCCTGGGAATATTCGGAGCCGGACCTCTCGGCCGTCTTCTTGCCCTTGTTGAGAGCAAGCGGCGAAATGGGCCGGCAGGCTGGGCTGTTGAAAACTCTGGTGGCCGTCCTCACCACCTGTTCGGCTGAAGCCGAAGCCCCAGCCGCGCCAGTCGCCCCAAGGGACGTCGAAGGGCCCCGGCTACGCCCCGCGGGCGAAGTAGGAGTCCCATCGGACGACTCCTCATCGCTAAAATTGTTGGCGATGGTGACGACCCTTTTCTTCCGGGGGGCGTTCTTCGCAGCGCCTCCCTTCGCCGCCCTAACCACAGCAATCGCGACTAAGGCCTTTGCACCCTCCATATCCTTCCGGCGAAGGGGCGAAGAGGCCGACTCCGCCCCAGTTTCGACGCGCTCCGGGCTGGGAGTTGGTGTGTAACCACGCGTCCCAGAGCGGCTATCGCCAGCTTCATCCGCAGCCTCTTTGGCCGCGAACTCGGCCTCCCCTGCCTCCTCCTCTTCGGCGTCGCCTTTGTCTTCGACGTCGGATTCCGCGGAAGCAGGAACTTTTTGCTTGCGGGGGGCAAATCTCACTTGCCCCCGAAGACGCTTCCGGGATGGGCCGGCTTCGCCATCGGCCTTGAAGGGCTTCGCCCTTGGGCGGAGATCACCGGCGTAAACCTGGTTCGCCTGGCCAGCTGCTTGCCTAGTCAGCAACTGGCTATATTCGGTGACCGACACATCGCCGATGAGCCTACGGGCTTCGATGTCGGCCTGGGCTAATGACAACACTGAAAAAGTGATGGATCACTGTGTAAGGGGCCGAACAAGAAAAATAAAGCGAAAAGCAAGATAGAAACAATACAAACAAAAAACCTATCGTTCGCCCCAGCGGGTAGGATGAGTTTCGGCAGGCCATTGACCTCCTCGCCTTGGTCAACCTCAACCTGCCATGCCTGCGAAAGGGGGCATATTCGCAGCATGCAGAATTCTTCGACCAAGTCCCGGCAGCTTAGCCGAGAGCACACCCTGCGAAGCAGGCGAAACGCGCCTCCAGGGCACCGCTGGCGGCAACCCTCGGCTTCCGGGCTGGCGAAATCGCACGGCGTCGCCAGCGGAGGGCCCTCGCCGCTTCGGATCCCGCCTCGAAGGGGATGGAGTGGTAAAACCACTTCGTCATCCAATGGCGGTCCCACTTCGACATTGCGGCGTTGACCGGCCACAAGTCGGCGCGTTCGGGGCGAACGTTGAAGTTCACACTCCCGAACGCGGTCTTCCGGGTCCCAGCAGGGGTGACCACCATCTTCGAGTTGACGGCGACCGAGAAGATGACGCCGAAGAGGTCGGCGCTGGGCTCGAACCCAGCAGTCCGGCACGCCCAGTCGAAGATGGCGATGCGGACTAGAGCCGAAGGGCTCAGCTGGGGCAGCTCCACCTGGAAAAGTCGAAGAATTTCCGGCAACAATATGTTGCACGGAAAGCGGAGGCCGGCCTCGAAGAAAACGACGAACACCACCGTCTGGTGTTCACCAGGATGCGGCACCTCGGCATCCCCGGGGGCGAACACCTGCCCCTCCGCCACCAGGCCAGCGTCAACCAGCTTCGCTAACTCATCTTCGTCGATGAGCGAAGCCCCTAAAAATGCTGTGGTGTCCTCATCGATCATGCCGGGATCAGGGCCGGTTGCAGCGACTGGGTTCGGCTTACGGGGAGCCATGGCGAAGTAGACGTGGATGGGCGAAAGGTGTCGGTTAGTCGAAGCAGTTCGTTCAAAGTCAGCCGTGAGCAGGAGATGGAGAAGAGGATGACCGCGGTGAAAATGAAAGGGGTAGCGACGGTGAAAACGGGAGGTGAGAATATATAGCCTACCAAACGACACTTCGCCTTCCCATCCAATCAGGAACGGCCACGTGTCGCGGGGTAGGTGAAATGGTAAAATCCAATGGACCAGGCCGTGCAGTAGCGGGCTCCCAAAGGAAAGGCCCATCACTATTCGCCACGGCCCCGCGGCCCATCACTGTTCATTACGGCCCAACAGAGCACTATGGGCCACTTCACTGTTCATAAAGGGCGAAGGCCCAACACTGCTCACATTAGGATCGGTCAGAAACAGCAAAAAAAAAACAACAACACAACTACTCGCGGAGAGCGAAGGCTGGACATAAGAATCCTTTTTCGTGAGTATGCATATCACAAATTTTTTGCAGGACCCAGAAGGACAGGTTTCGGCAGGAGCATCGGTCGAAAGGGGGCGCCTCATACCATACTACATGGTTTGCACGGTCTCGGCCGAAGCTCCTATCTTACCCTTGCCCGTGAGGGGCTTGTTGGCAGTATGCCATGAGGCCCTTCGACCAAGCCTGCCGAAACCAGCTAAGCAGCAAGGATCCGAACTCTAGGTGCCCAAGACCCTTCAAGGCGAAGCCCTGTGGCGAAGACATCAGGGCGAAAGGGACGATGGGCGAAGAGTTACGCCGGGTCCCTGCCGGTCTGGGCGAAGGCTGCATGGCGAAGGCATGCGTCGAAGGAGGATGACTTCGCCAGGGCGAACCCGATCCAGGGAGATCCAGTGGGCCGGCCCAGTCGCCCCGGCCCATGGACCAATGGGTCAGAAGTCGCCAGGTGACCCATTGAGGGCCTATACACCTTAATTACATTGAATACCCATATAAGGGCCCCTTTATGACGGTGACCATGTAAATTCCCCTGTAATAGCCCTAAACCCTAATAGGGGGATCTGTAATGGGGTTATAAATAGCCACCTAGGGTCATGTAAAAGGGGACCCCAATTTTCATACAAAATTTATTACACTTTACTTTCCCAACAACTGTTGAGTATCCACGTCCTTCGACGTACGCAGTTGTCGTTTCGACAACAATAACCATCAGGCCGGGTGCCTCTAATGCACGTGTGCCACCTCTGTGAATGTGCTGCTGATCTGCGTCTAATACTTTCTCAGCGCACGTGCACGAGGGAAACAAACCCGAATAAAAAAAAGGCCCAGGACTAGAGGATGTCTAATGTGTGGCCCGTCAAAATAGAACCCATGTGCACACAAGCGTTTCAAGCCTACTTGCTCCCAAAGTCTACTTCAACATTTCAAGTGGATTAAGTCCACTTTGATACCCTCAAATATAGCTCCAATCTGATTCGTATACCTCAACCACAATATCAGATATCTCAAACCCACAACTATTAAACCGGTGCAATTTGACTCTCAGTGATTTTGAGAGTGGTTTTCTCTTACGTGGCATGTTGACTTGGTCCACTATGCTGACGTGGTAGCCCAGTCACAAAAATACAAGTGAGGCCCACATGTAAGTGATTATTGATGGTCGTTAAGTACCGATTCCGACCGTCAACTACCTTATTAAATAAAGGGAGAACTAACATTTCTTACACATATATTAGTGTTAAATAATGTAGTTCACTTGTCTTGGAGAAATACTATGTATGCAAGGAATAAACAATAAAGTGAAGAAGAAATAAGCGGGCATGCAAAGAAACACACTTCCAACGAATCACGTGAGAGCACACGGATTGATGGGTCCATAAGTCAGACCAAACCGACTTAAAGTTGCCCAAACAACTGTGCACCGACCAACGGGGCCACCTGTCAGCCTCCGTAGGAAGTCGGTGGAGTATGGTGGTTTCCCTAGTTCGGCTGTACCTGGTGTGGCCCCCCTCACCACCGTTTTCCATGTGGCGCCTCCTCCCGCATTCCTGATGGCGGTTATGGGTGGTTATCGACCAACAACCGTCATTAGCACCGTCATTACAAGGCTATAAAAGGAGGATCTCTCTCACTTCACAACACACGCCTCAAGGAGCAATTTTCTCGTCCCACATATTGGATTCTCTCTAGTTGTAGTGGAGGTAGGCTTAGAGTAGTCTTCGGTTCTATAGTCTTCTCGGAGATTCTGATATGTCTTTAGTGCTTTACTCTTTTTTATGACTATAGTTGTAATAAATGAATTATCTTCTTTATTTAATCGTGTTCAAAGTCCATATACTACTTTACTAGTTATGTGTTATATGAATAGTTTATATTTCATTTATATGCTTCCCTTGATTAGGCTAGTCGATCTATGCTATGCTACGGTAACGGTCCAATGATTTTAACAGGTTGCACTAGTTCTAACTTATCCATCCGAAGGGTGGGAGTCCCGGAGAAATTAGTGACATTATTTATTAACATAAGCATGGTGCTTATGTTAGTTAAATATCGTTCGATGCGGGTATGCCCCAGGAAAGTGAGGTAGGTGGCAGGTAGTGATAACACTATATGTCCTTTGTATTCCTCCACGTCCATGTGTGACGCAAGAGTTCGTAAAATACCATAACCATGCTAGCAGACCAGTGAGAGTGGTCTCTCGGTAGTACCTGGGTGCCTAGAACTAAATCCTAGCCTTGTAAGTATGTATGTGTTAAGTGTAAACTAAACATTTGTAATATAGAAGTTCTATGCACCTTAACTCTCTATATTGTTCTTCTCCACTGCTTACTTACTGTATCTTTATTAGAGATGAATCTCTTGTGTGTCACACTACCCATATGTCGGAGGAGCGGTCTTCCAACAGTGGGGGAGTGCAGACCCCATCCTTAATGAAGATTCGACCAGAGGGTTTGCTGTGGATGATGATTGATGATCTCATGCCGGTGGGCACGAGCTAGCAAAATCCAAGTCGACACAAAGAATTGTACAGATTCAGGTCACCCGGAGGTGTAATACCCTACTCCTGTTTGTTGGTTGTTGTTATCTGGATCTGGCAAAGTACAAGCTAGCTCTTTTTACAAGTGTGAATCGCCGAGGGTGAGTTGTTAGGGAAAAGATAGAGAAGGGAGAAAGGGGTTGACAAGTGGGCCCCATGTTTTTATTTTTTTCCTAGTCACATGTGGGTCTCACTTGTATTTTGCGACTGGGATGTCACCATAAGCATAGTGGACCAAGTTAACGTGCCTGTTGATGCGAAAAACACGTAGTCCTAGGAGATCTGCTTAACTCTAGTGCAGGTCCTAAAATATTGATGGGATGCGGGCGTGCCAGTCAGTTTGATCCTGCAACTGATAAGATATATGTATTGATGATCAAATAGTCGATCGACTAGCAGCCGATGTAACGATACTAGCCGATGTTGATAGGGTTTCGAACTATCGGCTATATATCCGATATAGATTCCGACACTTGGATAAATGATGACATAAATACGATAAAAGAACTTGAGCAATCAATCCAATCGGTTGATGATAATATGATGAAGTAAATGTCCAATGAACCAATCAACCGATATTGAAATAAAATATTAAATGTAGGCTCGATGATTAAAATATACATCAGCTGGAAGTCCGATGTAAAGATAACTTATCAGCTAGCACTCTGATAAAACATTAGCTTGAACCTATCGGCTTAACCAAATTTATATTATCCACAATAATCTAGTAGGTCGAACCTAACCAATGTAGCACGAGATTGTATATGATAATCTAATACTCGATGAGCCCATAGATCTGTCTAATGTGATGGATATAACAAATCTATTTAAAACAATATTGTGATTATAAAGATATATCGGTTAAGAAAGAAGATCAAACCTAACCGAGGCAGTCCTAACTAAACCTATGCGTCTCTAAATACAATGCAATTAAAATAGAATTGAAATATCAAGTAGGCAAATATATCAACTGAACCAGAGAGATCCAAGAGATTGAAGCGATGCAGCCTTGAACAACACCAATATACCCGATACGATTGCTAGGTCTGGCGGAACATAGGACTTACCTCTTCGCCGAAGATTGAAAGCCGATGCAGCTCCGCATCAAGTGCCAAGTTCCGCCGGTTGATAAGTAAAACCTCGGAAAAGAGGGTGGCGATGCGCTGAGAGTAGTTGTGTTGATATAAGATACACTACAGGGATCCTGAGTGTACATATTTATACCCATGGGTGGATACTAGTCCATATTAGACACGACACATGTTTCGCAATGATAAAAGGAAAAATTCAAGTCCTGATCGGACACTAGACAAAACTTCCTAAAGATAAAGGAAAACTATTTAAACCATACCTAATTAATAGATAGAATATAAACTGCCATATTGCGGTCTGTATGATTCCTTATTAAACTTGGTATTTTATGGATAAAATTCTATTGGTCGATTGATCTCTTTCCATAATCGAATCCACTAAGAATCTTACCAAATTTTAGCATTAATAGTACCATGTGAGCAAAAATCACTCTCAAAACCATCGAGGGTGTCAAATTGCACTGGTTTTAGTAGTTGGGGATGGAGGGTGTCAAATTGCACTGGTTTTAGTAGTTGGGGATGGAGATATCCGGTATTGCAGTTGAGAGATACGAATCGGATGGTAGCGCTATATTTGAGGGACTCAAAGTAGACTTATTTCATTTTTTTTCTATTGCATTCATACAATTCTAGCTCCACCTACGTATTTGAGTATGGCCCAAAACGTACAATATGTACACACTTTCCACGTGTGAACATTTGATATAGAAACATTTGTAAATGAATTTAAAAACAAATTTCAATGATAAGGAAAGTATTTTATGAACTTGTTTCAGGCCTTAAACTGACCCGCAAGAAGAAAATAGGTAAAAGAACATGTGTGCAGGAGCGGATTCAGGATATATAAAATCATAGAATTTTTTTATTTTTAATTTTTTATTAAAAGTTTTGCAAAAATAATTTTCTATTTAAAATTTGACAAAACTAGTCTCCCGCCGTCCTCTGGGAGGGCGATTATTAAAAATCGCCCTCCTATAGGACGGCAAATTTAACGTCGCACACGGCCGTTGGCTCTCGGCCGACGGCTGTCAACGGGCGCCCTGCACATTTTGCAGGCGGCCCCCTTACCGCCCACTGTAAGGGCGGTTTTGCACTGTGGATAGGGCCGCCTGCAAAAAGACGGTGAGGGGGCCTGGAATTTTGCAGGCAGCCCCCTTGTAGCCCTCTATTTTACTGCATATTTTTGCAAATCCTTTTCCATTTGGATTTTTTAAAACATTAACTTACCTCTAGAATTCCACTATATATAACATTGACGTTCCGCCAAAATGTGCCAGAGCGAGTGAAAGGCAAGCCTACCCACGGTGTTAACTTGCCATTCCCAACAAATCTGCTAGCAGCCCATTCGGGTTCCGCTTGGAAACAAGAAGCTCTTCTTTATTTTTGTTTTTCTTTTCCCAAGATAAGCTCATTTTCCAAAGCCAAGCCTATTATAAGAGTTCAACTGCCATAAATAATTTTTCGATATGTTTTATTATGTTTGTTATCGAAGCTTATAGCTGATCTTGTAAAGATTGTTTCTTTGGAATTCCTAGTTTCTGGTGGGTAACTCCCCACAGTTGTCCCCTTAACATTGTTACAAGAAAACTGAAAAAGGGATATTTTTGCAATAGGTATCAAACAATCACTAGTTTGTCCCTAAAAGAAAAAATAAAAAGCTGAAGACAAACGGTAAAATTTTCGATCTCAAGAAGCTTACATGTACAGCGCATAGCACAAAATTTTTCATTAAAAAGTTTTGCTTGTATTCCTTACAAAGTTGATTCTCTGACGGGGCTAAACTCACACATTGGATTCATCAAGGAAACATAAAGTGTGTGCAGTAATTAGGAAGTACTACTCATCAACAAGAGGTGAAATAGAAAACTCACATCGCAACACATCTTTGATCTCAACAAGAGATGAATCCAATATGTTTTTTTACCATTCACATCGAAAACATTATTTTTGGATGAACAGTAAAAAACGCCCTTACAGAAGGCTAAAGGGGGCCACCTGCAAAATTCCAGACCCCCTCGCTGCCCTTTTGTAGGCGGCCCCCTCCACAGTGCAAAACCGCCCTTACAGAGAGCGACAAGGGGGCCGCCTGTAAAATGTGCAGGCCGCCCGTTGATGACCGTCTACCGAGAGCCAACGGTTGTCTGCCACGTCAGATTTGCCGTCCTCTGAGGGGGCGATTTTAATAATCACTCTCCCAGAGGACGGGGGGAGACTAGTTTTTGTTAAATTTTGAAATAGAGAATTATTTTTGTAAAACTTTTAATAAAAAAAATTAAAAATAAAAAAATTCTAAAATCATAGGGGACTCATCTCCTTCTTCTTCCTTTAGCGCCCCCTCTATTCCTCCTCTCACTCTTCTTCTCACTTTCCTATCTTCTTCTACCAATGGTAATCCAACGAGGTAGGGGGGACTGGAGTTCCGCCAGCATCCACACTGATCTGCCCTTGCATGTGTGTGCATGAAAGTCTCAGGTGTTGCACGGGCGCCTCACGCGTACGTACCTATGCACGTTACGAATAAGTTTTGGAGAGAAATGTGTTAAAAATAGAAACCACGTTATCATTAGCGTTATATAATCAGAAAACAGAAAGGAGAGATTCACGCGCTATACTTGCGCACACACATTTGCGCGGTAGCCTTCTCGCATCTGGCATGGTTATAGACACTTTAAGCACCAAATATGAAACATGGAAGCACTTTAATTACTATAATGGCTACCTTGTTTAACATGTGAAGGTAAGATTTCTCTCTTGAAATCTATGATGTTAGAAATACAAACTATAGAGATAAGATAAATTTATAGAGATATAATCATATAGATAAATATAGTCCTAGAGCTCACTAGAGCTAATTTATTATACTGCAAATCTCTACCTCCCATGTACTCCATATATTCAGTCAATGTGATACAACATAATACAGTAAATTATATTTTCCATATGATATCAGATATAAGACCATTATCGTTCAATCCTTGATCGCTACACCTCCCATTAGCGCCACCTCGGGAAGGTAAGATTAATCTTCATAGTCTCCCTGGACACCGTATTTATTAGCTACCATCAATAATCCATAGATTATAATTTTGTCAATCCGTGGATTAGAATTCTGCATATATTTCAATTTTTAGTATATTAGATAATTTCCTTCATTAGCCACATATATACAACACTATGAATTTTAGGAGCAGATGCGACATAATGACGTCCATCTGCGTGAGGATCGTGACCAAGCTGGTCAATCACGCGCCTCAGCGAACCCGTCTTCGGTTGCATCGTCTGCATCTCCAGGACAATGCTTCTTCCCAGGGGCCCAATTTCAGCTGAAAAATCGGACGCCCGCTGCATATACACTTTTATCCCCTCCTCTCCTTTAAATTGCATGTGCCATCACATCAATAATAAACATATGCATACGACACACCCTCTCACTCTTCATCTACTAACTTGATAGCAAAATTTTAAATATTTTTTCTTCTAAACTATGTATTCGATTTGTGATCCGATTATACCATTATATTCGTTGCAATTAAATTTTTATAATAAAATCTCATATGATTATATTTTGATAAAAAATATTTTTAAGGTTTTTTTTGTTACAATGCTTTTCTAAATGTTGCAATAAGTAGTATATTATGTTTCACTATGCCATTTGGAATGTTGCACATAGTGCTAGTTGAATATTTCAGCAGGTATTTTGTTATAATTTAACTGATTTTTCATTAGGTCATTTGAAATGTTGCACACAGTGCTCTCAGTAGATATTTTTGTGATGTTTCAACAAATATTTTGTTATGTTTTAGCTATTATTGTGTGATGTTTCAATTGTTATAGCTTAATGTTTCAGTTAAAAATTATTGTTTTGGAATTAAAATATAATCACGTGGGATCTCTTTAAGATTTAATCACAATGAATTTAACGGTGCAATCAAATCATGAATTGGATAAGTAATTTGTATGAAAAAATGATTTACACCTTGCTAATTACATGCATAGAAAGAGAGAGTGATGGAGAACTTGAATGTAGGTAGGAAGAGGGAAAGAGAGAGAAATAAAGCATGAATGCGGATGTGCTGCAGAAAGGTGTAGAGAGAAAAGTGACATGCATACTTGAAAGGAACACCCGATTTTGATTTGTAGGTGGAGCCACATCTCCATCGAGCAGAAGACGAGACTGTGGTGTATGGTGCCACCGTCCAAGCCTTCGTGAAGCCCGGCGCCTATACACATGATTCATGCAGCAGCTACGTACATGCACTGTGTCCACTACCATGTAAAGCAAGCTACGTATATGCATGTATATATGGAGGCCGTTCCAGAGAGCTCGTTCCAAGCACTAGCATATGAGGATATGACAATCGATCATCTTCACCGACCGATCCCTCAAACCGCCATTGATGTGCGCCGCATTTACTATCTTCACTACATTAGCAACATAATCATCTTCACCAACAATTAATGCACCGTTGATGGTCTACATCAACGTAAACACGTTGCCTCCGCTTTGTCCATAAGGATGGACATCTCGTGTCCTCTGACAAATTAATCTACAAGATGCTTCATCAACGATATCAATTGCGTTCTCTGCAATGACGACAATGATCCGTATCACCAACGATAGCATCGAACACGTCATCTACGACGGCACCGACTGCTGAACACGGTGTAGAAGGACCAACCAAAAGTGATGCACTCATCACCAACGACGTCCTCTGACATCCGCAAGACGTCTTCAGCGATATCGTCTAGCATCAACAAAGTGTAAGATGCTACTCCAATAACTGCAGCTCCGTCTCAACATGCTGTAATTCTTTTTATCCTTTGGTTTCGTGGGGCTACAATAACTACCATGACTACCATGACCACAGCTACTACATATTCGGCTACACCGATATATGTCTACAGCAAAAACCATCCACGAGAACTCCTAGCAAACCAAGTAGCTCACGCCCGATCCACATTATCCTCTTCCCAAATTGTTGTCCTCCACTTGCGACTTAATCAAGACGATGATGTATCCAATGTGAGGAGCACCCCCGCTAAGCATCTTGCACCACCACCATTGGTGGTTTTCCTCCCTCTTCACCAACTTCTTAATTTCTCATCTCGGACAAAATGCCAACAAACTCGACGCAAGTGAGCTACATGTCTGCCTTCCCTCCAGCAAGTTTGGCCTAGCAACTAGGTGAGTAATATTTTCTTCTCGTGTCACACCCCTCGACCTCCCGCAGCCAACGGCACCATTGACACGCTGCTCCCCTCTATCCCTATTACCATCTATTACCCCGTCCAAATTAACTAACTCATTGGTGCCAATTTTTTTCCAACACTAACCCCGCTACCACGCTCACCTAACCAGGACCGGCCTCAACCATCCCTCTGAGGCCAGCCATCTCCACGCATGTCCTCCTCCCACTTCACCCACCACTGAGCTTTTAACATGTAGATTAATTCCATGCAGAATATTTGGTTCACATTCTATTCATTTATCTTTTATATGATGCTATACCCATAATACATGATAAGTTTATGATTAGGAACCAATTTATTTATTCAACTTCCACACACACACACATATATGCGCATTATGTATTTTCTGTACACCGTCAGAATCTCGAACCATGTCACTTAATCACGATCACACTTGTCAGTTTTATAAGTCTACAATACAATAGTATCTTGCAAACATATGTGACATGTGCTATAGATCATATTGTATATGAGAATATATAATTGCAATATGATTATATGGGTCAATAGAGTCGATCCTATAAACCTATCAAGCTAATCCACCGTGTGTTGTACCTTGACGAAATCTCATATGTACATATAAAAGTCTACCAGAATATATCTTGATTAATTCCTCTGCTATATTCTCATACGAAAGTTCTTGACACCTTAAAGGCTGAGTTCGGCAGAAGGAGTTCCCAACTCCTCTCGCTCGTGTTCCGCGTGCACGCTTTTCAAACTACTAACGGTACGTTTTTTTCAAAAAGTTTCTATACAAAAGTTGCTTTAAAAAAAATCATATTAATCCATTTTTCAAAAAACTAATACTTAATTAATCGCGTGCTAATTAACCACTTGATTTTGCATGTTTAGAGGAAGAGTTTCCAACTCTCTACGGAACACAATCTAAGTAGTATTAATGCCTCAACTAAAATTCCACATCAATTATTCCTATAACATGTAGCGAATATTCCTCGAGGTAATTAACAAATATTATACTATATATAAACCATAAATAAATGGTGAATACCACATAAAAGTCCAACACCTCCACACTACAAATCTAACCCTAGTGGGGCGTGGGCAGTAAGCGGCTGCGTGTTCAATTCGTCCTGACAATCTTGTCAGAAACCGTTCATGCATGGCTGAGCACGAGTGTATGTCATGAGTTAGGGTTCTGAATGATACACGAGGGATTTGAGTTAATCCCTTCGTTCCTTAAAGATAAGTAATCCGAGTTTGTTTGGATCCGATGAAATTTAAATAGATATATATCTGGTCGTAAGATAAAGAATAAGCCTTTTCAACCTTATATCCAAATAAAATAAGTGAAGCGTACGTATATAGCTTCTTAATTTAAAGAGAAGTGTAAATGCATTATATTTACGGTGATTTTATCATTTCTCTCAAACACCACACCTCATTTCTACCAGGCAATGTCACATAAATTGTACTACTTTGCTAGGTTTTGTTACCAAATTATTTCAATTCACAGACTTTATAAGACAACTAAGGAATGAGATAAAAAGATTAAAATGCCCTTTATTAACTGTCCCTATCCAGCGTGCCGCGCACGATCGCTTGATCCCTGCGCTATACGCAGAAGTCGATCGAAGCAATCAAATCGGCTGGAATGAATTTGCCTCCAAATTCCAAATTTTTTGTTAGCTCCAAAATTTTTACCACCAATTCAATTTTGAATTACCAGGAAAAAATGAAGCACTGGCAGGCTATATATACCGCTCCGCTGCTCCTCCTCCTCCTGCTGCTGCTGCTGCTGCAAAAAAAAAAAAAGATAGAAAAAGAACATTACTTCATCTGCCATAACAAGGCAAAATAATTTACCATCACATTTAAATCAACAACACATTTTTCTTTCAGAAAAAGGCAATCACGAACACATCTGCCATCGCAAATCCAATCACCGTACTTGAAGAAGTAGAGGAAGAGGTCCTACCTGACCTCAACAAGCTTCTGTGCAAGATGAAGAAGTCTATAACAAGCATGCCGAAGAACACGGTGATCAAAGTCAGGCTGAAGTCCAACAAGTGCATGAGGAACATGGTGAAGCTGGCCATTAATTCGATCGATCTAAACATGCACGCAGGATGATATAACCAATATGATCATCAGGTATATATTATTCATTATTGCTTTTGCCCACATGTTAATCATTCCAAATCTTTATGTGACCAGGAAGATAAGTAGAATGTAAAAAGTAATTAGTGTATACATAGAGGCTTTGCAGCTGAATAAATTTGTCAACACAAACACTTTGACATGAAACCCCATCCTCCCTTGAATTGCTGCGGCCAGTTCACAACACCTAGTGGCGTGAACTAAAACCCGCTACCTTCATCGATCCTTTGTCCAAGAACAATCTTCTTTCCTTGGGAGTCATATCATAATTCACAACAATTGTGCTGCAGTTTGGCAGCAGTCGTTGACGCTGCAAATATCCTTTAACAGCAACCAGAAAAAGGTTTTCGAAAGAGTTTCTAACTGTAAAAAAAGAAAGGGTTTAAAGCTAAACTCCGCACTGAAATTTTATAAAACACATGATTTCCTGAAGATGTTTGTTTGTCATTTAGTTATTATATACTCCCTCGGTCTCAAAATAGAACAACTTTTACTACTCAGGATTTATCATAAAATATAACAACTTCTCCACCAATATTACCTTCCCAACCAATCACAACCCTCCACCATTCACTTTTCCCACCTACTTTCACTTCTTATCCAATCACAACCTCTCCTTATTTAATTTACCTACTTTCTTGATAACCGTGTCCAACTCCAAAAACTTCTTATATTCTGGGACAGAGGGAGTATTAATTGACACTGTTATCCTAAATACATGCTGTACAACATGTAATTCAAATATTAGCCTGAAAAAAGAATTAATCTCAAAGAGTTCATATCAGACAGGAGTAAACTTGCATTAATTAATATATATATATATATATATAGGAAAATTATAACCTATATATATATATATAACAGTGTATCAAAATTAGTGCAAGTTATAGAGAGAGATATGAACCAAATTAATTTTCCTCCCTTTCTGGCAATGAGTCAATATTACAGGTTTCACATGGGTCATAACTAGACAAAATGTATAGGCAGAATGGGTCGCAAACAACATCAACAATAACCACACCAAGTCTCTTCATATATTAATCTAAGCCGACTTGCTAAAGCTCTGAAGAAATGCAACAAAGGTAAGGCCTAACACATAAAACTGTCCATGATCATTGCTAATCAAGTCGTTTTCAGGATACAGGCTGCACAAGAAGAATGCCAACTAGCTTTCCCCTGAAGGGCTGATCTGATAAATGGAATGCCTTAGCTTGGACTAGCCATGTTTAACTTGGATATGACATGGGGATGCTGACATCAAAATTTTTCGCACGAAATTAAACAAGGTAGATAAAGTCCCAGGTCAGTTTCATAGGTCAAATTTTGAGAATATATGACAAGCCATTGACAAATTCTCAATTTTATGTTTTTTCCATCAACGAAACTGAATTCTACAATTCAATATGCCATCATGTAAGTGCCTGAGCACCGTAAAAAAAGAATTCCAAACAGCTAATGAATATTAACTAATGGAAATGAGAAAAAGGGCAAGTAACTGGAATATTGTAGAACTTGTATTTGTATATGGAAAATCGGAAAATTAACCTCTTGTCAGTGGCATATATATTGTAGAATACAATTTCTCGAAGAGTTTCCATAAAATGTTTGGAAATTTTATGAAGGATGCTTAATTATTAGTCACGGTTGTACATCAGTCGCTATCAGACTCGAGAGGTACCCTGTCGCGCGGTCATGATATTTTCAATCGGTCCAGCAAGCAACCTATGGAAAAAAATATTTTTTTTTTGTGGTGGGTTCACTTAAACTCATAGAATTTTTTTTTTAATTTGGAACTCTGCTACCTTTTAAACTTGGCAAATTTTTGCTATTTTAAAAAAGAAAACAGTATATGTCAGGGGATACATTGTCTCGAAGAGCCAAACGCCTTCATCAAGAAGATTTGGATGTTCCATGAGAATTTCATTTTCGTCAAAATTCTACAAAAACTAAGAAGTTGGCACATTTTCATTAGGATGGACATATATAATTAAAGCTTCCGATCGATTCAGTGGAATAGCAGTAACTTGAAGTGCAGGAAGATTTAGGATTCAGGCAAAGATTGTGCAGCTGGATATTTTTGTTTCTCTCTCCTCGATCTTAATTACTCTCAGTTCTGGCTCATTGCGATATCGATTTCAGGGAGAGCTTTTAAGAATGGAATAGCTAGGTACTCCCTCCGTCCCATAATATAAGAGATTTCGGCTATAGAATTCTATAGCCAAAATCCCTTATATTATGGGACGGAGGGAGTGTACGGCAAGGAGATCCCCTGCCGCCAATTAATCCATTTTGTGTTGCCAAATAGACATACTCTCCAGCGCCCGACCATCATGGCTGAACAATCTGACTCCTAAATCCTAATACATAATATATAAAACGAAATCTGAACTCCTAATTAAGAAACCTGTCAACAAGAGGGTCATCAAACTTCACATTCTCTCCATGAGGATGTTGTGCCTGTCAAAGAGTAGCTTACAGCTACCAACCAAATTTTCGAGATATTTGGGGAGGTTTCAGGCCAGGAAGGCTATTGTGGAACCCATATATGTTGGGTTTAATTTATAGTCGCTATTCAATCGTATAAGTACCATGGCAGATAATTTGGAAGATAACTCAACACTACCACCTCTAATCAGTTTTGAGGTGTTCAAGAAATTCCGACTGACCTAGCTACATGGTGATCCACTGTGGCTACACTAAGATTCAGAGCTTATTTTTAGTGTAAAATGTACCAAAACTACAACATATGTCCATGCCTGAAGTGCAAGATGAAATTTAAATTCACGAAAATGCTGGAATATAGTGCCTCTATTCTCATAGCACACAAAACGTTGGAACAAGAGGATTAAATGGAGGGCTATCACAAGGTAGTCTCTCTACCTTTTGCGTAAAAAAAATGGAGGGCTAATTCAGTTGGAAATGTATGGTCCAAAGCAGATCCTTTTTTTTTTTTTTGGCAAAGCCTCAGCACTCCAGTACCAAATAAACCTTTTGGTGCAGGAAGACATAATTCAAGTAGTTTTAAACCTTTAAGAACCCCTGCAATCCTTCATAATCCAGTAGACCGGCTATATGTACTCAACCACAGAACCTGTATCATTTTTAATTTATTTATTGGTGCTGTTAAATTGAAAGGTAGTTCTCCTGCCAATAATTGATTGATATCACGGAAGAAGCTATCCCATGTTAGCTAGTATTTAATATGGTAACTTGGTATTTGGCTCAGATACTTAATAAAAAAAAATCGCTGAGATTGAGTCCGAAAATAAAACTCATAATATAAATAATTGTTAATCGGATTGATAATAGCAATAGAGATCTCTATCAAAATGATGAACCAAACTAAATTAATTTATAGATCACTGATACATTCGAATGATTAACACTGAAGCAAACTGATATATTTTTTCCCTTTCATATCAAGCACAGAGATACAGATGATTGATACTTCGAACTTTTACCACATTCAAAACTGAACTAGAAACCTTGCAAGCAAATAACTAATGAAAAACAAAAACATAGACGCACGCACTCAGCTCATCAGAACCTAAAATTTCAGTTCTGAATCTGTTATCTCAGCCTCCAATTAATCCAATGGCAGATCCAACCATGCATAACTCCTCCATTCATTTGCGCTCATCGCCGATTTTCGCAGCAGTCACTGAACCTGCAGACCCAGCAAAAAGAGCTTCTACGATCTGCTCATTCGTGCTATCAGCAGTAGATCTATGACCCAACCTAAGTGTCAGATCAAGCGCTGGTGGTGTAGCAGCTGGAACAAAAAAAGCGCTACTGGCAGTGACTGATGCTGGGTGCTGAATATAGCCAATATCTACGCATTTTTGCTGTATATCTGACACCCTAACTACTCCTATCTCAGAAGAGTTAGGGCTCAGATCATAATTTGGGATTGTCACCTGGTAGTAGATGTTGTTCGATGATGGATGGCACAGCAGGGAGAACGTATGGTCAGGGTTGTACTTGATGTGCCTGACAGTGCCCTTCGCCATGCCATCTGAACGGATATGACTCTTGCAATGTGCAGCCATGGTCTGCTGGTTTCTATGAACCACGCTGCACTCTACGCATATGTAGACCGGGTCTACTAGGACGCTAGACTGCACATCCGCTATGACGCTTGCAAGATAAGGGTAGAAGAGACTAAGCCGCCATAAGGACTGGGAGGAGTTGGAATGGTTGTCCTCCGTTGACGCCATGGATTCTAGCTAAGAAGAAGGAAGAAGAAAGGGGGAAGAGAGTAATTAACTATTCTTAGTTATTCTATGGTCTTATGTGTGACTTTGAATTGATGGGGAGGTCTTTTTATAGAGGGGAGGATCAAAGGTAGGTGCAGGGAGAGGCTTGATATCGAGTCAAGATATATGGAGCGCTTTAATTGCGAAATGGATTTTTGCTCAAATTTACCCTGAGATACTAGGACCAAGATAGAATTGAGTAAATACCGATGGTTGGTGAGCGTAGTAGGGATTAATGTGGGGGTTTGATTTAAAATGTAGCTTATTAATTAATTGTTTGAAAACATCATAAATGTCAATATTTTCATACCAGGATTGCATATACATTAATGCAGTGACCTAAATGCAAAAGATATACTCCAAACTTGGCCTTCAACTCTCTTGATAAATTAACTAAAGATTGTAAAATAAATATATGTGAACTAATATTCAAACCCATTTTATTTTTGGCCTTGAAAATGTGTACTTTGTGAATATTTTAGAAAAATGTACTCAGCAGTTAATAATTTGTGTACTTTGTTCATACAACATGATCATTGTTTAGACCGTCCAGTCTTGCCTACTGCCTATTGTGTCTGGGCCATTAAATGTTTTTTTTTTGCGCGAAGACCCTATCAATGCTGGTTCTAGCGGTGAACCCAACAATTATCACTGGCATCGCAGCTGGTTTAGCAATAGGTTATTATCCTCGCTGGAAACACACAACCGGTTCATAACCGGCATCATGGCTAGGTTTTGAACTGGTAGGGAAGTGCATTTCTGTAGTAGGGGTTGTTCAGTGTGCCATATTCATGGGAGCAGGAATTTCAAATATAATATACAAGATTTATACTTTGGAAACATCATAAATGTTAATTACTTACATACTTGAATATATACCAATAAATGGAAAAGATAACACTAAAAGTGGCCTTAGGTTGCTGCTGATAAAAATGGGATTGACATTATTGGTGATCCCGCTTTTTTGTGTTGTACTCACATAAATTTGGGTTTCTTGTCATGCTTTAAGTAGACTTGGTGTCATACTTTTGATTAAGGAACAACCAACAAATTACATGTGATTTTAGGGAAAAACAATTATGTGTGTTCTTCGGTGGTTCAAATAAATCATGTGTTTTGCAGCGTTCAACGGCAAAAATGCCGAACACACATGATGACAAAAGTGGGAACAGAAGTCATATTTGTTTCCTGCAAAATTGCTCATAAAAATAACAAAGATATATTTGGAGTATGCATGGTTTGTTTCTTTCTAGTTGACGTACTTGTACTCAAATTGGACTTATAGGCTAGCCCAATCGTCATCAAATAGTTCCACATGCAGTGCGACCATACAATGCACGATGGTGTGAGCTGTGTGAAAGCAAATGTCTCTCAGGTTGCTTTTCTAGGTGGAGTGATACTCGCAAGATCGAAGGATGTTGTATGGGTTTGTGGCAGCATGCAAAAGAAGAACATACGCTCATTTACAATTCCTTGCTTTTCTTTGTGCATGAAATATTGCAATGGTTTTGCTAGTACGGGCAAAACGATGTGCATTCCTTAATGGCAAAATTTGCTACGGGGATAATTAGCTGGTGGATACCGCAAGAACGCGAATATGCTATCGGGCAAAAAGAAGATGGTAATTAGTTGATGGACACTCGCGGCCTTATTTTATTATTTCCGGAGAAACTGAAGAGAGAAACTGATGTGAGAGTACGATTTTGCCCCTGCCTTCATTCCGCTTACAGCGGACTGGGTTGCCATCACCGTCGCCACTGGCCAAAATCTAGGGTTTGCGATGGGATCAATTTACCGCGAGTGGCCTTGTGGTTGGTTTGCACCTGACCCAGTCGGGTTGAAATAAGTTCGACAAAGGGCAAACTTGTCTTCAATGACTGTTTTTGTCTTCAATTCCTTTGAAAATAATAAAATAAGACTGCGAGTGTCTAGCAGCAAATTACCAGTTTTTTGTGATGCCCGACAGCATATTCGTGTTCTTATGATGTCCACCAGCTTAATTACATGTTTTTTAATACCCTATAGCAAATTTTGCTTTCCTTAATTTGTACCATAGGACAACATATACACAAATCAAAGTGGATAGGAACACGACACTCCGATTTTATTTCATAGAGGGGTAAAAAAGAAAATCCTGCCAACGATAAAAGGCTAGAGTGCCCTATGATATAAAATCATTCACACATGCGCTTCCTTAAGCAAAGCACATGTAAGAATATTGATATTTAGATGGGGTTCCTTAAAAAATCCATCTTCACAGGTACTTCACTTAAGGAAACACCAACTAAAATCGATTTTTAGAGACAGTTCATAAGGAACCAACATTGAATATAGAAACAACCCTATTTCAAGGAAAAAGATCTCTCACTAAGATCAACAACTTTGTAGTTCAACATTTTTTTCATTTGACATCATTCAGGAGCCCAAATATTCATTACAAGATCTCTTATCTCTTTTGATTTTTTTTTTAAAAAATTCAAACAGCCTCAGATAGAGATATGTTCTGTGCCAAAGTTATAGAGCTCAATGAAATCTACAACTCTCTAGATTTTGAAGCTATTTAGAGTGTCAAATATGCATTACATGTTTTAGAAAGGTTAAGTAAAAAGAATATTAATAGCATCTAGTCCATCTTTTCGTTAAGAAGTTCTCATAGGTGAGATTGCATGAAGGCTATATATGTGTGTAGAGAGAGGTCTCGGGTTTGAATCCTATATCACTACTAAAAAAACGTTTGTCTTGACGGCTCATAAGTAATTTACACAGACTTTTTCAGATCCGCCTGCATCCAACGGTCTATAGAAATCGTGATATTTTTTCTGAGAGGGCATAATTCCATTGGCCCGTGGAAATTAGTTTTCACAAGTGGCTCTCTGCTAAGGATCCACCTGTGAAAATGAATTTCTAGTTTTTAATTTTTTTGTACGTGCAAGAAAACTATAAAAAATTTCTTATTTTACTAGGCATGTATACACACGCATCAAACAATCTTACGCACGTCTGCGGTATATAGGATTAGAACTCGAGACTTCTCACTCAAGCACATAGTCTTCTTACACCCCTCCTATAAATGACTATGGGATCGATGCTATTCTGTTGACTTCACCTCTCGTAAAATTTGCAACACATATTTTTCACTTTAAATGACAACAAATGAATATTTCACAAACTCGAAACTTGTAGATCACGTCAACCTCTACAATATAGAGCATATCTCCATCTAGGTTCATTTTGAAAAAGAAAAATGTTTTATCAAAAATAGATCTGAGAGTTTGTAAAGAATATTTGTCCCATAAACGACCTGAAATGGAAAAATGTTCACCTACAAAGTTTTAGATGTCATCAAGCGCTTCAATTTTCATATAGAGTTTATCATGATCCAACTTCGTATGCAAGAGTTATGATTCTTTTTTATATTTTAGTGGCGCTCCTATTTTTAAGGGTGGTTTTCTTAAAGGAGTCTGTCTGTGAAATTTGATTTTCATGGGATTTAAATTTTTAAGGATGGTTTTCACAGTTTTTCTTTAGGATGTCCGCCACCAAAAACTTTTGCTTGAAAATAATTAAACTTTAAAAGTTTATAGAAAATTCACTTTAAATCCGGTTGAGGTGAACCAAAGTTCTTGTCACACCCTGATCCGGCACCGCCGTACATCGGTACCTGACAGGAGTGCGTCATAGGAAAACGGCACGAACCGCTTCCAACGAAACTGCGATATCGGTACCAGTCCCAGGACATAGCATTGGTACCCACGGTGACAATTATGAATCATTGCAATCCTTAATGTAAATAAGGGACTTATTTACCTTAACTTAAGTTACAGCTCTCGGGAGAACACAAGATTGCAACAGACGACGCGGAAGCAGCTACATCAGAGACAACGGCAGCGGAAATCAACGAACTATCACCCAACACCACAGGCGACGGCTGGGAACCAGGATGAAACCCTAATCTTCACTTCTCTTCGACTTCACCTTCAGGCTGGAGGAACTATATATATATATAGACATACTATAACACACCCTAGGTGTGTTATAGCTAAAACAAGCATGGGTAATATTTTTTTTACAATGAGTACAATCATCATCAAATATCTCTATTAATTCTATTAGTAATTTTTTTACTATGAGATACATATGGAATTTATTAGTAAACTTTTTACTACAAGGTATTTTACCCATATTGAGCCTATTAGTATTTTTTAACTATGAGATATCTATGGTGTCTATTAGTAAAATTATTACTACGAGGTATTTCATAATAATATTTAATAGTAAAAATTTAACTATGTGAGGGGTGTGTTTTACTTATAACAAGCACTAGGCTTGTTTTAACGCATCCCTATATATATATATATAGAGCAAGGGTGAGTACTTACGTACTCAGCAAGTCAGGGGAACTTAAGTGGTTAATGCAAGCTTCATGGGAAGGCTGTTCATTTCGCAAATCAGTTTTATTATCAAGATTTGAACAATCTAAGTGTGTGCTTGTCCACAACCAGAGCGAGACAAGTTTCCGCTTCGGGAGTGAGAAGTAACAAATTGATTTTTCTTGTTTGCACAACTCCCAGAGTTGGCCTAAAAGTTGGTTTCCCAAATCAAACTAATTATCTAATCTTCCCGAGATATGTGGTCCCCAAACGACCAATTATTTCCAGGGACTCCCTGTCCCGCTGTCTCCCTGACAGCCAATTGCCTCCCAAGCATTAGGTTTCCCAAACCATTATCATCACTCTTCAAAGCGGGGTAAATCAAAAACTACGCTAAGGAATCACCTCACATCTGCCCATAATTGTGGGCACGGCTGTTCGAATAGTTTGTTAACCTCTACAGAGGGGGTACACTTTACCCACACGACGTTACTAGCCTGGGTCACCCAGCTCGTGCAGCACAGCCACGTCTGGTGAGTTTGAGGCTTTCACGACAAGGCATTTCCAAAGCCGACACAAGGTTACTGTATGCCAACGAGAGGGGTCATCTGGACCAACAACAGGTTAGGTCCCAGACCATACTATGCCAAGAAGCCCAGGGGTCCTCCCCGACACCACCCCGGTGAATCCACTTGTCCCTTGGCATCAAGGCTTCCCAGGCCTAGCTAATTACTCAGCCAGGGGTGTCCCATTTCACCCGTGTGGTCGCACTTGTTATATGCTCGGATGTAATTCCAAAGGAATCGGTCCTTAAAGGCGACCGCACAAGCATCCCGCCCAGGAATGGTCTTGTGTCATGAGTTTTATTTTTAAGACTCATTTCTCTTTCACAAGGCACCGACCAAGGCGTCGGGTTTTTAAATACTTTTGTAAATCAAGTTTTACCCAAGATGTTCTCATATTTTAAGTTTGAAGGCGACAGCGATACTCGTACAGAGTGTACGAATTACCAAGGCGCAACGAAGGTGGTTACAAGGGAAACATGATGAAGCAATTAACAAATGAAGGATTAAATGCAGCAAGTCAGGTAGGCCCACCGATCTACCTTGCAGACGGGACAAACAGTTCAAGTGGAATCCTATCAATGCATAAATATTTTGCAAAAAATATAATTAAATTCAAATATAGGCTCAAGGTGTTCAAAGACGGCTTGCCTTGCTCAGGGTCTTGGTCTTCACGAATCTTCGAGAAATCCACAATCGAAGAAAATCCGGTAACCGCAATTAGGCGCAAACAATCAAAAACCTAAACAAAGGACCAAGGAAAATATCCTATTTAGGCTAATAAATAGTGTCATTAAATAGATCACAATTTAACGGAATTTCCGGAGGTGGAACGGGGTCAATCGAAGTTACGGACTGAGAGATATGAATCTCGGAAGTTAAATTGGACACTTCGGATCAAGGGAACGATTTACGAGGATGTCCAGAGTATAGGAAAAAGGTATATGGACAAGGAAATGATTTATTTCAACTTCCGGAGCAAGGAAAGTAAATCGTGGAATTTCTGGACAAGGAAAAACATTCATTTATTTTATTGGAATCAAAGAAATGATTTATCAAATTTTCTGGAAAAGAATATTCTCAAAAATATTCTTTACCACTCACTGACTTGTGGGGCCAGCCAATGGTGAAGGAGGTTAGATGGACTTCTATCCATGGGTGACTGGTTTGGTAGGAGGAAGCAGTGAGGGAGCAAGGATGGACTTGCTCCATGGGCAGTTGGTTCTGGAGGAAGAAAGGTGGACTTTGTTTCATGGGTGGCTGGCTTGCTGTGAGGGATGAGGAGTAGACTTTTGGTTTATGGGCTATTGGTACAGAGGGACTGAAGACAGACTTTGATTCACGGGTAGTGGACTTGCTGGGAGGGAGTAGATGTGGACTTTCGAAGTCTATCAAACCGGCCGATGCAATAAAGTATAGGGAGGTATTATAGACTTTTCAGGGTTTTACCAGTCAAAGGAAGGGCCCGCAGAGAGAGAATCAAGGAAGTGGGTCCCACGGGTGGGTCCTACCTCTTTCTTTTTTTCTTCTTTTCTCTTTCTTCTCTCTTCTTCATCCTTTCTTTCTTCTTCTCTTCCCTTTCTTCTTCTTCTCTCTTTCTTCTTCTTTCTTTCTCTGCTTCATACGAGCGAGCGAGGCCGAGGGGGGAGGCAGCTAGGACGGTGAGGCGGAGGCCGGCGCGGCGGCCAAGGGCGCCGGTGAGAGGGAGAGGGAGGTGGCCAAGGCGGTGCGCGACGGCGGCCGGCCGCGAGAGCGGCGAGGAGGAGGGAGGCGCGCGATGGTGGCGAGGCTGCGCGCGGCGGCTCGCAGCGGCGAGGAGAAGGGAGACGCAACAGCGGCGAAGCTCGCTGGGTTGCTGACGCGGCCGCGCGAGGGAAAGGGGATGGTGGCTCGCGTGGGATCAAGAGGGAGGACTGGTGGCGAAGTGGGCGGCTTATATAGGCGTCGTGTGAAGCTTCGAGGAGAAGGAAGAGCATGGGCCTGCGAGGACAGCAAGCTAGCGCGGCGGCGTCAGCGGCGTTCCATCCGCGGTGCAAGCGACGGAGCAGGGCACCAGCTGTTGAGGAAAAAGAGAAAGAAGAGGGAAGAAAGGGAGCTTGCCCCATGCCATTTTGGAAAGGAGGGAGATAGGAGCGCGAGCTCTTGCTCTTGGGAGCGTGCGCACAGAGCCGCGGATGACGCCGACAGTGACATAAAAAGGTGCCGGGCTGGTTCGGCGTGGAGTGGTGACACGGCAGCTGCCGGTGCAGGCGGCGGCCAGGAGTGACGGTGGCGATGATCCCAGTGGTCGGCCACGAACGACGTGCCCCAAAATTGAACGGCGCCGGCGGCAAACACAGCGGGAGAGAGAAAGAGGAGGAGGAGCGAGAAGGGGAGCGGCGCCGGCTCTCTCCGTGGCACGTGCGGCGCACGTGACCGGGCGCAGGCCGGTGCGGATTGGGCCGGGACGGCGCGGCCCAGTGAGGAGGGAGAGGGAGAGAGAAAGAGAGTTGAGGGGGTAGGCCGGGGAGGTGAAACGGACCGGCGGTGGGGGGTTAGGCTGGGCCGGGCGTGGCCTATGGGGGGGAGAGAGAGACCGGCCGAGAGAAGGACCAAGGAAAGGTTTCGGCCCAAGGAACAGGATTGCAAACTAGACTTTTCCTGGACATTGAAAATGAAGAGATTTAAGTTTAGAATTTTAACTCGGATTTATTCTAAATTACATATTTGAACTCATAAAATTCAAAGGAGAGGGGGATCAATTTGCTTGGATTTATTTGGAAAAGGAATTTCGAGGAGACGATTTTTGGTAACGAGGAGAGGGAACAAGGGTAGATTTTAATTGAGATACATGGCACGACTTAGACTCTCACACAAAGAATGAAATTTTCGCGAATAGGATTTTATTAACTTAGTTTTTAACGTCTCGCGAAAAGCGGGGCGTTACAGTTCTCCACGATCCTCACAATATTGTCTTTAATATGGTTGGGTTCATATTTACTTAAAATATTTATTTAAATATGATTGTTTACTTATGTCATGTAGTCTCTATATGAGTCGATATGTTATGTAACTTGACATTAGTGAATGACCATGCTAAAAAATATTCTATGAAAGTATTAATTAGGTCATACTAGAGAAAATACCATAAGAACCTCATAGAACTTTGGTTCAACACAACCAGGTTTAATATGAATTTTTTATAACTTTTTTTTAAGTTTGGAATTTCTAAAGAACCTGGGTGGATTGGGCAGATCGAATCCGCGCGCGATCGATTGTATATTAGCATATTTATACAAGAGATTTTTAAAGTGCGAGTACCTATGAAAATTTACACGTACTCTATTTTAGGCCTTATGTTGGGAATGACCAGTTGCCATTAGTACTCAGGTGTTGTGTAGATTAGCCAAACTAGTGATTGAAATTTCGTTTCAAAATTTGAGAAATTTCGGTAATATCGGACCCCCGGCAAGTCAATATCTCGGTCGGAATTTTCAGTTTATCTCAAATTTTTGTGAATTTGGTAAAAAATTTGTCAAATTTAGTTAAATTGTGTCAGCATTTCAGAAAATTTTGGTCCAAAAAATTCCAAAATTTCGGAAATTTCGGTTCTACCGATATGGCCAAGATTTTCCGAAATTGAAATTGAAAACCTGAGACCAACTAGGAACAGTGGTACTAGTACAGAATGGACCTTAAACTTACCTGGATTCAAGGTTAAAGAAATGTTTGTTTTTTTCCTGAGGCTAGCTAATTAGGATATTGTGTCGGCAGTGGTGTGGATAACGCCACAACAAACAGACCCAGCTGGTCGTGACATGTTGATGGTGCTACGAAAATGATTGTGTTGAGATTTCGTACCTTTGAATTTTTCAGACTTCATATGTACTAATTCTATAATTGAAAAGGAAGCATGGTGACACTAATTATTGGTGCCAAATGTCAATAAGCAGCCAGAATAGTTATGCCATATATGATTGGCATAGAAAAAATATACCCAGTGTTCACCGGTGAGTGTACAACTGTTGAGTTGTGATCCAAATTCAGTTGTCATTATAAAGGCCAGGCTTCTGCCGGAGCGTAGCGGAGGCCCGTCGCCGGAGGCTTGGGCCGGAGCGAAGCGGACGGATCGTGCTATATATACACCCTTTAGGGTTCCACCGTTTGTGACTCATCTTTTGTAAGCCGTCGTTCGGCGTTGTAACCTCATCCTGATATAGTGAAGATAGTTTGCTGGCTGGCGCCCGTGGTTTTTTCTCTCCTACTTTGAGAGGGTTTTCCACGTTAAATCTTGTGTCTTCTGTGATTGATCTATCGTTCTTCATCGTTTATTTGCCTATCGTTTCCTAACAACAACTACAAGATCTGCGTTTTGTTCTGGCTAGCTAGCAGATGCAGTATCTGGTGTTCAGACTTCAGCGCTGATCCAGGCAAAAATTAGGCAAAGACGATGGCCTCCAAACAGACGGTGCATATGAATCGAGGCCAAGGGGAAACAAGCTATGCTCGCAACTCCATCCTTCAGGTCGTTTATCTGCTCTTAATTAATCTACAATTGCCTATCTTTTTATCTTATCTTTTTTGTGCTTAGATTAGAGAAGAATATAATTGAACTGAACATAAATGAGACTTTGTGATGAAGTAAAAGCAGTGATTGCAATTTCGTTACTTTGAAACCATTTCTTGCCAATTTAGCAAGGTGTCTTCAAATTTTCTCAAAATTCACATGATCTCGGAACGAGATATTCCGAAATTTCTAATTTATTGGTCAGTGATCAGTGGTCACCCCTGAATTTTTTTTGGCTTTCGTAAAAGTTGTTAATCCTGAGTAGTAAAACGCACCTGCAGAACGCTGAACAGAACAGGATGAGGCCGCTGATAGAAGAGGCCATCGCCGACCTCGTATGCAGCAGAAGTATGGTGATCGCCGACCTGGGCTGCTCATCCGGCCCGAACGCGCTCGCGCTCGCGTCGATCGCCGTGGACGCCGTCCGCCGCCGGTGCCTCGCGCTCCGGCAGCCACAGCCACCGCCGGAGCTCCTCAACGATCTCCCCGACAACGACTTCGCCACGGTGGTGAAGAGCCTCCTCGAGTTCAAGCGAAACAACGATGACGAGCCGCCTGTACTCCTGATCGGCGTCGTGCCTGGCTCCTTCTACGGGAGGCTCTTCGCCGTTGAATCCCTGCATCTCGTCTGCTCGTCCAACAGCCTCCACTGGCTTTCGGAGGTCAGAGTCCTACGTTTTTTTTTTTTGAACTTTTTAATTTTAAAAGTAATCTTTTTAAGATTTATTTTTTAATATGAACTTTTTAACCATGCTAACCATAGTAAAACAATACTGGTTTGTCTACCGTGACAGTATTATCTTGCCACACGCACCGTAACTATCGTGATAGGATAAAACTATCACGCTTGATGTGGGTGACACGAGAGTGTTAATTGTCACACCAGGCGGGCTAGGGTGGTCAAATGGTTTAGTTTTTGGAAATAAAAAATTAATAGAAATCTGAATCCTACTTTGATCATCACACATTTCTGAATTTCTTAGTCTTCGAGGCGAAAATTTTGTTTGGATTTCATGGTAGCAGGCTCCTGAAGATCTGAAGATGAACGGAATTCCGGCATACGACGTTGACGCAAAAGTGAGGAGAGAAAGACAAGCTGTGGTCGTTGGGGCTTATGCACGGCAGTTCAGGAAGGATTTCATGGCGTTTCTGAAGATGAGGGCTGTAGAATTGGTCCCAGGAGGCCGAATGGTTGTGTCACTTGCAGGCAGGCGATCTGTTGATCTTGCCTCAGAATTCACACACGCCTGGGAATCCACAGCCATGATCCTAAGTGACATGGTCACTATGGTAATCCGTTTTACCTTCCTTTCTGCAACTTCATCGTTTGCTAATAAGCAAACGATATAACTTCCTCATTCTAAATTACTTGTTTAGCTTAATCCTAAGTTAAATATTTTTATATTTGACCATTAATTAATTTTTAAAATTTATAAAATTTGACATCATAAGATTTTACGATTTTAGATTTCTCACGAGAAATATGCCTAACATATATGTTGTTAAGTTATACGAATTTCAAAACATCAATGGTTTAAGATAGAAATATTTGACTTAAAACAGAGCTAGTTAATTAGAATGACAAAAATAATTTAAAATGGTGGGAGTAGTATATATACGGCATCCTGTGGTTTTGGTGTAACTTACAGGGTGTCATTGACAAAGAAAAGTTTGATTCTTTCTACATACCAATCTACGGACCTTCCGATGACGAGCTGAGAAGGATCATCCAAGAAGAAGGCTCCTTTTCGATCAGGGAGATGCTGGTGCCTGAGCTCACGAGTGGTGCGTACAGCGCGCTCATCACCAAGACCAGGGTAGCAAATATGCTGAGAGCGGCATTCGAGCCCATAATTGTTCAGCATTTTGGATCGACCGGATGCGACGGAGAAGGGATCATGGATGAGTTCGTGAGGACGGCGGAGCGTCGTTGGAGCTTGGAGGGCAGCTTGCTAGACGAGCTTGCACGAAACCCTCGAGGAGTTCTGCTTGTGTCCCTCGAGAAGAAGCCGTCATGACCCTGATTTGGATTATATTTATGTAATTGCTATACCTTCTATCAACAGAAAATCTATAGATTTTACACCACTAAATTTTGATGGAAATCTAGTCATAATCCGATATATTTTAATAAAAAATATAATATAATAAACATGACATACAGAATAAAAAGTTATTATTGCATGTTGGTAAACATGAATACACTAACAGGAACAATAACATCTAAAAACATGTTAACACTGATATGAGCAAGATATACCCGGAGACCGCTCCGGATACAGATGAGACACTATTGTTGTTGTTGTTGCCTCCATTGTCATTGTCGTTCTCTTCTCCATTGTTGTCGTTCCCTCCTCTGTTACCGTCATTCTCGATACTGATCAACATTGCCATAGAGGAAGCATACATTGATGTAGTTGAAGCAATGCCGAGAGCAGTCGCGCGAAGAACGCACTCCCAAAGACTTGATTGCCCACCTAATGACGCTCTCTCTCGTGGTCCGATCTTTTGGTGAGGGGATAACTCTCGCTTTGATCGAGTGCAACGTTTACGACGTGGCTACTAACCAAAATAAGTCCAGAACACCGTGCAATCACTACACTACGAACGATGTCGTACCAACCGTGACGCGCGGTTGATGATCCCTGCACTGCAATCGAGAGAACACTGCAAGAACTAGATAAATGCAACCTAAATATTGCGAATAGGTAATTAAGCACAAAGAAATAGTTGTGATTGAATTGGTAAATCTAATCGACCCGGTAAATCAACACACCAACTATTGAGGGATCTGAATCTATAGTCGCCGACTAATCGAGTGAGGACTAGAGATAAGGTGAATAGCACTTGGCAAAATTCAACTCAACAAAACCCAATTCTTTTTTAGGGTGTACAAAGCTATTATAGATGAAAATAAAGCTAGGGTTAGGTGCTGGTTCATGGAGGTGGAGGGAGACACTTCCGAGATGGGCCTAGTCTATTACAAGGCCCAAGACCCATGTTCAGTTTTAGCAACAACACTTTCTTGTTTTGACGATTCCCATCAATTCGGGATGAATTTGGATAGGATACTGGATGCGTGTGAAAGCTGACGAGATAAGCTTTCCAACAAGTCCAAGATCAACCAAATCGGAGTTGGCATGAAGGTGCTAGGTCCATTTGAAGTCAGTACTACCTCCGGAGGCCGAACTGGATTTTCGAGTTGTCATTGTAACTGGTGGAGTTATGCGTGTATCCGATCAAGTGATGTCCTTATCATCCTCCCTTTCTTGAATTAGAGTCATCCTCGACTTAATCCCATCTTCTCGATCATACTCAATCTTTCGTATAGGGGTCATCCTCATATTCTTGCAAAAGATTAGTAACAGCGGGTGGCCAAGAATATAAAGTACTAGGAGCAGTAGCCAATGTGAATATTTTTTGCAAAATAGAGCATAGCAACAAGAATCTAGCTCATCTAATACACAAATATCATATTTAGAAGCTAACAAAACAGCACCCTTCAATTTAATTTCATTCTTTATGGCACTTGGTTCTATTTTACTAGTTGAAGCAAGATCCTTAGAAATAATCCGGCTTTCACTTTTAGCATTCTCACATTCGTTTCTTGCAAGATCATCTTTCAAAGAAGCGACAGGAGTCATAGGGTGCAAAACAATTCTTTTACCATCGAATATAAATTTATATGTATTGGTCCTACCATAAAAAAACAACCTCTATCATATTGCCATGGCCGACCCAAAAGAACAGAACAAGCTTGCATATGCACAACATCACATATAACTTGATCATGGTAGGAGCCCATAGAAAAATGTATTTTAACCAAGCGGGTTACCTTCATCTTACCACATATAGTGAACCACTGAATATGATACGGATGTGGATGTGGAGGGGTAGTTAAGCCAAGCTTCTTAACCATCTTTTCACTTGCAAAATTGTTGCAACTCTCGCTATCAATTGTCACTTTGACGGTATGGTCTTTCACAAGAAATTTGCTTTGGGACAAAGTGTGACATTGGTTTTTATCGTCAGACTGCTCTTTAGCACTAAGCACTAGCTTGAGAATTAGGCTAGGATACTAATTTAGCGGCTTTGCATGCAAATATACTTCTTCGCTATCATCGTTATCTTGTCCTCCAGCATGGTCAGTGGCAACTAAAGCATAATCATCATCACAACTACTAGAAGAATTACACTCACCATCATCATTCACAAATAGAGCTCGCCGATTTGCACAATCACACGCAATTTGTCCAATGCCATAGTACCTGTTAACGGTCATTAAATCATAATATCTAACCATCAATGTCTACATATCATGAAATAAAATATGGTATCCAACTTAGTGGTAGGGAGATTACCTTTAACTTAGATTAGTTAATGAAAACACATAGAAAGTCCTATTTAGCCTAGCTAGCATACCAATAGTTGTTGTCCTTGGATAGTTTTAGCCTTAGGTAGATTAAACATGTTCCCTGAGTTCGATATCCTTTTGGGGTCACCCGAAGGTGAAGTGCTACAGTGGTATTCCGTGCACTTGCGCATTTATCTGTGATCATAAGAAATACCAATAAGCATTTCTAGCGCCGTTGCCGGGGAGTGGTTGCTAATCTATCCGAGTCTAGGTCATCCTCGTATCTTTATTTTTGCTTCTTCTTCTTCTTTGATTCCTTTCCTTGATGGAGCAACCCACAATTCAAAACCTTTTTGCTCCTCAGGCTGATCTTTATGAGCCATCCAGTGCTTCAAAACCAATCCTTTTGGATGGCTACGAAATCAGACCTAGCTTTATAGCCGTGATTCGAGAGCAACCCTTCTCTAGTAGTATTAGTGAAAATCCATACCACCATCTTCGGGAGTTTGAGCTAGTGTGTTCATACCTATCCATCGTAGGCATGACACATGAAACTCTAAAGTGGAAATTGTTTCCTTTTCTTAGAGATGAAGCGGAGCAATGGTACACTGTCTATCGAGAAATTCCACGGTGATTGTGTCGGTCCTGATTTTATAGCACAGGAAACCATATGTGTTTACAAATACCAACTCCCTGGATCGATAGGTTGGTATACACACATTACAAATCTGGTACACAGTCTGCATCACATAGTCTTACAATACCAAATAGTACATGGGAACCTGAGTAGGTTCTAATAGGCCGTGTCTGGCCGGATACAATACCAAATAACATAGAATAAGATAGGATAGCGGAAGCGAGGCTGCGGCGGTCCACCTATACTCCACAGGCATCGACTGGGGATTAGTCCCTATGGTTCCTCCGTACCACCATCCCCCTCCTCGGGGATCAGTTCGACTGGCATGTCCTCATCATCAAAAGCTAAAAGGGTAGAAATATGCAAGGGTGAGTACCAACTGTACTCAGCAGGTCACCACTATAGAAATGCAACAAATGCATATATGGATCCAAGGCAGGTTTCGGTTTATTTGTGTGAAGCCAGTTTTCGCAAATTATTTCACAAGCCTATGACCTAGCAGATTTAACTATGGCAAAATGTCGCTATGTAAATGTCGTCATTTATTTAGGAGTTCCTTCATCGCAATTCAACCTTCCCGCACATGGGGCAAGGTTACACATGTTTTATTTATCCCAACCTATTCTAAATAATTTAAAAGCATGTGAGTCTAGTCAAGAGTAATACAAGTCCCAGCGCTCATTAACCGCGAGCACGGCTATTCGATAGTTTAATTTACTCACGCTGCAGTGGATGTACGCTTTTAATCCCACACTCCGTGACGTACCCAACACATGAGACTTATCACGGCCCGGTTTTTCAGTTACCCTCGCATGGCGGCACCCGCTCCAAGGACTATGAATCCCCATTGCACCCCCGGCGCCACATTCCTACCTCGAGCCGGTTGTGAGGGTAGTCCTGGCGCTCCCGAGATTAAAGGTTACATTATACATATATAAAGCTTTGACGTCATTAAACCACACACTTCCACATTTCCATACTGATATCCAGAACCTACCATGTCTGGGTGCCACCCCACGAGAATAACCTAGTCCACCGGGTCTAACCCCACTCAAGAAGTGTGGTTGTACTCGGTTCGTTTCTTGTTTAGCTTCTTGACTCGGTCCTTAACTGACTAGGGTCGGCGGCTTACAGTTCCCAGAACCACCCATATTCTATTCGTGCCGCCCCAGTCGAAATCATTTTTGTTCAATTAAGTTTTTTGGGTTTTCACAAAGGTTTTCGTGCTTTAGGTGGCGCTTATGTCTCCACCCAATTTCCAACAACCACTCCCGTCGAGTGACTAGTATTCCCACATTCACATGTCCCATATACGGAATGTATAACGTCTATATAAGCAGGGCTAAGCAGTAGATAAATAATCACGCATAAATTAATATGCACAGGTAACAAAGGAATGTAAATACATAAGGATAGAAAATTTCAAAGGTCAGGCTTAAACAAATGTAGGTACGCGTTTTCAATATTAGCATGCAATTTTATTTATAACCAACACATTTATAAAAGTAGGATCAACGTGTTCAAGGGAGGTGCGTAGTGACTTGCCTTGCTCAATCGGGGGTTCGTCCTCAACTAGCTCGGTTTCCTCCTCGCAAATGTATCCTATCCGGTTGCATAATAAAGTCACATACTATTAGCCAACACATAAAAGAGCCAAAAATTCCAGACAAAATCAAAAAATAACCAAACCAGTGCCATTGCATAGATCTTGATTTTAGAAAGATTTTGACAAAAGTTTTGTTCAAATCCGACTTAAAACGAGGGAGATACGGAATTCGAAAGATTGGAAAAGTTTTAAATCAAAGAAAAGGAAAAGGTCTGACGGGTGGGACTGCCCTTATCTCCTCATGTGCAGGTTCTGTTTTTTTTAAATGGATGTGGGACCCGTGTGTAAGCCTCTCCCTCTCCTTCTTCTCTTCTTCTCTGTCTTGTTTTTCTCTCTCTCTCAAACACAGAGGCGATAGGAGGAGGAGGAGGAGGGCATGGTGGCGGCGGCCGGTCGGGGCAGTGGCCGGGCGCGGTGGCTAGTTGACGTGCACCAGCGGCCGGTGGCTGGGGCGGCGCCTGCCGGGACGACGCGCATGGTGGCGGCAGGGTGCGGCGGCGTGGCAGGCGGAGGCGGCACGCTGCGGGCGCGGCTTGCATGGCCGGTGGCTGCAGGCAGTGGCGACTAGTGCGGAGGTAGCTAGACTGGTGGTGCGGCGAGGCTGCGTGCACGGTGGGACGCCACAGAAACAAAACAAGGAAAGACAGCAAGGAAGAAGGCAAGCGAAAGAAAACAGAGGGGGTAGACGCTCACCTTGCGGCAGCCGGGTAGCGGCACACCGAGTGAGCTCCGGTCGTCAAGGTACGGCTTAGGCGCGCGGATCGTCCTCGAGCTCCCAGTGTTCGTCCGAGGTCCGCCGGGTTTGGTTTTCAGGTTTTTAGCTCAAGTTTTAGTGATTACGTCAAATGTTTTCGTTCTAATGTTCCAATCGTTTCAACCGTTCGTTCGTTCGACCGAGCTACACACTTCCCTACCTCGCCCGGCGCGGCTGCCTGCCTTTCCACTTGCCCAACCTAAGTCTAGCTCATGGCAAGGCGGCGGCTATGCGCATCGTGGGGAGGGGTGAAGGGGCTGGTTGGAGAGGGATAGAGGAAGAGGATGAGGTGAGGCAGTGTGGCGTGTTCGAACACGATCGGCTTTTATAGCCTCCGAGTGTGGGAGCCAGCCATTGAAGCGCTTTCAATGCTTCCCCGGGCGTGCGGCTAAGGTTAGTGAACGGCCCTGGCTGCTGGCGAGGGGAGGAAGGTGTAGACGACGACGACGTATCGGCGGCCTGCACACGCGCGCATGCTTGCTAGTAGTAGTATATAGCCTCCGGCGATGGGCCTCCGCTTCGCTCCGTCCGAAGTCGGCCTTTATTTTAATTTGGATCACAACTCAACACGGCGCGCGGCGACGTCGTCGCCAAAAACAGTACTAGGGAGGAGGATTGGACTTTATTCTTTATTGCCAACCCAACAGGAATGAGTGGCTTGGGGAGGCAACATGGACTTTTCTAGGGAGAAAGGCTTGCAGCAAGAAGGCCACAGTAGAGGGAGTTTAAGCGGACTTTTCGGAGCAAAACTAATTTCGGTCAGGGAGAAAATCTTGGGACAAAAAATCAAAAAAAATCAGAGGAGTAGAAAAATTGGAAATTTTCAATAAAAGTTTGGCACTGGCATAAAACAAATAAATAAATTGTCCGCATGTCGCAAAATTTTAAAAATAAATCAGAGATGATTTTTGGTCGGTGTATTTTTATTTAGGAATTTTCTCAGGGTGTTACAAACCTACCCCCTAAAAATAATCTCGTCCTCAAGATTGCTTACCTGTTCTAGGATAATAGGTCGGGGTATCTACCCTTGAGGTATTCCTCTCGTTCCCAGGTGGCTTCGGCTTCCTAGTGATTGCTCCACTGGACTTTGTACAATTTAATGGTTTTAGAGCGGGTTCTCCTTTCCGCTTCTCCTAAGATTTTGATTGGTTTCTCCGGATATGTGAGGTCGAGGCTTACTTCTTGGGTTTCCACTGAGGTGTGCTCTTCTGGTACGCGGAGGCATTTTTTTAGTTGAGAGACGTGGAACACGGGGTGGACGTCGGATAAGGTTTCTGGTAGTTTTAACTCATAGGCGACTTGGCCACGCCGGCTTATTATTGGATATGGTCCCACATAACGCGGAGCCAGCATGCCTTTTACCTTAAAACGCTTGGTCCCTCGTAGGGGTGATACCTTGAGATACACGTAATCCCCAACCTCAAAAGTTAATTCCCATCGCCTAGTGTCCGTATAACTCTTCTGCCTGGCTTGGGCGGCTTGAAGGCGGTCTCTTATTAATCACACCTTTTCTTCAGCTTCTCGCACAACGTCGGGTCCGAAGACGGAGGCCTCCCCAACTTCTGACCACATCAATGGGGTACGGTATTTCCGACCGTACAATGCCTCATTGGAGGACATTTTCAAGCTTGCTTGGTAGCTATTGTTATATGAAAATTCCGCATAGGGCAAACATTTCTCCCAGTCCGTTGTGAAATCGATAGCGCAAGCACGCAACATATCCTCTAGAATTTGGTTGGTTCTCTCCGTCTGGCCATCGGTTTGGGGGTGGTAGGCTGTGCTAAAGGCAAGGTGACTGCCCAGAGCTTCTTGGAACCGATCCCAAAAGTGAGAGGTAAACTGCGTGCCTCGGTGTAACATAATCTGCTTCGGGACACCATGGAGGCATACTATTTTGGCTATAAACAACTCGGCTAATCGAGCCGCGCTGTAGGTTGTCCTAACTGGTATAAAACGGGCTACCTTCGTCAAGTGGTCTATGATTACCCAGATGGAATCGCAACCTGAAACGGTCTTGGACAAAAAATCAAAAAAAAAAATTAGAGGAGTCGAAAAATTGGAAATTTTCAATAAAAGTTTGGCACTGGCATAAAACAAATAAAGAAATTGTCGGCATATCGCAAAATTATAAAAATAAATCAGAGTTGATTTTTGGTCGGTGTATTTTTATTCAGGAATTTTCTCAGGGTGTTACAGATTGGGAGGTGCTAAAGTGCAAATTCTGCCTTGCTTTCTTTCCATTAACCCGTGTAATTAATCTTCAATTAGATATCCTTTCTTTCCGACAGAATGTTGATATTTCTTAACGACATTACTAGGAATTAGATCCCATGCAATGGCGCTAGAAATATTAATCGGTATTTTCTTACGATCACAGATATAATCCGCAAGCTCACGGATATACCGCTGTAGCATTTCACCCGAAAGTATTTCCAAGGTACCGTATTTATTTAATCCGAGGGGAAGATATGGTAAGAGAGTACTATGTTATTAGTGCTCATCGCACTTATGTTAATCAAAGTCTAATGCAGGGGTTAAACAATAGTGGATTAAGGGTAGGTTGACACACAGAAGAATCAACCTAGCTAACTCTCTTTAAATAAATATCGAGACTAAGTGTAGAAGAAATAAGATAAGTCTATTTCTGTACTTCTAGTATATAGCCTTTTTAGTATACACTTGCTAATGTACAACCAAATGGTCAAAACCCCATAACAATGCCCTCCTGGTATATCGAGAAACCACCCCTGATTGGCGAGTTCATTACGATAATACGTCATGGTTATACAACCGGTTATGGATACGGAGGAGTACCCTCGCTAGGAACAGTTATTGGCCCTACATACACATGTGGAGGAATACTCATACTGAGCTGTCACCATCAACGGCCCACCTCTACAGTTCCATGGCATATAGCACCCTTAAATGGTATTTAATAATCTAAGCACCTCGCTTACTTTAATAAATACTACTCTATATCGCTGCAGCTGACATAGAGCAATCAACTGAATGAACATTAAACCAATATCAATGCATCTCTCTGGTAAGCTAGCCATATAATTAATACGAAACAAGTATAACTCAAGGTTGATACTCGTATAATCATGTCAGTAAAATAAAGTACCAAAACTATATAAAGAAGAATATTTCGTTATTGAATAAAGTCTTACAAGAGAGGAAATAGTTACTAGAACCATACCCGAATTCTCTGAAAGACTTGAAGAACTCTAGAACTATTCTAATTCTAACTCCACTAGTGCTAGAACAAAGTAAACTACTAAGGAGAGCTTCTTCTTGATTCCTCTTAGTGTGTGTTTAAAGGGAGAATGAGGAGTCCTTTTATAGCCTCCCAATGACGGTTTTTACAGTTGAAAACATTGGATTCACCCTTCAACCGTCATTCGGGAAGCATCTAGGATGTCCACATGGAGGGAGATCCCCATCGGCGCCAAGGTCGGTTCGGCCGAACCAAGGGTTCGGCAGAACCCTAACCTGGTCCATTGGGCCTCCAATTCCTCCTAGGTCTACTCTTGTGCGTCCTCAGACTTATGGTATGGCGACTGGGTCCATTTTCAGATGTTAAATTGGGTTTATGGGCCCATCCATCCATATGTTCACCACATGTCTACTTCCAATGTAATTTTCCGTCATTACTCTTTTATTTACATAGTCATCTCCTGCAAGCAAATACTTTGCCCAGTACAAGTGGAACTTGATTATTTCTAAATAAAATATGCATGCAATCATTGCTAGTTCTCCATTATTGTTGGGAATATTGATGGTCAAAATTGGTCTATAACGACCGTCAACAAAACCCCCCAAGCTTAAAACCTTTGCTCGTCCCGAGTAAAGAACTTGCAAAGACAAAAATTTGGTTGTTGATGAGGAGTTGCTACAATGCTGTTTATCTCAAATGCACAAGGTACAAATTATGAGTACTCTCTCTCTCGAATTAAGCAAGTTGGCACGGTGGTTTACCCATACACCGAATACCCGTGGGGCATCATGCTTCTCCTTGTCTTGGGCGGTTGAGAGATAACGGTGGTTAGTAGAGTACCACTCACTCATTCATTGTCTAACTTTTATTCTAGAGGTTTTCAAATGATTTTGCAAATAAAAACCAAGTTCCTCAAGTGATTCTCTCATTCACTCAAGAATGTGTACGTGTATTTCTCACCAAGATATTGCCTTTTTCTCCATATTCTATAGGTCATATATGCAGAGCTTGGTAGGGATCAAATGAGGCATACATGCATTCACATTTACTACTGAATCAAAACCTGGACCAAAGAAGATAGCAAAACATACTTTTGATCAAGATTGTACAAGTGTGTGGTATCATGGTAGATATGTATGTGATAATTTGGCTCCTTTTGTATACCTCTTCTTCTTGTGAAACTTGAGAGAGTGTATAGCTAGTTTCTTATTTTCTCTTCTTTTTTTTCATCATGCCTCATACTTTGTATGAGCAAGATTTTCTTTTTCTCTTTTTGCATAGCTATACCTCTCTTTATTTTGAGTGATATTTATGGAAGAAAATGGGCATAAATAATGTGGAGCGTTTATTTTGTGGATGAAGTGGATAAAATGGATGAAATAGATGCTAGCTCCCATTGTAGAAGTTTAGCATATGTGCGTGTATGTGGGTGTACGTGATCTTGATCATAAAGTATGAGAAGCATCTTACACAGGTCACTATAATTTTGACAAAGTTCAATGGACTTGCAAGCAACCATAATGTAAGGTTTTTTATATGGCTCTAGTAGGAATTTATATCAAATGAGGAACTTTTTAAGTTTATCATTTTGAAAAACAAAACTCCGGATTTCAAGTCAAACCTAGAACAAGATCATAGCAACTCTATTTTACCATCTCATATCTCACAACAACTTAGACTCAGATCATGCAATGTGCTACTCACATCTCTCAGGTTCCCGGATAATATTTGGCCTTCCTACATAAAACTTGAGAGAGTACTTATGAACCAATACATAAGAGATATAAAACAGAGCAAATGTTCATCATTTCAACATAGAGAACTAAGTAGTCTTACCTAACATAATAAAATCCATCCTATATTTTTGTTCTTTTTATATTTTGCAAATTTTCATTTTGTTTTCAAATTTATAAATGCATTATGAAAGGAAATATGCAATTTGGAAAGGGAAATGATGCAAATCACCTTGGTAGGGGGAGAGACATCTCCCTCCAAGCTTGCCTTTTACTCAGGGTCCTTGATAGGGATTGAATCCTTGGTGGCGAAAGTAGGCCTGCCGATCGGCATGTTGTTGCTGTATCATGTTGTTGAAGTTTGCCATTTGTGCATTAACATTTTGCTGCCACTCCTGATATTGCACGATGTGTCCTTCGAGCGTGTGCTAAATTTCTCTGGTCTGCAGCTCAAGGTTGCCCATCCTCCGAGTGAGTTCACCCAGATCCCCTCGAGAGTAGATAGAGCGATGCATTCGGCTGAAAGGTGGTAAACGACTTGAGCTAGAGGAACGTGAGTACCCCTAGTGCATGTCGTAGGGTGCTTGGCACCGGTTGTCACTGGCACTTTGCCAAGATGAACGTTCGGCCTCATGTTGAGGGACTTGGGTCCAACCGGGGGCATCCTCAGCTGGGACCCAATCATGCTCATACATCTGCACTGGTGGAGATGGAGATGATTCTTCTTGAGGTGCTTCTCTTGCCATTTTCGAGTTACCCTACGCTGAACATTTGCACAAAACTCCCCTTTCGACTGAAGAGGGATGATTAGCTTTTGGCAGTTGTACAAATAAAACCCCGGGTTAGGTAACGGGATTTCATTTGCACAACCGGGACAGAAAAATATAACAGAATCATCCAGTCCGGATTTGAGTGTATGACCTTGTATTAAAAATGTCTCGTTAACATAAGAGCGACGAGTTGAAATGTAAGCGATTTGAGCACCACTCACAACTCCTACTTCATATGCTATACGAGAAACTATAGATGTACACTCAATTGGGCAGGTGAACTTAAAATTTTCTAACCATTGATGAATCATGCATTGTACAGGAGAAATTTTCTTAACCATGGTAAATAAGATCATCAACTCAACTTCAAGCACAACTCTAATACCAGCTCTAGGAAACAAAGTCAAACCAAGAAATTTATGCAAGAGCCTTAGAGTAAATAGTTATTGAATAAAGTTTTACAAGAGAGGAAATAGTTACTAGAACCATACCCGAATTCTCCGGAAGACTTGAAGAACTCTAGAACTATTATAATTCTAACTCCACTAGTGCTAGAACAAAGCAAACTACTAATGAGAGCTTCTTCTTGATTCTTCTTGGTGTGTGTTGAAAGGGAGATTGAGGAGTCCTTTTATAGCCTCCCAATGACGATTTTGACAGTTGGAAATGTCGCATTCGCCCTTCAACCGTCATTGGGGAAGCATCTAGGACATCAACGTGGAGAGAGATCCCCATCTGTGCCAAGGTCGGTTCGACCGAACCCTAACCTGGTTCGTTGGGCCTCCAATTCCTCTTGGGCCTCTTCTTGTGCGTCCTCAGACTTATGGTATGGCGGCTGGATCCATTTGCAGATGTTAAATTGGGTTTATGGGCCCATCCATCCATATGTTCACCACATGTCTACTTCGATGTAATTTTCCATCATTACTCCTTTATTTATATAGTCATCTCCTACAAGCAAATACTTTGCCCAGTACAAGTGGAACTAGATTATTTCTAAAAAAATATGCATGCAAGCATTGCTAGTTCTCCATTATTGTTTGGAATATTGACGATCTAAATTGGTCTATAACGACCGTCAACACAATCTTGGCCAGGTTCTCACTGTTAACTCAGTCTAGCCTAGACTTGACTTTACCTGGCCATGTGTTGTTACAACATTTTCGGTACGGGTTGGACAAGGAGTCTGTTGCAAATCTCGATATTCCCGCTGGAGGATCGTTCGCACACAAGACAACCGCCTAAGGAAGAGAACTCCTAGATCTCATCTTAGAGAAAAAAAATTTCTACTAAAGCGAAGCCATCCCGGAGGTCGAGATCATCCATGAGGAACCTCTGTGCATGGAGTCAAAACCCGACTCATCTATCGAATCCTCATTCCAGTTGCAGGAGCCAGAGGAAGAAGAAATTCATCCTCGGAAATTCCATTCCAATCCAAGGAGGATCTTTTCGAAGATTATGAGAACACCTCGAATTATTCCTGCGAGAAGAGACCACCAACCAAGGTTAGTTCTGATGAACCTCTCGATAAAGCTATACTTAAAGAGATGGTGAAGAATTTCACCACCATCATGAGTAATGAATGGTTGAGGGAAGGAACGCTCTCCTCTGAAGCAATTCAGATCCATTGCCCCTCCTCAACTGTTACGTGTCTCATTGGAGGAAATTTGGTCCGTGCTCTCTATAATTCCTCCGTTGGTGCTAATATTATGTCACAACTTTTGCATTTGATTGATTAGGGTACAGGCCATTGCTACCAACCGTCAAAACCTTCCGAATTTCCACGAACTCTACGACCGAAGGTTTAGGGATTATCTCTAGAGTGCCCACACGGCACAACAGCGTTGAGGCCATCTTAGATTTCCATGTGTTCGAAATCTCTGATTTCGACATGCTCACAGGCCATCCCATAGAGAAACTCTTAGATGTGCCTGAAATCGATCTCCTCAACATGATAATAGGAAGAATCGCCATCTTCATCCCTATGTTGCAATCAACCAATTCTTTGATGGAGCCTCTTCCTATTTCCGGGCCAATTGAGGAAGTGCTGGCCATTTCTCCATTCGAGCCCCCAAATTCTACCCTCGATGAATCCATCGAGGAATTCAATGAAGTGGAGGAGGAATCTAGAGAAATGATTGATCTGCCAAAAACGGATCAGCCGTCACGAACCCCAATTGAGTTAAAGCCTGTACCTTCAGGCCTGCGCTATGCCTTTTTGAACAGTGATACAGAGTTTCCAATCATTATAAGCAACAAACTCTCTGAGAGGGAGACAACCTGACTTATCGTTGTTTTAGAAAAGCATCGTGTTGTTTTTAGCTCTTACCTCCAAGACTTAAAAGGCATCAGTCCGACCCTTTGCACTCATCGCATTCCCTTAGACCTATCTTGCACACCATCTAGGGAACCTCAGAGGAGGCTAAATAATGCCATGAGGGAGGTTGTCAAAAAGGAAGTCTTGAAACTCATACATGCCGGGATTATCTATCTCGTGCCATATAGTGAGTGGGTTAGCCCTGTCCAAGTAGTGCCTAAGAAGGGAGGCATGACGGTCGTTGAAAACTCGAACAATGAGTTGATCCCACAACAAACCGTCATGGGATGGAGGATGTGTATTGACTATGGGAAACTCAACAAGGCTACTAAGAAGGATCACTTCCCACTACCTTTCATTGATGAAATGCTTGAGTGGCGGACGAACCATTCCTTCTTTTGTTTACTTGATGGGTATTCTGGTTATCACCAAATCCCTGTCCATCCCGATGATCAAAGTAAGACCACGTTCACATGCCCTTACGGAACATATGCATACCGTAGAATGTTGTTTGGGTTATGCAATGCACCCGCGTCATTTCAAAGATGCATGATGTCTATTTTCTCCAACATGATTGAGGATATCATGGAAGTCTTCATGGATGATTTTTCAGTCTATGGTAAAACTTTTAATCATTGTCTTACAAAGATGTCAGGAAAAGGACTTGGTACTTAATTGGGAAAAGTGCCACTTCATGATTCGTGAAGGAATAGTCCTGGGACATCAAATCTCCGAAAGGGGAGTTCAGGTGGACAGAGCAAAAATCGAAGTAATTTGACAGCTCCCACCTCCTGTCAATGTCAAGGGAGTTCGTAGCTTCTTGGGTTCTGTGGGTTCTATAGGCGCTTCATAAAGGACTTCTCTAAAATCGCTAGACCCCTAACTACCTTGCTAGCTAAGGATGCCTCGTTTGACTTTGATGATGAGTGTCTAAAATACTTTAAAATCCTTAAGGAACCACTTATCTAAGCAACAATCATCCAACCCCCTGATTGGTTGCTGTCGTTTGAAATCATGTGCGATGCTAGTGATTTTGCAGTAGGAGCTATCCTTGGGCAAACTAAGGATAGAAAGCACCACGCTATTGCATATGCTAATAAAACTTTGATTGGAGCTTAGCTTAATTATGCCACACTGAAAAAGAGCTCCTAGCCATAATGTTTGACATTGATAAGTTCAGGTCTTATTTAGTGGGAGCTAAGGTAATAGTTTACACTAACCATACTACACTAAAATACCTACTCACTAAAAAAAGATGCAAAACCTTGGCTAATTAGGTGGATTCTTATACTCCAAGAATTTGACATAGAAATTAAGGATAAAAAGCGAGTAGAGAAGTATGTTGCAGATCATTTGTCACATATGCAAATCAGTAACATGCAAGAGCTACGGATAAATGACTATTTGCGAGACGACGTGTTAAAAGTCACAGAATTTTACCCATGGTATGCAACCATCGACAACTTCATAGTCACGGGGTATGTGCCACTGGAGAAAATAAGAAGAGATTGACCTAGAAGAGCCACAGACACTTGTGGGATGAACCTTACCTTTATAAAGTCTGTTCAGACGGTCTACTACGGAGATGCGTTCCGGCATCCAAAGGCATGAAGATCATTGAGAAGTGTCATGCTGCCTCATATGGAGGTCACTATGGAGCATTTAGGACACAAGCAAAGGTCTGGCAGAGTGGATCCTTTTGGCCAACAATGTATGATGACACAAAGGAATTCATTTGAAGATGCACAAGGTGCCAGAAGCATGGAGGGATCACTACTCGGGGGATGCGTTGCCACTAACATACAACCTTCAAGTCGAGCTATTTGATGTATGGGGCATCGACCTCATGGGACCTTTCCCAAAGTCCTATGACTGCGAGTATATCCAAGTGACAGTTGACTATGTGTCCAAGTGGGTAGAGGCAATACCATGCAGGGCCGCATATGCCAAGCACGCCCGCTGAATGTTCCACAACATTATCTTCCCTCGTTTTGGAACTCTGTGGATGGTGATAAGTGACGGAGGGTCTCATTTCTTCAATAAGACCTTCCGAAGCTTTTTGCAAGAGCTTGGGGCTCAGCACAACATTGCCACTCCATATCATCCCCGGAAAAGTGGATAGGAAGAAACGAGCAACAAAAAATCAAGAATATCCTACAGAAATCTGTCACGAGATGGGAAAGGCATGGAAGAAGATGCTACCTGATGCACTTTGGGCATATAGAACTGCTTATAAGACACCCATCGGCATGTCAATGTACCAGCTTGTCTAAGGGAAGATTTGTCACTTTCCGGTAGAGTTGGAACACAGGGCGCATTGGGCTATCTGGACTTGGAACATGGACTTAAAGGGAGCCGGACAGAACAAGAAGATGCAGCTATCTGAGCTGGAGGAATGGAGGGACAAGGCCTACCACAATGTCAAGATCTATAAAGGCAGAACCAAAAGATGGCATGATAGGCAGATCAAGTACAATGAGTTCAAGGCAGGGACAAGGTGCTGTTGTTCAACTCAAGGGTAAAGCTTTTCGGACATGGAAAACTTCGGAGTAAATGGATGGTCCCATATACTGTCGTCGACACTTCATCACATGTAGCCATCACGCTACGTGACAACAAAGGTAACATCTTTAAGGTAAATGGTTATCGTTTAAAAGTTTTCCTTGGACCGTTAGAAGTTGATCGTGAGTCAGTCGTAGTGAACCTAGTCACTTTTAGCTTCTACCTGGAGTCTAAACCCTTGGGAAATGGGCTGGAAGGGGTCCAACCCAAGCCTAGAGGCCAGCCACTTTGACCTAGCCGTGGTGGTGCCCACCTGGGTTCGGCCGAACTCTTGGTTGTCTTAGGTCTAGGTTCTGATAGGCGTGCTTAGGTCTAGGTCGTTTGGCTTTTATTTATTTTATTTCATTCTATCCTTGTAATGTTCTTATCATGATAAAAACAAAAATAAAATAAAATAAAGTTGGCTCCTTGATCTTCCAACCAAGTGAGTCCTTTTTGCTTCACTCTTTTCTTTATTTTTCTTTTTGTGTCCAATAAAGCATCCCAGGTACAAAGACAAGTGAAGGGGTGATCTTGCACATAACCGCCGTAACCAAAGCAAGATCACCCTAGAAGTGATGAGCCATGACAAACCACACAAGGGAAATTGATGCAGTCAGACCCAATGAATGCTATCTAGGTAATTGATGAATGAGATATAGTCCCATGATAGAAATCCTGCTCTTCATGTTGCACACTTGGGAATTTTATAATATATATATATATATATATATATATATATATATAACGATGCTAAACTCCTCATTGATATTTTTATTCCCACTAGAGCCATAGGTTGATCATTCATGATTAGCTTGCTACATATGCTGCTTGTTATTACATTGAGCGTTATCAAGTTGTGTGACCCTAGTGAAGTACTTTTCATGCTTGCTTAATCAAAAGCCAGATTGCACCCACTTATGCTTGACTTCTACACTGGAGGTTAGCGTTCAATTCCATTTCATCCCATCCACCCACAAAATAAACACTCAACCAAAAAGCCTCTCCAAAAAACTTCTTTCCAAAAACACAGCTATATAAATACAAGTGCCTATGCTAAAAGAGATGATCCAAATATCTCTCCAAGCACTTTGCCATAGAGGGAATGCATTCTCATCCAAAAAGAGATGCAACCACTCTAAGATCAATCATGCCAAAAAAAAGCTTGTCACAAAATAAAGCACAAGAGTGCCACCTATCCACCATATATCCACCCATGTGCGAGCCTTGATCATGTTGGTATGTCTTATATTGCCGTGGATCCATTATTTGACTTTGCAATATATGTGATGCAAGTAATGCTTTACTCTTTTCCATACCCTGAGCTCCACATAAGCCTTATTAGATGGTAGGAAAAGTAAAGGCACGATCATATGCCTTTGTGAGGAATCTTACACCTTGAGTTATCGAGAGAATCAATTGAGGAGCAAAGCAAAGTTATAGGTTTGTGTTACTTGAAAAACCCCAAGTTGTTCTTCATGAAAAGTTAGGGTGACTTGAGTCAAGATTGTTCCATTTCTCAATTGCCCAGGATCACATAGTAGACACTACCAAGACCCACAAGTATAGGTATGGCTTTGAATAATCTATTTGCATGATTATTAGTAAGAAAGTCATAACCCTACTATAGAGTCCATAGCCTTCACTCGGGATGAGAAAGGTTAAGTGTGGGGGTATTGTTGACGGTCCTTAAATCATAATATATGACCGTCATTGTCTGCATATACCGAAATAAAATATGGTACCCAACTTAGTGGTAGGGATTATTATTAATCATTTCCACTAGTGTTGGTGAAATATGTTTATGCAGGTATATTATGCAGAAAACACACCCGTTATGCGAGGAAACACACCTCCGGACAATCAGGACGCGTTTACACGAATTGGAGACCCCATATGTCAATCAAAACCACCTAAAATTGAGCCCAACCATAGTACATGATGTTGGGGCCCATCAAGCAGCTCCCTAGCCGAAGGAGTGGCCGGTAGGCAGCCTAGATGTTCGGCCGAACCGACTTTGCGCCTAATCACCATCTGCTTCCACGTGGACGTCCCAGATTCTTTCCCAATGATTACGACATTTCCAACCATCATAACCATCATTTGAAGGCTATAAAAGGAGGAGCACAAGTCACTTTCAACACACAACTCTTTGGAGTACTCTATTCTTCCTATCTAGGCTTAGTTACTTCTTCTTAGTAAAAAATAGGTAGAGAGTGAGGGGAAGCTCTGGAGGAGTGCCCGGAATTTTTGCGCTCTCTCTGACTTCTACCTCGGCGGATGTAGCTTTTTAGGAGTAATTCTGGAGGAGTACCAGAGCTGCCAGTACACTCTTCTCAGGGTTCGGAGAAACTTCTTCTATAAAGTAAGCATTCGGGATCCTTTCTTATGTTATTTAATTACTTAGTCTAAGCAAGATAGATTTCCATCTTTGCGGGTTCATTGTTTAGTATTCGTACTAAGTGCTCTAGTACTACAACTCTGGATAAATAAGGAAGTTCCCACGCAAGTATTAGAGTAATAATTAATAACTTAGGTGTGGTGTCTAGGTTAGAGATTACCTTTGTTTGTTTTGTATCCCACGGATTTGTCAGAGGTAGATGGCAGGTAATCCTCCACGTTCGGGTACATCATAGAGTTATAGCCGGAACCACGTTGGCAGACTAACAGGGGTCGGTGCCCGAAGCAACAGATAGGAGATTACCTTTAACTTAGCTTAGTTAATTAAAACACATAGAAAGTCCATTCTAGCCTAGCTAGCCTACCAATAGTCTTAGCCTTAGGTAGATTAAAGCTATCGGAGGGTAAACTCCGCAGCGGGGGACTGTGCAGACCCCCTTTTAGAGTTCGGCCCAGGGTGCGAAAGAGAGGCTTTACTCGGCCCCGTTCCCGGTGCGCCGGCGAGATGGAGAAATCGCGAGAAAGAGGGCAATGGCACGCGAGCAAGTATACAGGTTCGGGCCGCCGATGAGGCGTAATACCCTACTCCTATGAGGTGGACTGTTTGTGTAAGTATTTGCTCTCAAGGTTGGACTCCGCTCCAAGAAATCCAAAGAGCAGAACCCCTTTCCTCTAGGCCTGGGCCTCCTTTAATACCTCAAGGGGACACCAAATGGACCGGACAGGCTATGATCTAGAGAAAAGGAAAAAACTATTGTACAATTAAGAGCCACACTGTTGCTTGCGGTCGAAGTCTTCCATCCTGTAGCGCCGGTGTGACTCCTGTCAGACCGCCCATTCTCGGAATGACGCCGCGCGTCATTCTTCATTAAACGGCCGGAGACTTGCGCGTCCGGCCGTATGGGATTGATGCGCCTGGTGATTAGACCCGGCGCACCAACCCTGGTGAGATCTGTGAGCCGGAACGGCTCACACGGCGTTGTTGTGACTGGCGGGAGACGTAGCATACCTACCGGGCGTGCGGCGGCATGCCCGGTGCTGCGCTAGGTCCCATCAGTCATTTGGACCGGTCACAGGCCGGTCAGCCGATCGCGACCGGTGTCAGACGCGCGCGTGCGTGCCATTCTGCATTAAATGCGGCACGCCCGCGCGCAGGCGCTCTATGGCCGCGCCGTCATTAATGGGGGTAGGTGAGCGCTGGGAGCGCTCACCTACTCCATCATACGTGGCGACGGCCCGAGGGGGCCGGGGGAGCCCGACCCCTGCTGCGCTATCCCCCGAGAGGGTGCCGTGTCCTGGGAGGGCGATCGCCACATCACCCTCGGGCCCGGTCCCCCCTCGGGGGATGGCCACGTGGGCGTACGGGGTTGCCTCAGGCCCAGAGTTGGCATACCCCTGGGCCCATGACACTGACACACACGTTCCCTGAGTTCGATATCCTTTTGGGGTCACCCGAAGGTGAAGTGCTATAGCGGTATTTCGTGCGCTTGCGGATTTATCTGTGGTCGCAAGAAATACCAACGGTACCTATGACATGTAATATCACAGTAACGTCCAGTGGAAGCTACTAAAGTTGCACTCTTGGCTGGAGTTTGAACTGAAGTGTTTTTGCTTGTTTGTTGAGTGTGGAATGTGTGATGGTAGGTGGCGTGGAAGAAGCTGGATGGGTGGCAAGAGTAGATTGATGTGGTGTTGATTGTCGTGTAGGGGTAGCACCTGCAAAAGAACACCTATGCTTTTTGCATCCATGCACTTCTCTTTCAGCTTTGCAAGCAAAATGGAATAATATATTCATGGTATTTTATTCTTTATATTCAAGAATATCCTGAATCTCTATTAAGACCTCCGTAGAATGTAGAAATTCTAGCATCCTCAGTTTCTTGCAAATCACATCGTGACAAAGAAATCATCATCTCTTGATAGTATGTTTCTACAAAATTGGTACCTTGTCTTAAAAGCTGTAAGTTATTTAACATGTCATGAGCATAATAAGAAGGAATAAATCTAGACCTCATTGTACATTTCATATCATCCAATGTTCTAGGTCTAAGTCCTCTACCACATATATCATTCCACCATAGAGATGCAAATGAGGTAAATTCACTACTGGTAGATTTAACCTTCTTATTATTAGGAAAATCATCACAAGAGAACTTTTGCTCAACAGCTAGCTCCCAGTCTAGATAACCAGAAGGCTTGAACTTACCATCAAAATAAGGCATAGTAAATTTTACCTTAGATAAAGGATCATCTTTGTTCCTAACTTGATGTCGTCTTCTAATTCCAACACTCTCCTCTTCCTCCCCATCATCAGCAATAAATTGCTCTTCGTCTTCATCGTCATACCTTTGGTGTCGATGAGCAGTGGCACCTACACCCTCTTCACCTGCAGCTGCACCCTCTTCAAGTAAACCAATGCACCGCACGATATTTTCATGTCCAATATTCATATTTTGGATGAAACTTCAGTTAACTGTTTATGTGATTGATTCATTTGCTCAATTTGATCCACAACTTTCACTTAAGGTTTTTAAATGTTTATCTGTGATTTCCTTGTATGATTGACTATTACGCATTAACTCTTTATACCAATTTTCCATGCCTTTCAATTTATACGTTAGATTTTCCAATGTTGGTTCGTCGAAATTTGTACCTGACATCGTCAGTAAGCAAAACAAACTCACAAGAAAGTGTTACTTCTCAACCGTCTATAGATACATGGAGTTTTTGAAGGTACTCAACACTCAAGCATATACCCAATTCCTATAATATTCTCAAAGAATGGAAAAATAGATCAATCACCGTGGCTGGCTTGTGGCACAATGACACGTTGTGAGTGGAGCGATTACGAAGCCGGAAATGTAAAGGTTAATAGTATGTGGATCTAGCTAGGCTTAATATCATAAGGAATAGTAAAACTCAAATAAATTTGCGAAATTGAATAATAGTCCAAAGAACTAGTCAAAGTTATTGATTTAGCCTAGACTCAATCCTAACTTAAGCAAGTAAATGATCACACTTGAACAAAACACAACTCGCTATACCAAGCAACTCTCTCCAAGAAATCCAACAAAAATATGCCACACTTTCTTTTTCTGATTTTTTTAAATATCTTTTTTTCTCCTTTTTTTTCTTTCACTGATTTTTTTTGGTTGCGGCTCTTTTTTTGATTTTTTTTTGCACCTTGTGCCTTTTTCTATTTCTTTTATTTTTTTTAACAAGCGGTGGCTACCTGATACTCCCTCTATCCCAAAATATAAAACGCGGTCAAAGTTGGCACAGTCTCCAAAACTAATCTTTAGTTTATAATTTCTCATATACTAAAAAGTTTGTAGCAACAAAATTATAACCATATGAAAGTAAATTTAAATGTCAATCCAATGATATAATTTTTAACAAATAAAATTCATTTCATATTATACTAAGCGTTGGTCAAATGTTTTAAAGATTGAATCTTGGAATGCGTGCGTGCCTTATATTATGGGATGGAGGGAGTAGCTTGCATGCATGCACAGGAAAACTCGGATGAATAGTACGCTGCATAATTAACTACTCCCATGCATGCGCATCAAATGAAGGAGAGGCTCAGTGAAACAAGCAGCTAATCTAACAAACAAAATGCTGCATGCATGCGCAATAAAATAGGACGCCAGTAGAGAAATTCACGATGATGACGAGGATATTGCAGACATGCCAAACTAGAAAGGCCCAGTTTTCACGGGCAAGAAATCACAACTGTCTCTATTCCTTCTGTTTCACGTACGGGGGATTGTTTCCTCCGGGAGCAAAATTCGGCCTCAAAAGAAAACAGATAAACAAAAAAAATTGCCGAGTATCCCTATTTATCTGGCACACATGCGAGGGAAGGATATCGATCTCAACTAAAAGAGGAAACTCATTTTTTTTCTCAAATTGATCTACAAAACTCAACCGAGGCGACCGCAAAGAAACTAACCGACGAGATAACCAGATACAACCTCAAACCAAGAAAACGCTAAGACTAAAACCAGTCCTTAGACTCGACAATGGACCAAAACTCAAGAACACAATACTGAATGAAATTTGTAAGGCTCAAAACTAAAGTTTGGTGATGGAAAAAAAATATTGCGGATACATGGTAGACGATGGGTAGATGAAATAAAATTGCAAAACTAAAATCCTCACTAGGTAACTGACGCTCTAATACCAACTGATGACGCTCTCTCTCATAGCCCGATCTTCTGGTGACGGGATAACTCTCGTTTGATCGAGTGCGACGTAACTACCAACCAGAACAAGTCCAAGACACCGTGGAATCGCTATACCACAAATGATATCGTACCAACCGTGACACGCGGTTGATGCTCCCTACAATGCAATTGAGAGAACACTGCAAAAACTAGATAAGATGCAATGTAAAATATGGCGAATATGTAATTAAGCACAAAAGAATAGTTGTGATTGAAGTAATAGATCTAATTGACCCGGCAAATCAACACACCAACTATTGTGGACCGAATCTATAGTCGCCGACTAATCGAGCGACTACTAGAGACAAGTTGAATAGCACTTGGCAAAATTCAATTAAACAAAACCCAAATATTTTTGAAGGTGTACAAAGCTATTATATATGAAAATAAAGCTAGGTTTAGGTGCTGCTTCGTGGAGGTGGAGGGAGACACTTCCGAGTTGAGCCTAGTCCATTACAAGGCCCAAGGCTCAAGTTCGGTTTCAGCAATAATATTATCTTGTTTTGATGATTCCTGCTGACTCGGGATGAATTTGGATAGGAGACTGGATGCGTGTGAAACATGACGAGATAAGCTTTCCAACAAGTCCAAGATCACCAAAATCGGAGTTGGCATGAAGGCGCTAGGTCTATTTGAGTTTGAAGTCAGTGTTGTCTCCGGAGGCTGAACTGGATTTTCGAGTTGTCATCGTAACTTGTGGAGTTATGCGCGTATCCTATAAAGTGGTATCCTCATCACTATCCGTGCAAATACTCAGGTCGACAGAGTTCCCGAGGCCTGCTCGTTCTGAGTACCCGTGCGCACACGAACTCAGAACCGGGGATTGCGAGAGCTGCGCAGGAATAGAAGTGAGAGGAGATTGTGCCATGGAAGAATCAGAGGAAGATGAACATAATATGTTCTCTATCCCGGAGGAGGGAGATAATGTTGCACGCGAAAGGAACGTTATGAGATTGATAGCGCTTTATGGTATCGTCCATTACTGGAGTAACATCACCATTCATGTCCATCAGTTATGCTTTTGCTCTTAAAAACCAAACGATAGGGAGCCAACGGTTGGGCCGGGAGCCAGCCAACCTTGTTTCGTCTCACGCACGCCTCGCCTCGCCTCGTGTGACAGTCCCACCACCACTTCAACCGCTCAACAGGTGCTCTTAATTAGCAGCCTATTTAAGTTTAGTTCTCTTCTCGTTGATTTCCATGATGATATTAATCCCTTAACATTAATTGTGGGCCCATATAATTTACTAGGATTAAATTGGGCCTACCCAATTTAATTCTAACAATTGTGTTTCACGATTCGTGCTCTAGTTCCTTGTAGTCACCAACTTAAGGAGGAGTGTGGGTAAGGAGGAGGAGGAGGGAGCAGGAGTGTGGGAGACCTGGCGGGCATTGCCGGCATGGTTTGCACCTTCCTGGTGGCAGCGGCGGAGGAAGCGGGAAAATCACGAAAGCAGTGTTGTGTGGCAAGGGTAAGTACGGGAAGCAGTGGGAACAAGTAAGGAGAAAGGGGAGCTAGGTTAAGTATGGTGTACCAATCTCAAAGCAGATCCAACGATCCAAAACCTCTCATGATTTGAGATGGAAATTTCTGTCACATGCCACATATAGGCAGTCCCATTTATTTATGTGTTTTGTAGCTTGGATTTTTAATGATATACCGGTGCTCCCGAATGTGATAGTCGAGAAAACTTGAAGATACGGAGCTGAAACATCAAAAGTTCCAGTTCTAACATCGAAGCTTTAAAGTTTGAAAGCTATTTTTAATAAAAAAAAAAGAATATAAAAGGTACGGATGATCGAGTCGAAGGGAGTTCCACACAAAACCTACGGTTTTCATGTAAATTCCAATTTGTCTCGATCTTAACAATCCAAATATTCTAATTGTTGTCTTGAAGTTTAATAAACACTCCATAATAATAAACTGGTTCAGAACTTCAGATATATAGTTCCCCTACCCCAAAAATTACACGTTTCTGCTGATGACGCCAGTTAGCAATTAAACAAAAAAATCTTTACCTACTTAAAAAGATTCGTAGTTTTCTATCGTCCCACCTGACATACATGTTTCTGTCATCCTACCTGACATACCATGCAACATCCCTCCCGTGCGATACCAATCGTGCCCGAGTCAGATTGCATGTGATAGCATCGAACTAGAAAATCATAAATCTAATCTAACTTGCCACTCATTCACTTGGGCGAGGCTGGCGACGGGCTCGGGCAAGGACCGCGCTCGAGCGAGGCTGGCAACGAGCGAGGGCAGCGGCAGGCGAGAGCGGTGGTGGCAGCGGGCGAGGGCAAGAGAGATTCCGCCAGCCAAGGCAATGATAGGGCCGGATCGGGCGTACCCTCCTCCTCCAGTGTGAATCGGGCCACCGCTTTGCCTCACAAGCACGCAGATCCACCGAAAGCGGCAATGAGAGGGGCGGATCCGGTGCCCCCTTCCCCTCCTGTGTGGATTTGTCGGCGCCGATGATGGGAGAACGAGGATAACGACGGCGGGCCCAGGCGATGGCGGCGTGTCCGGGCAAGTGCGGTGGCGGGCGAGAGTGGCGGCGGAGGCGAGCGGGAGCGAGAGAGATTCCGCCGGCGGTGGCGATGGGAGGGGAGGATCCAGTGCCCCCTCCCCCTCCAGCGTGAATCCAGCCATGGATCCATCGATGGCGGTGATGGGAGGAGCGGATCCAGTGCCCCCTTCCCCTCTCGTGTGGATCCACCATCGTTGGCGATGTGAGAACAAGGATGACGACGACAATGCGTCCAGGCAAGTGCGGCAGCGGTGGAAGGAGCGGATCCGGCGCCTCCTCCCCTTCCAGTACGAATCCGGCCACCGCTTTGTCCCCCACGCGCGCGGATCAACCGGCAGTGTTAATGGGAGGGGCGGATCCGGCGCTCCGTTCCCCTCCGGTGTGGATCCACTAGCGACGGCGATGGGAGAAGGAGAATGATAGCGGTGGCGGTGATGGGAGGACGAGAACGATGAAGGTAATGATGACAGCATCGACGACTTTTGGATTCTAGGATTAGGTCTCGGGGTTGGTTTTTCGGAATTTCTTTTTTTTTTGCTATTTTTCCATTTCACTGTCATATGGCTTAAGTGCAATTTTCGCATGCGGTTGCTCTACACACATGCAAAAATCCGATTTTCGTAGACACCAGGGTGCAGGTGGGTCACCCACCCACGTGCGAATTAGATTTTGTCCGTATGGAAAAATCGAATATGTAGTAGTGTAAACCCGTAACCTCTCCTGTCCAGAGAATCTCTCTTGTCTCATCCAACCTGCAAAAGGTTAATAGGAGTCGACACCATTTAGTTACTCCAGTGTAGGGGATTTGAAAGAGGCGAGATGTTCTACTATGCCTGGTTGATGGTTACCGGATAGAGCGGTGCTTATTGGTAGGAGGCCGATGAGTAGAAGAGGGGGCACTCGCCATCAAGTTTTTGTTGCACGCGGGACAATGAAATTGATCCCACCATTCTGGGCTCAATATGTTCGTCCTGTGAAGCCACAAATTTACGAGCACATGTGATGACAATTTGCACGGAGATTTTGTTGAGTGGTCATTAGTGCACCGTGCACGCCATTTGCTCCATGAATAAGCATAAACATCGCATCCTACCGGGACAATATTACATGTCCTACATAAAATAAATAACTTACGTAGCCATAGATATAGGAGTCTATAACGAATAATTTTATTTCAAGGTGGTATCAATATCTTTCTTATTATCATAAATCAAGTGGATTTAAAACAACAAATAATTAAATCTAAGTGCAGTGAGCGTTAATTCGTTCCACGACAATAGAAGAAGGTTCGATTCAGTGAAGTCTGGTGAATTTTTGCTCCCTAAAGATGGTAGTTGATGTGTCATCGCTTTTGACTCCTTATCCACTAAGACGTATGTATACAGTACGTAGAGTATGTATGTAAAATTAAATTGACTTCACCCGTTATAACGTATGGGCATATTTCCTAGTCGAACTAAAATATTGAATAGCCAAAACTAATACAATCAACTTTACAAAATTATGGGACCACACGGTACTTCGTGTTGACCAGCCGGCTCCCAGAATACGTTTTCCCTTCCTCCGTTTTATCATATTTCCTGTGCGTATTGACGGTCACATCATTTGTAAAAACTAGTACTAATAAAATTACCTGAACCTAGTGGGTTAGTCTGTTTTCCTATGCGCACTTGCATTGATAGTCTATTTTACTGTGATGGTTACCATTGCATTTTTCTTTTATATATTTTTGTTGGTATTGTTATATATAACTCTCCGCTTCGATAAAATCCGGTGCTGATGATGGTTTTTTAGAAAAAAAACAAGTTCACGCTATATACATACTTTACCCGATACTGATAAGAAGATATCAGTATCGGGTCTTACCATTTGGAGCATAATGATTGTACTTTTGACTGGAAATAGCATTAGTGTCCAATCTTTTGAATATCCGGCATTGATGAGCCTAATTATATTAGTGCTTTTCGGATATATTAAATTAACCTTTTCATTTGAACTCGAATTGTGATAAAGTTTATATAAAAATTGTAGCTCTTGATGATAAGATCTATGATTTTGTAGTTAACAAGCTTTTCATTTGAGTTCTTTTATGTACTCGAATTCATGATTCAAACCTTTTCATCTGATGCTAATTAAGAACCGGCGCTGATATCATTTTATATAGTGGTGTGATATTTGATTTGTGAAGATATTGTTTTCTTCAACGTTTTGCTTTCTGCTTTGATGGGCTATGTGTAGCTAATTCGATCTATTTTCGCTCGCTCACTTGATACTGTAACAATGCTCCAATTTTTTTTCATTTGACGTGTTGAGTTGTTATCTTTTGGGGTAGGGGGTGTCTAACACTGCCAGTGCCGGTCCATGTGTGCCTAACACTCCGATAAAAGTTGGTGCAGTTGAAGGTAAAACCTGCTGTAATAATCGACAAAAGTCGTGCACATCAGCACATGTGGGGAAAGTATTTTCAGTTGGAATTTAGTATATGGGCTAAGACCTATATGAAAAGATTAATTCTTTGAAAAACCACAGAAGCCACCTCATGGGATGGTATGTATGGGCAGTTTAGGATCACCTTACCTATTTTAAGGGAAGGAGATCTCCTTATAAGGGAGGATGCTCCTAACCACTTAAGACATAGATTAAGAGGAACACGCGCGCTCGCTCGCCTGGTGCGCGTACACGACATTTGCGTGAATGGTCCATCAAAATTGGTGACCTTTTGCAGTTTTGTTTTGCTGCAAAAATTCAAATCCCGTGCGTGGAGCGGCGTGGAGTCCGGATAAGTTACACGCGACTTATCCGGTTTGGTTTTACGGAGTGGAGAACGTCCAAGCGACCTGATCAAGCATCCTGATATCTCTATATAAATGCAGCCGCCGCCTCCACGCAACATACACGAAATCAATCTAGGATTTGCCTCCTCCTCTGTACTGCCCCATCACTCGTAGTCTATTCTGTCCCGCTCACCAGCGTGCAACAGCGATTGGGAGATCAGGTCTCCGAAACCTTCACCTTCGATGTCCTGCACTGGGAGAAGACGGCAATAAGGTTTTTGGGAAGAGCTTCGCGCGACTGCTTGTTGCTCTTCCACGACGGCTCGTCTTCCACATCGCTCTGGTGCATGCCGTCGTCAACATCCGGTACCGCGAGTCCTTCCAGCTGTGCAACCGACCATCGAAGGTCCTTGGTACGCATTCACTATGTTTTGTTTATTTGATTTGTTCATGCTTTACTGCCTAGTTAAACAACTCTAATCGATAAATAAGTCCCTTAGGCGGACTCTTACCGAAAATATCTATAAGGAATTTACATAAAATCCTAATTATTAGATACAATTGCCTGTCTTGGACTCTATCCTTGTCTGACAATATCATCTTAGCCCTTCTTCTGAATCCGACATTGATCACATAAACAATTTAACCAATATCGGTTGTATCGGCTAACCATGTTGAACTCGGTATCGGCCGATACAGACTTCCAACCGATGCGCACTCTGTTTCCGAGAATTCCGCATATCTTCAAATCCTTTTCGAATTGGATCATGTTTCCGATTCTCATGTTTACCAAATTCCATCATCAACACATGCCCTCCAATTCCAAAGTATTATATAATGCAATGGAATTATCTTGTCAATCCCGTAAGAATCTAGGGTTATCTCTCCTGATCGTTACGCACCTACTTTCATAAATAGCAACCACCTTTCCAGAAATTTCACGGCGTTAACCCCGCTTTCACCGCTCAAGCTAAAAAACTTTCCTCACCGAGCTCCGGTGTTAACCCCGCTTTCACCGCTCAAGCTAAAAAACTTTCCTCACCGAGCTCCGACGATCTTCTCGACCCTTCCAACAGCTCTGCAATACTCCAGCGATTCCTTCATCTCTTGTGATAATTCTCTTACTCGATGGCGACAATCGTAGATGTCCCAGGAAATCTTCCCATCATTCTCATCTCTGCTCATATCGGCCACATCTCTCCCTCATCGAATTTCACTTTCCTTAACCTATTTTGATTGATTGGATTCTCTTTTCTATACCTTTACAACACTTGAGAAACCAGATTGCTATCCCGATCTCTGAAGAACCATCCCACTATTTCCTTGGGCCGATGGGCAACGAAGACCCAACCTCCTTCATTAACGCTAAAACCAATCGTATTCCATTCAGGGAAACCAAGCCAAATTCGGCTCACTGGCCAAACATCTTCAGATCCTAGCCATCTTTTGTGGATGGAAGAAAAACATGGTACAAACAGATAGCAGCAAGCAAGCAAGTCCACTGGGATGAAGTAGGTATCTCTCAATGCCTCTCTTTCTCTAGCCGATACAAAGAAGGATGAACCCATAATATCGGCTGCATCTTACTTCTGGTCAGATACACTCAACGCCTTTTTATTTATCCATGGACCCATGACCCCCATCCTGTTAGACATTCAAATGCTGATAGGTTTAGACATTACTTCATCGGCTAATCTTATTAGTCTGAAGATAAAATGTGAGCACAAATTCAAGACTAAGAACATTGGAGGTTGGTCAGGATACATAACTGATAACATGTGCACTGGTCCTGTTTCTCCTGCGAACATGTTGCCTTTTTGATGATGTGGATGGACAAATTTCTTTTTTTGTAGTTCAACTTGTGGTCCAACCACCAACTGGCAACACCTGTCTAAGGCTATAGTATCCAAGAAAACACTCCCTTTGGGCAAGTATATTCTGGGAGCAGTATACCAAACTATGAGTCAGACATCGGTCAAATTGCTTCTGAACACATCGGCCAATTATGGAGGTCCTTGGTGGTTCATTCAGATATGGTTAAATTTGTACACAATCAAAGTTGCTAACAAGACTCCATTGAGCGAATCAAAATTCACATTCTTAGCCGATATCGATGATGATGAAGCAACACGCCGATGCATGTCATTTGGAGAAACAATTTCAACCTACCCTGGATCAGGAGCATCGGCTAAATCATTCTGTGAATGGTTCAATGACTTTTACAACGGCTTCTCTCACGAATCCCGGGTCTGGTTTCCATATGAATATTTTATTGAGTATGAACTGCCAACAGATCTCAGATTGGACGAATTAAACAATGATGACTTCCCAGGGATGAGAGAAATATTTGTATCGGCCATATCTCCATGCATACTCCCTACTGATGTTTCCCAAGGCCAATACATCCAAACTTCTTATGAATTTTATCATCCTATAATTGCAACCAGGCAGCTTAGTATGGGACAATTACCCATCGGCTTATATTTCACAAAAAAAAATCCAAACAAGGGGTATTGTTCCATCATATCTCATAATGGACAGGATCTTAAATCTTGAGAATCCTCCTTTGGGTTCTATCGGCCAAATCACCTTGATCAGGAAAAGAAGTCAGTTATTTGATAAATGGTGGGGTGAATGGAAAACTCACCTTTTCCTTAACCAATCAGTCGATTTCTACTTGACTATCATAGATCCTACAATCAGCCCTCAGGTAGAATCGCAACCACGAAATCTCTTTCATTTTCTAAATACTATTATGCACTTTTAACATCTTCCAAAACATATTGCAGGCTGGCAACTATCCTCCCCCAACCAAAAGAAAAAGTGGCAAGGACATTCATTATGCACCAGCCAAAATATCATCAGGCAGAGACCTAGCACTTTCTGCTATCGGCTTCAATGCACCTGCCATCAAAGATTTGCTTCAAGGCCAAATTAGGCAACCGATCACTACCATAGGCAAACGCAAAAGGACTAAGAAAGCCGCTGCCAAGCCTATTGTGGCCAAGAAGAAAATTCCTGTCAAGAAGCAAAAATCTTCAGCTGGTGATCTTCCTCCCGTTGATCCTGATGTAGAAGAATATCTCAAGGAAGCACATATGGAAGAAAAAGTTGATGAGGGCGCTGCACAGATCAGTGAAGCCAAACAAGCTGCTAGCCCAAGATCACAAGCCAATACACCTCCAGCCGATCCATTAAGCCCGACCAAAACTCCAAGCCCACCTAGACGCCGTCCTCGCAAAGTTCAGGTACTCATTCCTTCAACTTTTCCTTTTTACTTTATCAATACTCCTCTAATATTTAACAATACCATAGCCTTCTCGAGCTTCATCACCTCCTCATCAGCCAGCTTCAAGTGAACACACACCATCGGCTGTAGGTAACCATCATATAGAAGAAACGATTGTCATAATCCTAGTTCCTCCAGTCCCCGTAAGAACATATCCAACTACCTCTTATATCGGCCATACTTGAATTTATTACTTTTGACAATTTCCCCTTGCAGACCTTAGCAGATATGTTTTCCTTTGACATAAGGCAATTCTTAGATGAAGAAGAGGAAGACATAACTAGCAAAACTAACCTCTAGTGCCTAATGAATTAAGAGCAAGGCTGGCCGATATTGCTGACCGGTTAGGAGCTTCACTGGATACCTTGGTTACAGACTGTAGCACAATCAGATCAAGATTCCAAGAAATCCAATACCAACTCCCAGAAAATCTCATTGATGCTATATCTCCTGCAGTATTCCTTGAGCAACATAAATTCAAGCTTGAGAGGGAAAAGCAAAGACTTGCAGAACGGCTAGAGCGCACAGCTCTTGAAGCGACAATTCAAACCAGCCGACAACAAGTTAATGAAGAAAAATCCAAGTTGGACAAACTATCGGCTGGCCCAGAATCAACTCGGCAAGAATTAGACAGATTAAAGCAAGAGGTATCTGAACTCTTATTTCAATTAAGACAATGCCGAGTGAAAATTTCTAAAGCAGAAAAGAAATTAGCCGATCTTCCTCAGGCAATTGAAGATCAGAAGTCCAAACATAAATCTTCAATCAAACACTTGGCTTCCCTCAGCAAATCATTCAAACCAATCCCAGGGACTGATGCTGCAGATGCTCGGATTATAGATGAAGTAGAGCAAATTCACCTACGTGCGATCTCAGCAATCCAAAATTACTTGGGTTAATGTAACAAACCAGTTTATTTAACAACTACTTTTGCTGTAATATATCCATATCGACCATGGAGCCAATTGACCATGCTCTTAATCTATGTTAAAATTTGCTTTTCAAACCGCAACTTTTAAAATCGCAACTTTAAATCTCAATTTTATCCTCCATGCCCCCTAAGGGCGATAATCCATATCGGCCATCTAAAAGTGATGCAATTGTCATCGGCTATGAACCATGTATCGACACAACACAGCCGATTATGAACCAATCCAAACACTTGGGTAATATTTCTTCAAATACTTTTCGTTTAGAGCCCGTCCAAAAACTTCTCCATCAAGTCCTTTCAACATGTATGCTCCTTTGGAAACATACTTATGAATCCGAAAAGGTCCTTTCCAATTTGGTGACCATTTACCAAATTTATTATCTCTTGTTCCTATCAGCAACACCAACTTCCACACAAGCTCTTCTTCCTCAAAAGATTTTGGTCCAACCTTTTATTATAATATCTGGCAACCCTTTCCTTATCTCGTTTAACATTCTCTAAAGCACGTGTCGGGAGGTAAAACTCCTCTAGCAGGGAACCGTGTGGTCCCCTTTTTTGTTCAGACCAGGGGCACAGGTGAGATCTCGAGGGACGAAGAAAGGTAAGCTTTGAAGGGGTCGGGCCCCTCGGGGATGAAGAAGACACGCCGAGTTTATACAAGTTCAGACCGCCATGGAGGCGTAATACCCTACTCCTGTATGTGTGGTTGATATGTGTTTGATATGTGGGAGAATACAAGCACTGGTTCTCTCTTCTTTGGCGTTGTCCAGAAAAAGGAACCAACCAAAGACCTTCTCTCCCTCAGCCAGGACCTCCTTTTATATCTCAAGGGGTTACCACACAGGCCTCAGACTTAGGTTCGAGGGAAAGAGAAAATGGAAAGTGCTACAGATACGAAGATGTGGGCACCATCCTTTTCAACGTGCCAGGACGTGCACGTCCCCCGTAGTACGCCTTCAGCCGTCATTCCGATTGACCGAGCGGACCCCCGGTCATTCTTCCCTTTAAATGCTGAAGACTTCCGGCCTCCTGGGCCCTCCAAGGGGCGGTGCAGCACCGAAGCACCGAAGGAGAAAGGGATCGGTCAAACCCTAAGGACGGGCAAAAGGCCCGCATTAAATGCGACGGGAAGGGGCATGTGCCGGGCACACCTTACACCGGTAGGTGCGTGCGCACAGCGTGCGCCGTCACATCCGCCATCACACCTCTCATGTCAGCCCACGCAACCCTCTAGCACACTCGCCTACCGCATTGAATGCGGTAGGTGGGCGCTGGCGACAGCCACCCAGCCGACGCACGTGGGGCTGATCATGGGAGGGGAGCTCGAGGCAGCCCGACCCCCGCGCGGGAGGAGGGCTCGGGCGGCCCGACCTCCCCGAGGGAGGCAGCTGCCGCTCCACGCATGGCCCGACCCCCCTCGGGGCATGCCACGCGTACACGAGGTGGCCTCCTCCCTTTACTCGCGATACCCCCGGGCCCATATCACCGATAGCACGCAATCTGGATTGAACCAACTCTCTTCTGACTCATCGATCATCAAATTATGATAATCATCAGGTGTCGATTCATATTGCAAAGAAATTCTCCTTGAGCCGATGTTAGTCTCTCATGGTAAAATAGCTTCATGTTCATAAACCAACTGATATGGTGGAACTTGTATAGCACCATAACAAGCCATCCGATAGACCACAATGTTTCAGCTAATATGGTATGCCACTTTTTTGGATACTCAGCAATCTTTCTCTTAACCAACTTGATCAAACTCTTATTAGATGCCTCAGCCTGCCCATTAGCTTGTGCATAATATGGTGAAGAATTCAACAATTTAATCCCCATGCTATCAGCAAACTGAACAAACTCATCGGGCACAAAGATAAACCCCTTATCAGTTGTCATCGTATGTGGCAAACCAAATCTATATATAATATGCTATTTAACAAACTCACTTGCATCTCTAGTATCAACCTTCTTGAGAGGAATAGCTTCAACCCACTTGGTAAAGTAATCAGTAGCTACCAATATAAACTTATGGTCTTTACTCGATGGTGGATTGATCTGGTCGATCATATCAATTCCCCAACCTCTAAACAGCCATGGCTTGATAATTGGATTCATAACCGATGCTGGTGTTCTTTGAATTGCTCCAAACATCTGACAATCTTGACACCCTTCATAGTATCTAAAACAATCTTTCAGCATTGTTGGCCAAAAATAACCAACCCTCCTAATCAGTCACTTCATCTTATGAGCCGATTGATGAGTGTCACATATCCCCTCATGCACTTCACACATGACAACATTTGCCTCTTCTAGATTTAAACATTTTAACAGAACTCCATCAATAATCCGATGATACAAATTATCGTCTAATAAAACATATTTGAGAGTTTTAAACTTCAATTTCCTATATACCAATCTAGAGGGATCCTTAAAATACTCAATTATCTCAAACCTCCAATCATCGGCTTGTAGATATGCAACTTCTACCTCCACATCTTTTAACATCGGCTTATACCCCGATGCACCCTGAGCTAAATCATTAGCCTTAGCATTTTGTTCCCGAGGAATATGCTTCAAAGTAACTACGACCCTGAAAATTTTCATCAACTCTTGACACTTCCCATTGTAAACCATCAAGATATCATTCTTACACTCATATTCTCCAGATAATTGATTAATCACCAATAGTGAATCACCTGTGATCTCAACAGCATCGGCTTCAACCTCTTAATAATTGTAAACCTTTCAAAACCGCCTTATACTCAGCCTGATTGTTAGTAGAATAAGGTTTGATAGAAAAAACAAACTGAAAAATTGCCCCTTAGGCGATATGATCACTAAGTCGATATAACATCCATGAGTGTAAACTGATCCATAAAAAAATAATATCAAAAACATAATCTCGACATGATTTACCGAATTATCCTGATGTTCAACTATGAAATCAACTATTACCTACCTCTTAACTAACTTAACCGATTCATACCTCAGCTCCGGCGGCATTGGCTACGCACCATATGCTCAGCGTCACCGCGGAGAACACATTGGCCGATTGGCGTCACCACCATGAGACTCGCCGGCGTGGCTCATCAGCAGGTTGCGCACCTGGTTTTTCTAGGAATAAATTTTGAAAATATTAGGGTTTTTCATCGGTTTTCCGAGAATAAACGGATTAGCGGTGGAATTGCGGTATTAGACGTGCGTCGCTGTTTGAAAGCGCGAGAGCGCGATATCGCATAACCCGCGCGCGAAAGCGGCGGTGATTTCGCTAATTGAGAGAGATGGCATCGCTCTCACGCTCGCATAGCGCGATACCGAAGCGGTATCGCACCCATCACGCCGGCCGTCCAACGCCGCCTGACGCACGCGGGGCCATGAGCCGCTATCGCGCTTTCAAGGGGCGATAGCGCATGCGCTGTCGCTGTCGGCTTGCGCGAGACCGAATGGGTGGCACACGGGGCGGTCTCGCTGTTTGAGAAAGCGATAGCGCGATGCTATCGCGCTTTCCTAGCGCGAGACCGGCTTCGGTGTCGCTATTTGACAGTGCGATACCGTGAGCTTATATTTCATGTGACCCGCTAATTTGCTCGCTAATTTTCAGTTATCGCTAATATTTTATGTCGCAGTTGCTACGTACTCCCTCCGTCCCATGAAAAAACCAACCTAGTATTACATGTGACACATCGCAGTACTAGATTTATTTTTTCCGGGACCGAGGGAGTTGAAAGTATAATTTTTTATCATGTGTGCAACATATATAAACATAAATGAACATAAGAAATACGTATATATTGAAAATAGATAAAGAATGTGTTTGTGGCTACGAGAAGAAAAATAAATATCTTGGAATTTTCAAAATAATGATGTTAGTTACAGATACAGATAGGAAAGAAACAACATACGAATTTAGAATGTAGGAAAAATATATAAAGGATTAGAGAGATAATTCGGATCAATTTTTACTAAGTTGACGAAGAATATGAATTTAGAAAATGTCATATTCACATAGAAAACCACCTTTGCATATTCATATACTCGGTCTTGTGTCAAGAACCGGGTAGCGATTTAATGAACTTCCCAGTTCTTGCCACAAGACCGGGTCTAAGAATATGCAATACCGAGTTTATGAATTTGCAGTAGTAGGTCATATTCACAAACGGATGCCTCCTTTTGGAAAAAGAGTGGGTGTAAGAATGTATTCAAAAAATCACATTTGTATATTCGCAGACTCGATCTTGTGGCAGGAACCGTGTTGAGAGTGAACGAACAACGTAGAGCGAGTTCACTAACTACCCAGTTCCTACCACAAGATCGGGCCTAAGAATATGCAAAACCCCCTTTGCTCAGAAGCGATGAGATGTAGTTAGTGCGCTACGTTTGGTTTGTATTTATAGTGGATTGCAAGAAGATGCAGTGATAATAATTAGGAAAGGACGACCGCGCGTCAGACTATTTCACTCGTGAAGTGAATAATTAGAAAGGGACAATGTCACATGCCCGCACCAGCTGTCTAACTGTTTGAATTGATAATTACTACACGACGAAATAGCTTTCGGCGGGTGGAATCTTGCGGGGTTTAATTACGAATGATTGAATCCCGCACACTGTCCGTGATTGGAAATATAGTATGTAAAAAGGAATTGCAGGTGTATGATTGCATTTCACATATGATTGCATGGACCGCCATTTTAGGTGCGTAAAAGTAGGAGAGTATGTTAAAAGTAAAAGTAATATCCAATTTGAACCGCTTGATTAGCATCGAGACTGCACTATTAATTTAGTACTACTCACTATTATTTTTGGTAGTGCTCGTAAGAATAATTAGTATGCAACCAAAAATCATATGCGTCAACTGCGTAAAAAAAGGCCGTACAAATATGAAGAAGTTTACGAACTACATAACAACGTACATAACACGAAGATTAACCAGTAGAAATAAATAATGTGGGCGAATAGTAATATAAAGCTACAATCATGAGAAGGTTCAGACAGGGTGACCATGAAGACATGAAGACATAATAATAACTTCTACTCTTCATCATGCTCAGTCATAGTTCTAGATGTGTCACCTCGCTTACTTGTTGTTTTTTCCTTCGTCCGGCAGCATGTCGAGGCCCTGAGAGTGACAGACGAGTTGGCTCATGGCGCTCACGGTTAGATCTACGCAGGTCATGGATGTTTCCTTGAAAATCGCCATCGTCTGGTTGTGTGGGCTGCGTCATCTGCGGCGCATCATCAGTTTGCGAAGCCCGAAGCTCATTGGGTATTGATGACGACCCTCCACCGAAGCTGGACATGTCGCCGTACGATGAAGCGTACGGCCTAAACCCTGTCATTATTTCAGGGCGAAATGACCCTACACAAGCAATGTACATATCAATGAATTTATCGAAGCTGGAGCAAAGAACAGTTTCACAAAAGTAATCCAAACCTGTTGACGGTGCTTGCATATATGGAATTTCATTACGATGAGAGGGATATTGACCAAATAGCCAATCACCTTGTTGCAACAAGTCGATATAACCCTGTACTCCAGGCCCGAACGACGTGCCTTGCATCCATGTAAAAATTCACGGAGTTAGTATCGTTTGTTGAAGTGGGAGTCATGTAAGGCAGGAATGTGCCATCGATATGTGCAGGTTCATAATGATGTTTGTGCGTACCACCGTAATCAATGGACTGTCCTTGCCATGGGTTGGTGCCATATGTAGGTGCTTGCAGTGGAACCAACTGAGTAGGCCCTGTTCATTATAGCAGGTAATAAATAGTTCATAAGTCTCATACACATGAAAAATGAACAATTTGAAATAATAAACATAAATAATTAGATGTAAGAGGTGACTGACCGCCTAACAACGTAAACCCCCCTTGACCGAAAAATTCTGCGTCCACTCGCGGTATGGTAGGGAAACCTTGGCTAGTCCCTGCATACGCAATTCATTAACAACAAGATAAATTTCCAGCTGAAATGTGCGTGACAATATGGTACTGAATGTACACGGACCTGCAAATGGTGCAAATCCCCCTTGCCAGTGCGAGGTTAGCACATCAGGCATCATTTGAGGAATCATATGGGGCCTAGGATGAGGCATCTGAGGCACGGGACGGACCATTCGCGTTCCCTCTGTCATCAATTGGAAAACATCATTTAGTCAATTCGCATGAACCATCGGAAAAATAAATAGGTTCATTTATGACATTTTTCGTAGAAGCGAATGCTGCAAACCCACCCTGCAGTTGAGAGGTGATGGGCGCAGAGCTATGTGGGGGGCCCGTTCCGGTTGTGCTGCGAACAAATGAATTACGAAATTTATATAACCAGGATATTTTGTCATTGTGTAATAACGTATTTTACCTTGCGTAGGATCGAACCCTCCTAGGCGCGCCGACATTTGAGTGATTTCTGGGATAGTCGGAATAGTTGGTGCCTCACGAACCGAAGTTGACCTTACTGCAGCACGAGCATCAGTGGATCGTCGCGCGAAGGCTGAAGGACGGGCTGAGGTGGAAGGCCGGCAAGAGGTGGAAGGACTCTCCGGCATTTGCTCGAACGTCCTTCTTGATGTTGCCGTAGTATAGACGTCCGAGGAATGTCAGCACGACGCGAGCCGCATGGTTCGCTTACCTTTTCTACGGAGGGAGTCGACCGCGGCCATGACTTCCTGGTTGGTACCTGCGATACCATCTCTAAGCTTCTCCCACAAAGTTTTCGCCTCCCTTACTAATTCCCCTGCAATGTCGGTCTGTATGGAACCGAGCAACGGTGTTAGAAATTGGAACCCCCTGTGTAAGGACAAACCGATGGTACAAAACATTTAAATGCGAGTAGTACCGTCAAGTGAGCGGGCGGTGCGTGCTGCATATCATATGTTTGGTCAACATTCGGTGGAGCTCGCTCGTCGGGATCCTCGGGTGCAAGCAGCCGGATGCGAGTCTGCGATGAGTACCACGCCATGTATTGCTCGTAAGTGCTGTGGTCGTATGCCCTTGTCTTGTGGATGACATCATTCAATGCTTGCGACCACGCCTCTATCCAGGGGGTCATCCTTAAGTGCATGGATCGACGATACTTGTTGTCAGCTTGCCTCTTTTGCCTGAAACAAAATACAACATCTAGATGTTAACTACATCTCGCATTGTTTGGGAGCACATATATTTTAACGATGTCAAATAACAACATACGTGTGCATATCTAGTGGAAGGCGAAGTCCAGTAGGCACTGGGACTTGTTGGTACAGCCCCATCTGACGCATTACCCTCTGAACATTGTACCCCTCGACAAATATGTCGTACACCAGCATTTTTCGTGTCATCCAGTATGCTTCATCGCGGTAGCATAAGATGCTGACTCCATTTGGTGCACGCAAATTGGCCTCTTCGTTTGTGTACGGCGTCCACCGAACTTCGTTTTCCCTAAGGCTTTCGAACGCCTCGGTGAAGTACTCGTACACATTGTGCACCTGGATTCTCCCCCACTGTGGCAGCACGATCAGAGAAAAATATTTAGTTATTTCTATCATTCAATTGATATAAATATTTCTTTAATGCAACCGTACGTACCGGTCCTTGGCACCAGCCAGTACCGAAGGTAGGACGATCGTCAACTGCGTCAGTGTAATCGTCCTGCTGGGCAACGGGCACGCTCATGTATGGGCGTCCGAACGAGAAGTGCTCGTACGACCACAACTTGACCAAAAGTGGACACCCCGAGAAAGTCACCTCCTTCTGTGCGGTCTTCAGACAAGCGTCGCACAATCCACGGTACGTGGCTGCGAGGACGGCTGATCCCCAGCTGAACTGTGCAGACGGCCCTACATTACCTTCAGCAATTTGCCTAGCAAGGGGGATAAGCCTGGCGTCCACACTGTTCCCGTGCGAGCCGGTGAACATCACCCAACCAAACAGCCAAAGTAGATAGGCCTCAAGGTACAACGTCAGTTGGTACTCCTGAACATCGTCGGGCATATATTGCACCTAACAAAAATAACAATGTGCTGTGAGACATTTGAATGTGTACGGATTATGCCTTAATTAACTGAAAATATTCAATTACCTCGAACTGTGACAACCACCGCAATGTGGGGCCATGAGTTTCCTTTTCAGAGAAAAATATCCTGTCCTCGGTATCGTCTGTATCACCGGTAGAGTAACGTGGCAAGATACATGCATACCGTGATACAATATCATCCCGCCAATCTTCCGGAGGGTCCGGAAGCACAATTGCCTGGCCAGCTATGGGCAACCCCATGAGCATAGACACATCCTGCAAAGTTATGGTCATTTCTCCGCAAGGTAGATGGAATGTATGTGTCTCTGGCCTCCACCTATCACACAGTGCCATAAGAAGGGACTTGTCGATAAACTGTCGTCGCTAGCTATGTGCCCCCATCTGTTTTTGTTTAGGTTCTCTAGCATCGAAATACATCCTAGCCTGCGTCATCTGAACGAAGGTAAGAAGACCTGCAGCTGACAACCTGTGATGAAATTTATTACACACAATGCGGTATGTGAAAGTACGATAACAATTTGTTGTGAACTTGAACCATTATGTACCTCGGCTTCCATCGTGGATCAATACCCCACCATCCGGCTGTACGCGGTATCAGTACAGGAAGAGTAGAACAAGAATTTCCATCAGATATCTTCTTTGCACGATGTCGTGCATCGATATCTTTGCTAAGCAACGGGTAAGGCCACTCCTCTTCCATATCTGGACGATCATTGTGAGCAAGGGTAAATTAGAAATTTCATCAAGTGCATGTACGGAAAAATACATAATGCATGAACGCAAGGAATAAAATTTTCTCAGAGTACGATTACAAACTCGAGCACACCTTAGGAAATAGGTTTACAAACGTTACAAACCAATTAACACCTTACAATAATTAATCTCAACATTACCAGAATAAAGTAAATATTACACGTACTTATTGACTGTACGATTACAACCCTATTGAACTACAACGTAGTGCAACACTCATATCAGGACCGAACATACATAACCAGGTAGTGTACATCATAACTACTGCAGGTTTCCATCACGTCTATCGGGAGCCCCCTGAGAGCCCCTCCTATTCCTCCTCGCACGTTGTTGTCTAGGTTCCATGCTAGAAGATGTGCCCTCCTTGTTGTTCTTGCAATCTTTAGTGCGGTGCCCGTACTGAAGACAGTCCTCACATCGCCGCACAGGCCCTGCCGCTTCGGATGCATCCATATCATTTCGTAAGCGTCGTGTTTGTCTTCTACCCTTACCAGCCTTCAAGAGATCCAAGTCTGGCACATAGATCCTGTTATCACCCCCACTTTCAACTAGGTGTTGGAGGGACCTCCACCCGAGGATCTCACCACTCCATGCGTTAAGCACTCTATCTTTTAGGTAGAACGTCGACACATACGATGTTGAATCAAGCTTAATTTTAGCGCACGCAGCCAGGACATGGCTGCATGGCACATGCAGAAGCTTCGGCTTATTGCAAGAGCACGAACATGTGTTATCAGATTCGTGCCCTAGAGTAACTTCATGAGTCATGACTCCGGTAGAAGATCCAACACCCCCTTTAGTGTGGCATGTGACTTCCCACCTTCGTCTGACGTTACCAGTGGTAATGACCGTGTGAAATCTTGCCTTGTTAGCCTTCTCTTGGAGGTACTCTGCCATCTTTTTGCAGAAAGGTGTCTGTGCGTTACACATTTGTTGCAACGCCGCTGCCCGCCTCGTCCTCATCCACTTCGTTGTCCTGTGCATAATGCCTTCAACAATAGCAGTTAAAGGTAAAGGCCTTAATTTGCGAAGAACCGCATTGTACGCCTCTGCAAGGTTAGTGGTCATTATGCCATGCCTAGCCCCATTAGTATCATGCAGAAGTGCCCACTTATCTTGCGGCTCGCACTCAATCCAATGGGTGAAACATTTGATATTCTGTGATGACCTACGCTTCTTTCCAGTTGATGGAATAAGACCATCCATTGGTTCCAGGGCCTGGGGGACATGTACATCTTGCGGGTTGTTGTTGCTCTGCTTTGACCGGATGTGTGTCCTAGTCCCTTCGTCAAGTTGTTTCCAAAGCTCGTCGAACTTTGTAGACTGATTTGCCTTGCACAACCGCTTGAACATGTTCATTAGCTTGCGACTGTGGAATTGCTTGAAAAAATTGGCTCCCATGTGCCTCATGCACCAACGGCTATGCATGTCAGGCCAGTAGTACGCACCGCAAGCATCCTCCTGCAGCTCCTTGATTGCCTTCAACAGACCGGCATTCCGGTCATGGATGATGCAAATCGAAGTGCGATTTTGCACCACTCCCCACTTTAGGTGTTGTAAAAACCACAACCAGCTTTCGTAGTTCTCGCTTTCAACAAAAGCGAAAGCTACCGGAATTATCTGGTTGTTCGCATCCGCTCCAACGGCCGTTAATAACTGGCCTTGGTACTTCCCTGTTAGGAAAGTACCGTCGACGCACAGCACCGGCCTCGAGCATTGGAACGCATGAATGCATGCTCCGAATGCGAAGAATGCCCGCTGCATGACAAGTTAATTGGGAGGCCGAACTGACTCCCGATCCTGCACAGCAACATAGGTCCCAGGGTTCCTGCTCTTCAGAATGTGAAGCATCTGTGGCAGTGTGTCATACGCTTCTTCAAATGTCCCATATCTTTTCTCCATGGCCTTCTGCTTCGCCCTCCAAGCCTTGTGGTAACTAATTGTGTACCGTTCACCTTTCTCCACCAGTTTTATTATGTGCCGCACAGGCAGGTCATCACCCTCAATAATTTCCTTGTAGTACTTGTTTGCGACGTATGTTGCGGTCAGGTTGCGGTGGGACTCCTTAGTGTTCCGAAGCAGGCACGAGTGCTCATGCAGTTTAGACACGATCCAGTAAGACTCGTACTTCGGCACGTGACCATGAATACGGAAGGTGCAACCTTCCGTCTCACAGACGCCCGTGTACTCACTCTTGGTAGACCTGACAACCCTGAACTGCCTTTGCATCTGGAATGACCATGACTTCACTGCGTCTTGCAAACCAGTTTTGTCACGAAACATTGCGCCCAGATTTATTTGGCCATCCCCGTAGAACCATATTGAATCATGACAAGTGTTTTCTGCAATATAACCAGGGTCTTCAAGGTTCCACGAAGCAGGCGTAGGTACTTCCTCAACCTCTTGGTCATCTTCGTCATCATTCCCTTCAGCCGTGAGGTTTTCCTCATCTTCGAGTGCTTGTCGGTCCACCCTCTCAATTTCTTCAACAATAGCAGGTATCTCCTCCCCTTCATCGGCTTCACCAGTAGGATGGCGGTTGTCCACATCATCTGCTTGTATGGATAGATTTTGAATGTCAGGACCAACATCACCACCACGATGGAGAGGCACAACTTCATCTTCTTCGTGCGAACTAGATCCCAACTCCCCCCGGTTGCTGGATTGGCCCACCGCGCTCTCCGTGGGGACTCTTCCTTCACATGCCTGCACCAGCATGACAAATTCATATCCCCGTCTCCTACAGCCAGTGAGCCAATCCTGCCAGGCCTTACTCCGTGTCACATTTTTTAACTCCCATCTTATGTTGTTGGCCGATCGGCTCCACATAACCCTCACGTTAACACTATGTACACCCAGATCTAAAGAAAATGTGCAGGTTAACCAGTACCAAACTTCGGGCATGGTAAGGGTGTCTGGATTTGGATGGTACAGTGTGCATTGCCTAAAGTTGTTCAGATCGACACCACTTTCATTTTCCGTAATTTCACCTTCACCGAAATACACTCTAAATGCTGACATCCCTGCCATTGCAGACAACACCGACTACTCCGTAAGGAAGTCTTACAGAACAAACGTGTGGTTTTCACGACTAAAATTAGTTCACACGTATACTTTTTCGTTACAAAAATTGTAGTAATAAAGTAATTTATATTTCCAAATTTTTTAAAAAAATCATGTGCTTGTTACAATAGAAATAAATAATTACATAACCATAAATTATTTACTTACCAATGGACCCTAATAAATTATTTATATTGTTACTACAACTTCTATTAAACTTTACAAATAAACACATGACAATAAAATTAATACATAATAATTAACACGGTAGTAATAACAGATATTGCAATTAATTTAGGTATAAGAGCATGTAATACTTACAGAACACAACCATATCATACTGTACATAATTATGATGACAAAATATTTACCTGCGTTTATCAGATCGCGCCTACTCCTTTTTAACCAGCTTGCTCGTGTAGAATTTGCGGAATCAAGTTTAGTACTACTCCTTTTTCACGAGCTATATCATATAACAATTGCTCCGTCAATGTTTTTACACTGCATAATCCACATGTACAGATACAATTAATTATACAGAATTAGTTGCACCGACATAAGTTTATTTAACTGCTCTTTCATTTTGATACCAAATTAGTTACGAACTGTCTCTTACTTACAGTAACAATTTACTACATATTCCATTACAGTACCGTACCTTATTGTCCTGTCTTATCTTTTTCAACCAAAATGCTCATATAAAATTCCCGTTACTATATGAAACCTTATATATGTGTCCTACAAATAGCACTATATGCTATTTCAGTTTTTTTCCTTTCTTACATATAATATTGGCCGTATATATAAAATTAAACATCACATTAACTACTGATTAATTATAACTTATAACTACTACTACGTACAAATTATTTGCAACTTCTATTAAACTTTTATAGCTTAATAATTAATTACGTCCACCTATTTTTTAACCATAATCACCTCTATTACCTTTCTACATTTCTATTTTTACATGAGACCTAACAACATTTAATGCAGTTAATAATACGTACCTCAATTTTCCTCTGACATAATTAAAAACAAATATTAACTAACACTAACAAAAACTACGTGAACTAATATTTCCTATATCCTCATCGTACTAACACTAATATAAACTACGTGCGCTAATATTTTATATATCCTCATCATACTAATTTATGCTAATAGAAAACTAATCAACTAATCTGTCAATTTATCCTCCTCTCCACTGCCTTCCTCTTCCTCTCCTCTTCCTCTCCTCTCTTCTCCTCGTCAGTTCACCGCTGTGAGGACCATCTCCTCCTTCCCTCGTTTTATACATTTCACGCATCGGATTTGAACTCGGCTAGAGGTTTACAGCGGAGCATATGAAATAACTAGCAGGCAGGATGTGACGGCAACATCACATTTCCTAAACAGTAAAAGTGAAAGTAAAAGAAAAAGAGAAAGATAAAGAGAGAGGTAAAAGAAAAAGAGAAAGCTAAGAGAGGGAAACGTGCTGAGACCGAGAGCGGTCTCGCGCTTTCGGACTGCGACGCCGACCGCTCTCGCTCTCTCAAAGCGCGACAACGCTCGCGCACGCCGCCAGCGCTTTCACTGTCTCAAAGCGCGAGAGCGCTCGCGCACGCCGCCATCGCTTTCGCTGTCTCAAACCGCGACAGCGCTCGCGCATGCCGCCAGCGCTTTCGCTGTCTCAAAGCGCGATAGCGCTCGCCCTCTGCGCTCGCCCACGCCACGTCAGCACTGTCGCGCGCGCAAAGCGAGACCGAACGGTCTCGCGCTTTCGTACAGCGATATCGGCAGCCATCTCGCGCGTGCGAAAAGCGAGACCGACTTGGATTCTCTCCACGTGTCACAATCGCTGTGTGGAAAAGCTATAGCGCAGCGATCTCACCGTTCGGTACAGCGATACCGCCAGCTCACCCTCGTTATCGCATGTCCAATTAGCGATTACGCCGCGCCGTCGCTTTTCGCAGTTGCGAACATTGGTATCGCACTTCTAAAGCGCGATAACGATGGTATATTTCCACAAATCATTCGCAATCCGGTATATTTTTGCATAATCATCCGATAAAGAATATATTTTCAAATTTTATTCGTTTTTCTAGCTACTGGAGAAAGATGGGAAAGCAGGAGAGAGAAAGATGGGTGCTCTGTGCTCAAGTGCTACTACTTGTCTTGTCTCGACTAGTACAGCAGGTGGGCCAACATGATTTGACTGAATGCATATCAATACTGACTGCAGAAAACAAATCTAAGGAGGAGAATACACTGAAATATACTAAAGAGTGGCACTGTGTACGCACGCTTTTCAAAGCCAACCTGATGGCAACGGCTATAGGTGGATGTCCGCTTGAGCGATTAGAATCGTTTGATTGTTTCCCCCAAATTCAGTTACGAATCTGTTATTATTTGAAAAAAAAAAGTATGACCAGTTGCACGACGAAACCATGTGCCCAAATTTTCCACTCCGGTTACACTTGAATTGTTGGCTGTACTATATACTATCAGGGTTTACCTTATCGTTTGGATTAGAGTTACCGCACCCCCACGGCAACGCGATAACCACCAGAAACCGTACAAAAAATCGCCTCCAAAAATTTGAATTCAAAATTTTAGCGGTTTCACGGTTACTGCGAGGTTTGATGCGGTAATCGCGATATTTGCGCGGTAATCGCGATATTTGTAGAAAACATATAAAAATGAAAAAATCTAAAAAAATGAAAAATATTTAAATGCGGGTAGAAATTGAGGAAGAATATATAAGATACTTACAAACCTCCTAACTTGTGGATGTAAAATACAAAAGTGAAGCCCAATACATTTTTTCTTTTTTCTATTTCCTAAACAATTATCGGTTTTGCTCTCAAATTTGATTTTATCTTACTCTTTTTCAAAAACTTCCTTCACCATCTACCATTAAAAATCAAAAACTACATCCATAACTTTTTTTTGATATTTTTATTTTTTTCCAAAAAAATTGAACTTACTCAAAATTTCTCAAACTCTAACCGTGGTAATCGATCCTCTCCTCCCGCGGTAAGCGCGGTAACCGCGATTACCGCGTGATAACGTGAGCCCTGTATACTACTAGTAGACTTACATACATGAAAAACAGCGCATTTGGTGAACCGTTCCCATCAACAATATTGTTAAGCTCTTAAGTCAACTTCAGCTAACAATAGAAAATGAGCAGCAGGGGATGATCATGATCTAATCACAAACTAACCACAGCTCGGATTGCTCAATCATGGAGGCCGCTGTGTTCTGCTGCTTGCTAGCTCTTCTTCCTCTTGTACGCTACCTCATCACGCTCTTCCATGGCTCACGCGGCAGCAGCGACCTGAAGCTACCTCCTGGGCCATGGCGGCTCCCGCTCATCGGCAGCCTCCACCACCTCCTCGGCGCGCTCCCGCACCGCGCGCTGCGCGACCTGGCTCGCCGCCACGGCCCTCTCATGCTCCTCAGCTTCGGCGAGGCCCCTGTCGTCGTCGCGTCCACGGCCGCCGCGGCCAGGGAGATCATGAGGACGCACGACGACAACTTCTCGTCACGGCCACTCAGCGCCGTGGTGAAGGTCTGCACCAAGCACGGCGCCGGGATCACGTTCGCGCCCTACGGCGAGCACTGGCGGCAGGTGCGGAAGATCTGCCGCCTTGAGCTGCTGAGCCCCAGGCGCATCCTGGCGTTCTGCGCCATCCGCGAGGAGGAGGCCGCGCGGCTTGTCCGGACCGTCGCCTCGCCGCCGTCGTCTGCGTCATCGTCGCCGGCGCCGCCCTCGCTGGTGAACCTGAGCGAGCTGCTCGGGAACTACGTGACGGACACGACGGTGCACATCGTCATGGGCGAGCGGTTCAGGGAGCGCGACGCCTTGCTCCGCTACGTCGACGAGGCCGTGCGGCTGGCGGGTAGCCTCACCATGGCCGACCTGTTCCCGTCGTCGAGGCTGGCGCGCGCGATGAGCAGCACGACGCTGTGCAGGGCGAAGGTGTTCGTCGAGTCCCTCATGGAGTTCATGGATCGCGTCATCAGCGAGCACCTCGAGAAGAAGAGGTCGTGTCAGGGAGGAGAACGCGAGGAGGACCTCATCGATGTCCTCCTGCGGCTGCAAGAAGAAGGAAGCCTGCAGTTCGAGCTCACCGTGGGCATAATCAAAGCAGTCATTTTTGTAAGTTTATAGCTTCCTGGCTGCTATCTTCTACCGATTGATAGCTTGACAAGTTGAGAAAAACAATATATATAGGACCTTTTCTCGGGTGGGAGCGAGACGGCGACGACGACACTGCAATGGGCCATGGCGGAGCTGATGAGAAAATGAAGGTAACCGAGGAGGGCCTAACTAACCTAACCTATCTACACTGTATCATCAAGGAGACCCTGCGGCTGCACACTCCCGGGCCATTGGCTCTACCAAGGGAGTGCCAAGAACAATGCCGAATACTCGGCTACGACATACCGAAAAGAGCTACGGTACTCGTGAATGTGTGGGCTATCTGCAGGGACACCGAGTTTTGGGATGAGTCTGAGAAGTTCATACCAGAGAGGTTCGAGGGTAGTACGATAGAACATAAAGGTAACAACTTCGAGTTCATACCGTTCGGTGCTGGGCGAAGAATATGCCCTGGGATGCAATTTGGGCTTGCTAATATTGAGCTGGCCCTCGCAAATCTTTTGTTCTATTTTGGTTGGAGTCTCCCGGAGAGCATTCTTCCCAGTGATTTGGACATGACGGAGACGATGGGGATCACTGCTAGAAGGAAGGAAGACCTTTATGTGCATGCTACTCCATTTGTACAACTCCCCTAATCCTTGTATGTGTCGTATTTTTTTAGCTTGTTGGTTCTCCTCGCACTACTGTACTTCGACTCTTTGAGAAGAAGAATAAAAGCGCACATGCCATTGTTTAATTCTACATTTATTTTTGTATTTTTAGTGCATTTGTCTGTTATAACTTGTACGCCCTTTATATTATGCTATTTTTGCAAAGATTAAGAAAGTATCAGAAGAACAAATGAAACTATAAAAGATAATAGTTGATAAAATAAACTAGTACAATTGTGGGTAGGTGAGAAGTAAAGTAGTACATAAGTAGATATGTGGAAAATAAAGTATTGTCTTAGGGTCATAAAATATCTGATATTTTCGGACAGATTTGAATAGGATAATCCATATACATGGGATGGAGTGTGAGCCCCAGGTTTCGAACACTGGAAACCCCGTGTGTTTATAATGTCATTCCCTGGATCAGTACATGGTACACACATGGCAAGTTATATATCACGAAGCTGACATCGTTACACAGGTTTTACATTACATTAATAATATAGAGGTTTCCCGAGTGGGATCCAAATAGATCAAGCATGGTCGTCTGCAATACCAAATTAATATCCAAAGAAATAGATAAGGTAGCGGAAGCGAAGAAACGGCGATCCATCTTATTCCACAGGTAACGATTGGTGAACCTAGGTCCCTACTCCACCGTCTTCAACACCTCTTCATCATTTTTCTCAATTTTTTTCCTGGGTGAAATTTCCGGTATATTACGGGGAAATATCCCTAAAGGGATTTTCTTGAAAGATTTAGTGATTATAGACATTCGTAAAACAAATACCCAAAAGGGCTTCTAAATTATAGAAACAGGGTTTTTAGGAAAATGATTTATTTTTACAAATACTTTCTTATTTCATAGTCATGATTCATTTAATAAATAATATTTAAATCCAAAATAGATTTGTATCCCAGATTTGTCCTTGTGGCCCAAGCACAACTACAAAAAGGGAGTAAAATCCAATAAACTCCAGCATGAACGGAACCTAAAAAAAGAGTTTTGATTATTCCGAATTTTGTTTGTGGATTTTAAAATTTTTGAATTTTCAGGGTGTTACAGCATTATACCAACATGCAAGAAAAATAAATCAGGTTTTGTGCTTGGAATAGTTTTTATTTTGGAATTGACCCGATTTTTTTAGGTTTGATATACACAAATCTGTAAACTAAATATGTTTTCTACATTCTGTTAGGCAATTTATTTATTTAATGCAAATGCAATTTCATATGTGGATTAAGTATTGAATTCTAATTAGTGACTGAATCAAGAAATGTTTGCAAAAAAATAAAAATTGGTAAAGACGATTAAAAGTAAGCGGTATGAAAAATCAGGGATGAATAGTGTCCTTTTTTAAGTTTTGGGATGCATTTTAGACATAGATGTACAGTGTACTGTTCCGATAAATATTTCCCGTTTTGATTAAATTCAATCAAAATATATTGAAACTTTGACTATTAATAAAATATCCTACTTAGTTTGAAACATGGGAATAGTGTAGGCAATTTATCTTGAAAAGTACTTTGTTAATGTCATATTCTTTTTATTAGAAATACTAGTATAATAATAATCTAAATTGAAAATATCCTAAACAGATTCGGCTGGTTTAGAGTAAAATCCATCGTGTTTTACCACCATGTAGACTCTAAAGAAACAGTATTATACCATCATCGTGTTTTACCACCTATAACTATGCGAAAACAAAGCAGCTACAAACGACTTTGCAATGATTGTGCCGGTTATAAAATAAATTAATAAGCACAAAACAGGGGATTAACTTCCGCTGTATAGACAGATAGACGACGACTCGAGTCGACTGCATGCTTTTGTGCTTCCATGATCTACTCCTCTTCCTAGACCAGCTAGGTAGAACAAGTATAGATCCCATGCAAAGTCGCTTTTTTTCTCAGCTGAATTGAAATATCACCCGAAGCATATATTCTGACTCCACCTCCTTCCTTCCTTCACACTCCCCTTGAGCAATGCAATCCATGCATGGAATAATGGACCATTCATGCATTTAGCTACATATATATATAGATAGTTAGGCAGCCAGACCATTCTGAATTTCTGAGACTGATATATATTTGATGATTCTCCATCACTAACTATAGCTTACTACTACACATGTTTGTAGCTTTAGTTCCTTGCTGCACTGCATGCACCAGCTAGCTTAAAGATCAGTGTAGTTTCACTCGCTTAATTTGTTAGCACTGTAGGGGAGGGAGTTGCCTATCAATCGAGGAGTTTGTTTGTTCATAGTACAGGTAGGTTGTTCCAATATAGAGCAGGGCGGCATGCAGTCACAGATGATGTATGCAGGTGAGAGGTCGTCGGCGGCGAGAGAGATGGCCATGGAGATGATGGCGGCGGACCAGAGACAGATGGGCAGCTGCTCTCCCTTGGGCAGGTTCATGTCTAGAGTCTTCACGTGCAGAGGTACGTGCACGTACTTATCACTTCACATATATGTTAAATTTGCAAGTTAGAATTTCCGATGCAAGCTTGGCTAGTTGATCCGATGTTATTTTGTGCAAAATTTGATCCTGAAATTAAGGGAACAAAGGACGCATGCGGAGCGAGAGGATGGACTACTACGGGGCCACGGCCTACCCTGCCGCGCAGACGTGCTACGTGAGCCCGGCCGCGCCCGCACGCGCCGTGGCCTTCGCCACCGCCACCGCGAACGCCAACGCCCACGCCATGCGGCCGGAGCCGATGCAAGCCCACGCGGTGGCCATGCCCATGGCCGGCGCGACGTACGGCGCAGCGTCGCCTCGGGGCGGCGGCAAGCGCAAGAAGAAGAAGTCCAAGAACAAGCACGTCCGGTTCGCGCCGGCAGGGGCGGAGCCGGTGCCCACCGACGCACCACCGCCGCACGCCGCGCACTACGCACCACCGGCGGCGGCGGCGGCGAGCGGAGGCGGCCAGCTCCACCACCAGCACTACCCGTCCGCCAGCGCTGGCGCCGAGCCGTACTCCACGGCGGCGTCGGCGGCGCACGGCAACGGCAGGTACGCGTACGCGCCGTCACCGCTGGCGCGGTGGGAGATGCTGGGCTCTGCGGCGGCGGGCACGCCGCGGCGGCACGAGTACTTCTCCGGCGAGTACCGGTGGTACTACCCGACGCCGGTGCGCGAGGGCATCTACAGCCTCGCCACGGACGCCAACCGGCTCACCACCATCTTCAGCGAGGAGAATCCCAACGCCTGTGCCATCGTCTGATCAGAAATTCAGAATGGTCAGAGAATAATCAAAAGTTCTTGTTAGGGGGACAAACTATATAATTAGTGATTAGAAGAATATGATGCTTGCAGCGTTTTGTAGATAAGGTTGGTGGCAGTAGTTTGTGTAGTGTGAGCGGTACATCCTCTGTTCCAAAATATCGTAATTTAAGATTGAATGGGATATATCCTACTCCCTCCATCCCATAATATAAGGCGCGCACGCATTCTAAGATTCAATCTTTAAAACATTTGACCAACGCTGAGTATAATATGAAATGAATTTTATTTATTAAAAATTATATCATTGGATTGACATTTAAATTTACTTTCATATGGTTATAATTTTGTTGCTACAAATCTTTTAGTATACGAGAAATTATAAACTAAAAATTAGTTTTGAAGACTGTGCCAACTTTGACCGCGCCTTATATTATGGGATAGAGGGAGTAGTTCAATAAATCTGGATAAGAGACTATTCAGATTCGTTGGATTAGAATATGTCACATTCAATTTTAGATTACTATATTTTGGGAAGAAGATAATACTAGTTTTAGTTGGTGAAATGATGCTGTTCTAATGTTTCGGCTTATATTCTCATTGTCCTATGCATACTATCTTTTGTTAACCAAGTTGACAGTGTTAAGTAGGTCTAGAAATAGAATTTGATCAGCACAAGTGAGCGAACGGATTGATGCATGGATACTCATTATTCTATACCCATCATCCAATTTAGTCCGAATTTATAAATGCAAAAGGAGATGCCTCGTTATCCCCTACTCTAATCACACAGAGATCATTTTCAGCCTAATTGGTTGCCTAAAAAAAGAAAAGCCAGATTTTAAATTTTAAAACTTAATTTCCAAGTTGATTTTAAGATATTTTAATTTAGTTTCTTTTATAGCATTGGTTGTTAAGTCTCTAAGACAGATATATAAAAATTTTACACAAATTATTTTCTAGTCCAATCAGTTTTGGACAATCGATAAAACTCTTTGGTGGTGTTTGAAATGGATGAAGATGAATATTAAGTTGACGCACATAAAATGAGAAAGTCATTAGCACATGATTAATTAAGTTTTAATTATTACAAACTTGATAAATAGATATATTTGATATTTTAAACCCAACTTCTATATATAAAGTTTTTACTCAAAACACACCGTTTAGTAATTTGAAAAACGTATCCAACGGAAACCATGGTAAAATCTAAATATTAATAAAAAGGAACGGAGCCTTTGACGCATTCCCTCTGTTTTTTTTTTCTCATTGGCTGGTTCCTCTCACTTTGAATGATAAAGAAAAAGGAGCACAGTCAAAATTGACTCCTAGCAAAATGTGTAATTCATACCCCCTCCATCCTAAAATATAAGAAACCCTCCATCCTAAAATATAAGAAATTTTGGGTACGTAGATGTAACATATCCTAGTACTACGAATCTGTATAGGGAGTTTGTTTAGATTCGTAGTATTATGATTTGTCACATCAACCCAAAATTCCTTATATTTTGGGACGGAGGGAGTAGTTGAATTTATTGTTCTTTTAGTTGTATAGGTCGAACTTAAATTTACTTGTTTATATAGTGATATATCACATATATAATACCAATTGTTTCGACGTATAAAACGAGGGGACCACTACTACAGAAAGGCACGGACAGTTCAGCACTATAGATGCCGGAACAACTAAAACCAGCACCTATATTATTTTTCCCACCTCCATAGGCTGAAAATAAAAAAATCGACATCTTTAACTGACTATAGGTATCTGATTCTAGAGAAAAACAACACCTATATTATAGGTGCCCTTTTTTTAGCCGTGGGGAGGTGAGGGGATAGGTCCTTATCCACTCACCCCTCATCTCACCCATCTCACCTGTCTCTCTATAGCTCTCCTTCTCTGCCGACTCCCTCTCCACTCCCTCTCCTCTCCTCTCCGTCGACTCCCTCTCTCATCCCCGCCCCCTCCCCATCTCATCTCCCTCGCCGGCAACAGATCCAGCAGAGGCGATGGCGTCGGCGGATCCCACGGGCCGGATCGTGCGGTCCTCAACCCTCTCCCCCTCCCCATCTGCTCCCAAGCTTCTCCCGCGGCGGATCCGGCGGTGGCGGTGGCAACGGTGGCTCTTGCTGGCAGATCCGGAGGAGGCGGCGGCACTGGCATTTCCAGCGGGCGGATCCGGTGGTCCTATACCCCTCCTTCTCCCCCTCCGCCCTAAGCTTCTCCCGCGGCGGTGACAGTGGCATCGACGCTCCCGCGGGCGGATCCGACAGAGGCGGCCGCGGTGGCGTTTCTGGCGGGCTGATCTGGTGGTCTTCTACCCCGTCCCCCTCCGTGCCCAAGCTTCTCCCGCAGTGGCGTCAGTGGCATCGGCGCTCCCGCAGGCGGATCCAGTGGATGTGGCGGCAGCTGCGTTTCCGACGAGCGGATGTAGATAGTCCTTTACCCCGTCCCTCTCCTCCTCCGTCCCAAGCTTCTCCCGCGGCGGATCCACAGCGGCGGCTTCTCCCGTGGATCCGGCGGCAGCGCCGACGGCTCCTGCGGGCGGATCCGGCGGAGGGGACTATGGATGATTTTGTTGTTGTGTTGTTGTGATGATGTTGTTGTTGTGTTGTTATGATAATGATTGTGGATTGATTTTGAGGGCAAAGCAAGGGGAGGAGGGAATACACTCGATGCATCGACGTTTTTTTTTCATCCTAGGTACCTCAAAGGTATCGGTTACTAAACAGGCACCTTTAAGTCCCCTCAAAGGTATCTTTATATGGGTATTGGTTGGAAAATCCAGTATCTATCGTTTTTTATGTAGTAGTAGACGTTCCTTGGAGGAAAAAACATCCATCTCCTAGTATCTATAACTTTGGGATATTTCATATATGTAGCCGTCCAATTTATAATGAATGGATAACATAGATGTGCTACAGTACGAGTGAGAAGTGAACTTCTGCGTATATACACTGTCCTGTGCTGTTAATTGTTACTAGAGTACATCACTAGCTGCTCCTCTGCCTTTATAATTATACCCCTAAAGTCAGAGGATATATTTTCCGAGTCCACCACCCCTCTTTTTGGTGTCAGTGTCATGGTGGTAAACATTGTACTAAATCACAATTTCCTTTGAAAAAATCCCCATGAAAGCTCATTCATCAATTCCAAAATTCCTGAAGAAAATTGACAATCATGTAAAATTAGCGAGTAATTTTCATTTTATACCACATTTAATAATTTTATGATGTTTTTACTTAACACCAAATATAGTTATACTTCCTTTTATTTTGGACCGGGGTTTACAACTATACAACAAATACCACAATAATAAGAAACGTAGCTGGCTATGCTACATCCTATCAAATAAATTGGATTTTATTACACCTGTTAAATACCAACTACTATTTTTGCTTTTTAATATACAACGCTGTTTACCTTTTACAGCATAATTGACCTGTTGCTTTATTAAAATAAATAAATAAATATCTTTCCTTTTGTTTGTTTTATCACTAAACGAAATTTAAGTATTATTTATATTTTTAAGATTTATAAAAAGTTTAAATAAGATGAATGATTAAAAATTATAACAAAAGTCAACGGAGGGAATACTTTGCAGCGCACTAGATCTGCGCTTGTCACTTCTCTGTCTTGGCATGCTTTGTCAATGGAGCAAGGGACGTGTGCTGAGCCACGAAGCTGTGTTGTTGTTTCCAGCTGTCAGTGACGAAATGTTTTGAGTTGTTCCTCCTCCCTGTGCTCTCCTGTTCCCCTTTTCTTCCTTTGATTTCTCTCTAATTTACCCCCCAAGTTACTGTGCCGAAACTTCACCAACCAAGCCGGAATGGCGCTCCTGCTGCCGGAGTTTGACCCAGCGGACGTCCGCGCCGGCCGCGACCTCATGGAGCGCCTCACCGCCGACGCCGCCGAGATCCAGCTGGGCGTCCTCGGCGAGATCCTCTCCCGGAACTCTGGCACCGAGTACCTCCGCCGCTTCCTGGGCGGCGATCCTTCGCCGCCGGGCGGCGCCGCCGGCCTGCGAGAGGCATTCAAGAGGCGCGTCCCCATCTCCGGGTACGAGGATGTCAAGCCGTACGTGAACCGCGTCGCGTCCGGCGGCGAGCCCTCCTCTAGCCTCCTCTGCTCCGACCCCATCACTTGCCTCACCAGAAGGTAAGATTGCGCAAATCGGGGCGTTGCTCCGAGTTGGGATAAACCCTAGCATTTTGCCCTCTCTCACGGTGCCCATTTCCATGCTAGCGCACGCAGCTCAGGCACGTCCGGCGGGCAGCAGAAGCTGTTGCCGTCCACCGCGGGGGAGCTTGACAGGAAGGTATTCTTCCATGCTGTCCAGGCGCTCCTGAGGAACATGTAAGCACAACTGGGGTGCTAGACTGCTAGCTCATCATTAATCAACTGGTTTATTCTCGAATTTCTGTAGCAAAACTTGTACAATTGATATGCTATTTTGTGCATTCCTACTAGGAGTTTGCACGCCGATCATGGTGAAGAAGGCGGCGGCAAGGGAATGTACCTCATGTTCGCCTTCCACGGGGACCGGACATTGTCTGGGTTGCCCATCCAGTCTGCTCTCACCACCTACTACCACAGCAGACAGTTTCAGGAGCGTGACATTGGCGGGTTTGACAAGTGCACAAGCCCCCTGGAGGCAATCCTCTGCCCCTACGGCAAGCAGAGCATGTACTGCCAGTTGCTCTGTGGCCTGCTTGACCGATGCAGAGTGGACCGTGTCGGTGCCAGCTTTGCTGCTGGGTTTGTTCGGGGGATCAAGTTCTTGGAAAAACATTGGGAGGAGATGTGCTCCAACATCCGGAGCGGGCAGCTCAGCGACTGGATCACGCATACTCCTCTACGTGATGCCGTCACTGGACAGTATCTTCAAGGATCCGACCCAGAATTAGCCGATGAGATTGCATCTGAGTGTGCGAGGAAACCTTGGGATGGGATAGTCAGGAGACTATGGCCTGGGGCACGGTATATCTGTACCATTGTGACTGGTTCGATGTCGCAGTACATTCCAATTCTTGAGGTTTATGGTGGTGGGCTACCGTTGGTCTCACCAATGTATGCATCTACAGAATGCGCTGCAGGGATAAATCTGAGGCCACTTGATCCACCATCCCATGTGTCATATGCATTGCTTCCAAACATTGCTTACTTTGAGTTCTTGGAGGTCAAGGATGAAAATGGTGAAAAGGTACAAGGAACTACCAGGCTTGATGACAATTTGGGTGAGGTAAAAGTTGTTGACCTTGTGGATGTCAAAGTTGGTCGATGCTATGAGCTGATTGTCACTACCTTTGCAGGTAAGCTGTTGTGCTACTTTTTATCCTTTTTTTCAGGCATGGCTAGGTTTATCTTCTATCTGATCATTGAATGCTCTCATCGATTTCTTGTAGCTATGCTTGCAATCATAATTTGTGTTTCATCGCTTTTTTCAAAATCAGTTCTCTCTAATGTTAGGTAAATTGATTGATAACCGGATAAGCATCTTTCAAGGTCCATGACACCTATTTAAGTCCTCTATTAGCTTGTGAATCAAAAGTCCGAAATTTTACATCCTGTTATATCAGCTAACTATAAGTTCATTATATTCAGGACACACATTTAGTGGAATAATGCAAATTTTGAATAATTACTTCAGATCCCATGGAAAAGGCAAAACCTAACATTTTTTTACGGAATAATAGAATGTCTGCTCTTTACTTCATTAATGGAGGAGCATACAGAAACAAGGTTTAAAGTTACAAGAAAAAGATAGCACTTGAAAGTTGAAAACTCAATCATAGAATGGACCAAGAAAACCTTAGAGCAAGATTCTCCATTAACAGTAGGGATCTTCCCTACCCTTTTTCCTTCAAAGAAAGGATAGTTATGCCTAGTATCAAGAGCACCAAATGAGATTGTTTTTTTTCTTTGTTAATTGTTTCCCACTTAAATTTCATTACTTATATTTAGTCCTAGTGGTGTATTAATTGGATTTTGCTTGTGTCATCCTGGCTTTGTTTTGCTTGTATGATATCCTATATTTGTAAGACAATCTTTGCTACAGGACACTCAAAGTGTGTGTAATTTGCTAGTGAACATCATAAAAACATGCCACGGTTAAAAAACACCCTAAAAAACTAGTAATTTGCTAGAGAACATTTCCAGTCTAATTGGAGAGATGACTCTTCAAGAAGACGAGAATTCCCATAGGGCCACAAGCTACTAAACCTGTTGTTGGAGTGAAAATTTGGAAACTATGCAACTCTCAATCTCCAATCATCCCAAGTATATTCCTAGCATATCTCATATTTCATCTTCACTCTAGCGCTAGGTTACAGGCTTGTGGCACCGGGGGCATTCTCATCACTTTTCTCTCCAATTGGGTTGGAAATGTCCTGCACCAAATTTACCAGTTTTTTGGAGTGTCCTCCAACAGTGACACGTTTTTGTGATGTCCACCAGCAAATTACACAAACTTGTCTTGTAGAAAAATTATTGAACGAGGGTAGATTCCAACATTTTAGAAAACATGATTCTGAATCAGACCAGATAAACAGCATCCTATATTTTGACTTTGTGACTTGTGCATTTATAATAGGTCTTTATAGGTACCGGGTGGGTGACCTGTTTACTGTGAGTGGCTTCTACAATGCGACACCATTGTTTCACTTCTCAGGACGGCATGATGTCATCCTAAGCATAGATTACGAGAAGATAAGTGAGGAGGAACTTCTCAATGCCATTGCAGAAACAGATAAGTTCCACCTCAGGCCTCTTGGCTACATGCTTGTTGGCAACACTGCATATGCAGACATATCCACTTTGCCTGGCCACTATATCCTTTTCTGGGAGCTGGCCAATGCCTGCGATAGCAATGTTGCCATTGACATCGATCGAGCTGCCATGGAGAAGTGTTGCTTGGCAGTGGAAGACCGCTTCAATGAAATGTACCGCAAAATTAGGCACCGTGGCTCAATTAGTGCGCTCGAGATAAGGATTCTTAACCATGGTGCATTTGATGCACTGATGGACTTCTTTGTGTCTAGAGGCACATCAGCGAGTCAATACAAAACTCCGACAGCGATTCGGTCGAAAGAGGCGATGATGGTATTGGAGGAGAGGGTTGTAGGAAGGTTTTTCAGCCAAGCAACTCCCAGCTGTCGTTCGGCCGAATTTGAGAGGAAATGATTCTACTGCCTATTCGGTTGGTACGTTTCTCGGTGACAATAAGTAGGAGATCCCTGATGAAAATTAGGCCTGATCATGAATAAGTGGCGCTGCAATTCGTGTCCATCTTGGCATGTCCTTTTGAGTCTGGTATTTCCGTATTTGGTCTCCGTAGTATCATTTCGTGTTTTGTTGTAAATTCAGAAAGGACTTTTGTACTGCTCCTTCCACAATGCATTGGTTTCTTGCGTGCTGCTCCTTCCACATGGCCTTTGGCCTTTGGTGTAACTGTAGACAGTAGACACACATGAGTCGTCACTCGTCAACCTTGCTCTGAGGTTTATTATTTACCTCTGAATTTACTGATTGATTGAATATATTCAGCTTTGCAGCAAAATTGTGCTACTTACGTTCCTGCAATTAGCCAATTAGGCAATTAGTTACCCTTCAAATTTTGATATGAACTTGTTTTGCCAACTTCATATTGGAAATAGAGATCCATTGATGAGACAATAACAAAATGGGTCAGGAAGCTATGTGCCAACTAATTTAGTAATAGAGTACATGTAAAAATTGATTTTAGATATACACCCCTTTCTCATGTGGGATTAAGAAGGCATGTAATAACAAAGAAAAGATTCCTAAACACCTAAACTTTAGATATAATTCTCTTGAAGTACTTATTTGATCTACAATCGAATTATATCATTATATTAGTTTTGAATTATATGGTTATATTCGGATGGGGAAAAATATATACCTTATGAACTATTTTTAGGTTGTGTTAGAGGTTATCAACTTTCTTTTCCTTGTTTTCCACACGCACATTTCACAAACTGCTAAATGGTATTTTTTTTAAAAAATATAGGAAAATTATTTTTAAAAAATCATATTTGTCCATTTTTAAGTTTTTTACTAATACTAGTAATAGACCCATACTAAGTTACGGTGAAACTTGGTGATGCATATAAAAAAAATGAAAAGATGATAATTTAACATTAATATAAGAAATAAATGATAAAGAGAGTTATATATGGAGTGATCTTTGCATGCCCTTTCTAGATCTTGAGCAAAGCTATACGTCCATTAAGGAACATTATCAGATGAGATTTAACATAATATTTTCTCAGATTCAGTCTACTCTCTGTTCCACGGTATAAACCATCAACCACATCATCAACACTTCAACAATTTACCCAGAAAGAACCAGATGGGGACCAACCAAAAAATTCAGACACAATTAGCGGGCTTGTCTGACGGCAGTTTGTGTCCTTGCCTTTGGTATTATCGAACTCATCATTTTTCTGTCGGTAGACTGTAAAATCAAAAGTGTTTGTTTGATTATTTTTTGATGATGAATAATTGGCATGTGATATTATCGGTTTTGATATTTGGAGATTATTGGTAAAGTGGTTTTTGAAGATGATTGGATTTTCAGATGATGAGCAGGTGTCTGCTGTCTATTTGGGACCGGTCAGACCGGGCATGGGTTACCGGTCATATCTGCGGTATACACACGGTTAGACCGGCCAGCCCACGGTCTGACCGACCGACGCTGTGTCGATTTTGGTTTCGGGTTGTTATTTTGGATATCCGTGATTATTCTATGTTTATGGCTTCTAGATGGATACTATGCGTATGAAATATTATTGTGTGCTAAGTTGGAGAGAACTTGTGCTCGTATATAGTTTCTTGGTTGATGCATGTGTAGGTGAGTCTCGACGCCTCAAGAGAGTGTTTCCGGTGATGGATCGGGAGTCAACTTGGAAGAAGATGATGTCCGGATGATCAAGATATGATGCAGGATGCTTAACCTAGAGATCAATGCACGTGGTTGGTGAAGATTCCATATGACATACGATGGAGATATTGTGTGCGTATGGGATGCGGAGTAAAATTTGGATGGAGTCCAAATTTGGTAAGATTGAGTTTGTAAAGTCTGTTTCTTATACGGGAAGGTTTCCTAGGAGATTAGGACGACTTGTACAAGATTGGTTCATGGTTTTAGGATGCCTACCTCGGGTATAAATAGAGAGGGAGGGTGTAGCCTCCTGGTATTGATTTAGAGAGAGTTGAGTTGAGAGAAAAGTTAGGGTTTCGAGTTTAGTCGAGATTTTCGTGAGGAGTGTTATTGTTGCACTTTGTAAACACAGATTAGAAGTAACAAAGATCAATCTACTTTGAGAGTTCTTCAATTTGTGTTTCCTCGGGTGCGGCGGTTCAACCGGCGGGTGACCAGAGGTCAGACCGGAGGCATTTGCCCAGTCAGACCGATGCCTTCACGGTGGTTAGACCGGTGACAATCACGGTGACAGGAGGTGACAATCTCGGCGAATCAGGCGGTCAGACCGGAGCACCTACGCCGGTCAGACCAGAGGTCACGAGCGGTCAGACCGGCGCATCTACTCCGGTCAGACCGATAGCCATCAAATTTGAGAGTAACTTTTAATTCCGCTAAAAGTTTGGTTTTTGCCTTTTTTGAAAAATTGGTCCTTTCGCAAACTTATTTCAAAACTAGTACTGCCAAAAACTTCAACCAACAATAGGCCGTGGACTCAGCGCCAGTGTATCTGGCGCTGAGGTCTGATAGATCAGCGCCACCGTTGGTGCTGAGACCCATGCTAGCATGCGCCCGAGCCGATCCCCCGGCCGACGTGGCAGGAGTCTCTTGGTGTTGAGCTAGGGCACTTAACCTCACCTGGCAGCCCGAGACCCTTAGCTCAGCGCCAGATGCCTTGGCGCTGAGGTAGGACACTTAACCTCACCTGGCAGCCCGACCCAGCCACTCTCTTCCTCTCCTCTCTCTTCTAGGGTTCATCCCAAAAAGTCACCCCTGTCCCTTCCCTAAATCTTCCCAAATCCAACCCAAATCAAAGGGGAATTCATGGGCATTGCGTTGGGGATCGATTTGTAAGGTAAACCCGCTCGAAAAACCCTAATTTCTAAGATATCCGCTTGAAAATCCCGCTCGATTTGTAAGGTCATTCATTCAACATTAGGGATGCAGGGTGAATTATGGATTGGTGGTAAGGGTGTAATGTTTGAGTTTAATCTTATTGTTGCTATGTATGATTTGTATGCGGTGTAGAGAATTTATTAGTTCTAGGGTAGAGAATATGGTTCGGGATGTATTGTCAACCGGGGAGTATGTAATATGTACGTATATTGCATGATAGATTAGTTTATAGTTTGGAGTTGAAAGGATTGTGTGATGAAAAATGTGAATTAGGTTAAATCTGTAGCTATATATTTTTTTGCAATTTCAGGATATTTAGGAAGGATGCTATCGGCTATTCCCCTGAGCAGCTACCACCACCGGGTATGAAACGTCCAATGTTTTGGTGTGGTAATGAGTGTTGTTTTCAGACCAGTGATGACTAGGATACTATGGCCAGAGGTACTGTATGTGTCGCAAGAATGCGTACAGTCCAGAGAAACCTAAGCCAGTGCCTAAGAGAAAGAAGGGAAATGCAAAGATGCCGGTGAAGGTAAATTTGTTAATTTTCTTTTGGTTCGACTTGAATCTATGCAACTTTGTCTGGAGGATATAATTTGGGATGTAATGTGAAGGCACCTGAGGTCCCACCTCCTCTATGTGACTTTGTGGAGTGGATTGACAAGGAGATGGATGAGTTTCATTCAGGTATGATTCAACAATGGCGAGAGCGGAAGGAAGAAAGTGAGGAGCGCCAGCGTGAGCATGTGGCAAGGGAGAAGGCTGAGAGAGAGAGGAGAGAGGAGTTGGAGCTAAGGGAGTTGGCAAGACAGAACAGAGAGAAGGAAGAACACGGTGAAGATCGAGCGAGGAAGTTGGCTTGGGCACAGCGTGCAAAGGATGCGGGGTCGGAAGCGGCAAGGAAGGGCAAGTACCCCCGGTGTACCCACTAGTGCAATGGAAGTTGTTACCCATATTTCAATTCCCTAAGACATGTAATAGCGATACTTTGAGACGTTATCGCGTTGAACTGTAATAAAAAATTTTAGTGGTAGCTAGCAGTAATATCATGTCTTTTTTGGGAGGTTATGGAGAAGTTTTTTGGAGGTAATTCCCTAAGACATGTAATATCAGATTTTTGTAAACTTTAAAAGTAAGAGGTTATGGAGGTAAGCGCTAGAAAATGTGGCGCCGAGCCAACCGAACTCAGCGCCAAGACGAGTGGCGCTGAGGTGGGACTTAGTCGCCCGCGGCCAAGTCCCACCTCAGCACCGCTCTTGTATTTGCAGGAGTTGGTACCCTAAGGCGACTAAGCTTAGCACCAGACGCATCAGCGCTGAGGTTGCTAGCAATCTCAGAGCCACTCCCCTTGGCGCTGAGGTGGGACTTAGCCGCCCGTGGCCAAGTCCGACCTCAGCACCGCTCCTGTATTTGCAGGAGTCGGTTCGCTGAGGCGGCCAAGCTCAGCGCCAGAGGCACTGGAGCTGAGCCTTGAAATGGTAGAGGAGAGCTCAACGCTAGAGAAAATGGCGCTGAGCTTGCAGGGGTCAGCGCTAGTTCTCCTGGCACTGAGCTCTGGACCCAGGCAGAGAGCCAGCACCCAGCTCTCTGCCCAGGCGCACACACAATCAAATAGACAAAAGTGCTTCACACCATTTCAATTTTCACATCAAGTTTCATTCACATATTCTATGGATAAACACACAAGAACATAATCCATCCACCCATTCAAGTACATGCATACATCCATCCAGTCCATCCAACCATCACAAAATCCATCCATCCATCCATCTAGTCCATCCAATCATCCATACATAGAGGTAAAGACAAAATATGTTCGTTACATAGATTCACTAGTCTTAGTTGTAATATAGGTCCATATCCAGTGCATCTTGTCATTAACATTCAACCCACCATAAGATTCATTACGACCTTACCTCTTCCTACCTCTCGTACGAGGACGAGGCACATCGGGAGTGAACCTCCAGTCCTGGGAGGGTGCTCGCCTGCGCCGTGGTCGAGATGGCCCCGCCTGCAATGACTGTCGTGCATCCTCTAGCTGGGAAGGACTGAGCTCGACTGCCTCCTCTTCTTCCTCCTCCTCACCCTCCTCGCCCTCCTCTTCCTCCTCCTCCTGAGCCTCTTCATGCGCTTCCTCCTCTCCTTCCTCATCGTGGCCTCGTGGTGGTTCGACGGCATCGTTGGACCTACATCCCAATCGTGCTGCCAACTTCCGACATCGCTGTCGTAGACTCTGCATTCGGAAGTATGAGTGAAATTGGAGGTCAACACAGACGTACTCTTAGTGCTATTGCTAGGAGTACCGGCAATGCATTGCGAAGAATGCCGCTCTCTCCTTCCGACTCAGGTGGTGTGCCAAGTGCCAATCCCGCTTCGTTAACTGTCCTCACGAGCTCTCGTGCCTACAGGTGAAAAAATGCAATTAGTCATAACGTAAAAGAAGTGTGCATATCTTGTAAAAGTGGCACTATACTGACCACCCTATCGCGAACAGGTCCCGTCTCGACCGTGGTACCTACACGGGTACGTGTTGTACTCGTTCTACTCCTCCACATCTTCGGGGTCATTGGCTATATCCGCTAGCGTCCAAGACGGACGTAGCACAAGACGATAGTTGCTTACTAACCAGGCCAAGTACACATCGAAATCCGTCCTATTGTGCTGAGCATGATCCGGCACGACGTTGGCTTCAAGTTTATCCCATTGGTCGATATGATCTTGATGATAATATGCCCAATCGGTGACCTTCTTATTCTTCCGGCGGTAGAGTCTGCACACAATGTGAAGGGCACAAGTCAGAATTTTACAAAGCCATCAATTAGGTTTGTTTTCTAGAGTGAATGTACGTACTTGTGGAGGTCGACACTTGTCGAGAAACGTTGCTGGATTCTTTGACGCCTCCCGAACTATCGCATGACCCGATGGCACAGTTGGAACTCAACTGCACAGAAACAGATCAATGGGCACCGAAGGGTTCGCAACTCAAATTCTATGTGGCACATGGGGTTGATCCCTAGATCGACCACCTCTGGGACCTCGTACGGCCTCCACTCCACCTGCAGCCAACAAAAAATGGAAGTTAGAATGATAAAATTGTTCTCAAATAGGATAGAAAGGTACTCAATTTATTACTCACATGATCGGATTGAAGGTAGTCCATCTTGTTTGCATAGTGGTAGTAAGCCAAATTCCTACGGACTACTACAGGCGAGGGAGTCCTTTCCCACAAGAAGGCAACTGTGGGCCATCGGTCGGGATCCTCATGGGGCCAATTTGGATGAGACCTCCATGTAGGATGACCAATAGGTAAGCACATCCACATCCAAACCTGGAACTCACATGTTAGCAGGTTTTGAACCAAAGGAAAATGATACAGAAATATTAACCGCATGCACCTGTAGCAACCAAACACAGCCTGCTAGGTTAGCATCTCCGCTTGTTCTTCGGCAGGCGTCGCATAGGTGCTTGTAGAGCCAGGCTAGGGTAGCAGACCCCAGTTGAACGTACCTGCCTCATCCTAGTTTGCTAGTAATGACAGCCACATCCACGATGCCATGTCTCCACCAGAGTCGGGGAACAGAATACTGCCAAATATGTACAACACATAGGCCCTACAGTAACGCTGCACCGTGTCCTCGTTAGCATCGATGGGGCACTGGGAGAAGTTGGCATGCAACCAACTCAGTGGCACACTGGAGGTCTTCATCAGCCTCTGACCGTCAAGTGCCACTGGAGGCTCGACACCGAGGTACTCCTCCACACGTTGCCTCCAGTTCCCGGATGCCGTGTCACCTGTGACTGCCTGGCCCCGTATAGGAAGAGCCAGGATCATGGCAACATCCTCCAGTGTGACGGTCAACTCCTCGCTGGGTAGGTGGAAGGTGTGTGTCTCTAGCCTCTAGCGGTCCACTGGCGATGTGAGTGCCGCGGCGTTGTATAGAGGCATCGGCCGCTGCGCCATGGTCACGAATGCCAACAGCTTCGCCCGCCGTAGATAAGTAATGTACCGGTCATTGAAGGAGATGTGTGCTGAGTGACCTCTGACTCGGAGGGTCTTCAGGCGCTGCATCGATAGACAAAAATAATGTGCTAGCGTAAGTAAATCAATGCAACATACATAATATGTGCAAAGCATATTGACAAATCGAGGATAACCTCTCCGCTCGCTATCTTGGGAGCTCGGTGCTTCTCCTCGTAGAAAGCATCCAGACCCAAAAATTGCGTCATCCTGCAATTAAAGATGGAATCATCAGTAAATGATACAATCGTAATTTAAAAAAATAGTAAAACATGTGAAGGAAACAATTATAAGAATGCGAAAAAAATACAACAAAGCAAAAACAACCTGGGTACTAGACCCACCACCTCCCCCCGTCCTTCGGCGTTTATTCGGTCGATCCTTTGATATGTCTCGATTCGGACACCGAGTTTTTTTATGGCCTGGCTGATGGCAGATAGAACATCTGTTTTGAATGACTATCTCAGAATTTGTACTGGTTGGCTTCTGTGTCCTTCGTGTAACAGTACCTTTGTACCCTTTATCCATGTCGTTTTTGAACCATTTTGTCCTTCGTCTTCCACGAGTGTCGTGCTTCAACACCAAGTCGGGAACGAAGAACTCACCGTCATAACCTGGCCACTAGGAGGGATCTAAGTATGGCTCAAACGTCGGGGAGTATGTCTGCTGCAGAGCCTTATTGGAAGCTTCGTAACACATCCTTGGGGGGACCTCCACATCCAAACCTTGGAGCCTACAAACGGTTATCATGTGAGAGCATAGCAAGTGGTGGAGCTGAGGGAATTGACAAGAACATGTGTTATCTCTTGCAACCACGACGTAGTGATGTCCGCCCCATTGCACTCCGGCCGGTGTGACACCGCCTTGCTCTGTAACCTCATACTTCATTGATGGAAAATTGTAACATATTGTTCGTTGATCCAAGGTTCGTTTTTTCTGCTCCTCTAGGGTCTCCTTAATTTTTGTTGGCCACTTCTGCCTGTTCTTGATATCCATTGTGGCCGCTTCATGTCTATCTACGAACCAACTATTGCACTTTAAGAATGTGTACGCCACAATAGCTGTTACCCGCAGCTTCCGAATGCCTAGCAAGACATTGTTGAAACTCTCAGCCATATTGCTAGTCATGATGTTGTACCGACGTCCGTTGGTATCAAATGATCGAGCCCATTTAGTGGCATATGGTCCTCTAGCCATTTCTTTGGTCACTCCCCAACCAAACCCAAGAGGCGCTTGACCGCATCCAAGAACACAACTTTCTCATTTATCTGACATATGTGCTCGAGCTCTTTAATCTTATCCTGGGTAGCTCCCGCGGTATAGAAGTTAGCGCAGAAGTGTCTCATGCACCATCTGTGGTGAATGGGTCAGTGCCCTGGTATGTGATTGTTGATGGAGTTCAAGATGCCTGGGTGCCTATCGGATATTATACAAACTTCTCTGTTAGGGCCGATCAGATGATGTCTCACCATGTTAATGAACCACTCCCAGTTCGATGTATTCTCCTTCTCTACAAGGGCAAACGCCAAGGGAAAAAGATGTAACCCTGCGTCAATCCCAATTGCTGTGAGCAATGAACCCCTGACTTTTCCGGTCAGAAAGGTCCAATCAATTGATAACACCGGTCTCAAGTTCTTAAAGGCCTCCACTGACTGCCCGAAAATCCAATATGCATGGCCAAACACACGCCGTTGGACTCCTTCAACCATTCTTGACTTCTCAGGGTGAGCCTCAACACGGAATTGCATGCTAGGGTTCTTTGATTTGATGGCATTTAGGAGTTTGGGCAAACGAACATATGCCTCATCCCAATCTCCCCATATGGCCTTCATAGCAATTTTCTTAGCACGCCAAGCTTTTCCATACGTAGGTCGATAGTGCTATATGTGCTCAACTGCCTCGACAATAGCTGCAGGAGACAATGTTGGTTCAGCTCGGACAAATGCCTGTAACCTGTTACCAAAAAACCTCGAAGTGAGTTGCAAATGCTTGTCAGTTGCTTCCGCACTAGAGCACGTGTAGTCTTTGCTAAGACTAGTTATCCTCCACCTATCTCCAACACCCTTTCTAGCACGAATCTGCCATTTGTAGAAACGATCGAGGCAAGCCACAGTGTACTTAACGGATGCATTGGACTCCTTCACATGGAATGGCCGGTGCACACGAATAGAGTAGCTTTGCAGCCATATTTTCATGTCTTCCATAGATGGAAACTCCAATCCCTTCCTCGGTTCATCCCCCATTGCATCGAAGACTACATCGTATTGTGGATCCCCGTCGGCAATTGCTAACCTAGAACTGCTAAGATCCTCGAATTGAGTTATTTTAGGATTTCGACCAACTATTTTCTCAAACACATTCCTCTCTTCCTCCGACATCTTGCCCACTGGGCGATCATCTTCGGAGTTAGAAGCATACTCATCCATTTCATCCTCTGTATCTAGATCCAACAACTCCGGATTCAATCCATTACATACCATAGCCTCATCACATTCCCGTCGAGTATAAACTTTTCCTCGAAGCAATTCTCTAATGGCCATAGTGAAAGTCCTATCATTAGGCATTTCATCCCCCACGTCATCCTCACACGTTACTTCCTCCCGTACATCCAAATCCTCCTCAACATGTACTTCCTCCCGTACGTCCACATAATCCTCAACATGTACTTCCTCACCTAAGTCCGCATCCTCCTCAACATGTATTTCCTCTCCAACCTCCGCATCTTTCTCAATTAATTCTTCCTTCTGTTCTCCGCGCTCTTTCTTCCAAGCAAACACCTCAAGCGATTTGTACTGTGACCCCAAGACTATATCTACATATGTTTCCCATTCCACCTCTCCATTCATATCTAACATTAACTTATGGGACATAGCACCGGCACCTACATTGTATCTCCCTTGCATACCAACCAACTCACCACTCCAATCCAATTCAACCTTGGTTCGGGAAATTAACTCCTCAAATATGGGTTTCGCACGAAACACTAACTGCCTAGCAGTCATTCCCTCAAACTGACTTCCAACGGTACTTTTATCTACCACAGAACCACCAAACTGAAGCCGGACCAATCTATCCATCTACAATAGGTAACCAATAAATAAGAGTGTGTGATTCTAAAGTAAAATATCAGTTTAAATTACAAAAATGCCAAGGGTACCCCAAAACTATGAACGGAATTTTTTAAATTTTAACCCCTAACCACCAATCACAATATCCTTAGGTTATAAACCTATCGACAACAACATTAATCAATTTGAATCCCTACATATTCACAATACAAGGGCACACTCAATACCTACCAAAATCACCCATTCCAAAAGACTACATAACTTGCAAAATCAATATAAATCCTTCATTACAACATTAATATACAACCAAAACATTGCATCCTCACCCACATTGCCTATTTCGAACCATATCCCGAGCCACATTCAACACCCCATGGTTTCAACCAAAATACACACAAAAAGTAGGCAACCATTGATAAAATTAGGGTTTTTGGAGGAGGTATACCTTACAAATCAACCTCCAATGCAATGCCCACCAAATAGTCTTCAATTTTGGGTAGATTTAAGGAGAATTTTGGAGGGGAGGAGAGAGAGCGCTGAACCCTAACCGCAGCCGCTCGAGGAAGAAGAATGGGGGCTAGGTTGGGGCGGCTCAGCCGCGAGGTTAAGTGCCCTACCTCAGTGCTGACGTGTCTGGTGCTGAGCTTAGGGCATCAGCGCCAAGGCGGTTGGTGCTGAGACCCCTGCCACGTCGGTCGGGGGATCGGCTCGGGCGCCACGCTAGCAGGGGTCTCAGCGCCATCAAGTGTGGCGCTGATCCATCAGACCTCAGCGTCAGATACACTAGCGTTGAGCCCGTGGCCTATTTTTGGTTGAAGTTTTTAGCAGATACTAGTTTTGAAATAAGTTTGCGAAAAGGACCAATTTGTCAAAAAATGGTGGTTTTTGGGTACTACAACCATTCACCCCCCTCTTGTTGGCTTAGTTATCGTTCTACGATCCTACACAAACAATACACAGGTATGGAATCAAAAGTCAAACCATCCTTCACAACATTTACAATAACAATCAGATGCGTCATAAAATGCAATATTTTCATTAAAACAACATACGATGGTCACTAAGGACGAGGGTTGTAATCTAGTTCTTTTATTGCTTCCTCTGTCTTCCACTATACTTCTTGCTAGATTGACAATTTGTACAAGAACAACCTTCCCTCTGATATTTGGATTCCTTTCGAGAAGTAGTGTTGACGATGAAATTTGACAAGCTTATGAATCGGAAACAAGATCCAATCCGAAGCGGATTCGAAGATATGCGGAATTCTCGGAAACAGAGTGCGCATCGGCTAGAGACCGTATCGGCTGGAACCGAGTACGATCTGGAATAGCCGATGTAGCCGATATTGCATGTGAAGTCAGTATCGGATTCGATAGAGGGTTTGCGATGATGTTGTCAGGCAAGGATAGAGTCCAGAATTGGCAAATCTTTCTATTAATTAGGAATATATGTAATTCCCTTATAGATATTCTCGGTAAGAGTACGCCTAAGGGACTTGTTTGCTAGTTAGATTTGTATTAGGATAATATGAGTCGTGTCCGTGATGGACAATGTTTGTATTTTCGGGTATAAATATAGACCCGAGGTCATATGAATAAAACAACACACGTTCAATCAATCTCGGCGCATCGCCAACCCTTTGTTTTCTACTTTTCGACAAGTTCATGCTTTCGAGTCGAGCTGCATCAATTTGATCTTCGACGAAGAGATAGGTCTTGTTATGACGGTTTGCATTATCGTAATTAGTGCTTACATCTTTATGACACTCTAATTCTATCTTGCGAATCGTCGAGTTATCATATACGTTATATAATTTATATTGACTATGTTATCTATTCATATCGGCCGATCTCTATTTAGGGTTTTGCTGGTAACGGTTAGATTGTGTTGTTGGTTCAAATTATATAATGTATCCACCATCCCGAAAAGGCAACCATTAGCTTGATTGTCTAGATATTATGCTTCTTTTCATACTTAATGCTGCATCAGTTAAGTTTGATCTACTAAGTTGTGTTATGAATCATGATTTCTAGCTTGCTTTATGGTTGTTAATAAGGATAGTATCGGGGTTTCAGCCGATCTTATCTGGTATAGATGTTTTACATAGTTTGATAATTTGTTTAATATGCTATATCTGCCCCTTATATCAGGATATAATCTAATACAAATATGTTGGACTTACTATTAATCTAATTGATAACAGTTGAATATATTTGTTGCAAGAGAATATCCTAGTATAAGGCTGTATCGGAGCTATAGCCGATACATGCTTAAATCTGGGCATCGACTATAATATGAGTGCATGTAATCGTTATTTCATGTTATTTTAGACTTGGGCAATTTATACTGTGTCGGTTCAGTCTGATCTATCCCAATTGCTTATTCTAAAGTAATATTGATTTATAGATTACGTAATACTAATATTTTCAGCCGATGTACCAGTTTTAGGATTAGTTCTATCATTAACTACGTCTTACAGCCGATTCATGCTATATTGCATCGGCTAGGTTACAACACGATATGATATCGGCTAAATGGCCGATTGACTGTCATCTACTAATAAACTTGCATGTTTTTTCTTGTTGATTGCAGGACTAAATCAACTGGCACGCCCTTCGAACCTAAAAGCAAGTTTTGGACCTGCATTAGAGTAAAGCAAATCTCTTAGGCCAGTGTGAGTTTTTTTCATCAACACGCTTTTGGCACGCCCAATGCGACATTTGTGTCATCATGACACCCAATACAACTGAGGTTACTGAAGACAATATCCTGCCAGTCACGATCGAGCAGCTGAATGAAGAACAGAGAGAAGAGATGAAGAAGTTGCTGGATCAACTCCAAGACCGATATCTGCATTCACTCACGGTAACTCGACAGGGCACAGTTATCCAGAGAACCAAAGAGGAGTTGCCGCCGATCGTGAAATCAGATCCAAGTACATCTGGAGCAAATGACGATAAAGGCAAGGAACCTAAAACCAAATCAAACAACGAAGAACTTCACACATTGCAAGATCGCATCGATTCGACAGTACATCATGCTCTCATCAATCAATCCGGAGTACTTGTGAATACGTTAACGAATATGATCAAGTCAGTAGTGGATGGAACTATAGCTGAGGAAAAGGCAAAAGGACCAGTATATCTGCTAGGCAACACGTTTCCAAGCTACAGGACTGTGAAGACCGAAATTGGTGGGAAACAAAAAATGTTTCAAACCCAGGTTCCATCGGCTCCTCTGTCCAGTACAAATATTCCAACAATTTTGACAAGACAGCCGCCGATCACTAGGGGGCAAACATCAAATCAGTTGACGCCAGAACAGCTGATGAATATACTCAACGCAAAGCCGCCAGTTGTTGATACTACGTATCATATTCCTTCGGTTCCACAACAGCTGATCGTGATCACTCAGCCGATAGGCCAACAATATAGTTCAGAACCACTTCCTTATGTGTCATCTCAAGGTCTATCGGCCAATCTCAATCAGCATTATCAACATTATTCTCCACGACCTCAACCGGCACAGTACGGCCAGTCTAATCAAATCCAGCAACAGTATGGTGGAACATCACAGCAGTCGTGGGCCGATATGATTGCTGATGTAATGAGGGAACAATTTGGGCTCAAGCCTAAGGATAATGGCAACATGTATCGGCATCCATATCCAGAATATTTTGATCGAGTACCACCACCAAACTGATACAAGGTGCTAGATTTCTCAAAATTCTTAGGGCAAGATAATGTGTCAACCTACAAACACGTCAGCCGATTCTTAGCCCAATGCGGGGAAGCATCGGCTACAGAGGCTCTCGGAGTCAGATTATTCCCACTATCTTTATCTGGATTGGCATTTACATGGTTTTCATCTCTGCCTTATAATTCCATCAGGAGTTGGGCCGATCTAGAGAAACAATTCCATAAGTATTTCTTCAGTGGCATCCAAGAGATGAAATTATCAGACCTCATAGCAATCAAGAAGAAATCAGATGTGACAGTGCCAGATTATATTCAGAGATTCAGAGATGTGAGGAATAGATGCTACAGCCTGGCCCTGACAGATTCACAATTAGCCGATCTGGCTTTCCAGGGATTGTTGGCGCCGATAAGGGAGAGGTTTTCAGCCCAAGACTTTGAGAGTTTAGCTCATCTAGCTCAGAAGATATCGGCTCTTGAGACAAGATTCCAAGAAGCCGGAAAGTTTGTCAAAAAGATCAACATTGTAAACAACATCTACAGCTATGGTTCTGACTCCGAAGATGATGATCCAGAGGTCAATGCAGCCGAGTGGGCAAGAAATAAGAAGACAGTAGTGTGCCAATGGGTCAAGAATTCGGGGAAGGAAGAAAGGTTTGACTTTGACATTACCAAAACTGACAAGATATTTGATCTTCTTCTTCAAGAAAAGCAGATTCAATTGCCAGTAGGGCATGTGATACCATCGACTGAAGAATTGAAGAGGAGGAAATATTGTAAATGTCATAAAACAGGGTCTCACAATACCAATGATCGCAAAATTTTCCAACAACAGATCCAATCGGCTATAGAACAAGGAAAGATTAAGATTAATGAATCCAAGAGACCGATGAAGATAGATGGACATCCTTTTCCAGTAAACATGGTTCACTCTGGATTTCACAGAAGCCAAGTCGATGGAAGTAAAAATTATGTCAGAAACATCAAATCGGCTGGTATGATCAATAAGTACCAGAAAAGACGCCAGAAGGAAGAGGAGTCATATCACCATGATGATGAGAAATATTTTGACCAATATTGGAGCTGTGAATTTTTTAGATTCTGTTGGAATGAAGACATGAGGTTACCTTCCATTAAAGATTGTCCTAGTTGTGATGATTCTGATGTTCAATATGTTCAAAGACCAAACTAGCAGAATATGGGTATGCATCGGCGGATTCAGAAAAGGTTGTCAGTTCATGAGAGACTTGGGCCGATCCGATAAGCCATCATGAAGATAATTTGCAGAGACAGACCAAAGATGTGCAACCACAATGGTGTCCTTCTGGAATTTTTACCAAGAATCAAAAAAGGCGTGTCCAAAGAATGAGAAACAGGGAACAATTCCAGGAAGTTGAAGGCGAAATCGAGCATCGGCTAAGGCGCACAAAGAAAGTTTGGCGTGTGAAGAGCAAAGTGGTGTTAGCCGATGAGGTCAAAGCTGATCAAAACAAAAATCTTCAGAACAAGGGCAAAGAGGTGACGTCGTCTTCAATAAACATGGTTTTCATGCTACCAGCTGAGTATGCAATTGAACAAGTGGTCGAGCAAGTGGATGAGTCACCATCGGCTAAGTTAATTTTGTCTCCTAGCAAGCTGTCTTTGAGAAACCTGAAGGAACCGATCATCGGCATCTTAAGCCTTTATATGTTAGGAGGTTTGTTAATGAGAAGCCGATGTCAAAGATGCTGGTTGATAGAGGAGCAGCCATCAATCTAATGCCATACTCAATTTTCAGGAAGCTTGGAAAAAATTCAGAAGATTTAATCAAGACAAACATGGTTCTAAAGGATTTTGGCGGGAATCCATCTGAGACCAAGGGAGTTTTGAATGTGGAGTTGACCATCGGCAGCAAGACAATTCCTACTACATTCTTTATTATTGATGGGAAGAGTTCGTACAGTCTGTTGCTGGGAAGAGATTGGATCCATGCTAATTATTGATTCCTTCAACTATGCATCAGAGTTTGATTCAATGGCAAGGAGACCAGATCGAAATCGTGCCAGCCGATAGGTCAGTCAATGTAGCTAGTGCCGATTTATCTGTTTGGGAGATGGAAGGAATTGATTGCTTATCTGGAAAAGTTTGGCAAGGAGATTACTTAAAAGTTTCTGATTATGATATACAGCCAACAGGAGATGGAGAGCCCCAATTGTTACTTTGAGGGCGCCGTGGAGGGTTCCAATTTCTATACAAAAGATATTGTAGATGATCTCGACGGCAAGCTGGGACAAGGATTTATGTCGCCCGATGAGTTGGAAGAAATAGACATTGGACTGGGTAATCGGCCCAGGCCGACATATATTAGTAAAGGTTTGACAAAAGAATTTAAATGTAAACTAATAGCACTTTTGAAAGAATATAGAGACTGTTTTGCTTGGGAATACTATGAAATGCCAGGACTTAGCCGATCGATTGTTGAACATCGGCTCCCTATCAAACCAGGCTATCAGCCATACAAGCAACCTGCAAAACGTTGTAAAGCTGAGATGTATGATGCTATCAAGGCTGAAATTACAAGACTTTATGATGCCAATTTTATTAGGCCATGCCGATATGCTGAGTGGATTTCAAATATAGTACCAGTGATCAAGAAGAACGGCAAGCTTCGAGTTTGCATTGATTTTCGAGATTTGAATAAGGCTACTCCAAAAGATGAATACCCAATGCCGGTTGCCGATCAATTGGTTGATGCAGCATCAGCTTTATGGATGGTAATACATGATATAATCAAATTTTTATGGCTGATGAAGATATTCACAAGACTGCTTTTAGATGTCCTGGTGGTATCGGTTTGTATAAGTGGGTGGTTATGACTTTTGGATTGAGGAGTGCTTGTGCTACATATCAAAGGGCAATGAACTACATATTTCATGATCTTATCGGCTTGTTGGTTGAAATTTATATTGATGATGTGGTGGTTAAGTCTAAGGAAATTGATGAGCATATAGCCGATTTAAGAAAAGTCTTGGAGAGGGCAAGGAAATGTGAGTTAAAGATGAATCCAACTAAGTGTGCTTTTGGTGTATCGGCTAGGCAGTTCCTTGGATTTTTGGTACATGAGAGAGGAATTGAGATACCTCAGAGGAGTATTGAAGCTATCAAAGGTATCAAGCCTCCAGAAGACAAGACTAAATTGCAGTCATTGATCGGTAAGATTAATTTTATTCGGTGTTTTATATCAAATTTATCTGGCCGAATAGAACCATTTACACCATTACTACGGTTGAAAGCCGATAAAGAGTTGTTTGGGGAGAGAAGCAGCAAAAAGCTTTGGATGATATCAAGGAATATTTGAGTACTCCTCCGGTTCTTATTTCACCACAAAAAGGGTTTCCTTTTAAGCTATATTTGTCAGCCAATCAGAATTCTATCTGCTCAGTTTTGATCCAAGAGGTTGAAGGTAAAGAATGAGTTATATTTTATCTAAGTAGAAGACTTTTGGATGCTGAAACAAGATATTCACCTGTGGAGAAATTATGTCTGTACTTATACTTTTATTGTACAAAGTTGAGGCATTATTTGCTTTCCAATGAGTGCACTACAGTATGTAAGGCCGATGTGGTGCGATATATGCTATCGGCTCCAGTTTTAAAAGGGAGGATTGGGAAGTGGATTTTTGCTTTAACAGAATTTGATCTGAGATATGAATCGGCTAAGGCAGTTAAAGGGCAGGCGATAGCCGATTTCATAGTTGAACATAGGGATATCACTATTGATCATGTTGATATTATGCCTTGGACTTTGTTTTTTGATGGGTCAGTTTGCACCCATGGATGTGGTATCGGCTTAGTGATCATATCGCCTAGGGGGGCAAGTTTTCAGTTTGCCTTCACCATTAAAAATTATTCTACAAATAATCAAGCTGAGTATGAAGCTGTTTTGAAAGGATTGCAATTGTTGAAGGAGGTTGAAGCCGATGTTGTTGAAATCATGGGAGACTCATTATTGGTGATAAGTCAACTATCTGGGGAGTATGAGTGCAAGAATGATGTTCTGATGATTTATAATGAAAAGTGTTTAGATTTGATGAAGACCTTCAAGATGGTTACTTTGAAGCATATTCCCAGGGAGCAAAATGTCGAAGCCAATGATCTAGCTCAAGGTGCATCAGGCTACAAGCCGATGTTACAGGGCATTGAAGTTGAAGTTGCATGTCTATCAGCCGATGATTGGAGGTTTGAGATATTTGAGTATTTAAAAAAATCCTTCTAAATCGGTTTCCAGGAAATTAAGATATAAAACTCTCAAGTATGTTTTGTTGGATGATACATTATACTATCGGACAATTGATGGAGTTCTATTGAAATGTTTGAGCCTGGATGAAGCAAAAGTAGTTATGTGTGAGGTACATGAGGGCATATGTAGAACTCATCAGTCGGCTCATAAGATGAAGTGGCTGATTAGAAGAGTTGGATATTTTTGGCCAACAATGCTGGAAGATTGTTTCAGATATTATAAAGGATGTCAAGACTGTCAAAAGTTTGGAGCAATTCAAAGAGCACCAGCATCGGCTACGAACCCAATTATTAAGCCATGGTCGTTCAGAGGTTGGGGTATCGATATGATCGGCCAGATCAATCCACCTTCAAGTAAAAGTCATAAATTCGTATTGGTTGCTACTGATTATTTTACTAAGTGGGTTGAGGCTATTCCTTTGAAGAAAGTTGACAGTAAAGATGCCATTGAGTTTATCAAAGAGCATATTATATATAGGTTTGGTTTACCACAGACGATTACAACTGATCAAGGTTCCATTTTTGTGTCCGATGAGTTTGTTCAGTTTGCTGATAGCATGGGGATCAAATTGTTGAATTCTTCACCATATTATGCACAAGCTAATGGGCAGGCTGAGGCATCTAACAAGAGCTTGATTAAGTTGGTCAAGAGGAAGATTGCAGAACATCCTAAGAAGTGGCATACCATATTAGCAGAACCGTTGTGGTCCTATCGGATGGCTTGTCATGGTGCAATTCAAGTTCCTCCATATCAACTGGTTTATGGGCATGAAGCTGTGTTACCATGGGAAACTAACATCGGCTCCAGAAGGATTTCTTTACAGGATGAGTTGACAACCGATGATTATCACAATTTGATGGTTGATGAGATCAGAAGATTTGGTTCAATCTAGATTGTGAGCTCTTGAGAAAGTTAGGAAGGATAAAGAAAGGGTTGACAGACATTACAATAAAAAGGTTGTGCCAAAGTCTTTTGAGGAGGATGAACTTGTTTGGAAATTGGTGTTGCCGATAGGAGCAAGAGATAATAAATTTGGGAAGTGGTCACCGGATTGGGAAGGACCTTTTCGGGTTCATAAGTGTGTTTCTAAAGGGGCTCACATGTTGAAAGGACTTGATGGGGATGTTTTTGGACGAGCTCTTAATGACAAATATTTAAATAAATACTACCCAAGTGTTTGGATTGGTTCATAATCGGCTGAGCTATGCCGATGTATGGTTTACAGCCGATGTGGTTACATCGCCTTTAGATGGCCGATATTTTTATCGCCCTTAGACATATAAGTTTGCAGCATTGTGTTCCCTACTACAAACTTGGGGGGCATGGAGGATAACAGTTGGAAGGAAATTTTTGAAATTTTTGAAACTTTTTTGAGCAAAATCATGCAAGACAAGTTATATTTAAGTATAAATCGGCTCGATGGCCAATGTCAATATATTACAGCAAAAGAATATATTACAACAAAAGATATTGTTTAAGGATTGTTTAACCATTACATCAAGACAGATATTTCTGGATAGCCTATATAGCTTTCTGTCTAATCTGCTCTACTTCATCTATCGCTTGAGCATCGACTGCATCCGTGCCAGGGATTGGTTTGAGAGACTTACTCAAGGAAGATAGATGTTTGATGGATTTCTTCAGCTTTGATTTTTGAGCATCGGTGGCTTTAGGCAGATTGGCTAGTTTCTGCTCTTCAATTGTGATTTCAGCTCTGCAAGCTTCAAGTTGTGCCAGCAGATCGGCTTCCTTCTTCTTCAATGTCTCAATGTTTTGTTGAGTTGAGCTTGGGCTAGCTTCTAGTTCATCCAGCTTGATCTTCTCATCATTAACTTGCTATCGGCTAGTTTGGATATTGGCTTCAAGGGCAGAGCGCTCTAGCCGATCGGCAATTCTTTGCGTTGCTCTTTCCAGCTTGAAGTGATGTTGTTCAAGGAAGACTGCTGGAGAGATCATCTCGATAAGATCATCAGGGATTTGATCTTGGATTTCTTCAAGCCTTGCCCTGATTGGCCCACAGTTTACAACCAGTGCATCCAAGGAAGCATTAAGCCGAATCTGCAATATCGGCTAATTTTCTCTTCAAATCTTCTGGTATAGGAGAAGTGGCTTTGCTGGTTGTTTCTGCCTCTTCCTCATCCAAAAATTGCTTGATATTAAAAGAGAACATATCGGCTAAGAGCTTCAAATAAGGAAATATTGTTACAAACTATCAAGATTAGCCGATATGTAGAAATATATGAAGTTTGAATATATACTTACAGGAATTTGAGGAGTAGGAATTGCAGCAACAGTCTCTTCATCATGTCGGCTTGCTGTAGCCGATGGAGTATGTTCACTTGAAGGTTGATGAGGAGATGAGGGTTGAGTGGGCTGAAATGATATCAAGTGTTGATCAGTATCGGCTGAAAGTGAAATTAAACTTGAGATGACTTGGAATTACCGATACTGGTGGTGGAGTTGGTTTCTTTCTGGCAGCAACTTGTTTCTTTTTCAGCTGAAAGGGATAATTGAGTTAGAAAAATATGAGTCATAAAAGAGAAGATGGTCGTTAGAATGTTTTTACCTGTACTTTTTGGAGTCGTTTCGGGGGACTTGGAGTCTTGACAGCCTTAGATTGAACTGCAGGAGGGGTATCGGCTCTGGGTGTTGTGACTTCGGTAGTTTCACTGATCTGAGCAGCAGCTTCATTTATGGTTTCTTCCATCTCAATTTCTTTCAGAATTTCGTCTACCTCTTGGTCCAGAGGGATTTCTTCATCGGCTGCTTTCTTGTGTTTCTTGATTGGCTTCTTTGAGATGGGTGGTTTGATGACAGCTTGTTTTGTTCTCTTGCGCTTGTCACCGGCCTGCATCGGCTCTCTAAGTTGGCCCTGGAGAAGGGTAGTTATCTTAGAAGCATTGAAGCTGATGACCGAAGGAGCTGGGCCACAACTGTTAGGAAGTTTTGCTGCAGCATACTCTATCGGCTTGCCACTTCGGCTGATGAGTGGAGGAGGAGAATCCGATGTCTGCAAAGGAAGATGAAAAACATTGAGTATTAAGAGATTGATAGAATAAAAATATAGGATACAAGGAGAGGTAACTTACTTGAGGGACCAGATCTGGTAGAATCTTAGTAAAATATGCTTGGGCCTACAGATGGAATATATGAGTTTTTCATTCAGACCATCATCTATCAAAAAGGATACTTCTCATTAAGGTAATGTTAAATCTGTCGATGCTGCCAAGTGAAGGACCAGGGATGTTGAGCAACTTGTCCATCATCAAAGCCGATACTATATCTCCTCTGGTTTGAATCTTATCAGAATAATATAAGCCAATGGGAAGTTGTCCCATACCAAGCTGCCTTGCTGCCACCATTGGATGATAAAATTCATAAGATGGTTGTTATTTCTGCCTTGGGATATGCCGGTTGGAAGAATGCATGGGGAGATTGCAGCAGTCAGGATTTCTCTGGGTTTTTCAAATCTTTCATCATTTAACTCATCCAGTCTGAATTCGGCTGGTAGTTCATATTCGGAGAAGGACTCATAAGCGAACCAGATTCGGCTGTCTCTGGGAAATCCATCATAGAAATTACCAAACCAGTTCTGGAAGTGTTCAGCCGATGGTCCAGAACTAGCATAGCCAGTGGCTGCCTCGCCAAAAGACATGCATCTGCACACTTGGCTTGATTCATCATCATTATCAGTATCGGCTAAAGCTGGGAATTCTGCCTTACTAAGTGATGGTCTTAGCGCAACTTTCAGAGTATGCAGAATAAGCCAAAGTTGAATGAACCACCACGGACCACCTGTGCTAACACTTGAATCCATGATTAATCTAGCCGATGACTGGCTCAGAGTTTGGTATACTGCACCAAGCAGATATTTGCCCAAGGGAAATTGCTTCTTTGATACAATGGCTTCGGTTAGGTGTTGCCAGTTGGCTGTTGGGCCGCAGGTGGAGCCATAGAACAATAATTTATCCATCCACATCATCAAGAAGCCGATACAGGGCATGTTCCCATATTATCTGCAATGAAACCAGACCAGCCTCCGATGTTTTTGGTTTTGAACTTATAAGTGCATTTGGTCTTCAAGCTGATGGGGTTAGCCGATGTGGTAACATCCAGACCAGTAATCATGATTATGTCAAGCAAAGTGGGGGTCATCGGCCCGTGGTTGAATAGAAAGGCATTCAGTGTGTCCGACCAAAAGTATGCGGCCGAAGACAACATTGGCTCATCTTTCTTCATGTCGGCTATGGACAGAGATAAACATTGGGCTATTCCCATCTCGTCCTAGTGATCTTGTTTGCTGGCAGAAATCCTCTTATACCAGTTTGTCCATCCATCTACTTGAGAGGGCCAGGATCTAAAGGTGGTTGTCCAATGGGTAAGAGACGGGTTTGACTGCCTAAAAGGAATTCTTTCTGTTTCTGCGTTGATGATAAGAATTGGATCTATATCGCCAATTGGACCCAAGAAGAAATGATTGGGATCGTTGAATCTTGGGATAGCTATTTGATGGACTAGGTGCTACAGATTGAAAAAGATAGACTGAGGACAAAGGAACGAACGAAAAGCCGCAAAGTAAATTTCGAGCCGATGGGAACTTACCTCAGCAAACTCTTTGGCTGTGGTGCTTGAAGGGCTCGACGAAGACGCCATTGATGCACGGGGGATCGTCGCCGGGAGCGGATTCATCGTTGCGGTCGCCGGAGAAGAAGAAAGCAATCGTTGGGGGTTTGCGAGGGAGTTTGGTGGCTTGAGCGGTGAAAACGGAGTTAACGCCGTGAAATCTCCTGAAAAACGGTTGGTATTTATGAAATTAGGTGCGTAACGGTCACAGAGGAAACCCTAGATTTTTGCGGTTACGAAGAGATAATTCCGTTGCATTATACTTCGGAATTGGGGGGCATGTGTTGACGATGAAATTTGGCAAGCTTATGAATCAGAAACAACATCCAATCCGAAGCTGATTCGAAGATATGCGGAATTCTCGGAAACAGAGTGCGCATCGGCTGGATACCGTATCGGTTGGAACCAAGTCCGATCTGGAATAGCCGATGTAGCCGATATTGCATGTGAAGTCAGTATCGGATTCGATAGAGGGTTTGCGATGATGTTGCCAGGAAAGGATAGAGTCCAGAATTGGTAAATCTTTCTATTAATTAGGAATATATGTAATTCCCTTATAGATATTCTCGGTAAGAGTACGTCTAAGGGACTTGTTTGCTAGTTAGATTTGTATTAAGATAATATGAGTCGTGTCCGTGATGGATGATGTTTGTATTTTCGGGTATAAATATAGACCCGAGGTCATATGAATAAAACAACACACGTTCAATCAATCTCGGTGCATTGCTAACCCTTTGTTTTCTACTTTTCGACAAGTTCGTGCTTTCAAGTCGAGCTGCATCAATTTGATCTTCGACGAAGAGGTAGGTCTTGTTATGGCGGTTTGCATTATCGTAATTAGTGCTTACATGTTTATGACACTCTAATTCTATCTTGCGAATTGTCGAGTTATCATATACGTTATATAATTTAGGTTGACAATGCTATCTATTCATATCGGCCGATCTCTATTTAGGGTTTTGCTGGTAACGGTTAGATTGTGTTGTTGGTTCAAATTATATAATGTATCCACCATCCGCAATCATCGGCTTGATTGTCTAGATATTATGCTTCTTTTCATACTTAATGCTGCATCAGTTAAATTTGATCTATTAAGTCGTGTTATGAATCATGATTTCTAGCTTGCTTTATGGTTGTTAATAAGGATAGTATCGGGATTTTAGCCGATCTTATCTGGTATAGATGTTTTACATAGTTTCATAATTTGTTTAATATGCTATATCTGGCCCTTATATCAGGATATAATCTAATACAAATATATTGGACTTACTATTAATCTAATTGATAACAGTTGAATATATTTGTTGCAAGAGAATATCCTAATATAAGGCTGTATCGGAGCTATAGCCGATACATGCTTAAATCTGGGCATCGGCTATGATATGAGTGCATGTAATCGTTATTTCATGTTATTTTAGACGGGCAATTTATACTGTCTCGGTTCAGTCTGATCTATCCCAATTGCTTATCTCTAAAGTAATATTGATTTATAGATTACGTAATACTAATATTTTCAACCGATGTACCAGTTTTAGGGTTAGTTCTATCATTAACTACGCCTTACAGCCGATTCATGCTATATTGCATCGGCTAGATTACAAAACGATATGATATCGGCTAACTGGCTGATTGACTGTCGTCTACTAATAAAATTGCATGTTTTTTCTTGTTGATTGTAGGATCAAATCAACTAGCACGCCCTTCGAACCTAAAAGCAAGTTTTGGACCTGCACTAGAGTAAAGCAAATCTCTCAGACCAGTGTATGTTTTTTACATCAACAAGTAGCTTCAACCTAAGCAGCTTTGAACTGATTCCTCTTAAGGTATCCATGTCATCTACACCTAACATCAGAATCTTGGATTTTACCTTTGTTCAATTTCTTAACCATCAATGTTAAAAGGAAAAAGTACGAATTACCCCCCGAACAACATGCATGGACACCGACTGAGAGGATCTTTAGGCTTACCATTCTTCCAAAGTACTCCTGTCCAATATAACCACTTTTTGATTCATAATGCTGACCCAATAATATGCTGCAACAAGAAAGGAAGTGGCATTGCAAGGCAACGAGATGTACTTCTCAGCGAGTGTAAGGCTTTGCAAGGTCGTGTACTCTAAGACATTGAATAATTCAAGATCAATAGGAGATGCCTTCAACGCGATCAGAGGAAATCACATGGATTACAAGCATATTTAGAGCCTCCAATGACCTGAAAACAACACATTATATCCAACTAAACAAAATATAATAGAACTAGCCAAATTCCTTGCTTACATAGAAAAAAAAAGAGCAGGTGCCATGGTGTCCTCCAATCATAGGCTTTACTTTGACGGTCTAAACTTTACCGCTGCAAATTTAAGTCATTTGGATACAAAAATTAAATAAGCCCACCAGATAAGAGATTTTATGTAAAAAAGAATAATTATTGCAGACAAAAAAAACAAGATTGCGGTTGCTTAGCATTTGAGACACATACCATGCACATATAATTTTGAGAAAATTGTATGTTAAAGTTCTGGAAGATTTGAAGGGAAAAAAGAGATGGATATTGTATTACCTGCAAATTATGGTATTAGTACAATGCCCATCTATGAAAATTTAACGAAAGATGCATCACCGGCAATGTTTACAAAATTAGAACACTGTCAGTAGAGCACATATGTAGAATTCCTCCTCAATTTCCATCCACACCAGGGTATATCTTTGCATAAATGCTTGCCATTTACAGTTTCTCTTGCTTTGATTCATACAAAGTAGTCAGTAGAGGTAATAGAACCAGTAGCACTGTCAAGCACGAAGGAACATTCACAACCATATGGTAATTTTTGTAGTTGTCCTGATCCAGCTGTTAAGAATTTGCAATCAGCATAGTAACTAATTCAAAGTTCTCAAATAAAGCATAACTTCCTCTGACCCGAGTATATTTCAACGAATTCTGTTACCTGCTTCAACATAAGCAATGTAGTGAGATAAAGAGATGTAGTGAGATAAAGAGGGAACCTAAGGTCAAAAGGAATTTTTAGTTGAATTAAAGCCTTTATCGATTATCATAGCCATCAGAGAAATATTTGTTTGAATCATATACAAATTACATCACCAGCTCTGAACAAAAAAGGTCATACATGAGATAAAAGGGAAAAGTAGGGAACCACTAAATTTTAATGCGTTCAAACTCATAATTTACGATGAACTGAAACAACACCATTTAGGGGTTAGGCCAGCATGGCGTCCATGCCGGTGAGATGTCAGTCAAAGAGATGCTCAATTTCTCCGCAAAGTGTCAGGGGGTAGGCCGGAGATACTTCAATGCCCCAACTCCTAAAGCCTCTATATATGTAGGAGATACATCATGTATTCATGTATTCCATTTTGCATTATGAAGTAGTAGTATTTTATTCTAATATCTAACAATCAAATCAGTTTTCTACAGGTTGTTTTTCTTGGTCCATATGCTTTTCCTACTATCCAGATCATATGAAATCGCTTTGTTTCATAATGCATTTTGCTATTAAGATTACCAGCTTGGAGTTCAATATAATCTCCATCACCAAATGAATTTTTCTATTAGGATTAAACATATTAAGTAAGGGCAGGTCACATTATCCTTATAATGTACCAGAAAAAGATGCACAAGACTGACATCCAGCACACCTTCTGCCCAAGATTATATATTTCCAATTACATGCTTGGATATGTGCACATACCAGTTATGATAATGCATTCAACAAATAATCAACTAATTATAGTAGGAAACTGCAATCTTTTTCTTCAATCTTTTTCTTCAGGAATTATAGTTCAATTGGTAGTGCAGACATATCATGATTATAGAGCAATATCAGAATTATCTGCTAGTTCGCATGAGTAATTTTTCAGGAAAGTTAGGCAAAAACAGATAACCAATAGGCACACAACTTACTCTGTGGATATAAGAAATTTCAGCATCGTTATCAGAATATGACATTCTAGTTATCCTGAGCAGGAAATATTTACGTTATCTAAATTTTGCTTCCCAAATGGTTGAACTGCAATTCCATTCTTTTACCTCACAAGCAATGAGAAGATATTTACAGAGAGCTAGGTTAAAATTCTCATTTCACCTAGAAATACACAAGAAAATCCATCAAATTTTCTTTAAATAGTTGTGTGAATAAACCAAAAACAATCATGTACTACTATGACACGTTCCTCTTTTACATAGCGTTGGCAGTACGACATGAGGCCCTTCGACCAAGCTGCCGAAACCAACCAAACAACAAGGATCCGGTCTCCCAGCACCAAGGCTTGTGGGGCGAAGCCCAACAGCGAAAGCACGGCGGCGAAGCCCGATGGCGAAGCCCGATGGCAAGGAACCCCAACCAGTCGAACAGCCTTGGACAATGTATTCTGATGGCTCGTGGTCACATCGGGGGGCGGGCGCCGCGGCCATACTCATTTCGCCAGGGGGCGTGCCGATCCGGTATGCCGCAAGGCTGCAATTCGACACAACCAACAACACGGCGGAATACGAGGCGGTGCTGCTAGGCCTAAGGAAGGCAAAGGCAATGGGGGTTCGGCGCTTACTCATCCGAATCGACTCCAAACTGGTGGCTTGCCATGTTGATAAGTCTTTTGAAGCAAAAGATGAAGGGATGAAGAGATATTTGGAGGCCGTTCGGTCAATGGAAAAGTGCTTCGCCGGCATAACGGTCGAACACATGCCCAGAGGGCAGAATGAGGAGGCTGACGCCCTAGCGAAATCTGCCGCTTGCGGAGGACCGCATTCGCCAGGCATCTTCTTCGAAATCCTGTATGCACCAGGTGTGCCCAAAGGAATCGAAGATGTCATGGCCATAAACCAGACTGCCACGAGCAAAGACCCGGAGGACTAGCGAACACCGTTCGTGAAGTACCTAAAGGACGGCTGGCTTCCGGATGACGAAGCAGAGGCGAAACGCCTGCAAATCAGAGCCAGGCGGTACAAACTGGTTGCAGGACAATTGTACCGCTCTGGAGTGCTCCAACCTCTACTTCGCTACGTTTCCTTCGCCGAGGGCGAAGAGATGGTGAAGGAAATTCATCAGGGGCTTTGTGGGGCGCACCAAGCTGCCAGAACTGTCGCCTCCAAGGTGTTTCGACAAGGGGTATATTGGCCAACCGTGCTGAGAGTTTGCGTGGCACACGCCAAAAGGTGCGAAAGCTGCCAACGGCATGGCCGAAGCCAAACCGCCCCACAGTATGAGTTGCAGCCGATCGCTCCGGTATGGCCCTTCGCCAGGTGGGGGCTGGACATTATTGGCTCATTCCCAACAGCGCGAAATGGTTACAAGTTTGCAATTGTGGCCATCGAGTACTTTTCTCGCTGGATCGAGGCTGAACCACTCAGCACAATCACTTCGGCGGCAGTGCAGAAATTTGTGTGGAAAAACATTGTTTGCCGTTTTGGAGTTCCAAGGGAATTCATTACAGACAATGGCAAACAATTCGATTCTGACAAGTTCAGAGAAATGTGCGAAGGGCTAAGCTTGGAAATTAAGTTCGCATCGGTCGCGCACCCGCAGTCGAACGGGGCGGCCGAACGCACAAATGGCAAAATCTTGGAGGCGCTCAAGAAAAGGCTCGAGGGGGCGGCGAAGGGCAAATGGCCAGACGAAATGTTGTCCGTCCTTTGGGCTCTTCGAACAACTCCCACGAGGCCAACTAAGTGCAGCCCATTCATGCTCCTTTACGGAGACGAAGCAATGACCCCAACAGAGCTAGGGGCTAACTCACCAAGGGTGATGTTCTCGGGGGGCGAAGATGGGCGCGAAGTGTCGCTCGAACTCCTTGAGGGGGTGCGAGTCGAAGCACTGGAACACATGCGCAAATACGCCACAAGCACTTCGGCAACCTACAACAAGAAGGTTCGTCCTACAGAGCTCCTACTGGGTCACCTCGTTCTGAGGAGAAAGGCGAACCCAGTAGCGGTTGGGAAGCTCGAGTTAAAATGGGAGGGGCCGTATCTCATCAAGCACAAGTCAAGGACGGGCTCTTTCCGCCTAGCGACACTGGAGGGCGAAGAGTTCGATCACTCGTGGAACGCCGCTTCGCTCAAGCGTTTTTATGTTTAGAGGGTGGCACCCTGTTCGCCAACGTGTAAAAATGTACATTGCCATGTAGCTTTTCGGCACCCGCCATTTTGTAAGCCGTTCGGCACAAAAATACCAAAAAAAAAGAAAAAAAAGGGGAGAAAATGAAAAAAAAAACTGGATGTAGGGCTGTTATCCACTCTGGAGGCCCGAACCAGTATAAAATTTCTATGTCTCTCGCCTTTTTTACTTATGTACATGATAATTCGTGGAAAAAACCCCAAGGCAAACGCCTGATCAGCGAAAAAGCCAGGGGGGCGAAACGAATCGGTCGAAGCATCGCTCGCCGAACGTTGAAACCGCGACAGCTTGTTTCGGGAGAGAAAAAGAAAGGGGGCCCGAGCACCGTTATGATCGATCCACGCAAAATCAAGCGATCGACAACGGAAGTCGAAAGCTGAAAAGTCAGTGTGCCTATTTCGCCAATACACGCAAAGGGGCCGATACGTCACGACCCAACAAAAGCACGAAAGGTGACAATGCAGAAAATGGCAAAAAGGAAACGAAAGCACATCTTTATTAAACATTGAAAATACACTCAATAGCATACATTGTGTAACGCGATACAAGAAAAGCGACCTAAGCGTTCGCTTACAAGAAAATTACATCTTCGCCCACAAGGCAACTACTAAAGGAGTGATCCGGCGAACATGGTTCGTCATCACTACTGACATTGTACACTATCCTAAGAGGAGAGGGGGGCGAAGCTACAGTAAGGGCGTAGCGCCGCTGGGCGATCGCCTCCTGCCGATCGGTCCGCCGATGGTTTCGCCAGAAACGGGCCATGCCCTCCAGGCGTGCCACATGGACACGATCGTAGTCCTCCAGTGTTCGCCCAGGATGGGATCGCATCCAGTTAGTGACGCTTACAACCCTGTAGTTGTTCCCATTGATTGTCATTTCGCGGTAGATAGGCCGAAGCCGGTATCGAGCCTTCGGCAAATTCTTCACCGCAATGAACTTCTCGTTTTTGCTTAGCCAATCCCCAAGGGGAGGCCGAACGCAAAGCTTTCGGCACCAACCCTACAAAAAGGGAGTGTCACGAAGGCGAGCGGAATAAGAAAAAAAGCGAACGCGAAAGAGCTAGGCAAGACAATCGCAAAAACATCTCAAACGGTTCGCGCGTTGCAGAACAATGATACAAATGGCGAAAGGAGTCATATATTTCCACTAGTGCAAGGCCTCAGCCGTATTTACATAGTTCGCCCCTAAAAACGGCGAAGAACAAAAGAAAAGGTCCACAAAAACAGACGGGCGGAGGGCCTCACACCTCGGGGTGGTCTTCGGCTCCTCTTTCGCCCCTCGCTGCCGGCTCTTCGTCCTGGTTCGCCGCCTCTGACTTCGCCAGCTGCTCAAGGAGGCGGGTCTTAGCTGCGGAACGGCCCTCCTTCAGCCAAAACTGCTTCCGCCAGGCACAAAGGGCGGGCGTCACGTCTTGGGAGCTAACCTCCCAATCCCTTTTCGCCAGCTCGGGGAATCGGGCGACGTGTTCGCACCCGTTCTGCTGAAGCAACCCCAAGGCGAAGGCGGCCGACACGCGCGCACAGCAATCGCCATATGCGGTGGCGCAGTCAGAGACAGCGCAGCCGGCCTCCTGGCTCCAATCACAGAAGTCCAGCGCGGAAGCGTGTTCGCCCGGAAAGCTACTCGCCTTCGCCCCCATATCCGTAAGGGCAAGGCGAAGGGTGCAGCAGGACGCTTTCGCCGCTTCGGTCGCCCGGGCCGCCTCTTGAGCAAGGCGCTTGTTTTTCTCTTCCGCCTTGCGCGCCCTTTGGCGAAGGGCTTCCATCTGGGGCTCCGCCGTGTCATAGTAGACGGTCAACATGGCGGTATGCTCCCGCTCCTTCGCCAGCTCGGTCGAAAGACGGTCGATCTCAGCCTTCGCCTCGCTGCCTTTGTTGAGCTCAGCTTGCAGGCGCCTGTTCTCTGCTTTCGCCTCTCGGAGGGATCGGGCAAGCCCCTCCATTTCAAGGCCTTCTCGGCCAAGTTCATCGTCCTTCGCCCGGAGCCGGGTTTTAAGGCCGTCCAGGCGAGCCCGCATGGTCCGCTCAGTGGAACAATGGGCCGCCAAAAGCTGGCGAAGAAAAGAAAAAAAAAGGGGGGACGCAATATAAGCCAAGTGTAGAAAACGGAGGTCGAAAAAACAAAAGAAATTTGGAGGATACCGAAACTTACCCGTACGGCCAAACTCTTCACGGCGGAGCACCCCTCGTCGAACTCATTGAGTTCGGCGAAGAGGCTGGGACCGCCAGCTGGCGAAACAATGTTGCTCACCCCCTCTACGAAGGGGATGAGCTCAGCTCGAGTCTCAAAGTCGCCGGGGACGAAGCGGGCCGACCCCTGAGAAAACTCGGAGCCAGACCCCTCGGCGACTTTCTTGCCCTTATCCGGGCCGAGCGGCGAAAGCGGCCGACGTACGGGGCTGCCGAAGACGCGAGTGGCCACCTTCACCACCCGTTCAGCCGACGGCGACGCACCAGCCCCATCGGTCGCTCCCAGGGACGTCGAAGGTCCCTGACTTCGCCCCGCGGGCGAGGTAGGGGTCCCGTCAGACTCCTCATCGCTGAAGGCGTTGGCGATGGCGATGACACCCTTCTTCCGGGGGGCTGCTTTCGTCACGCCGCCTCCCACCGCCTTGGCCGCGGCAATAGAGACTAGGGCCTTGGCGCCCTCCACGTCTTTTCGCCGCAGAGGCGAAGAGGCGGACTCCACCCCGGTGTCGGCATGTTCCGGGCTGGGAGTTGGCGTATAACCGCGCGTCCCGGAGCGACTATCGCCCGCCTCGTCAGTAGCCTCTTCGGCCACGGTGTCGGCCCGTCCCGCTTCCTCCCCTTCGACATCCTCGTCTTCGACATCATCCTCGGAGGAGACGGGAGCCTTCTGTTTGCGGGGGGCAAATCTAACCTGCCCCCGTGGGCGCTTCCGAGAAGGGCCGGCTTCGCCATCCGCCTTGGGTGGTTTCGCCCTCGGAGGAAGCTCGCCGACATGGACGCGGTTCGCCCGGCCAGCCGCTTGCCGGGTCAGCAGCTGGCTATACTCGGTCAACGAGATATCGCCAACAAGCCGTCTGGCTTCGGCGTCGGCTTGGGCCAGCGTCAACACTAGAAAAAAAGAGAAGGCAAGACACAAACTTAGGAGACGAAGCGAAAGGAGGGTAAAAAGGGCGAAACGTAAAAGGGGGGCGAAGAGGAGGGAAAAAGAGAACTCACCATTCGTCCCCTGGGGCAAAACAAGTCTGGGCAGGCCGTCGACCACTTCGCCTTGATAGACTTCGACTTGCCATGCCTGTGAAAGCGGATGAACCCGCAGCATGCAGAACTCTTCTACTAAATCCCGGCAACTTAGCCGGGAACACACCCTGCGAAGCAGGGCGAAGCGGGACTCTAGGGTGCCGGTAACGGTAACCCTAGGTCTTCGCGCTGGCGAAATTGCGCGCCGCCGCCAACACAGCGCCCTCGCCGCTTCGGAGTCCGACTCGAAGGGGATGGAGTGGTAGAACCACTTCGCCATCCAGTGGCGGTCCCATTTCGACATGGCGGCATTGACCGGCCACAAGTCGGCACGTTCGGGGCGAACGTTGAAGTTCACACTCCCGAATGCTGTCTTCCGGGTCCCAGCGGGCGTGATCACCGTCTTCGTGTTGACGGCGGCGGAGAAGATGGCGCCGAAAAGATCGGCGCTGGGCTCGAACCCCGCGGTCCGGCACACCCAGTCGAAAATCGAGATCCGCACCAGGGCCGAAGGGCTTAACTGGGGCAGTTCGACTTGAAAGAGGCGAAGGATCTCCGGCAACAGGATGTTACACGGAAATCGGAGGCCGGCCTCAAAGAAAACGGCAAACACCACCGTCTGGTGTTCGCCAGGTTGAGGCACTTCGGCTCCTCCGGGGGCGAACGCCTGCCCCTCCGCCACCGTGCCCGCGTCAACCATCCTGGCCAACTCGTCATCGTCGACGAGCGAAGCGCCCAAGAAGGCGGAGGTGTCGTCATCGATCCGGCCGGGATCGGGACCGGTCGCGATAACGGGGTTCGGCTTGCGGGGAGCCATGGGCGAAATAGGTTGTTCGAAAGGAAGCCGAGAACGAGTGGAGAGGGAAGTGACTGCGGTGAAAATGACAAGGGTGGCAGCGGTGAAAGCGGGGGGTGAGAATATATATCTTACCAAACGACGCTTCGCCTCCCCAGCCAATCAGGGGTGGCCACGTGTCACGGGGTAGGCGAAACGGTAAAATCCTATGGATCAGGCCGTGCAGTAACGGGCTCCCAAAAAGAAAGCCCACTACTGTTCGTCGCGGCCCAGCGACCCATCACTGGCTCGCTAAGGCCCAACACTGCCCACACTAGGACCGTTCAAAAAAAAATCAAGTCAAAATCAAATCCCCACAACTGCTCGAGAAGGGCGAAGACCACACACTATAATCCTTTTTCGCATGTCGCAAACTCCTTGCAGGATCCAGAAAGATGGGTTTCGGCAGGAGCATCGGTCGAAAGGGGGCGCCTCATACCATACTACATGGTTTGCACGGTCTCGGCCGAAGCTCCTATCTCACCCTTGCCCGTGAGGGGCTTGTTGGCAGTACGCCATGAGGCCCTTCGACCAAGCTGCCGAAACCAACCAAACAACAAGGATCCGGTCTCCCAGCACCAAGGCTTGTGGGGCGAAGCCCAACAACGAAAGCACGGCGGCGAAGCCCGATGGCGAAGCCCGATGGCAAGGAGCCACATGGGGCTCCGCCGGCCTGGGCAAAGCCCACATGGCGAAGGCATGCGCCGAAGGAGGATGGCTTCGCCGGGGCGGACCCGGCCCACATGGCGAAGGCATGCGCCGAAGGAGGATGGCTTCGCCGGGGCCCCGGGCCATGGGCCGATGAACCGGAAGCCGCCAGGCGGCCCATCAAGGGCCCATGTGCCTGGATTACACTAAATACCCATGTAAGGGCCCCTTTATGAGGGTGACCATGTAAATTCCCCTGTAATAGCCCTAAACCCTAATAGGGGGATCTGTAAGGGGGTTATAAATAGTCACCTAGGGCCATGTAAAAGGGGGGTTTTTCAAGAAAGATATACAAAGTTTATTACACTTCACCTTCCCAACATTCGTTGAGTATCCACGTCCTTCGACGTATGTGGTTGTCGTTTCGACAACACATAGTTCCAGGAAGTGCGTCGAACTAAGTACACTAGTAAGACAATGCAGCTATTTTGATAATTTGCCAGAAGAAATGAAGTTTTATATTAAACAAATTTGATTTCATGATCGCATATGAATTAGAACTTGCTGGGCTGCAGACGAGATCAAGCTGCAAACTGTTAGAGCCCATGCAAGAGTTAAACTACTCTTAAGAAATCCAGGACGAAGGTCGGGGATTGGTAGGATTGAATACCAGGGAGGTTCTGCAGCTGATAATCAGCGATGAAGTTGCCACGCTTGACGTCGGGCAGGAGGTAGTTCGTTCAGCACAGTCGACCCGGTTGTGACCCCTTCCTTAGCGGTCCAGGTGGTGGGGATACGGTGGGGATGCTGCTCCCGCCGACAGGGGATAGAGACGGGGATGCAGGCACGAACGTCCCTCCATCCCAGCAATCCAAGTGGTGGGAAACAGTCGGAATCCCATCGACGAGGCGGTAGAGGATGATGGAGTTGATTGGCTGAAGCGGAGGCCGAGACAATGTGAGACGATGGTAATCTAGATGAAGTTGAGGATCGATTGCGTGCGAGATGGATGAGGCGGGGATTTCAGGCGTGATCGGGAGGGAGTCGATCTAGTCCGTTTGTTTCTACGCAGGCGATACAAGCCATTGGGTTTGATGAATAAGGTTTGTATAGGACTGTAATTGGTGAACTGTAGGGTAGATATAAGTACACTTACCACTTCTACTTCCTCGTTTTTCATGCCCATGCTTACTGAACTGTTAAATAAATTTTGTGTGAAAATTTTCTATAGAAAAAAATCTTTAAAAAAATTATATAAACCTATTTAATGAGTCGGGAGGAAGAGTTCCAATCCTCCACAGAGAACAAAGCCATAAAGGATCCCCGGATGCCATTGTTCTCCATGATAAAACCCTAGAACAAGATTTTACCGAAATCCCCAAATGCCCCTCCGCATCCGCAGCTTCTGCCCCTAAACCCCGCCCCGCCGCCTTCCCCTTCTCCGCCATGCTTCTCCTCCCCCTATGCCCCCTCCTCTCCCTCTCCGCCGCCTCCTCCCCGACCCACCCCTCTCCTCCACCGCCGCCGCCCACCTCTCCCGCTCCGACCCATTCGTCTCCTCCTCCGATGACGACGACGACGACTCCCCCCTCGCCGCGGATCTCTTCCCGCGCGCCGGCGCGCCCACACTCCTCACCGTCGCGCGGGGGCTCGCCGCCGCCGCCGACCCGATCCCCTCCGCCCCCACCGTGCTCGCCTTCCTCCGCCGCCTTCCCCACGACGCCTCGCCCCACCTCTTCCCCCACCTCGTCGCCGCCCTCTCCCGCTCCCCGGGGGGATCCCTCCTCGCGCTCCGCCTCTTCCTCGCCCCGCTCCACCCGGCCGCCGTCACCCACCACTCCTTCAACTCCGCGCTCCTCCGCTTCCCGCTCCCGCCGCACCTGCTCCCGCCCTTCTTCTCCCGCTCCCTCGGCCGCTTCCCCCGCCGCCTCGCCCCCACACTGCTCTCCTTCAACCTCCTCCTCAGGTGCATCTGCTCCTCTCTCGTCCCGAGGGATCCCCGCCGCTACCTCGACATCGCGCTGCGGATCCTCCACGAGATCATCCCTGGGTGGGATCTCGCGCCGGATAAGTTCACCTACTCGACGGTCGTGTCCGCGCTCGCCGATGCTGGACGGGTGGATGATGCGGTGGCGCTGGTGCACGAGATGGTGGCGGATGGGGTGCTTGCGGCCGAGGCGTTTAACCCCGTTCTGAGGGCGATGCTGCGTGCAGGGGATGTTAAGGGAGCAGCCAAGCTGTTTGGATTTATGCAGCTGAAAGGGTGCGTGCTGACCGCCGCGACATACAATGTGCTGGTGCATGGTCTGTTGGTGTGCGGGAGGGCCGGGGCGGCAATGGGGGTGATGAGAAGGATGGAGAGGGAGGGGGTGGTGCCAGGGGTGATGACGTACGGCGCAGTGGTGGATGGGCTGGTGAGATGTGGGAGAGTCAAGGATGCTTGGAAGGTCGCTGAGGAAATGGAGAGGAACGGTCTTGCACGGAATGAGTTTGTGTACTCAACTGTCATAACAGGATTTTGCAAGTCTGGGGAAATTCACTGGGCATTGAAGGTGTGGGAGGCGATGGTGGCAAGTCCGGTAAGGCCAAATGTTGTTTTATATTCAGCAATTATTGGTGGCCTTGCCAATTTTGGGAAGATGAAGGAGGCTGAATTGTTGTTTCAAGAGATGATTGATTCAAAATGTGCGCCAAATATCATTACTTATGGGTCGATGATTCAAGGATATTTCAAAATTGGATATACGTCACGGGCTCTTTCTGTCTGGGAGGAGATGATAGGGGCTGGGTGCGTGCCAAATGCTGTTAGTTACAGCATATTGATCAATGGACTCTGCAATGTAGGAAGATTGAAGGATGCTATGATGGTCTGGAAGCACATGCTTGACCGTGGCTGTGCACCTGACACAATCGCTTATACTTCAATGATCAAGGGCTTATGTGTTTCCGGGATGGTCGATGGTGGTCTTCGACTATTTTATGACATGCTGGCAAGTGGTCATGCTGATCCAGATGTCATCAGTTATAATGTCCTGCTGGATGGGCTGCTCCTGGCCAAGGACCTCCCACGGGCAATGGACTTGCTAAATAGGATGCTTGACCAGGGGTGTGATCCAGACACGGTGACATGCAATATTTTCTTGAGGGAATTTGGAGCTGGAGAGAGGAAGGGGAGAGAGTTCTTGGAAGGCCTGGTTGTGAGGCTATGCAACAGAAGAAGGAATATGGCAGCTGGAGAGGTTTTAATGGTAATGCTAGCTAAGTACATTGTGCCAGAGGCTCCCATTTGGGAGATGGTGGTCAGGGATGTTTGTCGGAGGAAGAGGGTTTGGAGAGTGATTGACAAATGTTGGGATGAGATTTGGGGGCCTTGATGATTTCTTCCTTTATGATTTTTCATTCTTGATACCAAAGGAGCATGGAGCTCACATACTGGAGGTTTTTGACACTCCATTTGTTGTAAGTTGTAATTTGTAACGCTGACTCATTCATTCATAACAAGATTTTGACTAAATAAATTGATTTCTATACACCATTTTGCTTGTCGTTGAGCATCAAACTTCCCTTCTGTCCTGATCTAAATGGTATAAAATGTATATATTGCTGTATGGGAACGCTTTGGTGGAACTTTATGGGTCTCACTTTTTTCTCTCTCTGATTGGCCTCAATGCCTACTTTATGATTTATATCCCTTCTTCATAGAAGAAATGGGTTGCTTGGGAGTTATAACAAAAATATCATGTTAAAAAATTCAGCGCAACTATTATTTGTTGTCTACCAAATAAATTTGTAAAATATAAATTAGTTCTATGTGTAACAACTTTGTAATGTCCATGCTTTTGTTTCAGTACTTCCTAAATATCAAATGATTTTGGATTGCAGTGACTTCGAACATGCTTGCCTCTGTTATTTCTCTATTTGTTTTGTTGTTATTAACATGCTTCGTGTTCTTATAATATTCCCAATATATTGAAATTTGTGCTACCCTGACATGCCCTTCTGTGGTAATTCATCAACTTTTTACAGAGAGCTCTCATCTTTAAATAAGTGGATAGTTTCTGTTTGTGAAACTTTTTGCATCCAGACATTATTAACTTCTGCTTGATATATATGAGAACAGCATCAGATGATTTCTGAAGTAGATCAGATTTATCTGCTGCAGTATTGCGTGCTTGCCTGGATTAGTTTAAAGCACCATTTGGTGCATGCACGGCTCTGTTCTAGCTATCTTTCAGTGCTTAGCAGAACGCAAACATTTATTTTACTATAAATAGGCTGCTCTGGTAGTTTGCATATATGCTAGAATTACCAAGATACCACTGTGATCTAGTACTAGTTCTAACATGCTATACTTAATTATAGCCTGACCCTTCTGCAACACTAGCCTTGATGGAGAAAACATCTTTTGTGCTATGCCAAACTATTGACTGTTTATGATATTATAGTTTCTTGTTTTGTCATAGTATATATTTCTTTCTGAAAACTTGAAAATGTACCAATTATTTATAGGTATTGATTGAGTTGTTTGTGCAGGGTGAAAATAACATGAACTGCTTTTTTGTGTATGATTCTTTCCTTTATTCAGGTGCTCGTGATTTGATGTGGTTGTGGCCGACATTGATCATAGAATGGCTCAAAAAGATGGCCTGAACGATCTCAGAAATTTGTCTACTTGTGTCCTTGTGAGAGGCAGTATTCCTTTTCTGCTAAACATGATTGCTTCATATTTCCAACACTGAAGTCTATCACACGTTGCTTTGTCTTTGCAGGCGATACTTAACATGTGTGACAATATTGGCGGTACCTTAATAAGCATGGTGCTGTACCATGGACTTCATCAACATGAATGGACCTCTGCGTATGGCATACAAAATGGTACCTTGCCAATGCCCTTCCATTTTTGAAGCTGTTAAAATCACAGAACTTCTCTTTTTTGCTTTTCTCCAAGATGGATTTCTTGATTGGAGATATGGTGCTGCATTTCCATCAAGTTCTTATTCACTAGTGTCCAGAGCATGGTGGCACTGTACATAATGAACTGCCCCTACTCACCTGTGTGCTTCTTGTGAAGCATCCATCCTGACACTGCACCATATTGCGCTTGGTGGTTAGAGCAAGTTTTATAGTAGAGGTGATTGTCACATCTAATATTATCCACATCATCAACTAATTTATTAGGAGACAGCTTTACAACAATTTGCCTCTAATATACTAGCCACCATACAACATAACTATTTATTTTATCCAGTCTCAGCCAATCAATCTCTCTTTTCTTTTTCTTCCTTAAAGTTTATGGAGAGGTGCCCCTTATATGAGGGGTGGTTCATTCTCTCTCTCCTCTCTTCTCTCATCCACCTAATCATTTAAGCTTAGGTGGTATGTAGGGGCTTGTGGTTAGATGCTTATAGTACTTGCTCTTATCAGTATAGAAGAAAAAAGTAAGTGAACCGATGAGGGGTTCACTGGTCTCCGGATTGTTTCTGGAGAATTTTTACACTAGCATGTTCAGCCATTCAGGATCATTCTGAGTTTTAGCATCTTCCAAATGTACTCACATCTGTTGTCGGAATTTTACAGGATGTTTGCAGGATTATGTTCAATTCCTCCAAAAATCCTTTAAGATTACACCATCCAAAGGAATTCTTCAATTGCTTCTCTTTTATCGTAAGCTTTCTGTTAAACCTCTTAAAAGCTTTATCCTCATTTTCATTCGTTCTGCTCCAGAGGTCGCAGCTCGTGCATACAGCATTCGAAGGAACAAAGTTAAACCGTTCGATGGAATCATCAAGGAAATTACCAGCTTTCTGTCTCCTCGACATGTGTATGTCTGAATAAGCAGAACATGAAGTCTACAGTGGTGCTACATAAAGTCAGAAGCTGTGTATCGTTTGTTAGGTACAGTGACATGTCGAGGCATTTACTAAGAAGTGGCCCAGGTCAACACTGATGAGAGCTTTCTTGAAAAGTTGGGACGCGATGGTTACTCCTTGGCCAAAGGGCCGTCCTTCCATTTCCATCACAAGAACGGCCAACCATGAAGTCATGTGGACAGCCGTCCATTTTATGATGGACCGCGAGCCCTTCGTCGACGCCTTTCGTGGTCTGAAATACTTCATGCCCTGTCAGGTTCCCCATACTAAACTGATTTTTGGCTGTGTACGTCCATTTTGGGTGTAGAGACTGGTTTAATCTTGTTTTTTTTTCAAAAAAAAGCTGAATTTTGATTTTTCTTTTGGTTCAATTATGGTTTATATCATCTCGCTTTTCTTTATTGCTTTTGAGTTAATACTGATTGGCTTAGATTTTTTTTTTATATAACTCATGAGTCATGACACGTGATTGAAGTAACAAAAAGTAATTTAAGACAAGGCTTTTATACTTATGCTCTTAATACGGTTTAAAAGCTAAAGCTAAAGAATTAGAACACGACTAAAGAAACACCTAGAAAAATTTAAAAATAAGTTTTAGAATTCAAACATGATTCTGGCTTATAGGTTGACGAGCTGACAGTAACAGAGAGCGTATTTGAGGTCACACTTTTGGATGGCCAAGGTGAAGATAAAAGCTCCTGACCAGGCCAAACAAATCCAGCCAGGCATCCAACGACTTCACTTCAAGTTCGACTTCGACACATTCAAATCCAACCAGTCAATCAATTGCCCCTACTGCAAGTACTCGTACCAGTACACTACAAGCTGACCTAATGACCATGACTTGCTCCTTTACTTGTGCTTTTGAGTCGAACCATCCTGCAATTTCCACGGCAGTTACACGATGGAGAAAGGCCAAACCGAACATGCTAGCCTAGGCACGTAGAAGAACAACGGCTTTTTTATGGGCGACACAGAGGCTTATTAACCTAACACACTAGTAACATGCCTGTTCCATGTTAGTATGTTAAACCACACATTGTTTCTTATGTATGACGAAATAGAAGTTTGACGATGTGGTCGATCCATACCGTATAAGATGTGTGAATTTGTCATCTTTTTTGCATTCGCGTTTCCTTGCATTGTAAGATCGATCGGCTCAATTCAATTCACGTAGGAGTTGGGACAACTTCATAACTTCTGAAGAACGCCGCAGTATTAATTGGCATCTCATTTGTGGATGTTGAACAATTGGTCCAAATAGAGTTAAATTCGTTATGCACAAACTATAGCTGTTATATTTCCATTCAAACAAAGTAATAATGTGCACGGAAGATGTCAAAGCTGTTATACTATTAGCAAATTTACCGAATGCTTAAACAAAATATGGCTGTGTGTGTGTCCTAGTTAGCACCAAAAGGTAAGAAGTTTTTTTTTTATCACGCTACTGTTTTATCAGGACTCCCTTTTCACTTTTTCCTTCTTCATTCTAGCCTTCATAAATCCAGAAACGTTGCGAAGAACAACCGGCTGCTAAGTAGGAGAAAAGCTAAAGACCGATTCACCAAGCTGTACGCTGCCGTCATTTTAGACATTTTGTCTCTCTTTCATCGCAAGTTAGGCAGAGCAGCAGATACGAACTAAGCACATGTTTGCCAAAAGCAAGTCAAACTATTTACAGTACGGCCGTATGTGTCGAAATCTGGTTTCAGAGATCGGAGGCCAGTGCCCTTGCCACTCGATACCTTTTTCATTATCTTTCAATAATCATCTTATGGCGTGCCAATCATATATAAATATGGAGGAAATAACAGAATTTCGCAAGACTATTGTAATTTTCTCTCTCCCTCTCGTTATCTCCTTCTTCAGTAACGGTTCACAATCTTTTTGCAAAGCAGCACTTCCTAGATGCATTAATCATCTGCCTTTTTTTCTTGTATGCAAGCCATAAAATACTTGCAACTAGAATTTCTGTTTGGCAGTGTGGAGAAAAAGATATTCTTTCTTCCAAAATTCCATGAATCAGGGGATCTGCCCCATTTCCTGTATACCCAACACATGACATCAAGTACGCAGGGCTCTGTCTTTTTCTCTTTTTTTTTAGCAGAAGTAGACGTTGGTGGTTATGACCTAAGATTCAGAGAGGGTGTACTGGCTTTTTTTTTTTACCAAAGTATCACATCCTAGATGTAGTAATTTCCTGTTTTTTCTTTATATGCCAAACCATAAAATACCTGCCAACTATAATTTCTCAGAGGCAGTGAGGAGAAAAAGAAATCATTTCTTCCATGAAGCAGGGGATCTGCCCCAATTTGATATTGACATCAAGTAACTTGCCATGTTCCTGAAGATGATCTCCGACAAAAGGTGGCAATGGAATATTGGAATCTTTGTTGGTAGGTAGGGCTCCTGTTTTTTTTTCTTAGCAGGAGTAGAATTTGGTGGTGGTGACTTAAGAAGATTCAGAGGCGTGTGATCCTAACTCCTAAGCATGCAATGATGCACGTGTTTGGTGAGATACATAAGTAGATGTTGGTTATCACCTAACTGAAGCGAGTAATGACCGTCATGTTTGGTAATTGACTGCCTTGACTAGGGAATCCTGAGATTATGCTTGATGCTCCCAGCTGCTGAATTTTGAATTGAAATGTTGAGACAACCTACTCTGATGGATGGAGCATTTTGTTTGTCTTTTCAGTGCATCCATTCAACGGATTTAATCTTGACTGAAATAGTTGGACCAACTAATTCAACAGCAAGCATAAGTATGTAAGTAGGGGAATTGACTCGCAATTTATGAGGTTTATGTCTATGGATGTCTTACAAACAAGACACATATTCTTAGGCCAAACGACTAGAAACAATTATACATCTTGTTTCATGCAGAAGCAGAAGCTAACTAGCATGTCCTGAACTGAGAAATACTTTTTCTTACAAGCAAATCATCAATTTAAATACTAATTCTCAGTTATGTTAGTTCCTTGCGTTGCTAATGAATCTATAATTTAGTAACCAATCAATTTTCAGAATTAACACATGGCCTTTTGTGGGTTTTCAGTTCACCAGCAGACAGGCCTGCATCACTTGCGACCTAACTGTGGTTCAGGTTGGTAGGATACTTCAGTAAGATTCATAAATATATCAACTTAATAGAAAAAATGGAACTCCAAACTTATCTGGAGCAATACATATCGCAGCGATTTCTTACCTGAAACCCCTGCCCAACAACTCATAGATTTGGTCTCTTTAATTTCTCTCTAAGATAAAATGACCCAGCCTCTTTTCTTACCTCAGGGGGTGAAACGATTTGGTCAGGTCTCTGATGTGCACAGATTTGAAAAATTAACTCTCTCAAATGACATCACTGATCAAGACTGTTCCTGGTTAAGCCTGATGCACGCCGCAAACCATAATGCCATATCCTAGTTAGGAGTTCCATTGGTCCAAGCAAGACCAGAAAGCGACACATGTGTACGCCGACTAGTTAATTTCTGTTGAGTCATCAAAGAAGAACGACAATTAGGGTAAGCATAAGATATAACAAGCTCTATGATTTCATCTATCAAAGATTAAATCCCGATAATAATAAGTATTATCATATTTTTTACAAGGATGGTTAGAGATTTGCCAATGCATTTATCCCTTTAATTATATGTTATGTGAGAGTATTCGTGAGTATATATATTGTCCTATTTGAGGGAATATATGTAGTAATTGCGGCTTATTTTAGAACCTCCAGCTTCCCGAACGGGTCAGATTTTCATCTAGATTTAGAGCATCCATAGTTTTAAAATCTAGAAAATAAACTTAAAAACCTAAAGCAGAGAAATTATTTTTCCATATTCTCACTAGCTATTTTTTATATACGGCGAAGGCACTTACCGAGCAGGTCGAGCACTTGTCCAGACTACAATTGTATCTCCACTAGCTATAGACTGTCATTGATATCTGAAACAAGTGGTCGGCTGCTATTAGAGCAAGTATAATAATGAGCTATAAGCTTATTATAAACATATGTGAAGGAGAGAGGTAACAAAAAAGTAAGGGTGTTAGCTCTTATGCAAGAGCTAGCTTAACATAAGTTTCAAGACAAATACATTAAATGTATAAGTGAGAGATAGAGAGAGAAGAAGAAAATTATAGCTAAACTTATAGCTAATCTATTATATATGTCGGTTTTAAGATGAACTAATAGTAGAAAGTAAGCTCTACTATTATTATTATCCTTGCTCTTAGTCGTTTGAACTTAACGGTGCCGTTGGTTCTATCATTAAATGCGTGCATGTATTAATTCCATGTACTCGGAAAAAGTGAAAAGGAAATAAGAAGAAGCGAAGCATGTTCGGGTGTCTTGTGGGTGAAGCCCTCGTGCACCGTTTTGTTGACGGCTTCTTGCTCTTCAAAAGGGCCGTATTTACGCGTCAGAAAATGCAGCTGACGTACGTGGCCATCCATGGCCACGCATAGCCGATCGCCGATAGACACGAGAGATATAGATAGATGTATATATTTGCGAGATATGTTAATTTATGTTACGTTAATTGGTCGTGATTCGATCAGTGAGGGGCGAAAAATGGCTGCCAAAGGTCAGCCGCCGGCCATAGGGGCCGTACATGGAGGAATTAATAAACAGCAACGTGATCAATAATTCGTTAGTCAACTTGATGGTGTTTCTGAGTGACAGTGCGTTTGTTTGTACAGTTATCGCCGTGCAGCATCTTAGTACGTACTCGCTCCGTCAACAAATGGATGTCATGTTATGGTCCGTGCGTACAGTATATATATCGATCTTCTAAAGCTATTTATAATTGGTACTCCGTATATATATGGAAAATTGAGTCTACTTTTAATAAAATATAGAGAGATTTAAATTTGTCGCGCAGAAAACATGTATATAATATAAATTTTATGAGTGAATTACACAAAACTGCATGTATTTCAAAAAACTAGTGTAAAACTACATTTTTAAGCTATTACATCATAAACTATAAAATATAATACCAAATTTAATACAATAACGTATTTAAGCTTTGCTTTGCCCGGACTATGGATTTAATTTGGAACATGAAAAATATAGATTTTAATTTAGAGGTTGATCCTCCTACCATGGTTGTCTGAATTTCTAATTCTTTTTAGTTTTGCAATATATAAAAATGCCACTAAAATCTATAGTTTTGCCATATTACGGTTGTAGAAATTGCCACTAGAACGGGATATCTCATTTCAATCGGACGATCATCCTCATCAGTGTCGGAGACGGGTCTCGTCACGAACCAAAGATCAGTGGTGTCAGAAGTCATCTCAATCGGGTACAAGACCGTCACATATGGTAGTTATCTCTATCGGGTCAAAACTAAAGCCCGTCACCGATAGATTTGACCAAGCAGACAAGTCAATATAGGGTCAAACTATGGCCTGTGACCGATGGTCTCATCCGTACGGGCTCGTACTTGAGATGGTATGGTACAGCACCCATCACGGATGAGTCCATCTCAATCAGGCGTTAAGTTAAACCCGTCATGAATGAGTATTTTACCCAAAAAATAAATTTTACTTTTTTGGCTAGTCTCAGACCTTTGCTAGCTATGCCCACTGCAAAATGATAAAAGCATATATATATATATAATATATATATATATATATATTCTCTTTCCCAGCAACCCCATTCATAGCAATTCACAAATCAATTAACATTCAATGATCACGTCCATTCACATATGCCATTCAAAGCAATTCACAAATCAAACATTAAGTGATCACATGCAAATTCACACCTATTCACATATGCCATTCACATCCTCAAGAGTTAAGCATCAAAACCTGTAAAACCGAGTTATAAATTGGAGCAAATTTATATGTAATTAGCATTGCAAGTATATACAGAAACATCAGACCGGATTGTATTACATATAATATATACATAAATGATAAATTATCTCATGTTTTTAACAATCATTGGAAAATGTTTGAACCATTTAGAGAAGAGCTACGACTGTACTCTAAAGCTTCCTTTGGAAGATAAAATTTTCATCGAGTATGAAACGTGCTATGTCCTCTCTAATTGGTTCGATGCTGCGAGCCTGAATATTGGAATTTTTACCTACATGTGAGGCACCAAGTTAGTGCATGTATATACTTCAAAATACTTAGTGCATATTTATTGTATACAAAATAGAAACACAGACCTCAAGGTTGAGCAATGTCACCTTGTCCAACAAAGTCTGTATGTTGTGACACATGTGGAACCAACACTAGTCACCAACTTATTGAGCGATAGGGAAATCTTTTTTGTGACAGAGCTTGAGGCTGCCTTGCTTATGCCTTCCTCCTTTTCCCACATGTTGACCCCACGCATCATTGAGTTCAGCTTCAATTATGGACCCATCGTATTTCTCTTTAGTTTTGGAGTTCTTAAAAATTTTAGAGCTAAGGTAGTATACCATGCTTCACTTCGGTACTAAGACCAGAAGAATCCAATGGTACATGCGTCATAAAATATATTGCAAGTTAAATACTAAAGCTATACGCGTCGTAGAGGGGTAGCTAATTAGGGTACACACCTACTATTGGTTATAGGCATACATAATGAACTCTTTGTCTTGGCAGGCCCACAAGCAGTCTGTAATATAATTTGTCACTCCTCCTAGATCGTGCTGCGGATTTGTCTCATTGACTTGAGATGTATCTAGAAAGGTAACATCGATGCGATTTCTTTGTGCATACTTCTAACAGAACCTACATGTCGACAAAGGCCAGTATAACCATATTATATGGATGTTATTACCAAATTTTGTACGCAAGAATACTTACAACGAGTAGCACTTAAGGAGATTGGTATCCACCGCTCGCAGCCTGTAGAGGTCAAAGAGATCTGCGAAGTCTACCACAATATAGGCTTCTGGCCCAAGAAATGGTTGTGGACCGTGATAGCCTGTCATGGAAGTTTCTCTATTCTTCCTCCTTGCGTTGGATTTCTCCATGTAGTACCCGTGCAACTCCTTGCAAGTAGGTCCATCTTCGTTAACTCATGGTCTGCAACTAATGGCATGCCTAATTGGAAGCTAGTGGGAGCAAGGCTCTTAGTAAGAATTGATGGTGCCTTGCCTAGATCTAGCTTCTTTGGAGCCAGAAGCGAGGTTTGCAGCTTTCCTCTTCCTCTCCCCCTTGCAACAGTTTTTTGGCAGTTTTTTCCAATGGTTGAGAAGAATGTGCCTTCCTGATCTTTTTGATAGGAGGGGGAATGATAGCTCTGCTGTCAACCTCCATACGATCATCCCCAAAATCTGTATCATATTGCAATTGAATATCTTCATATTGTTCTTCAATAGCAGAAGGGGCTGAAGGAAAAGTTTGAGCTGGTATTGACAATATCGGCCTGCAACCCATCAATATCTTCGGGATCTATAATCTTCTGACCAATTGCATTAAAGAAGGCACACAGATGCATTAGTGTGTGGCGGACTTTGGGTGGAAGAATACCTCTTAGCAACTGGTAAGAGCTGTGTGATTAGAACGTGGCAATCATGAGACTTCATTCCAACTACTTTTAGATCATCTAATGAAACATACTTACTTATCCTTGCTGAATAACCCAATGGAACTTTAATATCTTTCAAGCAGGATAACATTGTGATCTTCTAATTCTTCGACAAGGTGTGGCAAGCTGGAAGAATGTACACTCTTCCTGTCTCTGCATCGGTTACAAGTATGAGTTCACTGCGAATATTCATCTCCTGTAGATCCAGGCGGACGTTCAACCCGTCCTTTGACTTTCCAGGAATATTCAGGAGTAGGCCAACCAAACTATCACACACATTTTTTTCAACGTGCATGAGATCAATACAATGATGGATCTCAATATCTTTCAGTAAGGTAGTCACCAAAATATGGATTTTTTTCTTCCACATACCCTTGTCCTTTGCCTTACTACATTTCCTTTTCTTCTCAAACTCATTAGTTATACCCTTCACCATGTCGTGGATATCATCTCCGGTCAAATCCTTAGGAGCAGATTGAAGTTCTCTCTTACCGTTGAAAATTTTCTTCTTTCTTCTAAATGCGTGATGTAGCGGGAGCCACCTCCTATGACCTATGTAAACCATCTTTCGTGACTTATTCAACCACCTACTGCGTGTATTGTCCATGCAATCAGAACAAGCCTTCTTTCCTTTAATAGTTTGTTCAGAAAGATTACCAAGTTCGGGGTAGTCATTAATGGTGCAGAACAATAGAACTCGTACCTTAATGTTCTCCTGACCATACGCATCCCAAGTTTCTACACCTTTTTTTCCAGAGAGTTTCTAGATCATACGTAACAGGCTCAAGGAATACATTAATATCATTGCCGAGTTGTTTTGGACCTTGGATTAACAAGCACAACATAATGTATTTCCTTTTAAAGCACAACCATGGCGGTAGGTTATAGTTTGCAATAGAAACTGGCCAAGCGCTGTGAGAACTGCTCTTGTCTCCGAAAGGATTCATGTCACCCATACACAAACATATCCTCATGTTTCTGGGGTCGGCTACGAATTCTGGGTGTTGTCGATCGATATTCCTCCATTGAATCGAATCTGCAGGGTGTCTTAACATACTGTCATTCCTTCTCTCTGTGGCATGCCAACGTACTAACTCCGCTTCCTTGGGGTTGGCAAAGATTCTCTTGAGACGATCAATGATAGGTAGATACCACACAACCTTTGACGGACCACCTCGCTTTGACTTCTTTCATTCGTCAGCACTTTTCTTTCGCTTGTATCACGAAGCCTTGCAGAAAGGACAAGCATCTAAGTCCGCGCATTACTTGTGGTATAATATGCAGTCGTTTGGACAAGCGTGGATTGTACGGACCTCTAACCCCATCCTGCTTTGCTTCATATGTCGTCTTGGGCAATGTTTTCTCCTCAGGAATCATGGTTTTCAATATTCCCAAAAGATCTATAAAACTCTTGTCTATCTATTCACTACTTGCCTTCAGCTTCATTACGTCTAAGGTAGCTGACAATTTGATGTGTTTTGCCTTGCATCCGGTGTATAGAGGTGTCTCCGAGTAACTGACCAACCTAGTGAACTTCATGAAATCTCTCACGTTGTAAGCTGGGTCCGCAATGTCATGCAACATGTCTTGCAGCAGATCGTGATCCACATCAACCATTTCATTGCCTAATGGAGATGGTACAAACATATCATTTTCATCATAATCTTCTTGATTTTGTGCTCCACTACTGGCTGCAACTGCAACATCATCGATTGATTCTTGCTCTCCACGCTTCGTCCAACATTTGTATCTCTTTATGAATCCTCGACGTATTAGATGAGCATGTACGTCCACTCTGCTATGAAGTATTATCTCATTTGTACAATCATCACATGGACAAGTAATGTAATCGATGTTTCTCTTTTCCTGTCCACCTCCACGATGTTTGTAAAATTTGAAACGTCACTTCTATACTCTATGGTATGTCGCAGTGTCTCGTACATCCACTGTTTTAGATCCATTGCTGCAAAAATGAATAAATATTAGATAAACATTCTGTAAGATAAGTAGTACTAAATTTATGGGACTTGTTTACTATTTTTCAATTATTTTTTTGAATTTTCTGTTTTTCTTTGAAAAAACAGATAAAAATTGGCCACCCTACACCTCCCACCAAAATAGTAAACAGTGGGATAACCATTCCTTAGGCGGCTGGAGTATTTATAATGTGCAAAGGTCAATGAACGGACATCGGTGACGGGCATCTAGTTATCTTTATTGGGCCTAATATTGTGCCCGTCACCGATAACAACCATCGGTGACGGGCCTAAATATCATCTTTATCGGGTCTTGATTAGAGCCCGTCACCGATGAGACCTATCGGTGATGGACCTATGTGTTGGGCCCGATAAAGATTACAAAGATAATCTTTGTCGGGTCTAAATATAAGTCCGTCACGGATAGGTCTCATCGGTGACGGGCTCGAAATATATGCATACGGATAATGTCCGTACGAGTATATCTTTATCGGTTTTTATTTTAGCCCGTTAGAGATGACGACGCTGTGATGGTCCGCAATCCCAAGACACGGGAAAGACCGTTACAGATAACAAATTATGTACTAGTGTGCATTGAGGTAGAATACATCATAGATTAAATTTCACAAAATACAGATATTTTTATTAAACTATCCCAAAATTATATAGTCCTATTTAAATTTGTGCATATTTTAGATTTAGCACTAAATTTATCAGGGAAATACAACACCAATTTAATTGTAAAGTTACAACGTTGTTGTAGCTCTAACATTATAGCAGTGCTAGGGTTTATATAGTCTTGTGATAACTTATATTTGTTGGTACTATGATAAATTTAGTGCTCAATTTATTTTTGTGATATAATACCTTAAATATGTAGTTTTATGATAAATTTAGTGATAAATATATAGTTTTGTGATATAATATCTTATATTTGTAGTTTTATAACTGTTTGGTCAAACTGTGTATAGTTTTGTAGAAATTTATTCGGTATCGTATTATTATATTCTATTCTATCTTCATAATTACTAAGTTTCATGAAGGAGAAAATTGACTAGGATAGCAAAATATTTTAATAATCCCTTTCAGGCTCTCACAATGTAGGCTCCACCAGCCAAAGCCATGGGGCCGCAACGAACCAACAGTTAAGTTATCTCATGCGTTGAAGATAGATTTTTATTACACGTAAAACAAAAAACTTTATTAACATATGTTTAATTAAGTATTAACTATTATAAATTTAAAAAATAGATTTATTTGTTTTTTAAAATAATTTTTATATAATTTTTTTTTAAAAAACGTACCATTTAATAGTTTGAAAAGTGTACTAGTGGAAAATAAGGAAATTGAAGTTTGGAGTTAAAGAATATAACAGGGCAGTAGTGGAAAAGGCTAGTTCTTGTGCTTGGTCTCTTCTGTACCTTATTCAGTTTATATGGCTTCCGGTTCACCCAAGAGCCCCTTTTTAGGTTAAGCTCCAAGAAGGAAAGGTGTCTTTATTAATGATATTTTACTTGGACCCTATATTGTGCTTTACTTAGATACAGTTAAAAAAACTCCACCTCCATATGTGCTCCATCCATGCCTAAAGACATGAAATCGACATGGACCACATTTTCTAAATTTGTATGAGTAAAAACAAAAAGAACATAAGTATGTCGACACATCGTTTTCTATAGTAAAAACAGTTGACCCCAATTAGATTGCATAATTACAAAAGGGTTATTCTTTCATTACAAGCAAAATCCTCAATAATTGTTTTCAAATTTCATATTTCAATACCATCTAATTGAAAAGAAAATTAAATTATCATCACCATAAAAGAAAGACTTATCACCACCGCCACTACTAACGATGTCATCTACCGCTATTTCTATCATCTTCTCGATATCAATTTACCGCGTAGATATACTTGAGCAGACTTTTAGAGGTATAAGAAAGACCCATTTACATTAGATTACATTATATTAGATCAGACTTTAATTTGCAGTGCTAATTAATTAGACAAATCTTTCCATGACTCCACTAGTCTGACTTTCCCAACACCCCCATCCCCGGTTATATATGGCGCGAAATCAATCAAACCCGACGCCTCCAAAACAGAAAGGAAACCCCGCGAAAGGAAGCCTCACAAAGCTGGAAGCCAACAAGAAGAAGTAGACGACGGCGGCGGCGAGCGATCGCAAGGAGATGGCCGGCGCGAGCCTCCTGCACGCGGTGGCGGCGCTGATGAGCACGTGCACGCGCCGGCTGCAGCGCGCGGCGAGGCGGGTGTCGTCCGCCGCCGCGGGGAAGCAGGCGGCGTCGTCTTCCCGCGCCGTGGTGCCGTGGAGGAAGGCGCTCTCGCTGCCCGCCGCGGCGACGGCGAAGGTGAAGGCGGCGGCAGCGGCCAGGAGGGAGGAGGGGGACTCCGGCGGGCTGTGGCGGAAGGAGATCCTGATGGGCGAGCGGTGCCAGCCGCTGGACTTCTCCGGGGTGATCTACTACGACGCCGACGGCCGCCGCCTCGCGCACCCGCCGCCGCCGCGCTCCCCGATGCGCAGCCCTCTCCCGGTCTCCGGCAAGCTCGCCGCCAACGCCCGCGCCGCGTCCTAGCCAGCCTCGCCGTGTTCTTGGACAGGACAGCCTCCGCGCGTGCTCGTTCCCCGGACGCTTGAGCCAATCGAGCGCGGTGGTCGCCGGCGGCGAAGCTTGCTCGCGGCTGCTCTGTTCTTCGTGTGGGTGTGAGAAGAGAAACAGAGTGTGCGTGTGTGTGTGCGCGCGCTCGTGTTGTGTACGTGGGGGCGTGTACATGTAGCTGATCACTAGATTAATTTAGTTAATGGTGTTCTTGCTGCTTGCCCTTCTCTTAATCTCTCCTTGTTCTTCTCTAATGGTAATGTAATGATAGATTTATTATGCAGGGATTTATTGATAATTATATTGCAGGTCGATCTGCAAGATTCGGGCATTTGGAGTTGTGTTTTGCTGTTCTCCTTCTTTGATCAAGCTTGATTGGGTTACACTCTTGGGGTTTATGAATGCTGCAAATTAATCTCATCTTCACCACAATATATTTATCCTTTTTTACGATTATGATTTTTTTTGGTTCCCGCAATATAATTTCGTAGCATTTTTCTACATCAACACTCTTAAATAAAAAGTACTACATGGCACTTCCAGGGAAAAAAAAACTTTTTTTTTACTGGAGTGAGAAAAAAGCAGATGCTGAGTAAAATTCTGGTGCTTTTTAACTGACCACACACGCTCGCCTTCAATTAGAAGTTTGTAACCTGAGAAAAAAAATCGCATGTCACGTGTACTTTGTGATTAATGGTAGTGTGTTCTGTTTTATTTGTTCCTTTCTGATTGTACCTGCAGTATGCCATCATCTCTGTGCTCATCAAACGGAAAAAATTACAGAACTAATATATGTAAAATACAGTTTGATTTCCTTCATTATCTAATTTTCCGTGGTTTGTGACGCGGGCAAAGTGGTACAAGCGCAGACTTTGCAGGTAAACGGAAAAAAGAAAACACCAATAGCATGTCAATTGGGACTTGTCATAGTCAGTCTCACAGATGATTAAACTTGTTTAAAGAGATTCAATTGTGGACGACATGGCTTAGATATTTTAAGCAGATCTTAAGGGAGAATTGTTTGTACAATAAGCCCAAATAAACAGTGTAGTTCTTACTGGTGTCAATACCATTAATTACCATTGGACAGAGAGAGAGGTCTCGTGGCTTTCTATTTGACAGAGCTGCATTGACAATTTGGAGTATCTAATGACATCATGTGTTTGATCAAACTGATTAACCCAGCTTCTTGTAATGTGCAATCATGTGCCATGTATAAACAGATTGTGTACATTTGAGGGGCAGAATTCATATAATATTAAGAATCTCTCTCCTGTGCTCTCTACTGGTAGTATAAAGTAATCTAAACCGTTAATCTCATTTGATCGAAAAGTTAAGAAATATTTCTACTACCACCACACTTAATGGTAGTAGAAACGTAGAAGGATATTATTGTAAATGCGTGGAGAGGTATAATCGTAATTTATCACTCACTAATTAACCCTAGCAGCCATTCTGTCGATCGTACTCTCACCGCCATGTTGGCGTTGCTGCTGCGGTCGATGCCTATCGGATGTTGTACCATAGATCTGGATTGATCCTAGCTAGAAACTGACTGCCATGATGATTTCCATTTTTACATAACTGATTTGGACTAGGGTTACTTTTAGCACTGTTCTTAGTTTGTGAAAAGTTAAGGATCAATTGACCGAGACATAGAAATGGATAATATATCCGGCCGCCGGTGGAGAGTATTACAGAATTGTCTCCCTATTTGTTCCGTCAGTGGTCGGATCAGAGTCGCGCTCTCGTTTGGTTTCGATGGATGAGGATGGATGAAGGAGCGAGCGATGCTGACTGTGGGATCCACAAGGAGAAAGAATTTAAGTGTTAAATTTACCTCTAATCCGTCTTAGTACTTTACTGATCTACCCTTAAGAATAAACAGTTCAGATTAATTTTACTGTTAGTATAATACTATCAGTAGATAGCACCGAAGCGTCGCCCTAATATTAAACATCATGTTTCCATGCAATGATATCCCAACTGAAAATGGTGTATCACTATATCTCAAATAAAATGGTTGCACTCGGCACTTGGTAGAGGGCCAGCCAAGCTTATATAATCCAAGCAACAATATCATTATGCGTGTACGGATGCATCATGCTGGCTTCCACGAGTCCAAAGGCATAACACTGAGTGAAGTCCTGATAGAGCCATCACTCCTTAACACCCCTTTTCTTGTAGCCTCAACGAACCCTACATCTTGCTTCTTGGACACTTTAGGACCATTTTGTTTTGATGAATTGGATGAGTAATTGAATTTTCGATCCTATATAACTTGTTCGGTTTGATGAACATAATGGAATATTGGTTTATTACCTCTTCATAGCATCATCAGAAAAAAAGCACCTGCTTAATTTATCGGAAAATTAAAATATATAGTTATCTCACCAAAATCATAGGAATGATATTGGATATGAGAAGATTGATCTATCCGCCCTAGATAGTTTGATTCCTCGATACAAAGTTACAAATCGTTTATCTTCAGTTACTGAATATTTGTGTTACTGTAAGTGTTGTACCATTGAGGAAGAGCTTAACTACAATGAACCACAGCAAGTAAAAAAATTGCTACCTGATGAACTAGGGAGGAAGAGCTTAGCTTAAACGGGAAGAGTTGTCCATTCATAGAGAGAAATTTGGTGAGACCACTCATGATCATGGATAAGATCTAACAGTGTGCATATCTATGTGATGAGTGTTACTTGTGGTTCAAGACGTGTTTTGCCCAGTTTACCAAGAAAAAAGAACACATATAACAAGCAGACATGCACCAACCAACCAGTGACCAAACATGAGCAGGAACTCATCGTGTGATCATTTCAATGCCATGATATGATCAATCTAATCAAGTTCGGTTTTGTATAGATCAATCAGATATGTATCGTAGCCAAGAGTCCCAGAAGCAAACATCAATTGCTAACGGTTTTTTCCGTGGTGCAATCGATGGAAAAACAGCTAAGAGATCATGCAACCACATCACCGGCTGGTGACCACATGGTTGTCAATTGTCATGATCTAAAGCTCTGAATTTCGAATATCCATACCAACTAGATAGGGCTCACAAATAAGAATTTCTAGCAATCGTGTCCGTCCATTTTTATCCAACCTGATAAATTTACTTAGAATTTCAATGTACAAACCCTCGCATATCATTGCGTCCATCAGATCAGAAATAGACGGCTCAGATTAAAATCCACCGGGTAGATTTGAGGAGGAAAGAGGGTGCACCAGCACCACACGCCATTTTTGGGGCCATGCCATGCACATGCGCCCCACACACAAAACCCCCAAGGAAATATGCTGATGCCACCATCCTCAAGGATCATCAAAGAGCATCCTCATTGGCAAATGCATGATTGCAGCTGATTGTTCACAAGGGACCCACTTGGGAGGGGGAAATGTCAGAGGGGAAGTGTAGGAAACCGGGAAAGAAATTGAAGATATGGCATTAATCGAACAACCACCAACTATTTCAGGCTTGCAAATGAGCGAGCAGTGGATGTGCCCTACACCATGTTGCCCCTGAATTTTGCGTGTGAAGGAACTCCAGATCCATAACAGCAACTTCATTCAGTGTCTGAGCTTGTGTGCGTGCGCTTTCAGAAATAGAAGATGGGTTTCTTGACGTTTTGTAGCTAGCGACGGGGCGTCAATCAGCGCAGCTACCCTTGCGTGTGGTGCATCTGATTGTTCTGAAGCTCACCCGTTTCTAGTACTCCAGGAGTTAGCACGGTGACTACATAGCTCAGAATTGGCAAAAAAGAGTAGAAGTCATTCAAACCTACAATCACATAATTGGAACGCAGCTAAGTGTGAAGGAAAACACATGCTTCACTTCTTGTTTATTTCTCAAATGGAATGGTGTACACCCGTGTGAGAAATAACTGTCCAGGTGAAACAGCATCCTTGCGAGGAAGGCAACAATATCTACATAGATCATGGTAAATGAAACTATGAACAAACCAGGTTTTACCGGCGACACTAAATGGCAGAAAGTCACGAGGAAGCACAAAATGAAAATAATGACTCTGAGCCTAAGGCAACATGCACTGACAAGGCATTGTTTATAACTGACAGCCGAAGCCCTGATACCGCAGAACAAAAGAAATGTTAAGAGAAAAGTTGACGTACAACAATGCAAGGGCAGGTTAGTTTGCAGGCTTAGTCAGCTGGGACTCGCCATCTCCTTACAGCCTTCTCAAGTACTTCAGCTCGTTCATGTACACGTGCTGCTTCTTCTTCCACCCAAGACCTGATATCATTTGGCCAGTGTCATATATATAGAGGAAATTAGAAAACTTTCCACTTTTTTACACCTTGGATGCCAGTTAAACAAGTTTGCTTACCAAAATACTCAAATACCATGGCTACAAGAATTGGCGTGATCCATAAGTACAAATTTATGGGTTAGTCTGTCTTTGGGCTTTGAACTCTTCTAGAAGCCACTGTCCATCCGGAACTTAAAAACCTGTTTTTTTCACCCTTAACTTTCTAAAGCTGACAAACAACACCCAAGAGCCTATTCTACAGCAGTTTGGTCTGAAATGGCGGTGGGTTTCTCTAACATGAACTTTCTATTGGACAAGTACCACTGATGTGGAGCTAAGAGCCGTGCAAAAGCAACCATTCTTTCAAACAAAACCACTATAGAATAGGTTCCAGGGTGTTTATTGTCTGGTTTTAGAAGTTGAGGGTGAAACAACCTTTTATTAGTTCAGGCTGAAAAATAGACTTCAAGAAGAGTTCAAGAGACCAAAATGAACTTTCTTAAATTTTATTCTGATGACCGATCTTCAGCATTTCTTCAAAATCATCGAATATAGTAGAATTTTAGAACGTTCATGTTAAAAGTTCAGTAAAGGGTTACTTTATTGTTCGGAATCTAAGATATGCAAACTAAATCAAATCTAAGAGTTGGGTACATGGTTCACATCAGATCAACCAGCTACCAAACTACTTGCATGTGTTTGCAAAAGATCATACAGATAGCAACAACATCTATGAAGATATATCCAGAAAAAATATTTTTTAAGTGAAAGAGTTGGGTTTAAACCACAGCATCTAAACTACCAGCTCCTTTAAATGAGTAAAGCATCTGGTTCTGAACTAATACGCATTACATTACATGTATTCATACAAGTGCAGGTGCTACTAGTTTCAAATATGCAAAGATCAGGTAATAATTAAAAGGAAAATGTAAAGATTGTATCAAGACAGACCTTAGCATAGTAAGAGCTTCCTTCTCGGCTTCAAGATAAGATTTAGATTCAGAGACAGCTTGATGCTTCCTAATCACATCAAATGAGAGCTTTTCCAGGTTTTGTTCCTCAGCCATGACCTCTAGACTTTCCATGGCTAGTCTATCATACATGCCATCAATCTCTGACCTCAAGTTCATAAGTTCCTGATTCTGATGTTCTAGAGCTGTTCTCTCTTTCTGTAAGACCGCAAGTTCCTTTTCTCTATCTGTTTTCTCATTTGCAAGCTCTTGCAGCACATGTTGAAGCTGCTCATCAACTGCAACCTCACGGCTTTCCTCCTCTTTCATCTTGTCCTCCCAATATCTTTTTATATCTCCTCTATTAATTAACTCTTCCATTATTTCACCCATAACAGAAAGCTGGGATTGATTTTCTGCTTCTAGTCTGTTCAATTCATCACGTATTACTTCTTCCATTCGGCCACTGGTCAGTGCAGCAGCTGCTTGTGCTTTTGTAACAGGTTTATGTGGTTGGAGGCGTCTAGTGTTTCCTACAAAATGTAATTAGTGTTCAAGTCAGCTGATGTACATTGAAACAGGATAGCTATGACCTTTTCTTTGGTCACAGGACACAAGGATATGGATAACAGTTAAATTGAAAAAACAATTAAGAAATGGCAAGCATCAGAATTTTTTACTTGCTGAACCTTTTTAATTTTTAATTTTAAAAATAAACCCTTCCAAAACTTATTTTCAAGATTCCTTTGGCCACGCCAATCAGTCTGGCATCGCAAAACAATACTACCACACCGGTCTGACTTGCATGGCAGCGTTAGTCATGCCATGCCACCAGCCCACCCTAGCTGGTGTGGCAGGACAAAACTATCACGCCTAGTGCGGGTGGCGTGGCAGTGTTTGTCTTACCACGCCACCCTGGTTGGCGTGGTAGGAGAAAACTATCATGCTTGTTGGGGGTGGCGTGTCAGTGTTGTTTTGCCACACCATGAGGGCTTGTGTGGTCAAAAGGTTCACATTTTGAAAGCAAGTTTTGGAGGGGTTCATTTTTAAAATTAAAAATTAAAAAGGTTCAAAAAAATAAAAAAGTTCCAAGCATGAAGCACCAAGACCTCGAGTGCAAGGAAAAAATTTTATAAGCCACCTTAAAGCAAGAAACAAACCTTACATGCCTAATTCAACAGAATGACTCCATCTTACAACTTGAAATTTACCATACATTAGTACCCACTAGTACAATTCAATTCATCTAATAGTGCTAATATGCTAATATAGTTAAGCCAGAGAAGCTGGGGTAAAAGCTAGATACATTGGTAGAGGAAACAGGAAACAGATTTCCCTTTAAAAAGAGAAGAAATGAACAAGATAATACTACCATATTTCATGTGCTAACTGAGACCAAAGTTCTCATTTCTCAAAGCAGCTGTGATCTCAAATTATATACAGATTACAGACAAACAAACGCATGAACTCGATAATAGCCAGAAAATTCCAAAAGTTAGAAGACAGCTACATGTTTCACAAACATGCGCTAAATCGTCCAGTTTTGTCACACTTGTTACTCATAAATGTATAAACATACATGAGGTACCACAGGAGGCGGACAAAATGACTTAGTAAACAGTGCTTTAGATGCAGTTCCAAATTATTGTTGAATAAAAAGGACTATGGATATATATTTCTTGTGAAGGACCAGAGCCTGGCACTGTATATTGTGCCATGCAACAGACTAGGGAATGGTGGTGCATCATGTGTGAAATAATGACTGCATTAGTGTGTGGCCGCATGTGCATGAAAACGCACACAGAGATGAAATCAGTGACTGATTACAAGCCTAAATAACAAAACATCGGATATTCTAACCACTAGTATAAGCACCAAATGCTTCAGGGAATAATAGGTCTTGCTACTGCTACGCCGAAGTTAACATAACAGAATAACCATAATCTTAGTAAATTAAGAAGCCTTCAGTCAAAACATCAACACAAAATAAAGACTACTAATAAATCATACCAAAAACTTTGCTGATGATGCTCTGTTCACCACCCATCAAATCCATAAGTATGGATGATGATACATCAGGCCAAGAGCTCAAATCCAAAATGTGAACATTTTTACTCAGCATCTGGACTGTAACCAGAGTCAGGATTTACAAAAGAATGAAACCAAGTAATATTGTAGAAACATTGCAGAATATCATAAGAACAAAAGATATATGTACCTTCTGGTCTGGTTCAGTTGCAAATGGATGCTCCACTAGTGCTTTCCAATTAACAAGATCAAAACGTGATAGATAACTAAAACCAACACACAAAAAAAGACATAACAAGTAAGAAAAATATATTAGCTGTCAATAAAGGGATAACAGAAATTCCATATGTACCTGTTGGGTAGGAAGTTTGAATTTCCACTTTCACTAGAAAAGTCACTCGTTGATGTTCCCAAGAAGTTCGATAACTTGCTAGATACAATGCCTGATTCTCCTAAAGCTTTTTTTTGTAATGGACAAAATTAGAGTTTATAATCACACGCTATTAAATTATGAGCATCTGGAAATCCAATGGACGACTCATTTTTAACAAGAAAATCATGGCCAATGTAGCATAAAAAGGCAGGCAAATGAAGACAGGCTCCGATGTCTAAGAGCATTGTTGAGTGAGTTCAGTAAACATCAGTATCAATAACAACTTACATTGGATGTACAAGAAATCTGGGTCGTCAGCATCTATATCATCGAAGGCTCTTCTGACTGATCCAGAAGTTAATATATTAGGGATGATCCTATGCATCCTTTTCCTGCAAAACAATATCATAAATAAGGCAATACTAAAATATCGTGCAAAAAATATATATGGCTCTGTTTTTGCTACCTTTCTAATTTTGAGTGTAACTTAATAAACCATCTTGCGAATTCCCTTCGAGTACAAAATTCGCTGGAGCTAGCATCTTTTTCAATTATCTGATCAAGCACAGAAGTTAATGAGAATATCTTTGGATAACATTTGTAAGAAATACACACTAGTTCATATGTTGAAAGTAGTGGTGTCATTAAAAATAATCCAAGGGGCCAAGCTTATTGTGCTTTGATCAATCACTAGTCAAATGAAACTCCACAAGAATGGACCAATTATTATTCAATGAAACTGCAGATCAAACTTAAAGACAACATTTACAAATGTAAGAGCAATACCACATCAAATACTTCCAAAAATCGGCCCTAGGCGCCACCTAGGCACCTATTAGGCGCTAGACGCCAAGTAACCACCCAGATTAGGCATTAGATGGTGCAATAGGTGGCTAACTAACCTTGGGGTCTCTTGTCCTGCTATTTTAGTGATCTATGGTCAACTTTTATGTAATTTTATCGGTACTTGCTTGGTATTTACAAGCCATGTTGGTCCTAGGTGCCAGCCCTGCTGACCCTCTAGCGCCTAGTGCCTTCTTGAACCATGACAGCAGATATCATATTAAACTGGAGTTGACAAATAAATAAAAGGTAACTCAAAGGATAAATAGAACTTTAAATTAAATTCATCCTAGCAAACTATGTGGAGTATTGAGCTTTAAGAATTATAGCAACTTCTGTTCAAAGAACTATAGACCTTCAAATTAATACAAAAATAGCAGTTGTTTCAGTAGCATGCGAATGCTAGCTTTGCTACGCAACCTCGCATTCGAAATTAGTACTTACTTGGAGCAATTTATCCTACCTAGCTAATCATTTTCAGAATATACTGTGTAAGACCAAAAGAAAAGAATGCAAGGTAAGGTAAAGTAGCAGCTTATTCACCAATGAAGTTACAGAACAATGCTTCCACAATAGGTAGCAGGACATTTATAATTTGATATATTTCAACAAGCTACATACAAGTTTGGCATACCTGTAGCTTCTTCAATATAGAGAAAGCCTCCTCGTGCATGGGATCTACAGGAGCTCTAAATAGAACATGTACACCACCAGCTGGCATGTGGTTTTGGCTTGAATCATCATTTTTTGCGTCAACCCTCTCGTCAAGAGCTGTCTTTGAAACATCAATTTTATCCCACTCCCTGTCACCTGCATCCTCCTCGGGAGCCTTTTTTGACTCTAGTGTTGATAACTTCTCTTGAACATAGTGCAATGGGGCATGTACAAATTGCTGCAAACCTGAAACACAGCATTACTTTTTACAATTTATTTGATTGTTCGAAAACAATGTCAAGCAATCGTGTGTTCACAGATTGCATTGAGGATCTCCAACAAAATGCACTGAAAAATGCATATTCAGTATTTACAAAGCAAAAGGTAATTGAATTCTAACACCAAAATGAACATAGCAGACTCCAACCTAATTTAGCACAGACTAATTTTGTACAAAAGTAGACAGTTCCCAACAAGGCAACAACCGAAACTAAGGAATTACAACAAGCACCATACTAAGGTAACAAGAATTAAGACAATCTATGATGAACAACTGCATTTCTCCTTTCCCCTTGTAACTAGCCGCAGCAGAAGACAGCAGATCCTCTTACCCTGTCATAGCTAAGCATCCCACTGGAATTGATAACTGAAGCTCCTCAATCCATCCCATACATTTAACATTCACACATACAGTAAAATAGGCAACAACCCCGAACTCTGGTGTTCATGATCGAAATGGAGACGGACGAGAGCAATTTACGCAGCGATTGGGAGGATGATAAACCGGTGAGCAACTCACACTTCCTTGACGACGGCAAGTGCCACATCATCCCCACCAATGCGATGGCCGCCGAAGCCCCCAGCCCGACCGCGAGAGCTCTCCCGGACCCTGCAATCCCAATCCCCACTGCAGAAGCAAAAGAGAGGAGATCCGCTCAAAGCCCTCATCGTCATCGAGAGATCGAATCGGACAGGAGAGATCCGAACCTACCTCCCCTCCCGCGCTCCGCCGGCTGCTGCTGCTGCTGCTCGGGGACTGGGAGCCACCAGCCGCCGAGCCCATCGTCGGAGCCGTCGCTGGCGAGGTTCGTCGGTGCCCAGCTGGCGGCCGCCGCCCTCGCGGTGGCCCCGCCGCGGCTGCGGGGACGATGAGGGAGGAGCGGGGCATGGTGATGGTGGTGCCGGCGAGGGGAGGGCGACGGCGGCGGGGAGAGGCGGAGGGTGTAGGCGGTGGCGGTGGCGGTGGCCATGGGCGGCGCGGGCGAAGCGACCGAGAGCTAGGGTTTTTGCGACGGTGGCCTCATCGGACGGCGTCCATTTTGGGCCGTGCGCATCGCATCGACCGAACAGCTTGTTTTATCCTCCTCCTAGACGCACGCAGCCACTGCTATTGAGATGTTCACGGATGATGGACGACAAAAAAAACAATCGCATCAATTTCGAAAGTAAATTTCACGAAAATTCGGAATATCCGGTCAAAAATTACCAATTACTATACCTTTAATCGGGTATTTTACAAAGTTATAAGAATATTAAACTATTTTAAATGGGACTATTATATGTGTTTAATATGTAGACTCAACTTAAACCTAACTAATAAACAGTATACTTCCTCCATCTTGGAATATAATAATGTAGTACCATTGTTGTAATTTTTTAAAAGTCTATTTAAGATTGCAGTAAAGTGTTTTGATATAATACTTTCACTTTTATGAAATTTACTCTAAAATTAAGAATATATATGAATTTTAACACTAAGAGAGTAAAAAAATCATTCGCCCGTTCCAAAATATACACCTCTATGTTGATATATTGCAGTCCCAATAAAATCTCGTTGAAACTTTGACCTGTAGATTAGTCTACATCAAATGTTGAGTTTGATCTTTCATGATAATAAGCAAAGAGTTGTTTCCTTGGTATCTAAGCTTCCCACCCCACAGAGTGTGACACGGTACAAAAGTGTGCTCATGAAATAATATGCGACAAGAGTGGCATGGCTTACCAAACAAAACAAATGAGTATGAGTGAATTACTTGTTAATCCAAAATATAATAAAATTTGGCAAGCCAAATGGCCCATTCGTTTCTGCATGTTAGATTGAATATTCAGTTGCACGCTAACTACTATAAACTTGAAAATGAATTTATTTGAATTTATTTGATTTTTTAAAGAAACTTTTATATATATATGTATATATATATATGTATATATATATATATATATATGTATATGTATGTATGTATGTATATGTGCGTGTGTGTGGTGTGTGTATATATATATAACATATCGTTTAGCAGATTGGGAAGCATGCTAACACAAAACAATGAACTTGTTATTTGGAGTTGTATAAAAAACTCAGCTTATGTTGTGATAGTGAAAAAAACTACCCAACAGACTGTGGCATAATTAAGGTGGGACTTGATAAGGTGAAGCAATGAACCAAACAACCCCTTGGTGCCATTGATACCGTGAGTTGTGGTGTATAGTTCCATCCAAATTACTCACACACAATGTGTTTTTACTATGGTAAGCCAAAGTTACGTGAATGAAGCAACAAGTCTATTTGATGGTTTAAGGGCGAGTTCAAAAGTGGTAACAGGGATGAAATAGGATTGGATTATCGAGTAGAAACTGTTGACATTGGGTGAAGGAATTACTGTACACCTACCACGTGCCACGTGACGGCGCCGTGTGCGGGACGCGTCATTACCCCCTCTGTTAAGTATACCGTCTCCGTCTACCTTCGCGTTGCTTATCGTCTCCTCGCCTCAACGAGCACGTAGCAATGTCCACCGGGTCTTCCCCTTTCCCCACTTTGCGTAAGAGTGCACGCCAAGGTCCGGCGGTCGGTGAGGCGAGCGAGAAGAGCATCTGCGTGCTGATGCGTTGCGGCTTTGTAAGTCTCGATCCGAGCCGAGCGACGCCGACCACTCGTCGCAGCCCCTCGGAGACCGAATCGAGTGCAAAGTCCTGGTGCCCTGACCAGTAGGTGCAGCATTTCCGCTACATCAAGGCAGCGATTCGAGCTGCAAGCGTGCAGCCTTCCTCCACTAATTTATTGATCTGTGTGTTGACCGCGTGCAACACAGTATGTGCTGACTCATCCCTATCCGATTCAAGTTTTCACTCTCAAATTGGGGGGACGGCTGCGCCTATTTAGGAGATCCCCGAGGTTGGTCATGGAGGCGCGAGGCATCAAGAGGAAATTCTGCTCAGATCCACCATTAGCCTGCGCTTCCCCCTCCTCGGTGTCGCCCGTCGAAGTAGCTGACCTGGGCGAGGCGACGGCCGATCTGGAATCGAGCCAAGATTCCACCAAGAGCTACCTGTCCAACGCCGCGTCCGGTGCAACTGACGTCGACGATGTCGAGCTGGTTGCCCATTGTCTAGCGTCCGTAGCTGCCAAGGAACCTGAAGCCGTCCGCCGGTTCGTCCGACGCCTCTCACCGGAGACAGTTGCGCGCTCGCTGGACTGGGACCTCATCGATAATCAGAAGTTAAGAAAGGTGAACTCTTCGATCGATTTTAGTTTATTCCCTACTGCAATCGTATTGTTTGCTCAACTTGTTTGGTTTAGATGGCCGGCGGAGGAAACACTCGCTGGACTGATGACGAGTTGCTAGCATTCCTGCAAAGTTGCATGGAGGAGATCCAGGCGCGGAACATCACCTTCTCGTGCCCCAAATCATCGGGGTACGCCAACTTACAGGCAAAGCTGATGGAGAAGTGTGGCAAGCGTGTGACAAAGCAGCAGCTCAAGAAATAGCGGAATGCTTGCCGCCGGCGATTCTCTACTTGGACCTGGCTGGAGTCGATGGCAACCGGGCTGGGGAGGAACCCATACACCGGTGGAATCGACGCCAGCCCTACGTGGTGGGATGCAATGGAAGCTGTAAGTCCTCCTCCAACCAAAAATATTTTTTTCATACTGTATCCTTCATTGGTCAACATTTTTTCATTCTCTGTACATATGTTTGGTAGTTGTTAGGTATAACTTGTAGAACAAATATCTGCGCATACTATGAACATTGTTGAAAAAAGTTGAAAACCTGTTAGGTTTTTATCCATTAGTTCATACTGTGAAAATAGCCTTTAGAAAACCATTGTAGATGTTAGGTATAACTTGTAGAATATTTGGTTCATACTCTGATCATTATAGAATATAGTGTAGCTGTTGGGTTTTAATCCATTAGTTCAATCTCTGAACATAGGCTTTAGAGAACCAGTTAGCTGTTAGGTATATCTTGTAGAATAATTGGTTCATACTGTGGAGAATGTTGAATATAGTTGAAAACCTGTTAGTTTTTTATCCATTAGTTCATACTCTGCTAATAGGCTTAGAAAACCTGTAAATGAACACTCTGAACATATGCCCTGATTGGTACTCTGTACAGCAGAACTAGAAGAAAGCCAAAGATTTTATTACAGTGCTAATGTTGTGCAGTACTTATTTGACCATTTAAATCCTAGTTTACAACATATATTAGTTGTGCACTGATTTAAGGTATAGTTAATGTGTTCTTAGTTAGTATGTTTAATTCAATATGTTCCTATTAGCTATGGACTGGCAATGTAGCTTTGGACTTGATTAAAGTATGGTCATTTGTTGCCTATCTTGTTGCCTATTTGATTAGAGGGACCTTTTTGTAGTTGATTACAAATGGTATCAGTATAGATACTGCATTGAAATATCTATGCATATTTCACATGACGCTTCTGTTAGCAATGCTTTGAATATTTGGGGCTACATAACTGCTGATAGTGCATGCTTAATTGAACCACCAAGTTTGTTATCCTCTTTTTTTTAGATGAGGACAGGGGCAAGAGCATTCATGAATGGACCCCTGAAATACATTCCGGAGCACCATGCTGTTTTTCGAGGGAGGACTGTCATCGGCAATCACTCCAATGTTCCCGGGGCTGAACCTGAGAAGGATCTCCAGCCAGCTGCCACTGAGCCACTTGACATTGAGAGCCTTGTGGACCTCACTGCTCAGTCTGCATCTCCTGAGCCTAGGGATACTAGTGTTAGGCGTAAGGGCAAAAGGGTTGCGACACCGGCTAGTGGTTCTAGGGGTTTCAAACGGACCCGTAGTGACTCTACCGGTGAAGCTTTGCAGCGGCTTGCTGATCTTAGAGTTAAGTCTAGTGAGAGCAAAGCTGCTAGGCTGCGGGAGCGAGAGGCTAGGAGTGCCGCGGCGTGCATTGAGTTGATTAAGGCAGATGGGCACCAATTTGCGTCCGAAGTTTACCTCATGGCGGTGCAGCTCTTTAGTGACCCGTATTTCTGTGAATTCTTCATTAATGATGCCATCACACCAGAGATGCGTGAGTACTACATACGCTTCAACTACATGGTGAAGTTTCAGGGTGGTGGAGGTTTTTTCCCACCACCAACTTGTGGATGGGTACCACTCGGTGGTGGTGCTGGTGATAGGGGCGATGGGGGGACCCGGGGGATGATGGTGCACCACCAGCTGATGGTGCAGCCGTGTGTTGAGGCAGTGCTGCTGCTGCATTTGCTGCTAGGTGTTCCTGTGTGCCGGAAATTTGCATTTTCAGGGTTCTATTGTTGCTGTTGGCTGCTAGTCATGCAGCTGCATGTAGTGACCACGTTGTTGTAGTGCTATGCTTGTATCTACAAAGCTGCTCCATGCTGCTAGGGTATGTGCAGGCTAGAGTGTGTAGTTATCTGAATCGTTCTAATCCATCGTGCAGAGCGTGAAATAATGTGTTCGATTCGTAAATTGAACATCTGTGTATTTGTGTATTGTAGTATCGAACAATTCGGCACACTGTTTATTAATATTCTGTGAGTTGCTCATTGTGTTACAATGTTTGACTCATCACTTTCATGGGCTGTAATAAATTTGCATTGTATTTCCGTTCGTTGATACCTATTTATGTGGGCTATTATTGGCAATTGCTACAACTTTATTAATATTTATAGCTATAACTTCTTGTGTTTGCTGCCTTGTTGAATTGGGAAGATGAGCACCAGTTAAGAGAGTAGAGCAACTTCGGATGATGGGACCAGTACTGAGGAGGATGATACCATTGTAGAGCTGTTGGCTACTGATGTTCAAAGGATTTTACGAGCTCCACGGCGGGTCCCGCAGCAGTCTGGAATGGAATGGATTATGGAGACTATGGTGAACCCGGAACAATGCCATAACATGTTTCGCATGACTGCGGAACATATTCATGGCCTATACAATCTACTTACCAACAGGTACCACCTGCATGGTACCTACGAGGTATGCCCTATGGAAGCAATAGGAATGTTCCTTTATACAATGGCAGGTGGATATGGTGTTAGGGCTGTTAACAATAGGATGGTGCGTGCCAATGGCACGGTGAATAGATATTTTCACAAGGTGTTGGATGCTGTTCATGCTATGGCAGCTGATATCATCAAACCGGTCGATCCAAACAACTTCCCTCCTCACTACCACCTACTGCAAGATGCGGCTTTCGGACCTTTTACAGATGCGATTGGTGCAGTTGATGGGACACACATTCCCCTTCTTGTGCCGCGTGCTACGTCCATTGAGCACCGAAACCGCCACAACGAAACTTCTAGGAATGTGCTAACCGTTATTGGTTGGGATGAACGAGTTATGTTCGTGGACGCTGGATGGCCGGGATCGGTACACGACCAAAGAGTGCTATCGGAGGCTGTGCGGCGATATCCCTTCGCGTTTCCAAGGTTGCCATGGGGTGAGATTTTATTTCGTTTGAATTAAATGTGCATTTCCTATTATATTTGACACACTCCTATTGAGGACATAGCATTAACTTGACATTATTTTAATTTCAGGAAAATATCTGCTTGTTGACTCGGGTTATCCCAGTAGGTATGGATTCCTCCCTCCGTATCCTCATGTTCGGTACCATATGGATGATTTCGAAGGCAACGAAGCTGCACCCCCTGATGGAAAGGAGGAGACTTTCAACTATATGTACTCTGCCATGCGTAATACAGTTGAAAGAGCATTTGGTGTTATCAAGAGTCAGTGGAGAGTCTTGCGGGATATTCATTTATTTGGAGAGGTGGGTGATCAAACGAAGATTATAATTGCAGCTTTTGCACTTCACAACTACAAGATTGATAATGCTGACCCCCACTTTATGACACAGAACCCATTATACAACGGGTACCCGCAGGTGGCTGAGGCTCCACCACTGCGCATCTGGTACGACTCACCCAACAGCGAGGCTACCATGTCGGCGTACCGTGAGACTATTGCAAATCAGGTGTACAATGGGTAATCGACTCTACTTTGTGTAGCAAGCTTTTGAAAATAATTTGTTTCAAATCCATTCTTATGTAATGGATATGTATCTGTCCACAATTATCCTCAGTTATGTACAACTTTATTTGGTTAAGTACTATATGTTAAGCTACATTGTCTCCTTTAATCTAGTTTTTAATTTCGGCCAAATAGTTTATTTCGGCTGCACTTCTGCTTCATTCCATCTCCAGCCGCGTATGTTTCAGGTGTGCGTGTAGCAGAATACACAAGAAATTTTACTCTCTCCATCAGCTTCTGCCGCCGTTGACGCCGTGCCACACCCGTCGACGCCAGCCCCCTGACGCACGGCATGTGACTGTGGAAAGCAACAAAAAATCTGCTCACTCACATGCCAACTACAGGACCCTAGATTCTTTTGGATGATTCAAACTCCACATTTGAACGCAGCCTAGAAGCCAATGCGAGAAAATAGACGATAAATCCCTAAATTAAAAGTTCAAATTTTGGCTATGATTGATAACAAACAAACGTTAAGAGCCTAAAAATTAGTTAGAGCATGGATTTATTGCTAGTTTCTATCTCTTAAGCATATAATGTGCGTCTTACATGCCAATAAGGGAAAAAAAGAGGTAACTCCTTATGATAATGATATATGATTTCTGTCAAATCGTAGATATTTGATGAAACTCATGTAGTATTGAAGAGTTCCAAGTTTCAATCAACTCCCACATTTCATTGACAAGTTATATTTTGGCTGTTCATACTTTATAGAGTAGCAAGTAACTTCATTAACAAATTGATCACACCACTATATCAGATTTCACAGGATGAAAGGGAAAGATGGACTGCTTTGCCAAAGATTAACAGAGTTTCCAGTGATCGTTCCCAGAAAAAGACAAACATGGTCAGTTCAGAATATGTGTCCGGACCAACAAATACTCCATCCGTTTTGACCAAGTTTATAGAGAAATATAACAACTGTTATAACATCAAATTAGTTTTATTAAATGCTAACATTGACAAAATAGTATGTTTATTTGGTGTTAAAAATGTTGCTATGTTTTTCTATTAACTTGGTTAATTTAATAAGTTTGACTAAGAAAAAGGTTTCATCTTATAATATGAAATGGAAGGAGTAATAAACAGGAAATATATAAAACTTCCATCGATGCCGTATTGCTACAAAACAACTGTTTCCATTCCAAGCTAAACATTCTCACACAAAGATTACCTATTACACTCAGGGGCTGCCTCTCGCTAAAGAAATTCAAGAACTACTCTTTTACCAACATATGTATGTTTCTACTTTCTATCCTTAAAATGATTTCTCATTGATCATCTTGAAAAATAGGTTTCCTAGTGAGAGTCATGTGTCAACTATATGAGCACCTCCACATCATCCTCCGCGCTTTCTTCCAAAAGGAGATCATCTCTTTGCTCAGCCTTCTTCCTTCTCTCATTCTTCTTCCTGGTCTCCTCACCTATAGCATTGGCGATGGCGATGGGTAGCCAAAATCCAGGCCTTTCGAGGAACTGAGCTCGGTGAAGAATCATCGCATCACGCCGTGTCACATCAATGCCATCGAAAGTCCACACCGCAACTGTGGCATTTCCTTTCAGGCCCAAGGAATACCAGCCTAACCCCGAAATAGCAATATCCATACTGTTGACATCCCAACTGACCCCTGACACATCAATCTGTCTTACCGTCCAGTGACCTAATTCGGCGACTCGCTCTGGCCCGATCGGCGGCTGAATAATGACAGCATATAAATCAGTTTGACAAAGATGGAAAAAGTATGTTTATTTTGTTTCATTGCTTCTCTTGTTGGTGATAACAACCCAACTACGTAAACACTTATAATAGAGCAGTGGTAGCACCTGCAGTGCTCTTCAAAAAATTGACAGAACTCTGTCTGTGCAACAGGTGTTTAACCCTTAGATTTAGACCATCAGAATTTCATGCCAGAATAAACGTGTGCTTGTTTATTCGACTAGCATGTGAGATACACCACCGTTCCATAAAGTAGCCTTACTGGGATGCAATCTTCAAGTGTTATGTTCCCATTAAATATAGTAAATTACTCTATATTCTATAATGAAATGTACTGTTGGGCATTGGCAGATTAACCATGTAGATCTGGAATTGAAGTCTTTACCTGAAGTCTGATGCCAAAATGTTTGTCCCGCAGTTCTTCAGCATTTTCAGTCTTCCCCAGATGAAGAGAAACACTAGGAGATGCCCAAACAGTTACGTAGATAGTTTGGACTGAAGCTTTTAGCACATCAAGTCGTGTTAAACCTCCAATATGTACAGATTGTCCTGCCTGAAACATTTTACAACCATTGGAGGGATCAACGAAATCTCACAGATCATGATACAACATAGAAGTATGGAACAACCATAATGTTTGAAACTTTGATAGTACAAGTTGAGGACTGATAGAGGCTGCTAATGTGTGAAGTGTTTGATAGTTCAAGTTTAGGTCACTAAACCATCCAAGGGATTCTCAGAGTACAAAGTGTTTCAAAAGTCAAAATATAGTACTACCTCTGACCGACACTGTTTAATGTGTGATTAACTATACTAGCACTAGTACACAATTTCATTAATATTAATAAGTTACTACAGAAGGAACCTAGGAGTAATTACAAGCACGACATTAAGCCTTAAAGTGGTACAGAGTGGAGTACTTACACATGTTCAGATTTTGTTATGTGTCTATATCTATACAGTTCCAGCTTGACCAGTGACCACAAAGCTAATAAAGGACGAATAAAAGCTTGAGGATACTGTTCCGCTTCAAACAAAATGAGACTATTGGCATAACAGATTGAATGAGATATGTCATTTCTAGCTATGAACCCCAGTAGATAAACTGTTCTATATAGGCAATAGTTAGTCATTAATAGGTCAAGTGCTTTTACAAGGAAATAACATGATCAGTAGAAATGTAATAGACTAAAAAACTACCTTCACCCTGAAGCTCCTTGGCCGGAGTTCTTTCCGAATTTCAACCATCTTGCGTTCCTCACTGTTTAATCTCATTGGCATTATATATGGATGCAATAAGCCAGGAGTGTCATACATCTTAGCCTTTGCTGGCAAAACACCTGTTATCCTCAAGATTCCTAATGTAGTTCCTGGCACAGCAGCCTCAGTCAACCTTGTGATTTTGACACCTTGTTTCTTTGCAAATGCATTAATTAGAGTGGATTTCCCAGCATTCTGTGCACCAATCACCCAAACATTGCTACGGGGCCCGGCTAGTTCCTTGACATATGAGATCAAGTTTCTGACAGACAAATCCTTATGAACACTGATTAAGAAAACAGCATCCAGCTTTGGTGCTCCAAAAGCCTTAGCTCGGCCTCTCACCCACTTCTCCAGCCTCACTCCCATTTGCTGCCATGGCAGTAAATCCACCTTCGTAGCAACAAGAACAAGCCTCGGTGTTTCACTCAATTTAGAAGTCCCCCTCCCCTCGAGCGCCTTGAACAGCGATTTGGCAGCCCTCTTAGGGAATGAGCCGTCAAAGTCCGCGCAATCCACCACCATGACAATAACCGGTGTGCCAGCTGAACGTTTCATCAGACGGGATGATATGAACCGATCGAAATCGAAGTCAGGGATCAAATTCTCCGCCTTGTCATTCTTCACATGCCCATAATTCCTCAGTGAGTGGCACCGGGCACAGACCACGGTGGTGTCCTCCTCGGCCTCGGCCTTCTTGGCTTCCCTTGCCCGGCGTTTCCTCTCAGACTTGGATAGCTTCTCCTTCTTCCATCTCTCAAGTGTCTCGTCAGTGATCTTTCCATACCCAACTCCCGGTGGGGCGAAACCATCCAGCTCTTTCCTCCATTTCTCCTCCTCGTCTTCCATCTCCTCATCCCAATCAGAGTCCCAGTCGCTCGAGAAGCCATCGATCTCGGCATCTATGTCAGCCTTCATCTGCGCCTCATCCTCTCCATTCTCATCCTTCTCCTCCTCCTCTTCTTCTTCTTCAAGAAATCCATCCAAATCGCTGTCCAGATCGTCCAATTCGGCGGCAAGATCAGATTCTGACGGCGCATCGTCCTCTTCGTCGTCGTCTCCAAGAAATCCATCAGCCTCGGCGGCAAGAGGCGACCCGTCTTCCCCCATTTCGTCGTCGGAGCGGCAGGAGGGGTTCTTGAAGAAGCCGGGCAGGTTGGGGTCGGCGTCCTGCATGAACACGCCGCAGCCGGGGCATACGGGGCGGCCGACGGCGGCGTCCTCGTCATCCCTGCCCTCGCTGATGACCGGGCTCGGCGGTCGCGGCGACCTGGCGCGCTTGCCGGTGGACACGGCGGAGACGGGGGACAAGGAGAGGCTGCGGTTCTGAGGCGGCGGGAAGAGGAAGAAGGGGAGGACGCGGAGAGGCGGGGCTGCGCCGACGGCGAGGCGGGAGGGGAGGCGAGCTGCCGCCGCGGCGGCGGTAGCGGGGAGGAGGAGGGGTTTAGCCATTGCAGGCGGCAGCCAGCGCCCAGCGGCGAGAGGATAGGAGACAAGGGAGTGAGTCACCGTTTCCAGTCCAAATTGTGGGGACATCTCCAAATTTTGGAGAAATTGTGAAACGAACTCCGCGAATATTGCAAAATCTAAATAGAGAAATATCTCGTTGTAGTGCTAACGAACAATCGGACATTCAATGGAAGAATCTAATTAACACTATAGTACTAATCCATCAAGCAAGTAGAGAAATATATTTCTACCCCTCATACTTCGAATAAAATTTTCTCCTAAATTACTTATCCGATTTACGATAATGTGTTCGTAATAACTAAATCGTTATAAAAAGATTATATTTTTTATGAAAAAATAAAAATTACTTTTATAATATATCTAAATTACTTTTATATTTCATTAAATTACTTCTTAGACATATAAAAGTAAATTCAATAAAGTTAAAAGTAATTTGCATATATTATGTAAGTAACTTAAAACAAAAGGAAAGTAATTTGTCACAACATTAGAAGTAAATCTATTGTGGAGGTAAAAACATGAGTCTATCTAGAAATTAAATTTAATCAACACAAATTATGGAATTGACTAAAAACGATAATAAAATAAATAATAGTAGTTTAATCAAATCTAAAACTAATTTATATATATGATAAAAGTAACTTACATATATAATAAAAAAAGTAATTTACAATATAGATATTTTTATCAGAATATAATCATGTAAGATCTTATTGTAAAGATTTAATTACAATGAACACAATAGTATAATCGGATTATAGAAAATTCTATAAGAAGAAAAAAAGCATGCACTAGTAGCAACCAGAGTAAGCTGGATATGACTGGTCTCGTCGTAGTCACGTCCCACAAAAATGAACTATTGGCTTAATATTTTTTTGGAAAGATGTCAACAATTCAAGAGGAAGTTTAATAGTAGTATAGCCAACTGCTAACTCTAAAAATTGCCATACCATCTATAACTAATATAATAGCTAATTCATATAATAGTTGCATATAAATATATGGTGAAATCTAAATCGAGAGCACTATCGGTTTCATCTTGTGGCACTATGCTTGTTGAAGCCATCCAATGAAAGCCATCACATGAGTGCGTATGTGTTCTAAATTTATCTCCACGCTATTGATATGAGAGTTGTGAGTCTTCGTAACTATATGTAGTACTAGTCTATTTTAAATTTTTTTATGATTTATATATTATCAAACCATGTATTATTTTTAAAATCCGTTTTAACCATTAAACTATAGTTAAAATATATGATAAAATGAGTACAATATTGAATATATTGAAATATTCAAAAGTAATTTAGTTAAATGGTAGAAGTAACTAAGCTCTACTATGGGAGTAACTTTTTTATAGTACTATAAGTAATTACATATATGTGTTAAAAGAAATATCTTCGGAGGTAAAGTGTATTTTCATAAGTAAATACATGATTTTCTGATAAAAGCAATTTATTCAATATATGAAGTAACTCTTTAGAAAACAGAAGTAACTATTCACCGTATTAAAAGTAACTCTTCTAATATTTCCTAATATTAGAAGTTATTACACTTATAGAGGAAAGTAATTGAAAAAATAGAACTAACTTTTTACGGTGTTCGAAGTAATTGCATTGCTAGAAAGAAATAATACTTAATGGTATTAAAAGTAACTGCTATAGAGAAGTAATTCTTCATAGTATTCGAAGTAATAACACTGTTACAGAAGTAAATAATCTGAATATATTCATATTAGACTCCTTTTATTATATATTTTCAATAGAGTATGATGAATATACGTTTTAAAAGTATAAGCCATGAAAGATTTTAAAAGTAATAGCACAATGGTAGACTCTGTTAGCATGTGACTGCATGGTACTAAAAGTGGAAGTGCACCGTGACACGTCCTTTTTTCAACAAACCTGCGCTTGGGGAAAAGTCACGATGTTTAGTGCTTAGGACAAAACGCTATCACTTCTTACTGTAGTCGCGTCCTAAATATATATACTATATACCCATAATGTATTAGTCTGTGCTTATAACTAGCTTAGGACATGTACAATAGCCCTATCTCAATCAACCAAGCCACATCACCGTACACCTACATGGAAGAGAGAGAGGACATGAGAAAGAGAAGCAGGCGCTTAATCTAGCGCCAGCAGAAACACGAGCTTCTAGATGAGCTTTACCTCTGGAGAAATTACTGGCTTATGACCGAATAAAGAAAGGAATCTTTGGTATCGTAAATTGTGAATAGAGATGGCTGGTGTTTTTGTCGAATGTAGTAGCTGATTTGGATAGGTTTTAGAGTAAACATTTATCTCTCTTCGAGCAAGGATAATAAGTATAACTCACTTCCTACTATTAACTCATTTTAAAACCAATATATATAATAGACTAGCTATAAGATTAACTATAATTTTTTTCTACTCTCTCTATCTCTCACTTATACATTTAATGTATTTATCTAGGAGTTTGTGTTAAGCTGAGAGCTAGCATCTTTAATTTTTTTTGTTACATCTCTCCTCCATATAAGTTTATAGTAAGCTTATAACTTATTATTATTATACTTATTCTTAGAGTAGGTATGGACGATACTAGCTCCACGTAGGATTTTGGGATGATACGGAGGAGAGAGAAGGAGCGGGCTACTAATTTTCCGCCCGGTTGCTCATTGCAGGGCCCACCAGTAGATGGAATCACATAAAAGCAACGCTCGCCAGTACTCCGTAGATGGAAAAGCCGCGCTCCTCTTGCTTCCGCCCTTGCATTCACCGGGATAGCCCTCGTTTACCGCGACCACCGACCCGGACGCCGCCGTCTCCTCGGCTTGGCCGCCGTCGTAACCACGTCTGCCACACATCCAGCTGTCCTGCTCGGCCGCCATCGTTTGCCGCGTCCGCCTCATGGTCGCCGTCATCGTCTCCCGCATCCACCGCACGGCCGTTGTCATCTGGCTTGGCTGCAACTATCTCCCGCGTCCGCCGCACGACCGTTGTCATCCGGCTCATCCGCCGCACGGTCGCCGCATTCGTCTCGGTTGGCCGTCGTCGTCTCCCGCGTTATTCGCACGACCACTGTCATTTGGCTCGATCGCCGCTATCTGTCGCGTCTACCGCACGGCCGCCGCCTTCGTCCCGCCCAGCCATCGATATATCCAACGTTATTCGCACAGTCGCCATCGTCCGGTTAGGCCACCACCGTCTCCTGCGTCGCCGTCTTCGTCCTGCACGACCACCGGCCGGCCTCTCCCACGACCGCTGCACGACCGTCGACGTCTCTCGCGTTCGCCGTACGGCCGTCGTCGTTCACCCCAGCCATCGCAGTCACCGGCATTCGCCGGACCGCCGCCATCACCTGCTTCTGCCGAACAACCGTCGTCATCCACCCTCGTCGGCTGCTCAATCTCTCACATCATCCTCACTGCAGTCATCGAAAGCAAAGAAAAGAAGGGAAGAGAAGACAGGAAGGGAAGGGTAGGAGGGAGAAAGAGAAAGAGATGCTGGGAGAAGATGGTAGACCCCACAAAGATAGTAAAATATTTGTGTTAATAGTATTTATATTAGCTACACTGCTTAGATGACATGACCATTTTTTGGAGCAGCAAGCTCTCTTATATTGACCTTGCTCTTATTGCCCTTGCCCTTATAACCTGCTATCGTACTTGTTCTAAAAATAACTCTGGAAGTCCATATAAAGTTTCAATATGGATAGTTAAAATTTTCCATTTCAGTCAGGGCTTAAAGATCATAGGCTGTGATAATTATTTTGCGCTGAATGGTTGCATGGATTCATGCTTTCAAATGAGTTAATTAACTATTATGAAATTGAAAATACAATTAAAACGGTATTTTAAGAAACTCAGAAATCATTATCAAAAAATAAATTCATACGTAGAATGTTTTTGCAAAGATCTCACAGTTTAGGTGCTCAGGAAGGGTGCATATTAATTCATCCTTTTATCTAGTCTTTGCAAGAAAACGAGTACATTTACAACTGAGATGAATTGAATTTGATTGCCACAAAATTTGAAGCTCACAATAGAAAAATAACAGAAAGTAGCTCCATCTGTATTCAACTATATGTGCAATAGCAAATCAAATTGGAAAATAACAAAAGAATAAATTGAATACAAAATGTAAATCTTGCCATGTGTTGACATTTATATCTGTGATATTTACCAGACTTCGTGCCGGACATTCTTCCATACTTTCATGCCCCACTTCATAATTTTCCCAAACTCCCAAATTGTTGTTGATTTTTAACTGAAATTTTGACTAGTCCTTTAAAACTTCGGATTCTTAGCTAAAACAATTCCAACAGAGGATAAAAGGCAACCACAAACTTCCAATCCCATTTTATTTACGATATGGGAATAGTAACTAACTATTGATATCTAAAAAACTTTCGATTATTTGACAAAAAACATTTCTATCCACAATAGCATAAGTTATTTAGAAATACATTTAATTTGGGGGAGAACATCAGACTAAAAAGTAGTAACTACAGACATCTCAATCCAGCGTTCGCCTTACCAGGAAAGAAGGGGTTGCTGTACCTTAATTAACCATAGTGAACCGCAGGAAAATCACACAACATTCACCAAAAAAAAAGAAATTTTCAGTTAATTATTTTAATTTGGTGGGGTTACCGAGACCTTAATTAATTGTATCCCAACAATAATCCCGGTTATCGCAGTAAGGGAAACCCTGCCTCCACGCCACAATCTGAGTGCTTCATCACATCATCACCATGTGTTTTTGTTGTATTGCTCCAGTAATAATTCAGTCGGAGAAATAAAATAAGCATGTGACAAAAAGGGTTAGATTTCAAATATTATAACTGCTAAATCATGCCACAATCTTAGCGCTTCATCACATCATCACTAGGTGTACTTGGTGTATTGTTCCAGTAGTAATCCAGTCGGAGAAATAAAAATAAGCATGGGAAAGAAAAAGGGTTAGATTTCAAAACTAAAACTACTCAATCATGAAAAATCAAACAATAAATTTTCAAAACAAACATTGAGGATCAACTACTACCTTGTATTTGGAAATTCCAAATTTTCAAATGTTAATGCTGAAATAGTTAATATTATTTTTGAAAAAGTAGGATCTAAATAAAAATAGTAAACATTAATGTTGGAAGTACAAAAATATAAATTTTAAAATTATTAATTCAGATAGAAATCAATTTTTAACGGAGTAAAATACAACGTTCCCTAAACTTATCCCAAAATGTCATCTAGATCCATAAACATGGAAAACGAGCACCGTGGTCCATAATCTTGGTTTATACCGGAGTTGGCTCAGCCCGGATGCTGATGTGGCTATCCACTATGTGTGCACATTTGTACTTAACCTCATCCACAATAGTATTTCCCTAAATTGGCTTACTCCGATGAGCTCACCACTGCCGTTGACGCCCCTGACCTGATCCTCTCGTCCTCGTCTCCATCCACCTATGTCAAGGCCTCCTTGCATTGTCCGATGTTGACAAGGCCAGGCTCACCCACTGCCACCGCCTCGTCCCCACCTTATCCACCTCCTTGCGTGGCACACTGTGATCATGGACTCCTGCCTTGCCGTCTGCCACAATTGAGTGGGGTTATGACATCTGTGGTCAATAAGCTCTAGTTGGCACTCATCGCTCACTGAGTATACCACGAGCCATGGCCACCATCCGTATTTATCTTGCTTGTTTTTGAACCTAGCTGTCATTGCGCCCTTGCCTGTTGCCCACCCTGGTTGAGTGATTGATGAGAACATCAATGCCGCCGATACATCCACGCCTACACAAGTGCAACTTCATGGTCCTATTATCTGCGCTCATGCACGTCAACTCAACTATCAGGCGAGTTCTTTCTTGAGTTCATATTCATCCTATTTCTATGGAGACGTGTGCACTCTTGTTTTACTTAGGAATGATGGAGAGGATAAAAAGGAAAGAGAATTCGCGCGGGTTAGATTCGGACTGCAGAACAACACCAACTTGTGATGACTGCCACGACTTCATGCGAACCCTGTTTTGGGATTGCAAGTACTTCATGGAAAACTTATCAAGTCTATTTTCAAATGGATCCGACCTAATATCCATATTCTTCTGGAGAGACCGCAATTGTCGTTTTACTACAGAGACCTTTTTCTATCCACGGTGCTACGTCACCTTATTTGGGTCTAATGGGCTGTGTATCAAGTTAAGTCCATTAGGGACACGTCTTAGGGTTAGAGGACGACCCCAACTCGTTCTTCCACCTATATATTTCCCTTAGCCACCATAGATCAACTCGGATTTTGTTTAGATCAAAGTTTAGCGTCACTACTTTGCTTTGTAAACCCGTGATTGGTTAGATCGCCGGTTTGCTCGTTACGGAACCCCACCTGTGATACTTTTGTTGATTCAACCCTACATCTTTGATGGAGGGTAAACTCCGCAGCAGGGGACTGTGGAGGCCCCCCTTTTGAGTTCGGCCCAGGGTGCAAAAGAGAGGTGTTCCCGGCTCTGACTCCGGTGCGCTGGTGATGTGGAAAGAGAGAAAAAGAGCTTTGCGCAAGAGAAGACAGTGGCACAATAGATTATACAGGTTCGGGCCACCGGCGAGGCGTAATACCCTACTCCTGTGTGATGGACTATAGGTGTGTTCTTGTTCTCAGGGATCGAACCCCCTTTCCTCTAGGCCTGGGCCTCGTTTTATACTCCAAGGGGATACCACATGGGCCGAACAGACTATACTCTAGAGAAAAGGAAAATAATGTCCTTTTACAATTAAGGGCCACACTGTGGCTTGCGCGGAAGTCCACCGTCCTGTAGCACCGGCACGACTCCTGTTAGACCGCCCATCTCTTACGTATGACGCCGCGCGTCATTCTTCATTAAACGACCGGAGACTTGCTTATCCCAACCGTACGCGGTGATGTGTGCCAGGCGATTAGACCCGGCGTACCAACTCCGGTAGGGTGAGTGAGCTGCGCCGGCTCACATGATTTCGATGTGACTTGACGGGGTGCGCAGCATACCTACTGGGCGTGCGGCAGCATGCCCGGTACTGTGCTGCGTCCCATCAGTCATTTCGTACCGGTCACAGACCGGTCAGCCAGCTGTGACCGATGTCAGGTGCACGTGCGCGTGTCATCTCGCATTTAATGCAGCACGCGTGCGTGCAGGCGCACTCCGGCTGCCCCGCTATTAATGGGGGTAGGTGAGCGCTGGGAGCGCCCACCTACTCTAACACACATGGCGGTGCCCCGAGGTGGTCGGGGGAGCCCGACCCCTAATGTGCCAGCCACTAAGGGGCACCGACACTTAGAGTGGGCGGCTGCCACGTCACCCTCGGGCCCGATCCCCCCTCGGGGGACGGCCACGTGGGCGTACGAGGCTGCCTCAAGCCCTAAGTCAGCTTACCCCTGGGCCCATGACACCGATAATCTTAAATCCACAAATTGAGTTGCTTGTTTATTTTGTTCTTGCTAGTTCTCAATTGCTTGTAGAAGCAAATACCCTCGTGGTTGGGCTAACCGTGCATCCGTCGAGATTCACGATTGCCTCTGGAGTTGGTGTAACGATTGCTAAGGTGCAACATCTCTGGATAGTTGTAGTCGGATCGCCAACGTCGCTCCGTCCAATCGACTTATCCTCTCATCGAAAGATCAGGACATCCTAGTACACATTAGTGATGCTTATTTTCAGTACAAACTGCAACTTTCTAACATATAATTCAGAAATCTTCCATAAGTAATAATTTTGAATTTTGGAACAATAGAGATAGACAACAACAAATTGACTTAGAGACAAATATGTCTTTAGATTCAAACTAAATCTTGGTACAAATTATAGCTGGTAATTATCATTTGGAAAATGTTGTTTCCCATCTCTACTCATGATTTAGTTTCCATCCTACTCCTAAATTGGGAAATTTCATCATTCTACTTTGAAAATTGGGGATTCATCCATCCACCCATTTAACATGCTTTGTCGTTGATCTACAAGATGCCCAAGTAGATATATTTAACACAACATCGGTAGGATCCACACATACTATTAGAGCTGTCAGTGGGACCAATGATTTCCTTTCAATTTTTCTCCTCAACAATAAGTGAAGTAGGTATTATCACAAGCTCGAATCCAACTTGGCCGTGTCACACTATAAGTTGATTTATCCTTTACTATTTAGAATGGAGAATTGAAGGTAGCTTGGAAACTTTGTCATATCTAAAATGATATTGTAATAGATTAGGAAGCTATATAATATATGTTTGCTTTTGGTTGATCAAAGCTACATTTTCCTATATGGTACACTGGAACATACTATATGTAGATAAGCACAAATCACAAATAAAAGCTACCCACCATCAAATAATCAACTAGAACCATATATCCATGCTTAGCATTTTGTGCTAATTCAACTAAATCTCTATTCATATCTAAGTTGTTGCGATTCTCCCAACACCTTTACGAGTGGTCGAGATACGACTACACATTTGGTCTCTGACCAATGTTGTAGCGATTCTCCCACCACCTTTACAAGTGATCGAGATACGACTACACATTTGGTCTCCGACCAACGTTGTAGCGATTTTCCCACCACCTCTACAAGTGGTCGAGATACGACTACACATTTGGTCTCCAACCAACGTTCTAGCGATTCTCCCATCACCTCTACGAGTGGTCGAGATACGACTACACATTTGGTCTCCGACCAACGTTCTAGTGATTCTTCCACCACCTTCACGAGTGGTCGAGACATGACTACACAACGTTGGTCTCCGACCAACGTTGTAGCGATTCTCCCACCACCTTTACGAGTGGTCGAGATACGACTATACATTTGGTCTTTGACCAACGTTGTAGTGATTATCCCACCATCTTTATGAGTGGTCGAGATATGACTAAACATTTGGTCCTTGACCAACGTTGTAGAGATTCTCCCACCACCTTTACGAGTGGTCGAGATACGACTACACATTTGGTCTCCGACCAACGCTGTAGCGATTCTCCCACCATCTTTACCAGTGGTCGAGATATGAATACACATTTTGTCCTCGACCAACGTTGTAGTGATTCTCTCACCACCTATTAGAGTTGCCTTCGGGTGTTCGAGAGATGACTACACCTGGTCTCCGACCAGCGGTTGTAGCAATTTCCCTCCCACCCCCTCGAGTCGCCTATGAGGGGTTGAGGGATAACTACACCCGTTCTCGGCCGGCGGTGGCCGTCATCCTCTCACCATCTCTCCAAGTTGCCTTCGAGTGGTCGAGGGATAACTGCACCTGGTCCTCAGCCGGTGGTAGTAGTCCTCTTCTCACCATCTCTCCGAGTTGCCTTTGAGTGGTTGAGTACGTCTACATACCTGGTCCTCGACCAGCGGTTGTAGCGATTGTCCCACCACTGTTGCGAGTGGTGGAGAACGACTACATACCTAGTCCTCGACCAGCGATTATAGCGATTCTCCTACTACCTCTGCGATTTGTTGAGTATGACTACACAACTGGTTCTTGACCAGCGCGGTAGCGATCTCATCACCTCCTGTGCATCAATCTCTGTAAGTGTTTTTATATAGAAAAATGTGCAATATTTGTCCATTGATCCCATTTTCTTATATCGCTACGTCTCGAAGTCGATCCTATTGTCCTTTTATGCTAGCTGGGCAGGCTTCGGGGTCCCCTAGACCTCGATTAGGGACGTATAACACTTTGAAAGTCTGTCCAACCAAAAGGGTCAAACGACCATGTCCAGATTTGGTCATGTCAGAGTTCCCACTTGATGCGTATTAACCAAGCCATGTAACCGGGAATTGGTTTTCCCGACTTCACGGCTGGGGGCTAGGAATTCACAGCTTCAACATAGTTTGTTATAAGATTCAAGCTGCCTTTATGGAGAAACGACTTTTCCATAAAGACAGTGGGGGCTAGGAAGGATACCATATATACTTCGATTGTTGAGGGCAGCTCTAGCGAGAGTACTCTTTATTGTCATAAATAGATTCAATTTATTTTCAATTTTTTCAATTCATATTATATCATTTTACCCCTAAGTGTTCGCTTGGGGGCTTTTTCTGTCTAACAAATTGTTCTTAGTAATTGATTTCAGGAAGTCAGACATCAGAGTAGTTAAGTTAGATATCAGGACTTCGTCGCATACTCTACACCTACTCGGCTGTCCGAGAATGGTTGGTTGAGTTCGACAAGAGTTACTGAATAAAGCGATGGCGTACCCCCCGAGATGGAATGTTACGACTTCAATCCAAGTTTTCGATCAAGGTTAGACAGGGAACTTTGTCGCATACTCTACACCTTCTCGGTTATCCGAGAACGGTTAGGTGAGTTCGACAACTGTCGATATATGGTCTTCGGTCGAGAACATCAACTCTTTCATTTGCATTGAAGTCGGGGGCTACTGTCAGAGTTATGGGTAAGGCATACCCCATAATCGTGGGTTAAGCTCGGCGGGACCCACCATATACCAAGTTTTATACGGGATCATGCCTCATATACGGAAGGTGTTCCGGATAAGAAAGGAGAAGCAAAGTTCAAGTTGGAAACTACAAGGACTACACGGGTCGTATTCATACTTGTCCCCCTAGTTCTACTTGGACCGAAATGTCTAGCGCGCGATCAGTCGCGGCGCGCGATCGGTTTCCGATATTTCCGTTTTTATTCCGTTTAGGGCATTCTTTTCCTTTCCTTTTTTCTTCTTTCTTTTTTATCCCTTTTTTTGGGATTTTAGGCCTTTTTCTCTGGATCAGGCCAAATTCAAAGTTTATATACTTAAAGTTTAAAACATGTAAAGTTTATACACCTAAACTTTATGCATCTAAAGTTTGTACACTCAAAATTTACATACTAGTGTTATAAACTCAACTCAAATTTGAATTTAAATTCGGATTAAAAATTTCCATGTATTTATTTATATATATAATGTTTATGCACACGGATATTTTTATACAAAATTATTTTTTTAGTTAGTATTTTGTTTTTTTCTTTCATATTAATTTTTTGAATTTGTTATCAAAACCAATCTAAACACACACGTGCACAGAAAGAAAAAACTAATTAAACCAATCTAAACGAACAAAGCCGTTGCGTTTTTTTTGGTGGTGAGGCTAAACTGATCCTGCACGGTGATCCTACGCGATCACCCGCGCATTAGGTGGCCCCTACTTGGACAAAGGGATATCCATGGGTATAAATACAAGATCCCCTAGGAGGAGAGGGGATATGCTAACATAGATCAACACATACCAACATGAGGGGAGAGCCTAGACAGACCCAATCTGGTGCCACAGAGGCCGACATGAGGGATCTAGCGCTATCCTCTATCTCGTCGAGTTCGTATTCGAGAAAGAAGACCACCCTGTTGTTGATTATGTGTGGGGATCCTTACCACCAAATCGACAACAACTAGACTAGGTTATCTTAAATATCGTACTTGATATATAAGAGTAACACTGGCTTCAGACAATAGGAGTAGGGCTATTACCTATCAGTTGAGGGGACCCGAACCTGTATAAAAATCCTTGTCTCATGTTTCTTTTATCTCAATCTCGTGTATACCCTGGTACCAACGATCCCCATACCATGCAAATACCGTAGTCGCGATCTACATCATCGATACATTTATTTGCAGTTCTACGCACTACACGGAAATGAATAGTATTTATTATGTCATGGAAAAGTTGGGAAAATCATCACGTAATAACAAAGAACAGCAATGCAGCAATGAATAGTTGCTGCATACAGTTTAGTGATCATCAAGTACTTATAAAAAATGTTATTAACTAGAAACTGTTGTTCAATGCGAATATCCTGAGTCCTAGGGTCCTAATTAAAATATGGCTTGAAATTTTAGGTGTAGTCAGATCTTAGAAACATATCTTAGCAATATAACCATTATGCCTCTCTATTTATATATATCTTTTTGTTCTGAAGGGCCTGTTTATGTGCGTGCATGTGTGCATGCGTGTTTCATTCTACATAAGATCTTCGCATATATCTTCGCATGTGTGTTGATGAAAAAACACATATTAGCCTAAGAAATCTGCTTAACTTGCAGGTACAAATCTTGCCTTGTGCACGTGTACTCTAGAGCACAGTAGCACCCTCACATATATCTTCACATATATGCTAGACAAAACCAACTCATGTTGTTTTATCTTCTCTGCTGGCGTCCTACACCATTTTATCTCCTTATATCAAGTTTCTTGGTCAAGATCACAAGGACCCTTTAAACAAAAGCAACAAAACTTTAGCTTAATTTTATCTTCTTAATTTGTTCTATCTTCTTTACCAGTACATTTATGTTAAACAAAAGCAACAAAACTTCAGTTTCACGTTTGAAGATATAGCTTTGCCACAAATCAAAGCTAGTTTAACTTCCGGTTCATCTTCTCTGCTCAAGAAAAAAAACAATTACATACCACCGTTTCATCTTACTTTGCTACTCCCTAGCTTTAATCTTCTTAAAAGTAGTTTTATTTGGTATCTAGCTGCAGTTCCTAAAGTTTCTTGGCTAGTAAGTGCAAGAAAAAGAACAATTTATATATTGCCTAAACAACATATTGCTGATGTTGAAGGTCCCCACAGCAAAAGCATTCCCCATACCTAGCGCCCCCACTGTATGCAGGGACAATATAATTTATTGCTGTATAACCCTTCGTAAACAAATTGACTAGGGAAGTTATAATGTTTAGAAGGAATTAAAAAAAATCTTCTTGCTTTAACTGACATATATAACTTCCACACCCACATCTCCAACCCATAGCTAAAGCAAACTATATTTGTTGCAAACCTGCAAATTAAAGCTTTAGGTGTTGAATTATATTAGGAGGAAGCAACATAGTACACAATGCAAACTGTAAATCAGTAGGAGGAAAGTTATATGGATTGAGAGATTACACCAGTGAACACGTAAATTTATGGGCAATTTCAGCAGCGGGAGAAATAGGGACCCAAAGAAAAAAAAATCATAACAAGCCAAGATTGAGTAATCCATCACTCGTGTCAAGCAACTGAAGCCTAGTTGCTCGCAACATGTGCATCATCTAGCAAATTTAGAAGGAAAGAAAATTGTGGCTAGAGAGAAACTAAGTACTTCATATTCATATCTAAGTTCACTTGTTTGTATTTCTACTATGTGAATAAAATTATTTGGATGGGAATTCGAGGACATACCATGAAATTCATCACTCGATAACAAAGAATGACAATACAATGACAAGTTTTTGTCATATACATTTTGGTGATTGTTATTTGTTGTCCATGCTTCACCATTTAATTCAAGAAGCTACTTAAAAATATATGTTAAAGATTAGAACTGCCGCTCACTATTAATGCCCTGAGTCATATATTATCCTAAATTTGGTGATCGAGTTGGGTATTAAATACATGCTAACTGTTTAGGTGTAATTATGAGGAAGAATGGAAATCGATATGTGGCTTGAAACTCAAAGTAGTAATTTACAGAAAATAATACAAACAACCAAAACAACCATGTTACAACCTCCTATGACCCATGTAACCATATTTCATGATTTGTTCAGCCACCTATTGCGTGTATTGTCCATACAATCGGAGCAAGCCTTTTTTCCTTTGATAGTTTATCCAGAGAGAATACTATGTGCGGGGTAATCATTAATGGTGCAGAACAATAGAACTCGTAGCTTGAAGTTCTCCTAACCATACGCATCCTAAGTTTCCACACCTTTTTTTGAGAGAGTTCTAGATCAACCATAACAAGCTCCAAGAATACATCAATATCATTGTTGAGTTGTTTTGGACCTTGGATTAACAAGCACAGCATAGTGTATTTTCTTTTGAAACACAACCATGATAGTAGGTTATAGTTTGCAATAAGAACTGACCAAGTGCTGTGAGAACTGCTCATGGATCCATGCCATCCGTACACAAACATATCCTCATGTTTCTGGGGTTGGCTGCGAATTCTGGGTGTTGTCGATCGATATTCCTCCATTGAATCTGCAGGGTGTCTTAGCATACCGTCGTTCCTATTCTCTGTGGTATGCCAACGTACTAACTCCGCTTCCTTGGGGTTGATAAAGATTCTCTTAAAACGATCAATGATAGGTAGATACCACACAACCTTCGCCAGACCACCTCGCTTTGACTTTTTTCCTCCGTCAGCACTTTTCTTTCGCTTGTATCGTGAAAGCCTTGCAGAAAGGACAAGCATCTAAGTCCGTGTGTTGCTTGTGGTACAATATGCAGTCGTTTGGACAAGCGTGGATTCTACAGACCTCTAACCCCAGGGGACACAAAATTTGCTTTGCTTCATATGTCGTCTCGGGCAATGTGTTCTCCTCAGGAAGCATGGTTTTCAATATTCCCAAAAGATCTGTAAAACTCTTATCTATCCATCCACTACTTGCTTTGAGCTTCATTAGGTCCAAGGTAACTGACCATTTGGTGTGTTTTACCTTACATCCAGCGTATAGAGGTGTATCCGAGTCACTGACTAACCTAGTGAACTTCATGGAATCTCTCTCGTTGTAAGCTGGGTCCTCAATGTCACGCACCATGTCTTGCAGCAGATCGTGATCCACATCAACCATTTCACCGTCCAATGGAGATGATACAAACATATCATCTTCATTATCATCTTCCTGATTTTGTGTTCCACTACTGGCTGCAGCTGCAACATCGTCGACTAATTTTCGCTCTCCATGCTTCGTCCAACATTTGTATCCCTTCACGAATCCTCGACGTATTAGATGAGCGTGTACGTCCACTCTGCTTTGAAACATTATCTTATTTCTACAATCATCACATGGGCATGTAATGTAATCGTTGTTTCTCCTTTTCCTATCCTCCTTCGCGATGTTTATAAAATTTGAAACGCCACTTCTACACTGTGTGGTTTGTCACAGAGTCTCGTACATCCACCGTTTTCGATCCATTGCTGCAAAAATGAAGAACTATTAGGTAAATATTTTGTAAGGTAAGTAGTACTAAATTTATGGGAATTGTTTACTATTTTTCAATTACTTTTTTGAATTTTCTGTTTTACTTTGAAAAAACAGATAAAAATTCACCTCCTATACCTCCCACCAAAATAGTGAATAGTGGGATAACCATTCCTTAGTCGGCTGGGGTATTTATATTGTGTAATAGATATCGGTAATTGCCAACGAACGGACATCAGTGACGGGCATTTAGTTATCTTTATCGGACCTAATTTCACGCCTGTCACCGATGACAACCATCGGTGATAGGCCTAAATATTATCTTTGTCAGACCTTGATTAGAGCCCGTCACCGATGAGACCTATCGGTGACAGGCATATGTTTTGGGCCCGATAAAGATTACAAAGATAATCTTTATCGAGTCTAAATATAAGCCCGTCACCAATAGGTCTCAACGGTAACGGGCTCGAAATACATGTATATGGATAATATCTGTACGAGTATATCTTTGTTGGTGTTTATTTTAGCCCGTTAGAGATGGTGATGCTGTGATGGTCCGTAATCCCCAGGCACAGGAAAGATCGTTACAGATAATAAGTTCTGTACTAGTGTGTTGAGATCAGACCACCTAAATAGTGAATAACAATCAGGCCCTTAATTTGTCCTTATATTTATGATGATGTCTTGTAACAGGCATCATATCAAAGAAGGCTGTAGGCCACGAAGCTTATATACATGGGTGTTTTTTGTAATTTACATTCATGCCTTTCGTTATAATTTGAACATTCAAATGTGACTGTGGACATATATGACACATTTTTTTCACTGCATTATGCTAATATGAAGTTAAATTATCTACAGATCCAAATATATAATTAGCGTGCCATCCGTATTTGCATTTGAATGTTAAAATTCTAACAAATATTTAATATGCAAAATCTATCACTTGATCTCTTCTATTTCTTTTCCATTACTTCTCTCTTTTTTCCTATGACATATGTATGAGGGCAAATTGGGCATTTCGTCATATATTTGCAGGGGAGAATGACATGGCATGCCCACATGGCAGGTTTCAATGGGCCCAAGGACCAGGGCCAGAGGTAGAGTATGGGAGGGGGTGCCCAGAAACCCGATTATTTATTGTAAGCTATACCTTACATATTTTTACCATGTGTACAACCCTCGATACAAACTTAGACACACATATCAGTTTAAACTTGATCTAAAGTAGAGTAAATTAAACAAGAGACATCCTCCTCCATTTCGTTCTAGCTCCGCCCCTGCCAAGGACTACATATAGCAACTTAAAGTTTAAAGGCTATATTTGGATAATTTAAAAGGTTAGGGACTAAATTGACACTGGAGCAAAACTACAGGGATGAATATTTCTCTAGTAAAGGAAATATGATACATATCTATACTCTTTTAAAAAGGTTAAAAGAAGGCGGCATCGGTGGCTATCTCATTGTAAATTTTGTAAATAACTCCCTAAACTTTTTAATATTGAAAACAATCAAATCTAAATGAATAATCACATATCAAATCAAATCAAATCAAAATGTAGCCGCATATAAAATCAAATAAAGGCGAAAATTTTGTACAGCAAAAGACGGGAAACACTTTCATGCAAAACTTATTTTCTTTATTTTTTATTTTTAGGAAATATTATAATATATTTTATTTTATATATAGTAAAATACATGCATTCAGCTAGTATGTATTAAACAAATACAATGACTAGTATCTTAATAAAGATAGCAACTTTAGTTTCATCTTTTTTTTGGCAGGGAAAGCAACTGAGTATAATTCATCTTACTTTGCTAGCTTTAATTTTACATAAAATAGTCTTATTTGGAGCATCTGGCCGACTAGTATTCTTGGAAAGAACTATAATCTCAAGTAAGTTTCATAAAAACTACAGATATTTTCATAAAACTACACATTTATGTCACAAAACAATACATTGAGCATCAAATTTATCACAAAACAACAGTTTTAAAACATGGTATATCATAATACGATAGATTTAGCACATAATTTACCGCAAAACTATAGATTGCAGAGGTTCTATTCTTGCATTGTTATCTTGATGGAACTTTTAAAATAGATGTAGCTTTATGATAAACTTTGTGCTAATATAAACATGCAGTTTTAGGATACCATACCTTAAGTCGACTTAAGTTATGTGATGAGTTCAATATTAATTCTATAGTTCTGTGATATAGCATATTAAGTCTATAGTTTTGTGATAGTCTTATTAAATTATCCGTAATTTTTTAAAGTTTCTAGTTTCAATATAGTTTTTTTTTCTCAACTTCTCACCGCAGCAAATTAAACAATTAAATGAATTCTTTGCCAAGATTGATGGTCCCCGCAGAAAAAAGCACTCCTTATATATACCTCACACCTATAATGGAGAGAGAAAATAATTTGTTGTAATAATTCTCCATGAACAAACTAAAACAATTATGCTCCAGGGACTAAAATGTTTTTCTAAAAAACTCTACGCTTTAACCGACATAGAATTTCCACACTCGGATCTTTACTCTCCAGCTACAGAAAAAAAGACAAAATTGAAATAACTCTATATTCTTTTATCTGTACACGCAAAAACTTTATGTCTCGAATTATATTAGAAGAAAACACGGCATAGTACACACAACGGTAGCTTTAATCGATAAAGTGGGCAGTTCACAGATTAAGAGATTACATAATAGAATTCCAAACTATATACGCCGTTTTAGCATGAAAAAGAGGGAAAAGAAAAAAAAGAAAGAAAGAGAGGCCCGGCCGGGATCAAAGCGTAGACATCTTGAATAGAATGCATGGTGTACATCCTCAGGCGTGCCAAACAGCCAAAAGCCCCTGGCAACATGCGCAACATCAAGCTAGCACACCAACTTTAGAAAGAAGGAAGATTAAACCAGTAGCTAGGTAGACAGAAAACAAGTTAAGTCGATATTAATCCCACACACAATCTCCAATTAAACCCATATATGCATGCTTATCATCACCATCACCACCAACAAGAATGTCCATGTCATCCTTCCACCATCTCCCCATCTCTTTCCCCCTCCACCTATAAATATACTGCTTATTAGCTCTCTTCTTCATCCAAGCTAGCTAGCTTAGTATATATCTGACGAGTTCAGAGAGAGTCAGAGAGGCACCAAGCTTAAGCTCGCCGGCGGCCATGGCGTCGCATGTGGACCCGCTGGTGGTGGGGAGGGTGATCGGCGACGTGGTGGACCTGTTCGTGCCGACGACGGCCATGTCGGTGCGGTTCGGGACCAAGGATCTCACCAACGGCTGCGAGCTCAAGCCGTCCGTCGCCGCCGCGCCGCCCGCCGTGCAGATCGCCGGAAGGGTCAACGAGCTCTTCGCTCTGGTCAGTGGTCAGCACATATATATGCAAAATTATATACTACTAGTCCCTTTTGACATAAGCATGCCTAATTATATTACTGCCTTGATCTGAGTATTAATTTGACACATGTCGTGTTGTTGCGACCTGTGCGGTCGTGCGTGGTTAATTATAGGTCATGACTGATCCAGATGCTCCTAGCCCCAGCGAGCCGACTATGAGAGAGTGGCTTCACTGGTAATTAATTACTAGTACTGTTTTGCTAATTTAGTCTTATAATAATAAATATGGCATATATCTCCGGCGTATGCCAACATGCACACGGCTAATTAATTTACTGTTACTGTTATGCATGCACTCACCATTTAAATGGTGATTATTTCGCATTGTGTCTTTCTTTTGAAGTTACTGTTGCGGTTTTTTTAAACTGTTCTATTGTTTTGGACCAGGCTGGTGGTTAACATACCAGGTGGAACAGATCCTTCTCAAGGTAAATAATCATGCAAGCATGCTAGTATAATACCTTGCAATTCCTAAACAAGCTTAAGAGATGGAGTACTCTATAGTACATAAGTACAGTATCAATTACATCCTAATTTTTTTTGAGAACGTTTACTTCCTAATTAACACTCTTTCATCCATGCATCTGCACTTTTACCATATAGTTACTTGTGCTAGATGTAGATGGTTATTACGAAAAGGCCAAAAGGACATGTAGTAGCTTGAAGAAAAGAAACAAATTCTCCACAAATGCAATTAACCGGGTTGCACTGATTTTGCCCTGTGCAAGAAAGGTCGCTAGCTAGCGCTAGTAGCAGCAGTAGCAAACCGACCGGCTAAGATTCGGTGTAGCTGTGCAGTGCTTGCGTCCATTTCAGCTAGCTAAGCCGCAGACTGCATGCTCACAGTAGGTGCCAGCCGGCGAGCGCGCACCTGTCTGCCGCCGTCGAGCAACACGTGGCGGGGCGGTGGGCCCCGCCGGAGGTACACGTGTAAGCCCCACCTCCGCACTCCGCGCCGCCACGTGTCGCACGCGGACGACGACGGTGGCCGGCCGCCGACGTCGTCATCGTCATCCGGCCGGTCATCTCATCACATCGCTGGATTAAACAGGAGAAGGCTAATTAATCCTAGCTACTCTCGGTTGTTTTGGGCCATATCGATCGTCCCTGATCCGACAAAAAAAGCCGTGATCTTTTTCATCTGGCGACTCTTCGAAGCATGGCAAGGACACGTAGTCGTTTATCTCCATGATGATTCGCACTGTTAATTTGGTATCTTAATTTGTAGTCAAGACTCAAGAGTAAGATCGGTAATTCAACCCAAGATCATCTGCCAAGAGCTAGTGGAGTTGGTTCGCGCGCGCGGTTGATTCTTGTGACAGCGACCGTCGTCTTATCCTTGATTAAAGCTGCATCGTAATTTGATTTGATAATTAACACATGAATTACGTTTTTTTTGCGACTAATTAATGGAGATAAAATTAAGTAAGGAACTAAAACTAGAAAATCATTAACTATAATTAATTACAATAAAATTAAAAATATATTTATTTAATATTTTATAATAATTTTTTTACAAAATATACATTTAACAGTTTAAAATATACGAAAATCAAGGTAGAATATGCATCTTAAATTAAAAAAACAGGGCCTAATGCTCGGGATGGAGCCACCACCAGACTTAGTACTTGCCGGTAAAAACTCTGTTAAATTTTAATATTGGCGAGTAAATTAATGCTTAAAATTTTTTAACAAATATATGCTTTAAAAATCTCTGATCCGTCAGTGCTAATGCTAATAGTACGCAAGCAGCAGCCGGAAGCTTATACTCTTGTGTATGTGTGTGTTTGTGGATGCAGGGGATGTGGTGGTGCCGTACATGGGGCCTCGGCCGCCGGTGGGGATCCACCGCTACGTGATGGTGCTGTTCCAGCAGAAGGCGCGCGTGGCGGCGCCGCCGGCCGACGAGGACGCCGCGCGCGCCAGGTTCAGCACGCGCGCCTTCGCCGACCGCCACGACCTCGGCCTCCCCGTCACCGCCGTGTACTTCAACGCCCAGAAGGAGCCCGCCAACCGCCGCCGCCGCTACTAGTCTCCCTCTCCCCTCGCTCGCGTCGCCGGCCGGCCATCTATCCATGGGCGGTGTTGCATGCATGCATGTGTGCGTGATGCATGGCCGGCGACGGCGACCTAGCTAGCTAATAAACCCATCGGCCATGCTCGCCGGCGAAACCAAGACGTTAATACATATCATGCACAATCATGTCGTCGTTGTGTGGTTAATTAATTATTTCCGGCGTTTTATTACTGTGTGGTGATTAATTAGCTACACTATTGTTTTGATGATGGTGATTTTTTAAGTACTCATTAGACATGTGTGCTGTAGAATCATGTGATGATTAATCTTAGCGATGAACAATCATTAAAGGTGAGTATTTATGAAAATACGGTGTTATATATTTTCTGACGGTGAATAGTGCGGTCGACATTAAGTGCTGGTCAGACCGGGCAGGAGGCGCCGGTCAAACCGGGTGGTCCGATGGTCTGATAGGTTGACTCTAGGAAGGAGTCGGTTTCGAATTGTTTTCGTGGAATTTCTAGATTGCTTCGTAAATATGACTTCTACATAATTTTTATTCGTATGTGATACTATTGTGTGCTGATGTGAGTCAAGTTGGTGCGAATTTGTACTCGGATATGGAGTTTCTTTGTTGTTCATGTACAGGTGTTGCTTGAGGCCATGGGAGTATAGCTGGTGATGGATAGACTAGACTTGGGAGAAGTTGAGGTCCAGACGATCAAGGATATCACATGGGATACTTAGGATAGAGAACAATGCACGTGGAGGTGAATGTTTCCATATGGCATACACGTGGTTTTGTGCGCGTGTGAAAAACGGAGTCAAATTTAGACTGGAGTTCAAGTTTGGGAATATTGGAGTTTGTAAAGTTTGTTTCTTGTACGGGAAGAAGGGGATTAGGACTTCTTGTATGAGATGGATTCATGACTAGGGGTAGTTATGTTATGGGTATAAATAGAGAGGGAGGTTATAGCCTTCCGATATCGATTTTGAGAGAGTTGAGTTTAGAGAAAAGTTAGGGTTTCGAGTTTAGTTAGGAGTGTTGTTGGTGCACTTTGTAAACACTAGTTGATGCAATAAAGTCGAGATAGATTAATCTATATCTTTGAGTGTTCATCTATATGTGTTTCTTGATCCCGACGGTTTGACCGACGACACAGGGGCGGTCTAACCGGCGAGGTAATGGAGATCTAACTGGCGGCATGGGGCGGGCAGCAGCAGGCAGCAAGGCAACGGTCAGACCGATGGCTGAAAGGCGGTCAGACCGGCGGTGGTATTGCGGTCAGACCGGAGTAGATCTAGCGGTCAGACCGGACCACGCTGACGACTTCGTTAAGTTTGAGGGTAACTTTTATTTCCTCTAAAATTTTTTGGTTTTTATGTTACAACCATTCACCCCCTCTGGTTGGTTTGGTTCTTGAGTTCGATTCTACACGTGTACATACCACTACAGATGCAAGACTACACATGCGCGCGTGAATACGCTACCTAAAACACACGTTATAGCTAAGAGACGGAAACCGGCACATCCACCATACCGGATCAGATCACCTTTAATGAGCTCTAATGTTTTTGTCCTCGTTAGAGATTAGCAGTAAGTGATGACTCTCCTCCTCATTTGATAGGTGAAGGCTTATCAGTGATTATGAGCACCTCTGACGGGCTACATATAGAAGAGGCCCGTCATAGGTGACTAACCACCATGACCATGAATTCGCTACGACCTGTGATGGGTTGCTCTGGTAATCTCACCTGCAATGGACAATGTCTCCAACAGTCAAAGGTGAATCATCTCATATGTGACGGATTGCTCTTTCAGCCCGTTATAAGTGACCTAACCGACAACGGCATAGTGTTAAAACCTGTCAGTGATAAGTTAATTGGGAAAAAAAATTTAAATTTTAGCTAGCCACAGGATTGCTAGCGATGCCCTCTGAAAACAAATCATATCACATTCCCAATTTCTCCCCAATAACTCCTAGCCATCAGCTAAAATTCCGTACATACACATACAATCCAAAATCCCAACAAAGTTACATATTCACAATGCACATCCCTCCCTCATATTTCTATTTAAGCTCATATTTCTATTGATTCTTAAAGACAAAATTAATACGTAGACAAAGTTATATACTTCGCGTCCATACAATTTCAAACGACGACCTGCCATGTTAAAAACTGGAAAAAGAACTGAATAATATATTACACTAAATGATGACTGATGTACGGCATAATTATGAACTATTGAAACTTTTATAATAATTTAGTAACCTACCCTAAATTATCAAAAAGGATAGAATACGCGGTGCTTGCGATACCAAGGTGTCTTAGTCAGTTAGTATATCCACTGATCCGACCAAACCAACTTAGCACCCATAGCACTCCCATTCCGTGATAATTTGATAACCAGAGAACTAACTAACTAAATAACTATATAGATGATTGCATATATGAAATAAATAACATTGTTTACCGCATCGAATCGAATAATACTAGTATGTTACGTCGCAGAAATTAACGAAAATTGTTTAATCTATAGAACACAACTAGCACATCGATCATCTACTTCACAGGAAATACTCCTTTCTTGTTCATGATTCCGGTGAGAATGAAGGCGACAATTTCCTACTCCTTAGTATCTAATAGTGGGTGGGTTGATGGGGCTAATTTTTCACTTAGTTGTTTGTTGAATACGTCCTTAGTTAGTATGTAATGAGGAATAATATCAGTTTATATAAACAGGACATGATTTTGAGCACAAACCACTACTAGAAAATGGTTTTTCAAGGCGACACCCTTTTTTTCCTGGCAGCCCGACCCTAACTCTGCTTGCGCAATGTAACGAGGGGTGGGGCGTAAGGACCGCTAGCTAAGATCAATCTTTGCCGGTGGCTGGGTAAAGCGGGCCGCCAGTGAAGATATTTTTTTTGCTGGCGGCCCCATTAAGGCACTATCACCCAGATTATTTTCATTGGCGGTGACTTAAGCGGGCCGCTAGCGAAAATCTCTTACCCTGTATATACCCAACCCGAGCTACCATGCCATTTGGATACAATTTTCTCTCTTTTAAGAAGTCAAATATATTGGAGAAGGTTTTGAACACGAATGGTTTGATAGATCATTTTACCAAAGGTTAGTTCTACGTTGTACTATTATATTTCTCAAGTTGTTTTTTCATTTTTGTGCGATTTTTTGGAGAATTAGCGCACTTTTTGTATGTCCATGCCTAAACCATGGCATATGTGTTTTATTTGTTATGTGGAGCTCAAAATGGTCAAACTTTTAAGGCAATATTGTACATGATCAATCTACCATGGATTTCACATCGTTCTGATAGGTTTATTTGCAGTAGATCTATATGACATGGTTCTTTTTATGCACTATATATATATCTAGTTATGAGAGAGAGAATTAAGAGAAGGAGGGTAGTTTGGTAATTTTATCTAACCGTATGTAGTTTCATATGTATTTGGAATTAATAAGTGGTAGTTTTATTTTTTAAAATGATGTAATAATATAATTTTCACTAGCTTTAATTACCATGTCTTATTTATGCTAATTCTAACATAAAAGTTTAGTTTTTTATACTAATAGAATTTTAATATGTCACATTTTTTTAAAAAATATTTAGTGACGTGGTTATTTTTTCGCAATGAATAGATGGCCGCCATGGCATGGATGTATAGACAGAGATATCGTGTGTCATACACTGAAGGAGTCGACAGATTTATTAAAACTGCTAAGAAGAATGCTATAGCTAAGAAGTCGAAGGAAATAAAATGTCCATACGTGGACTGCAAAAATCAGAAAGTCTAGGATGATATATCTATAATGCAGACACACTTGGTGATCCGTGGACCTTTTATGGGCTACACATCTTGGTTACACGATGGAGCATTAATTAATGTATGTGTACCAAGCTGCGATGGGAGCACAACTCCTAACCAAGGTGCGCCGTACGGTAACGATGAAGTGTTCAGGGGCGGGAATTTCGTGGCAGTAGAAGAATTCTCTGATGATGAGTCTGATGATGATGTTTGCGATGGTCATGTCACGGTTGATGATGTCGATGGTAGTGATGTCACTAGTTTTGACGTTTTGGAGGAGATGTTGTGTCATGCTGAACCTGAAGTTGTGGCTGGGTCTACTCGTGGCTTGGATAATTTCGATGCATTACAAAAGGCAGTAAAGGAACTTTTGTATGATGAAAGAAAGGGTTGTGGTAAGGAGTTCACATTGTTGTGTACAGTGCTTGAACTTCTAAGATTGAAGGCCATAAACGGTTGGTTCAAGACTAGTTTCAACATTTGTTTGTTCTGTTGAAAGATTTGTTACCGAAGCCCAACTCTCTGCCAACCAGCACTTATCAAGCGAAGAAACTTATTTGCCCGTTATCACTGGGTGTGCAAAACATACACGCATGTGTTAACCATTGAATCCTATTCCATAAAGAGTATAAGACATTTTATAGATGCCCAACATGCAACACTAGTCGATACAAAACAGGTAACTAGTCCGAGGATCAAGATGTTGCACTTGACGAGGCAGAAGAGTCTGCTCCATGAAAAGACAACAACCAGAAGATTTCACAGCTGGTGATGTGGTACCTTCCGGTTAAAGATCGATTGAAGTGTTTGTTCTCAAACATGAGGGATGCCGAACTAATGCACTGGCATCATGAAAAGTGCAAAAAAGATGGGAACGGGAAAGGGAATTTGAGAACATTTCTACGCCTGAACCATGATATCCAGTCGATGATATAAAGGAAGATACTCTGTGCGGAGTGTTTGTTCTTGTCGGAAGTGTAGGAAAGACGATTCCGATTTCAACTGGAAGAGCCATGCTAGGGCACAAATTTCATTGCACCGATATTCCGGAGGACTATGCCAAGGTAGAGGTGCGGACAGTAAATGACGATCACTGGATGTACAAGATAGACCTTCCAACACCCAAGGGCATCGTGCACCTTGGAGATGCGGTCGACTAGATAATACTGTGGCACAAAAAAGAGATTCAATTAGGGTCAACAGATTGTCCACAAAGGGTACCAGGGTCGCCATCTAATTCCTTGCGTAATAGGGACGAAGAACCAAGGGATCCTACAAATGCATCACCAACATAGGCTAAACGCCAAGCAGAGGCTGAACAAGCAGTGCCTGATCAACTAGACCAACATATACAAGAGCATGAAGCGCATGTACATAGCCTGGACGCCAAGCAGAGGCTGAACAAGCAGTGCCTGATCAACTATACCAACATATACAAGAGCATGAAGCGCATGTACAAGAGTTTGATCAAGTAGACCAACATATACAAGACCCTGTACAACTAGAAGAAATAATGTTACAAGAAGTAGAAGCTAAGGGTGCCGGAGTGCCAGTAATGATAAGAGCGCACAACCATAAAGCAAAAAGTGCGTCTAAGAAAAAGTTTATGATAAAGGCATTCCTGGGAAGGAAGAGTGATGTCAAGGAGGAAAAAAAGATTGAATACGATAAAAAGAAAGCAAAAGGCCTGCACATAAGCTTGGATATAACTTTGGATTTTGTGGACACCGTTGATGTCCTAGAAATATTTGAGAATGGCAAAACATTCCTTCCCACCTGGCACTTAGCAGAAGGAACTTGGCAACTAAAAAGTTGGCATGAATGGTACATGACTACAAGTAGAATAAAAGGGATTTCATCAATAACAGTTGACGTGTCGACGGAGCTTTCATGAGCGGGCCATAGCTACTACAAATTAATTTTAGGGATATGCATGCCGTCTACCGTTAGGACAAACTTGACGCCAATTTGATCAACCCTTAGTGTCTATAAGTGCACGAGTGCTGCATTTTGCTACATCATAGTACCTATGCATTCTACTAGCTAATTTGGTCATCCATTTTTTGCAGGATGAATTATGTTCTAGCAAAAGAGATGGGGGTCAGCCTGTCGGCTTCCTAAACCCTTGCCGAATAAGTTAGCCGGACACATCTTCAAGCTAGACAACAAGAGGTTACCGTTGGAGGTTCAGGCCTTGACTCCCGAAGAGAGGGATGCATACATAACAGAAAAAGCATGAAGCTAAAATTCATGATGTGGTTGTTTACTATAGCAATGGAGTCTATGCAAGATAAAAGATGCATCTACGCCCAATACAAACTACGAGTAAGTTTTCCCATATTAACTACGAGTATATACTTAATCACGGCTTGACAAACAAATTAAACATCAATTCATGTTCTTTTTTTGGCAGCGACCAATGGATTTGTTTCTTCTATATCCAAAGTATGCGAAGTTATCGTCTTGGATTCTCTCGACAGGCACACCAGTACATATAAGGAATTCCTCAGAATTTTAGATCTGTAAGTGACATATATATATATATATATATATATATATATATATATATATATATATATATATATATATATATATATATGCACCATTCTTGTTCTCATGATGTGCTATTATCTTTGAGGAATCTAAATTAATAATTTCTACAAACAGTGCCTATCAAAGGTATTACCAGCAAGGCGGAGAATGACTACTGATAAGAGATGAAATACTCATCCGCAATAAGTGGTTGGTAAATTAATTATGGATGACATACAATATAACTTAATTTTTATAATTTTCCATTTGATATACTAATATACTTTATATTGATGTCGAAAGTGTCACAAGCAACGGAAGGGAAGCATACTATGTGGATATTATATCTGCGAGTTCCTCAGGGTCAATGGGAGATACTGCAAGAATTATGGAGATGTAAGTACAAACCATCAATATATTTATTAAATTAATTGCTAAAATTTTTTGTTGCCATATTCTCGATGGAGCTTCCAAAATTCCCGAAGGGTGAAAGGGAGCAGGATGATGAAGCCATTCAGAACATACAACGAGACATGTGCTATTTCATCCACCATTAGCATTAGTGTTGTCACCAACTTGGAAAGTTTTTTGATAAAGGAGTGGTTAAGTTACCAGAAAACGAGTGTATTTCTAACTGGAGCAAGCATACAATTTAAATTTCACATGCATGTCGTCGATCGAGTTGTAAGACATTCAAGTACTTAGATATGATCATCATCCAATATCTATGTATATATAAGTGTTTCAAAATTATGTATGTTAATTAATATCTTGCATTAATTATCGATTGTGTCTTGATTTTCATATTGCACATGTATATTAATTATCAATAGCGATCGCAAACAATAATAAGAAAACCTTTCGTATTATCCTTTGTGTGTCTCCCAAATACACAAACAAATTAAAAAATACTTTCAAATTTTGCAAATTTTTTTACTAAATATCTTCCCTAGCATGCCACGTGTCGGCAATCAAGTGGTGAAATCAATTTTGTATGGCGGGCCACATGTCCGCAATCAATTGGGGAAACAAATTTCGTTGGCAGGCCACGTAGTAAACAATCGCTAGCAAAGATCTATTTTCACTAGGGGGCTTTGTAAGGCAGCCGCTAGCGATAAGTTTCTTTGCTGGCGGCTGCCTTATGCCAACCGCTAGCGAATATCTTTCTACGTTGGCAGTTAGTAGCCGCTAGAGAAGATGTCACATCTTCACTGGTCTTTGCTCTCTAGTGAAGCTTGTGGCCGCCAACGATAACGTATTTTGGCTGCGACAAAAATTAGTTTTTGTATAGTGAACCTCTGTGTCAGAGTCGTTTACCTGATCCAGTATTGTTGACATGTTGTGGCATACATTTAAAACTACACTAGTCCTTGATCTGTTGCACGCATTTGAATTCGATGTCATGATGGAGGGAGTCCTTGCCCTCTTTATGCCTGCTGCCTTTTTCGACATATGGTGCCTAATCCTTGTTTAATGCGATGGAGAGACCTATGAAATCGTACTCTTTGCTCTTTTTGGAGTTAAGGTATAGCAACCCCTCTTCCATTTTGGTACTAACTAACAAAATCGAGTGATGCCTGCATGATGATCATGTAGCTACAAAATAGGAATTCAGTGAAAATAATCTAAACGAATGAACGGAATTTTTTTCCCTTACAGTTGATTGTGTGAACACATTATGTACTTCTTGTCTTGGTGGGCTCATAGTCATCGGTTCATGTACTCGATCACATCATCTAGATGAGAGTTGAGGTTGGTCTTGTTGATCATCGATGGATCTAGGAAACCCATACTCCTAGCTTGTAGCCAACATTACCTAAAGAGATCAAAGAGATATTAGGAAAATTTGAACCCGGATATTTAGCACAACATATTACAATATTTTGCACTTAGAATGATTACCATTTAAGAAGTCCCGTGGCCACCTTGTGTAGCCTGAACAAATCAAAGAGATCACCAAAGCCTATAGAAATATCGGCTAGGGATGACAGGAACGGGTAGTGGTCATCATGTTCAATTATGGATGACTCCCTATTTTTCCTATTGGTGTTGCTCAGCTCCATATATTGTTTGTGCAGCTCATGGAACACAGTACCCAATACAACTAGTACATTATCGTCCAGCAAGGGCATGCCTAGCACGAACTGAGCAGGCCCTTGCTGCTTAGGGGCTGCCATCTCCTGCTCCCGAGCCTTCCCCTTGACCTTATCTTATTCTCTTCCACCTTTGATTCTCTTGGCACAATTGGTAGGTGTTGGCGGTATGCCATGAGACCCTTCGACCAGACCTGCCGAAACCATGCAACCAGCGAGGATTCAGACTCGAGGCATCAAGATTCATCGAGACGAAGCCTCATGGCGAAGACTATGGGGCGAAGGCGGCAAAGGGTGAAGAGTCGCGTTGGGTCCCCGCAAAGTCCAAATGCGTCCTGGGCGAAGACTGAATGGCGAAGGAGGATGACTTCGCCGTATCGAGCCCAGCTCCAAGGAGGCCCAAGGGGCCATCCCAGCTGTTCTAGACCGTTGGCCAGTAGGCCAGCGTTCGCCAATTGGCCCGTTAGAGGCCCATGTATATCAATTACACTGTATACCGATATAAGTGCCCCTTTTCATAAGGGCAACCATGTAAATTCCCCTGTAAAACCTAAATTCTAATAGGGGGATCTGTAATAGGACTATAAATAGACCCCTAGGGCCATGTAAAGGGGGGATTCCAAGAAAAACTCTTAAATTAATACACTTTACTGTTTCCAACAACTATTGAGTAACCACGTCCTTCGACGTACGCAGTTGTCGCTTCGACAACAGCTGGCACCGACCGTGGGGACCTCCGAGCGACACCACTAAGAGCGAATGCCACCGAGGAAGGTCGCAAAGGAGAAGATCGCTAAGCCAAAGGAGAGTGCAGCAGGAGAGGCGATGGCCGCCGAAGAGGGAGCAGAGCCTTCGGCACCCATCATCGAAGCTAGGGGGCACCATCAACTTCGGCACCCGCGCCGCAACCACCACCTTCGGTTCCTGCCGCTTCGGCGGGGCAGGTGCCGAACACGGCTGATGCGGTGAAGGCAGCTGCGGTGGCAAGGGCGCTCTAGACCAGGGTGGAGATCCTTTCGACAAGCCAACTGGTGGCGCCCCAAGCCGCTTCATCACAACCGGATACGACTTTGATCGTGCTCGCCACTGCGCAAGCCAACCCCAACCTTGAGGTACAAGCCGAAGCTGACATGGAGGTCATGCGCCAGAACATGACGCGGCTTCAAGACATGCTTCGCCAAATGCAAGAGCAACAGCCGGCGTACGAAGCAGCACGGCGAGCCAAGGCCGCTTCGGCCCCAATTCTCTAGTATTCGGCGGGCTACATCCCACCCCAAGTCTACCCGCAAGTGCCGATTCAAGCCCTTCCGCCACAAGCCACGCAAGCGCCGGTGTACTTCACCGGGCAGCCTTCGGCCGCAACAGCACACCCGACCCTTGGTGTGCAGCCGCAGGTTCGGTCGGTCGCTGCCCAAGCACACCCCCCACCACCCGGTCAAATGTCGCAAGCAATGGCGGAGGGGGCTTCGGCCTTGTAGGCACAACTTCAAGCTTTCCTTCAGCAACTCAACCAACCCCACAACTTTTCAAGTACAACCCTTTCGGCCCAACCGGAGGGGAACACAAGTCAGAGTCCACCCAGTTGGCTGCTGCCGAACCAGCCTGGTCCGGGGGCTTCACCATGGAGTCAAGGACCGCAATTCGACTTCAGCAACGCCACTCAAGCACCAACCATTCGACCACAAGCACTGACACCAAGCTTTGGAACAAATCAGGTGCCGAACCAGGCCGCCATGGCTTGGACCCAGCCTTCATTCGACCCATCCATGGCAGCACACCAAGCGCCACCGTTTGGGGCCGGGCAGACGAACACTGTGGCCAAGCCACACGTGCAAGCCATGACTTCACCTTTTGCCACGCCATATCCACAGCCAAACGGGCCCTCGCAGCAAGGTGCCATGAGCAAGGCAAGGGGCGAAAAGGGGCTGCCACTGAGTGGGGGAATCAAGATTCGCCCAATCCCGCCCCAGTTCAAGTTCCCACCCGTTCCGCGATACTCGGGCGAAACGGACCCAAAAGATTTTCTGTCCATCTACGAGTCCGCGATCGAAGCCGCTCATGGCGACGAAAATACCAAGGCAAAGGTAATCCATCTCGCTCTAGACGGCATCGCCCGTTCTAGGTACTTCAATTTACCAGCTAACAACATTTACTCATGGGAGAAATTGCGCGATGTCTTTGTCCTTAACTTTTGAGGCACCTACGAGGAGCCGAAGACGCAGCAACATCTACTCGGCATTCGCCAGAGGCCGGGGGAATCAATACGGGAGTACATGCGTCGTTTCTCGCAAGCCCGATGCCAAATTCAAGATATAACTGAAGCGTCTATCATCAACGCCGCTTCGGCCGGGCTGCTTGAAGGTGAACTCACAAGAAAAATTGCCAACAAGGAACCGTAGACTCTCGAGCACCTGCTTCGCATCATTGACGGGTACGCAAGAGGTGAAGAGGATTCTAAGCGAAGGCAAGCAATCCAAGCCGAGTACGATAAAGCCTCCATCGCCGCTGCCCAAGCCCAAGTACAAGCACAGGTCGCCGAATCAGCTCCTCTCACCGTTCGCCAACCTCAGCCGGCGAACCAGGGACAGCCGCCAAGGCCGAACCAAGCTCCCATGACTTGGAGGAAATTCAGAACTGACCGCGCGGGCAAGGCCGTGATGGCTGTCGAGGAGGTCCAAGCCCTCCGCAAGGAGTTCGACGCCCAGCAAGGAGGCAGCCATCAACAGCCTGTTCGCAAGAAGGTCAGGAAAGACCTCTATTGCGCCTTCCACGGATGATCCTCGCACACCACCGAGCAATGCCGAAACATCCGACAGCATGGCAACGCTCAAGACCCAAGGCCACAACAAGAGGCTGCTGTCGAAGCACCTCGCGAATCGGCTCAAGAACAAGCACCCCCGGCCGAACAACGCCAAGACATGCAGCGCAGAGTAATTCAAGTGATTACAAGGGCCGATCCGCCAGTACAACCGTCGAAGCGGCATAAGAAGATGCAGCTGCGAATGGTGCACAACATCACCGCGGCAGGCGAAGGGGCCCCAAAGTACTTGAATCAGCAAATCTCTTTCGGACCAGAAGATGCCGAAGGTGTGATGTTCCCACATCAAGACCCCTTGGTGATCTCGGCCGAGGTAGCTGGCTTCGAAGTTCAGCAAATCCTAGTCGACATAGGAAGTTCGACCGATGTCATCTTCGCCGAAACATATGCCAAGATGGGGTTGCCAACCCTAGCCCTCACCCAAGCACCGGCCTCACTTCGTGGTTTTGGCAGTGAGGTAGTTCAAGTCCTAGGCCAAGTACAATTGGTGGTAGCCTTCGGCACGAGTGAAAACAGGCGCGAAGAGCAAATACTGTTCGACGTTGTCGACATCCCATACCACTGTAATGCTATCTTTGGCCGTGCAATCTTGAACAAGTTCGAAGCCATCTCCCACCATAACTACCTCAAGCTCAAGATGCTGGGTCCAACAGGCGTGATCGTCGTTAGGGGGCTTCAACCTCTGATCGCATCAAAGGGCGATTTGGCCGCAATCAACAGGGCAGTGAACAATGTTGAGGCCGAACCACATGACCATGCTAAACGCATGCCGAAGCCCGCCCCTCATGGCAAGGTGATCAAGATGCAAGTTGATGGCGCCGATCCCACAAAGTTTGTCCAGCTAGGGGGCGATTTGGGTGAAGAGGAAGCCAAGAACATCCTGGAGGTGCTCAAGAAGAACATTGACATCTTCGCCTGGAGTCCCGACGAAGTGGGAGGTGTTTCGATGGACCTCATGATGCATCATCTGGCGGTCAAGCCGGATGCCAAGCCAAGGAAACAGAAACTGCGCAAGATGTCCGCCGATTGCCAAGAGGCAGCAAAGGCTGAAGTGCAGAAGCTGCTCAAGGCTGCGGTGATCCAAGAGATCGACCACCCGGAGTGGTTGGCGAACCCGGTTTTGGTGAAGAAGTCGAACGGCAAGTGGTGCACGTGCGTTGATTTCACAGACCTCAACAAAGTGTGCCCGAAAGATGACTTCCCCCTGCCGCGGATCGACCAGCTTGTTGACTCGACAGCTGGCTACAAGCTCATGAGCTTTTTGGATGTGTACTCTGGCTACCACCAGATCCACATGAATCCGGGCAACATCCCCAAGACAACCTTCATCATGCCGTTCGGCACTTTCTGCCACCTCAAGATGCCTTTCGGCCTGAGGAACACCAGAGCAACGTTCGCCAGGTTGGTTTACAAGGTCCTTTACAAACAGTTGGGGCGAAATGTGGAGGCCTACGTCGACGATATCGTCGTTAAAAGCCGCAAGGCTTTCGACCATGTGTCCGACTTGCAGGAGACCTTCGATAACTTGCGCGCGGCGGGTATGGAACTAAACCCTGAGAAATATGTTTTCGGAGTTCGTGCGGGCAAGTTGTTGGGTTTTCTTGTTTCCGAAAGGGGTATCGAGGCGAATCCCGAGAAAATCGACGCCATTCAGCAAATGAAGCCTCCGTCGAGCGTACGCGAAGTACAAAAGCTCGCAGGCCGAATTGCGGCGCTCAGTCGATTCCTCTCAAAGGCAGCCGAAAGAGGTTTGCCCTTCTTCAAGACCCTCCGAGGTGCGGGAAAGTTTAGCTGGACACCTGAATGCCAAGTAGCGTTCGACAAACTAAAGCAATATCTGCAAAGCCCACCCACCTTGGTCAGCCTAGCACCGGGAAGCGAACTACTGCTCTATCTAGCAGCTTCGCCAGTGGCGGCCAGTGCAGCTCTTGTCCAAGAGATAGAGTCAGAACAGAAACCAGTGTATGTCGTCTCCGAGGCCTTGCAAGGGGCGAAGATAAGATACGTTGAAATGGAAAAGCTTGCTTACGCCCTAGTGATGGCTTGGCGCAAACTCAAGCACTATTTTCAGGCCCACAAAATCATTGTGCCATCGCAGTATCCTTTGGACGAAGTGCTCCGGGGCAAGGAAATTTCTGGTCGACTCAGCAAGTGGGCGGTGGAGTTATCTCCCTTCAACATGCATTTTGTCGCCCGCACTACCATCAAATCCAAAGTCCTAGCCGACTTCGTAGCCGAATGGACATCGGCATTCGCCCCTGAACCCCAGCCCATCGAACAGCCTTGGATAATGCACTCCGACGGCTCGTGGTCACACAAGGGGGCGGGCGCCGCAGCAGTACTCACCTCACCAGGGGGCGTGCCGATTCGGTACGCCGCAAGGCTGCAGTTCGACACGACCCATAACACGGTAGAGTACGAAGTTGTACTGTTGGGTCTAAGAAAGGCGAAAGCATTAGGGGTTCGGCGCTTGCTCATCCGAACGGACTCCAAACTGGTGGCAAGTCATGTTGACAAATCCTTCGAGGCAAAAGAAGAAGGAATGAAGAGGTATTTGGGGGCTATTCGATCTATGGAGAAGTGCTTCGCCGGCATAACGGTCGAACACTTACCTAGAGGCCAGAATGAGGAAGCAGATGCCCTGGCGAAATCTGCTACCTGTGGAGGCCCGCATTCACTAGACATCTTTTTTGAAGTCTTGTACGCACCAAGCGTGCCCACAGAAAGCCTGGACATCATGGCAATTGACCAGGCAAAACTGGGCGAAGACCCAGAGGACTGGTGAACCCCGTTCGTGAAGTACCTCAAGATCGGCTGGCTCCCAGAGGATGAAGCAGAAGCGAAGCAATTACAGATTAGAGCTACAAAGTACAAGCTGGTCTCGGGGCAGCTATATCGGTCCGGGGTGCTCCAACCTTTGCTTCGATGCATCTCCTTTGCCGAAGGGGAGGAAATGGTGAAAGAAATACACTAGGGGCTGTGCGGTGCACACCAGGCCGCGAGAACGGTTGCCTCCAAAGTATTTCGCCAGGGCGTGTATTGGCCCACTGTGCTGAAAGTTTGTGTTGAGCAGGCCAAGAAGTGCGAAAGCTGCCAGCGGCATGGCCGAAGCCAAACTGCACCCTAATATGAGCTGCAGCCTATCGCACCAGTCTGGCCTTTCGCTAAATGGGGGCTAGACATCATTGGCCCATTCCCTGTGGTGCGAAATGGGTACAAGTTCGCAATTGTAGCCATCGAATACTTCTCCCGTTGGATCGAGGCCGAACCACTCGACACGATCACTTCAGCAGCAGTGCAGAAGTTTGTTTGGAAGAACATTGTTTGCCATTTTGGAGTGCTAAAAAAGTTCATCACTGACAACGGCAAGCAATTCGACTCTGGTAAGTTCAGAGAAATATGCGAAGGACTAAACCTGGAAATCAGGTTCGCTTCGGTCACGCACCCACAGTCAAATGGGGCAGCTGAACGTACGAATGGTAAGATATTGGAGGTGCTCAAGAAAAGGCTTGAGGGGGCGGTGAAGGGTAAATGGCCAGACGAAATGCTATCTGTTCTCTGGGCCCTTCGGACGACCCCCGCAAGACCAACCAAGTTCAGCCCGTTCATGCTTCTCTATGGTGACGAAGCAATGACCCCAACAGAGGTAGGGGCTAACTCGCCAAGGGTGATGTTCTCTGGAGGCGAAGATGGGCGTGAGGTGTTGCTCGAACTCCTCGAGGGGGTAAGAGTCGTAGCACTAGAACACATGCAAAAATACGCCACAAGCACTTCGGCAACTTACAACAAAAAAGTTCGACCCACAGAGCTATGGCCCGGCCAGAGCTACGACACATGCGAACCCGGTAGTAGTCGGGAAGCTTGAATCAAAGTGGGAAGGGCCATACCTCATCAAGCACAGGTCTGGGATAGGCTCTTTTCGCCTAGCGACACTGGAAAGCGAAGAGTTCGACCATTCGTGGAACGCTGCTTCTCTTAAGCGTTTCTATATCTAGAAGGGGTGGCACCCCATTCGGCAACTTATAAAAATGTACATACTATTATATAGGCCTTTCGGCATCTCTCGTTATGTAAGCCTTTTGGCACAAAAATACAAAAAAAAGAGAAGAGAGAAAAATGAAAAAAAGAAAAAAAACTGGATGTAGGGCTATTATCCACCCTGGAGGCCCGAACCAGTATAAAATCCTTGTGTCTTTTGCCTTTTTACTTGTGTGCATGAAAATTCGTGGAAAAACCCCAAGGCAAACGCCTGATCAGCGAAAACGCCAGTGGGGTGAGACGAATCGGCCGAAGCATCGCTCGCCGAACGTTGAAACCGCGACAGCTTGTTTCGGGAAATAACTAACCGAACACCGTTATACTCGATTTATATGAAAACACAAGTGCTTCTTTCAGCGCGGAATACCACAGATCGAAAACGGAAGCCGAAAGCTGAAAAGTCAGCATACCTATTTCGCTAGTATGTGCAAAGGGGCCGACACGTTCCGACCCAACAAAAGCACGAAAAGTGACAATGCGAAAAATAGTGAAAAGGGAATAAAAGCATCTTTATTAACTTCGAAAAAATAATCGAAGAATACATGCCATACAACATAGTACAGGTGAAAGAATGTAACAGGCTTTACAGCCTAGTTTACAAATAAATTACATCTTCACCCCCAAAACAACCGCCACTCCTTAAGGAATGATCCGGCGAACTCGGTTCGTCATCACTGCTAATGTTATGCACTACTCTAAGGGGACAAGGGGGCGAAACACAAGCTAGGCTATAACGGCGCTGGGCGATCGCTTCCTGATGGTCGGTCCTCCGATGATTTCGCCAAAAGCGAACCATGTCCTCTAGACGTTTCGCGTGGACGCGATCGTAGTCCTCTAGGGTTCGCCCAGGGTGCGCTCGCATCCAGCCAGCAACTTTCAAGACCTTGTAGCTGTTGCCGTTTATTATCATCTCACGGTAAATAGGCCGAAACGGACACCGGACCTTCGGCAAAGCCTTTACCGCAACAAACTTCTCATTTTTGCTTCGCCAATTCCCAAAGGGGGTCGAACACACAATTTTCGGCGTAGACCCTGATAAGACAGTATAGAAAATCGAATGGCGAAGCGCAAAATTAAAGCTAACAAAACACATACAGTCGGTGAAAAGTGTAAGCCCTCTTTCGTATGCGAAACGATGCGAGCATGGGTACCAAAGGCGTCAAACATAATAGTCGGCTAAACTTGTCATCTATTTCATATGTTAAAAAGGCCGTTTTCAGCTACAATAAGAAAGGGAGAGGGCCATCGGCCAGATTTACATGGTTAGATGTACATCGTTCACCCTCCACGGCAAACGCCAAAAAGAAAACTACCAAAATCTAAAAAGCGGGCGGAGGGCCTCACACCTCTGGGTGATCTTGGGCATCGCCTCCACCCCCTTCAGCCGCCGGCTCTTCGTCCTGGTCCGCCGCGTCTGCCTTCGCCAGGTGCTCAAGCAGACGCGCCTTGGCAGTAGATCGGCCGTCCTTTTGCCAGAACTGTCTGCGCCAAGCACGAAGTGCGGGTGAAACGTCCTGAGCACTGACCTCCCAGTCCCCCTTTGCAAAGTTGGAGAACTCGGCGATGTGCTCGCATCCGGACTGCTGCAGCAGGCCCATGGTGAAGGCCACCGACACACGCGCACAGCAATCGTCGTACGCGGTGGCACAATCCGAGACCGCACTGCCGGCCTGCTGAGTCCACTCCGAGAACTCGAAGGCGGAAGCGTCTTCTCCGGGGACACCTCGTACCCTCGCCCCCATGTCAGTAAGGGCAAGGCGAAGTGTACGGCACGCGGTCTTGGTAGACTCGGTGGCTTTCACCATCTCCCGCACGAACCGCTGTGACTTCGCCTCCGCTTTGCTGACCTCTAGGCGAAGAGCCTCCATCTTCGGCTCGGTGAGGTTGTAGTAGTCGGTCAGAGCGGCGGAATGTGTTTGCTCCTTTTTAAGCTCAGCCTTGAGGCGCTCAACCTCAGCCTTCGCCTCACTCCCCTTCTCCAGCTCTGCTACGAGCCGCTTGTTTTTGGCCTTCGTCTCTTTAAGGGTGCGGGCGAGGCTTTCCATCTCCAGGCCCTTGCGGCCCAGTGCATTGTCTTTGGCTCGAAGACGGTTGTTTAAACCGTCAAGACGAGCCCGCATAGTTCGCTCGGTCAAACAGTGGGCCGCGAGGATCTGGTTCAAAAGAAAAAGAAGAAGAAGAAATGACAAACGTTAAGACAAGTTGTCGAAAAACGACGATAAATAGAAAAGACAAACGAGCAACGTACCCGGACCGCCAGGCTCTTGACGGCAGAACAGCCCTCGTCAAACTCGTTCAGCTCGGTGAACAAGCTCGGGCTGCCAGCCGGAGCGACAATTTTACTCACCCCCTCGACGAAGGGGATAAGCTCCGCCCGAGTCTCAAAATCACCAGGGGCGAAGCGGGGCGCCGCAAGAGAGCAATCCGAAGCAGACGTTTTGGCCGTCTTCTTCCCCTTATCAAGGGTGAGCGGTGAAACAACCGGCTGGCGCACTGGGCTGCCGAAGACCCTAGCCGCGGTCTTGACAACCTGATCGGCTGAAGCCGAAGTCCCGACAACGCTTCCTCCCACCCCGCCCGCGTTGACCGTGGCACCAGGGGCGGTCGAAAGACCCAGGCTCCGACCAGCGGGCGAAGTAGGGGTTTCGTCTGAGGACTCATCATCGCTGAAGACGCGAGCGACATCGACGAACCCGTTCTTCTAGGGGGTCTTCTTGGCTGGACCCCCCTTCGCTATCTTGGCCACTGCGATCGCGACCAGCGCTTTCGCCCCCTCCACATCCTTTCGGCGGAGGGGGGAGCAGTTCGACTCCACCCCGGTCTCGACGTGCTCGGGGCTCGGAGTTGGAGTGTAGCCGCGCGTCTCGGAGCGGTGGTCGGCGGCCTCATCTGCGGCCTTTTCGGCCACAACCTCCGTCTCCCCCACATCCTCCCCCTCTTCTCCACTGTCATGGTCTTCGACGATGTCTTCGTCGTCGGCGTCGGAGTCGGTGGAGGCAGGGGCCCTTCGCTTCCGAGGGGCCAACTTCACTTGCCCACGCACCCGCTTTCTGGAAGTCCCCTCATCGCCATCGACCTTGAAGGGCTTCGCCCGGGGAGGGAGTTCGCCGTCATACACCCGGTTTGCCCGGCCGGACGCCTTCTGCGTTAGCAGCTGGCTAAACTCAGTGACCGACACGTCACCTATCATCTTTCGGGCTTCGGTGTCGGCCTGAGCAAGAGTCAACACTGCGAAAAAGAGAAGTGTCACCACATAAGGCGTCGAACGGGGAAAAAGGATGAAACCCAGATGCACATAGGAAAATCATAGACTCACCGTTCACCCTCGCAGGCATGACGAGCTTCCGCAAGCCGTCGACCTCCTTGTCTTGATCGACCGCAACTTGCTATGACTGGGAGAGGGGGAAAATGCGAAGCATGCAGAACTCCTCTACCAAGTCGTAGCAGCTAAGGCGGGAACAGACCTTGCGCAGCAGGGCGAACCGGGCTTCCATGGCGCCATTGACGGTGACCCTGTGTTTCCTGTTCGGCGCAATCGCCCTGCGCCACCACTAGAGGGCCTTCGCCGCCTTGAACCCGGCCTCGAAGGGGATGGAGTGGTAGAACCACTTCACCATCCAATGGCGATCCCACTTCGACATGGCGGCGTTCACCGGCCAGAGATCGGAGTGCTCAGGGCGAACGTTAAAGTTCACACTCCCGAACACCGTTTTCTTCGTCCCGGCCGGAGTGACCACCGTCTTCGAGTTCACGGTGGCGTAGAACACGGCGCCGAAAAGCTCGGCGCTCGGTTCGAACCCGGCGGTCCGACACGCCCAGTCAAAGATGGCGATCCGGACGAGTGCCGATGGGCTCAGCTGGGGGAGCTCCACCTAGAAAAGGCGAAGGATCTCCGGCAACAACACGTTGCATGGAAATCGGAGCCCCGTCTCAAAGAACACGGTGAATACCATCGTCTAGTTGTCGCCTGGTTTCGGCACCACAGCCTCCCCCGGGGCGAAGGCCTACCCCTCCACCATCACGCCGGAGCTGACCAACTTCGCCAGCTCGTCATTGTCCACGAGCGAAGCCCCTAAAAAGGCGGTGGTGTCATCGTCGATCCGGCCGGGATCGGGACCCGTCGCGGAGGCTGGGTTCGGCTTGCGAGGAGCCATGGCGAAGAGAATGCGCAGTGGCGAAAAGGGATAACGGGCGAAAGGTCTAGTGACTCAAAGGGTGCAGCGAAAGGAAAAGACGGAGAAGGAGAGAGCGCTCGCGGTGAAAATGACGAGGGTAAGGCGGTGAAAAAGGGGAAGGGGGAATATATAGCCCACCCAGGCGACGGTTCGCCTTCCCACCCAATCACGAGCCGCCACGTGTCATAAGGGTAGGCGAAACAGTAAATTCCCACTGACCGAGCCACACAGTGAAGAGCCCTCGAAGGAAAGCCCATCACTGTTCATTTCGGCCTAGTGAAAGAATAAGGACAGCTTCGCTGTTCGTGGAAGGCGAAAGCTGCAAAAAATTACTAACCACAAGAAAACATGTACACGCAATGCATACATTCTTTGCAGGAATACAAAATAGGTTTCGGCAGGAGCATCGGTCGAAAGGGGGCGCCTCATACCATACCACATGGTTTGCACGGTCTCACCCTTGCCCGTGAGGGGCTTGTTGGCGGAATGCCATGAGACCCTTCAACCAGACCTACCGAAACCATGCAACCAGCGAGGATTCAGACTTGAGGCGTCAAGATTCATCGAGACGAAGCCTCATGGCGAAGACTATGGGGCGAAGGCGGCGAAGGGTGAAGAGTCGCGTTGGGTCCCCGCAAAGTCCAAATGCGTCCTGGGCGAAGACTGAATGGCGAAGGAGGATGACTTCGCCGTATCGAGCCCAGCTCCAAGGAGGCCCAAGGGGCCATCCCAGCCATTCTAGCCCGTTGGCCAGTAGGTCAGCGTTCGGCAATTGGCCCGTTAGAGGCCAATGTATCTCAATTACACTATATACCCATATAAGTGCCCCTTTTCATAAGGGCAACCATGTAAATTCCCCTGTAAAACCTAAACCCTAATAGGGGATCTGTAATAGGACTATAAATAGACCCCTAGGGCCATGTAAAGGGGGGATCCCAAGAAAAACTCTTAAATTAATACACTTTACTGTTTCCAACAACTGTTGAGTAACCACGTCCTTCGACGTACGCAGTTGTCGCTTCGACAACAGTAGGGAATTGTTGGCTTTGTTGGGTGGTCTTAACCAGATGCAAGGTGTCCAGTACGTCATTTAAATCCAGGAAATCGACCACGGGTTCTTCGGGTTCTTATAGTTCCGTCACACAGCTAGACCACAAGCAACCTCAATCGATAGTTGCTTCTGAGGAGATGCATGAGACATATTGATTATTGGTTGATTTGGATGAGGAGTCACCTTTATGACAATATCTATCTTGGGTCAGTGTATTTAGCTCTTGCGCACATCTCCCAAAGTAATAATCACATCGGTTAGTGGGACATGAAGCTGCCAGGTAGCCTAAATTGTCCTCAACCGACTCGACTAATACCTTTGCATATCTAGCCATAAGGTCTATGCACTGCACCTTTTCTGTAGGAGAGGGTTTGTAAGCCATGCCCTCTACGACATCGGAGGTAAAGATGAGTGTGACCCTAACCACTAGGGTAGACCATGCTACGTCCTGCAATTCAATAAAGCATGTTAGTAATGAATTCCCGCAAAAGGAAAGGAATTTTGAAGGAGATGTGTAAAACTATATGAGTTACCTCCATGTGGTACACCGCGCATGGGAATTGGATTGGCTCATTAGGCAACCCTACAGACACACAACTACTCCTTCACTCTGAGGGGCTCACATCCGCAAGGGGTTGAGGTGTTGGCTGGGGGGCATGTGTTTGAGGATCATGATGTCTAGCCCTTTATATCTCGGCAATAATGTGAGCCATCTTTTCTTCAAACCTAGCATCCATTTCCGACTTGATGTCTTCAATTACCTCCTCCTTTAGCTGCTCCTTAAGGCGGGCCTCGATCTCTTGTTTTGGTATTTTCCATTTCCTGTATTACGCATTATATTTGGGCAAGCCATGTTCCATGCCACCTCCGAACCTATACCTCTTGTTCGGCTATATTCTGGGTTTCCAAGCGCCTTGGTGAGGATGTCATCCTCACGCTTCCATGGCATAGACTCAACCTCGCTTTGTGAAGATTGTTTGGCAATCAACTCCATCTACACATTTGAAGGGAAAATTGTTATTGAAATGTACAAAGTATGAAGGAAACTCACAAGTTGTGCATTAGATACGAAGTAAACTCATGAGTTGTTGATAGACCACAACATCGTTTTGCTAGGAAGCGAGATAGTGCCATCCTAGTTGACCTTACGCCTAGCTCTAGCCCATTTCTGAGCTCGTACTTTAGGGATTTCAGTGAATGGGGTAGGGATATTTGCCACAGTTGTAGCTTCATCCTCCACATTCCATATTTGTTCCTTCTCGATGTATCCTGCTATGTCTAGTCAGTGCGGGTGTTTGTTCCTAGCTTGCAGTAGAAGATGTGCCTCGCTAATTTTCTTGAACTCCTCAGTGGTTTTCAACGAGCAGAATTGGGTATACTTCCCGAACGGGGTGTGATTACTGGGAGGGATCACAAGCTCTCTGATGAGTTTGCCTCTTGAAGTTCTTCCAGACGCAACCCATCTTATGGATTGCCTTGAGCTTGACCCTTGTTTCTTCTTTAGCATGATACTCGATCTATTGAACCAACACTGACCAAGCTCGATCTTTCTTGGCCTCCGGTACTTGGTCGATGTCTTATATGAAGAATCCCAAAATAGTATCGTGCCACAAAGCCGCATCTATTTGACCATTTCGAGATGATGGTCCTCGGCGCTGTAGGCCTACCACTTTCGACCACCATGGTGATAACTTGGGAGGAGGTTGGCAGGCAATAAGGCATCTCGGGGTTTTGATCGGACCATGTTCCACTTGTTCCAGCCAACATGGAAGCCTCCTGATGCTCAGGCATTTCTTAAGCGATAACCCAAAAACATTTTCTAACATTTCCTAAAAACATTGGCTAACATTTGCTTAAGCATTTCCTAAAATCATTTCCTAGCAAAACATAAAAACATTTTGCTAACATTTCCTAAAATTTCATACAAGTGTTTCTTAATATTTCCAAAAGCATTTCCTAACATTTTTTGAAAGCATTTATAAAAATCATTTCCTAACAAAACCTAAAACCAATTTTCTAAGATTTCCCAAAATTTCATACAAGTATTTCCTAAAATCATAAAATTTCCTAAAGCATTTCCTAAAACCATAAAATTGGAATGTTAGGGTGGCATGGAGAACTCACCTAGCTGCGAGCTCCATGCAGACGGAGTAGAGGCGGGGGTGGTGGCACCTGGCGGTTGTGGAGGCCGGGGAAGAGGCATCTGCAAAGGCGAGGACGTCAGGGAGGCGGCTCCTGGTGGTCATCGAGGATGGGTAGGCGGGGACGGTAGAGGCATGGAGGCCGGGGAGGCGGTAACCGTGGTTGTCGAGGATGGGAAAGCGGTGGCGGTCGAAGCATGGTGGCCGGAGAGGCAGCGCCCGGTGGTCATCGAGGATGGGGAGGTGGTGGTAGCGGCGTGGAGCTCGGGGAGACGGAAACGACAGAGTCGTTGAGGTTGGGGAGGTGTTGCCTGGTGGTCATCAAGAGGACAGGGAGGCGGCGGCAATGATGTATAGATCGGGAAGGTGTTGGTAGCGGAGTTGGAGGTTGGTGCGGAGACAGATCCGGGATGGCCCAGTGATTGCAGGTCGAACCATAAATCTGGTCCACACATATCTATGATGGGTGGACCGCTTATCTCTAACGGGCGTCGACCAACAACCCATCACAGGTATTTTAACTTTGACGGGTGTTTGGTAAGGGCCCGCCATAGGTAAGGACACCTATGATGGGCTCATAGTCAATCAACCATGTCGTCTAACAACCCATGCCCCGTGCCTTTTTAGGGGTGATGATGGCTTGTCACAGGGTCAGCATGCATTGTCTTGTTGTCTATCGTCCCAGACGCATGCTGAGTTGGTATACGTCGCTTTGTATTGAATGCAAGGCTTAATTAGGTCAATGCGTTGCTACTACCCTGAGCAAGCGGGTTGATCTCAGTGACAGGTGGCAAATGTGCCCCGAGCATAGCCTACAGGGGGCTGTACCCAGAGGAGGACGTGCCCCCATCATAGCCCATTGGGAGCCATACCTAGAGGCCGGATGTGCCCCAAGCATAGCCCACGGGGGGGGGAGGATACAGATGTGTCCCAAACACAACCCACGGGGAGCTATGCCCAGAGGCCGGATGTGCCCTGAGCGCAACCCACGGAGGGCCACGCTCGGAAGCAGGTGATAGGTATGCCCCAAGCAATAGGTGATGTGCATGGTTTCTCCGACATATGCATTCATGGATAGATTAAAAATTGTAAAACCTTCATTATCAACATTGATGTGGCGAAGATTGAATCATCAACAACAAAACAACGACACTTTGAACTTCATGTAATTTAGTTCCAAAATTTTTTCTATGTGACCGTAGTACCGATTGTGATGCCTGAGTTGGTCACCTGTTGCCTATTTGCGTATCTCACTGTTCTACATGATGCATTTGTTGTCTTGCATGGCGGTGTGAATGGTGTTCACATCCCATTCGAGACCCTGTGGCAACCATCTGAGGGTTTCACTTGCCGTGTTGTACAAGTTGGCAATACAATTCTTGAACCATTCATTAAACTCAACAACGTGTTTCTTTCAAACCCAACTCTCTATCCGTCCGATGTTCTCCTGTTGGATTAGCATCTCATGTTCTTCAAGGTACGTCACTACTTCAGTCATATGCTGGAGGACCTTCAAATCAGCTTTATCATACACCTTGCGGTCTAGCTTGATACTTTTCCTTTCAACGGTGCCCATCCCTTCAAGCTTGCCTTCATGGTAAGACCAAGGTACTCCAATTGAAGCGGTATCTAACATGTAGTCAATACTGAATTCAATTACCTCCTCAGTCGTATACCCTTTTAATGATACTTCCTTCAGGGTGGGACCGGTTCTGTATGTATCCTTTGAACATTCCCATGTATCTTTCACAAGGATACATCTGCCTTAGGAATGTAAGACCACACATTTTCATCTGCTTCACTAGGTGCACAGGGAGATGCACCATTATATCAAAGAATGTAGGTGAAAAGTACATCTCCAGATGACGTAGGTTTTCACTATATCTGCCGATAGGTCATCTAATACCTCCGGAACAATGATCTTCTGAATAAAGAGCAACGTATAAATTAGTGTAAGCTGACAGAAAGAGCAAAAGTTTTAACCAGCTTTCAACAATTCATAGGGGTAAAAAAAGGTTTTTTTATAACACTTAAGGAAGGACTACTAACGGAAACCTAACGACAATGACATTTCCAGGTCAAAGGAGCTTATACAACAACATTTATAGGAAGTTGGGTTCGTCGATAACATTTCATGGATTGGGACTTGTCAATATCATTTCTTGGATTTTCTCTTCAATTAATCATGTGCTAATGGCTAGCTGTTCTCGTTTTACGTGCTACCAAGCCGTATTGAACGAACTAAACTCCACTATTGTCGTCATTACAAATGTTTTGGATGAATCAAAAAAGAACAACCAAGGAGAAACTTAGTTATCAAATAATTAGAAGAAATTGTGAACATGTTGATAATTGAACATGGGATCTTAAGATTGAAATCACACACCCCTTACCATTGCACTAGCTATCAAGTGCATCTCGTCATTGTTACAAATGTCATTGAAGAAATTTGTGGTCAATGTACGGCTTCCTACGTTATATATCCATTAAGTAAACCAAGGAGAAATAGAACAAGGCGACTTTAGCACTGCAAGATATTGCTGGAGATCTGCAATACACTCAACATGGCAACTATATTAGGATATATATGTAGGGAAAGGCACCAGTCAGCAATTATCATGATCAGGTTATATTTTATGGTCATATATATGTTCAACAATGGTTAAATTGCAATATTGCTAATGGTCACGAAGAACTGAATGACATAACTAATAGGAGAAATTTAACTAATAGGCATACAATTCATTTAAACAAGAAAATCCAAATAGAGGATTAATGGGAATTAAAGTAGTCACTTTGAGCTGAATTGGGTCTCAACAGTAGAAGAGATGATGGCGCGTGGCTGGGAGGACCGGCAGCCAGGGCATAGTGGAACGGTGATGACACACACCCTTGCAACGGTGGCAACACCGGAGGCATGGCAGATTGGTGACAGAGGTGAAGTAGCAATGCCCGTAGTGGATGGACAGCCATGCGGGTGGGGCAACAGCACCAATAGAAGGCTGGAACACTAGTGCCGCGATTACGGTGGCAGCGGAGGAGGAGGAGCGACACCAATAGAAGGGCGGACCATCCTAACATGGCAGGGCAGCGGTGCCGAAGGATGCTCGCGGCACAGCGGGTTTGACTGGAGTGGAGCGACGCTGATGGGGTAGAGCATGCTAGAGTGAGGAGGCATCGTCCGAGGAGGGCACAACAGCAGTGTTTGCACAGGGAGGATGCTGCAATGACGTGATTATTATATTAGCACAACAAGGAGTAGGCGCGTCATGAATTTCTGTGAGTTTGGTGTTGCATTGTTGGGCACACACATTTTTTTTCAAAGTTCACCTAGGTAGGGGAGAGATTCCCAACTTTTTCCATTGCATATTAGGAAAAGGGTTGTACAGGGTGTCCAGATTATAGGGGGATTCAACATGTTAGAGAAGAGATTAAACAACTACCAGCTTCATTCGTTCAGCCCACAGGGTGGCATCTTCGAGACATATCACATGATGTATTGAAGCATAGGATGAAAGTCTTCTTAATTAAGACGATGTGGCGATGATTCCATAACTGCTAAAAACATAGCAAGTAAAAGGCTTTATATTCACGACAGGTAGCAGCGGTGACAATTGTAAACTGGCCACATATTTCAACGATGAAAATGTTTGGGTGGATTCTGATTGCTTCTCAGCAATCAGAAGCGGGGAAGCAATCAGAATCAACCCAAACATTTTCACCAGTGAAATAGGTGCCCTACACATCTTCATTTTCATGTAAGCATATCTCACACATCACAGACTAAACTTTCTGTATTCTAAAAGAATTGGTTTTTATGGGCACAAACGCATTTGGGTAGTTTGAGTCATTTGATGCAAAGATCAAATGGATGTGGAATGAAAAGTGAATTTATGTGTATGTTCTGCTAGGTGGATGTAGCAAATAATATAACTACTTCGTTTTATATTAGTATAAAACTACAGATAGGTACAACAACATTAGATTAACATCGTTTCATCCTGGAACAAATTTATAAAATGACATTCAGGAACTTTCTCTAAATTGAGGCTGCAATGGCTCCTTTGCTATGTCTCTCCACGCGCGTGCAGTTTTAAAAAGGTTAACATGCATATCTTTCATCATTCAGTTATCCATGCATGATATGTAAGAACTTGGAGAGTTAAAGTGACTATGACGTATAACATCAGAGTACTTATTAATTAGATAACCTAACTCCATTTTGCAAGTCAGGAAAAAGATCGATCTAATTAATTAATAGTAATGACAACATGCCCATACGTTGAGATACTATATATAATCTAATTGGCTTGGATATAAATGTCCGAATGAATTGAAGTATGGCAAGAAAAGTACCTCATCTGAATAAAAAAGGGATCAGAGAAAGTAATAAGAGAAATAGTGGCTGTTGGAATTAGATGCTCAGTCGTTGCTGATTCATTTGGTTCTTCCTGATCATAAGGTATCTGTCATTCTCACCGTGGATTCTTCGTCTCCCACACAGGTGGCCAAGTTCGGTAGGCATCCTTATTTTAATGGAGCTAGGCAGAAATTTAGTAACCACAAATGCAACAAAAAAAAGGGAAGCATCTTTATGAGTGTTAGTGGAAGAGTGATTTTATTGTCCTTATTTTAAGAGGTATACCAGGAGGCAGTGTTGGAACCACAATCTTCCACAGCCTAGTGCTCAATTAGTATAAATAAATTACATAATTTTACCTTTATTTTATATTATTAAAAATTTTATAGTGTAATTTTAATAGATATTTTGACTCAGGGGTAGGGATTTAGCCTTAGCTGCCCTATTCTGTATCACATTTTTAATGTAGAATGTGATATCCTTCCTTAAATAATCTTAAATATTAAGAGTTTACGTTAGAAAATATTGTAAATCTGGTATCTTCTTAAGGGCTTGTAAAAATCCAGAAGGTTAATTAATTCGTAAGCTATATTTCAAATAGGAGCAATACAATAATATACTTATATAACTCTGGCCATCAACATTTTTTTAATATTTATGATTGTTCTGTAAATACGGGCATTTTTTTCGTAAAGAATACATGTGGTTAGTACTTACAGTAGTACTCCCTTTGCTTTAAAATGTAATAACTTATATTTATGAATCTGAATAAGTATCTGCTTTAAAATGTAACAACTTTTATATTTATGAATCTGAACAAGTTATATTTCGTGACAGAGGTAGCATTAACAATACGGGAATGCTAGGGACCGGCATGCCGTTGGTACCGATCGGAACGGGATCATCCCCCTAGTACTATCCCTCTAGCAAGTACGATGCACACGCACATGCATGACTGGTATTTGCTTTAACACGACCACGAGACGATGCTGCTTACTCAATGCTGGTCCCACCCATACCACGCCTACACGCTGCATCATTTCAAATCCTGATAATATCATCTTGTGGTTTAGTTCCATGTATAGTACTAGTATGTTGTTATGTTGCATGGCATGGTAAACCTGGCAAGGACACGTTGACTAAGCCATGCTAGGTGGTTTTTCTTCCTTTTTCCTTTTAATCTTTTTTAGTTAAATTTGCTTGACTGCTTCGTTTAGTGTAACTTTGGAAATTTACTCTTAAGTATCATCAATCACTGATACCTCGTAGGTATCATCACGGTACCTGTCAAGTATCATTTGGGTATATAAAAATAAATCGTTGATACACTGCTATCTGATAGGTGTCATTTTCGGTACCTATAAGTATCATCACTCACTGATATCTCCTAGGTATCATCATGATACATGTCGTGTATCGTTTGGGTACCTATCGTTAATATACTGATACCTCACAGGTATCATTCTCGGCACCTATTTGTATCATCACTTACTGATACCTCGTAGGTATCATCACGGTACCTGTCAAGTATCATTTTGGTACATGAAAACAAACCGTTGATACACTGCTATTTGATAGATATCATTCTCGGTACCTATAAGTATCATCACTCACTGATATCTCCTAGGTATCATCATGATACATGTCATGTATCGTTTGGGTACCTATCGTTAATATACTGATACCTCACAGGTATCATCCTCGGTACCTATTTGTATCATCACTCACTGATACCTCCTAGGTATCATCACAGTACAAGTCAGATATCATTTGAGTACCTAACATTAATATGATGATACCACACAGATATCATCCTCGATACTGATAAGTATCATCACGCACCGATACTTAGTAAGTATCATCGTCAGTACATGCAGATATAAAAAATTCCAACCATGAGAGCTCACAAAGACGTAACAGAATATGACTCAATCAAAAGAATAATATAATAATAATACAAGATATAGTTAGGCCACTAGATCACTAGTCGTGAAGACCCTTGGACCAAGGAGGAGGAACGCCTATACGTGTGCACCCACCATCGTACGAGATAACGTGCACGTCTTTCCGCGAGGTGAATCAGAAAGCGCGTATAGGGTTTCCCGGTCAAACGGTATTCCGGTATATAGCAGTCCCCTTAACAATATGCAAATAGGTGACCGAGGAAGTTACTTTGAAGGCTAGCTAGTTCGTTGGGATAATTGTATATATGTATTTTATTGGACACATAGTGCTCGCCCCTTTTTTTAATTTTTTTGTTAGCGGCCACTCAAGATGCAGATGAACTATATATCTATCACGCGTACAGATTAAAGGCGACAGAGGTGATATCAGTCTCAACCTAGGAAGCACAGATTCTCCGTCTATATGGTCTCTTTTCTTCTCTTTCTTTTTTTCTCCGTGGTATATGGCCACTTCTTTGTACTGTCAAACCATAAAATGCCACGATCGGAGTAGCCAGGCTAGCAGCTAAGTGAGAGCTACCCAGCCCTACCTAATAATTTTTGTCCGATGAGATCGGAGGTATGACACGTGTTAATTAAGGATATATAGGTTAACAGGCATGGATTGTTTGGTCGGGGAAAAGGTGAAATATTCATATATGTTCTTTCTAATAATTTCGCTTCGACAAGCAAGGAGGCATGGACGTCACGTCCAAGAATCGATCGAGCATGCTGCACGCATGGATTCTTTGGTCGGAAAATAAAGTAAAATATTCGTCCATCAAATCAAACAAATTAATATCGATAGCTTCGAATATAGGTTTTGTGGTCTTTCAACGTCTGCATGCATGAGAGAGTTGCAGTTCGAATAGGTTCTTAAAGAAGAACGTTTTAACAACAATGTTAATAAAGAAGTAACAATATACTGTTCCTTCATAGCATTTTGAACTACGAATAAATGGTGAGCAAGTTGAGAGTCAATCACAGATTCAACAGTTTGTCAAGTAGCACTGCCTTGCTCTTGCCATCTGCTTTACGTACGGTCAAAGAAATAATGGAAATTTAGCGTCAATGGTGTTAAAAAGGAAACAATAATATATTCCTTCCTAGCGTTTTAAGCTACTTCCTCCATCAAAAAACAAATTTAAATTTATTTAACACCACCTAAAATAATAAATCTAGACAATTACCTATATCCAAATTTATTATTCTAGTTGGTGTTATTTATTTTAAAGGACTGATGGCGTAGATGAAATAGTGAGCATGCCAACGATCGAGAGTCCAACGCAGACTGTCGAGCAGCACGACATTGGCTATGCCTAGTATTTGAGAACCACCCGTTCTGGGCCTTTTCCGTCTCTTAGAAAAGTATATATAATAGTGTCAGGTTCAGTTACTAAATACTACTACTACTCACTGGGTCCTAAAATATAAACATTAAACGCTTCTGGAGCTTTTAACCGGACTAAAGGGAGATGTGAAATTAAATTAGAAATAATAATTATTCCACTACTACCGAAAGCATTTTTGCATGCGACTAGAAGTGATTTTTGTAGACGGGCAGTAACCGCCTGCCTATGTTGTTCGTAAAAATCAATATATTTTAATACGGGCAGCACAACCGCATGCGAAAAGTTATTTTTGTAGGGGTCAGTTAAACCGCCCGCTTACAAAAATGTAAGTCGCAATTATTTTTCAACAAGTCGAAGCCCTAGATCATATCCGCCCTAGCCGTTGTCGTCGTCGATGCAGTCCGATTCCGCCCTCATCATCTTCGAGACCCAGCCACACCCAACACCGACAACAGCGGATCCACCCCACCCGAGGCCGTTGCCGCCAGATCCACCCTTCCCGGGGCTGCTGCCACCAGATTTGCGATGGAGAGGGTTGCCACCACTGAATATGCGAGGGAGAAGGTCGTCGGCACGGGATCCGCGAGGGAGAAGGTCGCTGTAAAATCAAAGGTGTTTTTGATTGTTATTCTGTGATGAATAATTGGTATTGGAGATTAGTGGTTTTGATATTTGGAATTTTTTTGCGAAGTGGTTTTTGAGATGATTGGATTTCACAGGTGATATACAGGTACTACTGGATTGGGTCCGGTTAGACCGGGCAGTGGTTGCCGGTCAGACCGGCGTGTATTGCGCGGTCAGACCGGCGCAGCTCGTGGTCTGACCGACCGACGCTGTGTTGGTTTCGGTTTCAGGTTGTTTGTTTGGATATCCATGATTGTTTCATGAATATGACTTCTAGATGGATACTATGCGTATGTAATACTATTGTTTGCTAACAATGAGTCAAGTTGGGGATAGCTTGGTCTCGGAATATGGTTTCTTTGTTTGTTCCATGTGTAGGTGAATTAATGCTGGTGGAGTATTTGCGGTGATGGACCGGAAGTCAGCTTGGGGATAAGACGACGTCCAGGGTGGTCAGAGATCATGCGGGATACTCAGGCTAAAGTTCAATGCACGTGGAAGGTGAAGGTTCCATATGGCATACGATGGAGGTATTGTGTGCGTATGGGATGCAGAGTCGAATTTGGAAGGAGTCCAAATTTGGTGGAATTGGTTATGTAAAGTTTGTTTCTTGTACGAGAAGGTTTCCTAGGGTGATTAGGACTTCTAGTATGAGTTTGGTTTGTGGCTTTAGGCTGCCTATCTTGGGTATAAATGGAGAGGGAGCGTGAGGTTTCCCGGTATCACTTTTTGAGAGCAATTGAGTTGATAGTTTTATTAGGGTTTCGAGTTTAGTCGAGATTTTTGTAAGGAGTGCTGTTGGTGCACTTTGTAAACACAGAGAGAATCAATAAAGTCGTCATCTACTTTAAGAGTTCTCCAATTTGTGTTTTACCGGGCTTCGGCGGTCCAACCGGTGACATATCGGCGGTCAGACCGGCGGCAAGGCGGAGGTCAGATCGGCAGCAGATCGGCGGTCAGACCGGTGGCATCAACAGGTAGAGGCAGGCGATCTCGGCGGTTCGACCGGAGTTCGATCTCGGTCAGCCCGATGTGTACCAGGCGGTCAGACCGGTGTTTGCTTCATGGCGCGTGGTGAATCGGATTCAGAATGTGAAGACAATGAGGTAAGTGCTCTTGAGGAAGCTATTAATATTTTGAGTGCAAAAAATATGAAGTGTGAGAAAATGTATAGAAAACAGGAGTTTATCATTGAATCTCTTAATTCTGAAATTGATAGATTAAAATCTCTTATTCCTAATGATGATGATTGTCAAAGTTGTGAGGTTTTAATGAATGAAATTTCTAAAGTTAGAGATGTCAATGCTGCACATGATTTGAAAAGTAAATCTTCTCTTGCTCTTAGTTTTGCTTTGCACATACGCACTTTGGATGAGTTGATTTTAGCTAAAAAGTTGTTGCAAAAACATCAAATTGCTTTTCATGCTAGTTTGATGTTTAACATGATTTGTGCTAAAAAGTTAAAACAACCTCATGATGTTTTGGATTGCTCAACATGTACTTTGAATAAGTTGAAATTAAAAGATGCAATAGGTCGTGTTGAGTACATGGAAGATGTTGTGAAAAACAATGAAGTGCTTTCTTGCCCCAAGTGTCGTGAAAGTAAAGGTGTCATGATAGATTGTGAAAACTGTGCTATTTTGGAAAAAGAGGTTTTTTATTTGAAAAATTCTTTGCTAAGATTTTCTGATTGTAAAAAGAACCTCAACATGATCCTACATCAATCTAAGGTTAGCACACATAACCGTGGTTTAGGTTTTAATCCTTATGCTCATCATACTAGTCATCCTCCTGTAGTGTTAGGTGTTGGTGCTAGAAGTGGTGAAATTTTGGTTAAACCTGAAACTAAGAACACTGTGTTTAAATCTGCTGGCATCATGTCTACTTTGAGTGCATCTTCATCAAAATCCAATGTTGTGCATGCAAATTCTCTTGTTGTTGCTTGTGTTGCTAAGTCATCTGATTCTACCAATGTTTCTACTCATCGTGAAAAATATACTTGCTCGTTTTGTGGCAAAGATGGACATATTGTTGGTTTTTGTTTCAGATTAGCTCATAAACAGAAAAAGGAGAGAGAGATTTCTTTTGCAAAATCAAAGTGGTGAAAATCTGGTTTTCCCTCGAGGAAACCAGTCAGACCGCAGTGGGTCCCGTGGACAGACCGGCGACCGGTCACACCGGATACTGAGTGACGGTTGGACCGGGCCCCGGTCAAACCGGCCACTGTACCTCAGTCAGACCGGCCTCGGAGAAATTTTTCTGAAAATTCTCAAACTGTTTTTGCACGTGGATATATGCCTATTGGATCTTCTGGTCGAGTGTCTCAGTACTGGATTCCTAAATTTTTATTATCATCTAACCCCAGTACTGAGACTTTGACTTCTGCTTGTGTGTAGGCGTTGGTGGCAAGGAAGGAGAACGTGTGGATCGTGGATTCCGGTTCTTCGCAGCACATGACCGGTGATAAAAATTGGTTCTCCTCCCTCAAACGGGCATCCAAGACTGAATCGATTATCTTTGGTGATGCTCTACTAATGCTGTTCTCGCTACAGGTTTGGTTAAGGTAAATGACAAATTTGAATTGAAGAATGTAGCTTTGGTTGAGGACTTAAAGTATAATTTGCTTTCAGTTTCACAAATTCTTGATGAAGATTTTGAGGTTTATTTTAAGAAAACTGGAAGTAAAGTTTTTGATTTTCGTGGTGATTCTGTGTTGAATGTTTCTCGCTATGGTAGTGTTTAAAGCTGATTTTGAAAACCTGTTTCACCTGTGATAACATGTTTGGTTGCTAAGTTTAGTAAAGATGTGATGTTTTGGCATCGTAGACTTGGACATGTTGGTTTTGATCATCTCACAAGGTTAAGTGGTTTGGATCTTGTTCGTGGTTTGCCTAAACTTAAGAAAGATCTTGATTTGGTTTGCACACCGTGTCGTCATGCTAAGATGGTTGCTTTTTCACATGCTCCTATTGTTTCTGTGATTGATGCACCAGGACAGCTATTACACATGGACATTGTTGGTCCAGCTAGAGTGCAATCAATTAGAGGAAAGTGGTATGTGTTGGTTATTGTTGATGATTTTTCTAGATACTCTTGGGTTTTCTTTATGGCAACTAAGGATGAGGCGTTTCAACACTTTCGTGGTTTGTTTCTTCGATTGGATCTTCAATCTCCTGGTTCTTTGAAAAGAATTCGAAGCGATAATGGTGGTGAATTCAAAAATGCTTCATTTGAACAGTTTTGCAACGAAAGAGGTCTTGAACATGAATTTTCTTCTCCTCGTGTTCTGCAACAAAACGGTTTTGTTGAAAGAAAGAATCGTGTTTTGGTTGAGATGGCTAGAACGATGTTGGATGAGTATCACACTCCTAGAAAATTTTGGGCTGAGGCGATTAACACCGCATGCTATATTCAAATCGGGTTTTCTTGAGATCAAAACTTGGAAAAACTTCTTATGAGCTTCGATTTGGACATCAACCCAAAGTTTCACATTTGCTGTTTTTTGTTGCAAATGCTTTATCTTGAAATCTGGAGATTTGGATAAGTTTGAGGCAGGCTCTACCGATGGAATGCTTCTTGGTTACCCCGTACATTCTTGCAGCTATCGTGTACTTATTTTGGAGACTAACAAAATCGTTGAGACTTGCGAAGTTTCTTTTGATGAGGCTAGTCCAGGTACTAGACCCGATATTGCAGGTACATTGTCACAGGTTCAAGGGGTGGATGGTCGTATTTTTGAAGACGAGAGCGACGACGATGATGAGGTCGGCTCGGCCGATCAGACTGGGCGCCAGGCCGGTCAGACCGCTGACACACCTTCGGTCAGACCAGCGCAGGACGTGCGGTCAGACCGGCCAGGGTCGTCGGCTGAGGATTCTGTTGACGCTGTTCGAGATGGTCCTCCAGAGATTTCAACTTCGACCGGTACTGATGCAGAACGTGAATCAACTTCAGAAGTCGCTGCTCCTTTGCACATTCAACGATGACATCCGCCAGAACAAATCATTGGTAATTTAGGTGAGCGGACTACTAGGTCTAAGGTAATGACTCATGATGTTTGTGCAAATTCTGCATTTGTTGTTTCTTTTGAACCCAAAGATGTGTCACATGCATTAACTGATGAATCATGGATTAACGCCATGAATGAAGAACTTGAAAATTTTGAGAGAAATAAATTTTGGAATTTAGTTGAACCACCTTATGGACATAATATTATTGACATAATATTATTGGAACCAAGTGGGTTTTCAAAAATAAACAAAATGAGAATGGTTTGATTGTGAGAATAAAGCTAGACTTGTTGCTCAAGGTTTTACTCAGGTGGAGGGTTTGGATTTTGATAAAACTTTTGCTCCTATTGCTAGAATTGAGGCAATTAGACTTTTGTTGGCTTTTGCAGCTTCAAAAGTTTTTAAATTGTTTCAAATGGATGTGAAAAGTGCTTTTGTAAATGGTTTTATACAGGAGGAAGTTTATGTCAAACAACCACCTGGTTTTGAAAATCCTGATTTTCCCAACCATGTTTTTAAATTATCTAAAGCTTTGTATGGATTGAAACAAGCACCTAGAGTATGGTATGATAGGCTTAAGAACTTTTTGCTTGCGAAAGGTTTTACAATGGGAAAGGTTGACAAAACGCTTTTTGTTCTTAAGCATGGTGATAATCAACTGTTCGTTTAGATTTATGTGGATGATATCATCTTTGGTTGTTCGATTCACGCTTCGGTTGTAGAGTTTGCTGAGACTATGCGCAGGGAATTTGAAATGAGCATGATAGGTGAGTTATCGTACTTTTTGGGATTGCAAGTTAAGCAAACACCTCAAGGTATGTTTGTGCATCAAACGAAGTATACGAAGGATCTTTTGAAACGGTTCAAGATGAAGAATTGCAAGCCAATTTCAACACCAATTGGTTCTACAGCTGTGTTGGATCCTGATGAAGATGGTGAAGTTGTTGATCAAAAGGAGTATAGAAGTATGATTGGATCATTGTTGTATCTAACTGCTTCTAGGCCGGACATACAATTTGCTGTGTGTTTGTGTGCGCGCTTTCAAGCTTCTCCTCGTGCTTCACATCGTCAAGCAGTCAAGCGAATAATGAGGTATTTGAATCATACACTTGAGTTTGGAATTTGGTATTCTACTTCATCTTCTATATGCTTAAGTGGATATTCAGATGCTGATTTTGGTGGTTGTAGAATTGATAGGAAAAGTACTAGTGGAATATGTCATTTTCTTGGTACATCATTGATTGCATGGTCTTCTATGAGACAATCTAGTGTTGCTCAATCAACTGCTGAATCTGAATATGTTGCGGCTGCTAGTTGTTGTTCACATATTCTTTGGCTTTTATCTACTTTGAAAGATTATGGTCTTACTTTTGAGAAAGTACCTCTCTTTTGTGATAATACTAGTGCTATTAATATTGCTAAGAATCTTGTTCAACACTCACGCATAAAGCATATTGATATTCGCTTGCACTTTTTGCGGGATCATGTTGAGAAGGGAGATGTTGAATTGCAGTTTTTGACACGAAGTTGCAACTTGCTGATATTTTCACTAAACCTTTGGATTCTAATCGCTTTGCTTTTCTTCGTGGTGAATTGGGCATAATTCATCTTTTGGCATGTTTTGAGGGGGAGTTTGTACCTCATGGTTTTATCAAGCAAAAAATATGACAACGAGAAAAATTGAAAAAGAGAGCTTTGTTCTATACATATGGTATTTTCTTGTGCATGCTAGCAATACTATGAAGGTTTATTTGTCTCTAGCTTTGCTTGTATGTATTCTAGTCTTTTTATGAGACTTAGATTTTACTTTTAAGGGCGATGATGCATGACACTTAAATTCTATACTTGAATTAAGCAAATGTGTAATATTGATGCTAGCATATGGTTTGATTTATAAATGCTCTATATATATGTTTTATTGAATTGTTATTCCTCAAATAACTTTATTGCTCATTGTGCAAAGAGAATAAAATATATAAAATAAGAATACCGAATCCTTGGAAACAGTCTTGACGACAAGAACGTATTCGATATGAGCAAAATAATGGGTGCCGAATCCCTGGAAACAGTCTTGACGACAGAGGCGTACCCGGGGTAATTAAAAAAAATGAGCAAAAAGCTCAAGAAAAAGAAAAATTTATAAAATTCTCTTTGTTGATTTGTGCTAAAGTTTATTTGAGAAAGAATGATAAATGCAATAGGTATTTGTGTTTAGTGTTTATTCTTCAACCTATGTGCTTGTTAAGATGTTGCATTATAAATTGTATGAAATCATGAATTTTGATTGTTGATTCAAGCTTAATTGTAAAATCTTTGGTTCATAATTATACTTTAATGCATGCTTGTTATGATATAGATGGGTTCATCTTCTTTTTATTGCAACACATGACTTGATATGCTATATGTATGCTAAGCTAGTTTCTCCATGTTCACATAAATTAAAATTTGTTGGCGATATGATTTTCAATTGCTGACAAAACGCTAGTTTCACTTTTTATTAAAACTCAATATTATTTTTGCAGTTTTGTACGACTAGTATTCATTACACATTGTTTGCTAATATTTTTTTATTTAACAGTGTTGTCAAATATAAGAACGAATTATTGGTCCGAAAGTACATTGCCACAATCTTAAGCTTGACACTCCCGGTTAATTAATTTATACAAACATGGAGCTATCTGAGCTAGATACTGAACGGTGACATCATGATCCACAAATACCCTGAGGAATAAAAATCGAATTCTTCCAAAGATGGTAACACCAGAGCAAAACACATTTAGTAAATGTTGTTGACGTGACACGTACGGAACAAACATGCACTAATAATGATGTTTATGTACGAGGACCACTTAGATTGCAGACAAACCGTAACTGCGGTGTCTAAAAAATCAACTTCCATTTTCGCATGCAGCTCCTTAAGAAACCCACATGCGGCTCCTTAGGTGACCGCATGCTAAAATAAGTCCATTTTCGTATGCGAGCCTCTGAAGGGGTTGCATGCGAAAATAGATTTTCGTATGCGGACCTCTTAAGTGATCCGCATGCGAAAATATCTCTCTCATTTTCACAGTTTTTCCCTCCTCACCACTTCAAAGTTTTCACCTCTTCTCCTCTCTCCACTCCTGATATTTTCCCTTCTCTCTTCCTCTCTATCCTATCCACCCCTCTCCTTTCTTTCTATCCTCTCCTCCTCTGAGCTCTTCTCTCTTCCTCTCTATCCCTCCACTCCTCTCCTTTCTTTCTATCCCTCTCCTCCTCCGAACTGGCGGCAGTGGCCACGGGTTGAGGCGGGCGATGGCGGGCGACGCGGTGCCGGGGGCCGTCCATTGCGTAGATCCGGCGCCGGTGGGCGAGGCGGGTGTGACACTGGCGATGACTGTGGGCGATGGCGGGCGACGCCCTGTGCGGATCCGGCGCCGGCGGTCGGTTCGGGCGGCGGATGCGATGCTGGCGATGAATGTGGCAGCGGCGCGGCTCGGCCGCCTAGGGCGGCGCCACCGGCAACGACGACGGGATGTGGGGGTGGCGGATGCGACTACCGCGGGCGGCGGTGGCGTAGGATCCAAGCCGGTGACGGCGGGCGGTCAGTGCGGCTGATATGGCGCCGGCGACGATGGCGGGCTTGGGTGGCACGTATCCGGCGGTCCGACAGCGACGTTGGGCTAGGGTTTGGGTTTTTTTATTTTTTCGCCAAATTTCTTTTCGCATGCAACCGGTATAAGTGACCTCACATGCGGTTGTGCTACCCGTATGCGAAAAATCTGATTTTTGCAGATCTTCTAATGCATGTGGTTGAGTGAATTGCATGCAAATATATGTTTTAGCCGCATGTAAAAAAAAGGTTACGATGTATACGCCGAACCACTGAAGCCTAGCTAGCTAAGCTAGATTAATTAAGCTGAATAAACAGTTATTCATACCATATTCATTAATCGTCATGGCAAAATGACGAGGTCATTGAACCAGATTTCTCTATCATGGATATCAGTATCAAGTTTGATTAGTTTAGCACAATAATGCACCTCTGATTGTTAGCGGCAACATAAGCTTTTAATAATTCTAACAACATGTCTGCGATTAAAAAATTGTTATCAGCTTTCTGACTCAGTACCAGGGCAGCAAAATCCTCCTTTTGGGATTGGTAAATAAAAGAAGGCAAAATATTGACGTAGAACGTTGTATAAACCTATCTTTGTCAGTAGATATTCTAGTTTGGTGGTAATTTTTGCTGAAAAACTTATGACCATTATTTTGTTCAATTGGACAGATAAAATTTAGGAAATAACGATTTTACCCTGTGACAAATTGCATGCAAGGGTTCTATAACTGAAAATTTCACATATTTTGTAGGATATTTTCACCCTGAGAAATAAGTTTTTTTAAAAAATGTAAAGATTTTAATTTTGATAAATTCTGTTCAAATTCTAATTTTGTTATTTTTTCAAAAAATTGGATATTTTCATTCTGTCATTCCCACCAAAATACCTTTTGTTTCCACAAGATAGGATGCGTTTTTAATTCAAGGGTTAGATTCTTAGCTATAGTTTTGTTAGGATTTAATCATTCAATATTTGAAATTAATAAATAACAAGTTTTACTCGGTTGAAGCTTCGATAATAGTATTGTCTTGATTTAATATAATTTTTAGTAATTAATTGAGTTGTGAGTCAATTAGTTTTTTTGTTGTTGATTCAGTAATTCCAAATTCAAAATTAGTAAATGTTGAGTTGTCGTTAACTTGGAATTTCAACTATATATTATAATGATTTATTTATTCTATGATTTTAATTGGAAAGTACCAAGATGATATTTTTTTAGATAATACCAAGCTGATATTTTTTAGATTGTGGATTTAATACTAAACCGTTGTTGATTTTTTTTAAAAAATAGTAGGAAGCCAGCGACACTTGCATGGGTATCTTATTTATTTTTTCTAAACATATATACCATCAAATTTCATTGTAAATTACGTTGTAATAACCATAGAAGAAAAGAAAGATGTAAGTGGTAAGAAAATAGATGCACAATAGAGACATAAATTTAACATGGAAAACCCTTGCGGGAAAAAAACCACGGACGTCGACCGGTAATGATCACTATAGAGGAGTTGATTATAAACGTAGAGAATAACAATAGGAACGTCACCCCTTCCCGTAGGGTTTACAAGAGTATATATAAGGGATATAAAGAAAGACACCTAATAGGAAACGACGTAGAGTCATACTACAAAACTAATCTGAATATACTATAGGCCTAAATTCGGATCACATATTTAACAATCTCCACCTTGAGACGAATTTCCTCTTGTAGTATAAAAAACATCAATCACCAAAAAATACCTCATGTAGGTAAAATCACCGCTTGCCAAATAGTGTTTAGGACTATACTATAACACCAATGTCATTATATCAGCTGGGTTATCATGAGTACTTATCTTGCATATCTTGACATCACCTTCAGCAATCACACCTCGAATAAAGTGATATCTCACATCAATGTGCTTTGTTCTCTCATGGAACATGTGATCCTTTGTAAGGCATATTGCACTTTGACTATCACAAAATATATCAATGCAAGATATAACTCCACAAAGCTCAGTATACAAACCTCTAAGCCAAATAGCTTCTTTACAAACTTCAGAAACAGCCATATACTCTATTTTAGTAGTAGATAAGGCAACAGTTGCTTGCAAACTTGTCTTCCAACTAAGAGCACATCCACCAATGGTGAAAACATAACTTGTGAGCGATCTTCTCCTATCCAAATCTCCAGCAAAATCTGAATCCACATAACCAACAAGTCAATCTCTAGATCTCCCAAACTGCAAACAAGCATTAGAGGTACCACGAAGGTATCGGAAAATCCGCTGAACAGCTTTCCAATGCTCTTTGCCAGGATTAGCTATGTATCTACTGACAACACTCAATGCATGTGATAAGTCAGGATGAGAACATACCATGGTACACATAAGTGAACCAACTGCACTTGAATATGGAACTCTAGACATGTACTTAATATCATAATCTGACTGTGGACATAAATCTGAAGATAATCTCAAATGTGCAGATAAAGGAATACTCACTAGTTTTGCATCATGCATATTGAAACGACGAAGGACCTTCTCAATATAACCTTCCTGACTAAGATATAACTTGCCAGACTGTCTTTCTCTAGAAATTTCCATACCGAGAATTTTCTTCGCTGCATCTAAATCCTTCATCTCAAACTCGCAGCTCAATTGTGCCTTCAATTTTGCTATCTCTGCTTTATCTTTTGCAGCAATCAACATATCATCGACATAAAGAAACAAATATATAGCTGAACCATCAACAACTTTGAGATAAACACAGCTATCATAATTGGATCTTCTAAACTTCTGAGAAATCATGAAAGAGTCAAATCTCTTATACCACTATCTAGGCGATTGCTTCAACCCATAAAGAGATTTCTTTAACCTACAGACTAGGTTCTCTTTTCTAGGAACAACAAAACCTTCAGGTTGCTCCGTATAAATGTTCCCTTCTAACTCCCCATGTAAAAATGCAGTTTTTAACATCCATTTGCTCTAGTTCATAATCATGCATTGCAACAATACTGAGTAATGTGCGAATTGAACTATGCTTCACAACAGGGGAAATACATCATTGAAATCAACACCTAGAATCTGGCTATAACCTTTAGCAACTAACCTCACTTTGTATCTTGCCTCTTCAGTTGGAGACATACATTCCTTTCTTTTGAAGATCCACTTGCAACGGATAGGTTTCTTCTCCTTTAGCAACTTCACCAATTCCCAAGTACGATTATTTTCAAGTGACTCCATTTTATCATGCATAGAAGTTATCCATCTATTGCATTCATCAGAAATAATAGCCTCATAATATGAAGAAGGTTTTGCATTACCTTCAATTTCCTCTCCACACTCAAAGCATAAGCAACTATGTTCACTTCTTTAATATATCTTCGAGGAGGTTTAATATTTCTTTTGGGCTTATCGTTTGCAATAGAATGCTTTGGAGACTGCTCAACGGTAGAAGAATCTAAATCTTCACTAACAGGTGCATCTTGGTTAATAGCAACATCATCCTTTTCTGGTGCATGCCATGGACTGATCAAATGCTCCACCTGCACACTTGCTTTTTGCTGACTCTCAAGAGGAACATTAGTAGAATGTTTGTCATGTAACATAACTGATTCATGGAAGATAATATTTCTACTAATCACAACTTTTTTGTTTCAGGACACCATAACTTATAGCCTTTCACACCAGACGGATAACCAAGAAAAATGCACTTAATAGCTCTAGGCTCCAATTTACCATTATCAACATGAGCATAAGCAGTACAACCAAATACTCTTAAGTCTGAATAATTTGCTAGGGAACCAACCATACCTCAGTTGGAGTCTTTTTATCAATAGCATAACTGGGTGATCTATTAATAAGATAACAAGCAGTGGAAACAACTTCTACCCAAAACTGTTTAGGCAAACCTGCATTAGATAACATACAACGGGCCTTTGATATAATTGTCCTATTCATATGCTCAGCTACACCGTTTTGTTGAGGTGTATGAGGAACGGTGTAGTGACGTACAATGCCTTCAGACTTGCAATATGATTTAAATATCTTAGAACATAACTCCATCCCATTGTCAGTACGAAGTATTTTCACATTCCTTGACGTACAATGCCTTCAGACTTGCAATATGATTTAAATATCTTAGAACATAACTCCATCCCATTGTCAGTACGAAGTATTTTCACATTCCTTTCAGTTTGTCTTTCAACAATAGTCTTCCACTCTTTAAATGCATCAAAACTTGATATTTGTGCTTCAAGAAATAAGGCCAAACTTTTTGCGAATAATCATCAACGATAGTCATCATATAATGAGCACCTCCAAAAGATGTCTTACGAGCAGGCCCCCATAAATCAGAATGCATATAATCAAGAATACTTTCAGTGGTACGTGTAGATGTGTTGAACTTCACCCTCTTATGCTTGCCAAAGATGCAATGCTCACAAAATTTGAGCTTCCCGATGCCTTGTCATCTAGCAGTCCTCGCTTCCTCAATTTTGCCAAACCAATTTCACTCACATGCCCAAGACGCATATGCCACAGATTAGTAGCATCGGAATTAGATAATGAATCTGAAACTGTAGCAACATTACCTAATATAGTTGTACCTCGCAGATGGTACTCTTTGCGATCAAGACTACATAAAGAGATGAGACTCCTCTTCAAATTTGGAATATGTCGCACATCTGATAATGTTCTGATACAGCCATCAAACATCTTGATCTGAATTGTTCCAATACCTGCAACCTTGCATGGTATATTATCACCCATCAAAACAGTACCACCTAGCACAGCTTCATAGGTGGCAAACCAATCCCTATTCGGGTACATATGGTAGGTGCATGCAGTATCAAGAATCCACTGGTCACTAGTTTGTGCACATCCAGCATAAGCAACAAGCAATTTTGCACCAGGTTTATCATCAGTAACAACTGCGGCTTTACCTTCCTCTTCTTTATTACCTTTCGGTTTATAACTTTCGTTTCTCTTGTCTTTGTTATGTAGCTTCCAATACTCAAAGATATCATGTCCATCTCTCTTGCAGTATTTGTATGACTTATACCTACCTCTGGACTTTGATCTCCCACGGTAGCTACTTGAACTTTTATCTCTTGACTAGTTCTTTGTGTTCTTCTCCTGTTGCCTGTCCAGAACAACCAGGCATTCTGCTTATGAACTTGAACTTTCAGAGGGTACCATCTTCTTCATCTTTTCTTTGGTATGCAAAGCTTCATAAACTTCTTTCGAAGTTAGAGTATCACGACTATAAAGAATAGTATCCCTGAAGTTTGCATATGAGCTTGGTTATGAACAAAATAGAATAAGGCTTAAATTCTCTTCATCATACTTTACCTCCATAGACTCAAGGTCACCAACAATTTCCTTGAAAGTGGAGAGATGATCCATCACAGACTCAACATCTTGCAACTTGTGCAAAAATAACTTTTGCTTCAGGTGCGTCTTACTGGTCAGATCCTTAGTCATGCATATCTGTTCCAGCTTCAACCATAGCCCATCAGCTGTCATCTCCTTAAGCACCTCCTGCAAAATATTGTTAGATAGATGAAGATAAATATATGACATAGCGTTACGATCCTTTTTCTTCTCATCTTCGGACCAATCTGTAGTTCTCTTGTCAAATCCAGATAGCGCATCATCGAGGTCTTGTTGTGCAAGAACGGCTCGTATCTTCACTTGCCATAGTGAGAATCTTGTATCTCGGTCCAGAAGCGGTAGCATTAATCCTGAATCTGCTGGTAATAAATTAGGGTAAAACTAGCAGAAATGCGAACCTCTGGGTACACTTTCTGTGTGCACGTAGCAATGATCAAAAACCTCCTGGTACACAAGCTTGGGTGCGCTTAGCGAAATTCGCTAATAAATCACGACTATATGGTGACAGAAGCAGTGAATTAATATTGCTTGGCCTTCTTGGGAACCATGCGCTGCAGCCTTTCAACTATAGATGATTTTTTGTTGCTTTTCCTATGCGTGACTTTGGTATATGGTAGGCTGCGGTGCTGCTGCTTGCGCTTCGCTTCGGAGTTGACAAGAAAAAATCAATTCAACGAGAACAATGAACGGAACGACGCGACTTCACCCGACGCGACTTCACGCACTTGCTGCCTACCGATCAGATCGATTTTTCAATCTGAATAATCGCACCGGTGGTGGGGAAAATAGTAGATCGAATCTGCCGGATGAGGAACGCATGCAGCGGTATGGTAGTAGATCGGATCTCCAATCCTCTGGTACCACTTGTTAAGAAAATAGATGCACAACGGAGACATGAATTTAACGTGAAAAACCCTTGCGGGAAAAAAACCACGGGCGCCGACCGGCAATGATCACTATAGAGGAGTTGATTACAACCGTAGGGAATAACAATGGGAACGTCAGCCCTTCCCGTACGGGTTACAAGAGTATATATAGGGGATATAAGGAAAGACACCTAATAGAAAACGAGTCCTACTAGGAAACTAATTCGAATATATTGTAGGCCTAAATTCGGATCACATATTTAATACTAAGAATGCTTATGAGATTTAATCATAAACCACTATTGCATCTACACTACCAAAGCCTAGTACGAAGTAATAATGTCAAAAGTTTTGATCTCCACTCCATTTTTGACAATAAATATCTATGTGTCACTTACATCGAAATCTATGTAAAGATATTTCAAAAAATACTACTTCTATCACTTAATATGATAACAACGTTAAAATCGTATATACATGATCCTACACCCTACACCAAGGTGATGCTGGCAACAATTACAAGGCTTTGTTCTATATTGTCTTAAAGCCTTGGTTACATCATCAATGTTGTTGTGCCTCTTGAGAGACCAGCACGATGTATGCCGGCTCCGCCATTGATGCACTCCTCAAGATCCACACTCACGCCACTCAAGCTAGAGCTTATTATCTAGAGAATTATTGTCACTGTTTACATTTTGACATAGGTCTACCGTCTAGTGCCTAATACGATTGGCAAAGCCTTACTATTTTATAACTACAACTAATTTATAGAATGTATTTACTACTTAGAGATCGTTTATAGTTGTATGAGTGGGGCACATGAAACAATACTTCTCTATGCAGCCATATCGTATCTTTCTTCATATATAGTTGGTACCCACTACAACAACATTAATTGCTGTAAAGCAGCTCCAAGAGTGCGCCACTTCATCAAAGAATCATAGACAATGGATGGATCATTAGCGTTACAGATTTGTTGAAAGAAAATCTATCAACACGGTTGTTCAACTGCTTTGGGCCAATGCAGGCCCATCCTAATGAAGCCCATCATTGCTCCTCTTCACAACAAAGCCGCACCAGTGTCTCGCGAGCTCACGACCAGCTAACTCCTCCGACTCCTCGCCTCCCCTCTTCAATTCTCTCGCCTCAAACTATTGTCGTCTAATCCCTGCGTTTCCTACGGCCCTTCTCGTTCTTTTCTCCATCCAAATCTCTCTCCTCTTCCACCAACAACAGCTCATAGCTCCCACCATTCAACGGTGGAGATTGTTCTTTTATGTTTGCCTACTGTTGGTCAGGATATAGACATAACCACACCTTTGCTTCTCCTTGATATTGGAAGCAAACATGATCAAGGTGAGTATATATGTTTCTAAACTCATCTCAGCATATCAATTTCATTTCAAGGAGAATAATATACTTCAATTTTACGTCCAATATTTAATAATGGTTGTATGCGTCTCCTTAACATTCATCATGAATGGATTGGCCAAAGCAGTGGCAAAAAGCTCCGACCATGAAAGCTATTCTTCTGATTTTCTTAATTGTTTCCATAACCTACCTTTCTCTAGGAGATTTCCATTTTCAACTTTGTACTGCAAGGTAAAGTGAGTTACACTATAAAAAAATGATTTTCCTGAACGAGACCCTCGTTAGGTTGCACATATACTATAACTGGTCTCGTCTGCAAAAATCACCCTCCACTTTTGGCATACGGATCCTTAAGAGACCCGTATGTAAAAATCGATTTATTTAGACACGCACTACTTCCTCGCTTTGTAATTTACAAATTTCTTTAAATTTTGTATTTTAATTTACCAAATTCTCTTAATTATGTATAACATGATTAATGGAGAATTTAATGCATGTTTCACGACATATTTCAACTTGGAATTAAACCACATGTAGATGGAATCCTATACTTTGGTCATAACGATCATTACCTAGGAAGCGAGAATTTTGCCCATCATTAAGTTGTCTACATCTTAAGATTATTATCTAGATGGAGCCCTACACATTAGCCATAATGGTCATAATCTAGGCAGCGAGTATCTCGCCCATCACAAAAAGGTCTTTATCTTACAATGATTACCCACATGTGTTATTCTGAGAATATGTTTTGGAAAAATGAGATTATTTGAAATATGGATGTGCATAAGGTAGTGGAGTTCTAAACATTGGCTACGGTATATTCATCATAATATATTTGCCATTCATCAGAATATATTTGCCTGGAGACCATGTTTTAGGTAGTGAGTACATCTTGCCCATTATTAAGATATCTACTCCAGTGTATAATTACATGGAGATTATCCACGTCGTGCCTCCTAATTTTGAATTCTAACTCAAAATTGTAAGATCTATTACCTACATCTTTTCGAAACATTACAAAATATAGAATCTTACATTTAGCATTGAGATTACAACATTAATATCATGTTTTTATTAATTTACCTCTGTAAATTAATAATGTCAACCATGACTGTAGAGACATGGCAACAAAGGAGTTCGACGAACTCGCCCGCGATGGGAGCAACTACCCAATTTGGGTTTCCGATATCAAAATAAATTTTACTTCTCGCGGGATTTCAAATACAATTGAGGAACCCAATGATGGGGATCCACCAATCGAGGATAGGAAGATAAATATTACCCTTTTCCTTCTAAGGCTCTACATATATAAAGATCTCAAACATGAGTACATGTTGGAGACGAGCCCACTCAACTTATGGAAAGCTCTCAAAGAGCGTTACTGCACAAAGGACCCACTTGGAGAATTACTGTAATCTCAATGTATCCTACTTGGAGATTAAACTACTTAAATCTCAGTGTGTGTGAGATAATATATTGATACCCTATAATATGTCAAACAATATTTTTTGTAATAAGTAGATAAGTACAAACTCTCTTAGGTTATAAGGTTGTAAGACTTACTAGTCATTAGAGTATGTTTTATTAAAACTATGTAAACATCATACTATGTATTTGATGTTTTAATTATTGTATGTATGTATATATATTGAATAAACAATTCTTCAACAATTCTTCTTTCACTACAGATATCTAAGAATATCGCTCCAATTGAAGACGAATTATGTCTTGTAGACAGTGGTACCACAAACTCTATACTTAGGGAGATCAAATATTTTCAAACTCTCAAAAAGAGAGAAGTCAAAGTTAAAGAGAGAAGGCAAAGTTTTGATCATCGCTGGACGCGATATTGTGATATTTGGCTCTGGACGAGCAACTATTACACTCCCAATGGGTACACAAACTACAATTGAGGATACCTTATTGTATCCCAATTCAACCTGTACCCTACTAAGTTATAGAGATATATGTTAAAAATGGGTTCCACATAGAAACCCATATGTATAATCGAGAAGAATTTCTTCTCTAAACCAAACAAACGGATATGGAAAACGCATTTGCGAGAAAATTCCGTCTCTCACATCAGGATTGTACTATACATACATTAAGCCCGTTACACATGTTGCATATAAAGTAATTTTTCAAAATGTTGATGCATTCCACACTCGGCATGATCGACTTGGGCGCCCCGGTATCGGGATGATTAGAAAAATTATTGGTAACTCTATCGATCATCATTTGATCACTGAAAAATTTCTCAAATTCTCTGATTTTGTTTGCACTGCATGTGCTACTGGAAAACTAATTTTGATACCTTCTTATGTCAAAATTAGAGCCGAACCGCTTTCCTTGAACGTATTCAAGAGGATATATGTGGCACTATTGTGCCAAGATCTGGACCATTCAGGTACTTTATGGTTTTGATTGACACATCTACTAGATGGTTTCATGTGTGTCTTATATCGACACGAAATTATGCCTTTGCTAAACTAATGTCTCAAATTATAAGGTTGAAGGAAAATTACCCTGTACATAGGATTCAATCAATCCGTATGGACAACGCTACCGAATTTACATCTCATTCTTTCGATGATTATTGCATGGCATTGAGAATTCATGCTCAGTGTTCTGTTCCATATGTCTACACACAAAATGGTTTGGCTGAATCACTGATCAAAAGAATTAAGCTTATTGTTAGACCATTATTCATGAATTGCAAATTACCTTCGACGTGTTGGGGTCATGCAGTATTGCACGCTGCTGACCTTGTCCAACTGTAGCCAACTGCATATCATGAAACTTCCTCAATACAGTTAGTACGTGGAAATTCTCCAAGTATTTCCCATTTGCGTAAGTTCGGTTGTGCTGTATACATACCGATCTCACCACCACAGTGTACCTTTATGGGCCCACACAGGAAAGTGGGGATCTATGTGGGATTTAAATCTCTGTATATCATAAAGTATTTAGAACCTTAACAGGCCCGGTTTGCTAACTCTATCTTTGATGAGAAATATTTTCCAGCATTAGGGGGAGATTTCAGGTACCAGAAAGAATTCCAGGAAATTGATTGGGATGCCCAGGGTATTCTAGTCTTAGATCCACGTACTACGGAAACTGACTCCAAGTTCAGAAAATTATACATTTTCAAAGACTTGCAAATAACCTGCCAGATGCACTTACTAACTATAAAGGTGTGACTAAATCTTTCATTCCCGCTCAAAATGCGCAAGAAATTGTGGAGGTACCAAATAAAACCACTCAACTTCCACTCACTAAAAAGAGAGGAAGAAGTATGGCCACTAAGAGAGATACAATTGATAACAAGCAAAGAAAGATTGTAAATGTAAACCAACCTTTAGTTGGTACAAACCAAATTGATACTATATATCAAGCAGATCATGATAGTCTACAACCTAGCCCGGTTGTGCACAATGCTGAGACTGGAATTCGGAAGACCATAGACACATTGTTTCGGGAGATCACGACGAGTCTATAAGGGTTGATGAAATTGCCATCAACTACTCTAAAACTAGAGAATTTTTTTGATAGAAGAGCTACAATTGTCGACACTTATTTTTCTGAACAAATTACTGATTGCCAACAAGTTGATCCAGAATTTAGGTCTATAAAAGAGTGCCAAAAGCGCTCTGATGGGAACAAATAGAAGGATGCAATTGACGCACAATTAGCCTCATTTTATGAAAGAGATGTATTCTCAGCTGTTATGCCTACTTCTCGTGGTATCTTCCTGTGGGATACAATGGGTTTTCATCCGGAAATGGAATGAAAACAATGAGGTGGTGAGATATAAGGCAAGGCTTGTAGCACGAGGTTTTACGCAAAGATCTAGCGTTGATTTCAATGAAACTTATTCTCCGGTTATGAGTGGTATAACTTTCCAATATTTAATATCATTAGCAGTACAAAATCATCTATTTATGAAGTTGATGGACGTAGTGACAGCATATCTTTATGGGTCACTTGATTTTGATATTTACATGAAGGTTCCTAACAAAATCCACATGCCGAATTAGAAGGTAAACCGTAACATGTATTATGTTAAGTTGCATAAGTCACTATATGGCTTAAAACAATCGGGCAGGATGTGATACAACAGATTAAGTGAATTTCTTTCGCTAAAGGGATACACTAAAAGTGATGATTGCCCGTGCATCTTTATCAAAAAATTCCCCCACGGGATATACACAACATATTATCATTTAACTACGGAATTTGAAATGAAGGATTTGGGTCAAACCAATTTTTTCTTAGGTCTACAACTTGAGCATTTATCTTCTGGAATCCTTGTGCACCAAAGTGCATATACCCTGAAAATATTGGAGAAATTCAATATGGATAAGTCATATCCTTCCAAAACTCCTATGGTGGTTCGATCTCTAGACGTAGAGAAAGATCCATTTAGACCAAAGGAAGAAGGAGAGGACTTTAATTGGGCATACTGAGTTATCTATCTGATCCCCACAATGCCAGATCACAAACAAGATTCGTATTTTTGCAAGGTGAAACTGTTATTTCATGGAAGTCCTCTAAACAGACTCTGGTAGCCACTTTCACAAACCATTCTGAAATAATTGCATTATATGAGGCATCATGTGAATGTGTATGGCTTCGCAGAATGGTTAACCACATACTAACATCTTGTGGTATTGGTTCATTAGAATCACCTACCATTATCTATGAAGATAATGTTGCTTGTGTTGTTCAGATGGAAACTGGTTATATTAAGAATAACATCATTAAGCATATTGCTCCTAAATTATTTTATCCTCGTGAGCTTCAGCAACATAGAGAGATAAACATCTTGCAAACTAAGTCATGTGATAATCTTATTGATTTATTCACAAAATCTCTACCATACTCCACATTCTTTAAATGTGTTGAGGGAATTGGTATGAGATGACTTAAAAATTAGGGAATTGGTATGAGACGACTTAAAAATTAGCAGGATTCAGGGGGAGTACCTCTCTCTGGAAAATAACCTATTTTCATTATATTATACTCTTTTTCCTTTGTATGAGTTTTACCCTTTAGGTTTTCTCATTCAAAGTTTTTTAACGAGGTAATATCAACATAAGTTATATGTCTTATCATTTTGCTTTTTCCACTGGGGCTTCTAAATGATAATTGTAGACATTATACTATTTTTGGACCATACTATAAGATTTACTCATAAAAGTCTAAAAATAGCTAATAATATATCAGGTTCTCCTTATTTTTCTCACAGGTTTTTGAGGAGTTTACGTGATGTATTTAATTAACTGTAAATTATCTCTAAGATTATCTTTACATATATCTGCAACAATAAAGAGAAAAAACAAAGTTTAGATTCGATCAAGTGGGAGTGTTAAGGAATATTTGGATGATCTCATCTATCCATGGAAATAAGCATTTGGTTGCCGTACCTCCGCTACTACAACTGACATAGAAGGAACGTGGTGGTTTGCCGTGCCTCTTCTCCCTTCGACGCTCCTCGACAACGGCCGCGATGGTTCCCAACCATTGCGTCATTACGGTTCCCACCGTATTCTCATGTATAAATTGAACATATGATCAATGAGAATCACATCCCTCTCTCTCTCATAATCTCTTTGTCTCGATCAATCTCTCACTTTCTCTCTCGCACTTTCTACTCGAAACAGAATGAAAGAGGTGGGTGAACAAATGAAACTCACACCTTTTTTTAGTCTTGGAGAAAAAACCACAAAATCCATTTATTCTTAAAGACATCATTTTCGATGTCACACACCTCTGCGTCTGCGTCGTCACACAACTAAGCCAAGGATAAATTAACCAACCTAGATGTGCTTGAACCGGATGAAAACCGGCCAAGATAGATTGCATGAAACGGTAACTTTGAGTACTGTTCACATGGTTTGGGTTTGATCAGGACTTCAACAGTTCTAGCGTTACTGCTGGAGCCTAGAAGAGAATTAAATTCGAAAATATATTGTTAATTTATTTTTTTCTTAGAAATACCTGGGATGAAAAACTTTTGACACAAATATACCACCATCACTGAGTGAGTGCGAAAACGATACGATATCACTGAACCGTTACGTAAAAATAGCGATTCGCATGGTAGAGCCACGAGAGCGCGGGACCGGCCACGGTCTCACACAGAAGTGCGCGAGACCACCCGGTATCACTTATATATGGCCTATGATTAGATTAATCACGCTGATTAACGATTAATTACTAAAAATAACAATAATTAATTAATTACTAATGACACTAATTAATCTATTAATGCCCTAGTTAGGGATGCGAAGTCGGCACTCATCGTGCGGGGCTGAGCGTTCTCGTGTCTTCACAGCGCGAGGGCGAGTGGGTGTCGCACACCCCGTGCGAAGTCGTGCGGTTACGCGTGATTTCGCATTTCCATTTTGGGACAATGGTATACTTATAAAATCCCTTCTAAACATATATATTTATATTAAATTAGTGGAAACAAATATATTTTCTTTTTCTATTCCTAGAGGAGTGGAGGACCTGACCACTCGGTTTGAGTGCTCACAGTGCGCTTCTTCCTCCTCAGGCGCGCGATAGGATAGAGGATAGCGGAGACTGGGGTGGCGGCTCCGCCTGCTACACGACGGAGACAACGTAGGCCTGACGTATCCCACGGACTGACTCGACCGCTGGAGGTGTTGGCCTGCGCGACAGATGATAGGCACTGCGGGAATGCAGGGGGAAAGGTTGGGGCTCCGCTGGCAGGTTGAAAGGCGATGACGACCTCGGAGGAGATCCCGACAAACTCCAAGTTATCAGGATGTGTCCGTAGAGTTAGGGAGATTGTTTTCCTCGCATTCATAGGTGGAGAAGGTCCATGGACTCCTGGAGACGGCAGGGCAGTGTTAATAACCAAATTTAGCACTAGTTTGGATTATAGCAAGTTCTCGTTAAATTTGGAAATTACTGAGTCTTTCCCGTGAAGGCCGGTCTGACCGCGTTGTGTGGCTGGTCAGACCTTCAGCACAGAGTCCGAGTCCAATTTAAGTATTTCTTGTGTTTCCTTGTTTTATATCGGGATTTCTTGAGTCTTAGTTGATTTCTAGGTTTGATTGGATGTGGGAAAGACCCTTGCAAGCAAGTCCATCCCTCCTATAAATATAAGGGGGCCAAGACCAATTGAAAAAACAATCAATCAATCGTCAAATTTAATATACTATCCAAACCCTCTATATTCTACATCTCCCTCTTTCTTGCTACCTATCCTAAATCTTTTCTCCTTAAATCCCCAATTGCTCATCATCTCTCATCTCTAGGGCATTAGAGAATGTCCTAGCAAGCCTTTCGAACTTAGGATAAACTAACGCGCGTTCACCCTGACAAGGTCTCTCCCGGGTGTTCGTTCGGCGACACCCACTCCCTACAGCGGCGCGTCTCCGAGTACCATCGCGGGTTGCACGTAATTTAACGTGCTCAAGATGTGGTGGTGTGGTTCTACGTTAACGGGAAGATCTGGAGTGGAGGAGCTACTATTGCGGTTTTTCACAGTAATAGAAAGGGAGGGAAAAGTGAGGGAAAATCCTCACCTTGAGGTGCGGTGCTGCAGGTGGCGCGGTAAATTGGAGATGTCCTGTGTTACGTTATCGACCTAGCGGCTGAACAGTGTCTTGCGGGTGTCGGAAACAGGCATCCAAACCGGATAAGAAACGGTCTAAGAACACCCTTAATCCGAACAAACTTTGTTAATGCATACGCATGCAACATGAAGACTTCTCACACACTGATAGAGAAGAGTGGAAGAGTGCTACGATGTGCATGTTGGGATAAAAAGAATGAAAGCACCTGGTAAGATGACGTTCGATTCTTTTTTTTCTTCATCGGGCGCTCGATAGAGAGTATTATCCGATTATTTCAGGCAATGACTTTTAATTAAATCTCCTTTCCTAATCAATACATACGGAAGCTTACCGTTTTTCTTGTCCCTCACGCATGCTGAAATGTGAATAGCTGAAACGTGAATAATATTGTAAGAGATAATCCAAAAAATATCATCGACAAACATCCAAATATAAGAAATATCATCGATAAGGGTAAGTTTTAGGAAATGACATCGTACAAACGACTTTATATCAAAAAATACTATCACCTTTAAGGTTCCGTTAGCAACCCTCCGTTAAGTGCTATAAAATGAACATTATATTTAACTTCGCGAAATGGACGGAACTCTAATGGTGATGATATTTTTAGGACAAAATCGTTTGTACGATATTATTTCTTGTAACTCACACTTGTCGATGACATTTCTTTTATTTAAATGCTTGTCAATAGTATTTCTTGATTATCTATATAAGAGATAGGGATTAACGGTTTGAAATCTTTTCGGTTTCCAGAGCTATTCTCATAAACGAAAAGTGCTAAGTCGAAATTTTTAGGAAAGCTCCAAAAACATAAACAAATTTGGAATTTTTTTCTCGAAAACATAAACGAATATGATAAGGCTACTATCGATCGGAAACTTTTCGGAAGTATTTTTTTCTCAAAATTGAAAACAAATGAAAAGCTTATTAATTTAAGTCTTTTCTACTCTATTTATATTTGTACCAAGTATATATATTCAGGTGGTTAGTTAAATGGAGGTATTTTTTTTCTAGTCCAGTGTTTTAGATCTATTTCTTTTTCCTAATTACTATTTTGTTTTATTAAACCATGACATACTACTTACATTATAGATAAATATAGTTGTTGCTTATTGCAATTTCCTGGAAAGTGAACTCACTAGTTGTGTTACTATTGACTGATAAAAATTAGAAATGTCAATTTATTGTTTTAGAAAAAATAATAAGCTACATCTGTTAGTTGATTTCAGAAACACTTGTTTTTATATCCGATAAATATTTGTTACCACATTCACTCAAATCCGTATTAACTATGTTTCCATATTCGATAATATTTGATTCCATTTTCATATAAGGTTTTCAATTTCGATTCCAAAAAAATACAAAAAGGAAACGGTAAAGCTAGATTCCATCCATTTTCGAGTCATTTTCATCCCTAATTGTAAATAAATATCTATTAACATGTTAGTTGTAAATGGATGGATGTCAATCTAGCACGTTAGTTCAATAATGATACAAATCCATACCACTGTAAAAGATAACAATAATGATGATGATTCCACCACCTACAGTTGCATGATTTATAAATTAGTCCCAGGTATGTTGTGATATTATGCAATAGTTTAATATTTGTTTGAATATAAATAACATATATTCAAATAAATATGTGCATTTAATCATAGCAAAGCATGGACATTTTGATAGTAGACAGTAAAACCTACTATTTTCCCCCCTTTCTGCGCGAGCACACTACACTTCGCGACTACCAATATGTAGTTTTGCACAGGGTATAGCATTGTTCATGCGTAGATAACACAAGCATGCCACTGTTATATCTTGTACAGCGGCAGCAAACTTGTTAGCCTGGTTAGGTCCAGGCAACAAGAATAAAAGGACATGTCAGGAAATGGGACTAGTGTAAAAAAATGCCAGGAACTGCAAATGTGTAACAACACACCAAAAGCTACGATAAGCTACAAAGCGGGTATGCCAAAATTGTTAAATCGGCACACCTTTGATCCCTGCTGTGCAAAAATTTCCCCAAAACGCAGCACAACTTAAGCCCTTGAAACCTTTTTCTTATCAGCCTTTGATTTCCTGATTTTCTTCTGCTTCTTGTATTCCTTGTACAAGTTGATGGATGACATCGTGTGGTTCAACTCAGCCCTCAATCTCTCATTCTCTAAGATACCTCTTAGTACCGCAAAATGATTTTGTAACTTCTCTTTGAGTTCATCTCCACCCGCAACGCAATCTAATCCCTCAAGTGCTGCAGGGCTTAGGGCAACAAACTCCTTACCACGCCTCTTCTTTCTGCAGTTTAGTGGCAACAATGTATTCGCTGGTTTAGACAATTCCTGTTCCATTGACAAGTCTCTATATGCTTCTAGAGGGTTTGCATTTGAAATTGGAACAGGATTCTGTGTAGGATTCAAATTGGCCATGCTCAAGATATTTGAGGCCATCGAGGAAACAGAGGAATCGTAATGCTTCTGCAGAAGGCTAAGCTCCCATAGGACTGAGGCAAGTGCCCCACTTAGATAAGGATCTTTAGCTTCTGGGTCATATTTCTGCACAAATGAGAAGTAGCATTATTAGGTAAACACAAGCTGTAATTGATGTTGATGAATTGCAGAACAAAAGGGTAGACAAATACCGCAACTAAGCAAGACAGGGAGCCACCACCAGAATCATTTTCCAACATGTTTCTGCACTTGCTATTCTTTTGAAGAAGATGCTTCAGTGTGATTAATGCTGAAATATTATCCAAATACGTCAGGAATTATGTCAAAGGAAATGAAACAGATGTTTGTACTTAATATGTTCTATGTACTGTCCAGGAATGAAAAACAAATGCACCCTAATGGATCTAATATTTGGACTATCAAGGTAAAAAGACTGTCTCTAGTGTCATACACGTTAGATATAGGCCCTGATGACCTAGGACACTGGCCCCACCTTGAGCAGCTCATATTAAACTATGCTAAGGTGATCTATTGCATTGTTACGAATTATTATTCCACAAGTGTCCTGCACATGAGTCTGTTCAGAATGTGCATCACTGCTCATACTTACTGTCATGTGCAGCCCATTAGGGCCTAAAGAGCAGTCTGTGTCTCCAGGCCCGGTGGTGCTGCACGTGAACAGTAACCACATACCAGCAAAAAAATGTCTTCACTTAAATTTATGCGTAGTACTGTTCACATCAGGCGTTCTTATTAGAGATGAGATTAGATCTATTAGTTAGCTATTCCTTAATCCAAGGGATAAGTTTCTGAAGGGTCAAGCTATCCCATCTATATAAGGATGGGGTTTGTCTTCCCCTTCTCCCCTGTCCTTGTGGCATGGCTGACTCCATGGTGCCATCACACCATTTGGATCCAGGGCCACCTAGAATAGGCCTAAAGGACTCAGACCATAAGACTGAGTCACTGACTACAACTCAAACATGAAAATCTGGCAATTATTAGCTCAACCAGTTTTGAAAGTGCAAGGCAAAACAAACACAAACCTGCCATGGCTTCTGCAGAACCAAAGGACAGAGCAAAGGTTGCTAGGCGTTTAATGAAAGCAGCTGCTCTTATCATATCCTGCTGTTTGCCTTCCCAGAGAAGTGTCTTCAGAGCATCAGCCAATACCTCACCACGATCTCTGGATAGAGACAAATCAGGTTGTGTTCTTAAGTTACTTGAAAACTTTGCAACAGCTATTTTAGACATAACAACCATTCAATTCACCAAAAAATGACAACATGAACATTCTGAAAGTGTATTGTTGATGGAAGACGCAAAGTCAATCGCCATAAGCCATGAATTAAACATGTTGGTCACTGCTGCCTCCACATTAATAAAATGGTGCTGACCGTACGCAAGACTGTACAATGTTCTATTATACATTAATCGGCATTGCAGTACATGACAAAATGCATTGTCAGTAATCAGCACGGTTATGTGGTATAGCTGTATATAATTAGTTATTTATGAGTAATAATAAGCATTTCAATGGTGAAACACTGACCAACAATAAGTAATATAAGCAAAAATAACGGAAGAAAAATTTGCTATGATGCTACCTATCCATGAATCTGTGTTTTAGAAAGGACAAGAGCATATATATTTCTTCCCCATCACCAGCACCAAAATAAATAGAATTCAAACCTGTCAGGCCGATACTCCAGAATGAGGTTAAAAAGCTGCACAAAGAAGTCTTGCAGGTCTACATTCAGAGCTTCAAGGTTGCTCCTCCAGACTTTAAATGCAACTATGCAGCACTGCAGACGTTCTGATACAGACAGTGTATTGTCATGTAGTATGCCAGAGTGATGGTCGGTATACCCAGAAAGCTTCTTGAGGCATGCGATAAGTTCACCCATGAAATCCAAATCAATTAAGTGTGAGAATTTTCCTAAACCCTCCAAGCATGGAGCAAGTAGTGGGTGTGAGCCATCTGGGAAGACAATGACCTTGCCCCTGATGATGATATAATGACTGTCAGCATAGTAACTTTATTCCAAAGTGAGTGAAAGTTTATCATATCGGATAAACTCGGATGGTACAATGCCAGTAATGAAATTGTTATGGTGAAAACTTAGTGTGACAACATTAAAGTGCACATACCTGAAATTTGAAATACTCACGCTATGCTTCAAAATGCGAAAGTAAGTCTCAAAAAGAGCTGAGAGTGTTTCTTTCTGTATCCTTCTCCTTTCCTTTGGATCAAGAGTAAAGGAAACAGATCTAAGTTCAGCATCCACCTGCAAAAATAGTAATAATAACAAATAAGTGAATTTCTTATGCAGAATGATCTATACCTATCAAATTATGCAACAAATGTTACCTCTTCTCTAGCCTTTGAGATCAATTCCTGTTTGGCTTTCTTATTATCACTCACTGGCAATTGCTTTGGGACTTCCTGGTTTTGCCGTCTTTTGTTCTTCTTTGGTTTGCCCTTATCTTCCTCTCTGTCATCTTTTCCAAGATCTTCATCAAATCTCAAAGATAGGAAGACCTTACAGAAAAAAGTGGCAACAAGGAGTTGATTTTCAGCTAAGTTGGACAAAATTGGGCAGTGGTCGGCAGCTAGGAAGGAGCTGCTGCCCGTAGAGCCCAAGCCAGTGAAGTCCATTAACATATTAATTGCATGGTGAAGATGCAATAAGACAAATAATAACCACATATCACATGTAATTACAAAGATTGGCAAACCTCAATGCTATCAGGATGAAGCTGGCAATCGTTTAGCTTCACATGATCAGCAATCAATCGCACAGCTTCAATAGTTGCCTCACCACGATGCTTTCCTTCATCTACAAATAGGGACCTTATCGTTTCACAACACATTTTCCTACAAAGAATTTGGGGGGAATGCAAGTATGTGAGGACAACATTAAATGTACCAGTTGGCTAAAAAAGTAATCCAGTGTTTCCAATCATTTTAAAGGAAACAATTTAGACCATCAGATGATCAAAAATAAAATAAAGTAAATCAACAGATATCCACGAAGCAAACTACACAAGGCATTATTCAAGGAAATCAGCTGCGTAGCTAATCAACATCTAATCTAACAGGAAACAATGATTTTTGATATAAATTAGTACAGGTTATGGAGATGTCAACCTCACTGCATCATCTGGAGAACTTAAATTTCTTGCCACACTAGCAAGTATACTTTCACGGAAGTTGAAATGTGGAGCAGTATCTAGTAAAGTACACATGCAACGAACAGCCAGAGCGCAAAAATTTGGTTGCTTCTCCAAGGAGATTAATTTCTGCAGGTATGCCTGAAAAAGCATAGAAGAGCAAAGGAAAATCAAACCCAAGAAATAGAACTTCTGAAACTATCTTGACAACTAAACTTAAGGTAAAGGAGAAAATGCAACTACGAATGACTATAGTGCATGGCATGACGTATATGCATGTTATAGACATTATGTGAACCTTTTCAACAAGACAATACTCCTCTTACATGGGGAGTTGGGAGGCAAACAAAGAATATGGGGAACAGGCAAAGGTTGAGACTTTTTGTAGATCAATGTTTTTGTACCATATTCATCCCCATGCAAATCAATTTCAAACATCAAAATAAATGATGTAACCATTCAAACATAATTCATATGAGAGAATTACAGAATAAAGGATACTGTCTGTCACTAATTATAAAGCAAGGAGGTGGAATGAAACCTTGTACGAGCGAAGAAGTGTGTATTCATAATATCTCATCTTTTTTACATCTTTCGAAACCTCTACTGTAAGCTCTTTTTCTGTCAACTGCCTAATGCGGTAACTGCAGCAAACAGAGAATGAGGAATGAGAAAGACACCTTAATATGTTATCAAAATACAAAATGAAAATCAACCATCACATACCTAGGAATAATGTCCCTGAACACAGCAAGCAAGGACATCAGACCAAGTTTAACAACCTTCTGGTCTTTGTCATTGCATATGTTTAACATATCATTTAGAGATCTAATATGTGATTCAGGATCTTCAAGCATAGACATCCCTATTTCAGCCAGCTGGGCCTTCTTTTTCTCAAATAATTCCTCAGCTGAAAGTTCCTCCTTCACCTCCTCCTGTCAATCGGAGCAAGTACAAGACGTATATGAAAAAAACATTAACTAACAAATAGCAACATGGTGATTTTAAGATCTTAAAAGGGTTGAAATTGTGGGCCCAGCATTTGTTTTAATAATTGACCTAACATTTTACAAACATGCCTTTTTTCCATGGTTATTTGCTTGCACTGCATTCTTCTGGTATAAATAGGTTGTATGATTAATACCCAGAACTCATATATACTGTGATGTCTTTATTCACAGTTCCGTACCATATGGCCTAATGTTTTCTCGAAAAATCTTATCTTTTCATGTCAACAACAAAATAAGCCAGAGAGCACTAATACATGTATGATATAGTCAAATTATATATGTGGATGTATGTTGATCAACAATGATGCATAGGATACTTCCATACTGACAAAGTTGCAATCAAGCAAGGCCAAATCATATATATTTTGTGCTAACGTCATGTAGAAGGCATATATATAGTACAGTGCATATGGTTTTTCCAACAACCAAAGCAAGGAGTTTGATACAGCTGTCTTTCTAACAGCGTAACAGGCACTAAAATTATGTACCATAAGCAAAAGGCATGTTGAAAAATGAATCTCTGTGATGCAAAAAAAGAAGCACAAGGTAATACCAGCACTTTTGATTGTAATTTTCCATTTGGAGCTTCAGTTTGAGCTTGCACATTTTGCAATTTACCATCTCCCTTTTTGCTTTTGGATTTGTCCTTCCGTTCGCCCTTTTGAATAGTTTGTTTGGTATCTGCTACTTTGTCTTCAGATTTAGATCCAACAGCATTAGAACTGTCATCATATCTCGCTTTCTTGGCTGCACGTCAATACAAATATGTTACCTACGTAGAATAGCACCAAGTAGCGTAGGCACATAACAAAGGCATCTTTAAGCTTCAAAAGGCATTGTTCAGTAACATATAGAAACTGATGCATATAGCTTCTTCTGTGTTTAATCAAAATTAATATCCACAGAACAATATTTGTTGCCTTTTCTCTCTCTATTTGGACAAGGTATTGTCGTGATCTTTCAGTTACACTGAACTGATAATAATTTATTTAAGGAAGCAATGATCATTATAGCCAGTTCTATACAAACTAGAATGTGTTAGTCCTTTAAAAAATGGATACGTGACAATAGATGCATAACAGTATAAGCTCAAAACTTTAGCTATTTCATAGAAAAAGAATGTTGGACTCTATGTACTTGCCAGCTGAAATCCAATGTTCAATTCATTCAACCTGGAACACAGGATTGCATAATTTGCAAATGAAGACGCTGAAAGACCTAGACTCAATGCACTGAGTGAGTTTGTTCAGTACCCTTGGACATGTCAACTAGTTTTGCAGCTAGATCGGTCTTTTTCTTCTACTTTTATAGTTTGTTCCAATCATGAATCATCTACATTGTACAGGGAACCATTCCAGTTGCAAACATCTGTGATTAGGCATTGGCAATGCATAGACAAAATTCGCTTTGCAGTTGATTATTTTTCAACTCGGTACTGCAACTCAGACAAGGAGAGTAGCGGATTTGGAAGTAACGAGTTTGCCACACCCTTTTTCATCCCCAATTACTCCATCCGTCCCAAAATACACAAACCTAGTACTGGATGGCCTATCCGGATTTGTAGTACTACTATGTGTCACGTCATGTACTAGATTTGTTTATTTTAGGACAGAGGGAGTATGTATAAGCCATGTGCAATTCTTACATTCGAATAAGGACTTGAATTGGACTGAGAATCGAATCAATTAGTAGTGTGTTCTGTGTTGCGGCAGCAGAACAACAAATAAGATTAAAAGTAGAGTAGTACCGTTGTTGTAGACCAGGTCCCCTTGCAGGGTCTTGACGGGGAGGGCGTCGACGCGGTCGACCTCGATGTCGTCGTCGTCGCCATCCTTCTTGGGCCTGAGGGCCTCGGCCGCCTTCCTCCTGCGCTCGCGCTCCTCGTAGAGGCGCTCGACCTCGTCCTCGTCGTGGTGCGCGACCCTGGTGACGTAGCTGTCGATGGACTTCCTGTCGAGCCTGGCGAGCGCGCGGGCGTGGCCCTCGTTGCCCCTGAAGAACTCGACGTCCTCGTCGGAGACCACCACCTCGTCGTCGTCCGCCTCCGGCGGCAGCTGCGGGGGCAGGATCACCTTGTCCTTCTTCTTCCTGCTGCTGCTCTTCCCCATCGCTGCCGGGCGCGGCGGGGCGGGGGAGAGGAGGGTTTTAGCTAGGGTTTCGTTTCGTCCGCGGCCGGGAGAGTGAGGAGGACGGCACGGCCAGCGCTGGAGGAGGCTTTTGCAGCGACAGAGCAGCCAGCCGGCCCAGTCGGGTGGGCTGCTGCTGACGAATGGGCCGTAGGGGCGGCCTCGCTGGATTGCGCCGACCCAGGAATTCTATAATCATTTTTCTTCTAAGTTATGGTTAAGCCACGTGCCCACGTTATCCAGTTGATCTACAGCCATTTGATTAAATCTCGATGATTAAATGTCGGGCACGTTCGATCAAATCTTGATGGTCCTCCACCGCTCCACGTCTTTAGCCGTTCTAACGTGAACCCGAACAGGTCCAATTAAGGCTTTGTTCCCCTCGTATTCCACGCATATTTTTTAAAAAAATTTACACGAAAATTATTTTAAAAAATCATATTAATCCATTTAAAAAAAAAGTAAATACTTAATTAATCATATATTATGAGTCACTCCGTTTTCCGTATGGAGAGAATGAACTTCTAACTTTCCCAAACAAACACAGCCCACGTCATAAAACCAACTACCAAACATATAATAGCCCATCTTATCTCACGTTCTCTGTAGGGTACCTGTCGGTGACACACCACACAACATCGCATAGTGCTACCTTTCACCACCAGCAGAGTGCATCTCGCTTATCCACAACGCTAGCTGCATGTGCGGCTACTCTTCTGCTCCCTTTCAGTGGCTCCATGAGGTGAAACACTAGCCCTCTGTGTCACTCCTCTTCGCTCCTTCGATTCACCTCCATATGTCTTTCATATCGAAATTATCATCTCCTTAGCTTCAGCAAAATACAAAGGTAATTATTACGACATTGAATCAGTCTCCAATTATTATAATCCTATATCACACCACCTACGTTTTCTCTGCGACTTCAGTTTTCAACTTGCAGTTTCTCTGCTTCTTCTCTTCTCCCAATATGCACTAGAGGCATGGAAGGCTTTTCTCTTCAACTTCATCTTCAACTTCATGATGTACTCAGAGCTATTTTCTTCTCCTATCTAATTATCTCTTTTATCTGTTGCGACCTTAATTCATTTGTCTTCCTCAGCATGGATAATAGTAGGTATTTGATTGTGAATGTAATCTATTTAATTTCCTATGTTCTCAGGTTCTCTGATTTTTTTTACCAATGTTTATCTACTCTGGAATCAGCACTCCTCCCTCTCGCTCTGTCTCGAATGTTATTAATTTTACTTTCACTTGTGTTGATACCATATTTTATTTATGATAATTTAGTTTGTTTATGCCTTGTGTTATTGGTTGAGTGGAGGAGTCCCGAAAACAACATCGCCCCTACTTCTTGCTGTGGCCTTTAACAAGCACTTTATTTTGGTCTGCAAATTTATTTCTTTCAACATCAATAATAAAAGTTTCAAATAACGCCCCTAATTCATTACAAAATTCATTACAAAAGTACTAGGACACAATGGCAGGTCACATCATAAAAGCCAAAATGTGATTAGAGCATAAGATTGGTAATAATAATTGAACAAAAGCAATGCCCTGGAATAAAATCTTCATAGCTAAAATATGTCTATAGTGCAAACATCATTAGTATTTGGATTGAAATACATTCGCTAAATTTGTTTTTAAGCTTATGATCAAGATCGAGTATCATTAATATTTGAGTGAAGGTATTTATGAGTTATGACCCGTATTATCCAGTCAGTGATGTTGTTCTCAAAAATGTTATCTGCTGCAACTTATGCCTGTATTGTTATCATCATTCTTGCCTCTTTGTTGCTGAAAAGAGAACGAAACCTGGAATGAAAATTTCTTTGTGCTGTTTTTTCCCTACTCTATTGGCTCGTCGATTCGTTTTTTTTTAAGAAAAAAGCGAAGTTCGTTGGTATTTGGTAAATGCGACGTGAGCCGTTAGATTGCTTCAACGGTGGATGAGGGGCTGACTAACGGCGTCCCCACCCCGGCGGCGGCGGCGGCGGTGCGGAGGCATGGCAAGGCGAGAGGAGGCGGCGTGGTCGTCCTGTTGAGCACATCCCAGTGAGCACATCCTCGTTCCCACCTACTTCTGTCTCGAATTTTCTTGCGTTAACCCTAGCTTCTCTACTAGATCCGGAAGCTTTTCTCTTAATCTGAGAGCCTTATTAACCTTAATACAAGTAAAAGTTTGTTTGTTCCCAAAAAAGTCTGTCAAGTTAGATCTGTGCCCCTGGTGCGGATTGTACCGGGTTTCCTTGCTTCAATTGTACAGTGTAGTGATCTTAACATTTTTGTTGTTTCGGTGTTCTAATGATTTGTGAAAAAAAAATGACAAGTATTTCTTTTGGGACTTATCTAATTTGGGGATCCGTTGATGAATTTCAGGCTGTTAACTAGTTAGCAAACATTGGTGAGCTTTTTCTTTCTCAGATAGATGCATTATAGTCCATAAGTACCACACATGCATGCCAACTTGCATGCTTCATACCTGTTTCTGAACCTAGACAATATGGTATATTAAAATGTGATAGAAACGGGAAAATGAAATATTACTAATATAGGTCAAGCTGCCTGAGTTGCATCATGTTCAAGTCCTCGTAAATTTGCCAAATGGAGAATAGAAAATTATGCATCTTTATTGAAAGGTCAGCCTTTTATTTACCTAAAATGTAAGAATTTCAAACCTCTTCTTGCAATATGTAATTGTGGTATTCGACCTCTTTTTCTTTTTCCTTGTCTGGGAAATTCTTATTGAAAGGTGTTTGCATGTGTTGTAAAGTTGCCAGGCATGCACCTAGCTAGCAAACAGAGCAGTGGATCGATCGGTTAATTGGGACCTAGGTAGCCCATGTTTTTCAAAGTTTTTAGGGGATGCACACACTCTTTTTTTTTCAGAGTGTGTCATAGTTGGATATTGTTAGATTATTAATTTAAATCAAACTGAAATCCAAACTTCAGTGAATCTTTGCATTGCCTTCAAAGATGCTTGTTCAGAGAGTTTAGTGATTATTTCTTGTGTTTGTTCATTCATTGTGTTCAACCTGACCCTACATTCTGCAAAAACTGAGCACTATAAGTTATTTTTACCATACAATTCATGTGAGCTTGAGATATACTAGGATACTAGTAAGTACAGCAGTCAATATTTCAAAATATTGAGATAATAACTGGCAGAGTCGAATTTCATCAATACAAAACCCTCGCTTGCTGGCTACGCCCTACAGTGAATATGTCATACTGTTCTTTGATTTCTTTCTAGACTTCAGTCTCTAAATCTATTTTCCGATCCAACACAACGAATACCAATAGACCAATTATGCTCCTGAAATTATAGTTGAAGTGAGGAGGGTATATTTGTTGAATGGTCTACCGAGTTAGTCATTGAATCATTTTCTGCTTATGACAATGAAAATTTAGTTAAGCTTGTTCGGTTTTATTCTAAATATCCATCGGAGTGGATAAGATAAGATATGACGAAGGATTTAGAAGACAAATTTAACTAAGATAAGATATGACAAGCAAAGACAAGAGTACTGATGTCTCCATGGCTGTGTGCTGCGCCCTTCCAGTACTCTTGTCTTTGCTTGTTGTCCGCGTTGCGTATGTGATGTATCACAGCGGCCACCTTCCTTCGAAACTCTCAGCTTCAGCCACTGGAATGCGGTGTCTCATCATCCTTGGGTCCGGTGACTTCATCGTGGGGATTGAATACGTATGGCCTATGGCCTATTTGTGTTGTAGCATTTCTTCTTCCTGAAATTTGTGATGTAGCCGTGAGGACCTATGCAATTACATTTGTTATTTTCACATATTCTACACGATTGAGATCAGATTCAATGTGTATATATCTATTTCCTTGCTTGTCATTCACTTGAAAGATAAAAACCAGAGATTTGGGACATGCAAAATACTTGAATATCTGTGATATTTTTTATCAATTAGATTATACATTTCCTTCAATGTAATTCAACAGAAAGATAAAAAAATAAGTGTGTATGCAATCACATTTGTTATTTCACATGTTCTACACACCTATGATCAGAGTCAGTATGTATATTATCCACTCCCTTGCTTGTCATGCAATAGAAAGATCAAAATATCAGATTGTGGACGTGTGAAATACTTGAAGATCTGAGATTGTTTGTCAATTAGCATATACATTGTATAGGGTATCTATTGACTAGCACTGGGAATGTTGTGCTCCTCATACAAGCAAATGATCTGGTCCTGCTAATTTGATATTATTACCATGTGTCTCTGTATACTGGATTCATTTTGCCCATATGTATCTGGCTCAGGTTTATGTCCAAATAAGTTATTATATTGTAAATATTGCATAAATGTTTGACAATTTGATCTTCCTTTGCATTGATTTGGTCTGTTCGGAATATCCCTGTATATGTTCATTGTCTGCCTGTACCTGTTCATCGTCTACTGCTTTATTTTCTCAGCTTGTACTTACATAAGCATAATTGGGAGTATCAATTATCATATCTCTTCCAATATTGTTAGACTCAGCATTATGCAACACCTATTGATTCTTTAGCTTGTTTTGCAGGAGGGCATACTGCGGAAATGATGAATGTTGTAACTACACTTCAGAAGGATAGATTTACTCCAAGGTACTATGTAGCTGCCCTTACTGACAACATGAGCCTTCAGAAGGCACAGGTCTATGAGCAGTCACTGGTTCGGCTTGAGGTGAATTTACCATGCTTGTCGAGTTATGATATGTTGGAATTTTCCCAAGTAGTTAAAATTTGTACTGATGAATCTAATTGATGCCTTTTCAGGTTGATAAAGAAGAGGCTATTGAGAATGCACAGTTCATGCAGATATACCGCAGTCGTGAAGTAAGCCAGTCTTATATTACTTCTATCGCAACAACATTGCTTGCTACATCACATGCTATCTGGATAATAATAACAATAAGGCCACAAGTGGTGTGTGTTCTGTTTCAACTTTCAAGGTGTTAGTGTCCATAATGTAAAATGAACAGAGATATATTGATTGTGTGTAGTTCGCCTGCAGCTATTTTGCAATGGTCCGGGGACATGCATTCCTCTCTGTGTCTCAGCTTTTCTTCTCAAGGTACCTTCACATCCTAGCTTTTATACTGACTGGTCAATAGAAGATCTGTACTTTATGCAGTATAAGACTTGTGTTACCTTTTATTATTTGTTATAGAATAGTTTTAGGGGGTCAATCTTGCCTAAATCCAAACATCCAATCTTTTCAAGTCAACATAATGCTTTATTTTCTACTGATTTTTGGATTGTTGTATTTCTGCAGGTGCTTGGTTTGGGATGGTCCTCCATTTTCTACATTGAAAGCATTGCAAGAGTGAAGAAGCTTTCATTAAGCGGTTTACTGTTGTACAGGCTACGAATAGCTGATCAGTTCTTCGTGCAGTGGCCCCAACTGCAGCAAAAATACCCTCGAGCATGCTATGCTGGCTGTTTAATGTAAAGATTCGCATGCGCTGATAATATTAGGATACATCGAAATGCTAATGGTTTTATATTGCAGATGTTATCTTCTGATTAGATGTGACCTTTGTGAAATTTTTTTCTTCCCTTTAAACAGACTGGACTGGAGTGATAGATAGATGCCATGTACTCAAGTTAAATAAGAAGGTGAACCTAGGAAATATTGCATCTGTATATAAGTCATTTTGTGTAACTATACTCATTTTGTATCATTCAGTTCCTTCTATTACTGGTGAAATTGATGAATATATCTTAGTGCACTATGGCCAGGAAAAGGTGGATAGGCTATTCCAAGTATCTGTTGGTTGGTTCTAGCTCAAACTCTTGATTTTCTCATGATTTTTGCCGTGTGATACTGTGATGGTCATAAGTCTTTTTTTTGTTCCATTGAATGTTCCTCTCCTGAGTCCTCATTTTTGTATTACAAAAATAACCTACACATGAAGTTGCAAGAAAATACACAATTTGTGTGATCTCAAATTTAAAGTTCTAATTTCATATTTGAATTTAAAATTATTCTGGCTAGTATGGCGTGTACCGCTTGGCATCCCCAGACCTGCTACCGACCGATATGTTGATTGTGACCACTAGACCTGTTGGTGAAACTTTTGTTGACAAAGGTGTTGCTTTGTTTGAATTATTGTTCTCACTTCTCAACAAATGGTTTCAACTGATAGCTGTAGGAACTTTTATTTAAAAATTCAAATATAAAAAACCTTTCTACAGATGATGGCCTTGCAGACATTTGCTAAATTCCCCTAAAAACAACAACAACAGATGATAGCCCGGCGGCCGCGGCGACGGGCCACGAGCGGAGCGGCGGGCGGCCTGGGCAACGGGTCACGGGCGGAGCGGTGGGATGGGCGGTGGGACGGAGCGGCCGACCGGCGGTCGCAGCGGCGACGGGTCATGGGCAGAGCTGCGGGACAAAGCGGCCGGTCGGCGGTCGCAGCGGCGACGTGCCATGTGCTGAGCGGCGAGACAGAGCGGTCGGCTGGCAGCCGCAGTGGCGATGGGCCGTGCGCGGAGCGGCGGCGATGGGCCATGGGCGGAGTAGCGGGACGGAGCGGCCGGCCGGCGGTCGCAGCAGTAACGGGTCACGGGCAGTGCAGCGACAGGGTGGGCGCGGAGCGGTGGCGAGCCATGGGCGGAACGACAGGATGGAGTAGCGACGGGCCGGGCACAGAGCGGCGAGACGGAGCGGCCGGGGCAACGGGTCACGGGTCACGGACGAAGCGGCCGACCGGCGGTCACAATGTCGATGGGTCACGGGCGGAGCGGCGGCGGGCCACGGGCAGAGCGGCGGGACGAAGCGGCCAGCCGGCAGCCGCAGCGGCGACGGGCCGTGCGCGGAGCGGCGGCGGTGGGTCACGGGCGGAGCGATGGGACGGAGCGGTCGGCCGGCGGTCACAGCGGCGAAGGGCCACGGGCGGAGCGGCCTGCGCGACGGGTCACGGGCCGAGCAGCGACTGGCCTTGCGTGGAGCGGCGACATGCCACGGGCGGAGCGGCCGGGGCGACAGGTCACGGGCAGAGCAACGAGATGGAGCAGCGATGGGCGGCAGCGGAGTGGCGGGACGGAGCGGCCCGGTCGGCTGCAGCGGCGACGTGCCAGGGGCGGTTGCAGTGGCGACGTGCAACGGTCACAAGCAGAGCAACGGGACGGAGCAGCGATGGGGCACCCGCGGAGCGGCGGTGAGCCACGGGTGGAGTGGTGGGACGTAGTGGCTGGCCGGCAGTCGTAGCAACGATGGGCCGTGCGTGGAGCGGCAGCGACGGGCTACGGGCGGAGCGGCCGGCCGGCAGTCGCAGCTGCGACGGGTCACGGGCAGAGCAGCGAAGGAGCGGTGGGATGGAGCAGCAAGCCACGGGCAGAGCAGCGGAATGGAGCAGCGACGGGTCTTGCACGGATCGGCGGGACGGAGCGGTCGACCGGCGGTCGCAGCGGCGACGGGTCACGGGCAATCTCTTAGCTTATTTTCCATATGCAACAATGCTTCATGTTTAAATCATAATGACTGGGTAAGAATGCTATTTTTGCACGCATATTCTGCAAGAGTTATACTTTGGTCCTCCTGTTCCTCAACAATAGCAGCAATATATCCTTTAATGTGTTATAGTTCACTTTTCATTCGTGCTAGCCCTGATGTTAAGTCAGCGTTGATAATGAAATGCTTTTGTTGAGTCTCTGAGTTGATCTTAATTTTGTGTCATGTTCTGTAATTTTTTTCTCAAGATTCTCCATATGTGTCTCAAAATTACATCAATGGGATCCTTATATATATGCTTCACTCATGCTAAATGACTTGGAAGGAAACTTCTTCCATGCTATCTTTTTTTTTTTACAGATTCACTAAGGTTTTTCTTTCTCATGTGTTGCTCATGAACTTTCCAATTCGTTACGTAGTGCCTGTTGATCTTACTGAAGAGATATCTCAAGAAGTGCGGAGATTCTAAATTATCCACTATAAGCTGGGCCTTTTATCTTTATAAGAATCGGCCAATATTAGTACACTAATAGATATGTCCCTTTAATATGTTACTGTTCTTCATTGTGCTAAGCCACACCCATAGTAAATCAATTTTCTATCAATTCTAGCTCATTGTATAGACATAAAGGGATTTGTACGAGTAAATCATGGAGTGCATGGAAACATTGCATTCACCCTCAAACAATAACTGAAGAAGCTTCTTTAGTTGGGTTATTTCACATTTGTGAGATTGTCCTATAGTTACAATATAGTGACAATAGTGTTGTTTTGTTCCTTTTTTGAGCTGAACATCCAGGCGGCGTGCAACCCATCATCTAGTTATTATTGTATCGTTGCTGCCGTGCCATGTCCTGTTGCTCCTGCCTCTGGAGCCTCTTGGTGAAGGCAATTTATTTGGCATATTTTTTTAGATAATATTTATTTGGCATGTAGAAGGCAATTTTATGGCAGCAACTTTACAGGAAGAAGACACGCTACTGAAGTCACTAAAGAAACAAAAAATAATGGGAATTGCTAACTAGCAGCCTGCTGTTTTTTTGTTTGTCAGCCGTTTTTTTAACCATTGGATCTCTCTTCAAGATTCGTGCACCCCTCGCCTCGCGTCACAATTTTCAGCCAGACGCGCCCATCCGCTGCAGTTTGAAACAGTAATCTCCCCTTTCATTTTCTTTTTCTCCATCACGCACGAGAGAGAGAGAGAGGCTGTCGGTGAGAGCGGGGGCGAAATCTCGGTGAGAGGGAAGGAGAGAAGGTGGCGGCGACGCAGCAACAGGAGCGCTATGCCGTCGTCTTCTCTGCCGGGGGGAGCCCTCGCGCCGCCGCTGCCATTGCCGTCTTCTGTGGCGGTCGTTGGCGAGGCTTCCATGGATGCTAGGAGTTCTGAACTGGAGGCAAACAACAAAAAGACCACAACGATTCACAAGGTGAGCTAGTTTATTTTCTGCAACAAGGAAACCACATGGTTTCTGATTTTTTTGTGTGTTGATTCGAATGAAGAGTGGTGGTTTTTGTGTGTTGATTCGAACTATCTCAGTTTTTTTCTTAGACACTGCTTTCAGATCTGAGACAAGGGTGATTTGTGGAACGAACAAAGTTATATGTCTTTCTTAGACACCTACTTTTTCAGATCTGAGCAAGGGTGATTTTTGTGGAATGAACAAAGTGATTTGTCTTCTTAGACATTTTGTTTTCAGATGTAAGCAAGGGAGATTTGGCATGAACAACCGTGTGAACGTTTTCTGATTTTGTGATGTCAGTTCAACACTTAGATTAGAGTTCAATATGCAGTCATGGTTTGTTTGCTAGTTGAGTTAGGATTTGTCTGAAGAATACTGTAAAACAACATAACTGCAGAAGCAAAATATATATGTCAAATATTATTTTTCAGGCACCACCAGACAATTTGTATGTACTCTGGTCTTATCTGAATGTTATAGATTTTTCACGCAATGGTCTGAATGCGGTAGATAAGCAGAACTAGTAGTAGCTGAATGCTTGAATGGCATGTAAATATGATGTGCATCTAGACCTAAAATGGATGGATGGAAACCAGTTCAAGCCCACATTTGTCTATTGAACTTGTTACAAAATGATCATGTCAGTAGTTTTAGTGTGAGATTTGAGATCTGATATGCATGTTGCTGAAATTTTTCTGAACCCTACTTATGTAGTTCTGAACATTGCCAAGGAATGCATGGTGTGCAGTGGGTAGCTTTGGTCCTTTTTTTGTTAGTTCTAGATTTTCCAGTTTTTATTGCGCAATGTTTTGTGTCTGTTACGACTTTTTTTGAAGAATACTGCAGAATCGCTTTAAGCATTTGTCTGTTAGAACTTGTATGAAGAATACTGTAGGACTGTGACTTATCTTATTTCAATTGATCAATTTTGTGTGCTGCAAGAACGATGTTGCATATGTATATAGACTAATAGAATTAATAATCTATTACTACAATTCCTTTTTTTTCAGAGGACATGACAAACCTACAGAAAGTTTCCTCGACTTTTAAAGTTTATATCAATCCGATATTCTGTCATGTTTCTCTAGCAGGAGAGCTTAGCAACTTTTTTTTATCTTGGTTGCTACCTTGCTTAACATTAAGTAACATGTTAATGGGAGCATAAAACAGGGGGGGCAGCCAAAGGCATAGGCATATTTTGCTAACTTTTGTAACTACGTTTTTTTTGTTTTAGCTGATTAAGGTGTCAAAACCTGCTTACGGTGTGAGTTTTTTATGTGTGTCTATGCTGCTGTTCTCTAGCATTTTTTTTTGCCTCACCACTTACAATTTTCATATTTTCTACACATCTAATTTCCTTTTATTTTCAGGATTTCTTGTTGGCTCATACTGAAGGACAACCTTGTGAAAACATATCAAGTGGATCAGACTGTGATGACATTATTATATTGAAAAGAGTAGGCACTTTACACCTTACATTTGTATGATATTTATTTTGTTTATAATCAATCATTTTTTTAACTTTTATTTGTTTACTCATTTTCGGTTTTTTCATTGCAGAAGTTAAAATCATTGAAAAGGAAGTATGTTGATCTGAGAGAATCTATTGAAAATGCCAAGGTTCTTTAAGCACATCCTCAGTTTTTTAGGTCATCATGGTCATCAACAACTGTTTTTTTCTTTTTTTTGTGTACCAGAAATCCAGTGTTGTTGTCATTGAATCAACAAATCATGGTGCAGTTGATTCACTTTTCAAATCAATCCTTGAGAATCATACACATTCTCCAGATCTTGATATGGTAAATATATAATTTTTTATACTAGTTTTTGATTTCCTTTTTTAAATGTTGTATGAAAATAATGTTCTGTCCCTCTCTTTTTTAGCAATGTTTTTTCCTCAAAAACTTATATTTTTTGTTATCTTTGTTAGGTCAGGAATGAGGTTGTTTCTGCGTTGGACCATTTTCATGAAGAAAATTCGACAAGATTTACATCAAGTGTTCTAGATCTAGCTAATGTCTTTGTCAAGCTGATTCCAATCAAAAGAAGAATGGACCCTAAAGCAAGCCCTACCAAAGATGAAGCTAACACAAAAGAAGGTGAAAATATATCCAACCACAATAATGTCAAATATTGTCAATCCAAATCTGAAATTCAATCTGATGAGGCAACCGTAAAAGTGACTAGCTCTAGCTCACACCGAGTGTCACCCTCAATTGATGAAAGAGCAACACAGAAGATATCTTCTTCCACAGGTTCTAGTAACTTTTGTTCACTTACTATCCATACATTTCAGTTTAGACTTAAGTAGGAAAAAATAGGGGGGTCATAGTTCTAAACATAGCGACATCTGTTGCTGGAGGCCCCATATATAATGCTTAGTTTTGTAGGTTTTTATCAGCTGCTTGTTAGCTACTACTTGGGTGAGTAGGGTATAAAGTTTGTCTCTCTCATTCATAGAGGAGGTGCTACTGCTATAATGCATCAGATTACCAATTTGTCACCATTCTCTGAAGCTCTGAGATTTTTGGATTTTAGACTTGTAGCAAAAATGCAGTAGAGTTCTATTGGACAAATTAGGAGTGGACACAACATTATTGATTGCGAAATTTTTTTATGACCTTTTTACAGTACACCTACATATGTACTACTATTGTACGCGAGAGTATGTCTGAATGCATCACCTATCAGGTGTTACTTGATAATATTCAGATTTTTTTCCCGTTCACCTTTACAGTTCTGCAATTTATCTGTCTTAGTTGCTAGTTTTTTTATACCAATGTTTTTTTGTCTTTTGAACTAGAAGTATTGAGAAAGATTGGTAGGAATACTTGGAATAATTAGACTTGAGCACTTGGACTGAATATGCAACTTGATAGTACAGAATAATCAGGCTTTCTCTCTCTCTCTGAAATCCGCAGTATGAAATGGTTCTAGTCCCATGTTAGAGAACAGTCTATGCTTTATTATAGAGAGAAGTCTAGGCATGATTAGTTTTTCACTAAGCCTGTTGCTGTTTTTCACTTGTTTGCACCTTTCTTTTTTGTATTCCTGCTACTTCATTTTTAGTAAGCATCCAACGAAATGAACACACAACTAGTACTAGCTTTTTGTTTTAAGTTTTTGTTCATGTTAGTTATATTTATTAACACTAGCATTTGTTTTTAAAATTTTATTTTCTTATGTTTTGACTTTTAGAAATTTCCTCTTTTATAAGATAAAACCTATTAATAACGAAGCAAACACCCACAGGGTCTGGAACATCCAATCCCAGGTGGGATCACACGCCTGTATATGACAAGTCCCAAAGTGAGTTACATGCGACCCCCCCCTTGTGATCAATGTCCTATTCAAGAACCCCAAGCCAAACAAGGTCAAGCTGAATCCCCCACAAACTTACAAGGTCCCCTCCTGTAAAATCTATAATTGTTTTTCCCACAGCAGTTTTGTCTCCATTTTCTCCAAATCAAACCTAAACATTTTTTATATTTTTTTTCTCAGAGTTTATTGTGGAATGCACCCAGAGACAAAACTTTACTCACATGGATCCTGTAGCCCCATTGCCAATTGGTATGTTTTTTCAATTGTCTATTTTTCCAATATTTTCTTTTTGTTCACAAGTTTCGATTTGAGATATGTTGTATTTGTCTTACTTTTTGTAGGGAATCCATTACAATCTGAACCTAACAACTCTCCAGACATACAATTCATACGTCACTACATACCTAACAATTTGGCATCATTAGAAGCTCCATCCTTCTCTCTAGGTCTTGATGAATTGGATAGCGAAGATCAGCATGATCAAACCCCCCACAATCCAAATCTGGAAAACTATAGGAAACAAGTCCTACAAGATGGTTCATACCACCCAACCAAATCCACATGTAAAGAACAAACACTTTGTCTTGAAGCCATGACACCTGCTCAAAACAATTTGATTGAGACAACAATCCATGGCGCTAATAATGGTTTAGAAGTTTTGATGGCACCAAGTTCGCATTTTAAGGTATGTCATAAGGAAATCAATTTAATTGTACTAAAATCCACACACACACCCTCATGATTTGTTCACTGCATTATCATTTTTGCTTTTTTATTTTTTTCTCAATGCAGGAAACACATTGCATCAACACATTACATCCGGTTGAGAAGGTAGCACAGACTCCTAACCCTGTCCCCTCTGCAAACAAAGAACTCATTGACTTAGTAACACTTCTTTCTTCCCCCTTCTTTTCTGTATCTAGCATCAATTTGTTTAGCTTTTTTGACATGTACTAGCATACCTTTCTGTTATGTTGGTATCAACTTATTTTGTTTTCTCACAGGTCACACCTGAGGCTGTATTGTCCAGCGGAAGTTTTGATAGGAAATGTATTGATATTTGCATCGAAGCTGAAAGGCTTTATAATCAGAGGAGATCCACAGGAGATAATGTGAATTTTGTCTGGAATTTGACAAGTGCTGAAGTCGGTCCATTCTACTTGACTCCCACTCGTGCTCTTCAACCTCTAGACACCAATGTCATTCATGACGCGAACAACACGGGCACAACCGGATCTTCAACATGTAAGATGGCAGCTTATGGAAAAAGAAGACAAGTTGTGGGTAGCAAATTCACAACTTATCCATATGTTAAGGGGAGCAACCAGTTTTGTGTGTCAAAAGTTGACAAGGCGTATTATGATGGAGTTCTTTCTATATCAAGTGGTCCACACAGCGGGTAGTTTTTTATACCTGTTTATCGCAAAAAAAAGGTTTTAATTTTTTTTCATACGTTCTCACTTTCATGTGTTTTTCTGAATCTTTTGCAGGTTGAAGGCTGTTAGATTAAATCCTCAAGAATTCCCACACATCAAATTTTCATGCCTTGGTCATTCTTTAAAGCCTGATGGGAAAGTAAAAAATTTTGTTATCAATTCCTTCTGTCGGCTGCTTTTCCTAGATCATCATCCATCAAAGTCTTTGAAACATCATTTCTTCAGCGCTATTGGAGTAAGCTTTTGCATTTCTAGTTCTATCTTTTTCTGTGAATTTCCTTTTCTTTTTGCTTGCCAATTGAATTTTCCTTTGTTGTATGCATTTTTTTATTCATGTTCTATGTTTTGTTCGATTTTCACTAATACTAACTAGGTCAATAATCTCATTTCAGTCAAATAGATGTTATTCCTATCATCAAATTTCGGCCATTGGATATATGTGTTTGTCTGCAATTTCATTTGTTGAAGTTGATATTTATTTTAGTTTAGCATTGAGTATGTTTAGAATATATAATTTTGAAATTAGAAAAAATTTGCATGTCTCCATGCCGCACTTCAGAATTTCTTAGACGAGAGTGCTTAGTTTTGTTTTCCTAGTAATAGTTCAGAATCAATATACACTAAGATATGGTTTTTTTTGATGAAATACACCAAGCTATGGTTATAATACCTTGAGCAATAGCAACATTTTTCCTTTGTCATAAATGTCATTTGATAGTTTTCATCCCCTCACACTTTTTTCTATAGCTGTGGAGTAAGCTTTGTATTTCTAATTGTGTCTACTCTCCACCTATTTATATTTTTGTTAGTTGTTTTTGTACTATATATCCCTCATTTTTTCCCTCCTTGTGTATGTCTTTTATGTTAGGGTTATTTCTTGAGTAGCGAAAAAGACTTCAAATTTGTCCAAGTGGAGCACGAATTTCATGCTGCTCATGGAGTCAGATCACTGCAATCATCAGAACTGGTATGCTTCTCCCACCTTCACTTTTCTATTTTGTTCTATCATATAGTAAATTGTTCAACGACTAAATTCTTTGCATACATTTATTTTTCTGCAGATTCAGTTCCCCATAATACATGAAGACCATTGGTTTTTGTTCATTGTCAACATCAAGGATAGAAAGTTCGTTTTCATCGACTCATTGCACACGGAAGGCCATAGTTATCATAAGTCAATCAAAGCTAGAATTGTTAGTCCCCGTGCTCCCATCTTTTTTTCTTTTTTTTTGCAGTCTATACATTTATTTTTTTGAACACAGTGGCACATGTCTGACATTTTTTTCTCTCCCTTCTTCCAACACACTATTTTTTTGCAGATTAGGAATTTCATCAGTTCATTCTCACAATGTGCCAAACGGTCAACTATAAATTTTGCGAAATTTGATATTGAGTATCAAAGACCACATGAACAAACTTCTGAGTAAGTACATTCTGTTTTTCCTGTTCAGTAACATATGCCTTCAGCCAACTAAGTTTGTTACCTTTCTTCTATGGAAAACTCATCATATAAACAGAAAGCATTTTTTTTAGCAATCCCAGCATGTGCTCCCAAAGTTATGTACTTTTTTGCATAATTTATATCACAATCTTGCCAATTAGCTCCTCTATCTAAGGAATTTTTAATTCAAGGACTCCTTACATCATGATGCTTCATTTTTCCTCCAACTTTACATCAGAAACCAAACACACATTATTTTAGTACTTTGCACTTCTTCTTTTTTAGCAAGGATTCAGGTGTATACGTGATGATGTACATGAAAAACTACGGCCCGAGGATTGCTCTAGAAACAACTTTCAATGTCGAGGACATACCCAACATAAGAATCATCATTCTGAATCAATTGCTGAGAAGTAAACACAACTTAGAAGATCTATCACTTCTACATTCTACCATTGAAAAGGTTAGATCACGGTTATTCATTTGTGTGCCCTTTTTTTTCACAATCCATGCTTTGGTAAATAAATTTGTATTGCATTCTTCTCAAGCATCACTTTTTTTTTGTACACTATTTACTTTTCAGGGTCCAAAGGTCTGCTGATCCACAATTTTTTTTTCAAAAGGTTAATATTTGATATATTTTCTTAAACTCCTTTTCTTTTTATCATCAAATTTAAGCTTATGTTTTCTCTTATAGTTTTCCTCTTTTTCTCAATATTTGTATAGGAGAACTTCACAATCCCCTTCTACTCACACACTGCTTGGACATGTGTTGAAATGGACAAAAGATGGTGGTCCTTTTTTTACCTTTTTGTTCATAGGGCATTAGCCCCCCTACCAATGATACATGACAAGATATGTAGATTTTCCTTTTGTAAAGAGAGATAATTAGCATTTAGCAACAGAGAAAGGCCTCACTCTTTGTTTTGTTAGCAACATAGCATGAATTTAGTTGGTAACCCAACATTTTTGCTGAATGCTGCAGCGTATTGTAATGTTCTTGGTCTTGCCAATTACTAAGCTGAAAATTAAATGCCTTTTTTCGGCCTCAAGATGTATTAACATACATGTTCAGCTAGATCTATTTGTCATACATAGTAACTATGAAATTATAGTATGTAGGATATAATACTTAGTAATGCTAGCATCTTTCTTGTCTTTCAGTTAAGATCAATTGTTTTACTTTTGCACGGCTCTTAGGATGCTTTTGTTTTTCTATGGTGGATCTATTAATGGCGTGTAAGCTATAGTTACCTGCTGAGTCGATCCGATATAAATTAGGATTCTCATAATCGGCTAATAATCATGCTAAATTATTTCTCTATCAACACCTGCTAATTTCTTTTTTTTTCAATCTCTTTGTTCTGAAACTGCAACAAGTCATTTTCCTTGCATAAAAATAGTGTTTAGACATAAATAACTCACTAATAAGCATTGTTCACTTCAACAACAAGAGGTTCAATCTGAAACAAAAGTAAAATAATCCTATTCTCAATTTCCACTTCAGATCTTCTCCTTCTTTTACTTCATTTTTTCCCTTGTCGCCGTTTCACGTCTGAAGTAGGACATCTCAGCTCACCATTTGTTAGCTCCACAGGACCTGTACCTGAAAATTGTTCACATAATATGTTTTGTTAGTTAAGAGCCAACATGGCATACAATATATTTCCTATTCACAAAAAAAATTCTTGCATCTAATGAAATCCTTTTTTATCACCTTTATTACATGTCTTCCTCTTACGTGGCGCCTTCTCTGTTTGTATTTTGTCAAATGTCAAGTGCTTGCTGGGGCACCGGGGGTAGGTATGACCTGGTAACTCACAATGTGAGCATTTGTAGATGGTTGTTTTTTTTGCTTTCTCAACAATAGTATCCATTCTTGGCCTTCCTTTCACTTCTGCCTTGTCCGGGTCCATTAGTTGTACTGTGTCGCTTGATTGATCTATCACCTGGGATGCATGAGCTTTTGATTGGGTATCTACATTGGGTTCAACTCCTTGGTTGATTTGTATTGATGTACTACCTAGCTCTTGCAAATTTCTATTGTTTTGTTGGTGTGTAAACATTGTCTTCAGATGAGAATTGATTCTATCAAGCTCCCCCATCAAATATTGATATGATTCCTGGGTTTTCGCCCCTTCAGAAGCTGTGGCCGTAAGATTGCGAGATAGGATGTTAAATCTTAGTGAAGAGTTCACAACACTAGCTGGTGGGAGGCTAATTTGCAAACTTTTTTTATCTTTCATCCTCCATCTGTCTATGAAATACTTCTCAGGGAGTTTGCTGATATCTAGTTCTATGACAACTTTCAGGATGTGACTGCAAAGGATCCCATCTTTCGAAAACATTGCGCAGATGCAACTGTATGTTTCAGATGGAAGATCAATCAATACTATGTACTTCCTAGATCTGACCCTCTTTTCTGCATGCATTCGCGAGAGGTACACTTCATATGACTTGTCCTTTTCTATCACCTTCATCACTAATTTTGTTGTCTCTCTTAATTGATTCTGAAATCTGTAGAATATTTTCCTGTTATAAATCCCAGCCGCTTGTATCTCAATGTAATGCAAACCCCATAGCTTCTTAGGCTCTGTTGCTCTTGTTATACAGTCATCATGATCTTCCAAGCAATTTACTGTCGCTAGTATTCTTTCTGTCTCAAGCAGGAAGCTACTAACACTGTACTGCACTGTTACATTATCCTTGAACACAGAGTTTGCCCCCTCGCTCCTTGATGTGCTGCATATGAACGGACAAACGTCATGCTTGTAGTACACTGGCACATATCTTTTCCTTGTGTCCCACATAATCTGAAAATATTTCACATGTTGTACTTCATGCCTCTCAATCATTTGAAGCCATAGTTGCTCAAATTCTTCCTCTGTTAGTGAGTTTTTTAGTATGTCCTCAAAATCTGCAAACAATAGTTTGTTTGCAGCAAAAACTCTTGCTGCTTTTGTTAGAGCTTTACTCTTAATATGATAAAAACAGTTCCTATGCACCACTCCCTTGAACACTTCTTCTATAGCTATCTTCATAGCTCCATCTTGATCTGTTATTATAGTTGATGGCATTTTGTCCTCCATGGCCTTCAGTAAAGTTTGAAACAACCAAACGAAGCTTTGTGTAGTCTCATCGCATAGGAAGGCAAAACCAAAGCAGCAACTGTTTCCATGACCAGTAATACCCACAAAGGGAGCGAATGGGAGGTTATATCTGTTTGTCATGTAAGTTGTGTCAAATGACACCAAATCTCCATAGTTTTTATAGTATTCTCTGCACTTGGTGTCACTCCAGAACATGCATCTAACTTTACCATCGTCATCCAAATTTAAAGACTAGAAGAATCCTGGATCTTCCTTCTGTTTCTTCTCAAAAAACTTCAGCACCTGCATCATATCATTTGTAGACACTTCTTTTCTTATTGCAGTCCTTACGTTGCTGACATCCTTTTTCGTGAACGGCAGTGCTGTCAGTCCACCTCTAAGGAAAGAAAGGATAGCCATCATCTTCCTCGTAGGTATGTTGCAACTATTCAATGTTCTAATCAACATTTTCTCCTCATTGGACATGTATTTGTCGGAGCGGAAAAATTTTGTCTCATTGGGCCTGGTCATTTCATGGTTGTGCACCAATATAAGTGTTTTGACACACCACTTCCCAGCTCTCAGCTTTAACACCATCTGCGCAGGGCATCCACTTTTTTTATTTACATTTCTTTGCCTTTCACACACTGCTGGTTCTACAATAGTTTGCTCAGTCTCATCCATTTTATCCCTCTGTTCTGCATTCCTTTGTTTATTGCACTTGAGTGTAACCCCTATCCTTATATAGTTCCTTTTCTTACTTGTACTATTTCGCACATCTGCAACAACCGCCGAGAAGCCCGCCATGTATGCATAGAAGTTGTAGAAGTGACGAGCATCCTCCTCAGTATCAAACTTCATCCCCTCGTACGGTATGTATTTTGCCTCAATAACTATTTCAGCACCTTGAGCAATCGCATTCATCTCTTGTTCTAGGAATAAGTCAATGTCCTCTTCTGTCAACATTTCATCAGCATTAGCAGAACTTGGTTTGACCCATCATCATTTAAAGCAGACTCATCGTGAGCTGTATCCCCATGTCCCGCGTCCGCTTGCTTGGCCTATAGATTTTTTTTATTTCCTAGTTAGATTTGGTGCAATCCATGCTATATAATTATTATTTTTTTAATATCAGTATATAAATGGCAGAACCTCACCTTTGCTGAGTAATTTTCTTCTAGCAATTTGTCATCTAATTGGTTCTCTTCATAGGTTTCCTCATGTGCCACCAGATCTCCGTCCTGTTTTTCCATCAAAAACTTACTGTATTTCACAGTGCCAACCATGTTCTACAATGCCCCTTTTTTCATATTTTTTCTATGACATTTTTTGTTGTTGTACCTGTTTGTTATCAGTAGTAATCCTAAACTGCTCCCTCCATTGTCCAAGCCAACACAACACATGCTCCTGCATAATGTAATTGTTTTAAAAAATCATATACGAGACAGTACATCTCCATATACAGAACACATATAAGATTATATGTGCTAGTTGTCATTTTTTATCGAATGTATGAGTTTTTTTTACCTCTCCATATGTGTCTGTTTGCGTCTCCTCCATATTGCTTTCTTCACTGACATCTTCTATTCTACTAGTTGTCACGACCATTGAATTCTGCAGAAATGAGCACCCAAAACCGTGTTAATACCCTTTTTATTTAATTATGTGTATTACTATGTTTTAAGAAACATTTGTATTTTGCAGATCTTTCATACAACCTGAAATCCAAACAAATTCTCTTCTACTGGTGCAACGATATCTTTTTGGCATACTCCAGCCATAGCATGATGCATGAGGGTAGTAAAAGTACCAGGTAACACCTGCATGCAATAAATTGTTATGCATTTTGTTTCCAATAACTTCATATCCATGATTTTAGTAATATTTGTTTGTTTTCTTACAAGAAAATCTTCACTGTTTGTGAGATCTCACAAATGTAAACTTTGAGGATAATAGTATTGAACTCAACAGAACAGGATAATCTAGTGAAATAAACATGCTTACCATTGAGTCAGTTTTCATCAAGGATAACTCATCATGCAGATCCCCCACATTGGCAGGAATCACTGTGAAAGCATTTTTATTTGAGTCATTTGTCCAACCTGAAACACAATTTTTGTCAGTTTTCTTTTTTTATTTCTGTCATTTTTTATTTCTTTTGTCAGTTTTTTAAATTTTGTCAGAAAAATTTTTGTATGTATGCAAACAAGCAACAGCTTTGTGTTTTGTAATTTGCTAACAATTTTCAGTTGTCATTTTTTGTTTTTTTTGTCAGTTTTGTAAATTTTATCAAAATTTTTTTGTATGTATGCAAACAAGTAACAGCTTTGTGTTTTGTAATTTGTTAGATATTTTCAGTTGTCATTTTTTGTTTCTTTTGTCAGTTTTGTAAATTTTGTCAAAAAAAATTGTATGTATGCAAACAAGCAACAACTTTGTGTTTTATAATTTGTTAGCAATTTTCAGTTGTTTTCAATGAGAACAGAACATTTTAGAGGCAATGTTTAACATCCTAGTAAAAAATAGCCGATGCCCATACTGTATGTATGCTGATCTTCGAACATAACCTATAGAAAAATAATCCAACTCATGTGACACACTGACACTCTGCTCTCCAGACAACTAATGGAATTAGATAGTTTGCAATTTTCAGTTTTTTTCATTGTGATCTGAACATCTTTAGAGGCTCTAAGAACTAGTTTGTGTCTTCATCTCTGTACTATGGATGATGCAACTTTTTTTAATCAAAAGTTTCATGATGCAACGTTATCTACTGACAGTTTTCTGAATATTTTTTCAGTTTTTTATTCTGAACCCAGTGTGTTTTATCAAACGTGGTTCATGCATTGAGACAAAGTGAAGCACCACAAATAATACTGTTATGAAAGCAACATAAAGAGTGATTTGAAAAATTCCAGATCTGATAGTCAAACAGAACAAGTTCATGGGTTTCAAACTCAGAAATCAGGGAGATAAGTACTTGAGCCTAGAGTCTTTTTTCTATTTCTGCACATACCTAGGGTCCCCCCAAAATTCAGCATTGAATCACCCCTATGCTCATCTTTCTTCATCTTGAACGATGCATCCATGGAGATTTTTCTTTGCACACATTATCCTCTCCTTCCCGATTGAGCTGACCTCTTCTTCGTTTTTTCTTTCTTGGATCGCAAGATGGTGGACGGGGTGATGATGGTTGGTGACGCTGGCAGACGACAGGGGTGATCTGTGTGTCTTTCTTTTTCCTGGGCTTTTTTTGGGACAAAACACGTTTGTATGGGCTGTGAAGAGACAAATCTAAGCCCACACAGATGACAAACTTAAGCCCATAAAAAAATGAGGGGGATTTGTTTTTTGCGCACGGGGGGAGGCGCGGGATCGCACAGGGGGAGGGGCGGGATGGCGCGACGCGTGTTTTGATCGCACGGCAGAAAAAACGGCTGCCACATAGAGAGTCCCAAAATAATTGGGTTAATTTGATTCGTACCACTCTAAATATGTCAATTAAAAAATACCACTACTATTCATCATATCATCTGCGTGCCACTGAAAATTTATAAAATTAGAACCGTGCCACTCCGTTACGAAATCAGTCAAAAATCTCTGTTAACATGGGACCTACATATCTGTTTTATCTTCTTCCTCCATCTTCCCCTCTTTTTTCTCTTTTTTGCCGGACTTCCCTCTCCATCCCATCCTCCTCCCAATCTCCCCATACCCCGCCCGCTGGCGACATCTCCTACTGGGGATGGCATCACCACCGTCGTCGTCCTCGCCGGATCCCTGCCGCCGACGCCCACCTCACCGCAGCTGCAGCGGCGTCGCCAGCGCGCCTACCACCACCATCTGCCCCTTGGGCGAGCGGGCGAGCTGGGCGTGGGCGGCGGCGGCGTCACCAACGCGGCAGGGAAGAGGGTCAGCGCGACGGGTGTGACCAGCGTGGGAGGAGCGTGGTGGAGAGGACGGCCAGCGCGACGAGTGCAGCCGGCGGGGGAGGAGCGCGACGGTGGGGAGGGCCGGCGCGAGGGGCGGCGGTCGGCGAAGAGGATCTAGGTGTCGGCGGCGATGGCGAGGAGGAGGGCCATTGTAGTAGGCCCGGCTGGTGGGGAGGAGCACGGCGGTGGCTCTCGGCCACTCCTAGCCCTGCTCCCCCGCGAGCTCGCCGTTTCCAGAGGGAGGGGGTGAGGACGGGAACGAAGACAACGTGAGAGATGAGGATGGAAAAAGTGACGGGAGTGGCACCGGTTCTAATTTTAGAAATTTCTAGTGGCACGCACCCGATATGGTGAATAGTAGTGGTATTTTTTTAATTGGCACATATAGAGTGGCATGGATCAAATTAACCCAAAATAATTTAGCGTAATACTTTTATACTCGTACTCAATCCAAGACTGAATAGAAAGCCATGAAAAAACCCCTATATTAAATTAAAATTAAAAATTGGATGAGTCACAAGTAAAACAAGCACGTCCGTTGAGCTACAGATCTCCAATGGGGCAATGGATATGGAACTAATAATAGTGCCTCAAACAGTTCCAGTGACAGTGTATGCTTCGTCAGAAATTAGCTCGAACAATCTATGGTACCTGTATGTTCTGCTCCAGGCCTCCAAACTGGACTTCGACGTGAGCGCTTCCAAGAGCATCATCGTCCATCGCGAATGTCTCTCCGGCAGTCCGGCATGGTGCGCGCACTCCCTACATCCTACATACGGTGCACGGTGCATCAATAATCTAGTTCTTTTTGTTCTTTTCTTGCACTATCTAATCCATCTATCTGTGGAAAAAAAAGGGTCGTGTCTTGTGATCAGAAATGTTGATGCTACGTACCTATGTATTTATTCTCGTCCACAAAGAGTGCACGGCTTCTCACAGGCCCATTCCAACAACTGTACCCGTTTCCAGTGAAACCTCTCCCAAAGCCTCTGCCACTAGCATCAGCGTTCCTGGAACTATTCCTCATCAACACCTTGTATGCCTCATTCAGCAGTAGGGTGTAGTCATGACCCTGAAAATTCAAGTGCGAATTTCAGATTTAAACTCCACAAGAAAGAACAAAACAAGTGCGAATCTCACATTTCTATCCGAGCTTCCAAGAAACTAAACACTGAACCCTGTAGCCAGCAACACCAAACCGAAGTAGATGCGGATGGACGACACACCTTGTAGCCAGCAATATCAGTTTCTGGAGCTTGGTACTAGTAGGGATAAAAACGGAACGGATACGGATAGATATTGCTCATATCATATTCGTTTTCATATTTTTTGTCGGATACGAAAATGAATACGAATAGCTCGGATACGGAAATAAATACGAATTATCCCAAATACGAATAAGGATCGAATATGATCGGATACGAATATGAAAATATATTTTTTTCTCGGAACACGAAAACCACCTCAACTTCTAATAGAAACAAATATTATCATATATAATCAACTCATTTTATATAAAATACAGTATAATTTATAAAAGTATTTAAAAGTTAAAATAATATTAATATATGGACCAGTGTTAAGAGATGGGCTACTATCAAAATCAAAAATCTAAAAAGATATATTAAAGGTTGTAGAGTAATAAAGAAATGAGGTATGTCCCATGGTCACAGCAGATATCCATATATCCATATCCGTCGGAAACCATGATACAATATTTATATTCGTATCCGTATCCAAATAATTATCCACTCTGAAATGTATTCGTATTCGTTATTTTATCCGAAGCGGACAGAAACCATCCGCTCCGTTTTCCCTAAGTACTAGTCCTCCCTGGCTTTTCCCCTTGTAGTGCTGCAGCACCTGATGATGCTCCTTGGTCTGTACTTGATTGGTCTAATCAGTTCATACTGAACTGATCCATTCCTGAGTTGCAAGTGATAATAATAAGTGGAAGAACAGAGGCTGAAGAACCCCACCATTTCTGTTTTTCTTCTTGTGTCTTTCAGTATTTGGTTCCGGTCGACTGGGGATAGCTCTCTTCAGATATTTGCTTCAGATATCTCCATGTAGCTGTCCATTTCAGAGAACAGATATTTACAACAACTTTCTGATACTTTTCAACTTCTTGACTATAAAGGATAGGACCAAAAGCAAACAGACTACTGATATTTACATTATTATTGCAGAAGCAAAATCCAGTTGATCAAAATGACCTTTAATGGTTTTCAGTAGCCTAGGAGGCTTATTCATGATCATAGACAGATTACACTTATTGGCGATAAAACAGGCCCTAGAAATTAGTGTATTGTGCGTATGCAAGCAAATTAAAAAAAAAAGAGCGTAACGTGTTATACATGTCCCACGGCTCGTATATCTTACTCTACAACAACATTGCCTGATTGACTTGGCTATAAAATATACATATAGATTACATCTGTGGTCTTGTCTGCACTACGTATAGCTTCCCTTCCTTCACTGCACCCTCAACATCCTGTGGTGACCCATAGAGCTCCTCAATGGCATGACCAGCCCGTGCAATGCTCGAGAGGATTGATTTTTGGAATCCCTGATCTGTAATGAGGGGGTCGGTGGTGTAGTCGAGTACGATTTCATCTTCCTCATCCATAGGGACACTGAAACAAGCAGTCAGCTTAGTTGTAATGCCAAATAAATTCTTGAGCAAACTACAAAAATTATGATGACTTTCACTAACCTATCATATAGTCCTGCTCCAGCATACCCTTCTAAATCCTCACCATTGGAATCTGAACGAAAGATGATTGATCTCTTTATGAAGAGACCAATTGGCTTGCTTGGGAAACCCAGTACCTATCAAATGGAATGCATTTAGCCGAGGTAGACCATAACATAGGATAATTTCATGTTGTAATCAGAAATATTTTACCTTGGGAGAGTCAAGGTCGTCTTTCTTACATACGAAGCTCATGGCACGACCAGGATAGGCTCCTACAAGTGTTTCTCCAAGCCCTTTCACCACTTCAGCATATATCTCAGACGAATCTCCCGATGATGGATTAGTAGTATGAATGACAAAAGCATAGTCTGCGTTGACAATTTCTTGTACAAGTACAGCCATGCAAAGGTAGTCATGATCAAGCTTCACCTTGCGAGTGCTAAAATATGCTCTTTCATTCCATTTTGATGCCCAAACCTGTAAACACAATTAAGTTAGATATCTGATGATCACTTTTAAAAAGGGTTTTTTAACATTCGTATTTTATGATTAATAACTCTCCCTACCCATAACAAATCCAGGTGCCATTTGTGGTGTCAAATGATCCCATGAATATATTATGAGAAAATGTACTCTATGCAAAGCTAAAGTTATATGCAAAGAAGTCCAATTCCAGTATTTAAACTGGTAAAACAATGGCCATGTTGTTTCTAAAGAGCTAAAAGAAAAGGACTAAGAGAGATATATGTCTGGATCTATCTCTGGTATGAATGGTAGGGCAGCAGACCATTTTAACTGCCATCCATGCTTTCTCCCAACGTTGGTCACCTTCATCTCCAGGCCAGGGCATTCCAGAGCCTAGCATCTTCTCCTTCAGCTCCTTGATCTGGTAAACAAATGAAATAAGCCTTGTTCTTCCAAACAGAAAATGTAAACAAAGTAAAGATTTAGGTTTTTGATTGGAACAAATGCAAATAGGAGTTTATGTTCTATTTTTTCTTTTGAAATATGGGGAGATGAAGAATACTTAATCAGCTTTACATTGCGCTATAATATCTTACCAGTTGAGTAGGAGCAGTTAAATCGAGAACAGTTTTCCGTATTTCGCCTAGAGCACTAAAATCATCTTGAGCGAGTTTTCCCTTCAGCATTTGTATGGTTTGCGCGACTTCCTGCCAATAAAGAAAAAAAAATCAACTGTCTGAAAAATCATTACATATTCAAAGTGTCATTGTAAACCAGCTAATTTAGTTGATGTAATGCAATGAGCTACACCTACCGGCTTCCGAAGAAGCTACCAAAGGATCAATATATACTTGCCTGCTAGAAATGTATCTGGGTTTTGCATACAGAAGAGACCTTTGGAATGCAGGATATGTCATTTGATAGAAACATCAAAAGAACTTCAGTTGAGAATAACAAACTGTACATTTGTTTTATTTTTGTAAGTGTATGTTGATCTTGAAGAATAAACAGGCTCATCATACAATTACAAGCTCCTGTCCGTATTTAATGTTCACAAAAAATTACCAACCTTATTGATTTCATCAGACAAAACCTTCTCAAAGGTCCCAAACGGTATCGCAACTGATGTAGGGACACCAACCCATGAGGGTACTTTTCCTTTGAGGTATGCTATGTTGCGAGACTTGGCCCCAACCTGACAATGAATAGTGAAGTTAGCTCAAGGTCAAAGGTAATGGGAAAAAAATATAACAGCTAATGAGGCAAAAAGAAGTCTATTAATATAATGGAGTAGAATTGTTTTATTTACCATTTCCTCAGAGAATTCTTCTGCTGATATTGCATATTTTCCAAGAAACTTCTTCTTGACTAATGACACAGATGGCACTGCCTGGCCAGCTTCTACATTTAGAGAACCTGATTGCAGTTCACTCTCTGCAATCTCCCTATCAAATGATAGATACTAGAATGTAAACATTTGATGGATAATTAAGCAAAGCTGTGCATTATCAAGAAAAAAACATTAAAAAAATTAAGAACTGGTTGACTTGACTAACTGAAATCACCACATGGTGATAGTAAAGGGATTTGATCTGCTGATTATCTATATAGCTGAAGATTTTATTAACCCTGTAAACCAAATCTTACTGGCCATTGTGATGGTATTGAAACTGTCCTTCAAAAAAAAACTACCAGTAGTTCCCAAGAGGCGAGGATTTAATTATCCTCATCATAATCGGAACTTAAGGTATTAAATAAAAACGATCCTAGTCTCATGGAAGAAACCTCTCAAAAAATAAGTTTCTAGCGTGATGAAATTCATAGCATAACTCACACTTCATCAGATATATCATATATGCAATTCACAGAACAATAACAAGAATTACCTATAGGTGATATCTGCAGAAGTAGGTTTGAAGGAGAACACTTTCCCATCATGTCCTTGGAGTTCAGACAAGGTGTTAGGATCAAAACATGTTGCAAATAAAACCTTCAAAAATAAAAGATAGTCAATGTTACATCAATATAGAAGACAAATCTTATTAAAGATTGAACATAACTGTGAACTGAGAAAACCTTGCAATTCCTTGCTCGGACTGATACATGGGAGAGAACATCTGGCATATCAGGTGTAATAACACCAACAACTCCATCTGGTATTTCTTCCTCTCCCTTGACACTCTTTGCCACAAGGATAGTTGGCTTTTCATAGGATTTGTTTTGAACAGCAAGCAATTCATCAACCACTACAATGTAACCTGATACTTCAACTGGGCTTATAACCTGCCAACTGTTAGGCAATAAATGTCAGGCACAAGGTAAAAGAATACAATGATAATCGAGAATTTACATTTTACCTTCCAAGCTGTGCAACGTTCCTAAGAACAGGATCAATCCGATTCAGAAGAGCAGACAGAGTAGCAGCTGATCCACCACGAATAATTTCTTCTGTAAAGATATTAACCTGCCAAAAATGATACTTAAGACTAGTTCCTAAGTGTCTGGATAGAAAAAAATAGCTGACGTTCATAAACACTTACTGCCCATTGGTCAATGTTAAGTAACGAGCCAAGATATTCAGCTGAGGGCTGCATCAAATTATAGTATTGTTCTCCCTTGCTTGCAAGGGCAAGTCTGGTTCTGTCCAAAAATGCTTTAGCATAGAGAGCCCATTGGTTGTTTTTCTGTTTAGCCATTTCCAAGGCTTGATTCCATCCCTTCATGACACATACTAGGTTAGTTAGCATTTTTTAAAGTTTGCAATGCATGAATCACAAATAGTTCAAATAAAAAAGTTTCTTTTTAAAGAAAACTACTAGTTATAATCACTCCAGTACATAAAGAAAGACACTTTTGCATTATATGCCACTCAACCATAGGCATCTTTGTAATGCGCAGATTGGCTACATGAAAATGCTACAACTTCAGTTCCTTTTAACTTGTCATTTCAGACATAGCCCCCAACAAGCACCTTTCACAATTATTTGTTCGAATTTGTAACTTAATAAAATTATTAAACATACAAAAACATTAATGTTTTTTATGGCAAATCTAGTAGTATCATCCACATGACAAATCCAAATAATTTTGTGTGAAAGAGATATAAAATATTAAACTGATGACTGCATACATTCTAGTAAAACATCTAAAACAAGAACATCGGTACCATATCCATACTCCATAGTAGCATTAACAATGACTTTCATAATATTATTTTAAAAAATGTTTCTAATTATAAACCAAAACTAATGGTCAAAGTTATATACTGAAGTCTATGCCAAATTATTCATTTTTTTAATTATTTCAGAAAAGGAACACTCAGGACAACAGCCAAACTAATTGCTACATGGGAAAAAGGATAACAAGCACAGATGAACAGAAATATAAAAAATATTCTGAGCAGCTGTCTGATATACATAAACAGTTATGTTGTGCTATGCCACTATGCATATCTTTGATTAGGAAAACGGAACAGTTAAGGTAAATTTCTCTAAACAATTGTGTAGATAACACGGACAAAAACAGAACAGTTGTACCTTTAAGCAATATAGGATATCTTCATTGTCGTCGGTGGATAAAGCAAGATTTTCAAGGACAAGACTGATGAAGTACATAATTTTCTGGATTAGAAAAAAAGGAACGTGACTTAATAAATTTGAATCGTCAAAAAGACAAGATACAATGCGAGAACAAACACATGCCATAATGTAACATATAGCAACATCCTGTGTTAACCAACCTCTGGTTCTACATTATTGAGCTCCTCATATGATCTTTCAACTGCTGTCCTGAAAGTAGAATCAAGAGCAATGTCTAAAAAGATAAGATCCTTCATGCGTTCAGGAGAGCCAAGGAGCAAAGGGTGTAGTTCAGCTCGAGCCTCCAATAAACCCTGCAAGGCAGCATTTCAACATTGGCAATAAAGGATGCATATGGAAGTTGCAAAGACCAGATGGATTAGACAGATCAGTTATCAGTCATTTATAAGAAATCTAAGTATTTGATTTGGAGAAATAATCCTGATTTGTCTTGTAATTTTGTTTTTCTTTACATTTTTAGATAATGGAACGGAGGTAAACCCCTGGACACTGCACCAAATATTACAAACATGCCTGGGTTTAGTATTGCTCACCTCAAGAAGTGGCTCCGTTGATTTATCCTCAACATGGTCAAGTACAAATTCAAGCAATTCCTGTTGAATTAATGAATATTATGAGCTTTTAATTATAATAAATGTGTTTTTTTTAAAAAAAGAAGGCAAGGATGTTTTACAGGAAATCCAGGTGGCAAACCCTTCACTGGATTAATCTGAACACCAACCATGAAACCTTCACCCTGTATCCCAAAGAAACAACTACATCATATTACCACATGAAACTTTCACATTATAAGAACAGCCATGAGAATGGTACCTCTGATTTGTATCCCATGCAAGCTGCTATAGCAGATTCAAGATCAGCACCGGAATGCACTGCCTAAGAAAACAGAAGTAGAAATGTAGAATACTATTGAATCACAGTAAAATTATGAAAATGAAAAATTTTCTAATTAGAAGACCAAGACAATATACTTGCAATGAAATACAGATCTAGCGGTACCATTTTGTATCACTAAACTTATAGTTAGCCTAATTGCTGGTCAAAACATACAAATGAATCTTGGAATCTTAGAATGAAATACAAATCTAGTGGTACCATTTTGTATCACTAAACTTGGATATAATTAGCCTAATTATTGGTCAAACTTACAAAGTTTAATCTTGGAATGTGTACGCCTGGTAAATTTGGTTGGATGCAGTAGTTTGATGTTAACATTTGCCTTTTATTAATAATGCTAGTAATAGGGGTGATGGATAATGGAGACGATTCAAGAGAATGGTTGGTAAACTATATGAAACGTAAAACCTATAGTGTGATATTTTTGTTTCATTTCCTTAAGATTCCCATACATGAAGGCAAAGAGATGAGATTTCTATTCCTGCTGCAATTCCCTAAAATAACAATAGAAATGGGATTTCACTGGAGATGTCAATTATGCAGCAGTTGATTCTTACTGATGCCCAAAAAAAAAAAGAAGAGCTATTATCTTGAGAACTGCAAAAATGATGAAACTAAAGACTGGTTGACACACAATTAAGTGATTAACATCAAGAAGGAAACACCACAGAGGCGAAGATGTATTCTTTGTTGACATGGAGTAAATGCATATGATATGGCCATAGGCTATTTACAGGCGAGTAACAACAATATGATGTACTGTAGCAATACGATTAGGGAAGAGTTGCCTTTGGTACGGCAATGATGATGATGATGATCATAATATCTATTGTCTCAAATTAATTAGTTGCCAGGATAGAGATTAGTTATTTGGTGTCATATCTATTAGTTAGGAAGGTGTCAGTTTAGTTAGAATCAGAAAAACGGTTTGTTCAGAAAGTAGAGAATTTACTCTTAAGGGGCATGTTACCATTCACAGTGATTGTATCAGGGTACCCTCCATCTAAAAGGGACCAAAGCGAACCATTATCAATTAAGCAAAAAAGAAACATAAAGTTAAGTTTAGCTTGAGCAGAGTCTCTTAATATCAGGACAAGCTCAGTACCAACGAGAGCAACCTAAGCCTTTATCCTAATCTTTCGACCCTTATTCTATCCATGAATCAACACTGATAACAGCACATATGGGATATAGTAACATGTACTGTTACCAGAGAATGCCACCGTTCAGTATATGTGATTAGCGGTATATTGTTTAGGGTAGATCTTGTAATATTTCTTAACTACAAAGCAAAATAAGGCCTTTGCAAAAGCAAAAATTTACGTAAAATCATAAAGTTACGGCATAGATATCTCAATTGTCTATGACAGATGTTTGACATACCTTGAGGCTTCTCATATAATTGGCCAAGTCACGGAGTAAGCCATCTTTCTGTTCACTCCTGAAATTTGGCTCTGAATGAATCGGTCGATCATAGCTCAATAGACGCTCTTTTGTTATACCATCTTTGTTCAAGGTGTCCCAGTAAACACCAATATCAAAATCACTCTTGATATAATCAAGTAGGGCCTACCCATGAAGAGACACAAGTCCATAAACATCAAAACCCCAATGCTGAAATCTGTATGGCACTAAATATCTGCATGTCAATTACCTGGCAGATCACTACATCATCTGGGCTTGTATTGTTGTGCAGTTTCTGGTGCCACTCCTCCATCATTCCACCCTTGCAGTCATTATTTCTCTACAAAACCAACCAACTAGTTTTTATTGTTGTATAGTTCAAGTAGATCAAAAAACAAGTTGGTATTCACCTAGGAACATTAGTTTACCTGGATTACTAATATCTCATCACGAATGCGTTGACCAACATCACCTTCACCTCCCCGACCAACAGCAGACATTATCATTCTTAAGATCTCCCGATATTGCGGGTAAGTTCTGTACATATTCTCAAGATCATCTGTAAACCTATCTTGTGCTTTGCTTATCTCACTGCATAGTTGTAGATCATTATGGATGTTAAAGAAGATGCAACGAAGTCATGTTTGTGTGATATGCAAATAGAATAGGTTCAGTCTGCTAAACAGCATTCTGTTTTTTTGTTATGCTTTATTAGGACTAGAAGGTTTCTATTCCCATCAAAAGGAAAAAAAGTACTTAATTAGTTAATTTGATTTCTTTTTGCACACAGAGAAAATTCACTGAAGAATACGAAACAAGTATCTACCGTGGCTTCACATTGTAGTTCTTGTTCCATATTAGTTGCCTTGTAGCCATGAACCTAATCCAAACAAAAATTCCAATAATACCCAATAGTCCATTATCTCTTGCTTGGTCAACTAGATCTGCTGCAATATTGAATCTGTAGAGGAATAAAGGTATTCAGGGATTTTTTTAACACACAGAACAAGTCATACAAGTAATAGATATTGTGGCACCTGACCTGTGCATAAGAGATCGTTGGGCATCTTCCTCTAGATCTGCTATTCTTTCAAGCAAGGCCTTAGCAGTGCCTTTACCAGCATCACCAGTATCCTTTAATTACGAATGTATTCAACAGTTTATTAGTAAGCGATTTTTATCACAATTTGTTAGATATTATAATTTGCCTCTGAAAATTTTTAAGTCGTCTCTTAGTTGCGCTAATTGACATATATCAGTGAGAAAATGAGTGGAAAATAAGGGATATGGCAAATATTCAGTGGCATATGAGGAATTTATCCTTAAAACATATCGCAAAAAAAGTTATCATTAAAAACAAAGGGAAAAAAGTTTCATGGTTGCTATGCAAAAAGTGGACATCAGCAATTGCCTTTGTATTTTTTGCAACTTTGGTGCTGAAATCCAAGTAAAAGTCAGAGCCATTATTTTTCATCCATGTTTCACCAGACCGGAGAACAAAGGGCATCCGCTTGTATCCACCATCATCAAGCTCAATCTCAACAACCTGGAAATGGGGAAGTACTTAGATGACAAGAAATGTAAAAGACAATGGAAAATAATAGGCTGATAAAATTATCCATACCTGACAGTACAGATCATCCAATTCATATTCACTGAATGAAGTTTCACATGCCTTGTCTAGCAATGATGAACCAGATGGCAATATGCTTGACGGAGGTGCCTTCACAGTTACAAAGCACCCCATTAGTACAAGCCCACAGTGTCTATTTCAGATGATGAGTTCATAGCTTTAGGAGTTGCAAACATGTTTGTTTTTACCTTCCACTCTCCATTCTCTTTTGACAACGCCCAGTGAAGTATAAGTGGCTCCATATAGTTTGTTGCCAGGTGAACTTTGGTTTTTCCTAGAGCATCGGTGGTAATTCCCTTAAAAACAGTTAAGCCAAATTAGATTGGTGGATGCAAGGTTTGTGAAAATGAAATGTCAGTCAAGAATCCTAACCAGTATCTCCTTGTCACCGAACTTGAAAAGCTTTCTGCTTAGAATTTCACAGTTATCCTGCTCCTGTAATGACTTTGTGAAGAGATCCAGAACAGTGGGTTGTTTAGGAGTCTCTACTTGCGCTTCGATAACAGTAGGCTTGTGCTTTTTAAGTAGTTGCACAATATCTCGTTTTTTCCGCTGAATTCTTTCCACAGAGAAGAATTTTTTGTCCTTCAGCTGCTTGGAAACTTTTGTCTCAACGTTCCCTTTCAAAATGTTCTTCCTCAACTGCTCAACTGAGGTCCCCTTATCCAACTCAGCCTGTAGTTCCTTCCTTGCTTCCTCAAACTCGACCTGGCAAATACAAAACATAAATCTTCATAAAGAGTCACCTTAGCAAAAGCTTGTCTAGCTGATAATTTAGAGTAGTACCAGTTGCTTCTCTGGGGCATAATTTGGCTTGCCTGCTTTTTCCCACCTTATGTAAGCTTGGACTTGTACAAGATCCTCTGGGAGTTTAGTAGTCACAGTGCTTTCAGATGAAGGAGCATTACTTTCAGTTGCCTCAGGTGTCTTTGTCAGTTTCGCTCGTAGCTTCTCCAAAGAAACACCCTTGTTTAATTCTTCTATCAACTCAGTGCGTGCTGCTTCATACTCCTCCTAGAGAAAACCACAGAAATAATGAGCTAGTCCATTGAGTTGTATAAGGCAAACCAAGCCTAGTATTAAACATGCCTTCTCTTGCTCAGGTGTATATGACTGCTTTCCCTTTCTTTCCCACCGAAGATATGATTGTATCTGCACAAGATCCTCTGGAACCACAGTAGAAGAAGTAGCAGTAGATATACCCTGCCCTTGATATTGACTCGCTTGAAGCTGAATTTGGAAATTCTGGCCATTGTTTTTGTACCTGTCCAAAGTAGAGTGCTGTTATTTTGATATCTTCTGCATTCCAAGAAACAGGGGAGAACGGGTGACCCAAGAAGAACTGACCAATTATTCCGTGCCTCATCAAATATGAGGAACTCAATGGCTTGCACTGCAGGATCATCTATCTCAATTTTCAGCGTGGAGTTATCACCTGACTAAAATTTGAGACAGGAATAGAAATTACTAACCATGCGCACTTACATTACAAGACAGATCCGTTATGCAAGACTGACCTTTATAAAAGGCGTCCTAAGGGCCCTGTTCTTGTACACTGTCGTGCCATCTGGTTTCCGGGATGGTAAGAGCCATTCTCTAAGTACAGTCAAAAAGCTTTGTTAGGGATTAGCAAGCCTTAATCCGAAAATACACAAAACATGTACTAACACAAGGTCACAAGCATATTGATATTGGGCACGCACGCACTAGTCATCAACAGGGACAGAAGATAAGTCTCACCTTCTATCCGGGCGAAGGGCGCCCCAATGCAGAATCAGGGAGCCGCTGGTGTTAGTTACCTCGAGATTGATCTCCGCCACCGAACCTTGCGGTGCTGGGTTCAATCTTACCTGTGTTTGCAAAATTTTGGCAGCAATGCTCCATTAGAACGAACAAAATCACATCAAATTGGTCGATCCAGGTGAGCCCGCCCCAAAATGCATGGTAGATCAGCACCTGAAGCTCGGAGTTGGTATCCAGGGTGAACCTTCCGACAAGCTGTAAACAAGAGAAGCAAAGAGAGAGTGAGCCACACCGTCGAACACCTGGCGGGCACAAGAGAGCGGTGAGCGAGAAAGCGCGTACGCCCGGGGAGGCGCGATCGGTGGAAGCGGCGATGGCGCGAGGGACGACGAGGAGGCTCCGACGGGAGACGGCGAGGGTTGTGGCGGCTGTGGAGCGGCGGCCACGGCGGAGAGCCGCCGGCTGCCGCGCCGGGAGCAGCGCCGGCGAGGCGGGGCGCGCGTGGATGCCGAGCGCGCACCGCTCGGCCCCCGCCCCTGCTGCCGCGGAGAATCCACTCATCTGCACGAATTTCAAGGATAGATCAGCAGCAACTTCTCTGCCCTTCCTATATCGCAAAAAAACCGAAAACGCTTAAAGTCGTACGTCCGGTGCACCGAGAAATATCGGACGCTCCAACCAGTGGGTTCCACTTTTTTCTCTTCACCGGTCAATCTATCCTCACTCTCGGCCATTCATTTTCCCCATTTCTCTCTCTCCCTGAGGCCACCGAGGATGGGGCGAGGGGGCCCTAATACGCGCCTCCCCCGCGCCACGCGCGTCCCGCTCTAGTCCATCATACGTAACGTATTAATTACATATATATTTTATGTATTGCATATATTTTTAACGTATAATATATATATATAAAGTTTGTATATGTGTATAAAAAAATACGTCGTTCTCTTGCTCACGTGTGAACCGTCCCCACTTGCCTCTCCCTGCCCCTACGTGGCTGGTTGCACAGTGAGCATGGCGCGCGCCTAGCGATGAAATAGAGATTTTGCTCGGTGTGGGTTTGGTTGGGAGGAGTTTTTAAGGAGGGATTGAGAGTTTAAAATGATGATACTACTAAAATTGTGTTGTTTGGTTGGTAGATTGCGTGTTTTTACGTCAATAGATATAGGAGTTTTGATTGGATGGGAAGATGAATTGAGAGAGAAACTTTTTTTTTGTTAACACCTAGATAGGAGCTGGTAATTAAAAATGAAATTCCCCTTTACGTTGCCTAAACAAATCCTAGTCATCGATCATTTAAGATCTAGTTTCCAACTAAACTTCCTGTTAATTCCCACCACCTCTATTAAACAACAGACTATAACTAAAAATCAAATTCTCATGTTAATCTCACCATCAATTTCCTCATCTAAACTTCCAATGCTATTTCCTTGAGTCGCCACACAAGCCACGAAACAAGCTAGGAGCTGAGTTGCATACTCTGTCGCTAACAATAAGTATGAGAGGTGCATCTCGCTCTGTCACGCCGCCCGGATGCAGTAGGATGGCCTCCATCATCGCCGGCGCCTTGCTGCCATCATCTTCCCCTTCAATCCAACCACACCAAGCTTAGGGACGTTGGATCCGAGGGGCACCAGCCATGAGGGGAGGAGCTCGGCCTCTGCTTCCTCGACGGCGTGTGATTGGTCGAATCACATTAAACTATTTACATAATGCAATATGTTTTTTTCTTACTAACATGGTAGTGGAGGGTCATTTGATAAGCAAAGCTTAATACAGTAGTCCTAGTTTCTCCAAGAAAGGAAAAATAACATAGAAGCACATTTTTAGTTGTACAGGGGAATGCACGTAGAATGTTACTCCTTCCGTCCTAAAATATTGTAGGCACAATCATTAGATCAAATTTTTTTTTTGCATAACCATAATAAATACAATTCAGATATCTAATGGGATTAGAAATTTTGAGGATAAATGATTTAAAAAACTAAACTTAGATGAGAGAAATAACACATATATATCTTATATATACTAATATAAAAGATACATCACCGTCCCAACTATCATGTGAGGCCCGTAAAAAGTAATAGAACTTTAATTTTTTTTCTAGCCTCCACAGGTCAAACCTCACAAAAAAAATCGATTATCCTTATTACGGAATTGTTTTCATCGCTCTAGACAATAGAAATAACCTTTTAAAGGCTTTAAAAATGCGTCACTAGATCCATGCGGCTGAGGCCAAGGTGTCCTGACTGGGATCCTGAGCGTGAATAAGAGGACATCGCGTTGCTTCCTCCATGTGACTGACATATGGGCTAACAGCGCTGCTTTTGCGTGCATGGATATGAGAGTATTAGAGTGACACGTGCCGAGCGCGTGGAACAGTTAAAAGCTTCATTTGTACTACTACTATCAGGTTTCTTGTTCTCAGAAGAAATTAGGAGTATACATGTGAAAATCATGTCTACGTTTCTTGTTTTCAGAAACAAATTACAGTGCAAATGGTTATCTGAAACTTTGAAGACCCATCATCTTACAGCATCTACATCAGCATATCTAAATTTAATTTTCCAAATATCCATTTAGCCAACCTACTAAAAATTTGGTCAGTCAAATTTGTATTTCGCTCCAACGGTCTCTCCATTTATCCTCTCCATTAAAGCAATTGGACTCATACATCAATCCCTCTCTCCTTTCTCCATTCACTGCACAACCTCTCCCCTCACCTAGAGCGGGCGATAGTTGGCAGTTGACGAGCTTGACAATGGCCAACGGATCCAGGCGGTAGACGACGACATGGGTGGGAAGCAGCGAAGCCTCCGTCCCTCGTCGATTCCCCCATGTCGTCGGCGGGCGGGTGGATCTAACGGCGGTGGAGGCGGCGACGGAAATCAGCGACAACGACGATGTTGCTGTTGTTCGCGCCAGCAAGAGGCAGAGATAATGCTTCGGCTACTCGCGCCAGCTAGGGAGGTGGCGGGCGAGTGGACGGGCGGGCGGATCTGACAACGGTGTCGGCGACGACAGAAATCGGCGCCAACAACAGCGACGTTGCTTCTGCACGTGCTAACGAGAGGCAGAGGCGATGTTACGGGTTGCAGCTACTCGCGCCGACAAGGGAGGCGGCGAGCGGATCTGACGGTGACGTAGGTGGTGGCGGAAATTGGCATCTGCGGTAAAAATCGGCGGCGACGGTGACGTTGTTACTGCTGCTGCTCACACCATCGAGATGTGGCGGTGACACCGACACCGATGGTGGATCCTCAGCTCTATCCTCGTCCATTACCACTGCTGTAAGACCGACGCCTTCGCTGTATCCCGGTGAGGAGGTAGAGACACAAAGCGACGTGGGATCCACCATTTGGCCAGTGAGTTTGCCTCTTCACATTTGACCAGGCGGTGGGGGTGTTTAGTCAACCGTTGGTAACTCTGTTGGAGTATGTTTTTTCGTTTGACGTAATAAAATTTAGTTTGAAGAGGTACTTAGAGAGACCGTTGAAGATACTCTTAACCGAGCAAATGTTTACTCCTCTATTCTGTAAAATAAAATCGTCTACCCACATATACTATACTAATAGAGTATGAGTATGCAGCCAAACGTGTAGTGGTGGATCCAAGAAAGCCCAGACAAAAATAGCTACTGTGAGCGCGACTTCCTCAATTCCTATGATAAACAAACAAAATTTATTTCACGTCTGCCTGTGGGGGTCATCATTTGCGGTGGATGTTCCCGTTGCATAGTAGAATGACATGCATACTACTGTAGCTTAACAGAAAAAAATGACGAAAATATCACTCGCTGATGTGAAAAATAACCTTCATGGCTGCAATATAAGAAGTACATAGATAATTCTTTTTCCTATTGAGAGAGACTAATATTGCAGTGAGCCATGTTAAAAGAAAATAACCATACACGTAGCCTTCGTTTATACATGTTAAAAGAAAATATAATAAACTAATACTAATACTGAATTAGATACCCTCAACTCAGGTTTATAGTAATAGGTTATCTCGAATAGTTGTTATATTTGAAGGCGAACGAGTACTGACGTACCTGATCAACGGTTGCTAATGAAGCAGTACTTGTATGCTGATTATGCAGACTCAGACTTTTCTCTTCAGCTTAGATAATTGTGATCATAGCATATGAGAGCATTGGCACCATATATATAAACCTGAAAAATTATCCGTATGCGTAGTACTGATCTCTTTGTCATGATTGAATGTACTGGTAAGATCGACGACCCAATTTCTTGTGGAGCAATCAATTAAGTGTGAAAGATTAGTTTACACGGTTGCCAACTAATGTAAAGGCACTTTATTAGAGTTCAGAGTGATTGACTTGAAGAGTAGAAGAGACAAATATATAAAGCCAGAAAGAAAGCAAGGCATGCATCCACATGCTTATCCCGTCCTAAAGAAGAAAAGTACGGAGAGATGGTGAAGATTTGAGCATGAAAACCGTGACAATAAACAGTACAATCTAAACTAACATATCGCTCAGTGATTAACACAAAACTTGCAATGACTTTCCTACTGATCTTACTAACCAAGAGTCATCTCTAAATCCTACTGATCCAAGTATTCAACACTCGCACACCTTCTGCTCTGGCTAATGTGTCGATATATGCATACTCATAAATACAACGCCTATCTCAAGATGTACTACTACTGGTTCTTGGCATATGCTAGGAACACATTCTGGTTTGCTACTAAGTTAACAAAATGTAACTTAGTACCATCAAGGCTGAACTAAGAAAACAGCAAATATGCGCAGACTTAATTCTACCGCAAGTTCTAAAATTCAAAATTTAACCGTGGCTTATAAACTGCGGCTCAAAAGGGTATCGACCTAGCGCAAAATTTGCCTTGTGCACAGTTAGGCCACACTTTTTTTTCATCTAATCCATCGGATTATATTATTATTATTATTATTATTATTATTATTATTATTATTATTATTATGTTGTGTTTGTTCTACACCTCTAAAAAATATATTTTTCTCCCCTCAGAAAAAATATGTTTTAGAGAAACTTTCTTCAGCATTGTTTGGACCACTTGTTCTAATAAACTACTTGTTAAGTTTTTTCCCAAAAGATTTAATTTATAACTGATAAAATAGATAATCCTCAACCCTACGGAGACAGCTCTTTTTTTTCTTTTCAGAGACAACAATCCAGCAATTTACCCCGCAAAAAAAAATCCAGCAATTTAGCTAGAAGTCCCTGGGGAAAGAACAAAGAGACATATATTTTGGCAGGGCTGACACGGAGAATCGATCCCAGCAGGATAAGTGACAAACCCGTTTGGAAATTGGAACTTTCCGTCTTTTGCGTTCGCTTCTTGATAGCGATTTGTCTACGCTGGGCCGTTCTTTCACATGGCTCACTTTTATATGGACGGCCAGTTATTTTCCCTACAAGAAAAGGAAAAGAAAAATAACAACAGAGTGATAATTCCAACGGCTCATAACATCACGCAAACATTTCGTAACCGGTGCAACCAAATTCCAGATTTGCAGAGTGCGACGTGCCTGTCACACTACACTACACTATACACCAGCCATGAACAGAGCCGTGAGGTGAGCATCACCGTCCAGAAATCCTCACGTTTCTGGTGGCAATTGAGATGCAAAAAATATCTCAGGTTCTCAGTCCAAAAGTCCTTGTCTTTTGTTTGCATGTTCCATGCATCTTCTTCATTTAGGAGGTTTTGTTTAGGTTTTCTTTCTCCTATCCTCAGTGCTAACTGAAATTAAGGTCTTGTTACTGAGCTCACTCAGCTGAACCCACTACAAAAGTAACGAGATCATATACTTTGGTGTTCACCATGCACCCCAGATACCTTCTGTATCTGGCACGGTGATATATGTATGGGAAAAGTCTGAATTATCCTATACCCGAAAACAGGACATCGTTCACCCTCAATTTTTTATACCGGATAAATTATCCCCTGACTCTCTCCGGAGCGGTTTTGATCCTATCTGGCAGTCCAGTCAGCATAAAAAATTAGAAAAACGATGGGTCCCACGTGTCAGATATTACACTATGCCCCATTTCCCTAGAAGGTGACGAAGGCAGAATCAACGATGGCGGCACGCTTCTGACCTTCAAGGCCATGGCGGAGGCGTCGTTGCTGCCCGACCATGCCAAGCGAAACCACGCCGGAATCCACCTCGATGGCCATGGCTGCCGACGCCCCCGCACTCCTCCTCGACCAGCTGCCACTGCCGTTGCCCTGCGCTTCTCCTCGACGGCTGCAGCCGCCGCTATGCGCTCCTCCTCGATAGCCACCACCACCACCCCGCGCTCCTCCTCGACGGTTGCCGCCACCACGTGGAGCTCCTCCTCGATGGCCGTCACCACCACGTGCTCCTTCTCGGTGGTCGTGTGCCAACGGAGGCCGAGGGGCAGCCTCCTGTCATGCCTAGAAATTCACGAAATAGAATTCCAAACTGAATGTACATTAAAACCCCTATCCAGGATCGATCAGAGTACACAAATGACAAAGTTGATACGTAGATCCACGTCTTACAAACATCATAAATGTCTTATATATGCAGCAGAAAATAAAAGCGAGCTAAAACTAAAGCTTGACGCTCGCAGCATGGCGACTCCACTCCACGGGCATCCTCGACGGTAGCGATGAAGCCTAATCCTCCGAGTAACCTCCATCTGAACAATACTCCATCTCTGGTGTGGGGGAAATAGAGCAAGACTTTAGTACTGCCCACTATACTCAACAAGTCATATCAGAAGAGGAGGTATCACTGTGGAGAAGGGTTTTTAACCCTGGTTCGTAACCCCCTCTAGTCCCGGTTGTGCAACTGGGACCACGAATCCGAGACTAAAGATGTCCATCTTTAGTCCCGAGTGAAATAACCGGGACTAAAGAGCCATCTTTAGTCCCAGTTAGTAACACCAACCGGGACTAAAGATGGTAGCGCCACGTGGCTGGCGCAACCATCTTTAATCCCGTTGGTGTTACCAACCGGGACTAAAGATATTTTTCTTTTTTTTAAATTGCTAGTTCTGTTAGCTGCTTGTTTATATATTATGCATATATATGTATTTATACATATATATATGCATAATATATGTAATATATGTATTTATACGTATATATATATGCAATATGCATATATATAAATACATATTTTACACATACATATTCCCTAAATATATTCACTCAAGTAAATATATACATATATTATCAAAATATGCTCACAAACATAAGTGTAAATGTATACACATCTAAATACATACATATATGACAATCCTTCGTAAATTCTAATGTTCTATTTTATTGTATATTACGAAGAAACCTAAGACATGTTATATATGGGGATGATGATCAATAGGTCTTCCATCGTAGTGGAATTCTCCTACGGGATCAATTATTTGTTCATTGATAAATCCCATCAATTGTTCTTGAACAGCCTTTATAAATTCTTCGTTGGATAGTTTTTCCCTCGTATAAATAATCTTTCATTTGAAAAAAAAACTGAGATATAAGTATATGAAGTCAATAAGAAATCGAGACATAATGTATAAATGATTTTTACGTACTTCTAGATTCTTGTCATTGTTGATTTGGTGTACAATGCAGTGAGTATATTCGCAGACGTAGTAGCCGTACAAGTTATTCCCCTGCTCCTGTTTTGCACACTTAAGGAGAAACAACGAGAGATTTAATGTACTATTTTTTTCTAGAACAAATTAATGATTCAATATGTTTTTGGAGCATATACTCACCGGAAAATTAAACCTCCTACCAAGTTTTTCTTTCCAAACCCCACGGACCAATGTACGGAACTTTGCCCATGCCCTATGTACAGTTGGAAGCTATGATTAAATACCGGAGATCCGCATAGTAGCAATAGTAGTGTTCGTAATTAATGATAGTTGAATAGATGACATTACCTGTCTATCGCTTCAAAAATCTTGGCGAAAGTAGAGTCCGGTTTATCCATTGAGTTATAGACATGGGCTTTGCATAGTGAAAGGTCGAAGAGGAAAAGGACCCAATGGAATCTGCAAATTGCATGAGATGATATATATGTCACGGTATGAGTACAAGGAGGAAGTTGGTATGAATTCGAAAGACAGTAAAAACTCACTCCGTGTTGTAGGGCAATAGTATGTAGGTCTTATAATGCTGCTGCACCAGGAAATGAACAATATTGTCCTCTGTAGTTTCCTCAAAGTCTCGTATCATTTCGACATTAACTTTGCGGGGGTCCATGAATCCAATATTGTAAATCCCCTGCCTATGGCACAATTGAATCTCCATTCTACAAAGGATAAAAGGAATTTGCATCAACTGTCCGCACAGTGTAATCATTCGATGGTACATAGAAGGAGCTAAGGAACGAAATAAATTTTGCTTAAACGATACTTACAAAACCCAACAGCTGAGAATGGAGACATCGAGGGCATCTAGTTGGTATACATCGAATACATCCTCGAAGTGGATCCACAGAACATCATCTTCCTTGATAGTAATCTGTGTTTCTTATCCTCGCTCTAAACATCGTTCTACCTTTCGATGAACTATCTATGTACCATTGATGGAATCGGTACATCTGTGTAGAGGGGGTGTTCACCTGAACAAGCATGACAAGCGGTTCACCGATTTTAAATTTGTATTTCAAATCGGCTTCTGTCGCTACTTTTATTGGTATGCTTCCCACCAGTTACTCCCTGTTCAGACCCGTCTTTTTCATCCATTGCCTTAGTTCCTCTTCACCGACTGGTAGCAATGGCTCAACCGATTGTTTTGGTTGCTTTTCAAGCTGATGCACATCTTTGGTCTTTACTCTTTGCTTCTTAAACGACTTTGTCATCGATCGGATCGGTCATAGTCCGAATGTAAAGCCCTCTTGACCGGTTCGCTCATCTTCTGAAATAACTTCTTAGCAGTCAGATCTATAGGAATCTTCTTTTTTGGGCTCCGTGGCTTGAAGAACGCCTTCACTTCCGCTCTTACGACCTCGTCAGTCTCCTCGGGAGTTAAGTCGTACGCCCTTTTCTTGAGAGCGAGGAGTTTTGGCTCATTAAGTCTTGGCTTCTTCGTTGGTTCCGTGGACTTTGACGACGCGGGACAAAGTGGGCACAACATTTTAGCTTGTGAAGGCAGAGCAGGCGATGATGGTGCAGACGAAGGAGGCGGAGGTGGAGGTTCCGGTGCAGGCGAAGGAGAGGGTGCAGGTGGAGGAGACGGAGGAGACGGTGCAGGCGGAGGAGGCAGAGGTGGCGGAGGAGGTGGAGGAGAAGACGCCACTGCTCGCCCGGGAAGCACGATGTACCGCTTGCACCATAGTATAATGGCGTGGGCTGTGTCTTCTAGTTTCGTCTCCCCATCTCCTCCGGGGATGTCTAGCTTGAGATCCTTGAACTCTCGTTCCACCATTTCAACTTCGACCCTTGAGTACCTAGGTGGAATCGACCTACAATGGTATGTCCCTGAAGGGTCCATTGGTATGGCCATGCCCGATTCCACCTTCACAAGAATCGAGGTTACTTAGTAATTAACATATGCACCACCTTTCTCAATTTACAAGACATATATCATAAAACTACGAGCATACCTAGCTGCTTCGCGAATCGCCTAGCCGAATACAAGGGAGCCATAAGTGGGATTGAGCGTTCCACCGTGAGCGTAGTACCAATTTCTGGAACGTTCAGGCTAGTTCGTTGTGGCCGGCTCGATACCCTTTTCTATCAATCCGGCTTCCAGTTTATCCCACTTGGTGATTGCCTTCTTATAGCCACCTGACCCTAGCTGGTGATGGTATTGCTTCTTAGCGGCATTAGCTTTATTCTTTTCTACCTGCTTGCCCGTGCTGGGAGGTCTTGTATGCGACAAACGTATCCCAATGATCCCTCAGCTTGGTTAATTTGTCGAAATCAGGTGTCACCTTCAGGACATATTTTCTTTTACATCTCTGACTTGTACTTCTGGAATTGTTCAACCATTTTCTTCAGAGTCCATTCTTTCAATCTTGGTTGATCTGCCACAGGGACCGTGAAGGTCTCGAGCATGGTGGTCCACAGCATGTCTTTCACCGTATCTGGGAGATAACTTTGGTCATCCCCGACTAACCTTGATTGACGCCAGTTCACTGTGCGAATGGGCACGTGATCCCTCACGACCCAACCACTGTGTCCCACAAACTTAGTATACCGGCTGGGGCTACTGGTTCGCCTTCTAGGGCCACTTCACTAATAATGTGCCTGCCCTCTAGCTTCCTCACGGCACCTCGTTGTCCGCGTGCCCTCTTCTCTCCAACGGCCAGTTGCCTTTCACTTTCCTCTTTGTTTGTGCCCTCGTTGCCCTCCTCGTTTAGGTATTGGTTGGGGTCCTCAATCCCCTCCTCATCCGCCCAATATTGGCTGCTGCCCTCTACGATCTGGTCCATCAGGATCTGTTCCTCATCGCGATCTGCCATCTGTTCGTAACATTAAGTAGTACACATCAACTAAGAGTATATTGTTATACATATATTGACATTGTTGAGGAATACATACGATAACCAGGTAATTAATTGTTATACATGCAACCTGTGCATATTGTCATATATATACACACACAACCGGGACTAAAGATATCTTTAGTCCCGGTTGGGGCCACCAACCGAGACGAAAGATCTAATCTTTAGTCCCGGTTGTATCTACCAACCGGGACTAAAGATTATTTCCCGCTGTTTCCAAATTTTCTTTTTTCCTGGCTAGGGTTAACAACCGGGACTAAAGATTAAAACATTTAAATGACATGTGCCCGATTTAAATAGTTTAAAATTATTATTAAATATAAATAATCACATATAATTAACGCATATATAATTAAACATTTCAAAAATCATATGTAATTAACATATGACTTATTTAAATAATTTTAAATAGTAATACTCATATGTAAATAACATATGACCTATTTAAATAGTTGAAAATTGCTATTACATTTAAAATATATATATAATAAACATATGACCTATTTAAATAGTTTAAAATTGCTATTACATTCTAAAAATCGTATGTAATTAACATATGACCAATTTAAATATTTTAAATCTGCTATTACATTTCAATAATGATATATAATTAACATATGAGCTATTTAAGTAGTTTTGAAATATTAATAATCATATGTAAATAACATATGACCTATTTAAATAGTTGAAAATTGCTATTACATTTAAAAAAAATATAATAATCATATGACCTATTTAAATAGTATAAAATTGCTATTACATTTCAAAAATCGTATATAATTAACATATGACCAATTTAAATAGTTTAAATGTTCTATTACATTTCAATAATGATATATAATTAACATATGACCTATTTAAATACTATTTAAATAGTAATAATCATATGTAGATAACATATGACCTATTTAAATAGTTTAAAATTGTTATTACATTTAAAAAAATATAATAAACATATGACCTATTTAAATAGTTTAAAATTGCTATTACATTTCAAACATCGTATATAATTAACATATGACCAATTTAAATAGTTTAAATCTGCTATTACATTTCAATAATGATATATAATTAACATATGACCTATTTAAATACTATTTAAATAGTAATAATCATATGTAAATAACATATGAACTATTTAAATAGTTTAAAATTGCTAGTATATATGAATAATCATATATAATTGTATTAGTAAAAAATACAAACATTGCATGACCTTCAATACATTACAAATAATTTACATCGGCCATACAACACCCTAGGTCATTGTTTTCCTCACGTACTTTCTCCTCACTAATGTTCCTTCGCTATGATCATTGCGTGAGTAAGGGGTGTCCTCCTTTGCTAGGAGGATGCTCGGGTCAACCGTCACCGCGAACGGAGGTTGCCCGTCAAACCGATCGTAATCTTCGTCAGTCTTATCCTTGACTCCGATGATTTTCCTTTTGCCTGGGAGAACCACTTAGCGCTTTGGCTCATCGGGTCCTTTACCCTTTTTTGGTTTGCTAGACATGTCCTTCACGTAGAAAACTTGTGTTACATCATTGGCTAGGACGAATGGTTCATCTAAGTATCCAACCTTGGTTAGGTCAATCGTTGTCATCCCACTATCATCAATCATTACGCCTCCACCAGTCAGCCTAACCCATTGGCACCGAAACAGAGGGACCTTCAGGGGTCCCTAGTCTAGTTCCCATATGTCATCGATGACACCGTAATACGTGCTAGTTGCACCATCGTATCTCATGGCATCGATACGAATAGCACAATTCTGGTTTGTGCTCTTTCTGTGTTGGGTTCTTGTGTAAAATGTATACCATTGATTTCATATCCTTGGAATATCGATATCGAGCAAGATGGCCCCTCGTCAAGAAGGCTAGTTGTTGGTCAATGGTCTCGTTATCCATTAGATGTTGTCGTAGCCAAGCGGGGAAAGTATCAATGTAATGGCGTGTAATCCAAGCATCGGACTTGCCGATGTTTTTTGAGTGAACAATCGCTAGGTGCTCTTCGATGTAAGGAGCCACCAATGAAGATTGTTGCAAAACTGTGAAATGTGCTTTACGGAATAAATCGTTGTCCACAGTCGTTATTGTTTTCCTTCCAAGGGTCCCCTTTCCCCGTAGTCTCCCCTCATGGCTTGATTCGGGTACTCCGATTGGATGAAGGTCTTCAATAAATTCTACGCAGAACTCAGTGACCTCCTCTGTTCCATACCCTTGGTGATGCTTGCTTCCGGACGAGAACGGTTATGAACATATTTCTTTGGAACGCCCATGTACCTCTCGAATGGAAACATGTTGTGTAGGTACACAGGACCGAGAATACCGATCTCTTTTACAAGGTGACATAGAAGATGCGTCATTACATTGAAGAATGACAGTGGAAAGATCATCTCAAAGCTGACAAGACATCGGACCACGTCATCTTGAAGGACTATTAAACTGTCTGGATCGATAATCTTTTGCGAAATCACGTTCATGAAAGCACATATCTTTGTTATTGTTCCTCAGACATTATCAAGAAAGATACAATGAATTATAATAGGAAGCGGTTGTGTCATCAACACGGTACAGTCATGAGACTTTAGGTTTGTGAACTTCTTCTCCTTCATACTTATTATTCTCTTTATATTCGAGGAGTATCCACACGGTACCTTGATGTTCTCCAGGCATTCAAACATACTTTTCTTCTCTTCCTTGCTCAGGGTGTAGCTTGCTGGACTCAAGTAATGGCTTACTTTATCCTTCGGTTTCAGGTAATGGTCGTCGCGTTGTTGCATATGCTTGAGATCATTACGTGCTTCAAGTGTATCTTTCGACTTCCCATATACACCTAGGAAGCCCAACAGGTTGACGCAAAGGTTCTTACTGAGGTGCATCACGTCGATTGCGTGCCGGATATCTAAGACTTGCCAATAGGGTAACTCCCAAAAAATAGACTTCTTCTTCCACATCACCGCGTGACCATGTTCGCTCTCTATAGGTTGGCTGCCAGGTCCCTTTCCAAATACTACTTTCAGATCTTTCACCATAGCAAACACGACTTTTCTATTGTGATGTTTAGGCTTAGTATGGTGGTCTGCCTTCTATTCGAAATGCTTGCCTTTCTTCCATGCAGGATGGGTTGCAACAAGTAATCGACGATGGCCCATGTACATAACCTTCCTGAAGTGTTTCAGATACGTACTTTTAGTTTCATCTATACAATGGGTGCAAGCCTTGTACCCCTTGTTTGACTGTCGAGATAGGTTGCTAAGTGCAGGCCAATCGTTAATGCTCATGAACAGTAACGCTCATAGGTTAAATTGCTCGTGTTTGTCCTCATCCCACACGGGAATACCTTCTTTCTTCCACAGCAGAACCAGATCTTCAACCAATGGTCTTAGGTACACATCAATGATGTTACCAGGTTACTTTGGGCCTTGAATGATAGTTGGTATCATAATGTACTTCCGATTCATGCATAGCCAATGGGGGAGGTTGTAGATACAGATGATCACAGGCCAAGTGCTATGGCCGCTGCTCATCTCTCCAAATGGATTCATGCCATCCGTACTTAAACCGAACCTTATGTTTCGGACATCCTCTCCAAAGTCTGGAAATGTTCTGTCGATGTTTCGCCACTTCGACCCATCGGTGGGGTGTCTTAGCATCCCATCTTGTTGACGTTCTTCTGCGTGCCAGCGCATCATTCTAGCATGCTCTTTGTTCTTAAACAAACGCCTGAGCTGTAGTACTATAGGGAAATACCACACCACCTTAGCAGGAACTCTCTTCTTCGAAGGCTGTCCGTCCACATCACCTGGATCATCTCGTCTAATCTTGTATCGTAGTGTTTTATAAACCGGGCATGCTTCTAGGTTCTCGTACTCCTTACCGCGATAGAGGATACAATCGTTCGGACATGCGTGTATCTTCTGTACTTCTATTCCTAGAGGGCATACTACCTTCTTAGCTTCGTACGTTGTTTCAGGCAATTTGTTTCCCTCCGGAAGAATGTTCTTGACGAGTTTCAATAACTCGCCAAATGTCTTGTCACTCACACCATTTTTTGCCTTCCATTGCAAGAATTCTAGCGTCGTGCCTAAGTTTTTGTGCCCCTGTTCGCAACCTGGGTACAAGGAAGTTTTGTGGTCCGCTAACATATGGTCCAATTTCTGGACCTCCTTCTCACTTTCGCAGCCGTCCTTTACATCCCGCAACATCTGACCAAGATCATCTACAGCATCGTTATCTTCAACAGCACCGTCCACCTCTCCTTCTATATTTTCTTCAAATCCACCATATTGATGAGTCCAATCTGGAATGTTCTCATCTTTTACTTCATCTTCTTCCATTGTAACCCCTAGCTCTCCATGCGAGGTCCAACAATTATATTCAGGCATGAATCCAGACTCAAACAAGTGCGCATGAATAATTCTTGATGTAGAATACTCCTTTTGGTTACTGCACTTTTTGCATGGACAACACATGAAACCCTTATACTTGTTAGCATTGGCCACATTCAAAAAATAATGCACGCCTTCAATAAACTCTTTCGACCGTCGGTCCGCGGTGTACATCCATTGCCGATCCATCTATACATCAAATAATCCAATGTTACTAACGAAATCCACACAATTGAAACTAATTAAATAATCATATAATAATTTAAAACATCATAATTAAAAGTGAAACTAATTTCTAGAAAGAGCTACAAAGATGGCGATGAGAAGGAAGAGAAGTTTACAATTATTTTTAAATTTTTATTAAAGTACTAAACATATTTTTTGTTGTAGAAATATTCTTTTTTTATTGTTTATAAAGTTGTAAACATATCTCTAATGTATTATACTTTTTTCTAACTATTTTATTAAACTAACTTAGTTTGCTATATTTTTCCTCTGTCATCTCTTTTATAACATATTTATCCAAATTTTTCTAATTTCATAATCAACCTAATTTGCCTACATATATTTTCTCTCTCATCATTTTGCATAAACCTTGTTGGAGACAATATTGTATAGAAACAAAGGTACAAATGTAATATGGTAAGCATACATTATTAGAGAATGGAGTTGCTAACCTTTTCGATCTCTTCGATTTGTATATTATCACCAAAACAATTTTATCAAAAATTTCGATAGCACCTCCCTTCTTCCTCTTCCTCTCGACAACAATGGCTCGGGCTGGAGGAGAAAGAAGAAGTATAAAAAGGTAGAACACTTTTGTCCCGGTTGTTAACACCAACCGGGACTAAAGATCTAAATCATCTTTAGTCCCGGTTGGTGTTACCAAGCGGGACTAAAGTGAGGATTTTTAGTCCCGGTTGGTGACAGCAACCGGGACTAAAGATCCCCGGCCTCCTGACATGGGTCTAACACGGTCGGGGAAGGTGTGAACCAGGACTAAAGATGATATTTAGTCCCTGTTGGTGTTACCAATCGGGACTAAAGATCATCGGGACCCGTTACACTTTTTAACCGGGACTAAAGATGATATTTAGTCCCGTTCATATTCGAACCGGGACTATTATGGTTTTTGTGAACCCGAGCAAAGATCGGTTCTCCAGTAGTGTATGATGAAAGTATTTCCAAAGGGAGGCTAGAGGTGTTCATTTGCATAAAGTAGCAGTTGAAAGCAGTAAAACTGTTGAATTTAATTAAACAATATTAACCATCACTGTCCAATGCTACACCATGTTACGATAGGCCCAAACATCCACCTCAACTATGCCAGTTCCACTAAATCAAATAATTAAGGATGAGACTAATCACGGTGAATCTGGTTGATCGCCCATAACCGCGGGCACGATTATTCCAATAGTTTTACTCTGATTAAAGGTGTACAATTTTACCCACAAGATAGCCCCACGACATGTTTCTGTGTACCGGCATACCACCACGGTATATCGGAAAGAGACTGTGATAGGACCTTTCGCATGTCCCCCTAACCAAGAGAACCAAACTGCAGGTTTCGCCCTACCCTTAAAACTGGGGTAGGCAGCCCCCTTATGCCACGGTGAATCCAGAAGCCGATCAACCCTTAAAACCGGAGCCGACCCAACCTGTCACGCCCCGATTTTCGTTTGGGATTAAAAATCATTAACTGATGCATTTCTAGAAATTATATTAAAAGTCAAAGCAATTTAATCAAGTGAATTTGTGAGGGAATTAAAAATTTCATTTAAAAATCATGGTTGGAAATAGTTTTGTATTATTCTCCGTGCCCTAAAATATTCTCTGGAATTTCCCGTGAATTTTCGGAGCTCAGGAAGTAATTTTAACAATACAAAGTTAATTTAATCAATTAAATTAAAAGGAAAAACAAATTAAAATCCTCTCCTTCTCCGGCCCAAGACCTTTCTCCCTCCCCACGGCCTAGCGGCCATTGGCCTGCTGTTGATGCAAAGAACACACACCGGCCTGATAGATTTGCTTTACTCTAGTGCAGGTCCAAAATTAGTACTTTAGGTTCGAGGGCGTGCCAGTTGATTTGATCCTGCAATCAACAAGAATAAATATACAAGAATGTTAATAAACGATAATCCATCAGCCAGCTAGCTGATTTCATATCGTATGTAACCTAGCCGATGCAATAAAGCATGAATCGGCTGTAAGATATAGTCAATGAAACTAACCCTAAAACTAATATATCGACTATAAATATCAGTGTTACATAATCAATACATCAATATTACTTCAGAAATAAGAAATTGGGATAGATCGGACTGAACCGAGACAGTATAAATTGCCCAAGTCTAAAAGAACATGAAATAATAATTATGTAGACTCATGTCATAGCCGATATCTAGATTGAAGCATGTACCGGCTATAGCTCCAATACAACCTTATATTAGGATATTTTCTAGTAATAAATATATTCAACTATAACCAATTAGATTGGTATCACGTTCAATATATTTATATTAGATTAGATCCTGATATAAGGGGCAGATATAGAACATTAAACAAAGCATAAAACAATGTAAAACATCTATACCAGGTAAGATCGACTGAAACCCCGATACTATCCTTATTAACAACCATAAAACAGGCTAGATATCATGATTCTAAGTATGACTTAATAGGTTGGACTTAACCAATGCAGCATTAAGTATACCGAGAAGCATGACATCTAGAAAATCAAGCCGATGGTTACCTTTTTGGGATGGTAGATACATTATATAACTTAAACCAACAAAGTAATCTAGCCGATATCGACGAAACCCTAAAATGAGTCCAGCCGATGCAAGTAGATTGCATTGTCGATCTAAATTATATAATGTATATGATAACTCGGAAGTTTACAAGATAGAACTAGAGTGTCATAAAGATGTAAGCACTAGCTCCGATGATGCAAACCGCCATAACAAGATATACCTTTTCGTCGAAGATCAAACTAATGCAGCACGACTCGAAAGCACAAACTTGTCGAAAAGTAGAAAACAAAGGTGGCGATACGCCGAGATTGATTGAACGTGTGTTGTTCTTATTTACAAGACCTCGGGACTATATTTATACCCGAAAATACAAACAATGTCCATTACGGACATGACTCATATTAACCTAATACAAATCCAACTAATGAACAAGTCTCTTAGGCGGACTCTTACCGTGATAATCTATAAGGAAATTACATAAAATATCCTAATTAATAGATACAATTGCCTCTTCAGGACTCTATCCATGTATGACAATCCGTGTGAAGCACTTTAACTCGACCCGATGATGTGTACCGAGTCACATTTCCAAAATCAGCTCAATCAGCTAACCCTGTCCGACTCGAACTCTGCCGATTATGTCCACAGCCGATTCGGACTACAGCCGATTTCCACTCTGTTTCCGATACGATCTAATCTCTTGGATTTTCTTTGATTCTATCCTTATCTCCGATACTTGAATTACCAAATTTGGTCGTCAACACCTGCTTGGCACCTCTCCCCTCTCCCGAGCTACCGATAGGTGGGGCCCACCTGTTGGGCTCTCCTTCAACCTCAGTCGGTTGACCGGCCGGACCCCGTCGCCCACATCACCACCGATTCCACGCCACCTCGCCCACCTCCTCCACCCCACGCGCTCGCACCTGACCGTGGGACCGCCACTACCCCCAATCCATGCACCTATTTACCCCATTCCTCGTAAATACTAGTGCCCACCTTCGCTCGTCGCCGCCCCCACCGCTCGCCGATCGATCCCGCCGACTCGGCCACGATCTCCGCCTCTAGGGCCTACAAAAAGCCTGCACGCACCTCCCTCTCTTTATTTCCCACCTCGCCCAAGCTCGATGTGCCCTTTCCCGTGCTCCCACCACGACCCTCACTCTCCGCCGCACTCTGCCTCACTCCAGCCACCACCTCTCGCCGCTTTTGCCACCGTCGCGCTGTGGCACCACCGCCATTGGCTCCGCTGCTCCATGCCGCGCCTTGGTCTCTACTCCTTTCGTCCCCTCCACCACCAGAAACCACTCCTCCCCGTGAACTCCCTTGCGTTGCCGCCGTTGTTCCTCACTCTGGCCGCACATTGCACTACTAGCGCAGCTGCCGCGCCAAGCTGCTGTCGCGCCAAGCTGCTGCCATTGTTGGCACTGCCGAGCCATTCCATGCCTCGGCTGCCCCTCCGTGTTCGCCGGAAGCCGATGGACCTCCGCCCGCGATGCCTTCTCGTGTGGTGCCGCCGCCATCTCCGCGCCACCGAACTCCTCCGCCGCCGCCCTTTGCCATGGCAGCCCGGTGAGCATCCCCTCTCCCTTCCCTACTTCCTCCCTATGTGATGCCGCCTCCCGCACCGTGCGCCGTTGCTCCTCACATCACTGCCGGACCGTGATCTTCCTCCGGACCGGTCGCCGCTTCCCAGTAAGAGCCCCTCCTCCCTTCTCTCCTTTTTCCCTCTCCCTTCCTTGCCGACCGCGCCTCTTGGGATGTGCCGCTGTCGCCCGTGAGCACCGTCGCCTTCCGACCGCTTGCCGCCGGTGGCCACGCCGCCACCCCGCCATGTCTGGCCGGGCCGGCCTCCGCGCTCGCACCCCAGCCGCTGCTCCCGCACCGTCTCGGGTGAATCCAGGCCATCCACGTGACCGTCTTGGTGCCGCCCCGTGTGGGTGCCACAGTGGTGCCCCGTCGGCGCCACGTCCGCCCGCCTGTTCGCCCGGGCCGCCACGTGGTCGCCACGTGGTGCGTCCGCCCCGATGCACCGTGGCCTTGGTCCACCGTTGTCATGCCCGGAAATTCACTAGTAATTTCCGAACTAATTTGTGCATACAATTCTCGTCTAGGAATCAGTGGAGGTACACAAATCGACAATTTAATATACAAATCCATCATCATAATAACGTTAAATACTTACAGAAGAAAAGAAAACAACAGCGGATAAATGATCTAGTGAAAGCTCCAGCTCCACTCCCACAGGCAGCTGAACTGGAGTATAAGCCAAACATCTTCTTCTTCAGAAACTTTCTTCAACTAAGGTGTGATTGATTATTGGAAGGGTGAGTACATGGAATACCTAGCAAGCTGCACAACAAGTAAGTAAGTGCACAAGGATAACAAAGGATGGCATAATATAGGGTTCTCTTGCGAAAACAACATTTAGCAAAGAGTTGAGAATTTGTAAAACAGTAGAGTAATTAATTAAACAATATTAATCAACACTGAACAACACCCTGTGTTGTACAGGCCCAAACCATCACTGAACAACCATATCCGGTTGCACAGACTCAATCTCCAAACCAGGAATAAACCATTCCAAACCAGGAGCTAAACCAATTATTACCATTTATCACCTTATATTATTAATGAGTAGAGTGAGACTAATCACGAAAAACATTGTTAGACCCGCCCATAACCGCGGGCATGACTATTCGAATAGTTTTACTCTAGCCATAAGTATACTACTGTAACCACAAGACACAGCCCCACAACATGTTACCATACCCTCAGTACCACCACGGTACCTCGAAACGGGACTGTGACAGTACCCCAACATAACACAATGCAAAGCAGTGCACCGTTCCTGGATCATAATCACCCCCTTAAAACAAAAGTTATGGACTCCCTAACGACCTGCATGGACTTATCGCCACTTCTCAGTCTGGTGCGCCGCTAAGAACCATGTTATACCAAGGGTAAAGCCGTTCCCACGCTGGCTTGTGGTTAGTACGGTTAATGCTTCACAATGATAGCTCGCGAACCGGTCCTTAATTATCATGAGCACAACTATCCAAATCTCATCTCCAACCATGTGCTCACAACCCACCATTAGTCAAGTTTGAGTTGGCAAGTTAATTAATTTATCAATCACGATTGACCATTGTGAGCTACCATTAAATAGCCATCATTAAGATATAACTGAAACCACCTTAAAGTTTCTTGGAAGACGCCATTGGAATTGCTCCATCAAATCCATCTGTAGTAAATGGATGCGGACATCAGGCCAGAAAATCCAATCAACATTGTAAGCGACAGAGAATCTCTCTCAGTGGTGAATCATCTCTACTTAAGAATTGAAAGTGAGCTTGTTATGGTCCAAGGGCAGAAACTCTTGGTAGCATCAAAGTCAGTTTTCATCAGTCATACAGGTTGTAGTATTTGTGGGGAAGCAACTGTAGAGCTTATAGTCTATCAACCTAGAGGAGTCAGTAAAGGATAAGCAAAGAAGTGAAATGTTATACTGAGGGAACAACCTTTTTAGCTTGACCTATTAAGTGATCAATGCTTGTTTTGAGAAGTCAACTACGTGATCCGTTCAGGCAGATGACACCGAAGTCAGGCCCGAAGCAGAACAGTCATGTCGGTAGTTACAACTAATGGAAAAGTTAAACAAGAGTCAGTATGTTGATGAGCGGAATGAGAGTCACTATGTGAAAATTGCTGTCACCAACTATGTGTTATGTTCCAAGTCTTCCTAGAATGGGAGTGCACCGTCAGTGCTTCATTCAGGATGATCGATGGAGTATCAAGTTTTCAAAACCAGGGTCCTATGAAGATCAAAGAAGCTTGAATATTCCCAAGGATAGCGGTTTGATTGTTCACAGCTAGGCGAAAGCTCAACTACCTTGGAAAAGTGTGTCTTGAAGATGAGTTTGGTTTACCTCGTAACCATCTTGCTTGAAGGTTCAACCAAGCGAAACTAATTGGGTTGTGATTGAAGAAGTCAGCTACAAAGGTTAAGGAGAGTTACACCAACCTCAAGCCATCACATTGAGTTCTCATGTATACTCGAGTTGTCGTACCATTTGTTTAGCTTGCAAAAGTAGCGACCTAGAACCATGCAGTTCAGCAGAAAGCCGGGTCAAGTAGTTTGTTGGGGTGCTTGTTATTCAGGTCAAAGCAATTCAAGCAAATTCAAAGTCTGTGGCTTCATCAAAGTTAGTTTCAAGGTGCTAACCGAGTCACAATAATCTCAAGTTAACATGTTGAATTCTAAGGTACCCTTGAGCCACCGCATTGGCAGTTTGGCTTAGGGAAGAAGCAACTCAGAACCCCGTAATCCCAAATGAAACTCAGATCAGGCAATTTCTTGGGATACTTGTCGTTCAGATCGAGCAGCTCCGTGGAGGACTCGTTGGTCAGGTTAGAAGCAGTTGAAAGCCAAGTTAGAGTTCGTTGGTTTACGAAGATCAGTTGCAGAATTTTGGGAAAGGCTCCACCAATTTCTTGTCTGTGTGGTGAATCCTCAGGTTATTATAGATGCCCGCACCAATAGCTCAGTTTAAGCAGGTTATCATGTGTGTCAGTATTAACGGCTCAGCCAAGGAAGTGAGATCTAAGAGAACCAGCAATCTACATCCGTGTCAGATCAAGTAGAACCAGTCAGTGAAGTTTTTAGGAAAGCAACAGAACACCCAGTTTGATGTTAGACGAGTCAGTTGTGCAAATTTGGTCAATTAGTCAGTGTGAGTCAGTTAGAAACTACATAAGTCAGGAGACCAGTCTAGCACTGCCCGCACCCAGCTTTCTTTCTAGCCATCCCCGAATCTCGAGATGAGATTCCTGTAAGGGGGGTAGATTTGTCATGCTCCAATTTTCGATCGGGATTAAAAATCATTAAATAATACATTTCTAGAAATTATATTAAAAGTCAAAGCAATTTAGTCAAGTTAATTATTAAGGGAATTTAAAATTTCCTTTAAAAGTCATGGTCGGAAATATTTTTGTAATATTCTCCGTACCCTAAAATATTCTCTGCAATTTCCCATGAATTTTCGGAGCTCAAAAAATAATTTTAACAATACAAAGTTAATTTAATCAATTAAATTAAACGAAAAATAAATTAAAATCCTCTCCTTCTCCTTGGGTCGTTTCCGGCCCAAGACCTTTGTCCTACCCCACAACCCAGCGGCCGTCAGCCAGCTTGGCTCCTCTCCACCTCAAGTCCACTCTTGCTCCCTCCCCTCTCCCGAGCCACCGACAGGTGGGGCCCACCTGTCGGGCTCTCCATCAATCTCCAGCAGGTTGACCGGCCGGACCCCGTCGCCCACGTCACCACTGATTCCGCCCTACCCCGCCCACATCCTCCACCCCACGCGCTTGCACCCGACCGAGGGACATCGCCGCCCCCACTCTCCGCTGGTCGATCACGCCGACTCGGCCACGATCTCCACCTCCAGGGCATATAAAAAGCCTCCGCGCACCTCCCTCTCTTTCTTTCTTACCTCGCCGTTCCCTCTCCCGTGCTTCCGCCGCCACCCTCTCTCTCCGCCGCTCACTGCCACCTCTCGCCGCTTTAGCCACCGCCGCTTTAGCCACCGCCGCCCTGTGCCACCACCGCCAATGGCTCCGCTGCTCCATGCCGCGCCTCGGCCTCCACTCCTTTCGTCCCCTCCACCACCGAAACCCACTGCTCCCCGCGAACTCCCTTGTGCTACCGCCGTTCCTCACTCCGGCCCACATCGTGATCGCTAGCGCAGCTGCCGCGCCAAGCCACCATCATTGTCGGCTCTACCGTCTCGTCCCACACTCCGACCGCCCCTCCACGTTCGCTGGAAGCTGGTGGACCGGCACCCACGATGCCTTCCCGTGTGGTGTCGCCGCCATCTCCTCGTCACTGAGCTCCTGCGCCACCGCCCTTTACCATGGCAGCCCAGTGAGCATCCCCCTCTCCCGACGCTGCCTTCCGCTCCGTGCGCTGCCGCTCCTCGTTTTGCCACTGGCCCGTCACCGTCGCCGTCACTCCTCGCGTTGCCGTCGGACCGTCGCCGTCGCCGTCGTCTTCCTCTGCACCGGTCGCCGCTTCAACGGTGAGAACCCCTCCTCCTTCCTCTCCTTTTCCCCTCCCCTTCCTTGCCTGCTGCTGCCTCTTGGGGTGCACCGCTGCTGCCCGTGAGCACCACCGCCATCTAGCCGCTCACCGCTGTCCTGCTCCACCGCCGCTCGCCGCCAGTGGCCGCGTCGCCACCTCGCCATGTCCGGCCAGGCCGTCTGCCGCACCCGCGCCCCATCTACCGCGCCCGTGCCCCGAACGCTGCTCGCACGCCGTAGGATTCACCCTCGGGTGAATCCGGGCCATCCACATGGCCGCCTTGGTGCCGCCCCGTGTGGGTGCCACTGTGGTGCCACGTCGGTGCCACCTCCACCCGCTGGTTCACTGTGGCCGCCACTTGGTCGCCACGTGGTGCATGGTCACGCCTAGTAATTTAGCCCAAATTTTCAGACTATTTTGTGTATAAATCCCTGTCCAGGAATCAAGCCAGGGTACACAAAACAATAAGTTAATATACAGATCCAAACGTAAATAGAGCGTAAATACTTACAGAAGAGGCACTTAGTCCTCACACTGAAAAGAAAGCAGCGGCAGCTGAAAGAGGCGATCCTAGCGGGGCTTCAGGTCCATTCCACAGGCAAAACTCAACTGAGTTATAAGCCTTGGTCCTCTAACTTCGTCTTCAGCTCAGAAGCACTATACTACCGATGAAACACGGGAATAATAGTAAAACTAAGTACAACCACCGTATTCAGCAAGCCACACCAATGATGCAGACGTGCAAGGGGGAACAAGGGAGGTTTGTGGCTATTTGCATCAAGGTGGTTGTAAACATTTATAGTTGGAAAACAATAAAATAGTTGATTACTTATGGCAAGATTAGATCTCCACTGAACCACGCTACACCAGGTTGAACAGGCCCAACCATTCCAACTGAACTAAACCAGTTCATTAAGTCAAGTTAATTAATGGTGTGAGACTAATCACGGTGAAGCTGGTCGATCGCCCATAACCACGAGCACAGCTATTCGAATAGTTTTACTCTGGCAAGAGGTGCACAACTGTACCCACAAGACACAACCCACCATCATGTCACCGTGTCCACGCAGACACGTCACCGTGGTGATTGATTGTGACAAGACCCTTCGCATAACTCTCCCCTAATCATCCACACCACGCTGAGGTTTCATGCCCATCCCTATATCTGGGGTGGGCAGCCCCCTGCGCCGTGGTGAATCCGACAGTCGATCAACCGGTTTCCCCAACCGATCCAACTCCATCACGCCCACCCTCGCCTTCGGTGCCTAGGAAAGGGTCGAGCTATACTACAAGTCCAATAGTTGCCCGTTCCTACTTGTGGTAAGCGCGGTATGCCTTCCAGGGTTTCCCGCAAAATGGTCCTTAATTGCTATGGGCGCGACTAGCAAAACCGTGCACCCACATCCCACCATTAAGCCATATTTTAGTTTGATAATTACGACCAATAAAATATGGCCAGATGTCACGAGCTTAGATCTCATCAAAATACTAAATGTAGATAATGTGATTATCCCATTTTATGAGCTAGTGGTAATTAAGCAAGGCTGGGCATAACATGATTCTAGCAAGATCAACATAAGTGACACAAGCTAGTCCAATTATCACCCAAGTTGACAAAGGACGAATATCCTGCGAACCGGTCCTTAAATACCACCAATGAATGCCGTCGAAGGGTTAGACCCGACCACAATATTTTAGGACTATAGGGTACGTTGGTACTAAGGTATATGTGAGATTGGAATACAAAGATGAGAGACTGTTAACGAAAAATCCGTGCTCGGCCGATGGTGCCAGATTTGTGTTAGTACGAACTAAGTCGACAAACACAATGACTGGGGAGATTTGCTTAGGTCCAGTGCAGATTCAAAATATTGATGAGATGCGGGCATGCTAGTCAGTTTGATCCTACAACTAACAAGATAGATAAATATGTTAATGACGAAAGAGCCGATCGGCTAACAAGCCGATAGAGCGATACCATTCGATGTCGATAGGGTTTTGAATAATCAGCTATATATCCAATGTATATTCTGATACTTGAGTAAATAATGATATATAGACAATCGGCTGATGATAATATAATAAGATAATAATATAATTCAGTAGAAACCAATCAACTAATATTGATACGATAGAATAAGCACTGATCCGAAGGTTAAAGCATACATCGGCTGGAGATCCGATGTTATTAAATCCAAACGATTAGATAAACAGTGAATCCTTTGTTTTGATCGGCTAAATCCAACTTGTATGTAATCCTTATAAGCCGGTGCAACGTCCAGATAACTCATCGATTGAAACCCGAATGAAACACTTATTGGCAACCAAAAAGCAGGCTAGAGAATATGGTTCTAAGCACGACTTAGTGGGTCGAACCCAATTGATGCAGCATTAGGTATGAAAAGAAACACAATATCTAGACAATCAAGTCTTTGATTGATTTTCAGGGTGGTAGATACCTTAGCTAATCTGAGCGATACAAGTAAATTGAATAATCAACTTATATTAACTCAGATATATGATAAATAGGTAGGCAAATATATCAACCGAACTAGAGCGATCCAAGAGGTCGAAATGATGCAGCCTTGAACAACACCAATGTAACCAATACAATTGCCAGGGCCGGTGGAATGTAGGACTTACCCCTTCGTCGGAGATCGAAAGTCGATGCATGCCCGAGTCAGTGCCAAGTTCTGCTGGTTGATAAGTAAAAACCTCGGAAAAGAGGTTGACGATGCGCCGAGAATAGTTGTATTGATCGAGAGATAAATTACAGGCACCCTGGGTGTACATATTTATACCCATTGGTGGATACTAGTCCATATCAGACACAACACATGTTTCTTAAAGATGAAAGGAAAAAAATACAAGTGCGGATCGGGCACTAGACAAAACATCCTAAAGATAAAGGAGAACTAATTAAACCCTGCCTAATTAAAAGATAGAATTAAACTGTCATGCCGTGGTCTTCACGATTCCTTATTGAACTTGACCTTTTCTAGATAAATTTCTATCAGTTGATTGACCTCTTTACTTGACCGAATCCACTAAGAATCTTACCAAACTTTAGTGTTAACAGAGACATGGATTTCTATATAGGTTTGGACCTTCTGAAGATGGGCAATAGTCCCACTCCTGTTTATATGTATAACTCTAAAAAGTATCACACCGATTACAATGGGAGAATAAGCTAGCTAATCTAGCCTCCAACTAGTCTTCATCGAGAACTAATCCGATGACTTGGAGTTAGAGGCTAACTGTAGGCTTGCTACTAGTTGATTTTCTCTGTAGCTTGTGGCTATGGCTTGCTATCCGATGTCCTCCCCTTCTGGAGGGTATTGTATTTATATGGTTAGGCAACCGGTTCTCCAAGTAGAACTCGTTGGGTCTATGTGGGATACGGGAAGATAAATCCCTGTAGTACCGGGTCGGAGTCCAACAACTTTACTTACCGTGAATGGAGTTTACATCTTTATATGCACTATGCCCATATTTAGGTACAAGTTTCCATATAAAACTAGGTATACAAAATTGTTGACAACCACAAATCTAAGTATAGAAGGTATAGCTGTTGGGATACGCGTAGGCTACGATAGCATAAAACAAAATTTTTCTACCGCGTAAACCAGGAACCATGCAAGTATGAGATCATAGATCGTTACCACTCAACGCGCTGTGCATCGGAAGTATGCGCTAAGAAGCCGAAGGAATCCTCGCGATGTAGCAGCTGATGTAGAGGAAGTAGTCGATCGTAGCGGCTCGACCTTCTCCTCCTCGTGCGTTCTCCTCGCCGTGCTCCCACGTCGATCAGTACCGCAAGACAGCGGCGCCTCCATCGGTATCCACACGTCCAGGGAAGGAACACCACGTGCAGATGTGCTAGCACCCGTGAGCGGCTAGGGTTTCCTCGTGGAGGGAAGTGGCGGCTAGGGTTTCACGTGGCGTGATCTGTTAATCCCGCCGGCCACACCCCCTCACGAATATATAGGAACCACGTCCGGGCCTCCAAGGCCCATATGAGTCCTAATCGGATCACTATCCGAATTGAGTGCATATTAGATCTCCATCCAATCCCTTTATTCCGGCCTCTTAAGCGTGCGACCCTGTAGGTTCATGCACACTCGGGTGCAACCTGAAAACTCCTTTTCGGTCCACATGTCAACAGCGGCCCCTAGCAGAACGTATTGACCCACCGAGCATACATAAAGATCATATCGGCTGAACCTTTAGTGTTTACTTGTATGAACCCCTTTACCTCACGATATCGATTAAGCTCAAGGCAAGATATGTGCCATCCTTTAGTAGCTCAATCATTCACTCGATCCTGTGATAGATTATATAACATGCGATTGACTCCTCAATCACTTTTGGCATGGCCATGCACTTCCATAATCTATAACATCGAGGGACCCAGAGATATCTCTCCATAGGAGGGACAAATCCCATCTTGATTATTCATATCCCACTACATGTTTCATAACACACCCGAAGACTACTTTTATAACTACCCAGTTACGGAATAGTGTTTAGCAGTCCCTAAGTAAGTCACTACACATGTTGGAAATCATGATAATATCAGGTTTAAGAATTCTATACCAACACTAATCGAGACCACTGATGGCACTACACAAATAGTTCTTGCAGTGTCTCATGTCGGGTCTATCCAACAACATGTTCCCCAACATGTGTCCACATTATCAATTTGGTATCTCCATACCATGATCTATGAGACATGATCATCAATCAATACATGTGCTGATCATTTAACCATATTTATTCCACATATGATATTTAATCAGGGGTCCTTTAGAAATAGTAACATATAACATAAAGAGTCTTATAAATGAATCACATATTCATTAGCCAATAATGAGTTATCTATTTCAAGGAACAATATCAGATAAATATATAAACATAGTATGTGATACAATCATCTCTATGATTGCCTCTAGGGCATATCACTAACAGTCTCCCACTTGCACTAGAGTCAAGCATGCACGTATCTAATACCCATTGCACTAGTGTGTGCCTCATGCTTAGGCTGAGGGAGTGGCTTCGTCAACGGATCTGCAATGTTCAAATCCGTGTGTATTTTGCATATCTTCACATCTCCTCTATCCACTATCTCGCGAATGAGGTGATACCACCGTAGAATGTGCTTGGACTTTTGATGCGATCTAGGCTCCTTGGCTTGCGCAATGGCCCCACTATTATCGTAATAGAGGTCCATAGGACTGAGAGCACTAGACACCACACCCAGTTGAGAAACAAATTTCTTTATCCAAACAGCCTCCTTTGCTGCTTCAGAAGCGTCAATGTACTCGGCTTCTGTTGTAGAGTCAGCAACTGTATCTTGCTTGGAACTCTTCCAACTCACAGCGCCGCCATTCAGGCAGAACACAAATCCAGATTGCGATCTAAAATCATCTTTGTTGGTTTGGAAGCTAGCATCGGTGTAACCATTTACAAGGTCTTCCTCTCCTCCATAGACTAGGAACATATCCTTAGTTCTTCTCAAGTACTTTAGGATATTTTTTACAGCAATCCAGTGACTCTCACCTGGATCTGATTGGTATCGGCTTGTTGCACTAAGTGCATATGAAACATCTGGACGTGTACATAGCATAGCATACATTATAGATCCAATTGTCGAAGCATATGGAATCACACTCATCTTGTTCCGCTCATCAGTTGTTTGAGGACACTGATTCTTGCCAAGATTAATGCCATGTGACATTGGCAGGAAACCTTTCTTGGAGTCTTGCATGTTGAACCTCTTCAACACTTTGTCATTGTATGTACTCTGGCTTAATCCAATTAGCCTCTTTGATCTATCTCTATAGATCCTTATGCCCAGAATGTATGCTGCTTCCCCTAAGTCTTTCATTGAAAAACTATTTTTCAATGATGTCTTAACGGATTCAAGCATAGGAAGATCATTCCCAATCAACAATATGTCATCTACATATAGGATCAGAAACACCAGCGCGCTCCCACTATTCTTCTTGTATACACAAGGCTCTTCTTCGTTTTTGACAAAGCCCAACGCCTTGACCACTTCATCAAAACGAATATTCCAACTCCGAGATGCTTGTTTCAACCCATAAATGGATTTCTGTAACTTGCATATCTTTTTAGCTGATTGTGGATCGACAAATCCCTTGAGTTGTGTCATATACACATCCTCATCCAGATTTCCATTGAGGAAAGCTGTTTTGACATCCATATGCCATATCTCATAATCGAAATAGGTAGCAATCGCTAAAACTATTCGAATAGATTTCAGCATGGCGACTGGTGAGAAAGTTTCATCATAATCAACACCTTGAATTTGTCGAAAACCTTTCGCCACCAATCGTGCCTTGTAGATGTGAACATTTCCATCTACATCTGTCTTTTTCTTAAAGACCCATTTGCACTCAATAGCTTTTACACCATCAGGTGGATCAACCAAGTTACAAACTTGATTGTCATGCATGGATTCTATTTCGGATTTCATGGCTCCAAGCCATTTCTTAGAGTCTGGTCCCACCATCGCTTCCTCATAGATTGTAGGTTCATCATTGTCTAACAACAATATTTCACGTTGTCTTGTGGTTACCAACGCATACCTTGCAGGTGTACGCCGTATCCTTTCGGACCTTCGTGAAACCTGTGGTTCTGTAACTGATTCAACAACAACTTGTTCAACCTGTTGAACAGCATCTTGCTCAACTTGTTGTGTGGATGTTGAAGCATTTTCTGGTGGTTCCTGAATTTCTTCAAGTTGCACTGTGCTCCCACTATCCTTTCTTGAGAGGAACTCTTTCTCCAAGAAAACACCGTGTCGGGCGACAAACACTTTGCCTTCTTCCCGATTATAGAAATAATATCCTTTCGTTTCCTTAGGATACCCCACAAAGAAGCATTTATCTGATTTAGGCACGAGTTTGTCTGATTGTAAACGTTTTACATAAGCCTCGCAACCCCAAATCTTTAGGAAAGACAAACTGGGACGTTTCTCTATCCTTATCTCATATGGTGTCTTAACCACTGATTTTGATGGAACCCTGTTTAGTGTGAACGCTGCTGTCTCTAGAGCGTAACCCTAAAAGCTTAACGGGAGATCAGTTTGGCTCATCATTGATCGCACCATGTCCAACAATGTACGATTCCTCCGTTCAGACACCCCATTCCATTGAGGTGTTCCTGGCGGAGTGAGCTATGGAACAATTCCACACTCCTTTAGATGATTGCCAAATTCAAGGCTCAAGTATTCTCCTCCACGATCCGATCGTAGATACTTGATTGTCTTGCCCAAATGATTCTGTACCTCATTCTGAAATTCCTTGAACTTTTCAAAGGATTCAGACTTATGCCTCATTAAGTAGACATAACCATATCTACTAAAGTCATAGGTGAAGGTAATGAAGTACCCAAAACCACCTCTGGCTGTTGAGCTCATTGGTCCACATACATCAGTATTTACCAGTCCCAATGGTTCACTTGCCCTCTCACTTTGACCCGTGAAAGGTGCCTTTGTCATTTTGCCAAGTAAACATGATTCACATGTCTCAAATGATTCAAAATCAAACAAGTGTAGAAGTCCATCTCTATGGAGCTTCTCCATGCGTTTCTCATTTATATGGCCCAAGCGACAATGCCAAATAAAAGTGGGATTCAAATCATTAGGACGTTGCCTTTTCGCATTAATGTTATAGACTGAACATCCATCAAGATTCACAGTGTACAAACCATTCATCATGGGTGCATGGAAATAGAAAATGTCATTATAATAGACTGAACAACTATTGTCCACAGATCTAAAACCATAACCCTCTGCTTGCAAACAGGAAGCAGAGATAACGTTTTTACACAAAGCTGGAATGCAATAACAATTATTTAATTCCAAAACTAATCCTGATGGTAAAGATAATGGCATAGTGCCGACCGCAACAGCAGCAACTCTTGCTCCATTGCCCACACGAATGTCCACTTCGCCTCTTGCCAAATTCCTACTTTTCAGCCCCTGCAACGATTTGCATATGTGAGCAACTTACCCGGTATCAAATACCCAAGAATCAGTAGAGGAAGTAGCAAGATTAATTTCTATAACATTAATACCTGAGGTGGAACTCTTTCCATCCTGCTGCTTCTGCTTGAGCTGCTCTAGGTATTTCTTACAGTTCCTCTTCCAATGATCTGTCTCCTTGCAAAAGAAACACTCTGCTTCCTTAGCGGGCCCAGTCTTTTGAACCTTGGTCTTAGAGTTGCTAGTACTCCCGATCTCATCGGAGTTTAGCTTTCTCTTTTGACCACCTTTCTTGTTATTGGGCTTACTCTTATGCATTACCATCACATGGTTGGAGTTTTTCTTAATGCTTTCCTCGGCACCCTTTAGCATCCCATGCAGTTCAGCCAAGGTCTTGCTCGTGTTGTTCATGTTGAAGTTCAATATGAACGGCTCAAAGCTGGGAGGGAGCGACTGGAGAATCAGATCAGTAGCCAACTCTTGGCTAAGGGGAAAACCAAGCTTTTCCAGACTCTCGATGTAACCAATCATTTTAATCACATGTGGACTAACTGGATTACCTTCTGCAAGCTTGCACGCAAACAAAGACTTTGAGGTATTAAACCTCTCGGCCCTTGCTTGGTCCTCAAACATTTTACGCAGTCCCGTGGTTATGCTATGGGCATCCAATGCCTCATATTGCCTCTGAAGTTCAGGGGACATAGTAGCAAGCATGAGATAGCTAACATTCAGATAGTCATTCCGCCGCCTTTCATGATCCCTGCGTTGAGCAGCAGTAGCATTGGCAGGTAAATCAGTTGGAAAAGGCTCTTCAAGCACAAACTCTTTGTGTTCCTGTCTGAGAACAATTCTCAGGTTGTGATACCACTCCATAAAGTTTGTTCCATTCAACTTCTCTTTCTCAAGAATAGACCGCAAGTTAAAACTGGGTGGGGCAGGAACTGCCATGATCTACAATATAAATATATATGCAAAATCAGCACTATGTTTACATTTAATCTTTCATTAAACAATTTAACAAAAGATGCTCCCACTATGTATTGTGCAACAAAATTCCCTCTAATAACATAGTGAGTCGAGATCCTTATTTTAATAGTGTCTAGTGAGCTTTGGCATCACGGCTAGACAACTAATAAAATAGGTAAGCAACACCTTGCTAATCACATCCTATGTGACTCTCGTACTGTCAGGTGACATCTCCATGTACTAACCCAACCTATACTCCAAGGTCCAAAACCGTTTTAATAACCTTGTCAAGTAAACCAACAATCTCCGCATATAGATGTCCGACATCTATCCTATCTTATTATGATGACCCATCACTTATGATCACAATAGTGATCGATACAATTATTGGAAGAGCATATTACACTTAATTTTTCTGAGGGGATCTATCATACTATGTCATCAATATCAAATATACAACGGTAATAATGTAAGATAGATAAACATCATATGCTAGTACATAAAACTGTGTTGCACTATAACCCAAGGAGTGATGGTGATCTCTATCCTCATATAACTCACTTGGTACATATTTGACATAGAATCAAATCTATTCATTGATATAAAACCCCAAACGAAATATAACGGGTGACGCACACGGTGGTCCCAGGGTACACAGATCTCATCTGCGATTCGCCATGTGAAAACTTTAACGCCGTAATCAAATTATGCTGAAACTGAGTCAATCTCATTGGCTCGTTTTCTCAATGGCGTGCGGTTCCAGCTGACATCGGACCATCCGATGAACACAATTCTGCCCATCTATACTGATTGATCTCATCAACCCATGTGCCTATCGGTCCATCTCATGTTCCAATCAAGTAAGAACTCATCTACTATGTAATAGATCTCATCTACTACACCCGCATATCAACTATATGCATGGATCTAGATCATAAACTATACAAGATGGCTCTGATACCACTGTTGGGATACGCGTAGGCTACGATAGCATAAAACAAAATTTTTCTACCGCGTAAACCAGGAACCATGCAAGTATGAGATCATAGATCGTTACCACTCGACGCATTGTGCAGCGGAACTATGCGCTAAGGAGCCGAAGGAATCCTCGTGATGTAGCACGCGCCGATGTAGAGGAAGTAGTCGATCGCAGCGGCTCGACCTTCTCCTCCTCGTGCGTTCTCCTCGCCGTGCTCCCACGCTGATCAGCACCGCAAGACAGCGGCGCCTCCACCGGTATCCACACGTCCAGGGAAGGAACACAACGCGCAGATGTGCTAGCACCCGCGCGCGGCTAGGGTTTGCTCGTGGAGGGAAGTGGCGGCTAGGGTTTCACGTGGTGTGATCTGTTAATCCCACCGGCCACACCCCCTCACGAATATATAGGAACCACGTCCGGGCCTCCAAGGCCCATATGAGTCCTAATCGGATCCCTATCCGAATTGAGTGCATATTGGATCTCCATCCAATCCCTTTATTCCGGCCCCTTAAGCGTGCGACCCTGTAGGTTCATGCACACTCGGGTGCAACCCGAGAAATCCTTTTCGGTCCACGTGTCAACAGCGGCCCCTAGTAGAACGTATTGACCCACCGAGCATACATAAAGATCATATCGGCTGAACCTTTAGTGTTTACTTGTATGAACCCCTTTGCCTCATGATATCGATTAAGCTCAAGGCTAGATATGTGCCCTCCTTTAGTAACTCAATCATTCACTCGATCTTGTGATAGATTATATAACCTGCGATTGACTCCTCAATCACTTTTGGCATGGCCATGCACTTCCATAATCTATAACATCGAGGGGCCCAGAGATATCTCTCCATAGGAGGGACAAATCCCATCTTGATTATTCATATCCCACTACATGTTTCGTAACACACCCGAAGACTACTTTTATAACTACCCAGTTACGGAATAGCGTTTAGCAGTCCCTAAGTAAGTCACTACACATGTTGGAAATCATGATAATATCAGGTTTAAGAATTCTATACCAACACTAATCGAGACCACTGATGGCACTACACAAATAGTTCTTACAGTGTCTCATGTCGGGTCTATCCAACAACATGTTCCCCAACATGTGTCCACATAATCAATTTGGTATCTCCATACCATGATCCATGAGACATGATCATCAATAAATACATGTGCTGATCATTTAACCATATTTGTTCCACATATGATATTTGATTAGGGATCCTTTAGAAATAGCAACATATAACATAAAGAGTCTTATAAATGAATCACATATTCATTAGCCAATAATGAGTTATCTATTTCAAGGAACAATATCAGATAAACATGTAAACATAGTATGTGATACAATCATCTCTATGATTGCCTCTAGGGCATATCACTAACAATAGCTAGATTGCCTAGGTTGGATGGGCGATGTTATATGCACTAGATTGTATGGTGTAAGCCTAGAAACTACCTTTGAATTATACTAGGTTATTTAAAAACTAAGTTTCGATATAAAGTTTCTATTATAAAAAAATAAATCTATTTTTCAAGATTATAATAACTAATACTTAATTAATCAAACATTAATGACTCGTCTCGTTTTCGTGCCGGTGATAATCTTCAGCCTGCAGCACATTCAAATGGATCCTTACTCTAACATTATTCCTTCATGATATATTATTATCATAAGTACAGGGGAGCCCTCAAAACCAAAATCACTTAGGTTGGAACCCCAAATTATCATTTGATTATTTCCTGTTTGCAATTTCATATTAGTTTTCATCTAATACTTGCTTGTTCTTCTATTGGTGCAGGAATATGGTTGATTAGCAACATGTTTGAGTGGGTGTATCAATCGGGTGAGGTGCAACATGATGTCTTGTTCATTTGTACTTTGATTGTTAACATATTCTCTACCAAATCGTAGTTAACTTTTGTCACCGAAAGATCAGGATCCCAAGACACATCCAAGTCTAGCTTTATCGAGGATCTACTTCGCCAAGTATTAGTATATAACTATGGAAAAATGCTTGACTAAAGGGGTGTTTGGCAGGGCTTCATATCCATAATTTGTATATTCATATTTTAACTCCATAGAGCATCCTTCTCTGCCATTGTAAACATGACAAATGTGTAAGTCCGTTGCTTGTTGCTAACAACCAAGAAATTAATATATATCTATATGCCATATCATCTATCTATCCTTTGTAAAGCCGTTCGCCCTTGCATTACTTACAGCTTGCTTCACGGAAAAAATAGCAGCGTGGAAGTGCACAATAGTTTTATAGGATACGCATGAGTTTCATAGCATTCACTTTGGATGCCCAAACTGGTAAGCAAACACAAAGTATAGCTCCATCACAAATGCCATGACATGTCTATTATCATCTACGTACCTTTCTCTTACAAAAATCATTATCTTGTAGCATGGAAGAAATTTGGTTGTTTCAAAGCACACATGCATTTTGTCATATTTCCTTTTGCGCACTTATCCAAACAAATGAAACAAAGGAACCACGTATACAAATATTTTCATACTTATCTGAAATAATCAAACAAAGGATCCACGCAAGCCTGTCCAGATGGCATATACCTATCGATCACGTGCATAATAATCATTTCACTTTATGCATCGTCATACTAATCAGTATCCCTATAAATAGGCAGGCTATGTTGCATATAAAGAACACAATTCGATTATACAGCAAATCATTCTACAACTATTAGAATTGTAGCAAAGATGTCCCGTTGGGGCCATAGACCAGTAAGGGCCAAACACCATAGAGTTCCATCTCTAATTCCAGAGGACTTCGCTGTTGTAGACTTCAAGGAGGAGACTATAGTGTCCCGTGGAGAAAACACAACGGGAAGACAACCGCTTAGGGAGGAACCACAAGAGATGACACTGATGGAGGAATCACACAATATTCACAATCAGGCCAAGCATCAGTGCTCTGAGGAGCTAAGCGATGAAGAGGGCTCTGAGATGGGTGAAAGTAGCGGTCAAAAGAATGGTGATGATAAAAAGGATTCCAAAAAGCATGGTAGCAATGGTGAAAAATGAGTATGATAATTGAAGGTATATATGCAGGGAAGATATATGGATCTTATGCAACTAGCAATAAATGGAATTTAAATGCATGGCTCGATTAATAGTAATTATAACCATATGGGGAAATGGATATTTGAATTCCAGTAGTTATTGTAAGTTTTTAATTTCTTCTATGAAAGTTATGTGTTGTAACTTCATTAACACCTACTCCATCCGTTTCAAAATAAACCAACCTCGTACTAGAATGTGACACAACCTAGTATGAGATTGGTATATTTTGGGACGGAGGGAGTACCAATCTTGCTATCTTGTCATATCATCAATTAGTTTATTGTCTATACATTTGAGTCAAACATAATGCTTAGTAAATGGTTAATTTGGATAATACATACATACATAGTGATTAGCATGGTGCCCGTGCGTTGCAACGGAAAAAAGCTATGGCATGTTAACACCTTCGGAATCCCAAATCAGTAAAATCGTCTAATTGGATGGGTTGCCAAATCGATAGGAGTTGAGTCTAATTTAATAGATTACCATGGGATTTGATGGTCTTAGTCTTATGGTTCTTTAGTTTGGGGATTAGACTTTTCAAGGTTTCAGTTTGGTGACGTAGATTTATACTGGTTTAGACCCTCGAAAGAGGTAACCCTACTCCAATTGGTGTTAATTGGATCTATATCATGGTGCGCAGATCAGCAATAGAGCGCCTGATGACGCGTATGGATGAGAATAATCTTGTCACCCCTAGGGTTTCTCCCGGTGCCCTTTATATGGAGCTTAGGCAGCCGGGTAGCTAGATGGTAAGGTAACCCTTATAATCTAGGTACATGCCATCTATTTACAAGGAATATGATTGATTTCCTTACCCCATATCTCTTTCCTATATTACAAAAACACCACATGGGCTTGGGCCACTCGGCCTACCCCATACTACGTGGCCCAGAAGCCTTTCCTTGGGTACCCGGGCACCGTGTACCCCATAGTAGCCCCCGAGTACTAAGCTTGATGAAGACTTTGGAATTGATGACATTAGACAAGGAGGGGAAGCTAGCTAAGTACTCATCCAACAATTATCGAAGGAACGTGTGATGTATGCCAAGCCCCAAATCCGACTGCCATCTGCGGGGTTTACCAAACCAGGGAGGTCTCGCGGACTTATTCCATAACTAATCCTTTTTTGGGCCGACCCGTTGAACACGCCGAGGGTTATAAATATCTCAGGCGGGAGCGTCGTTGCCCTAGATTCCCAAATCAAACAGTAACCGTCTCTTCCTCTTCTTCTCCGTGCGCTCAAAATTCCTCGCTCCCAGTGATTTAGGGTTTTCTCTTCAGGGCGAATCGGATCGAATCTAGCAAGATCCACCCCAGAGTCTCCTCCCTCACCGAAGCGCTTGAATCTTCGCCGCTCCATGTTGCAGTCGACGGTGGAATCCGTCCCAATCCCGGACCAAGCTGCCTCTTGGACACGATCGATAGTGACCACAGTGATGCTGGAGGAAGCCGTGGAAGAGTGGATCCTCCCCTCGCAGGAGCTCCTAAGCTGGCGGGAGGCTGCCGGAGAGGAGTTCCTGACCTCGAACACTGATGAGGTCGTGGTGTTCCTCCCTTCTTCAGGTTCAGCCTCGGGATGCTCGCTAGTGATTTCTTCCGAGGCTTGCTTCATTTTTACGGTATCAACATCCATCTTCTTAATCCCAACTCCATTCTTCAAATCGCCATCTTTATCCATCTGTGCGAGGCATACTGCGGTATACCTCCACACTTCGCCTTCTTTCGCTACATCTACCAACTCAAGCCGCAACCGGGGAAAAAGAACCCCATGGTGGTTGAAGGGAGCAACATTCAGATCCGATCCGATCGGAAGCCGGAGTTCTTTGATCTCCCGCTCAGGTCCAACAACAAGGGTTGGCGCTCCAGGTGGTTCTACTGCTCTAACTTGCTGCCTGGTCTGCCTCCCTACACCAGCAACGCCCTAGTCATGAAAGACTGCTGGTACACCCTCCCCAGTCGTGAAGAGATGGACCAAGTCAGAGGGCTGCTGAAGGGGGTGCACTCTCTGATCGACTCCGGGCTTAACCGGGGTTGTGTGGCCTGCAACTTCATCCTCTGGAGGACTCAACCGCTAAAGAGCCACGCTCATCCGGCTTGGGAGTGTTCGGGGAAGGATGATCCGACCCGAGAAAGCAAGGAGTTGGCCGATAAAGGTCAGGCTCTTGAGAGGCTGAACCAGTTCTTCGATCCCAGGACGCTGGTGACCTCGGACGGGTGCCCCCTAGCCCCTCAACTACAACAAGAAACGCCCAGAGGTATGTCTTGCTTGAACTCCTTCGCATCCATGAATTAGTCTATGATTATGCGTGTCCATGTCCTTGCAGGGAGTCGCAACGTTTGTGTCCAACCCTCCATCGCCTAGGGTCACGAGCAAGAGCTGCGGGGATGACCCCCTCTGAGTGGTTGCCCTTCCAAGCGTGTAGCCTCCAAGCAGCCTGGAACGGGCGCACCCAGGTAGCCGACCGGTGGACCCAAAGTAGGCAAGGACCACTCTGCTCCGAGGACCATCGAGGTGCCTGGCAAGGAGAAGGAAGTGGCGGTGACTCCTGATCCGACCTCTAAGAAGAAGAAGTCGTCGGACTCACCAAGATCACTCGGGACTCTAGCGGCGATGACGAGGATGGCGGCGGCCGCCGCTAGGACTACCGAGGTGGCGGCAGCTACTGTGAAGGTGACGCCCCTGGTCCGACTAGGGGACCAAGGATCGTGGTCCACAAGATTCGACGGTCCACCAGGTGAGTTGTGATGATGGTCTCCTTGTATTCGCTTGTGCGTAGAGGAATTATTGTAGACTTGCGATGATTTTGGGCCACGAGTGGATGTTGCATGTCGTCCACGTAGGACGATCCAAGCCGGTCACAGTCGGCGAAGGGCGCGGGTGACGCCTTCGCCCAGCTCGAATCGGGCCATGAGACAGTCACCTAGGCTGAGGCGGGGGCTACCAGAGCGGGTGCCTCTGGTCCGAAGGCGGGCGGGCAAACTACAAGGGGCGAGGCCAGCTGGGTGGTGACTCGGGGACGATGATCAGGGAGCCCGCGATGGATCAGAGGGCCGACAAGGAGGTCGGTGGTGGGGTGACGATGCCGTAGCGGCTGCGACGTCACCTGTGCGCATGCCGCCTCGTGATTCTCCTATGCGATCTTCCCCTCCGTGAGCTTCTTCTCCCTCGAGTTCCCAAACACCGCCACACCACCTACCCAGGAAGGAGCCAGCCGGTGAAGATGAGGAAGTCATGGAGGAGATTCCACGTTGGCAGCGTGCGCTGCTGTCAACCTGTTATGTGCCCCCCTCTCCAAGCCGCCTGGTTCCAGGGCGGCAAGGCGGAGAAGGATGCGATGAAGAAGGGGTTCGACGATGCCGCTGATAAGGAGGATGCCACGGCCATGTTTAGGCGGGGTTGGTTTTGCTTGAGAAAATGCAGGTCAGTAGTTATATCCCCTAGCCCCCGACTTTATGATGGGATGAGAATAGGCATTGTGTCCTAAAGTATGATGGAGAGAGGATCTTATCTCTGTTTGCATTTAGAGCCTGGTAGCCCCCAACTAGATGTCAGGACGGTCGTGAGAGTCGTGGCATGGAGTTGACTTCATTGTTGTATTGACTTCTTATAGAAAATCATCGATCGCTCTACTGCCAAGAGCGAGGCGCTGCGGAGCGTTTTTGACAACATCACAGAGATCGAGCAGATGCAGTGGGCCGTGCAACGGGTCAACTTCCAGCGGCAGAAGGAGGCGAAGGAGGGGAAGCACCGGGAGAAGGAGCTCTGGGGGCAGATTTGTCAGCTGAGGAGGGATGGTGAGTTGTTCTGTCCTAGTAACTTGTTCTTCGTGCTGGCTTCTCTGACAATTTTCGAAAGTTGAGGAAGAGCGGAAGAGGGCCAAGCGCGAGGGGGCGGAGTGGAAGAAGCTGGTGGAGCAGGCTGAGGTGACTAGGTGACAAGCCCGGATCGCTGAACTGGAGGCGCAATTGCAGGAGGCTGGCGGGGTGCGCAGGAACTTCAAGTCAACCTGGATGGTGAGTCCTGTGAATCGTACTTGGTCTTATTTGTTTGCTTTGTTTTTGTTGACATCATTTGTCTTGACAGCCACGCAAGTGACGGCCGAGTCTATCTCTGCTGAGAGGGTGGCCCTGTCAGAGAAGCTAGTGGAGAAGCGCATCGCCCTGTGTAATCTCCAGCAGAAGTTGACCTGCGTGCAGAGAATGCTCAGATCCAATACCAGCACTTCCAGCGGAAGTTGGATGTGGCCAAGGGTTTTCGTGATGAGCTGGTCAAGTCCTTTGAACCCACACTGAAGCTGCTCTTCCCGTATCACTTTGAGGGTAAAGCTCCGGTGCAGCTAGCTGCAGAGTTGGTTCCGAAGGGGCCGACTGTTGTTCATCGGCTGTCCGAGTCGATGGTGAACCTCAGTGCCAGCCATGCCCTCGCAGTGGTAAAGTCGCACTATCCTCGTGTCGATCTGGAGGCTATTGAGGAGGGGTATGCGGTTGACTGCTCCGAGGAGGATGTCGACCAGATCCTAGGTGAGGTTGCCCCATCAGTTGCTGCGCTCATAAAGGACTTGGACCAGTAAATAATTTTATGTCTTTGCCTTGCATGGAGAAGTTAGTCAAACTTATAAGTAGGACTTTTTCTTTGTGGAAATGTTTGGAGTTTTATGATACTCATGTCTTGTGTTACTTGATGATGCTTGTTTGTCGGGTTCGTGGTTGTCCGTTGTGCCGCTGGGTTGTTTGAAAGCCCCCGGGCAAGCGGAATGGTACTCATGACTTAGCTGGTTAGGGCATGGTCAAGGCTGAGTGAGCCATTGGGGGTTTGGGAGCCCCTGAGCGAGTGGTGCCCAGACAATGAGGGAGGTTAAGCCCTCGAGTCCGTAGTGATTCGCTCTACCGTTGGGTACTTTGTGAACCCCCAGGCAGGCGGAACGGTACTCCAGACTTAGCCGGTTAGGGCATGGCCAGGGCCGAGTGAGCCACTGGGGTTTTGAGAGCCCTAGGGTGAGTAGCACCCAGACAACGAGGGAGGTCAAACCCCCGAGTCCGTAGTGATTTGCTGTGCCGCTGGGTGGTTTGAGAACCCCCGGGCAGGCGGAACGGTACTCCTGACTTAGCCTCCTTGATCGTGTATGGGGTGCACACGATTAAGGAGAGATGATGATACATATTTATACTGGTTCAGACTCTCGAAAGAGGTAATACCCTACTGCAGTTGGTGTTAATTGGATCTATGTCGTGGTGCGCAGATCAGCAATGGAGTGGATGATGGTGCGCATGAATGAGAATAATCTCGTCACCCCTTGGGTTTCTCCTAGTGCCCTTTATATGGAGCTTGGGCCACCGGTAGCTAGATGGTAAGGTAACCCATATAATCCAAGTACCTGCCATCTATTTAAAAGGAATAGGATTGATTTTCTTACCCCATATCTCTTTCCTATATTACAAAAACACCGTATGGGCTTGGTCCACTCGGCCCACCCATACTACGTGGCCCAAAAGTCTTTCCTTGGGTACCCGGGTACCGTGTACCCTATAGCCACGTGGCAGCTTGAGAGCGTTTTAAGAAAGTTTAATGAACTTTTAGTATATAATAGATAGAAAATAAATTATTGCATCAGGCATAGTTCTTCTTTCAACCTTCATTTAAGAAAAATCATCTTCCGACTTAGGTCAAGCATCACTGCTAATTTACCTTTTTTTTCTTGGAAATTTCTAATATAGGGCCACAATTTGTTTTGCACTGGAGTCTCAAATTCTTAGGTATGCCCTTCCTGTCCTAAATCACTTTTTCCATCTCTTTTCACTGCTAACTTGTAGTTTCATATCAAAACTTGAGTTAAACACTGCTAACTTTCACTACTTCAAGACTACAAAACTTATTGCAACAGACTTACAATTTCTAGTAAAAAAACATTCACCCAGCTAGAAACAAAACAAAACTTTGTATTGAACTTTCCAACAGATATGAAAATACTCTCTTAAAAATGACTTATTTGGAGACAAAACTTTCCATCATGGAACTTTGAACTCAAAGGTAACAAATTTTGCAAGATCACATCTGACCAGAGCAAGTTTAAATGGTAAATAAACTACTTCCTCGGGTTGATAATACAAGGACACGGTTTTCAGAAAACAACTTTGACCACTACTTTTTTTTTATTATATAGGAACATCAAATAAATATATGGTTTTATTGAAGTGCTTTTTAACACCAATATATACATATACATATACATATGGTTCATATTTCTAAGATAAATATTTTAGATGCTACCAAAGTTTCTAAAGTTTGATAATAGTATTATCCAAACTGATAAGTATTATCCGTCTGGAGGAAGTATATATGTAGGACCATGTGAAATACTCCTATGTATCAGAAGGAGCTCCGTCACTCTATAAAGATTATATCGTACAGAGGACGTGTGTGACCGAACGTGGATTCTTTGGCATCTCCATACAAAAGTCAAGATCTCTTTTTATTATGGACCTTAAGGTTTTTCGGTTATCAAATGCATTTTGTTTCTTATTGGATTGTACTTGACGCCGTTGGAATTAAAAATCAAAGATTCCATTTTTAGGTGCATTTTGTTTCTGATTGGATTATACTTGATGCCATTGGAACTAAATTCAAGGTTTCAGGCAAGTCACTTATTTCCAAGTTGATCTTCTCCAGCTTTATCTTCGTCTTTTCTGTTTTCTTTTCATTACTGTTGCATTGTTCAATTTGTGGTCTATCACTGCAGTGCACTCTTTAGGATAGATGATGTTATGAGTTGATGGCAATATAGTAACCAGGTTCTAAGGAATCCTAAATTGGCAACACTACAATGGTAACCCACATCTGTGTCGGGCAGCAACCCACCAGTCAAACAGAGCCCGCCACGGATGACCTATCTCAATCGGTTACAACTAGCGTCCGTCACGGATAACTGTCTCTCTCAAACGGGCCTAAATAGAAGCCCGTCACAGATGACTATTATTCTCAATCGGGCTCCAACTATAGCCCGTTACAGATAACTATATTCTCAATCGGGTCTTAAGTTACAACCCGTCACGGTTGACTATAAATCAATCGGGTTTTAACTTATAGCCCGTCACCGATGAGTATGACCAAAAATAAATAAATATTGTTTTTTGGCTAGCCTCAGGCCTTTGCTAGTCATGCCGCTGTAAAATAACAGAAACAAATATATTCACATATATTCCCAGCATCCCCATTCACATATGCCATTCACATAAATTTTACAGAAATAACATCCATATTGCTCACAAATTTCACACATGCATATTGCTCAAGTGGTAAGCATCATAATCTGCAATATTTATCTAGAAAGAATTTACATAGAGATAACAAATATAATAAACATCAACGTTACATAATAACATGTGTTTGACAATTCAATTAGGATGTTAAAAAATATTCATCACTTAATCTTAACCCTAAACATTCCTTTAGGGTGAATAATTTCGCGGAGGATGAAGTCGGCTATCTCCTCACGAATATCCTCAAAACTGCTACCCAGATCCTTTGAAAATTTGTCCTACATGTACATAATTCGAAATTAGTCAAACGATCTTTACATACATATATATATATACTTCAATTTAGTTAGAACATGTCACGAATGAGACCACAAACCTCCAATTCAGCCAAAGTCTTCACCTTATCTTTGCACAAGAAGGCGCATGTTGTGGCAGACATGGAATCCACACGTGTCGCCTATTTGTTGTTTTACTGGGAAGTCCTTGTGGATAAGTGTGTCCTGCCCTGTCTTTCGAAGGTCTCCTTTTTGCACATATCGGCCCCACGCTTCATCTATCGCTAGTTGAATCGGGGTCCAATCGTATGCTTTGTTATCAATTCTGGAGTTTAAGTAGTGGCATGTACTCCACTTAGGCGTTATTAATAGTAGGATCCAATGTCCACTGCGGTATTCAATAGTTAAAGTTAATATTAAAGCTAGACGTGTAATGCAATGTATTTAGGGAACACACTTACTATTGATTATAGGTGCACATGATGTACTCCTTGTCTTATCGGGCCCAGAAGGTGTCAAACAAGTAGTTTACCATTCCTTCACGGTCCCCTTGAAGATTTGTGACATTGACTACCTCAGGATCAAGCAAGGCAACTTCCGGTGCATTCTTGAGACACCACTTCCAACTATACCTACACGCAAGACAAACGCCCTTATAAGCATGTTACACAGATTGAGATGACTAATTTATGTGAGCAAGAGTACTTACAAGGAGTAACACTTGAGGAGGGTTGTGTCCACTGAGCGGAGCCTGTAGAGGTCGAATAGATCCTTGAAGTCTACCACGATAAAATTTGGTGGCCCAAGGAATGGCGCTCTGGCGTGTTCGCCTATTATATCATTATCTCTATTCTTCCTCCTCACGTTAGATTTCTCCATGTAGTACATGTGAAGCTCCTTGCAAGCGGTGCCCATCGTTGCTAGCACGTCGTCTCCAACCAATGGCATGCCTAGTTGGAAGGACGATGGAGGAACGGGCTTCCTATGTACTACCAGCCCCTTGCAGATATCTAGCTTTGTTGGAGCAAGATGTGAGACCTGTAGCTTTCCTTTTTCTCGCCCCCTTGCAGCAGGTTTTTCGATAGCTATTCTCTGGGGGAAGAATGCGCCTTCCTGCTCTTCTTCATGGGAGGGGGTTTTGTGATCGCCATGCTGTCAGCCTCCATATGCTCGTCCCCAAAGTCTGTGTCGTACTGTAACTCGACATCATCAATATGTTCATGATGAGCGGGAGCTGGAGGGGCTGAAGGAGCAGGGGCAGGTTGCACTGGCAGACGACCGCTTGGTGCAGTGGTTGGCCTCGGGATCACCCTTATCTCAATGAGGTCCTTGGGCCATTGGATGAAGGTTCCACGTGCATTTCCTAGGGTTAGGACCTCGTCGTTCGGTGGGTGCTTGAGTGGGAAATGATCGAATCAGGGCTTCACCGAGTCGACTTGCACTTTCGCACAATCAGCCCTAAGTTGCACCCCATGCACTCTTGTCTCCGGGATCGGCTGGAAAGCAAGGCCCTCAGCCGCAGGAACTGAGAAGGTCGGCATCACCCTTACTGTCAGGGTGCAACTGGTTGGTTCCTGCGATAGATTCATCCATATTTTTAGAATATTACTTACCATATGGTTTCGTTAAGACTTCTATGCGTTGCGGACGAGAGATGTACCGTTATTTGGTCAACGGTAGCGGGGACGATGGCGGATTCTCCCCCGCCTCAGTTGATGCGCAACTGCTGCGCCTCTGCGTGGGACTTGCTAAATCTTTGTTCCGTAGCAACAGCGGCAGCCTCCGGGATATGTTGCTCTTCTCGAATCTCCTGCCTGATACGGGCCCTCATCGATTCAAGCTTTTCGTCGAATTCAGAGCTCAATTCGGCTCTGACCTACTCCTGGATCTGGGTGGCAAGGCGTGCATCTTTCTGCGCCTTCGTGACTGTCCACTTCTTGTACTGCCACGCGTAGTCCAGAAATCCAACTTTCCACGACACGTTGGCGCCAAGTCCCCTTGTCCATCCACGGTGTTCCTTGTTGCCCAACACTTTACTGAGGATGTCATCCTCGCGCCTTTAAGAGTTGCCCTCTTGCGAGGCTTCTTGGGAGGCAACCAACTCCTTCTGCGGTACAATTGAGTTCGGATTCAATGAAAAGTTCAGTGGAAACAATGCGAACAAATATTGAGATTAGGCACTTACTATATTATCATACACTTGTTGATCTTGGGGATTTGGAAGCGAAATTGTCCCATCTTCATTCTTCTGGTACCTCGCCCGGGCCCAGTTCCTTGCCCGTGGGTGTGGGATATCGGCAAACACCGGCGGTGTGTTCGCTGCTGCTGCCGCTTCATCCTCCTCCTGCCATTTCTCTTACTTCCCGATATATCCTGTGGTGCCTAGCCGATGCGGGTGCACGTTCCTGGCCTGCAGTGCTCGATAAGCCTCGCTGCTGGCCCGGGATTCGGGGGTCGACTTCTTCTTGTAGAATTGCTCCCAGGCATCAGCCGTGATGAAAGGCCATTGCTCTGTTGGATCCGGGGTCGTCGGATTTAAGACAAACTCCGTGACCAGCCTGCTCTTGAAGCTCTTCCAAGCATTGCCCATAATCTTGAAAGCAGCCTGCTTGAGCCTGGCCTCGTCGACTGCAGGATACTCGAAGCTTTCCTTGAATTTGAGCCAAGCTATGTTCTTCTCCGCTTCGGGCACATGTTTGATGTCATCCACGAGAATTGTGAAGTTTTCCCTCACTACGACACCGCAGGTCAACCTAAACTTGGCCAGAACAGTCCGAGGACGCGTCGGCAGTCCAACCTGGTTCACATCTGCTATGGTGTACCGTTCCTTAGGGATTCTGTTCCCGGTCCTATGACTCCGTGCCCTTGAGGACACACTAGTTGTCGTCGACATTGGTTCACCTTGCTGAGACATTGTCTAAATAACTTACAAAATAACAAAATTAATTAATTTTGTAAACAAATTACGTATGTACGTACTAACTTTGATATTATAGAACGTTGGCACTGGAAGCACATAAGTCCGTAAATCACTAAGCCCTAAAATCACTAAGACCTAAAATCACTAAGTACTAACATAGCTAACAACCCAAAGTCCTAAAATAACTCGCTCGAACTGAACTATTCTGTTTTACTTGATTCCTGGCTCGACCTCACTTCTTTTTACACGTTTCTTAATTATCAAAAAATGATAGATTACGAAGTGCTCTGGTTGCCAAGGTGTCTTGGATGGTTCCGTACATGTACTGACCTAACCAAACCAACTTGGCACCCGGAGCACCTCGTATTCTATGATGATTTGATAATCTAGGAACAAATTCCTTAAATTAGTAATTATAAAAAAATGATAGAAACCGAGGTGCAGTGGGATCTGAAGGTGTCTTAATCGGTTTTGTGAATGCACTAACTCGATTGAACTACCTTCAGACCCTAGGCACCTCGGATTCTGCGATGATTTGATAACGTTCGTACTATCTACACTAAAATCGAGTCCGCCATTTTGAACTTCACATATATTTCACATATTACGTATGTACGTACTAACTTTAATATTACAGATGACTAATTACCAAAAAATGACAGAAACCGAGGTGCACTGGGGTTTGAAGGTGTCTAAATCGGTGTTGTGAGTGCACTAACTCGACCGAACTAACTTCAGACGCTAGGCACCTCGGATTCTGTGACGATTTGATAACGTTCGTACTATCTACACTAAAATCAGTCCGCCATTTTGAACTTCACATGCGTTCAACTATGCACACAAACATCACATGCATAAAAAAATATCCCTAAAAGTAAAATATATTCACTAAATTACTTTAAAATCAATAAAGTACCCTAAATTCAGTAAAATAACTTAAATAACACTAAAATCAATAGAATCACTAAGTGCCATCCTATCTAAATAAATTTCACTTAAATAACCTAAGTTTCACTAAAATCAATTTCACTAAATCACTAAGTAACTAACCGGAGGAGGAGGATGCCGGTGGCGGCGCTTGGCGAGGAGGAGGCCGGCGGCGACGACCTGGCGAGGAGGAGGCGGTTGAATGCGGCGGCTTGGGGAAGAGTTGGCCGACGTCTTGGTTGTCGGCGGTGAGCTCTCGGTGGCGGCGCTAGGGTTGTGACTTAGAAATTTTTTGATCCGGATCCAGATCTAGCGTATATATCTTAGTACGGGCAGTAATCATCTCAAGCGGGCGTAAACTAGAGACCGTCTCGGATGACTCATCTGTGACGGGCCCTAGTGTAGGCCCGACATGACTACATCTCTATCGGACCTACACTAGACCCCATAACAGATGACAACATCCCCTCTATTTTAATGCCTGATAGAGATGACATTATCTCTATCGGGCTGTAAACCAGCGCCCGTCACGGATGACAACATCTGTGATGGGCTCTAGTGTAGGCCCGATAGAGATGACATCATCTCTATCGGGCTGTAAATCAGCGCCCGTCACGGATGACATTTGACTCCTGTTCATCGTTGACCTGAACTGAAAATAAATAACTGCAATAAAATATTTCAAAATGAAAATGAGCTTATTTTACTAAACTCACAATAATTAACTTACTATCCCAAATAATTAAGTGAAGTACAATAATTCACTAAATTTACTAAATTCACAATAAAAATTATTACAAGTTGCACGAATTTACCTAAGCTTTTTTTTCTTACAAAATACTTCACTAGTTTCCAAAAACAACATAACAAATAAGCACAACGGGATCGGTCACAAGTTTATGCCTTCCATATGATCTGATCGAGTATATGCCACAGGCTCTTGTGGATCATCGTCAAGGTCGACTTGAGGTCGTACGTGAAGATTCTGGTTGTATTCTTCTTCGTCGACGACGTTGTCAACACCAACAATTCGGCGCTTGCCATCTCTCACGATGTGCATCTTCTTGTTTGCAGGGTCTTTTATGTAGAAAATCTGCTCGACCTGTTTCGCAACTACGAATGGTTCGTCGGTGTATCCAACCATGGATAAATCTATTAAAGTGAAACCTTCCTTATCAACTTTAACACCAGTGCATATATTCACCCAACGACATCAAAACAAAGGAACCTTGAACTTCACGTAGTTCAGCTCCCAGATCTGCTCAATGCGGCCGTAGTATGTGTTCGACCCAACTTGATCTTGGAAGGCATCTATACGGACTCCGCTGTTTTGCACTGTGCTTTTGTCATCTTGCTGGACGGTGTAAAATGTGTATCCATTAATATCGTATCCTTGCCATGTGTCTATGGCCCAACACGGTCCCATCCCCAACAACTGTACTGTCTCATTTAGGATATCTGTCGACATTGTGACACGATTCTTGAACCAGGCGTTGAATCGAGAATTATGTTCTCTATTAATCCACGTCTCAGATCGACCCAAGTTCTCCTGCCGGATTTTGGCTAAGTGCTCCTCAAAGTATGGGCCAACTTCTGCCATATGTTGGAGCACAGCAAAATGAGCCTGCGCATAGGAAGCTTGATCGGGCCTAATTCTTTTCCTCCCTATTGTGCCAGCACCTGACAACCTTCCTTCGTGACGAGACGCTTGAACTCCGATAGGTTCGGCCTCGGACATGTAATCCACGTAGAACTCAATGACCTCCTCGGTCGTGTAGCCTTCAATGATGCTCTCCTCTGATTTTGCCCTATTCCGAACGTATGCCTTTAGAACTCCCATGTACCTCTCGAACGGGTACATTTCTCTTAGAAAAGCTGGGCCACATAGTTTTGTTTGCTTCACAAGATGAACAGGGGAGATGAACCATGATATCAAAGAAAGACAGTGGAAAAAACATTTCCATGTGGCAGAGGGTATTGACAATATCGGTCTGCAACCCATCTAGATCTTCGGGATCTATAACTTTCTATCCGATTGCATTAAAAAAGGCGCACAGATGTTGGATCGTATGACGGACTTTGGGTGGAAGGATGCCTCTGATAGCAACTGGCAAGATTTGTGTGATTAGCACGTGGCAATCGTGCGACTTCATTCCAACCAGTTTTAGACTTCCGATTTGACATACTTACTAATCCTTGCTGAATAGCCCGATGGAACTTTAATATCTTTCAGGCATGATAACATTGCGATCTTCTCATCCTTTGACAGTGTGTGGCAGGTTGGAGGGAGGTACACTCTACCTGTCTGTGCATTTGTTATCGGCTCGAGTTCACTGCGAATGTTCATTTCTTGTAGATCAAGGCGCGCGTTCAACCCGTCCTTTGTTTTGCCAGGAATATTCAGCAGCAGGCCAACCAAACTCTCACACACATTCTTTTCTACATGCATGAGATCAATGCAATGATGGACCTCAAGATCTTTCCAGTAAGGTAATCACCAAAATATAGACTTTTTCTTCCACATAACCGTGTCCTTTGCCTGACTACGTTTTCTTTTCTTCCCAAACTCATTGGTTATGTCCTTGACCAAGTTGTGGACCTCATCTCCGGACAAATCCTTAGGAGCAGGCTGAAGTTCTCTCTTACTGTTAAAAATATTCTTCTTCCTTCGAAATGCATGACGTAGCGGGAGCCACCTCCTATGACCCATATAAACCATCTTTCGTGATTTCTTCAACCACCGGCTGCGTGTATGTTCCATGCAATCAGAGCAAGCCTTCTTTCCTTTCACGGTTTTGCCGGAAAGATTACCGAGGGCGGGATAGTCATTAATGGTGCAGAATAGTAGAACTCGTAGCTTGAAATTCTCCTGACCATATGCATCCCAAGTTTCCACACCTTCTTTCCAGAGCATCTCAAGATCGTCCATAACAGGCTCCAAGAACACATCGATATCATTGCCCGGTTATTTCGGTCCTTGGATTAGCAAGCACAACATAATATATTTTCTTTTAAAGCACAACCATTGCGGTAGGTTAAAGTTTGAAATAAGAACTGACCAGGTGCTGTGAGTACTACTCATGTCTCCGAAAGGATTCATGCCATCTGTACACAGACATAGCCTCATGTTTCTAGGGTCGGTAGCAAAGTCTTTGTGTTTTCGATCGATATTCCTCCATTGAATCGAATCCGTTGGGTGTCTTAGCATACCGTCTTTCCTTCTCTCCGTGGCATGCCAACGTACTAACTTCACCTCCTTGGGGTTGGAAAATATTCTTTTGAAACGATCAATGATAGGTAGATACCACACAACCTTCGCGGGACCACCCCGCTTTGATTTATTTTCCTTCGTCAAGACTTTTCTTTCGCTTGTATCGAGAGGCCTTGCAGACAGGACAAGCATCTAACTCCGCATATTGCTTGTGGTACAATATGCAGTCGTTTGGACAAGCGTGAATTCTACGGACCTCTAACCCCAGGGGACACAAAACCTGCTTTGCTTCATATGTCATCTCGGGCAATGTGTTCCCATCAGGCAGCATGGCCTTCAAAATTCCCAAAAGCTCTGTAAAACTCTTGTCTATCTATCCACTACTTGCCTTCAGCTTCATTAGGTCCAAGGTAGCTGATAATTTGGTGTGCTTTGCTTTGCATCCGGCGTATAGAGGCGTCTACGAGTCACTGACCAACCTGCTGAACTTTATGGAATCTCTCTCGTTGTAAGCTGGATCCTCAACATCATGTAACATGTCTTGCAGCAGATCATGATCAACATCAACCATTTCACAGCCCAGTGGAGAAGGTACAAACATGTCATGCTCATCTTCATCTTCCTGATTTTGCGCACCACTACTATCTGCAGCTGCACCACTTCCTGATTCTTGCTCTCCATGCTTGACCCAACATGTGTAGCCCTCCATGAATCCTCGTTGTATCAGATGAGCGTGTACGTCCACTCGGCTATCAAACATATTCTCATTCTTGCAATCTGCACATGGACAACACATGTAATCGCTGTTTCTTCTTTTCCTATCCTCCTCCGCGGTGTTTATAAAATTTAATACCCCATTTCTATACTCTTGACTATGACGTTTCACAGATTTCGCATACATCCAACTTCGATCCATCGCTACAGAAATGAAAAAAGAATCAGAGAAACATCTTATAAGATAAATACTGCTAAATTAATGAGAATTTATGAATTTTCTAAATTACTGATTACTATTTGTCACTTACCTTTATGAATTTACTGTTTTCTTTTGGAAAAAAATTAAAATTTCACCCCCTCCAACCTCCCACCAAAATTGTGAATAGTGGGATACAATTACACTGACGGTTGCGGCTATTTATAGTATGCAATAACTATCTGTAACGGTCCAAAAAATAACTTCTCTGTCGGGCATATAAGTTATCTTTATCGGGCCTAAATAAAAGCCCGTCACAGAGAAGTGCCATCTGTGACGGGTTTTGTTGTTATCTCAAACGGGCCTCAAGCTGGGGCCCGTCACAGATGATTGTCATATGTGGCGGGCTCCAATTACGGCCCGATTGAGATATTTAAGGTTATCTCAATCGGGCCCTAGTTTAGGCCCGTCAAAGATATGTGTCATCCGTGACGGGCTTCAGTTCTATGCACATTTAACATATCTCTCCGACCATATCTCAATCGGTCTCTTTTTAGGTCTGTTTGAGATGTGTACTTTGTGACGGCCCGTAAAATCCAGTTTTGTTACAGCCCGTCACAGATGAGAGGATCTGCACTAGTGCAATAGCATGTTCCTCTGGTAGAAAATACTCCTGAAACTTTGTTTAGGAGCCGTTATGATCGAATAGAAGAGAGGAAGACGGGAGATTGGATTAACTTCTTTGCTTGCTCTAGTCAGTCACAACTGATGCCTTATATAGGCTTACATCCAACCGAAGTGCTAAACAAATGGAGCAAATTAACTAACTGAACTGTGACTTAATAGACGAATGACGCTCACGTGTTCGTCGGATTGTTCTCCGGGCATGTTGCTTTCTGGCGTTTCCTATAATGCTTGTAGCCAATCCCCCACATGACATCTCTCTCTCCATGGAGAAGCAGCTCGTCCACGAGCAGGAACAACGAGTAGCACTGCTGGAAGTCCATAAGGTCTTCCCATGACGTAGTTGAGTAGGGGAAACTATTTTGATCTCTCGAGGGGATGTCTCCTCGTTTATCATTTAAACGGTTATGAAAAATTCTGAAAAAATTAAACAACACTCATATACCATATCTATATAACTCCAAAAAATCTTAGATCCAAACTCAACTCGCACGTCGAGATATAAAAAAGATAAATTTAACAAATGAATAGTAGCGTACTGTTCATATCTGAATTTATCTTTTTTTTCTTGATGTGTAAGTTGAATTTGAACTTGTTTTTTGGTGGAAAGATAAATATCACAATATTCAACATTATCAATTTTTTTCATAATTTTTCACAACTATTTGTATCGAATTTGAAAGAAAAGATATACGAGGGAATATCCCCTCGAGGGATTAGAATCCGGTGCATGGAACAGCGTGGAGTTCGGATAAGTTACGCGTGACTTATCCGGTTCGGTTACGCGGTGTGGAGATCGTGTAGGCATCCTGATCAAGCGTCCTGCTATCTCTATCTAAACCGAGCCGCCACCTCCTCACAACATACGCTAAGTCAATATAGGGTTTGTCTCCTCCCCTGTACCGCGCTGTCACTCGTATTCTAGCCTGCCCCGCTCGCCGACGTGCATCGGTGATCGAGAGAGTAGTTCTCTGAAACCTTCATCTTCGATGTCTTGCACCCGTGCACCGGGAGAAGGTAGCAATAAGGTTTTAGGAAACATTTTGTAGGACTGCTTGTTGTTCGTCCACAATGGTTTGTCTTCCCTTCGTTCGGGTGTTGCGCATCATCATCAACGCTCGGTACCGTGAGTTCTTCATACTGTGCAGCCGAACTTCCAGAACCCTTGGTACGCATTCACCATGGTTCGCATATTCGATCTCTTCATATTTTATTATCTAGTTTACATGTGTAGATCGTATGATGTGATCATGCTAGTTTACATGCAATGTTATGATTTATTTATGGAATAAATTAAATCTTATAAATTCAATAGGCCAACCCCTAGTTTAGACTACGAAATATCAAGAACTAAATTGACACCGGAGCAAAACTTTGGGATTAGTTATTCACCCAAAATATAACGAATGTAATAATGTAATTGCAAGCAACTGAACTATGACTATTTGGCGAACGGGTGATCACACCTTCCTAGCTAGTTCTCCGCACGCGCCACACCGTGGCTTTTCCCGCGACGCTCATAGCCGATCCCCAACATAACACTTCATGTGTAACAGAAGGTTAAATAGTGAAAGGGACTAGCTATTGGGTTGTCGATAGTTTTTAAGGGCCAAAACTTTCGAATTTTTGCACCTTATGATATGCAATCAACAGGCCACAGAAAACGGGTCTGTACCAATTGAAAGCACGAAACCCCGTTAAAAAACACTAAACAGACCCTTTTAAAATTGGTACACTATAACTAGACTGTAACTAGGTTGTAAGTTCTATGTAACTAGAATATAATTGAACTTAAAATTGGCACACTGTAACTAGGCTGTAACTAGACTGTAACTAGGTTGTAAGTTCTATGTAACTAGAATATAATTGAATTTATTTTGCAGAATGCCAAAAAAATAACGCTCTATGTATATATGATAATTAAGGTGACCATGCTACTAAACAAACATATCACATATAAGCAATTGTGCAACCAAACAAATCTGAACAAACATATCACACATAAGCAACTGTGTAAACATGTAAAAATAAAAATAAAATGAATCAATACAGTACAGTACATCACAGAGATACGTGAATAAACATAAGCAATAGCAAACATATATAACATTTAGTAATTAAAGAAAACATTGACAGATTCATCCCCCATATGAACAACAATACTTGCGTGCGAAATCAATGAATCAATTCACCTAGAAATCTAGGAGAAGAACACCAACCAAACATACAAAACGATTTATTGGGCAAACATGATGTGCGATCTGAACGCAAAACATCTAAAACGCACCAAAAAATTTAAAAAAATCACCTGAAATTTTGAGCTTTTTGAGCAGAGAGCGTGAGGTAGAGAAGATCACTGCGAGCACGAGGAACATGAGTAGCTGAAGGGAAGAAATCGGCAAGGAAGCGGGCAGCGAGAAACCCACCGGCGACAAAAAAAAAACACCGAGTGTTGCGTCAGAGCGGGGTCTCCTCCTCCGCCTAGGCCACCTCGCCCATCGAGAAATGTCTAGAAAAAGGCAACATGTAGCTATACTGTTCAAAATTAGGAATTGTTATTGGTTTTAAATCTAATAGCAAAAGAAATCTCGCATAAACCATGACGCCCGATCGAACTGCTAGAAAATCGAATGTTTCCAGCCTCCAAAACTGTCGACAGCTAGCTAGCAAAAACCGTAGTGAAATATCATTTCGTTTTAGCAAAAAAGAAAAAGACAATGCAGTGTTCATAATACAGAACAGAGTACATAGGTACCGCTCAGACCAAGAGACACACTGTTGTTTAATCCCTTTGCTTGGATCCAATCCAACAATCAAGCTGCAAGCCACGGGCTTATCGTGCTTCACAGTCTAAAATGTGTTTTATCGAATGATGATCACACTGTGAACAGTACTGGTTGAATTGTTTAGATTAGTGTGAGGAAGCACTGATTCCTTCCACAAATCATGCTGGCGCAGTGGCGCTCGAGGACTTTGTGCAGCCACAGATTTCATGCTAATTTCACCGCTAGTCATATAATTAGATACATCATCCATCAAAAATTGTGCAGCCGCAGATTTCATGCTAATTTCATCGCTAGTCATATAATTATACCCCGTTTGATACAGCTCTAGCTTCCAACTCCAACTTACCTAAAGCTGGAGTTGTGCCAAACGATATAGATCCTCCATCTTTTGGAGCGGAGTTAGCAAAGCTCCTCCACAAATTTGTTCTACGGGAGTGAAGTTGGATTTTTGCTGCTCCATAGCTCCACTCTACCCCAAAAGAACCACTATCCTTTAATTTTTTTTCATGTATTTACGTGATATACCACTGAACTACCTTTTCAAACCCTCTCTCCTCCCGTTCTCTCCTCCCCATCTTCCTCCCTTGACAACAGCGACCGGTGGCGGCGTTGGCGTCGGCGGCGGCGGGCGTCGATGGCGCGACGCGCGAGGGCCATGGGTGGCGGCAGGTGGCGCGCGGAGCAGCGTCAACGGCTGCAGCAGTAGGGCGACGCGCGTGCGGTAGCGCACAGGAGCAGCGTCGGCGAAGGCAGTGGCAAGGGCGACGCGCGTGCGGCGGTGGCCCGCAAGCTGACCACCGGCGACGGGGGAGGGCAGCGGTGGCGGCACTCTGGTTGAGCAGCGGCGGTGGCGCGCGTGCTGAGCAGCGGTGGTGGCAAGGCAACGCTAATCAGGTTTTCGATGAAATGCTAACAAGGGACGTGGTGGCGTGGAACTAACCAATCTAGCCAAACACTTTCATACCCACTTTAGCTACTATATGAGCCAGCTCTCACTGAAGTTAGAATTTAGAGTTGAGAGTTGGAGTTTGGAGCTCTACCAAACTGAGCTTAGATACATCATCCATCCATTGAATAATTATATATTTGTTTTTTTTACTGAATCACTGGAGGGAGTCCCCACAGTTTTAATTTTTATAAGATTAAAAATATGTTCAAAATTACAAGGAGTCCAACCAATAAATTAGTACGGATTTCTCATGAGGATTTAATCTATATAATAACAAGAGTAGATCACTTTTCAACAAAGTCTCCAAGATTCTGAATTCTGAAAAATCAACCAATTTGTTTGCTTCCATATATTCCAGGCAGCATATCTAAGTGTTAATCTTGATAAGTATTAACTGCAAGATGAAGCATTGGTCCTAACCCAATGGTTAAATCCCAATCAATATTCAATATTTGCTAGCATTGCCTACTGAATTGACATTCAAAAAAGAGATGCATGTATGTTTCCCTCACATTTAGGTTACGCAGCACACATGTAAGCTCACATCCTTCAGGTCGACACTTCCTTCAATCTAACATGTCTCTTGGTGTTTAATCTATCAATGAGTAGTAACAAACCAAAGACCTTAATTTTCATGATACACTTGCTTCTCCAAATCCATTGCAAATAATCAGGCGACTGAATTGAGATGAAGTTCATTGCATAGATTTTTTGAGAAGAAAAATTGTAATTACCCCATATGTATCTCCACTGATCATATTCCTGCTGCACTGAAAAAGAAGCATCCATATTTTGCATTTCCAACAATTCCTGATAAGCTTGTTGTGACATAGGCAAGACAAAAGCCTGATAAATACTTTTACTCACAGCTTTATTCACCGAATCTAAATGATTTATAGCAAAAGAGTGAACTCTTGGCTATTGCATAGATCGAACAGAATCATTCCATAGATCACCCCAAAATAAACATGTCTTTCCATCCTTTGGCTAAGCAAAGCCTCTCAAAATATCCATAAATTGACATATATCTCTCCACCAAAATGACCCTTTTGGAGTTGTAGCATGTGGTACTTTGTCAGTATAATATGTGCTCAAAATCAATTTTACCCAGGGCAAAGGCAGCCTATTATAAAATTTATTCAAGCTTTTCATGAGTAAAACACTATTTTGTAGTCTTAAATTAATCACTCCCAAACCCCCTTTCTTTTTGGGCTGGCATACTCTGTCCCATAACACCAAAGACATTTTACTTGAATTTAATCTGAACCTCTCCACAAGCAATGTTTTCTGGCTCTATCAATGGTTTTTATAATATATTTAGGTAAATACAAAAGGGCACATATAATAGGTGGGTAGTGATGAAAATACAGAATTTACCAAATTTAATCTATCACAATATGAAAGATAAGCAGTTACTGAAAATAATCTTCTTTCAATTCTATCTGTCAAGGGAGCAAAATCAATCACCTTAGGCCTTGTTGTACCTAGTGGGAGACCAAGATAGGTGAAAGGCAAGGTCCGAATTGAACATCCAAATAAACCCCAGCCAAGTTATGAGCTTCTTCCTCCACATTTTGTGGGATGATACATGACTTGTGACAGTTAACTTTCAGTCCTGTGGAATATTTAATAGAGCTTTCAGACAGAATAGTTCTTTTCCAGACGCTTTTACAACTAATAGAGTATCATCTGTATATTATATTATTGGGAAATCATTATCAGGAGTAGGAACATGCATACTTAAAAGACCTTTTCTATAAGCTTCATTAATTATAAATTGTAACAAGTATGCTCCTAACACAAATAGGACAGGTGATAAGGGATCTCCTTGTCTCACTCCTCTTTTACAAACAAAGCTCTTTCCTGGAACACCATTAAGAAGAACAGATGAAGAACCTGAACTGAAAATTTTCCTAATCCAAGAAATCCGCTTATCAGAAAAACCTTTAAACCTGAGAACCTCAAGGATTGAGTTGTGTGCTATTGTGTCAAAGGCCTTTTCAAAGTCTAGCTTTAGAAGAATAATCCCTTTCTTTGATTTCTGGCACTGATATATGTATTTAAATGACCAGGCCAAACAATCTTGTATTGTCTTATTTTTTTATAAAACCATATTAATTCTGATGCAAAATAGGGATAATTACTGCTTGTAACATGTCAGCTAACACCTTCGTAATTAGCTTTAAAGCAATACTCAAACAAGAGATTGGCCGATAATCATTTACTCCTTCAGGGTTCTGCCTCTTGGGCACCAAGGTAATGAGAGAAGTATTTAGGCTTTCCAAGGATAAACTACCATTACAGAACTGAGCACATAAAGCATAAAAATCTTGTCATACGATTTCCCATCACTTCTTCATGAATAAATCATTAAATCCATCAGGCCCAGGTGCTTTGTCCACCGGCATCTTTGCAATTACTCTATGCATCTCATGGATAGTGAAGCTGTTGGACAGTTCTTCTAAATTATCATGAGATTCTATCAAAGATGCTAGATCAAAGTCCTTGATTGAGTTGTAAAAACTCGCACCCTTTATTTGAAAGCACTCTATATAATGCAAGTCTTTTCATTGTGATCAGTCACAACTCTTCCATCTTGATCATTTAACTGTGTTGTTAAGTTTCTCCTGTAGCTTTCTGTAGCAGCTGCATGAAAAAATTTTGTGTTCTCACCTCCTAACTGAACCCATCTAATATTGTTTTTTTTTCTGCCAGTATATCTGTTTGTACCTTAGATATGTCAGAGTCTTTGTCCTGATCAGTTATCTAAAATTCCATTCTGTCACAGTTAAGTCTCTGCATTCTTCTAGTTTGTCAATAAAATTCACCAATGAATTGCAGTTTTTGACGGGCTATTTAAGTTTGACAACCCTTTGCTCCATTTTGCGAGTGCCTTTCTCAAACTTCTAAATTCAACTGTAATATTCTTTGCTTCATCATCCAAGCAACCATGCTTTCTCCATATAAATTGACTAGTTCAAAAAAACCATCATGCTCTACCTAAAAAATTTCAAATCTGACTATAGAAGCCGTAGGGATTCAAGTACCAATCTGCACTAAGCATGGAGTGTGATCAGAAATACATCTGGCCAGTGGCTGGACTATAGTGCCTGGGAAGTTCTCTATCCAGAAATTTGTTATAAAGAACCAATCAAGCTGTTGCAAAAGAGGATTTTCCTGCATATTACTCCATGTGTAAGATCTGTCATTGATTGGTAATTCTATCAAACCCAGATTACTAATGATTTCATTGAAAATCATCATATCATTCATGTTTGCACATACTCTGTTTCTGTTATGTATGGATCTATAAAAAATAAGTCCCGTAGAAAAATCCAGCTTGTATCATCAGGGATATGAAGATCATGCAGCCACTCAACGAGTTCAGTTCTATGTGACTCAGTGCACGGCCCATAAACAGAAGAAAGACACCAAGTTTCAGCAGAATGCAGGGAAGTGAATTGCACAGAAACTATAAAGCGCTGACCATGTAATGTCTGATAGGAAAACAAAGATCCAACCCAGCAAACTAGAATTCCTCCAGAAGCTCCAACTGAAGGGGAAAAAAAAAATGAAAGAATCAAAGCGCTTGGGTGCAAACTTTCTGATGTAAGAATGATCAAAATTTTGCCTCTTGGTTTCCTGTAGACAGAAAACAACACAACTACTCCCCTCAATCTTATTTCTGATGGCCAGCCATTTATCTTCAGAATTGATACCTCTTACATTCCAACATAGTATATTCCAGTTTCTATTCATATTATTTATTAAATATAATCAGAAAAAGGTATAGAACTGGAAGCATAACATAATTATATTTCGCATGATAAAACAAGCAAGAGTTAACTCCATCACAACTGACAACCCAGGAAGAAACTATTGCCTGACCGACAAAAGGAAAAGGTGCATACACATAGTCTTTTAACTGTCATAGCCAAAAATAACCTTAAACATAAACAAAAGGCAAAACTAAAGATAAATAGAATACTTCTAAAAAGAAGATTCATTTTATTCCAGCAACTTAATTTCCTTCCCATATCACTTAATTTTCTCAAGTTCTTCACCAGCTACCTGCTCACTTAATGTAAATTGGTGTACAATGCAGAACATTGCTACTGAAATGAAAGAAGTTGATATATTGAACTGTAAATATGTGAATTGAGGAAATATGCTTGCTCATTACCGCTGCCAGCCATGTTTTGCAAAATTTAACCTGATATGATTTTACCAGAACAGCTTCATGTTTTCATTCACACAGGTAATGATTCAGATTGGTAGGTAGGCATCCTATAACTCTGAAGCGACCGCTACTGATTCGCTGCAAACCACCAAATTCGTAACATTCTCACGAGTTTAACTGATGCTTCCTTGCTACCTCAAATTTCTCACAAAAGAAATGGAAACCTCATACCTCTTCCGGCATCAAACCATCCCCAATTGACAAGCTCAAGACATGATATATCAGCAAATCCATGACAATGAGTTTGATCAGTCGATGAGCTCCAAGAGCATCTCGGCGACCTCCTTCCTCAGCATGTCAAGCCGCACGCCCACCTTGACCTCAGCCAGCCGCAGCTTCTTCGCCTTCGCCTCCAGCTCCGCCGCCTTCTCGTCGGAGATGCGCCCGAACGACCTCCTGAACATCCCGGCGACGGTGCACAGCCGGCTCGCCTCGACTGCCTCCACCTCCGCAGAGAGGCAAGGGTACAGCGCTTCCAGCTCCCCGAGCTCCCTCGCTTCATGGTGCGCGATGGGCTTCCTCGTGCCGCAGCCGCAGCTGCCCTCCCAGAGCGATTTGGAGAGCCTGTAGATCTTGAGGTCGTGGTCCTTCACCGGGACGACGCCGCGGGACGAGAGCCGCCTCCAGGCGGCGGCGTACCGGGCGCGGAGAGAGGCCAGCTGCCGGGAGACCGTTCGGGCGTCGAGGTGGTCCTCCGTCATGAGGCGGCCGCGGAGAGCCGCGACGAGGTCGTCCGGCGACGGCATCCCGCCGTGCCGCTGGCGGTGTGAGGCGGCGGCCTCGAGGAGTGAGATCTCGTCCGCGGGGGCCCACCTCAACCTGCGCTGGAACGCCCGACGAGACGCCACGGCGACGGCGCTTCCTTCCTCCATCGTCGCCGGCGACGGCGGCTGCCCCCGCGAAGTAGTTCGCGTTGTATCAGCCGTTGAACAAATCCGACGGCTCCTATTTGCTTGCTGTGCAGTGCTCATCGCTGAAGCAAGCCAGGCCGGTCCAACAGCCCATACATGATGATGAACGTGAGTAACACAAATCCATTCAAAAAGCACAAAATAAGACCTGAGTTTCGCACAACACCTTTCCGTATAAATTATTAGCTGAGTTTCATATAGCACTGAAAAACAATTAGTTCTTAACGTTTTAATTAAGTTTGATATCAAAATTTTATGACTTTAACTATCAATAATTTTAAAAATATTTAGTTTGAACTCAAAAGAATAATATATATATATATATATTACTCTCATTTATTATTATGTATATCATGAAAGAAAATCTATTATATACTAAAAATCTATTAATCTTCCTATAAACGCTCATAAACCGTCATGTGGTACAAATACTTACCACGTAATATATTTTATAATCTCACCATCGATTTTCATTTAAATTGGTGGACCCATTATTTTAGATCATATGAACCCATTATTTTAATCCATTAGATTAGATCTATTTACTTTCTTTTAATATCCAAATATCCCGTCCATTATTTTAATCCATTAGATTAGATCTATTTACTTTCTTTTAATATCCAAATATCCCGTGCATAGTGAAACGTACAGTAAAATGTACTTATTTTAGATCTATTGCTTCCAATACTGAGTGAAACGGTAAAAAACTTACGTACCACTAACTTACCAAAAGGGATTTTTCCAAGCGATCCTAGAAAGGTTTTCGCGTGCGGTAGGACTAACCGCACACGCCCAGGGATATGGAAAAATCACTATTTTTGCGTGCGGGTGGTGCACCCGCACGCGAAAATTTGATTTTCGCGTGCGGGTGCTTATGCCGCCCGCACGCAAAAATAAAAAACCGAAAAAAATAAAAATCTGAAACCCTAACCGCCGTCGCTGTCACCGGAGCTGGATCCGCTGCCCCCACGCCTCCCCACCGCCGGATCCGCTGCAGCTGCACCTCCCCACCGTCCGATCCGCCACCGCCATGCGGGGGGAGGACGGTCACCATCGGATCCGCGCAGGCGACGACCGCCGTGCCTCACCACCGCCGCCCGTATCCCCTCACCAGATCCACCGTCGTCGCGCATGGGGAGGGTGGCGCCGCTCCCGACTACCTCCTCCTCCTTCTCGTCGAGCGGTGGCGGTGGCGGCGCCGCTCCCGACCGCCTCCTCCTCCTCCTCAGCGGCGACAGCGGCACGGATCCGGCCGTCGCGCGCGCGACCGCCGCCGCCTCCGCCAATAGCCACCGCACGCCACACGCTCGGAGGGGAGAGAGGAGAGGAAAGGTAGAGAGAGAGGTGAGAGAGAGGAGTGAATAAAAAGGAAAGGAAGAGAGAGAGGAGGTAAAAAATTTAAAGTGAGTGAGAGGGAAAAGAGAGAGGGGATGGGATAAAAATTCTGTATTTTTTGTGTGCGGTCCACTTAAGAGGTCCGCCTACAAAAATAGGTTCATTTTCGTGTGCGGTCCACTTAAGAGGTCCATTTGCGAAAATGTATTTTTCCATGCGGTCATCTTAAGGACCCGCACACGAAAATAGAGGATGATTTTGATTTTTGCAGACGCGAAGTCCGTCCACAATCCAAAGAGGGGTATAGATAGGAAAATCGTTTTTTATAGTGTACGATGGAAAAAGCTAAAACTTTAGGTACTGTTCATTTGAAAAAAAAACAAAGAAACGTATGTACGTACGATAAAAAAAACTTTAGATATTGTTCACTTGAAAAAAATGTATGTACGTATGCACGAGAAAAACTATAAGACCCTACAATTCTACGTACGCCGGTAGAAAAAATAGACCGTTTTTAAAATAGGATTTTCTATATCTACTTAAAAAACAAAATTTATTACTCCACAAATATGGTCACGTGGTGCTTCTACAATCATTCTTAGACCGTCACATGGCATCTATAATTTCACTATCGATTTTCATTTAAAATGATGACCGTATTATGTTATACCATTAGATTAACCCGCTTCCTCTCAATATCCTGTGTATATGTTACCAGATGTTTGATTGAAGAAAAAACAAAGAAACATATGTAAATACAATAAACACATTTAAAATGATGGACACATTATTTTATACCATTAGATTAACCCACTTCCTCTCAATCTCCTATTTTCAGAACTATTTGATTGGTATTCCTAGACAATGATCTTTGCTATAATACAACCCCTTGATCCATCACAAGAATTATTGTCATTTCCATTTTCTTCTTTGCCAAATAGGCTTGGTAACAAATGAACAATTCTATTACATGTGCATGAAACTACTCGTGATATATTTTTTTATAGTCGAGAAGTTATAATATATTCGGCTTAAGTGATTATTGATGAATGTATGCCATACACCCCACTGACATAACAATAACAATAAGTGCACTTCAACAAATAAGTTATTATAAATAATTTTAGAAATAGTAAAGGTGTCTCATGCAATTAGAAACCATAGGTGACGAAAACATACCAAATGCTAAAATATGGATCTTTGTCGAAATATAAACAATGATATGATACTTAGAAGATTATCACGCTCACATGTTTGCTTAGCAATATATTTTTTAATGATCAACCTCACTCATTTCTAATTATACTATATTTATACAATAAAAATTGAGTAGTACTGATTAACACCATCAACAAATCATGTCTACACAAAACGTAAAGAAACTATTTTTTATGGGAAGAAGTGAAGAACTATTTTTATCACATACATCTTCTCTTTGTTTCCTTGAAGTACACCGAGCATGGATAACAGAGCTTGCTATGCTACCACAAGTATAGCTGGGGGCACACACATATGGTTGAGTTGAGGCAGACCTAGTGGAGGCCACCGTTGATAATGGTGCTAAACTTCCTACTTACTAATGCAATCGTCTTTGAGGGTATCGATAGTGAACTAGGATTAATTAAAATCGTGCTCCACACAGGCTTGAGAGGCATGACTATGTTGACCCATGTTTGAAGGTAACGGAGAAATAAAGCCTCGATGGTTCCACCCATTGGAGGGGGCATTCATGTTTATTTTTTAATGGTGTTGTCCTATTAACCAATAGAAGCGAAAGTTTTAGAATATTTATTCATAGATTTTGAAATAAGCATTGACATAAACATTTAGGTATGCAGTGGAAATGAACATTTTATATACTAATGATGTATTAGGCTTATTTTGGTGGTACATATGAAGATCCATTTATTATAAAGACATCTAGCTATTAAGATAATGATAATAAGTATGGTGATAATAAGCGAGGTTACATGTAACCTGAACAAAAGTGTTTTTTATCTAAGAGATATTTTTATCATTTATATTAAAGTCTACGGTCTATTTTACAACATAGACTTTTGTTATTATGAGGCAAAATCTATAATTTCTTATATGTATATGGTGAGATATGACTTAATTATCTTAGCATTATTTCTCTAAACAATAAATGAGATGCCTACGCATCTGCGCGGGTTTTTGTATTTAAAGATATATTTTCGAGATAATATCATTATTCCCAAAATATCAAATTATGAAATCGGAGGGAGTAGGGAGTTGTGTTCATACCATAAGATTGATAAAATTAAAGACAGTGCACTGGAATACAAGCTCCATAACTAAAATAATTCTTGAGTGCAAAAATCTTCAACAACGAAAAATCATCGTGGGCTGATGGGCCGACCGGCCTGCGCTGTGTCAACAATCAGCAAAGGCATGCAAATAAGAGCCGTTGGATTGTTTCAACAACTAATATTACGAACTGCAGAGCTATGACTTTGAAGCCAGTCAGAGGATCCGCTTCCCGTCTCGTCATAGGCGGCCCGGCGGTGGGGATTTTGACGCAATTCACCAAGGTCAACTCATGCTACTTTCCTTCATAATCATCATTAGACTAACAACGATTATCCTTGGGCCAAAATCCAACCTCTCCTGCTCTCCTCTCGTTGGTTTTTCATGAGTATGCCATTAGTTTCGCCAAAATGCCACTCGGTGAGTTAATGCGATAGACTCCCTCCGAGATTACATGTGGCCGTGTGCTAGCAAGGCAGACTATCTTACCTGCTTCAAGCAAGATGATACCATGGAGCAAGTTGTCATGAAGGAGCTAGCGAGCCGGAGCAGCGTGAGCAGGGAGAGGGGACAAGATCAGCTCTAGATTGACACTGTGCAAGTGGTGACGAGCAGAGCAGCGGGTGGGTATTGCGGAGTGCGTGAGGTGCTTATCATCGACTCTCTACTCGGTGCCTCTATCACATGCCACCCCTTCGACACATGCGAGGTTCCTTTGTTCCCCGCCATCGTCGATAAACAAACTGGTGTAGAATGGGAAGAAGCTGTGGAAGAACACACCCTAAATATCTCATAAACCTCACCTTTATTCCACTCTCGATTAATTTCAGCACATTCGAAACATTATCTTTATAAGTAGAGAGAAATTAAGCTATCAACTTTATTAAGAACTCAATAATGAAAAATTATATAAACACATGTTAAAATTTTAAATAAATTCATGCTCAACATGCATACAGATGGATTTCATGAAACTTTAGTTTAACCTTATGAAATCATATATCTGTTTTTCTAATATACGATGTTATTGACTTTTAGAACAACGTTATACCGTATTCATCTTTTAGAAGTTAGAGTAAATATACTACAAATATAAGTTATACTTAATGTTCTATGAAACATATCACAACAAAATAAATTACATTTATATAATTTTTTAATAGAATAAATGGTTAGAATTCGTGTCAAAAAGTTAACAGCGCCATATGGTTTTGAAACATAAGAAGTATTTGGAACTTTTAAAAATGCTTTATATCGAATCATTTTTTGTGGACGGGACGTTTTGACGACACATTGGCATAATCTCATTTTGTTTTCTGTGGGGACTGGGGAGGGCGGACCAGTCAACTGTCAACCAGAAATCATCGGCCACCGACAGTCCGACACCGAATCAGCGGCGGCGGCGGATGGAGTGGTCCGATGAGTGGCTGGCCGCCGACAAGCTGCAGCACGTTCTCGCCTGCTTCCTCATCGCCCTCGCCGGCGCTGCGCTTGCCGGCCGCAGCTCGAGATCCCCCCTCCGTCGCCGCCCCGCTGCCCTGGGCTGCGCCGCATCCCTCGCCGCGGGGGCCGCCAAGGAGATCGCCGACGAGGCCGGTTTCTTTGGGTCCTCAGGAGCCTCCCTCAGGGACGCCGCTGCTGACCTCGTAGGCGCCACGCTAGCCGCCGTCGCGCTCGCCATCCTCCGCCGCCTCCGCCGGTCGCGTGGGGAGGGCAAGGCGCGCGACGCGGACCATCGGGGTGGCATCTCTATGGTCTGAAGAGCGACAAGCACACGAGGCAGAGAGGCCTTTGTACGGAGATATCTCTTTTTCCTTTCTTTTTTTTTGGCTGGATTTCATTCACCTGTCTCTGCCAATATGCTCTGATTTGTTTGATTGGCTGCACTGAATTTCTCAACCACATCAGTATAGACTCCCTGTCTCCGAGAGACTGACAAGCGCTCCTATGGCTGAATTGCTACGAACAATGGTTTGGCTTGATTTCCATTGTTTGGTGGTGATCATACTTCTTTTGCTGGAAGAGAGGTATTCAGAGAACCCGATTTCCTGCTTGGTAGGCGGCAGGAGCTGCGGGCAAGTGCATTGAAAATATAATGCATGGCTGCTTGAGAAGACTGCGGACCTGCGCTTGAAGATTCAAGACGAATTGATGTAGAGGAACCATCTGCTTCTCTGGGACTATCTGGTTCACCTCATTTTGCACATCCGCTGTGGCAGTCGATAGGCATGGTTGATGCAAAGCTCAGGGGATGGAAGAGATCTGCTAATGCCCATATTGGAGGTGGGACCGAAATTTGCAGCACGCCTTCTGCATGTTGCAACCATTTGCTTACCGGTGCTAGTTGATAAACTGAGGACAATTCTGTCAGGTATCATAACAGAATTTTACCGAATTGCATTTTTAATTTTGTTTTCTCGTAATTTTCAATTCAAGACCGGTGAATATTTATGCCTATGAGAAATTGCTCTTTATCGAGATCTTACTATTATTTGTATGCTATAGAATTGTTCATTTTTGCGCAATTGAGATGTATAAGTATCTACAACAATAGTACATCATTTGCCATTTTCAGTTTCGAAATGTCCCCCATGTAGCATATTTACAATTCTCTTCACAAATTCAAATAGCGAGGATACAACTGAAATTCATTTTCCTCTTACATATCAGGAGACAAGAATTCTGTTGCATTTATGTCCATTTCTTTTCCTTTAATTTATGCACGCTAGACTTGTTCCAGGAACAAGAACCTAACTACCCTTTTGTTTTCTTTATATATGTAATGTGTTAATGAGCTGTTATTTAATTACAATTTTTCTAAAGCTGTGTCTAACTCCATGCTATTTCAGAGCAGTGGAACTCTATTAGTCCTCCGCTTGTGCCAAGCAATGAGAAAGTTGAGGCTGAAATGACAGACCTGGTATGTTATTTTTATCTAAACCTATGTGGGTTTCTGCTGTACAATAAGTATGTGTACAATTTCACTTGTCTACCCAGATAATACATTTTGGTGTTGTTGCCACACTAAATCTTGTCTAATCATGTGAGGAAACCTGAGCTCCTTGCCGTGCATATGTGATCATAAATACGTTTTGTTGAATGTGATCTGTGTGATGAAAATGGCAGCCCTGTCCTGTTCTGCAAATGGCAGAGCCCAATTTCAGGAAACTACATTCGCAATGCTGACAAACCCTACAATTTTTTTTGGTAGATATGTGTATTTGTGACGGTGGAGAAAATGTGGAATCAAATATAATAGTCCTGCTGACCTGTAATTCAAACCTGAAAACATGTTCTAATTTTATTGCTTTGAATTTCAACAACAACACTCTTCTTTTATATTCATTTCCTTTCTTTGACAATTCTGTTGGTTGATTTTTCGGATGAGCCCACAATCCGAATTAAAGAGATAAGAGAGAAATTAGTTTTTGTAATAGGTTAAAACTAATTTTGAGTATTAATAGGAGATAAGCTCTTGAGCCCCACCAGTGCTATAAATAGAAGAACCGCAGGGAGGAAGAGGATGCTCTAATCTCTCGCCAAAACCCTAAACCCTAATAGCCACCGATCGGCAATTGCACTGGAAGGGGTTCGTGACGCTATCTCAGCCACGAGCGTGATCTAGTGAGAAAGAAGAGAAGCAAAGCTGAAGAAAAGAAAGAACAATAACAAATGAAGAAAACAGATGAATCAATTTCAATGGCTTCTACTGCAGGTCCGTAGATTAATTTGTAATTCGAGTAAAGGTGATTGCTTATAGGCTAAAGCTTAAGATCTTATAATATTAGATAATGTCTTATTTGCTCCCTCTATTAAGAGAAATCTTATTTACTTAGCAAAGACAGGTTATGATTGTCATTCTATAATTTTACAAAGAGAACATGTTATATTAAGTTTGATAATAAAATTGTGGGTCTTGCCTTCGTGCGAAACAAACTCTATTTGCTCTCTTTGGATGACTCTGTGATGAATGTTATAAATGTCTGTAATGATAAAGCTGAGATGTCATCGAAATTATGGCACTATCGTTTGGGCCATATTTCTAGGTGGAGAATTGAACATCTCATTAAATAAGAAATACTCCTCCCCTTAGATTTTTCTAATGCAGATCATTGCGTAGATTGCATTAAGGGAAAATTCTCTAAGACAATTAAGAAAGGGGCCACTCATAGCACAAGTCCACTTGAAATAATTCATACTGATATTTGTGGACTGTTCCCAGTGACATGTGGATGGCTTTGACTCGTTCATTACATTCACATATGATTATTTCCGTTATGGCTATATTTACCCCATCAATGATCGTTCTGAATCTCTTGAGAAATTTAAGATATTTAAGGCCGAAGTGAAAAATTAGCATAATGCTAAAATTAAAATTGTGAGATCAGATTGTGGTGGTGAATACTAAGGGAAGTATGCCCCATTTGGGCAAATTCCTGGTCCATTTGCTTGGGTTGTTGCCCCATTTTGGCATATCTCCAGCAACATGGGATTGTTGCCCAATATTTCATGCCTGGAGAACCTCATCAGAACAGAGTAGCAGAATGACGCAACCGCACATTGATGGATATGGTGCGCAGTATGCTAAGTCATTCTACTCTGTCAAATAAATTGTGGATTGAAGCATTAAAGACAGCTGCCCATATAATAAACAGAATTCCAAGCAAGTCGGTGTCTAAGACTCCTTATGAGTTATGGACCGGAAGAAAGCCGACATTAAACTATTTACGCGTATGGGGCTGCCACGCAGAAACTAGAATATTCAACCTGCATTTAAAGAAACTAGACCCTAAGGCTGTGAGCTGTCATTTCATTGGATATCTAGAAAGATCTAAGAGATACCGATTTTATTGTCCAGACCGTGTCACTAAATTTGTGGAGACTAGACACGCTGTCCTCTTAGAAAATAATGAAGCGGGGAGCTCACAAGATAAGGAGATTAAACTTGAGGAAATTCGGCCTAATGTTCCAAATCCGGAAATCCAAGAGACTGACATTCCAATTATTTAAACTGTACCACAGAATGTAGTGCCACCAACAATGGGTAATTCTAAACCCTCTGGTTCTACACCTAATGTTGAAGAAAGTATTGATGGTAATAATGATGAAAATAATGAGCCTCAATAGAATTCTACGACACAAAATGAAGAAGAATCTCCATAGGAAGATGCTCAACCACATCTGAACAATGATGAAAGTCACCAATTAAGAAGATCACAGTGGGCAAGGAAATTTGCCATTCCCGATTATTATGAAGTTCATATAAACAAAGATATAGGGAAGTAGATTATTTCTAATAAAATATTCATGCAAGCATTGCTAGTTCTCTTTTTATTGTTGGGAATATTGACTGTCGAAATTGAACCTCATTTAGAGAAGCCATAAGCAGTAAGAATTCATCCAAGTTGCTTCAACCCATGGAAGACGAACTAAAATCAATGAGCTAAAACAAAGTGTGGGATCTAGTAGAAGTTCCTAAAGGAGTCAAATTAGTAGGTTGTAAATGGGTCTACAAAACCAAGCTAGACTTTGAAGTGAACATCAAACGATTCAAAGCAAGCCTTGTGGCTAAAGGTTTTTTGTAGAGAGAATGAATTGATTATAATGATACATTTTCTCCCGCCTCTAAGAAAGACTCATTTAGAATTGTCATGGCTTTAGTGGCTCACTATGACTTAGAACTCCATCAGATGGATGTGAAGACTGCATTTCTAAATGGTGATTTAAATAAGAATATCTACATGGCACAACCGGAAGGTTTTGTTGTGGAAGGAAAAGACCATTTAGCATGCAAACTAAAGAAATCCATTTATGGACTTAAGCAGGCATCCAGACAATGTTACCTTAAATTCGATGAAGTGATTATAAGAATTTCGGATTTAAGGAAAATGAGGTGGACAACTACATTTATATGAAGAATCAGTGATAGAAGGTGGGAAATTCATCATACTAGTACTCTATATTGATGACATTTTATTAGCAAACTGTGATAAGAATCGGCTGTGAGAAAGTAAAAAATTCTTGTCATCAAAATTTGATGTGAAAGATCTCGGTGAGGCATCTTATGTCTTGGGTATTGAAATTCACCGAGATAGGTCCATAGGAGTACTATGATTATCTCAAGAAGCATATATTTCCAGAGTGTTGGAAAGATATAATATGAGTAAATGCTCTATGACACCTGCTCCAATAATAAAAGGAGATAAATTTGGTTCATTCCAAAGCCCAAGAAATAACTTAGAGACTAAAGAAATGAATATGGTATCGTATGCTTCAGCTATCGGAAGCTTAATGTATGCACAAGTCTATACGTGACTAGATTTGGCATTCGTTACTGGGATGCTTGGCAGATTTTTATCTATTCCAGGATTGGACCACTAGAAAGGAGTTAAGAAAGTACTGCGTTATTTGCCAGGAACTAAGCATTACATGCTCACATATAAGTGGTCTGATAAGCTTGAAGTCTTAGGCTATTCAAACGCTGACTTCGCAGGGAGCTTAGACACTAAGAAATCCACTTCAGGTTACATCTTCACCCTGGTGGGGGGAGCTATTTCATGGAAAAACTCCAAACAGGAGCTTTCTCCATCGTAAACAATGTAGGCAGAATTTGTGGTATGCTCTCATGCAACGGGGCGGGCCGTCTGCCTTAAGAATTTCATCCCGAAATTAAGAGTGGTTGACAGCATAGCCAAACCACTGACAATATACTGCGATAATGAGGCTGTAGTATTCTATACGAGTAACAACAAGTCAACTGAAGCAGCTAAACACATTGACATTAAGTTTCATGTTGTGAAAGATAGAGTACAGGTTCAAACAATTAAAGTTGAGTACATTAATACTAAATTAATGCTCACGGATCGGCTAACCAAAGGCTGACCTCCCAACTTATTTAAAGAACACGTAGCTGGCATGGGACTAAGTCATTGCCTTTGAATATGATCTTGGAAATGGGGAGCATAAGCATTGATCAACACCCACTAAGTAAAGTTGAGTTTATTTAAGTATTATAGTAAACTATAAGTCTTGTTGTCTTAATGACGCTAAATGTTGTTATGACACATTGCTTTGGGGAGCTATGTTGCTTAGTGGACTCGTTAGTAAGTCTCAAAAATCAAGGAGAGAATGTTGGTTGATTTTTCGGATGAGCCCACAATCCGAATTAAAGCGATAAGAGAGAAATTAGTTTTTGTGATCGGTTAAAACTAATTTTGAGTATTAATAGGAGATAAGCTCCCGAGCCCCACTAGTGCTATAAGTAGAAGAACCGCAGGGAGGAAGAGACGCTCTAATCTCTCGCCAAAACCCTAAACCCTAATAGCCACTGATCGGCAATTGCACTAGAAGGGGTTCGTGATGCTATCTCAGCCGCGGGCGCGATCTAGCGAGAAAGAAGAGAAGCAAAGCCGAAGAAAAGAAAGAACAAGAAGAAAAGGAGAAAATAGAGGAATCACTTTCAATGGCTTCTAGTGCAGGCCAGTAGATTTATTTGTAATTCGAGTAAAGTTGATTGCTTATAGGCTAAAGCTTAAGATCTTATAATATTAAAATTCCAACAAGTTCAAGTTTTCAGTTTTTCCGTGCTTTGTCGTCTTAGGGAACTAACCATAGTATCACAGAGCAACTGAAGATTGGACGTAAAGCTATAACTTCAAGCACACCCAGTCCCCAACTGCAGAAGCTCTGAAGCTGCGTTTTTTTATTAGCCTGAACTTTTATATACTGCTGAGCTCTATGCAAATGTTAAGTGTAACAACTGCATCATCAATTTTATGTCTGAAAACCACTGCTGAAGATCAGGTATCTCACAAGAATCCACACCAATACCCAGCTGTAGTGGGGTGTGTCCATAGAGCACTTCAAAAGGAGTTTTGCCTAAAGTGGAATGATAATACCAATATTCTGCCAAAATACAACCAAGTGGCCCATTTGGTTGGACAAGATTGCGTGAAACAACGCAAATAAGTTTCAATACACTGATTTACCCTCTCAGTCTATCGATCTGATTGGGGGTGATAAGTTGTGCTCAAATGTAGTTTAGTGCCCACCTTTTGGAACAATCGTTCCCAGAAATGACTGGTAAATATCTTGTGTAAATATCTTGTCTCTATAAAAAAAATGGCCAGGGGTAATCCATGCAATTTAAAAACTCCTTCCATATACAGCTGGGCAACATCTTGAGCAGAGAAAGAATGAGCCAAGGCTAAAATGTGAGCATACCTAGACAACATGTCCACTATCACCATGATGCAATTAAATCGTTTGGATGTTGGAAGCCCTTCTATGAAATTCATGGTCACTGTTTGCCAATCCCCTGATGGCACAGGTAAAGTCTGAAACAGTCCAGGATATTTACATCGGTCAGGTTTAGCTTGCTGACAAATGGAATAGTTCTTAACCTGCTGTTTGATAAATCCCTTCATTCCAGGCCAAGCAAACAATGCTTTCATTCTTCTATATGTCACAAGAAACCCAGAATGCCCCCCCCCCCCCCCCCCCCACTAGACTTTCAAGTAAAGCAAGGAAAATAACCCTGAGCAACCTCTTCCAGCCAAGTGGGCTTGCAAACAGAGATGGCAAAAGAGTCAATAGTGTCTCCATGATCACACCTGGACAAAGCATCTGCACCTCCATTATGGATCCCTTTTTTTTTTTAACAAATTTTGAATTGTAAACCCAACAACTTGGTTTAAGCTTTCTGCTGCCAACTAGTATGTAAATGTTGGTCCATAATCAAACTTTTGTGATCAGTAAGGATAGTAAAGTCTGCATATTGAAGGTAAGATCTCCAATGGTCCACAGCCAACAAAATGGCTAAGCACTCTTTCTCGTAAGTCGACAAACCTCAGGTACTAGGCCCCAAAGCTTTGCTGACATAGGCAATTGAGTGTTTATCTTGAGACAACACAGCACCAATCCCTAATTCACTAGCATCAGTCTCAATAACAAAAGTTTTTTGAAAATCAAAGAGTGCAAAAACTGGGGCTGAAACCAAGGCCTGCTTCAATGACTGAATTGCTAACACAGCTTCAGCAGTCCATTTGAAGTATACTAAAGCCTTCCTTAACACGTTATTTAGAGCTTTACTTAAAATGCCAAAATTTCTAACAAACTTCCTATGATACCCAACAATGCCTAAAAAACCTCTGAGCTTCTTGAGAGTGGTGGGTGCTGTAAAATCAAGGAGTTGATTTAAGATTTTATGTGATGAAAACATTGGTGGTTTGCGATATTTCATGTGTGATAAATTGGTTTCTTGTAATGAGATTTCGGAGATCGATAGACGGTTGGTTTTGTGAAGTGGGTATATTTGGTTGACCCGGGTGGCCAGACTAGCCGGTTCGATGGTCTAACCGACAAGATTTTGATTGGAGTCGGTTTCAGGTTGAGATTTTGATTGGAGTCGGTTTCAGGTTGTCTTATACGTTTTGGATAGTTTCTTCATGGATTTGACTTCTAGATGGTTTCTATACGTATGGATACTGTTGTTATGCTAATGTGAGAAAACTTGGGATAAACTTGTACTCAGAATATGGTTTTTCTGTTGTTGCATGTGCAGGTGTTGCTTGAGGCCTCTGGAGAGTGTTGCCGGTGATAGATCGAAGTCGAATTGGGAGAAGTGGACATCCAGGGATCAAGAGATCGTGCGGGATACAAAAATCTAGAGAATAATGCACGTGGTGATGGAGAATCCATATGGTATACAAGAGGAATTGTGTGCTTATGGAGAGTGGAGTCGAATTTGGAAGGGAGTCTGAATTCGGGAAGATTGATAGAGATAAGGAAATAGATGAGTTGGATACTTGCAAGAGAGGGTTTCCAACGTGGTTGGAAGTTCTAATTGTTGTTAGATTCGTGGGCTTTGTACAACCACGTTGAGGGCATAAATAGTAGAGGTATTGAGGCCTCTAGATATCGATTTTGTGAGAGTTGAGTTGAGAGAAAAATTATGGTTTTGAGTCTTGCCGAGATTTTGGTGAGGAGTATTATTGGTGCACTTTGTAAAAACTAGTTGATACAATAAATTTGAGATATTCCAATCTACATCTTCGAGTTTTTGTCAACCGGTGTTTTCTGGGTCCCGACGGTTAGACTGACAGAAAAGCGGCCGTCTAACTGCAAGTGGTGTGGCAGTCTGACCGGCCAGACAATGGTGGTCTGACCGGCAACAAGGGAGTGGTTTGACCAGCGGCTTTAGGACTTCATCGCCTACTTCGGTTCGAGGTAAATCTTTTATTCCGCAAAAGATTTTGGGTTTTTGGTCTTCCCTACCATTCACCCCCTCTAGTAGATTTGTTTGGTCTTATTCGATCCTACAGGTGCTGCCCAATCCAAAATATCTTGGATTTTACTAGCATCAGTGGACACTCCCTTAACCCCAATGTATGACCCATATATGTAAGTTCCTGTTGTGCAAAAGAACACTTACTCAGCTTTACCTTCCACTGATGATTCAAAAGGAGCTGCAACACTGTGCTCAAATCTTGCACATGAGTATTATAATTAGGGCTGTAGATTAGAATGTCATCAAATAAAAATAAGAATATCATCAAATAAAACTAAGGTACATTTCCTAAGCACAGAAGGACAGAATGTCATTCATAGCTCCGTGAAACATTGCAGGTGACCAAGTCAACCCAAGATGCTAAAATGAGTTTGAAAGGCAGTTTTGGGCTCCTCCCAAGCAACTAGTTGAATTTGAGTTTGAGAGAACAGAGAAATCAGATTAACTAAGTGAGGATGAAATATATAGGTATATAGGATACGCTACTACGAAAACAATCTTTAGTGGCAGCCATTTTGGATCATCGCTGGTGGCATTTGGCGCCGCCACAAAGCAAAGACCAGTGAAGATCAAGATCTTCGCTAGCGGTTATCGACCGATAGCAAAGAAATATCTTCACTGGCGGCCGTTTTATGTCGGCAGCGAAGATATTCTTCTCTGGTGGCTTACACTCTTTTAGGACACATGGCCCGCTAAGAAAAAAGCCCAACAGCTTCTGGGAAAGGACACGTGGCCCGCCAGTAAAAATAAGACACCGTCCGATTTCTAACACGTGGCCCACTTGCGAAGATGCAAGAAACAATATTATATAATATTTTTTTCTTCTGTTTGTTCATGTATTTTAGAGTCACACGTGGAAGATATAACTAATCGAGCTATCGATAAAGTATGTTCTCTTTTGTGCAACCGCTATTGATAATTAATATACATGCACGCGGAAAAAATATATGAAGATTAATATATACATATATATATATGTGTGTGTAATTTCGAAGCACCTATATAGATAAAATTCGACCGACGACACATATACAAGTAGTTGAATGTCTTACAACCCGACCGACGATACATACGTGAAACCTAGCTATATTACACTCCTGCTCCAGTTAGACAAACATTCGTTCTCCGGCAGGGCCAAAACTCTATCGTGGTCGAAAAACCTCCCAAGCTGATGTGCGCACTCATGGTGGATGAAGTAGCACATGTCTCGCTGTATGTTCTCAATGGATTTATCATCGAGCTCCCTTTCAGACTTGGGAATTTTTGGAAGCTGCATCGAGATCATGACAAATTAAGGAAATTGTTCACAATAATGCAAGTTAGCAATTAACATAACAAGCGTATTGATGGTTTGTGCTTACATCGTCGTAATTCGTGCAATATCTCCCATTGACCATAAGGTACTTGCAGGTGTAATATCCGCATAGTACGGTTCTCACCGGTTGCTTATGACACTTTCAACATCAATTATAAAGTATATTAGTTAATTAAATGGATAAACACATGCATTTATAAAAATTAAGTAGTATTATTTGGCATCCAAATTTACTTACCGGCCACTTATTGCGGATGAGTATGCGTTGTCTTGAGTTTTTCCATTGTCCGCCTTGCTGGTAATACCTTTTATATGCATTGTTTGCAGAGATAATTAATTTAGATTCCTCAAAGATAACAACACGTCATGAGAATATATAAGAATAAGAATCGTCCATGTATATAACTTACAGATCAATAGTTCTGAGCATTTCCTGATATGTATTGCTGTCTTTGTCAAGAGAATCCAAGACGATGACTTCATTGTACTTTGGATAGAGAAGAAATACTATCCAATGGTCGCTGCAAAAGAAATGTTAGTCCAGCCATGATTTATATGTATATACTCGTATTGTACTTTGGATAGAGAAGAAATACTATCCAATGGTCGCTGCAAAAGAAATGTTAGTCCAGCCATGATTTATATGTATATACTCGTAGTGGATATGAAAACATACTCAAAGGCGTATGGCGTGCAAATGCATTCCTTGTCCTGCGTAGATTCAAGTGCTAGAGCTACGTAAGTAGCAACATCGAGAATCTTTTCCTGATGCATTTGTTCTATGTATGCGTCCCTCTCTTGGGGAGTCATCGCCTGAACATGTGCCGGTAGCTTCTTCGAGTCTAGCAGGTAGGTGTGGTTCGGCTTACTTATCCGGTACGGGTTTAGGTAGCCGACAGACTTTCGCATCGCTTCGGCTTCCACGTAATTCATCCTGCCAAAAATGGATGATCAAATTAGGTACGCATATAGGTACAATGATTTATTGACACATTCCAGTCAAGCACTTATAGACACCAGACGCCGACCAAATTGGCATCGAGCCTCTTCCAACGGTAGAGGATATGCATATCGGAGAAATGGACTTGGAATAGGCATGGCCCGCTCTAGAAGATGTTCTCCTACACGGCAACTGTAAATGATGAAAGGCTTTTTATGGTGCTTGCCCTGATGTACCATTCATGCCACCTTCTTAGTTGCCACGGTCCTTCTGTTAGTTGCCAGGCGTGGATGAATGGTTGGCCATTCTGAAACTCATGTGGCACATCCGGGCAGTTGATATAATTGAGATAATCATCCATGGTTTGCTTGAAGCCTGTTAATTTTCTGTCATCAAAATCGGCATCTTTGATATCTTTGTCCCTTCCTCGGAATACCGTTACCATATATCTTTTCTTCGACACACTTTTTCCTTTGTGCTTGTGTGTCCTTACCATCACTGGCACATCGGCACCCTTAGGTTCCTCTGGTTGCGATGGCTCTGGTTGCAATGGGTCTAGTCCATCAGGCATTGCCTGTTCAGGCACCTCTTCAATTTCAAGCTGCGCTAGCTTTTTAGGCTCTGATTGTGCAGGCTCTGATTGTTGTGTCGGAGGCACTTCTTGAATTTCTAGTTCTGATTGTTCCTTTTCAAGCCCTGATTGTTCTTCAGCCTGCTTTTCAACTGGAGGTGATGCAACAGGAGGCTCTAATCTTGGAGGTGATGCAACTGGAGGGTCTGATTGTGGAGATGATGAAACTGGAGGATCCCTCGGTACTTGGTCCCTTGATGGACGAGACGGTGACACCGGTATCCTTGGTGGACGATCCGTTCCATTCGTTGACCCTAGTTGAATATCAGCCTTGTGCCACGGTATAAATTGGTCGACAGCATCTCCAAGGTACACAATCCCCTCGGGTGTTGGAATGTCGATCTCGTGCATCCGGTGAGCCTCATTGACCATCCGGACCTCTACCTTGGCATAGTCGTCCGGAATGTCTTGGCAATGAAATCTGTGGCCTGGTATGAACCTCCCAGTTGCAACCTGTATTTTCTTTCATGCCCTGCCGACCGGAATCAATAGCTTGCACGGAGTATCCTCCGTTACATTGTCGACCGAATAGCTCGGATCAGGCTGCGAAACCGCACCACCGTGCATCATTTTCTGGCTCCAATATTTATGGCATTCCTCACGAGCTACTTCCCAAGCCTGAGAGTCTATCTCTTCCTTATAGCGATCACGCTTCTTGTAGGTATGAGCATCCTCTTTGAATCCATCCTTCTAGCTAGTCTTTGAGGATACTCCCCGAACACGGCCTGAGTGCTCCGGGTTGCCCAATGCATAGGTCAGCTCGTCCCGGTCTCTATCTGGCACGAACATCCCAGCCTGTTGCTGCGTGACGATGTTCTTCATCTTGACAGCTACCTCCTGGAGCTTTGGATCCTTGAAGACTACATCCCCCTCCGGGGTGAAGGCCGGTGTTCTTGTACGCACCCAGTTCCTGGTTCGTGGGTTGTGGTTTTTCAAAGGAACCGGTTTGCCAGCCTTTTCCATCTCTTCATCTTGTTTGTCCATTTCTTCACCGCTGGACGGTAACCGGTCGATCCCAAATGATGAGGATATTCATTCCTTCTTGCTAGTTCAGACATCTTCTGGCTCTTCTCCTTTTCCTCCGCCGATGTCTTCGGGGCAACGAACTCATCCCACTGGGCTGGTGTTATCTTTCCGTACTCCGTAAACGGCGTGAGTCCCTTCTAAACATATTTCTTGTTCAGTTCCGTGGTCCAATTTCGCCACAGCTTGCCCATAGTCTTGAGCGCATAGTCCTTCGCTGCATCATCGTCTGTCCCTTGCGGATACTCAAACTTGCTTTGCAGCGACATCCAACACCTGTTCTTTCTAGCGTCAGGAACTTTCTTCCAATCCTTCCATGTGATCTCCACGATATCCCTAGCTATCGCCCCGCATTGGTTGCTATACTTGGAACATGAATCTTCGGGTGATAGGGGTTCCCCTTTCTCACTCATCCGCATCAGCACGCTGACTTCTTTCAACAACATATTCTTCCCTCGCTCGCCCCTTCTTTTCTTGGGTTTACTTGTAGCTGAGACGCGCACGAGAGCTCCAGCTTCAGCTTCGGGTGCGGCTTGGGCTTTCCTTTTAGAGCGGCATAGAGCATTCTTCTATATTTGCATTTCACGTGACATCGGTTATAATCCATAGTATGTACTTAATAGGATCGGAACTAAACATATATAATATTTACGTACCACTGGTTCACGGGGGATGTAATCGGAGTCGACTTCTTCATAGTCGCTCCCGCCCTTTTTCTTCCTTGCAGGAGAAAGATGGGGTCACTCGACAAGTGATACGATCCACTCCCTTCTTCACCGGATCTTGATGGCGACGATTCCTCCACGACTACTTGTGTGCAAATATCCTCCTCGACCACCGGCTGAGTTTCCTTGCCCTTGTCACCCGTGGGTTGCGCTTCGGTTAGTTTTTCCATTGATATCCTTTTACAGTGAGTTTATATTAGATGTGAAATGGAATCGTTTTACTGTCCTAAGTGCATATACTACTGACTAGCTTGGAATTTTTGTCCCTTCAAATATATGTATATATATGTATATATGTGTATATGTATATGTATATATGTATGTGTATATATATAAATATATATATATATATATATATATATGTATATATATACTAGTATATGTAGGAGTTATGTGACTGCATATACACCATTCCATATCTAGTCTTCTAGATTCTACTACATCTGTTCTGAAATATAAACATTTTTGGTTATGAACCTAGACATCCATATATGTTGTTAGGAATGTTTATATTTTGGAACGGAGGGATTAGAATATATTTTACCAGCCCTATAGTTAACCAACAAATAATGCTGTTTTCTTGTGAGGCTGTGACACATCAATAAGGTTGCAAATTATTAAAGCAAAGGTTCGTAAAAAATATCTACTATAACATGACAAGAGTCATTCATACACGAGGTCTCAATGAGTTTGCAAATCCAAATCACAATTTACAGAAATTCTCCTTACAAGAAAAGAAAACAGAAAGGATATAGTACCCAGTTCCTGCATTACAAGGTAACAGAAAGGATATAGTTTCTGTTCATTGCTGCAAAACAAAACTATATCCTTGCGTGATTATACCTAAACTGAGACTAAAAATGTCTGAGCAAAACTTCCATCCTAAATTCATCCAAAATTCCATCTACATCATCATTCATTCATCCATTCCACTGCATCATTCATCATTCATTCATCCATTGCACTGCATCATTCATTCATCCATGTGAACAGAGGACACGGCGAGAGGGGTACCTGCAGGAGGCGGCGAGTAGAGGAGGCAGCCGGCGGAGGTGAGGATGCAGGAGGCGGCGGTGGCGGTGAGGAGGCGGACGGCATCGGTGAGGAGGCGGCGCTGGCAGTGAGGAGGCGACCGGTGTCGGTGAGGAGGCGGCCGGCGTCGGTGAGGAGGCGGTGGTGGCAGTGAGGAGGTGGTGACGGCGGTGAGGAGGCGGCCGGCAGCGGTGAGGCCGCGGCGGTGGTGGTGACGAGGTGTCCCGGCGGCTAGAGCTCCTAGCGCGAAAAGGAGGCGCGAAGAGAGACGGAGGCGGCGGCGCTAGGTTTTTGCTAGGGGCGGCGGCTCAAATTTTCGGCAGCCTGGCGGCGGCTTTAGGGTTTTCGCGCCTCCGGACTTAGAAAAAAATTTCATCCTGCGCGCCCAGACTTATAGCCAAAAGGTTTTCGCTGGCGGTTGATGTCATCTCTCCGCTAGTGAAAATAATTGTCGCTAGCGGCCACCTAAGTCGGCCGCCAGAGAAAATAGTTTTCGCTAGCAGCCACCTAAGCCGGTGGCCACCGAAAATTCTTTTCGCTGGCGGCCGGATTAGGTGGCCGCTAGCGAAGACATCGACCGCCAGCGAAAACCTTTTGGCCCACATGTCAGTATTTATTTTTTTACACAACTAAATGTACAAATAAATTTATAAAATAAATATGCACATAAATTTATTAAATAAATTTATAAAGTAAATGTATTTTTTAGAATCAAACTTATAAAATTTCAATACTTACATATTGCACTATAAGTAATTTTATTTCTTTTCTAAAAGCCAGCCTTTCACATAAAATTCATCGTCCATCACATAATGTAAAATTCATCATCCATACAAAAATTCATCATCCATCATAAGTCACCATTATTACATATATAAATTAGCCTTTCACATTCTTCCCTACTCCCTTATTCCTCATGTATGGCTTCGGTGATTCACCAATCATTGCTTCTGCGACCTTAATGTTGTTTGTAAACTCCGTGAAGAGTGTCATGTTCTCGTACTGATTATATGCCTCAACATCTTGGACATCATCAACTCCCAAAATCTTTTGTTTTCCCGGGACAACTATGTCTTTCTTCAACTGAGATGGGTCAGTCACACAGAAAACCTGAGCGGCCCGATCGGCAAGTACCCATGGGTCATTCTTGTGCCCTACGTTGACGAGTTCGACAATTGTCAGCCCAAAATTGTCGACAAGCACGCTAGTTGGGTGTTTCACCCATTGGCACTGGAACAATGGAATCTGCATATTGGATTCATAGTCCAGTTCACAGATTTCTTCTATGAATCCATAGTATGTGCTCTTTTGCCCAGTTGTGTTGATTGCCTCTACTCGAATGCCACTGGTTTGGCATGCACTCCTTTGGTCTTTCGCTTTGGTATAAAATGTGTACCCATTCAGATCATATGCTTGCCATGAGGTGTATACACTTGATGGCCCGTCAGCCAACCTCTTAATAGTTTTTTTTCCTCCATGGTATCGCCATCTGGTAGGTTGAGGTTCTTGAACCATTCGGTAAAGGCAGCCTTGTGTCGCTTCATGATCCATGCATCAGAACGCCCCACATTCATTGCTTGTAATTCCTTAAGGTGCTGCTCTATGTACGGCTCCACTATCGCGAGCTGTTGCAGCACAGTGGAATGAGCATCTTTCACTTTCTTGTAATCATCGTCGTGGATTCTTTTTTGCCCTTTTGTCCCTCTTCTAGATAATCTACCTTCATGTTGAGGTACCGGTAAACCAATTGTTTTCCCCTCTTTTAGGTAATCAATGCGACACTCAACGACTTCCTCGGTAGTATATCCCCCTGTCGAAACAAGAATTCGGCAATATGAAAAGGGGGTAGTGCACGAGACCTAAAAGTGGATAGATGCAGAGACAAGGATTTAGACAGGTTCAGGCCCTCTCTATGAGGGTAATACCCTACTCCTGTTTGGGGATTATATCCGCCGAGTTGTGTATTGATCTGACAATCTAGTTGTGCTCATGCCTGCGAGGGGCACCCTGTCCTCCTTATATAGCCGGAGGATAGGGGCTTACAAGATAGAGATTTAACTCCTTATGATTTAAATCTCTTATAACTAATCTACAATCTTAACAAACCAAGACTACAGGCTGTACCTTGATACATAAGTCAACGTAATACCTGAGTCCTAGTTTTATACATATTCTATATACTTAGTATATCCCGTATAACCAGTCGGATAACTAGATCTGTGGGTATGTGGTACCCATAATTTCCACAGTAGCCCCTGAGACCTTCACAGTCAACGAGACAATCTTCTCCCGAATTAAAACAATAATCATCTCTGCCACATTCTCCCGAGTGATTTTACCAAATCGTAAGGCCGTGAAGGGCTGGAAAAATTTCAAAAATATACCCAAGTGCATCGACTAGATGCACCTAATTAGGTGTAGCCCCTGACTATGTGATTAGTTGAACAAACTAAACATATAGTCAAGGTCAATAATATCAACCATCTGAATGGTTTTAAGCTTATTAAGTAGCATAATAATAGCATATACGATATGAACCCCCGAGTAAATAAGACTCAAGTGATTAAACCGACTGCTTTGTAAAATATGATGTAAGCAACCTAAAGTTGACTACATCTTTGAAAACTCACAGGGCAAAACAGCTATAAAGAAGCCTGTATGTTGTGAATAAAAAAATCCAAAGTATCAGGCACATACCATGCACACACTGTTAAAGCTTTAACAGATGTGCTTAAGTCCCTAAAAGACACATGGTTTTACCACACCTAGAAATATACGGCATATGTAGTATAAAACTCGAGTAAATAAACTCATGGAGGGTTTACCAACCGCCTAGAAAATGACCAAAATAAATAACTACCCTAAGCCACAATATTGGTCAATAAAAGTGCACACTTACGTGGCAAAAAGCAACAATATTACATTTAATCAATTGCTTTATAGATCAAACAGTGCCTTGACTTATATATATGAAAAAGTCAGCGGGGCAGCTACATAAAGCTTCACTGTTTGTCACCTTTTAAAGTGCATTTACCAACTCCTAAAAAGTTGAGTAGCAGCGGTATAAAAGGATTTTAAGGTATTGGGCACGTGATCACGCGCACTTTTGCCTAAGCAAAAAATGCCTAAGTCCCTAAAAGAATGTGACTGGCCACACCTGATAATATGGGCTGCAGACATATTAGGCCTAGACCAAAAAATATGCCTTGGATACCCTCAAAAGGATGACGCATATAACATGCCTCTTGATATGCTCCCGAGTGATAAATCTTCCGGGTATGTAGACCAAGTATATATCATCTGAATGGCTTCTCATCCGAGTATTTACCCCTCATGGGATGTACCATAGTAGATGTGATAATTGAATCTCAACTGGCACAAGTACTCGGCTGATGGTCCTTGTGGGAAATAATGATTGATCCAGACCTTGAGCATAGGGGATAATCTCACGGCCATGAATATGTATCCAGAACAAATCCAAATTTAAGGTATGATCCTTATGCTTAAGCTGATAAGCCCCTGAGCGTATAGCTTGTCCTTCGGTTGTAGTTGAAATCGTCCATTGACGTAACTAATGCAATCAGCATGTAGGTGAGATGACCAACGTGGAGATGATGTGGTTCGTTAGCAGCAATAGCGAATTCCACCCACCATGGAGACGAAGAAACCAGTCGGCAATGCCAGACATGACTAGTAATGAAGACGAAGTTGCTTATCCACGGCTACAGAATAGGCGTGAATGAAGAGGCATAGCATGATGTTGATGAATATGAAGATGTCAGTGATCCAGTCAATAGCGGTGTATCAACCTATGATAATGACGAGGTCGCCCATCAACAGCGGCATAGTAAGCCAACCGTGAAGGCATAATAACAAGTCGGCGACGACATAGGCAACCGAAGGCGAAGACATAGTCACCCATTAGCGATAGCGGAGACTTCATGGCTGATGAAGTAGAGGCGATGCCAAGGAGGCTCAGCAAGAAGTCGACGAAAATGATCCAGTCGAATATTCAGTGTTGATTAAGCTTGGACCCCTGAAGCAAACACCTTGGTTGACGGTAATTGACCGGAGATCACGATAATATCGATGGAGAAGGTGCTGGTGATGACTTCAGTAACAATAATCCATCAAATTGTTGAGAATATGTCGAAGCTTGAGTAGTAACCTTGACGCCAACGCTTGCATGACGAAGATTGATGCAATGCCCGTTGATTTATGACGATGGCAGTAGAACTTGGTCTTGTAGCTGTTGCAAATGCTTTACTTAGAGGTAAGCAGATGTTGTTGTCCAACTCGTCGAATCTGAGCTGATTGGTTGATAACTCCAAACTCCCGGACATGTAGATTAAATATTGACCTTGATACTTCAGAAATTTGGAGTAAATTGTGGCAGCATCCAGAAACCAAAATTGCCAATAAAATAATTGGTGTTGCTGAAGTAGAACGCCTGCTCTGAGGCACATACGAAGATAATGACTCCCGGGGTTGACTTGTTGGCTAGTTAATTGATTGCTTCATCTTGACATAGTGTCTGTCGAATTTTGAGTCTTGTATTTATGTAGCCCCCGACTCTATGCTTAGTTGGGAAACAACTAAAAATAGAGTCAAGAACTGTATCTTGTCATTGAGTAGCCATCACTTGAGTGACCACTTTTGAAGATACGCATTGAGGATGTCCGAGTCAAAATCTTGAGGATTGGAACACCACTTGTTGTAGTAGATTAACACGGCATCATATTTGGTGACACATGCCAATATGTCGAGGCTCTTAGAGACGCCTTGTTTGGTGAAGTAGCGAAGCTTGCGAAGTAGTGGCAATAGAATTTGCCGGTGCCAAAGATAATGAAGATGAAGTTGCCCCACAATGATGATAGAGTTGCACTACCGTGATGATGTGGACACGAGTCGACGGCAACAAAAGCAAACCAGTGGCAAAGACGCGTAGTCGTGAAGATAAAACACTAGTCGGCAGTGGCAAAGCCAGTCGTTGATGAAAGAGGCTAAATAATGGTGAAAACGAAGGCGTCCATCAACGGCGACGTAATAGGCCAGCCGTGAAGGTGGAGATGCCAGTTGGTGATAGCAGAGATAAGCCGGCGGTGAAGACGTAGACGCCCATCAACGGTGGTATGACCAACCAACCATGTAGACGAGGACACCTGTCTGCAGCGACGAAGGCGAACTAGTGGTAAAGTCGTAGACTCTCGTCAATCGGTGGTGTGACCAATCAATCGTGAAGGCGAAGACTCCAGTTGACCACAAAAATGACAGCCGGTGGTGTAGAGGTAGATGCCCAGCAACACTGACGTGACCAACCAACCGGGTAGGTAGGGACACCAGTCGGCTGCGACGAAGGCAAGCCGATGGTGCAAACATAGACGCCCATCAACGGTGGTGTGATCAACCAACCGTATAGGTGAGAACACCAGTCAGCGACGAAGAAGGCAAGCCGGCAGTGAAGACGTAGACGCCCAACAATGGTGGTGTGACCAACCAACCGTGTAGACGGAGACACCAGTCGATGACGATGACGGCAAGCTGGCGGTGAAGACGTAGACGCCCAACAATGGCGGTGTGACTAACCAACCGTGTAGGTGGAGACACCAGTCAGCAACGATGACGGTAAGCCGGCGGTGAAGATGTAGACGCCCAACAACGGTGGTGTGACCAACCAACCGTGTAGGCAGAGACACCAGTCGGCGACGATGACAGCAAGCCGACGGTGAAGACGTAGACTCCCAACAACAGCGGTGTGACTAACCAACCGTGTAGGCCAAGACACCAGTCAGCAACGATGATGGTAAGCCGGTGCTGAGGACGTAGACGCCCAACAACGCTGGTGTGACCAACCAACCATGTAGGCGGAGAGACAAGTTAGCGACGATGATGGCAAGCCGGCGGTGAAGACGTAGAGAACTAACAACGGCGGTGTGACCAACCAACCGGGTAGGCCGGGACACCAGTCGGCGGCAGCGAAGGCAAGCCGGCGATGAAAACATAGACGCCCATCAACGGTGGTGTGACCAACTAACCGTGTAGGTGGAGACACCAATCGGCGGTGATGACGGCAGCCGATGGTGTAGACGTAGATACCCAGCAATAGTGGTGTGACTAACCAACCGTGTAGGCGAGGACACCAGTCTACAGCGGTGAAGTCGGACTGGTGCTGAAGTCGTAGACATCCGTCAATCGGTGGTATGACCAACCAACCGTGAAGGCGAAGACACCATTCGGCGGCGGAAGACGAGCCGGTGGTGAAGACGCAGACACCCAACAACGGTGGTGTCACCAACCAACTGTGTAGGCGAGAACACCAGTCGGCGATGATGAAGGCGAGTCGGCGGTGAAGTCGTAGATGCCCAGCAACGGTGGTGTGACCAACCAACCGTGTAGGCAACGACACCAGTCGGCGGCGGAAGGCGAGCCGGCGGTGAAGATGCAGACACCAAACAACGGTGGTGTGAGCAACCAACCGTGTAGGCGAGAACACCAGTTGGTGACGATGAAGGCGAGCCGGCGGTGAAGACGTAGACACCCAACAACGGTGGTGTGACTAACCAACCGTGTAGGCGAGGACACCAGTTGGCGGCGATGAAGGCAAGCCGGCGGTGAATACGCAGACGACCAACAACGGTGATGTGACCAACCAATCGTGAAGGCGAGAATACCAGTCGGTGACGATGAAGGCGAGCCGACGATGATGTTCTGACTGATCCATTCGTAAAGCACAGGAGATAAGCTTAAAGCTATGAATCCCTACTATGCATAACTGGATTTGGATCCTGCTGTATAAACATGTAGGATGAGTAGCATCTGATGCAAATATAATACTTGAGAAAAATTCAAGCATTTTAAAATATTTATAAATATGTTTTTCTTCTCTTGTCAATTTTGATTTTCCCGAGTAGATCACTCCTCACGTTTGAACACTCTGCCCGACTAGTCATTGACATGAGTTCGTCATTATGGAACAAAGTTTCACGGATCAGAATTTACTACTCGGGTAGTTTTACAATTGTTAAGAGCAGAAAACAAATTATCTTATCTCTATGCTTTTGATTTCTTCCGATAGTATTTAGTGCCTTGCGTTATACACTCAATCCAACGAGCCACCAGGTGCTAGGAATCAGCCCAAAGACAACTATCCATCGACAAACCAAACGGAAGGCATAGGAAAATAGAGCTCCATAACTCAGATCAGTACTTTTTTACTCGGATTATTTCACAAGCAATCAAGATAAACATTATGAAAAATTTGTTGAAAAAAATGATATAGCATCTGTAGCCTCCGACTCACTACTCAATGGAGAATCAGTTGATGTAGTGAGGCAGAGGAAAATAAAAATATTGTATAAAGAATAAAATAATGATGACTTAGCTTTTTGGTATTTCCGTCGGTGATGATAAACGTGAACGATATTGGAACAAGGTCATCCATCAATGGTGACGAAGACACCAACCATAGAGGCAGTTAATGTGGCCGGCAGTGAAGGTAAAAATACCCGTCGACAACAGCATAATATGTCAGCCAAGTAGGCGAGGACACCAATTGATGGCAACGGAGGCAAGTCGGCAATGAAGACAATGACGTCCTTCAACGGCGGCATAATAGGCCAACCGTGTAGGCAAAGGAACACTAGTCGGCGGCGACGAAGATGACCGGTGGTGAAAACGTAGACGCTCATCAACAGTGGCATAATAGGCCGGCCATGAAGGCGAGTACACCCAGTTAGTGGCGGCGATAGATGCATCAGGTGTACATGTGTAAAAAAAACAGATCAAAATATAATTAGAGATACATGAATTAAATGACTAGATAAATCATGATTAATCTAATTTATGTAAGGAAATCAAAACGGTAAACCTGGTAAAGGTTTGTGATCCAAACTATTGAAGCACATATTGTCGGCATTACATGCGTCAACCTGATCAGGCTTTTGATATGTTTATGCCAAGTGCCCTTCACGTGCATGTCCAGGAAGTCTCAGTGTTGATTTAATCAAACTTTGTTGACCACGCTGTATGTGTGTCCTGTGTAGCTTGTCGTTGTGCTCCTGCTTGCATGCATATATGTATGTGGCCCGAGCAGACTTAAACAAACTTACGTGGCTGCTCAATTGTGCTTGTATGTATAGCAACATGCAGTAGCAGTTGGACATGCATATCCGATTAGGAGTCGGGGCTGACAGCGATCAGGAATCGTAGCTGACGGTTGAGTTGTTTTGCGTTGATCATAGCTTGCAACTATGGGAGCTTCTGTTCTTTCCGATCAAAAAAAGAACTTGCCGAGCCAAGATTGATCTGCCCGGCTAGATTGGATCCGAGTTGGAGAGAACGAGCTTGGAGCAGTTCCCCACGATGTCCGGGAAACCGAACAAGATTACAGTGATCTTGAGCGTGGTCCTATGAGAGAACACATCCATTGACAGCGTTGATCAGCTTCATCTTGCCGTTGGCCGGCAGGGTGTACAGGAGCAGCTACGCAACGGGTCGATGCCTGCAACGACAACGCAGAGCTCCGGGTGTGTTTGCAGCAGTATCTGGGTCATATCCTCTCCATGGCTTGCATGCTCCCGTATGCACACGCTGGTTGTGCAAGCCACCATGTACGTTCCAGTCTGCATGGGCATGTTTGATTAATAAATTTACAATGCACAAGTTTGCTCCTGGTGGCCGCGTGATCCAATGCCGAACCAGCGGCTTGTTCATCTGCAAGGAAAGGAGCACTCGGACACGGCTAGGCGCCAGAGTAGGCGACGGCGGTGGATGTAGAGGTTGATCTCAACGTTTCTCTCGAAGTTAGTTCCATGGTACTCTTTGATGGTAAACTCTTGACGCACCCCCTACCTGATGCTTCAACTGTCGAAACAAGAATTCGGTAATATAAAAAGGGGTAGCGCACGAGACCTAAAAGTGGATGGATGTAGAGACAAGGATTTAGATAAGTTCAGGCCCTCTCTATGAGAGGTAATACCCTACTCCTGTTTGGGGATTGTATCCGCCGAGTTGTGTATTGATATGATAATCTAGTTGTGCTCATGCCCGCGAGGGGCACCCTGTCCTCCTTATATAGCCGGAGGATAGGGGCTTACAAGATAGAGATTTAACTTCTTACGGTTTAAATCTCTTATCACTAATCTACAATCTTAACAAACCAGGACTACAGGCCGTGCCTTGATACATAAGTCAACGTAATACCCGAGTCCTAGTTTTATACATATTCTATATACATAGTATATCCCCTATAACCAGTCGGATAACTAGATCTGTGGGTATGTGGTACCCATAATCTCCACACCCCCTATCATCGATCCCTCTGGATGGGCACTGTTCCGTACGTAGCATTTTAGAATACACATGTACCGTTCCAATGGCCACATATGATGCAGATACAGGGGCCCAAGTGCAATTATCTGAGGCACAATATGAACTATCAGGTTTTCCATCATATTGAAAAATGATGGAGGGAAACACATCTCAAGCTCACACACGGTCTCTATAGCGAAAGTGCGGAGAGGACCTAACTCGTCAAGATCAATTACTTTCTGTGAGTGAAGAAATAACACAGCTTTGTGATGACCACCTTCACGTGTAATGGTTCGATTGCTTTGATGGTGATAGCGAGGAATACTGTGAGCATTACATGGCAGTCATGAGAATTGTAGCCTGAAAATAACAAATCCTTCATCGACACCAGTCGCTTAATGTTTGAGGAGAAACCAGTAGGCACTCTCACCCCACGTAGGCATTTGCACATTGCCTTTTTCTCCTCATTTGTCAAGGTGTAGCAAGCCGGCGGAAGATACACTTTTCTGTTACCCTCATCTACAGGGTGAAGCTCTTTCCTTATCTGCATATTCACGAGGTCCTTACGAGACTTCAGCCCATCCTTTGTCTTGCTTGGTATGTCTAGTAAAGTACCCATGGTGCTATCGAAGACATTTTTCTCTAGGTGCATGACATCGATATAATGACGTATCTCTAAATCTTGCCAGTACGGAAGGTACTTAGAGAAAATGGAGTGCTTCTTGAATGACCCGCTAGCGCTTGCTGGCTCTTCGGCCTCGTTTCTCTTCCGCTTGTTGGTTTCCTTCTTTTTGGCCTTCCCAAAAACAACCTTGAGTTTTTTCGTTATTGTGAACAATTTATCACCCTTCCATGGTTCTGGTGGATCAGCATCCTCAACAGTGTTGTCGAAATATTCTGCTTTGGAGCGGTACGGGTGATTCTTTCTTAAGTAACGTCGGTGCCGCATGAACACTAACTTCTTCGATCCCTGAAGATACCTGTACACATTACCATCCACACAAATAACGCAGGCTGTCTTCCCTTGAGCTATCCTGATAGAGAAAACAGTGCGGGCAAGTCGTTGATGGTGACAAAGATAATTGCATGAGGCGTGAAGTAATTTTGCAGGAATTCATCCCAAACTCAGATCCCGTGTTTCCATAGATCAGCCATATCCTCCCGCAAAGGCTCTAGAAACACATCCATGTCGTTGCCAGGTTGTCATGGTCCCTGTACAAGGATGGTCAACAAAATATACTTCCTTTTCTGACACAGCCACGTAGGGAGGTTGTACATGGTTAGGAATACTCGCCACGTGCTGTGTGAGCTGCTCAAGTCACCAAATGGATTCATTCCATCGGTGCTCAATACAAACCATACATTTCCTGGGTCCTCTGCAAACTCATGGTACTTTGTGTCAAATTCCTTTCACTATCGAGCATCTGCCGGATGTCGAATCATCCCATCCTTTTTCCGCTTTTCATGATGCCAGCGCATCAGTTCGGCATCCCTCGGGTTTGAGAACAAAAGCTTCAATTGATTTTTCACTGGAAGGTACCACATGACCAACTGGGGGATCTTCTTTTGATTGTTATCTTCTACCTCATCAAGGGTAACATCCTAACCTGTAGGATCGAACAGCAATAACTAAGCCAACCAGAGGGGGGGTGAATGGTTGGTATGCCCAAAAACCAAAACTTTTAGCGGAAATAAAAGTTACCCTCAAATTCGATGGATCTCGGTCTGACCGAAGGTGTTGCGCCGGTCTGACCGCCTGGTACACGTCGGTCTGACCGCCGTTCTCTCGCCGGTCTGACCGCCACCTTGCTGCCGGTCTGACCGCCGCCTTGCCGCCGGTTGAACCGCCGAAACCCGATGAAACACAAATTGAAGAACTCTTAAAGTAGATGACGACTTTATTGATTCTCTCTGTGTTTACAAAGTGCACCAACAGCACTCCTTACAAAAATCTCTACTAAACTCGAAACCCTAACAAAACTATCAATTCAATTGCTCTCCAAAAGCGATACCGGGAAGCCTCACGCTCCCTCTCTATTTATACCCAAGGTAGGCAGCCTAAAGCCACGAACCAAACTCATACTAGAAGTCCTAATCACCCTAGGAAACCTTCTCGTATAAGAAACAAACTTTACATAATCAATCCCACCAAATTTGGACTCTTTCCAAATTCGACTCCGCATCCCATACGCACACAATACCTCCATCGTATACCATATGGAACCTTCACCTTCCACATGCATTGAATTCTAGCCTTAGTATCCCGCATGATCTCTGACCACCACGGACGTCGTCTTATACCCAAGCCGACTCCCGGTCCATCACCGCAATACTAACCCGGCATAAATTCACCTACACATGAAACAAACAAGGAAACCATATTCCGAGACCAAGCTATCACCAACTTGACTCATTGTTAGCAAACAACAGTATTACATACGCATAGTATCCATCTAGAAGTCATATTCATGAAACAATCACGGATGTCCAAAAACTGTAATTCAACATCTCCCTTCTCAACATGATCCCTCAAAAAGTGAAAGCGAATATCAATATGCTTTGTGTGTTAGTGTTAAACAGGATTCTTAGCAATATTAATAGCACTAGTATTATCACAAAAGAGAGGTACTTTCTCAAAAGTAAGACCATAATCTTTCAAAGTAGATAAAAGCCAAAGAATCTGTGAGCAACAACTAGCAGCAGCAACATATTCAGATTGAACAGTTGATTGAGCAACACTAGATTGTTTCCTAGAAGACCATGCAATCAATGATGTACCAAGAAAATGACATGTTCCACTAGTACTTTTCCTATCAATTCTACAACCACCAAAATCAGCATCTGAATATCCACTTAAGCATATAGAAGATGAAGTAGAATACCAAATTCCAAACTCAAGTGTATGATTCAAATAACTCATTATTCGCTTGACCGCTTGACGATGTGAAGCACGAGGAGAAGCTTGAAAGCGCGCACACAAACACACAGCGAATTGTATGTCTGGCCTAGAAGCAGTTAGATACAACAATGATCCAATCATACTTCTATATTCCTTTTGATCAACAGCTTCACCATCTTCATCAGAATCCAACACAGCTGTAGAACCAATTGGTGTTGAAATTGGCTTGCTATTCTCCATCTTGAACCGTCTCAAAAGATCCTTTGTATACTTCATTTGATGCACAAATATACCTTGAGGTGTTTGCTTAACTTGCAATCCCAAAAAGTACGATAACTCACCCATCATGCTCATCTCAAATTCTCTGCGCATAGTCTAAGCAAACTCTACAACCAAAGAGTGAGACGAACAACCAAAGATAATATCATCCACATAAATCTGAACGAACAGTTGATTATCACCATGCTTAAAAACAAAAAGCGTTTTATCAACCTTTCCTATTGTAAAACCTTTTGCAAGCAAAAAGTTCTTAAGCCTATCATACCATGCTCTAGGTGCTTGTTTCAAACCATACAAAGCTTTAGACAATTTAAAAATATGGTTGGGAAAATCAGGATTTTCAAAACCAGGTGGTTATTTGACATAAACTTCCTCCTGTATAAAACCATTTAGAAAAGCATTTTTCACATCCATTTGATACAATTTAAAACCTTTAGAAGCAGCAAATGCCAACAAAAGTCTAATTGCCTCAATTCTAGCAACAGGAGCAAAAGTTTCATCAAAATCCAAACCCTCCACCTGAGTAAAACCTTGAGCAACAAGTCTAGCTTTATTTCTCACAATCAAACCATCCTCATTTTGTTTATTTTTGAAAACCCACTTGGTTCCAATAATATTATGTCCAGAAGGTGGTTCAACTAAAGTCCAAACTTTATTTCTCTCAAAATTTTCAAGTTCTTCATGCATGGCGTTAATCCACGATTCATAAGTTAATGCATGTGATACATCTTTGGGTTCAAAAGAAGTAACAAATGCAGAATTTGCACAAACATCATGAGTCGTTACCTTAGACCTAGTAGTCTGCTCACCTAAATTACCAATGATTTGTTCTGGCGGATGTCGTCGTTGAATGCGCAAAGGAGCAACAACTTCTGAAGTTAATTCACGTTCTGTATCTGTACCGGTTGAAGTTGAAGCCTCTGGAGGACCATCTCGAACAACGTCAACAGAACCCTCAGCCGACGACCCTGGCCGGTCTGACCGCACATCCTGCGTCGGTCTGACCGGCCTAGCGCCCGGTCTGACAGGCCGAGCCGACCTCGTCGTCGTCGTCGCTCTCGTCTTCAAAGATGCGACCATCCTCCCCCTGAACCTGTGACAGTGTACCTGCAATATCGGGTCTAGTACCTGGACTAGCCTCATCAAAAGAAACTTTGCAAGTCTGAACAATTTTGTTAGTCTCCAAAACAAGTACACGATAGCCACGAGAGTGTGCGGGGTAACCAAGAAACATTCCATCGGTAGAACGTGCCTCAAACTTATCCAAATTTCCAGATTTCAAGACAAAGCATTTGCAACCAAAAACACGCAAATGTGAAACTTTGGGTTGATGTCCAAATCGAAGTTCATAAGAAGTTTTTCCAAGTTTTGATCTCAAGAAAACTCGATTTGAAATATAGCATGCGGTGTTAATCGTCTCAGCCCAAAATTTTCTAGGAGTGTGATACTCATCCAACATCGTTCTAGCCATCTCAACCAAAACACGATTCTTTCTTTCAACAACACCATTTTGTTGCCGAACACGAGGAGAAGAAAATTCATGTGCAAGACCTCTTTCGTTGCAAAACTGTTCAAATGAAGCATTTTTGAATTCACCACCATTATCACTTCGAATTCTTTTCAAAGAACCAGGAGATTCAAGATCCAATCGAAGAAACAAACCACGAAAATGTTGAAACGCCTCATCCTTAGTTGCCATAAAGAAAACCCAAGAGTATCTAGAAAAATCGTCAACAATAACCAACACATACCACTTTCCTCCAACTGATTGCACTCTAGTTGGACCAACAGTATCCATGTGTAATAGCTGTCCTGGTGCATCAGTCATCACAGAAACAATAGGAGCATGTGAAGAAGCAACCATCTTAGCATGACGACACGGTGTGCAAAGCAAATCAAGATCTTTCTTAAGTTTAGGCAAACCACGAACAAGATCCAAACCACTTAACCTCGTGAGATGATCAAAACCAACATGTCCAAGTCTACGATGCCAAAACATCACATCTTTACTAAACTTAGCAACCAAAGATGTTATCACAGGTGAAACAGGATTTTCAAAATCAGCTTTAAACACTCTACCATAGGGAGAAATATTCAACATAGAATCACCATGAGAATCAAAAACTTTACTTCCAGTTTTCTTAAAATGAACCTCAAAATCTTCATCAAGAATTTGTGAAACTGAGAGCAAATTATACTTTAAGTCCTCAACCAAAGCTACATTCTTCAATTCAAATTTATCATTTACCTTAACCAAACCTGTAGCGAGAACGCCACTAGTAGAAGCATCACCAAAGATAATCGATTCAGTCTTGGATGCCCGTTTGATGGAGGAGAACCAATTTTTATCACCGGTCATGTGCCGCGAACAACCGGAATCCACGATCCACACGTTCTCCTTCCTTGCCACCAACGCCTACACACAAGCAGAAGTCGAAGCCTCAGTACTGGGGTTAGATGACAATAAAAATTTAGGAATCCAGTACTGAGACACACGACCAGAAGATCCAATAGGCATATATCCACGTGCAAAAATAGTTTGAGAATTTTCAGAAAAATTCCTCCGAGGCCGGTCTGACCGCCTTTGTACCGCCGGTCTGACCGCGGGACCAACTGCGGTCTGACCGGTTTCCTCGAGGGAAAACCAACTTTTCGCCACTTTGATTTTGCAAAAGCAATCTCTCTCTCCTTTTTCTGTTTATGAGCTAATCTGAAACAAAAACCAACAAGATGTCCATCTTTGCTACAAAACGAGCAAGTATATTTTTCACGATGAGGAGAAATATTGGTAGAATCAGATGACTTAGCAACACAAGTAACAACAGGAGGTTTTGCATGCACAACATTGGATTTGGAAGAAGATGCATTCAAAGTAGACATGATGCCAGCAGATTTAAACACAGTGTTCTTAGTTTCAGGTTTAACCAAAATTTTACCACTTCTAGCACCAACACCTACCACAACAGGAGGATGTCTAGTATGATGAGCATAAGGATTAAAACCTAAACCACGGTTATGTGTGCTAACCTTAGATTGATCTAGGATCATGTTGAGGTTCTTTTTACCATCAGAAAATCTTAGCAAAGAATTTTTCAAATAAGAAACCTCTTTTTCCAAAATAGCACAATTTTCACAATCTATCATGACATCTTTACTTTTACGACACTTGGGGCAAGAAAGCACTTCATTGTTTTTCACAACATCTTCCATGTACTCAACACAACCTAAAACATCTTTTAATTTCATCTTATTCAAAGTACATGTTGAGCAATCCAAAACATCATGAGGTTGTTTTAACTTTTTAGCACAAATCATGTTAAACATCAAACTAGCATGAAAAGCAATTTGATATTTTTGCAACAACTTTTTAGTTAAAAACAACTCCTTTAAAGTGCGTGTGTGCAAAGCAAAACTAAGAGCAAGAGAAGATTTACTTTTCAAATCATGTGCAGCATTGACGTCTCTAATTTTAGAAATTTCATTCATTAAAACCTCACAACTTTGACAATCATCATCATTAGGAATAAGAGATTTTAATCTATCAATTTCAGAATTAAGAGATTCAATGATAAACTCCTGTTTTCTATACATCTTCTCACACTTCATATTTTTTGCACTCAAAATATTAATAGCTTCTTCAAGAGCACTTACCTCATTGTCTTCACACTCTGAATCCGATTCACCATGCGCCATGAAGCAAACATCGGAGATGTTCTTTCCCTTGTCATCATCTCCACTTTCACCATCTACATCGCTTAGTGGCTCAAACGCGGCGTAGACTTGATCAAAAGCCTTTTTGAGTCTCCTTGATCTTCTTTCCTCCTCTAACTGTACTCTTTGGCTTGTTGTCATTTGTCTTCTCATCACCATTATCTTCCCTCCTATTTCTCCCAAGCTTAGGACAACGTGAACGAAAGTGATCCGTAGCACCACATTCAAAGCAACGATTTGGTCCACCTCTTTTCCTGTACCTGACATTAGTCACAGCTCGAGAAAGTCTGTTAGATAACAAAACCAAGTCCTCCTCCTCGAACTGTTTGAGTTGATCATCGGACATGGCATTAAACAAAGCAAATACGAAAGACTTTGATGAAGAAGCATCAACATCCAAAGAAGTTGGGGAAGAAACCAAAGCACTCGACTTAGAATTAATTTTACGGGAAAGAATATTCATCTCATGTGTTTTCAGTTTTGTGTAAAGCGAATCCAAAGTCAAAGTAGACATATCAACTGACTCCTGAATAGATGTAACTTTCATCTCCCAAATAGACATGTCAAGACCATTCAAAAAGTGGCGAGAAATCTCAGATTGTGTATAATTACCATCGTAAGAAGAATCAACAGATCTAAGATCACTCAAAATTTTATTAAACCTAGAAAGATAGTCACCCAAAGCTTCTCCAGGTTTCATCTCAAATTTAATATACTCCTTTTTGAAAAGATCTCGATGAAGCTCTTTAAAGTTATTTGTTCCTTCATGAAAATTACTCAAAGCAATCCAAATCTCATGGGCAGTTTGAAGATGAGAAACACGATCATAATCCGAACGAGAAATCCCACTCAAAAGAATATTGCGAGCTTTGCAATTTTGTTCAAACTCAGTTTTTAAAGCAGCAGTATTAATTTGATCTGGGATCTCATAAGGATGAGAAACTTTTCTCCAAATATCATAATCCTCAGCCATAATATAAGATTGCATCCTACTACACCAATGAGAAAAATCCGTTCCATCGAAAACATGAGGCTTAGTTGAAAACCTATTAGCAGCCATGGCAAAAACTCTAGATTGAATAAGATCCAAAGAAGAAAACAAGGCTCTGATACCACTTGTAGGATCGAACAGCAATAACTAAGCCAACCAGAGGGGGGTGAATGGTTGGTATGCCCAAAAACCAAAACTTTTAGCGGAAATAAAAGTTACCCTCAAATTCGATGGATCTCGGTCTGACCGAAGGTGTTGCGCTGGTCTGACCACCTGGTACATGTCGGTCTGACCGCCGTTCTCTCGCCGGTCTGACCGCCACCTTGCTGCCGGTCTAACCGCAGGTGTGCCGCTGGTCTGACCGCCGCCTTGCCGCCGGTTGGACCGCCGAAACTCGATTGAAACACAAATTGAAGAACTCTTAAAGTAGATGACGACTTTATTGATTCTCTCTGTGTTACAAAGTGCACCAACAGCACTCCTTACAAAAATCTCTACTAAACTCGAAACCCTAACAAAACTATCAATTCAATTGCTCTCCAAAAGCGATACCGGGAAGCCTCACGCTCCCTCTCTATTTATACCCAAGGTAGGCAGCCTAAAGCCACGAACCAAACTCATACTAGAAGTCCTAATCACCCTAGGAAACCTTCTCGTATAAGAAACAAACTTTACATAATCAATCCCACCAAATTTGGACTCTTTCCAAATTCGACTCCGCATCCCATACGCACACAATACCTCCATCGTATACCATATGGAACCTTCACCTTCCACATGCATTGAATTCTAGCCTTAGTATCCCGCATGATCTCTGACCACCACGGACGTCGTCTTATCCCCAAGCCGACTACCGGTCCATCACCGCAATACTAACCCGGCATAAATTCACCTACACATGAAACAAACAAGGAAACCATATTCCGAGACCAAGCTATCACCAACTTGACTCATTGTTACCAAACAACAGTATTACATACGCATAGTATCCATCTAGAAGTCATATTCATGAAACAATCACGGATATCCAAACAAACAACCCGAAACCGAAACCGACTCAGTGTCAGCCGGTCAGACCGCGGCCTGCGCCGGTCTGACCGCGCACTACACGCCGGTCTGACCGACAGCCTCTGCCCGGTCTGACCGGACTCAATCCAGCAATTCCTGTTTATCACCTGTGTAAACCCAATCATCTCCAAAACCACTTCGCAAATAAATTCCAAATATCAAAACCAATAATCTCCAATACCAATTGTTCATCACAGAATAATAATCAAAAACACCTTTGATTTTACATAACACTCGGACTGGCTATGGTTTGTTTTGTATCGACTAGTGTTGCACGTTGGGCATCTGTCCAAATCCTCGTACTCTTTACAGAACAGTATGCAGTGGTTAACACACGCGTGTATCTTTCGCACACCCAAAGATAACGGGCAAATAAGCTTCTTCGCTTCATAGGTGCTGGTTGGCAGGGATTTGGGTTGCGGAAACAATTTCTTCAACAGAACCAACAAATCGTTGAAACTACTATCGGACCAACCGTTTCTGGCCTTCAATCTCATAAGTTCAAGCACCGTCCGTAACAATGTGAAATCCTTCTTGCAACCCTTTGCCTCATCGTACAAAAGATCCTTCGTTGCCTTTTGTAATGCATCGAAGTTCTCCAACCCACGAGCGGGCCCAGCTACAACCTCAGGTTTAGCATGACACAACATCTCTTCCAAATCAAAATTACCATCATCTACGCGGACATTACCATCATCGACATCATCAACGTTAACGGGCTCTTCTTCTTCTTCTTCTTCTTCTTCTTCTGCTACTACCATCAAATCCTCGTCCCAGTTGAACACATCATCCTGTACTATCGTCTAGTTGGGAACTTGTTTGCTTGGGATCTCTCCATTATGTGACCAATTTGTGTAGCGTGGAACAAATCCATGAGTCACCAAGTGCTGTTCGATTATAGATGGATCGATCCAAATTTTCTAATTTTTGTAGTACAAGCATGGACATCTAATTTCCTTCGTCTTCTTAGATGCAGCATTCTTCTTAGTAGCTTTCATGATTATGTCCACTCCTTCAATGTATGACGCACGATATCTCTCTCTATACATCCATGCTCTGTCCGCCATGTATGCATTATTTGTGAAAAAATGAGCACAACTTCGTCAGTTTAAATATTTGTGATAATATGTCACATTAAAATTATACTAACTAATATATATAACCAGTATAATCTAGACATGATAATTAAAGCTAGCCAAAAATCTACAAACTACAGACAACTAGATAAATTACAAAACTAGCCCTTCTTCTCTTCTTCTTCATTCTCTGCAGTTAACTAATATATAGATCTACTACAAATAAACATAACAAAACTATATATATATATATATGGAACATCGATCGTGCACAATATTTGTTACAAAGTTTGCCCATTTTGAGCTCCAAATAACAAATAAAAAATATTTTTCTTCCCCCGTGTCACATACTTTTTGCTATGCAAAATATCAACATACAACCAATAAAAATGAAAAAAAACTTGACAAATAGAGTAGGAGAAAGTATAACTAACCTCTGGTGCAATAGATCTTTCAAAAGATTGAAGATCAAAACCTTCCCCCTATATATTTGTTCATAGGAGAGAGAAAATTGTGCTCAAATGCCATGGCTGCTAGCTGATACAGGTGATATAGGTGATGGTATTTTCCCTGGCGGTCAACATATGTCGGTTGAGGCGAACCGTCATAGAAAATATTTAGGGGTGGCGGCAGCTTAAGTGGGCCGCCATACATCTTCGTTGGCGGGCCACGTCACCTTACCGCCAGCGAAGATGTGGTATTTTTGCTGGCGGCGGCTTAAGAAGGCCACCAGAGAAAATACCATATCTTTGCTGGCGACCAGCTTAAGGTGGCTGCCAGCGAAGATATGTTTTTGCTGGCGGCTCGTGACCCCCCGCCACCCTATTTTTTGCGCTGGCGGTTTCACCTCGTAGCCATCAGAGAAAAGTATTTCCAAACGCCATGAAAGATTGTTTTCGTAGCAGTGATATTATAAAAAAAAATGAAGAGATATGTTGAAATATTACGTGAATTATCTGGGATGATGGTTTAACATGCTTGCATTTTAAAAGCTCTAAAATTTAATAAATTATAAAGTTATAGATAATATAACATGCTTGCATGATGTTTAAATGTAATAATTGTTGTTAAATGATGATGTGACATCTTGTTGTTAGTGGATGATGATGTGATATCTTTGTATTGTTAAATTTTAGAGTAAATTTCACAAAATTACAGGTACTTTGGTTAAATTATCACAAAATTACAGATTTAACACGATGTTTCATAAATTAAAATTATAGATTTAACACTAAATTTGTCACAAAACTACAGGTTTAAGGTGAAATATCGCAAAACTATAAACTTAGTAACAAAGTTATCACAAAACTACGGGGTAAATATAATTTTAATCACAAAACTTCAACATCTATAACTCAAACATGGCATTAGTGCCAAGGAGTTAAACCAAAAAAACTGTAGTTTTGTGATACTTTTTTATTAAATCTTTAGTTTTGCGATACTTAACCTTAAACTTGTAGTTTTGTGATTAACTTATTGTTAAATGGACTCTATCATTTCTCGGCAATATCTCTGAAGCTTTAATCCAAATCCATCTTTGCCCATATCAGCTAACTGTATTCAACTCAGTATCAGCCGATAGAACTCTTAGCCGATGCACACTCTATTTCCAAGAATACCGTCTCTCTTCCAAATCCATCTCGGCTTGGTACTTTATTCCAAATCATATCTTACCAAATTTTGTCGTTAACACTTTCCTCTGCATTCCACCTTTCCTCCATCCGGTTTTTTCGTTTTTTTACCACCCCACCTCCAGTGTTTCTTTTTTCTCTTTTCCATCTCATCTATGCTTCATCATAAAACCCAATAAAATATTAACCATCCATATTTTTCCGTTTTCCCATTCCTTCTCTCCAGATTTTTTCTATTTTCTCGTTTTAGTAAAATATTTACCATCTATTTTTTCTTTCAGAGTTTTCTGTTTTACTAGTGTATCTCCACGTTTCAAAAGTACAAAAATTACCCTGCTGAGTTTTTCATTTGCTCCTAGCCTCCCACCTCTGCACCGTCAAAAGTAACAAATTTACTCGCATGAATGCCCCCTTCAAAAGGAACAAATTTACTTGCATGAATGCCAACATATCATTCGGCACCGTTCCTAGATGGACATAAAAAATTTACTACCAGCTTAGAACGCTGGTAATTCTTTTACCAGTGTTATAAATATTGTTTAGACTTTTTAGTCTATGAGTAAAACAATTACCCCATTCCTCTTGATATAGCCCATGTTCTCGTAGCCACTGTGTAGTAATATGTTTATTGATGTGTTCAATACATAATATAGGATAAAAACTGATACTAAGAGTATTGTTAATCTGAAAATGAACATACGAATAAAAAATTTACAAGCTCAGTCATACACGAGTGATAAAATTACTCATAGGTGAAACAAACTACAAAAGAAAAAAATGGTCCAGCCAGAAAACTATCACGAAGCTGGGATCCTGGTGGCTTTGCTGTATCTTGCCATAAGGATGCAGAAGTTAGTTTGTGTCTTGTGACGGGTGGTGGAGAGTGCAACCAGGTGACGAGCGACAGTCGGTGATGGAAGCACAGAAGGATGTAGCAGCGTGCTATAGAGACGAGCTCGGCATTGTGCAGTAGCAGCCATCCATCATCTAGCAAGCAAAAAAAAATGTAAAAACATGGGCTGTTCATGTCATAGAGACGTCAAGCAAAAGAAAAATAACAACCAACCTCCATCATCGGCTGACTCCACCCTATCCTCTGCGGTTAGCCACATGGAGCACGATGTGCAAATGTAGGACTTGTGCAGCCCATCAATTCAGATTAGGTAGTATTGCAGATTGCACGTTAATTTGATTTTTAAAAAGAAATTGGGGTGTCATGAATGAAGGTGAAGCAGAGTATGCAGATGCAAATTGGATTGTCATTTCCTTACTTGCTTGTTTTATTAATGTCGCCAGCGTGGAGTAGCCGCCGTTTGTTGCTCTTGGCCCAGGTGAACACCTCCTCCTTGCTGGTGAAGGTGTTGCCCGACCTCTGGTAGCAAGGTCTGAAGCAGTGTCTTTGCCTCAACCGCTGAGATGTCATCGTCCTCCTATCTGGTACGCACGCTTACCGGCCACTGCCGTCAACCGTCATGGTGTCGTCTCCTCTCCATGCTCCATGGTGCGTCACTGATCTATGGGCTAGGACGGTGGATCGATTCAAATCCAGAAAAAAAGAAAAATGAAGTGGGGGGAGAGTGGTTAGTTAGGTACAGGAAAATTAGAATATATACCGATAGCAGGAAAGTTGTTTTTATAGAAGTAAATCATTTACTCCGATAATGGTGGGAGCGGGATGACTGGATGTGAGGTGGGGTCGGAAGTAGAGATGTTGTTTTTATCGAAGCAAATCGTTTACTCTAATAACGGTGGAAGCGGGATGATGGGACATGGGGTGGGGCGGGCATGTGCTGATGCATGTTTATTGCTCGGAATAGTAGAAGCACGCTGTGCTAAAGTACATGTAGTTTTGAGAAATTTACTTAGTGAGTTATAACTGTAAGATAGGATTTGGTAAGAGATTATAGATTTCCTGCTAGCCTTATTTATGTTTAATTTCAAATTCGACGCGTATTAAGAGTGCACTCGTGAGTATGTGTGCAAGATGTACGTTGTAATAGTGAGCGCGCCCTGTGCGCACATCTTGATGTAATCGAAATAAATAGAGGCCATTGTTATTTTGTCTTCCAGCGGTCAGTTCCAGTCATTTTTGTCCCAAAGGCCCAAGCTGTGTGTGGTCGCTCTCTGTTCTTTTGCTTTTAGGTTCTTCCGTTACTGTAGCCATCCATCCTATGAAGTTCAGATAAACTTCAGTTGCACAAATCAGTACTGCAGAACGAGAGCGGTTTCCAGACAGTCATCTCCTGTTTCCTACTCTACCAATTATCGGAGTATTTGAAGAATCTGGTCCCCTTCCCAGGTCGCTTACTCGCTTGTGGCACAGCGCCCCAGCCCATTCCTATTTGTTAGTGAAGTGGAGATCAATCATATTGAAGACATTGTCACTCCTTATCATTTGTATCACTGCCATTTTATTTTCAGCGTGCCTGTTGTACATGATATCCGGCTGAGTACAATTAGCGTTAGCCTCAAAGATGCCACCTACAATTAAACGATGCGGTGGAGGAGAAAGGGGAGGAAGAGAGGAGCTATCAGTTTTTTATTTTAAAAAAGAACATAAATAGACAACGTGATATTTCATATTATAGTAGGGGAAAATCATAAGATTACACCCATGGGGCTATAATCAGAAAAAACAAAAACAAAACCACCACCACACGTTTACCTAGCACTGCACCGATCGTTGTTATGCGAGACTGAAACTGAATCGCCTACCAAGGCTTCCAACAAGCTGAAACAACGACACCATATGGATCCAACAAGGAGGGTTGCAGAGGGAGGGGGCATGAGAGAAGAATATTCACTTGTTAGAGCGTCTGCAGCAGCTTATCTAAATTTCATCCTCCATACTCCTATTTAAATGATCATCCAAAAAGATTCCTACTCCATATTATTTTTTACTCCAACAGATCATCCATATCACATCCTCCATACACTAAAATCTTATATTTTACTAATATTTTCCCCACCTTTCTCTCTCTTCTACAGCCAAGAGGATGGTTTAGAGGACCTCCATATTTGGCTTGTGAAGGGCTCGGTTTAGAGGACCTACAAAAATAAAGTGTGTAATAGAAGCTCTGCTGGAGCACCGTTTTTCACCTTCATACGCAAAACACAGGATGGATGGCCGGATAGAGGAGGGCATGCTCTTACTCCCACAGACACGACGCTATCCAAAAATGTCGGGCAAACTGTTTGAAGGCGAAATAGTCAGAAGCAGAACCTCTTGGTAAAACGCGAAGTAGTTAAAAAAAAAGGTAAAACACGAAAGCACAATGTCGTCGCCGCCCATCCAGAGAATCTAGAAACAATTAGTTTACTAGAAGCAGTGCAGTGTGCACGTTAAGAGTTACAACTTGCTCTTCAATTAACTAGATGATACTCACATATTGCTGCGGGATATATATAGATAAATTGATAAAAATACAGCGGGAAAATATTTATTCACTACAACAAAATCGATTATTCATGGCATCACTTTTTTTTTCTCTAACGGTTATACGTGAAAACCGCCACTCCGAGGGGTGGGGGCTTATGGACCACCAGCGAAAATGGATCTTCGCTAGTGGCCAGGTTAAGACGGCCACCAGCGAAGATGTACACCTTTTCGCTGGTGACCCACTTAAACATCCGCCAGCGAAAAACCGATTTTCGTTGGCGGCCCGATTTTTGCTGGCGTGAGGCACGGATATGACCGCTAGAGGTGCACGGGCAGCGGGCGACAACGACCAAGACCTCCACCCGCTCCCTCTCCCTCGCTCCTCCCTCCTCCCCTTCCCCCGCCGCCACCACCCCCTCTCCCTCTCTCAGATCTGGTGCACGGGGAGCGGTGGAGGCTGCGGCGCGGCTCGACAACGCCGGCGGCGGTGGCGAGACCAGCGGCGGTGATGGTGGAGGGGTCGGATCCGGCGGCGGTGATGGTGGATGGCCACTTCAAGGACAATGACGCGATGATTGCGGTGACGATGGCTAGGCTTGTCAGATTCGGCGGCTCAAGGGTGGTGGGGCACGGCCGGCGCATCCGGTGGCGGAGCGGCGGATTTTTTTCTCCAAAATCAATTTTTCCTAGCGGTCGGTAACGGATTTACTATTTTTTCGCTCGAAAATCATTTTCCTTGGTAGTTGACGTAACTTAATCGTTTGTGAAAATTGATATTCACAAGCAGTAAAGTTCCGCTAGTCAAGATTGTTCATTTTTACTGACCTTTGCTTGCTGGCGGCTGGTAGTGTCGTCAGCGAAAATCATTTTTTGCCGCTAGAAAAAACTCTTTTTCTAGTAGTGATTTGTTCATATAAAATGTTGCGTTTGAAGCAAAACTAATGGACAAATGAATGTTTAGTATGAATAATTATGAAGGGGTGATGTTAATTAGATCATTACTGGAGAAGTGATTTTTAGTCCCGGTTTATAACCCCCATTAATACCGGTTATAGCAATCGGGACTAAATTTTCGGGACTAAAGATCTCGATTTTTAGTACCGGTTGAAATAACCGGTATTAAAGATGCATACTCAGTCAAAAAATATACGGGCTGCGGGATTCAAACTCAAGATCTCTTACCTCAGCTTCACGAGCGTTATTATCTCACCAACTACACACATCTAATTTGGAGAGAAATGTTTTTTTTTAACTAAACCCTAAAAGCATCTTTAGTCCCGATTGGTAACACCAATCGGATTAAAGATACTCCATGTTTAGTTCGTGTTGGTGTTACCAACCCAGACTAAGGCTTTGTTCTTTCCCCATTTTCCCAACTCACCTCTCTCGTTTTTCACGCGCACGCTTCTCAAACTGCTAAACGGTGTGTTTTTTGCAAAAAGTTTCTATACGAAAGTTGCTTAAAAAAATCAAATTAATTCATTTTTGAAAAAAATTAGCTAAAACTTAATTAATCACGCGCTAATGAATCGCTCCGTTTTACGTGATTACTGTGCAGGGTTTCCAACCCCTTGCTGTGAACGCAGCCTAAAGATGTTTCTAGGACTTTGAACTTTTACAAATAGTACTAGATCGTCTTTAGTAGTATCGGTTCTTAAACCAATCGGGATATTTGTGTTTTTGTACCCGACGGAAAAATAATTTCTCCAGTAGTGGATTAACATATTATGCATGTACAAATACGATGTGTAGATAGAAATTTCAAACTAACAGCACCACCATTCATTCTGATTTTACACATACCGCTTGCGCACAGGGGTTAACTAAAAACACATTGTATGCATGGCAAACAGAGATTATATATGAACTTCACTAGCACGAGATCGGTTATCTCTAACGCGTTTTAAGCCTCATCTCTAACTGGTAGGACCCCCGTCACTAAGCAAAGGTCAGTGATATGAGAAAATATCTCAATCGGGCACCAAGTCGTCACGGATGGATGTTATCTCAATCGGGCCTACCATTGTAGCCCGTCACAGATAAGATTGACCAAGCAATACAAGTCAAACCAGGTTAGGTATGAGCCCGTCACGGATGACTAATCTCTATCGGGCAATCTACTAAGCCCGTCACGGATGACTAACCATCTTAATCGGGCCTTATGGTAAAGCCCGTCACCGATATGTTTGACCCACCTGTTGAGTCAAAATAGTCCTGGGTCGGATGACTTATCTCTATCGGGTTTCATCTTAAAGCCCGTCAGTGATGACTATATCTCTATCGGTCTTTGTTTAGAGATCGTCACAGATGAATATATCTCTTTCAGGCTTTTTTAGAATGCCCGTCAGGGCTGAGTATGTCAGCAAAAAAATTGTTTTTTTGGCTAGCCTCAGGCCTTTGCTAGCCATGCCCGCTGCAAAAATGACAGAAGCATAGTTCCATTCCCAGCAACCCCATTCCCAGCATCCACTCAATATTTCAGTCCGATCACATATTCCATCACAGCACAGCCAATTCACAAAATCAAACATATATACATTCACATCCACAGATCCATTCACATATATATGTCATTCACATCCTTTTTTGCTCTCCAAACCGCCGTTATGCATCAAAACCTGTAAAACTGAGTTATAAATTGGAACTAGTTTGTATGTAATTAGGAATGCAAATATATTCAGAACATCGTGCAAAATTGTATTACAAAGAATATTTACATAAATCAAATGTTTGTCGCAAGCATTCCAAATGTTCAATCATTCAGAGACAAGCTAGCTAGGACTTGACTGTAAACATTCCTTTGGGTGACAAGAGATCATCTAGTATGAATCGTGCTATCTCCTCTCTAATGATATCGAAGTTGTTTTCTGGAATTCTTGAAAGGTTTTCCTACATGTGAGGCACCAAGTTAGTCTACATACTTGGAAAGTTGTCATCCTATGTATAAAAAATTGAAGCACACACCTCAAGGTCGGGCAATGTCACCTTGCCTGCGAGGCTCCTCATGTTATGGTAGACGTGGAACCCACACTGGTTGCTAACTTGTTGATTTATTGGGAAGTCTTTTTTGTGACCAAGTGTGGGATGCCCTTCCTTATGTCTCCCGCGTTCTGCCACGTATTGGTCCCAGGCGTCGTTCAAGGCAGCTTCGATCGCCGACCAATCGTATATGTCTTTTTTGATATTAGAGTTAAGGTAGTATACCAAACTCCACTTCGGCACTATGACCAGAAGAATCCAATGACGCCTGCGACATTAATAAATTGCAAGTTAAATACTAAAGCTATACGCGTCGTGCATTTGATTCTAAGTAGGGTACACGCTTACTGCTGATTGTAGGCACACATAATGAAGTCATTGTCTTAACTGGACCATAAGCAGTCCTTGATATATTCTACCATGTTGGCTCAATCCTTGTCCATAGTTGTCTCGTTGATGACAGCTGGATCGAGTAAGTCAACATGGGGTGCATTACGATGTACATGCTTCCAAGTTAACCTAGAAGCAAGAAGGGTAAGCGTAATATATGGATAGTTACAAACATATCTCATACGCAAGAACACTTACAAGGAGTAGCACTTAACGAGGTTGGTGTCAATCGCTCGCACCCTATAGAGATCCCATAGATCTTTAAAGTCTACGGTGATGAAGGCTTCAGGGCCGAGGAATGGCTGTCTCTCGTGGTAGCTTGTCATGGAGGTCTCTCTATGCTTCCTCCTTGCGTTGGACCTCTCCATGTAGTACCCGTGCAAATCCTTGCATGCAGGGCCCATCTTCGATAAGGCATCGTCTCCGACCAATGGCATGCCTAACATGAATTCGGTCGGAGGCTTAGGAGGAGCTGATGGTGCCTTGCCAAGATCTAGCTTCTTCAGAGCCAGAAGCGGCCCTTCCACCTTTCCTCTTCCTTCCCCCTTCCAGCAGCTCTTCCGCGTGTTTCATGCTGGGGTGGAGAAGATTTCGCCCTCTTGCTTTTTCTGGCAGGAGGAGGGTGTGCTCTGCTGTTGACCTCCGTACCGTCATCCCCAAAATCCGTATCATACCGCAATTGGAGATCTTGATCTCCTTCTTCAATGGCAGGAGGGGTAGATATAAGAGCTGGAGGGAGATGCGGCAGCGGCGGACGAGCACTTGGTGCTAGTCTAGGAGTTATATTGATCTGAATGTTGTGCTTGGGCCATTGGATAAAGGTCCCACGTGCAGCTCCAAGGGTCAGAATCTCATCATTTGGTGGGTGCGGGAGCGTGAAGCCAACCCAATCGGGCTTCACCATGTCCACTTGAACTTTGGCATGGCCGGCTAGAAGCTGCCCCCTATGCACTTGGGTGTCCGGCGTAGGCTTGAATGCAAGACCCTCTACGGCAGGAATTGCAAATGCATGTGTGACCCTAGCTAGGGTGCACAATGTGGGTCCCTGCGATAGATTCATGTGTGACCTTAGAATATGTTATAATGTACTATGGTGCTAAGACAACATATACATTTTTTGTTGGTTTTACCGTTATGCACCGTAGCGGGGGCTGGTGGTTGTTGTGCCGCCGCCTCAGTTGATGCGCAGCTGCTACGCCTCTGCGTGGGGCTCGTTTCTACTATGGGAGTAGCAGTGGGCTCGCTTTCCCTGAAGCGTGCCTCCACCCGAGCCTCCACTTGTGACAACTTCTCATCGAACTCTTCTCGGAGCTCGTTTCTAATTTCCTCCCGAAGTTGTTCCTTAAGGCGAGCATCTTTCTGCGCCTTCGAAAGCTTGTGCTTCCTGTACTGCCACGCGTATTGGGGAAACCCAAGCTTCCATGGAACATTGGAGCCAATGCCCCTTGTCCATCCACGGTGTTCTTCGGTTCCCAATGCTTTCATGAGGATGTCATCCTCGCGTCCTTGTGAGCAGACCTCCTAGTAGGACTGTTTCTGTGCAGTCAGGTCGATCTGCGGTACAGTTAGGACGAGTTAAATCAAGAGTACGATAGAACCTAATGAAACATATTCTAAGTGTCGAACTTACGATTTTCTGGTATACCGCTTGATCTTCGGGATTTGGGAGCGTAATTGTTCCATCACTATTCTTCTTCACCCTTTCCCTTGCCCAATTCCTTGCTCAGGTGGTCGGGATATCACCAAGAACTGGCGGGGCGTTAGATTCCGCAGCAGCTTCATCCTCCTTCTCCCATTCCTCCAGCTTCCTCGCGTAGCCTCCGGTGCCAAGCCGGTGCGGGTGAAGGTTTTTTGCCTGCAACTCCCTATAGGCCTCGCTTTTTGCCCGAGACTCAAGGGTTGATTTGGTGGCATGGAACTCTTCCCACACGACCCGGGTGATGAACGGGTACCTCCCAAATGGTTCCGGCTGGGCGGGGTTGAGGACGTAGTCGGTGACTAGCGTGGTCTTGGAATTTTTCCACAAGTTGCCCATCTTGCGGATAGCCTGCCGCTTGAGTCTTGCCTCGGCCTCCGCGGGGTATTCGAAGCTTTCCTTGAACTGCTTCCAGGCCTCATCTTTCTCTGCCTGTGGGACAAGATCGATGTGGTCCCTCAAAATGGTGAAGTTCCGCCTCCCTAGGACTCCGCATATCGTTGAGAACTTTTTGACAGCTTTCGCAGGAGCCGTCGGAAATCCCAGATCATCCACCTCTGTTATGGTGTATACTTCCTTAGGAATTTGATTCTGGGTCCTAGGAGCCCGGCTCGATGTTGTCCCACTAGTAGTCGATGACATTGGTTCGCCTTGCTGCGACAATTTATATAACGGTTGTACGACAAGAAAGTTAAAAAAAGGTGTACTATTAAAGATGTATATCTTGATTACCCTAACTCATATATTATTATATATATTATTACTAAAAAGAACAAAGTTGGTGCCTTTGTAAATAGTTTCTTGGTGACCAAGGAAATTGTAATTATTTGTTGGACATGAAGTCCATACTATTTGAAAATAAAATACCATTCATATCAATATATTAAAAATTAAAATGCAAAAATCATAGTACCCATTGAAAGTCTGAGGTTTCATCTAAATATCTAAAGTCTGAACACACAATAATAGAAAAAAAAAGAGAGAGAAAATTGGTGTTTGGATCAACACAGGTGTAAGAATTTAGAAGAAATGCAAAATATAAGAATTGAAAACACAATTTTGTAGGTTCTAAGTACTCCAATGAGCAACCATGTTTATTTTTTCTCAAATTCCTGAATCCATATATTTTTATATTTTTTAAATTTGGCCATATCAATGTCAGCCACATTGCTCTAAAGTTTATGGTCCAATGACGTCCAATTTTGTAGTTTTAAGATATTTTCAGACTTTCAAGAAAGTTTGTAGCATTGTAAAATGAACCCTGCAAATTATCCTTCAACTCGTACATTGCATCTCTAATATTCACTCCCTCCATCAACAAATATGAGGACTCTGGTGAGATAGAAAGAAATTTGAAACAATAGATGATTGATAGGACAGTACAATGGAAACTTACATTTGTGGAATATTTTTTTCAAACACTTTGAATGCTCATATTTATGGACCAATGAAGTAGAAGATTAAACATCCAGATGCATAGAAGTATAGAACACTAATACGCATGAGTATACAATTAAACCATGTAGAAAAGAGACAAAAAAACAATGCATGCAAATTTACCTAGATACATCGAGATAAGATCAATCCAGACAATATAGAAGTCGATATATTCGTGTAAATAAACAGCTGATGTTCCAAGTTTTGAGAATTCTAGAGGAGGAGCAACAAAACAAGAGCCTTTTTTTTTACTCGGTTGTATTTGAGAGCAATAACCGTGATATAATTGAGATAACCAACTGAGTAAAAAACAGTTTAAAGCCTGCTTAAAACCCTACCGCTGTGAGGAGGGCTAGGTCTATGAGGAGGGGTTTCTTACCTTGGCTGTGGAGGACGTGAGGAGCAGCACCAGACGAGAGAGAGAACGCCATCGCTTCTTGCCACCGCTGCTGCCGCGGTCGGTGAGGCCAAGGACATCGACGGAGGAGGCGGCGGTGGTCGGTGAGGCCAGATCTTCGAGGGAGGAGGTGGCCGCGTGGAGGAGGCGGCAGCGTGGAGGAGGCGGCAGCGTGGAGGAGGACGCGGTGGTGGTCGGGACATAGAGTGAGAGTGAGAGTGAGAGTGCGAGATCTGGATCTGGAGACTTGGTAACCGTAGTGAAACCTTATTACTGTCGGGCTTATTATTCACGCTCGATACGGATGACACTCATCCGTGACGGGCATCAGCACTATGACCGATACGGATGAGTGTCATCCGTGACAGGCATAATCACTACGCCCGATACGGATGATACTCATCCGTGACGGGCGTCATCACAACACCCGATACGGATGAGTGTCATCCGTGACGGGCACTACTACCACGCCCGGCAAAGATTATCTAATCTCTAACGGGTGTGAGTAGTATGCCCAATAGAGATGAGCTCATCCCACTGTACAATTAAAATATTCCTTATTAAAATAGTTTAAAAATGATATTTAAGTTATAAAAATCATTTATAATTAACAAATGCCTTATTTACATAGTCTAAAATTGCTATTAATTTTTAAAAATCATATAATTAACAAATGCCTTTTTTAAATAGTGTAAAATTGCTATTAAATTTCAAAAATCATATGTAATTAAAATATGCCTTATTAAAACAGTTTAAATTTGTTATTAAATTATAATAATCACGTGTAATTAACAAATGCTCTATTAAACATGGTTTAAGTTATTGGAATGGCATGAAACATATGCAAATCATTCATTAATGCTCCGATACAAGATAATTCATTACTGATAACAATTTGCAAATTACATTACTATAAAGACTTCTTTTACAAGGATATGCCTTCCAAATGGTCTGAACGAGCGTATGCCACATCGTCTTCAGGATCATCGTCAAGGTCGATCGGCGGTGTCACATGAAGATTCTGGTTGTATTCTTCTTCATCAACGATGTTGTCAACCCCAACAATTTTTCGCTTGCCATCCCTAACGACGTGCAGCTTCTTGTTTGCGGGGTCTTTTATGTAGAAAATATGCTCGACCTGCTTCGCTAGGACGAATGGTTCGTCGGCGTATCCAACCTTGGCGAGGTCCACTAAAGTGAATCCTTCCTTGTCGACTTTGACACCAGTGCGAATATTCACCCAAACGAAACAAAGGGACTTTGAAGTTCATGTAGTTCAGCTCCCAGATCTGCTCTATGCGTCCATAGTATGTGTTCGATCCAGCTTGATCCTGATATGCATCTATACGGACTCCACTGTTTTGAACTGTGCTTTTCTCATCTTGTGTGACGGTGTAAAATGTGTACCCATTGATATCGTACCATTGCCATTTGTCAACATCCCAACATGGGCCCCTTGCCAATCTTCAAGCTGTCTCACTTGGGCCATTGGTCGACCGTGCGATACGATTCTTGAACCATTCGTTGAAGCGAGTACTATGTTCTCTGTTGATCCAAATATCTGATCGACCCATGTTCTTCTGTCGGATCTTCGCTAAATGCTCCTCAAAGTATGGGGTTACTTCAGCCTTATGTTGCAGCATAGCGATATGAGCCTGCGCATAGGAAGTTTGATCGGGAACAATTCTTTTTCTACGTGTTGTGCCAACACCTGCCAACTCAAGTGTCTCCTCCGTCGTGTACCCGTCAATGATGCTTCCCTCCGGTTTTGCTCTATTTTGAACATACGACTTAAGAAACTCCCATGTATCTCTCGAACGGGTACATCTCCCTTAGAAAAGCTGGGCCACATATTTTTGTTTGCTTCACTAGATGAACAGGGAGATGAACCATGATATCGAAGAAAGACAGTGGAAAATACATCTCCAAGTGACATAGGGTATTGACAATATCGGCCTGCAACCCATCTAGATCTTCGGGATTTATAATCTTCTGACCGATTGCATTGAAGAAGGCACAGAGTTGTTGGATCGTGTGACGGACTTTGGGTGGTAGAATGCCTCTGATAGCAACTAGCAAGATCTGTGTGATTAGCACGTGCAATCGTGAGACTTATTCCAACCACTTTTAGATCCTCCAATTTAACGTACTTACTGATCCCGCTGAGTAGCCCGAAGGAACTTTAATATCTTCTAGGCATGATAGCATTGCGATCTTCTCGTCCTTCGACAATGTGTGGCAAGATGGCGGGAGGTACACTCTTCCTGTCCCTTCATCCCTAACAGGCTGAAGTTCACTACGAATGTTCATCACTTGTAGATCTAGGCGAGCATTCAACCCGTCCTTTGTCTTCCCAGGCATATTCAGGAGTAGCCCGAACAAACTATCGCACAAATTCTTCTGTACGTGCATTAGATCAATGCAATGATGGACCTCAACATCTTTCCAGTAAGGTAGCCGCCAAAATATAGAGTTTTTCTTCCACATACACTTATCAGTTGCCTTGGTACATTTTGTTTTTTCCCAAACTCATTAGTAATGTCCTTCACCATGTCGTGGACCCGATCTCCATACAAATCCTTGGGAGCAGACCCAAGTTCTCTCTTACCGTTGAAAATTTTCTTCTTTCTTCTAAAGGCGTGGCGTAGTGGGAGCCATCTCCCATGACCCATGTAAACCATCTTTCTTGATTTCTTCAGCCACCTGCTGCGTGTATTTTCCATACAGTCAGAGCAAGCCATTTTTCCTTTCACGGTTTGTCCAGAAAGATTACCGAGTACGGGATAATCATTAATGGTGCAGAACAATAGAACTAGTAGCTTGAAGTTCTCTTGATCATATGCATCCAAGTTTCCATGCCTTCTTTCTAGAGAATCTCAAGATCATCGATAACAGGCTCCAAGAACACATCGATATCATTATCGGGTTGTTTTGGACCTTGGATTAACAAGCACAACATAATATATTTCCTTCTGAAGCACAACCATGGTGGGAGGTTATAGTTCGCAATAAGAACTGGCCAAGTGCTGTGAGAAGCGCTCATGTCTCCGAAAGGATTCATGCCATCCGTACACAAACATATCCTCATGTTTCTGGGGTCGGCAGCAAAGTCTGTGTGCTTTCGATCGATATTCCTCCATTGAATCGAATCCGCAAGGTCTCTTAGCAAACCATCATTCCTTCTCTCTGTGGCATGCTAACGTACTAACTTTTCTTCCTTGGGGTTGGCAACGTGTCGTGGGGCTGTGTCTTGTGGGTACAGATGTACACCTCTGGCCAGAGTAAAACTATTCGAATAGCCATGCCCGCGGTTATGGGCGATCGACCAGCTTACCGTGATTAGTCTCACTCTAAAATAATTTGACTTAATGAACTGGTGTAGTTCAGGTGGTTGAGTTGGGCCTATCGCAACGTGGGGAAGCGTTAGACAGTGATGATATAATATTGCTTAATTAATACAACAGTTTTACTACTTTCAACTACTGTCTTTAAATGCTAGCTTTATGCAAATGAACCCTAGCCTTTCCCTTGGAAACACTTGCATCATACCCTCTCTTTCGGTATGACTTGCTGAGTACAGTGGGTAGTACTCAGTCTTGCTCTTTTCCCCCATACCAGAGTTGGAGTATGCTTCCGATGGTGGTTTCTCCGAGTGATCTCCGTCCTGCCATCGAGGATGCCCGTGGAGTGGTTTCTCCGCGCTGCAAGCGTCAAGCCTAGAATAAACTTGTTTACCTTTATCCGCTGCATTTATATAAGACATTTGAATGTTTTCTAAGACGTGGATCTGTATATCAACTTTGTCGTTTGTGTACCCTGGCCGGTCCTGGACAGGGTGTTTAATGCACATTCAGTTCAGAGATTCGGTTTCGCGAGTTTCTGGGCGTGACAAGTTGGTATCAGAGTCGACCCTGACCGTAGGACAGACCAACTGGAAAAAACCTAAGGGACCTCTGAAACTCTTTCATATGCATATGCTCTTTTGCATTTGGAGTTGTTTTGGGAAAATTTGGGGTTTGGTTTCCTTGGTTTATGGGAAAAATCTTGGTCGTTTATTCGAATGGGGTATTTGGAAAATCAGTCGGTCAAGGGTATTAGCAATTTGGAACAAATGGGTCTAGGGTTAATTGGAATTTTATTCGACAGTCAGTCGAGAATATAGTGGGAATAATGCATTAGGATAGGTCTAGTTTGAAAGGGGTTGCAAATTCTATACCTACTGCTATTATCATGCAATACTTTGTGCATTATTTTATTATCTATATTAACTTAACTGTGTTTTTATTTAACCCCATGAAAATATTTAATGCATAAAGTTCGCTTTTATTCATTCATTTACTTGAGTCCTTATTTGATTTATTTAAATTGGATTTGAGCATGCGTTGATTCTATCCCTTTGTCTTCTATAGATGGCCAACCGTCCCCCTAACCACCGCGGAGAAAACATGGATGGCTTCGTGGCAGAACTGGCTTGCATGACCTTGGTGGTGGGTTACTGCAACGCGCCAGAGTACTCGACCATCCCACCGCTCAGTGGTGAGTTTCCTCACTGTGTCCGACTGGAGGTTCACGGCGCTTTGGGTACTTACCTCGACAACATGGTGGTTGAGGCATCAAGAGGCACGTCTGATCACGCTTGTCAGGAGGCAGCGTACCTGATGATGACCAGGCTTGGAGACCGTCACGTCCTCTTCTTCCGTGACTCGGTGTACCACTACCACCCCAGTCGCGCCAACGCCGCCAGAGTCAGCTCTTTCCGTCCAGCGACAGGGGAGAACGACACCACCTTCAGCCACATGTGCACAGTGATGCAGGGGATGGATAGGATGCATGCAGATCTGCAAGATGCATCCAAGGCCTTGAACGATGGGAAGCTTGTGAGGATCGCAGCTTTGAAGAACGAGATAGCGCGTCTGAAGAAGGAGAACGCGCAGCTGAAGGGACTCCCAGCTCCAGGGGGTACGAGTTCGCACCACGCCTCGCAAGACTACTACAGCTCCAGTGCGCATCCAGCTTGCGCCCAGGCACCCTCCTCCACCGCCTCCAGCAGCACCAGCTCCAGCTCCTCCACCGTCAGCAGTTGCAGTTCCAGTTCCAGCTCTAGCTCAGGCACCTGCGTCTCTCACTTTCACCCCAGCCTCAGCTTACCAGGGAGGCAGTGGTAGTGGTGGTTGGCTGCCTGCTACTCCCAGTGGCAGCACCGGCAGTGGCAGCAGTTCCAGCTCTGGGGCAGGTAGTGGGGATAGCTACCTGCAGGACTCGAGGAGCCGTTCCGAGGAGGAGGGCGACGAGCAGGAGAGTGGCTTCGACTCCACCGACTGTAGGAGCCGTTCGGGCATTAGGCGCTACTCTAGCTTTTACCGTTTTCATTAGTTTGCTTCCTTGTTAGTTTTCGTGTGTTAGGTGTGCTGTCTTGGGCTAGTCGACGATCGATACCATGGTTATGGTATGGCTGTTCAAATAAGGATTGTTGGGTGTTTTAAGTGTTTTTTAATTCAGATCAGAACAATTGCACAACTAGTTCGATCTACCCCTCCAGATGGTGAACACCCGTACTAGTGGCGGCAATGGTGGTAATGACGACACAACTAGTTGTGCTCATGTCAATGGTGGTATTCCGCCGTTGCCTGAGAACCCCACTATTGCACAAGTACTGGCTGTGCAGACGCAGATGATGACAACCATGATGCAACAAATGCAGCAGCAACACCAACAAATGCAGCAGCAGATGAACCAGCACTTGCAGCAGCAGCAGTAGAACCAGCAGTTTGGACCCCCACCACCACCTCCACCCCAGTCCAAGCTACCAGAGTTCCTCCGTGTTCACCCGCCTACCTTCTCCAGCAGTAAGAACCCCATGGAGGCAAACGACTGGCTCCATGCTATTGAGAAGAAACTGGACCTCCTGTTGTGCACCGACCAGGAGCGGGTCTCTTTCGCCACTCACCAGCTCCAGGGTCCCGCCTCTGCTTGGTGGGACAATTATCTGATGACCCGTCCAGCTAGGACCGTCGTCACCTGGGATGAATTCTACCGTAGCTTCTGGAAGGCCCAGGTCCCTGATGGTATAGTAGCTCAGAAAAAGAGGGAGTTCCGTGCATTGGACCAGGGCAGCAAGACGGTGACAGAATACCTGCATGAGTTCAACCGCCTCGCACGTTATGCCCTAGAGGACGTGTGCACTGATGCCGAGTGCTAGGAGAAATTTCTGGCTGGTTTGGATGATGAGCTCACAAACCAACTGATCTCCGGTGACTATGCCGACTTCGAGAGACTAGTGGACAAGGCGATTCACCAGGAAGACCAGCGTAACAAGATGAACCGTAAAAGGAAGGCAGCTCAGATCAGGGCACACCAGGGGACTCACCAGAAGCCCCGCTTCACTCCGGGACAGCAGGATGGACCTTCCACCTTGATTGTTTGCCAGCATCGCCCTTACCACCCTGGTAACTTCCGTGCTGGTTACAATGAAGGCAACAACAACCAAGGTGGCAGCACAACCGTCCAGCTCCACGCCCGCCAACTGCACCGACTCCATCAGCCCAGCCAGCTCAGCCCAAGAGGGATACTGGAGTGAAGCCAGGAGCTTGCTTCAACTATGGTGAACCGGGGCACTTCGTCGACAAGTGCCCGAAGCCGAGACGTGCTGGGCCTAGGATCATCCAGGCTCACGTCAACCATGCATTGGCAGAAGAGGCGCTGGCAGCACCGGAAGTTGTACTGGGTATGTTTCCTATCAACTCAGTCCCAGCTACAGTTTTATTTGATTCTGGTGCAACACATTCGTTTATTTCCAAGAATTTTGTGGGGAAGCATGGTCTAAGAAAAGAGGGACTTAAAATACCAATGCGGGTCTACACCCCGGGAAATAGTTCCACCTCCGTCAGTTATAGCCCCTCTGTGGTGATAGAAATCAAAATATCACAATTTCTAGCCAACCTTATTCTTCTCGAATCTAAAGACCTAGATGTCATCCTTGGGATGGATTGGTTGACCAGGCACAAGGGAGTGATCGACTGCACAAGACGCACCGTCACTCTAACCAATGACAAGGGAGGGAAGATTACTTTCCGATCTCCGACGCCACAGAAGTTCATAGCAAGTTAGAATCAGGTTGCTACCGAGGAGCAGCCCAGAGAGGTGAAGAAAACTACTAAGAAGTTGGAGGGTATTCCGATCGTCAAAGAATATCGTGAAGTGTTTCCGGATGATCTTACCTCAATGCCACCATGAGGGAAATCGAGTTCCGGATTGATCTGGTACCAGGAACTGCTCCGATTCACAAGAGGCCGTATAGGATGGGAGCAAATGAATTAGCAGAAGTAAAGAAGCAATTGGAGGAACAGTTGCAGAAAGGCTATATCCGCCCCAGCTCGTCACCTTGGGGTGCTCCGGTGATCTTCGTGGAGAAGAAAGACAAGACCAAGAGGATGTGCGTAGACTATCGCGCACTTAATGAGGTCACTATCAAGAACAAGTATCCGTTGCCAAGAATCGACGACTTGTTTGATCAGTTGAAGAGAGCAACAGTGTTCTCTAAGATCGATTTGCGATCGGGTTATCACCAGTTGAGAATCCGAGAAGAGGACATTCCGAAGATGGCATTCATAACTTGTTATGGGTTGTTCGAGTGTACAGTTATGTCCTTTGGGCTCACCAATGCCCCGGCTTTCTTCATGAACTTGATGAACAAGGTGTTTATGGAATTTTTGGACAAGTTTGTCGTGGTATTCATTGACGACATACTTATTTATTCAAAGTCTGAAGAGGAACATGAACAACATCTTCGTTTAGCTCTTGAGAAGCTGAAGGAACATCAATTGTATGCAAAGTTCAGTAAGTGTGATTTTTGGCTAAAGAAGGTTCAATTCCTCGGTCACGTCATATCAGCTCAGCGGGTAGCCATGGATCCCTCAAATGTGGAGTCTGTCACGAAGTGGACCCCACCGAAGTCAGTATCTCAAATCCGGAGTTTCCTTGGACTCGCGGGTTACAACCGCCGGTTCATCGAGAATTTCTCCAAGATAGCTAAAACAATGACCCAACTGTTGAAGAAGGATGAAAGATTCAAGTAGTCAGATGAATGCAACAAGAGTTTTGAGGAACTCAAGGAAAAGTTGGTGACCGCACCGGTTTTGATACTGCCAGATCAGGCGAAAGACTTCCATGTTTATTGTGATGCATCCCGCCAAGGGCTGGGATGTGTTCTGATACAAGAAGGCAAGGTGGTTGCATATGCTTCTCGTCAATTGCGTCTGCATGAGAGCAACTATCCAACTCACGATTTGGAGTTAGCAGCAGTGGTCCATGCCCTAAAAATCTGGCGGCACTACCTTATTGGCAACCATGGTGAGGTGTACACGGATCACAAAAGTCTGAAGTATATCTTCACTGAACCAGATCTGAATCTCTAACAGCGAAGATGGTTGGAGTTGATCAAAGCTTATGACATGGGAATACACTATCACCCCGGCAAAGCTAATGTGGTAGCGGATGCCTTGAGCAGAAAAGTTACTGCAATAACTTGAGCACGGAAAAGTTGTGTAGTAAATTGCAACAAGACCTTGAGCGTTTGAACTTGGGAATCATGGAGCACGGGTTCGTGGCCGCTCTTGAAGCACAACCAACGCTCGTGGAACAAGTCCGAGCAGCTCAGGCCAATGATCCAGAGATAGCTGAGCTTAAGAAGATTATGAGGGTCGGTAAAGCTCGAGACTTTACTGAGGATGAACAGGGAACAATCTGGATGGGAGAAAGATTGTGTGTACCTGAGAACAAGGAATTGAAGGACCTGATACTCACTGAAGCTCATCAAACCCAATATTCCATCCATCCTGGCAGTACTAAAATGTATCAAGATCTCAAAGAGAAGTTTTGGTGGGTTAGTATGAGAAGAGAGATAGCTGAGTTCGTCGCACTCCTGACGTTTGCCAGCGAGTCAAGGCTGAGCATCAGAGGCCAGCAGGGTTGTTACAACCACTCCGAATCCCTGAGTGGAAATGGGAAGAATTCGGGATGGATTTCATCACAGGAATGTCAAGGACATCATCGGGACATGATTCCATTTGGGTGATTATCGATCGACTCACTAAAGTTGCCCATTTCATACCGGTGCATACCACCTACATAGGGAAGAGGTTAGCAGAGCTATATCTGGCAAGAATTGTGTGTCTACATGGGGTACACAAAAAGATCGTATCCGATCGAGGAAGTCAATTCACTTCGAAGTTCTGGCAGAAATTGCAAGAAGAGTTGGGGACCCGTTTGAATTTCAGTACGGCTTACCATCCACAAACCGATGGTCAAACGGAACGAGGGAATCAAATACTGGAACATATGCTAAGAGCTTGTGCGATTGATTTTGGTGGAGCTTGGGATAAGAGTTTACCTTATGCCGAGTTCTCGTACAACAACAGTTACCAGGCCAGTCTACAGATGGCACCCTTCGAGGCACTGTATGGTCGGAAGTGCCGCACTCCTCTCTTTTGGGATCAAACAGGGGAGCATCAATTGTTTGGGACTAAGGTCTTAAGTGAAGCAGAGGAGAAAGTCAGAACCATCAGAGAAAGGTTGAGGATCGCACAGTCTCGGCAGAAAAGCTACGCCGACAACCGCCGCAGAGAACTCGCTTTTGAAGCAGGGAATTATGTGTATCTTCGGGTTACGCCATTTCGAGGAGTGCACCGTTTCCAAACCAAAGGAAAATTGGCACCACGCTTTGTGGGACCATAAAAAATCTTGGAGCGCAGAGGCGAAGTTGCTTACCAGCTTGAGCTTCCTTCCAACATGCTTGGTATCCATGATGTGTTCCACGTCTCCCAGCTAAAGAAATGTTTGAGAGTACCCGAGGAACAGGCCAGCCCAGATCAGATTGAGATTCAAGAGGACTTGACCTATGTGGAGAAGCCTGTTCGTATCCTTGAAACCAGCGAAACAAGAACCAGGAATAAGGTCACTAGGTTCTGCAGAGTTCAGTGGAGTGATCACTCTGAGGAAGAAGCCACCTGGGAAAGACAAGATGAACTGAAGGCTGCCCATCCGCACCTCTTCGCTAGCTCTTCCGAATCTCGGGGTCGAGATTCCGTTTAAGGAGGGTAGGTTTGTCACACCCCGAAGTTCCCCTCCCTCTCTAATTTAAAATCATAAAATAAATCACCCGAAGAAATTATTAATTTTAACCTAGAGCGAATCTCTAAATTAATAAATGCATTTAACAAACGGAAATGGCATTGCAGGATTTTTCTTGGGTTCTCCTTGCCAAAATTCACTAACAGGATTTTTAGTGGAATTTTCAGAGCTCCAGAAATAATTTAAAACCAATTAAAAGCATTCTTCAACACAAATTAATCCCCGGAATGTCCTTTCCTTTTTTTTCATTTTCTTTTTTCTCCCTTCTTGGGCTGGTGGCCTAGTCCACCGCCGCCTCCTCCCTCGCTGGGCCGGCCGAAGGCCGAGGCCCACTAGCTCCAGCCGCCCGCCAGCCCACCGCCACCTCCTCCCTCGTTGGGCCGGCCGAAGGCCGAGGCCCACCAGTCCCTGGTGCCCCGCAGGTCTACGCACCCTCCCTCTCTCTCAGGGTCACCGACAACTGGGGCCCACCTGTCAGATCCTTCTCCAACCTCCGGCCAGCGCCACCACGCGGCGCAGCCGACCCACCCCGCGCATCTCGCGGCCACTCCACCCACCTCTTCCGCATCCGCCGCCCTCGCCCACGCCCTCCGCCCCACTCCCGCACGCCCCATCGCGCACGCGCTCGCGAGATGGCCGGGATTCAACTTTTGAATCCCGCCTCTCTCTCCTCCCTCTCCTCACACTCCGGCAAGAAATCTGGGCCGTTCCAGGCCACGTCCGCCCACCCCGCACCTACAAAAACCATCCCCGCATCCTCCTCTCCCTTTTCCTCTCTTTCGCCATCCGCTCCCGTGCACCTCACTGCCTCCGTGCCGCCGCCCCCATCCAAACCACCGCCGCCATCGCTCCGGTCGCCGCTAGCCACCGATAGCCACCGCGCCTCACCTCGCCACCGCCACCGTCGGGCTCGCGAGCACGCGGGGATCCCCGTCCGCCGCTCGCACCACCGTCGCCCTCGGTGAGCCCTCCCCTTCCCCTCTTCTTCCTCCCCTCCGGCGTCCCTAGCCGACGCGCACCGGCTGGCTGCCGCGCCACGCCTCCGTGCCGCCGCGCCACGTCGCCGTGCTGCCACGCCACCGTGCCGTCGCACCGCTCGGCCCGGCCGCCGCCGCGTCACCGCCCGTGCGTCGCGCCCGGCTGCCGCCGCACCGCCGCGTTGCCGCGACGCGCTGCCACCCACCCGTGCCGCCACGCTGCGCTGCCTCGCGCCGCCCATCACCGCACTCCGCCGCCTGCAGCGCCACCACACCCCGCACACGCCACCGGCCGCGTCGGCCTGTGCTGCCCGTGCCTGGACTGGCCGGCCTTGGCCGTGGACCGGCGGTGGACCACCCTCGTGGTCCCGGTCCACGGTGGACTGGCCCTTTGTGCCACTGACCAGTGGGGCCCGCCAATCGGCGCTAGCCCCACTTCCCCTCTGCCGATGTCATCCAGGGATTAATGGCGCAATAAAATAATTAGGGTTTTCTGTTTAGTATTAAAACGCACTAAAACTTGCAAAATTCATAACTAATTCATCCGATGTCCGTTTAAGTCCATTCAAATTGCAGTAAATTCGTAAAAATACAGAGAATCCATTAAAAATACTTTTGTTCTCTGTTTCAGTAGACTTATAGCCTGTATTGCTCATGTGCTTTGTATGTCGTGTAGAATCCGGCAGTTCGGACGCGCCCATCTACTTCGATGTAGTCGCCGAGGTTGATCCAGCACCAGAGCAAGGCAAGTTGTGCTTTATTGCTGATCATATTGTACCAATTTGTGCAATGCTCTACTTTCCTTTAAACACTGCATTATTTTATAATGTCATCTATATGGGTATTACTGTCCTATTGTACTCAGCCTTATACTTCGTTTACCTTGTGCCTTTGATAACTTGGGTAATTAAATCTGTAGCTTTGTGGTTTAGGGTACGCTTAGCCTGCTTAGCTCAAATAGCTCACTAAAGGGGATTCATTCAATTACTCTGGTATAGTTCCTATACATGGTAACTTTATGGAAATGCCACCATGGTATTAGTGTAAACTTAAAACATGCTAAACGGTGGGTTGTGGGTGCTTGGTTTTGCTAGTCGCACCCATGGCAATTAAGGACCGGTTCGCAGGAATCCCTGGAAGAAACACCGTGTGTACCACAAGCCAGCATGGGCAACGGCTGGACTTGTAGTGCAGCTTTTCTCTAGCCGACGTACACTTGCTAGGGTGAGCGTGATGGAGTTTGGATGGGCCCTATGACGGTCTATACGGCTTCCGGATTCACTGTGCAACGAGAGGGGGCTGCCCGTTGCCTGTTGAGGAGCGGGGGCGAAACCTGCGGTGGTACGATTGGTTAGAGGGGGTTATGCGAATGGTCCTGTCACAGTCCCTTTCCGGGGTACCATGGTGGTATACCGACACATGGCAACGTGTCATGGGGCTGTGTCTTGTGGGTACAGATGTACACCTCTGGCCAGAGTAAAACTATTCGAATAGCCATGCCCGCGGTTATGGGCGATCGACCAGCTTACCGTGATTAGTCTCACTCTAAAATAATTTGACTTAATGAACTGGTGTAGTTCAGGTGGTTGAGTTGGGCCTATCGCAACGTGGGAAAGCATTGGACAGTGATGATATAATATTGCTTAATTAATACAACAGTTTTACTACTTTCAACTACTGTCTTTAAATGCTAGCTTTATGCAAATGAACCCTAGCCTTTCCCTTGGAAACACTTGCATCATACCCTCTCTTTCGGTATGACTTGCTGAGTACAGTGGGTAGTACTCAGTCTTGCTCTTTTCCCCCGTACCAGAGTTGGAGTATGCTTCCGATGGTGGTTTCTCCGAGTGATCTCCGTCCTGCCGTCGAGGATGCCCGAGGAGTGGTTTCTCCGCGCTGCAAGTGTCAAGCCTAGAATAAACTTGTTTACCTTTATCCGCTGCATTTATATAAGACATTTGAATGTTTTGTAAGATGTGGATCTGTATGTCAACTTTGTTATTTGTGTACCCTAGCCGGTCCTGGACAGGGTGTTTAATGCACATTCAGTTCAGAGAATCGGTTTCGCGAGTTTCTGGGCGTGACACAGGACAAGCATCTAACTCCCCATATTGCTTGTGGTACAATATGCAGTCATTGGGACAAGCGTGAATTCTACGGACCTCTAACCCCAGGGGACACAGAACCTGCTTTGCTTCATATGTTGTCTCGGGCAATGTGTTCTCTTCAGGAAGCGTGGTCTTCAATATTCCCAAAAGATCTGTGAAACTCTTATCTGTCCATCCACTCCTTGCCTTCAGCTTCATTAGGTCCAAGGTAGTTGACAATTTGGTGTGTTTTGGCTTGCATCCGGCGTATAGAGGTGTCTCCGAGTCATGGACCAACCTGCTGAACTTCATGGAATCTCTCTCGTTGTAAGTTGGATCCTCAACATCACGTAACATGTCTTGTAGCAGATCAGGGTCAACATCAACCATTTCACCACCCAATGGAGATGGTATAAACATTTCATGATCATCTTCATCTCATTCTTCATGATTGTCTGTACCACTTCTATCTACAACTGCACCACTACCCGATTATTGCTCTCCATGCTTCACCCAACATGTGTAGCCTTTCATGAATCCCCGTTGTATCAAGTGAGAGTGTACGTCCACTCTGCTTTCAAACATATTCTCATTCTTGCAATCTCTACATGGACAACACATGTATTTGTTGTTTCTTCTTTTCCTATCCTCCTCCGCGGCATTTATAAAACTTAATACGCCATCTCTATACTCCTTGGAATGATGTTTGAAAGTAGTCGCATACATCCAACTTCGATCCATCGCTGCAAAAATGAACAAAATATTAGTTAACATCTTATAAGATAAGTACTACTAAATTAATAGGAAATGATTAGTACCTTTTGCCTTACTTGTATGATTTTCCTGTTTTTCCTTGGAAACAAATGACAAAAATTCGCCCCCTTCAACCTCCCACCAAAATAGTGCACAGTGGGATAACTTCAGACAATAGTCGGGTGGAGTATTTATAGTGTGCAAAATATATCTCAATCGGACCAAAGAAACGATATCTCTAACGGGTGCTCAGTTATCTCTAACGGGCGTAAAAGTAAGCCCGTCACCGATGTATCATCGGTGACGGGCATTAACCTAATCTCAATCGGATCTTACTTGGAGCCCGTCACCGATGACACTCATCTGCGACGGGCTTTGTACTTTGGCCTGATTGAGGTAGTGGATGTAATCTCAATCGAGCCTAACCTTGTGCCCGTCACAGATGAGTGTCATCGGTGATGGGCTATAGGTATATACACCTCGAACGAGTACATCTACAACAGTGTTAATTTCGGCCCGATTCAGATAACTTCGTTCTGACGGCCCACGAAGTTCACACATGTGAGGACCTGTCACAGATGAGAGGATCTGTACTAGTAGCACTACTGTCGGAATTATCAAGTTGAAGTAAGTTGGTATGCATCATTTGCTTGAACATATATACACACAGGACAAATGAGCACGGGAACAGCTCGATCTAATTATAGGTTACAGGGTATGACGCCTCGGCGTCTCCGCGTATGCAGCAGCATGTCATCGACACCATGGATCACAGCTTCCACCACCAAGAACAGCATGCCGATTTATATTCAGGAGCCATGCTAGGGGATCTACCGAGGCAACTTCATGCTGGTGACATGAACGTGAATAGATTAGGCCACGAATCCATGCAGCGCTAGACGATTGGGGCATCTGCTACATAGTCACATGGATGCACACATACACTACTAAAAAAACCCTCATAGATATCAGCACTATAGGTGCCGGTTCTTTAAAACCGACACCTATGGGCCTTTCCCTCCTAAGTGGACTGAAAACACATAAAACCGGTACCTTTAAGTAACTATAGGTACCGGTTGTATAGAAAAACCGGCACGTATACTATATGTGCCGGTTTTTAAAAACCGATACCTATAATTTATTATAGGAAATCGACACATATAATTTATTATAGGTGTTGGTTTTTTAAAAAAACAGGCACCTATACCAAGCTGAGCCGAGCCAGAGCTCTCGCACCAGCCTTATCCATTCCCGATGCGCCTTTATCTCTCTCGGGTCTTTATCGAACTCTCTCACTCGTCTCTCTACCTCTCGCCTCTGTCTCTCTCTCACGCGCGCCTCAGCTCTCGCCTCCCTCTCTCTCGCCTCTCTCGTAGCTGTCGGGCAGCGACCGAGTAGAGGCAGAGGTGGCGGCGGTCGCACCCTCCCTTCCGCCAGATCCGGCCAGAGGGGAGTCGGCTGACCTCGGCGACTGCAGCGATGGCGGCCCGGCGGAGGCGACAGCAGCGGTGGCTGCATCCTCCCCTCCGTCAGATCCGGTCGGAGGGGAGGCGGTGGACCTCGGTGACGGCAGCGGCGGCAGCCGCGCCCTCGCCTCCGCCAGAACGAGCGGGAGGGGAGGCGGTGGGATGGGAGGCTGCGGTGGCGGCGCCCGCACCCTCCCCTCTGCCAGATCCGGCGGGAAGGAAGGCGACGGACCTCGGCGACGATGGCACGGGTGAAGGATGCCGGTGGCAGGGGTGGAGAAGCTATTTTGTTGTGATTAATCTTTCTAATTCTTTATGATGCCATCGTGTTCATATGTTCACGGATGTTGATGCTATGTTTTCACATGTTCTTTAATTTTGATTTGAATCTTGTATGTTTGATCATGTTGGGATGATGTGAGGTTGCTCGATGGATTGGCTCGATTCGAGCCGATGCATTGACACTACTACGAAAACAGTTTTTCGTGGTGGCCATTTTGGGTCCTCGCTGGCGGTACTTGGCGCCGCCACAAAGCAAAGGCCAGTGAAGATCAAGATCTTCGCTAGCAGTTATCGACCTCCAGCAAAGAATTATCTTCGCTAGCGGTCGCTTTATGTCGGCCTCCAGCAAAAAAATATTTTCGCTGGCGGCCGCTATATGTCGGCCACCAGCAAAGCCATGTCTTCGCTGGCAGCTGGATTAAGATAGCTGCCATCGAAGATATTCTTCTCTGGCGGCTTACACTCTTTTAAGACATGTGGCCCGCTAGGATAAAAGCTCATCAGTTTCTGGGAAAGGACACGTGGCCCCCCACCAAAAATAGGACACCGTCCTATTTTTGACACGTGGCCCGCCTGCGAAGATGCAATATTTTTATAAAAAAAATTGAAACAATATTATATATTATTTTTTCTTCTCTTTGTTCATGTATTTTAGAGTCACACGTGGATGATATAACTAATCGAGCTATCGATAAAGTATGTTCTCTTTCGTGCAGCCGCTATTGATAATTAATATACATGCACGCGGAAAAAATATATGAAGATTAATATATACATATATATATAATTTCGAAGCACCTATATAGATAGAATTCGACCGACACCACATATACAAGTAGTTGAATGTCTTACAACCCGACCGATGATACATACGCGTGAAACCTATCTATATTACACTTCTGCTCCAGTTAGACAGACATTCGTTCTCCGACAGGGCCAAAACTCCATCGTGGTCGAAACACCTCCCAAGCTGATGTGCACACTCACGGTGGATGAAGTAGCACATGTCCCGTTGTATGTTCTCAATGGATTTATCATCGAGCTTCCTTTCAGACTTGGGAATTTTTGGAAGCTGCATCGAGATCATGACAAATTAAGGAAATTGATCACAGTAATGCAAGTTAGCGACTAACTTAACAAGCGTATTGACGGTTTGTACTTACATCATCGTAATTCGTGCAATATCTCCCATTGACCCTAAGGTATTCGCAGGTGTAATATCCGCATAGTACGGTTCCCACCGGTTGCTTATGACACTTTCAACATCAATTATAAAGTATTTTAGTTAATTAAATGGAAAAACACATGCATTTATAAAAATTTAGTATTGTTTGGCATCCAAATTTACTTACTGGCCACTTATTGCGGATGAGTATGCGTTGTCTTGAGTTTTTCCGTTGTCCGCCTTGCTGGTAATACCTTTTATATGCACTGTGCAGAGAAAATTAATTTAGATTCCTCAAAGATAACAACACGTCATGAGAATATATAAGAATAAGAAACATCCATGTATATAACTTACAGATCAATAATTCTGAGCATTTCCTGATATGTATTGCTGTCTTTATCAAGAGAATCCAAGACGTTGACTTCATTGTACTTTGGATAGAGAAGAAATACTATCCAATGGTCGCTGCAAAAGAAATGGTTAGTCCAGCCGTGTTTATATGCATATACTCGTAGTGGATATGAAAACTTACTCAAAGGCGTATGGCGTGTAAATGCATTCCTTGTCCTGCGTAGATTCAAGTGCTAGAGCTACATAAGTAGCAACATCGAGAATCTTTTCCTGATGCCTTTGTTCTATATATGCGTCCCTCTCTTGCCGAGTCATCGCCTGAACATGTGCCGGTAGCTTCTTCTCGTCTAGCAAGTAGGTGTGGTTCGGCTTGCTTATCCGACACGGGTTTAGGTAGCCGACAGGCTTTCGCATCACTTCGGCTTCCACATAATTCATCCTGCCAAAAAATGGATGGTCAAATTAGGTACGCATGCAATGATTTATTGACACGTTCCAGTCATGCACTTACAAACACCAGATGCCGACCAAATTGGCATCGAGCCTCTTCCGACGGTAGAGGGCATGCATATCGGAGAAATGGACTTGGAATAGGCATGGCCCGCTCCAGAAGATGTTCTCCTGCACGGCAATTGTAAACGATGAAAGGTCTTTTATGGTGCTTGCCCTGATGTACCATTCAAGCCACCTCCTTAGTTGCCACGGTCCTTCTGTTAGTTGCCAGGCATGGATGAATAGTTGGCCATTCTGAAACTCATGTGGCACATCCGGGCAGGTGATATAATTGAGATATTCATCCATGGTTTGCTTGAGGCATGTTAATTTTTTGTCATCAAAATCGGCATCTTTGATATCTTTGTCCCTTCCTTGGAATGCCGTTACCATATATCTATTCTTCGATTCACTTTGTCCTTTGTGCTTGTGTGTCCTTACCATCACTGGCACATCGGCACCCTTATGTTCCTCCGGTTGCGATGGCTGTGGTTGGGATCGGTCTAGTTCATCGGGCATTGCCCGTTCAGGCTCTGATTGTGCAGGCTTTGATTGTTGTGCCGGAGGCACTTCCTGAATTTGTAGTTCTGATTGATCCTTTTCAAGCCCTGATTGTACTTCTGTCTGCTTTTCAATTGGAGGTGACGCAACAGGAGGCTCTGATCTTGGAGGTGATGCAACTAGAGGATCTGATTGTGGAGGTGATAAAACTGGAGGATCCCTCGGTTCTTGGTCCCTTGGTGGACGAGACGGTGACACCGGTATCCTTGGTGGATGATCCGTTCCATCCGTTGACCCTAGTTGAATATCAGTCTTGTGCCACAGTATAAATTGGTCAACGGCATCTCCAAGGTACACAATCCCCTCGGGTGTTGGAATGTCGATCTCGTGCATCCGGTGAGCCTCATTGACCGTCCGGACCTCTACCTTGGCATAGTCGTCCGGAATGTCTTGGCAATGAAATATGTGGCCCGGTATGAACCTCCCAGTTGCAACCTGTATTTTCTTTCCTGCCCTACCGTCCGGAATCAAGAGCTTGCAAGGAGTATCCTCCGTTACATCGTCGATCGGATAGCTCGGATCAGGCTACGAAACGGCACCACCGTGCATCATTTTCTGGCTCCAATATCTATGGCATTCCTCACGAGCTGCTGCCCTAGCCTGAGAGTGTATCTCTTCCTTATAGCGACCAGGCTTCTTGTAGGTATGAGCATCCTCTTTGAATCCATCCTTCCAGCTAGTCTTTGAGGATACTCCCCGGACACGGCCAGAGTGCTTTGGGTTGCCCAACGTATAGGTCAGCTCGTCCCGGTCTCTATCTGGCACGAACATCCCAGCCTGTTGCTGTGTAACGATGTTCTTCATCTTGACAGCTACCTCCTGGAGCTTTGGATCCTTGAAGACTACATCCCCTCCGGGGTGAAGGCCGGTGTTCTTGCACGCACCTAGTTCATAGTTCGTGGGTTGTGATTTTTCATAGGAACCGGTTTCCCAGCCCTTTCCATCTCTTTATCTTGTTTTGTCCATTTCTTAACCGCTGGACGGTAACCGGTCAATCCCAAACGATGAGGATATTCATTCCTTCTTGCTAGTTCAGATATCTTCTGGCTCTTCTCCTTTTCCTCCGCCGATGTCTTCGGGGCAACGAACTCATCCCACTGGGCTGGTGTTATCTTCCTGTACTCCGTAAACACCGTGCGTCCCTTCTGAACATATTTCTTGTTAAGGTCCGTTTTCCAGTTTCGTCACAGCTTGCCCATGGTCTTGAGCGCATGGTCCTTCGCTGCATCGTTGTCTGTCCCTTGCGGATACTCAAACTTGCTTTGCAGCGACGTCCAACAGCTGTTCTTTCTAGTGTCAGGAACTTTCTTCCAATCCTTCCATGTGATCTCCACAATATCCCTAACTATCGCCCCGCATTGGTTGCTATACTTGGAACATGAATCTTCCGGTGATAGGGGTTCCCCTTTCTCACTGATCCGCGTCAGCACGCTGATTTCTTTCAACAACATGTTCTTCCCTCGCTGGCCCCTTCTTTTCTTGGGTTTACTTGAAGCTGAGACGCGCACGACAGCTCTAGCTTCGACTTCCACTTCGGGTGAGGCTTGGGCTTTCCTTTTAGAGCGGCGTGGAGCATTCTTCTATATTTGCATTTCATGTGACATCGGTTATAATCCATAATGTACTTAATAGGATCGGAACTAAACATATATAATATGTTACGTACTACCGTTTCGCGGGGGATGTAGTCGGAGTCGACTTCTTCATTGTCACTCCCACCCTTTTTCTTCCTTGCAGGAGAAGGATGGGGGTCACTCGGCGAGTGATACGATCCACTCCCTTCCTCACTGGATCTTGACGGTGACGATTCCTCCGTGACTACTTGTGTGCAAATATCCTCCTCGACCATCGGTGGAGTTTCCTTGCCCTTGTCACCCGAGGGTTGCGCTTCGGTCGGTTTTTCCATTGATATCCTTTTAAGGTGAGTTTATATTAGATGCGGAATGGAATCGTTTTACTGTCCTAAGTGCATATACTACTGACTAGCTCAGATTTTTTTGTCCCTTCAAATTTCAGTACACCGAAAAGAGGATTTCAAATATCCACAGGACTGATTATAAGAGGATTTCAAATATCCACAGGACTGATTATAAAAGGAGATAGTACTCTACTGCACAAAGTCCAAATATCCATAGGACTGAATATATATGTAGTTTTAGTTCAGTGGCAAACAAACCCATTTCACTCAAACATAGTCTAAAGTGCTAAATTTCACATAAGTGTCCATTATTATATACTTCCAAATAAACTACTAATCTGCAAAACACAAATCAATTTCTAAAAGCATGGTATAGCTGCCATTCTAAAATCACAAATTATATACTTCCAAATAAACTACTAATCTGCAAAACATTTCAGATTATTGTTTGCAGATTAGTATACGCAAACAATTGGTATATATATAAGTTATGTGACTGCATATACACCATCCCATATATATACAAATTTCAGACTTTCAAACTTAAAAAAAATTGAGATTTCACATTTATATCACAATCTGCAATCTGCAATAATTCCACATTTCAGAACATATACAATCTGCAATCAGATTATTGATTCCCCATGAATAAATCCAAATTTATATGAACAAGTCCAAATTTCAGTTCTAAAGCAGCTCACAACTAGAGTTCCTACCCTAAGTGCTATTAACCAATGAATCATCTAGAAACAAATATAGTAATTAAGGCAGTTTGGCAAATTGCCTTAATTATCATCTCAAATATATGTCATCCACAGCCCATTTCTATCATTTCCCAAAATTTCAGAACATATACAATCTGCAATCTGCAACCATTCGACATTCAAAATCAACATTCTGCATATATTCACCATTCACCTATGAGATATTCATCAATTTCAGAGAGCAATTTATTTCACATCTATATCAGCCCCTATTCAAATTTATTTCAGACTGCATTCATCAATGAGCAAAATATGCATGCTAGCTGCCATATTTTGCTGCTGCCATATCAAAAATTTCAGAGAATTTCAGAGAAAATTTCAGTCTTATAGCTGCTGCTGCTGCCCACAAAACTGCAGACAATCAATCCATCCATCCGTCCACCAATCAAAATGACATACTATACATACATACAGCCTATGCTCAAAATCAGTCTTATAGGTTCATCAAATGTTCAAAATTCATCATCCAAATTATCATCCAAAATTTCATCCAAAACTCCATCTACTGCTGCTGCTACTAAATTTTCCACTGCATCATTAATCCATCATTCTTTCATCATTTATTCATCCATTCCACTGCATCATTCATTCATCCATTCCATTCATCGGAAAAAAGAACACACGCGTGCGAGAGGGGTACCTGGAGGAGGCGGCGAGCAGAGGAAGCGGCCAGCGGCCTAGGAGACTAGGGGTGGACAAGAAGAGGACGCTCCGGTCAGCGGTGGCTAGGGTTTTCGATGGAGTGGCGGCCCGTGCAGAAGTCGACGATGATGAGGAGGCGGCGGTGGTGGTGAGGAGGCAGCCGGCGGCGGTGAGGAGGCGGCCGGCGGCGGTGAGGAGGCGGCGGTGGCGGTGAGGAGGCGGCGGCTGGAGAGGTCCTGGCGCGAAAAGGAGACGGCGGTGGTGGTGAGGAGGAGCCCGGCGGCGGTGAGGAGGCGGCCGGCGGTGGCGGTGAGGAGGCGGCCGACGGCGGTGAGGAGGCGGCGGTGGCGGTGAGGAGGTGGCGGTTGGAGAGCTCCTGGCGTGAAAAGGAGGCCGCGACGCTAGGTTTTTGCTGGCGGCGGCGGCTCAAAATTTTGGCAGCCTGGCGGCGGCTCTAGGGTTTTCACGCCTTCGGGACTTCGGAAAAATTCAGACTCCTTCGCGCCCATACTTATAGCAAAGGCATTTTTGCTGGCGGCCGGCTTATGTGGCCGCTAGCGAAAACAATTTTCGCTAGCGGCCAACTAAGACGGCCGCCAGCAAAAATGGTTTTCGCTAGCGGCCAGGTAAGCCGGCCGCCAGCGAAAATTGTTTTCACTGGCGGAGAAGTGACATCGACCGCCAGGGAAAAACTTTTGGCCCACACATGTCAATATTTATTTTCTTTCCACAACTAAATGTACAAATATCCATAGAACTAATTATAAAAGGAGACAGTACTCCACTGCAAAGTACTCCACTGCAAAGTGAGTTTATATATATGGGTCCCTCTTAGATCTTCTTTCTCCAATCTTGGATTAGGGAAGAAGGAGATATTCGCGACTCCTGGTGGTTTCATTATGGGGCAGCTCATGATGTATGTATGTGTATATGTATATGTATATAAGTATGTCTATATATACATATATACACGTATATATATATATACACACACTAAGTATTTGTAGGAGTTATGTGCGCACTGCATATACACCATGGATATCCCATATATATACAAATTTCAGACTTTCAGACCTGATTTATTTTTAAAAAAATGAATGACAAGCACTTAACATGAGTAATTGTATTTCTTTTCTAAAAGCCTTGGCATAAACAAGTCAAGGTCAAGCACTATAAGTAATTGTATTTCTTTTCTAAAAGCCAGCCTTTCACATAAAATTCATCGTCCATCACATAATATAAAATTCATCATCCATACAAAAATTCATCATCCATCATAAGTCACCATAATTACATATATAAATTAGCCTTTCACATTCTTCCATACTCCCTTATTCCTCACGTATGGCTTCGGGGATTCACCAATCATTGCTTCTGCGACCTTAATGTTGTTTGTAAAGTCCGTGAAGAGTCTCATGTTCTCGTACTGATTATATGCCTCAACATCTTGGACATCATCAACTCCCAAAATCTTTTGTTTTCCCGAGACAACTATGTCTTTCTTCAACTAAGATGGATCAGTCACATAGAAAACCTGAGCGGCTCGATCGGCAAGTACCCATGGGTCATTCTTGTGCCCTACGTTGACGAGGTCGATGATTGTCAGCCCAAAATTGTCGACAACCACGCCAGATGGGTGTTTCACCCATTGGCACCGAAACAGTGGAATCTGCATGTTGGATCCATAGTCCAGTTCACATATTTCTTCTATGAATCCATAGTATGTGCTCTTTTGCCCAGTTGTGTCGATTGCCTCTACTCGAAGGCCACTGTTTTGGCATGCACTCCTTTGGTCTTTCGCTTTGGTATAAAATGTGTACCCATTCAGATCATATGCTTTCCATGAGGTGTAAACACTTGATGGCCCGTCAGCCAACCTCTGAACAATTCAGTAAAGGCAACCTTGTGTCGCTTCATGATCCATGCATCAGAACGCCCCACATTCATTGCTTGTAATTCCTTAAGGTGCTGATCTATGTACGGCTCCACTATCGCGAGCTGTTGCAGCACAGTGAAATGAGCTTCTTTCAGTTTCTTGTAATCATCGTCGTGGATTCTTTTCTGCCCTTTTGTCCCTCTTCCAGATAATCTACCTTCATGTCGAGGTACCGGTAAACCAATTGTTTTCCCCTCTTTTAGGTAATCAATGCAACACTCAACGACTTCCTCGGTAGAATATCCCTCTATCATCGATCCCTCTGGATGGGCATGGTTCCGTACGTAGCCTTTTAGAATAGACATGTACCGTTCGAATGGCCACATCTGATGCAGGTACAGGGGACCAAGTGCAATAATCTGAGGCACATATGAACTATGAGGTGTTCCATCAAATTGAAAAATGACGGCGGGAAACACATCTCAAGCTCGCACACGGTCTCTATAGCGAAAGTGCGGAGAGGACCTAACTCATCAAGATCAATTACTCTCTGTGAGATTGCATTGCAGAAGTAACACAGCTTTGTGATGACCAAATTAACGTGTAATGGTTCGATTTCTCTGATGGCGATACCGAGGAATACTGTGAGCATTACATGGCAATCATGGGAATTGTAGCCTGAAAATGACAAATCCTTCATCGACACCAGTCGCTTAATGTTTGAGGAGAAACCAGTAGGCACTCTCACCCCACGTAGGCATTTGCACATTGCCTTTTTCTCCTCATTTGTCAAGGTATAGCAGGCCGGCGGAAGATACACTTTTTCGTTACCCTCATCTACAGGGTGAAGCTCTTTCCTTATCTGCATATTCACGAGGTCCTTACAGGACTTCAGCCCATCCTTTATCTTGCTTGGTATGTCTAGTAAAGTACCCATGGTGCTATCGAAGACATTTTTCTCTAGGTGCATGACATCGATAGAATGACGTATCTCTAAATCTTGCTAGTACGGAAGGTACTTAAAGAAAATGGAGTGCTTCTTGAATGGCCCGCTAGCGCTTGCTGGCTCTTCGGCCTCATTTCTCTTCCGCTTGTTGGTTTCCTTCTTTTTGGCCTTCCCAAAAACAACCTTGAGCTTTTTCGTTACTGTGAACACTTTATCACCCTTCCATGGTTCTGGTGGATCACCATCCTCAACAGTGTTGTCGAAATATTCTGCTTTGGAGGGTTATGGGTGATTCTTTCTTAAGTAACGTCGGTGCCGCATGTACACTAGCTTCTTCGATCCTTGAAGATACCTGTACACTGTACCATTAACACAAATAACGCAGCCTGTCTTCCCCTTGAGCTGTCCTGATAGGGAAAATAGTGCGGGCAAGTCGTTGACGGTGACAAAGATAATTGCATGAAGCGTGAAGTAATTCTGCAGGAATTCGTCCCAAACTCGGACCCCGTGATTCCACAGAATAGCCATATCCTCCAGCAAAGGCTCCACAAACACATCCATGTCATTGCTAGGTTGTCGTGGTCCCTGTACAAGGATGGTCAACAAAATATATTTCCTATTCTGACACAGCTATGTAGGGAGGTTGTACATGGTTAGGAGTACTCGCCACGTGCTGTGTGAGCTGCTCAAGTCACCAAATGGATTCGTTCCAACGGTGCTCAATGCAAACCTTACATTTCTTGGGTCCTCTACAAACTCATGGTACTTTGTGTCAAATTCCTTCCACTGTCGAGCATCTGTCGGATGTCGAATCATCCCATCCTTTTTCTGCTTTTCATGATGCCAACGCATCAGTTCAGCATCCCTCGGGTTCGAGAACAAACACTTCAATCGATCTTTCACCGGAAGGTACCACATGACCAACTGGGGGATCTTCTTCTTGTTGTTGTCTTCTACCTCGTCTTGGGAAACATCCTGACCCTCGGACTGGCTACGGCTTGTTTTGTATCGACTAGTGTTGCACGTTGGGCATCTGTCCAAATCCTCGTGCTCTTTACGAAACAGTATGCAGTGGTTAACACACGCGTGTATCTTTCGCACACCCAAAGATAAAGGGCAAATAAACTTCTTCGCTTCATAGGTGCTGGTTGGCAGGGAGTTGGGTTGCAGAAACAGTTTCTTCAACAGAACCAACAAATCGTTGAAACTACTATCCGACCAACCGTTTCTGGCCTTCAATCTCATAAGATCAAGCACCGTCCGCAACAATGTGAAATCCTTCTTGCAACCATTTGCCTCATCGTACAAAAGATCCTTTGTTGCCTTTTGTAATGATTCAAAGTTCTCCAACCCACGAGCGGACCCAGCTATAACCTCAGGTTTAGCATGACGCAACATCTGTTCCAAATCAAAATTACCATCATCTACGCAGACATTACCATCATCGACATCATCAACTATACTGTGCTGACCATCATCGCCACCAACATCATCATCAACGTTGATTGGCTCTACTTCCTCTTCTTCCTCTTCTCCTTCTTCTGCTACTACCATCAAATCCTCATCCCAGTTGAACACTTCATCCTGTACTATCACCCGGTTGGGAACTTGTTTGCTTGGGATCTCTACATGATGTGACCAATTTGTGTAGCGTGCAACAAATCCATGAGTCACCAAGTGATGCTCGATCATAGATGGGTCGATCCAAATTTTCTGATTCTTGCAGTGTAAGTATGGACATCTAATTTCCTTCATCTTCTTAGATGCAACATTCTTCTTAGCAGTTTTCATGAATATGTCAACTCCTTCAATGTATGAGGCACGATATCTCTCTCTATACATCCATGCTCTGTCCGCCATCTATGCATTATTTGCGAAAAATAAGTACAACTTCATCACTGTATATATTTTTGATAATATGTCACATTAAAATGATAGTAATTAATATTTATAACCACTATAATCTAGACAAGATAATTAAAGCTAGCCAAAAATCTACAAACTACAAACAACTAGAAAAAATAGAAAACTAGCTCTTTTCCTCTTCTTCTCTTCATTCTCTGCAGTTAACTAATATATAGATCTGCTACAAATAAACATATCAAAACTAGATATATATGGAACATTGATCATGCACAATATTTCTTACAAAGTTTACCCATTTTAAGCTCCAAATAACAAATAAAAAGTACTTTTCTTCCCCGTGTCACATACTTTTTGCTATGCAAAATCTCAACAAACAACCAATAAAAATGAAAAAAAAATTTGACAAATAGAGTAGGAGAAAGTATATGTAACCTCTGGTGCAGTAGATCTATGAAAAGATTGAAGATCAAAACCTTCCCCCTATGTATTTGTTCATAAGAGAGAGAAAATCGTGCTCAAATACCATGGCTACTAGCTGTACAGGTGATATAGGTGACGGTATTTTCCCTGGCGGTCAACATTTGTCGGTTGAGGCGAACCGCCGTAGAAAATATTTAGGGGTGGTGGCGACTTAAGTGGACCGCCAGTGAAGATGTAAGAATCTTCGCTAGTGGGCTACGTCACCTTACCACCAACGAAGATGTGATATTTTCTCTGGCGGTGTCTTAAGATGGCCGCTAGAGAAAATACCACATCTTCACTGGCGGTCAGTTTTAGGAGGCCGTCAACAAAGATGTGTTTTCGCTGGCAGCCCATGACCCCTCACTCCCCCTATTTTTTGAGCTAGCGGTTTCACCTCGTAGCCGCCGAAGAAAAGTTTTTCCAAACGCCATGAAAGATTGTTTTCGTAGTAGTGTGAGCCTTTTTCTTTTGTTCGTGGAGCCTCGAAGGTGCCGGTTCCTAAACCGGTACCTTTGAGGACACCTCAAAGGTGCCGACTAATAGGTGTTGGTTGGGAAATCGGCACCCATGAAGGTTTTCCAACCGGTACCTATAGCCCTTTTTTAAGTAGTGATACCGTGGTTAGGTCATGCTGACATTGCGATTGTCCTGATTGACTGATTGAGCAGCTTCAAAGCGGCCGGTCGGCGACAATCACCCACCATCACCGAAAAGTGCAGTTAGCCGCGGTATATGGCCGTCGTCCAAAGCAAGGCTGCTGTCCAGTGCGCAGAAGATCAGTAGGTGATTAATTGGGCCAGGATCGAAACAGAGATGGGTCTCATGTGGTAGCTGGTGCGTTTTGTTCATCCAACGGCTGAGAAACGATCTCCAACGGCTAAGAACTAACAATGACGTGGAACATTAAGGTTTAAGTTTTAGAATCTTAATTACAGTTAGTGGATCATAACTTTATATAAAAAGAGATTCCTTTCCTGTATGCTAAGTACGCATTGGGTTCTTAAACAGTACTACATCGAACCTGGCTCAATCACGTTCTTTTGTGCTGAACGGAGTAGATTAATCATTTCTATAATTATTTGAGGGTATAGCAAAGGTGTAAAAGAATCAAATATTATAAAGTTAAAAATAGATTTAAAACAATATTATAAGAGAAATTCATATATTGAAAAAATTGTAGTGTTTAGGAGTTTGGAAAGCGGTGTAAGTAGTTAAATCCAAACGTTCTATCCCTTGGAAAAAGAACAGGGTAGCGGATTAGTGCTAAAATTTCCGTACAACTAATTAATTGATATTCATTCTGCTGCTCAATTCTCACTCAGACAATCAGATTTGATAGCACATAATTACATTAACGAAATCCAATCCCTACTCTTTGAAGAACTAATTAAAGAAAAAACGATCGACATCGATCTCACACAAACGTTAACTAACTAGCAAATTTTACCGATGATCAGAAGCAGTACTGCGACGACAAGATCATGGCGAAAGCAGCCGGCACGACGTGACGAAGGAGGAGGCGGCCGATCAGTCCACCACCAGCGAGCTTGGTGCCGACGGCGGCGGCGCCGTTGATCTCCGACGAGGCGACGGCGACCGGCAGGTCGTCGGAGGGGAGCGAGCACGTGGCGGGCCGGCCGGTGGCCTCGTCGGCGGCCATTAGTGCCTGGATCACAGCCGTGGCCGCCGCGCCGTGCCGTGTGGCGTTCCGGTGGAGCAGCCACGTCAGTCCCATGAGCTGGCAGTCGCGCTCGTGCTGCTGCACGCCGCCGTGGCTCGCGTTGGCCGCTTTCGTGGCGTTCCCGCCGCCGGCGCTGCTGTTGAGCTGCAACAATTATCCAACAAAAAATAATTGAGCTAATAATCGGGCTAACATAGTGCAACAATTATGAGCTCTTTTGTTAACAAGTTGACAACGAAATTAAACGCAGCTTACGTTGCAAGATATATAATTAAGGATGCATACTACTATATTGATCAATCGATTCAGCTGAGCTACTAAATTGATGTTCTCGCAGAATTTCTTAATTAATGGCAGCATAATCAGATGTTCAGCATTTGTCCATATGCAGTTGATACACTGTTCTAGGTCAACTCGATCGATCACACTACACAGTAAAAGAATTCGATCATTTATGCGTCATCTCATTCAGAACATGATACGGAGTAATAGTAAATAATCGAAGATCAGATTCCAGCTAAGACAAGGGACAAAAACGGGAGGGGCCTCCTCCTGCCATATGCCGTTGCTTGCTGGCTAGCTCTCGCAACAGTTTCAATTTGGAGTATTGGAGAGATTGCCAGCAAGATTGCGAGACATGGCGTCACATCGCCACCCACACACATCTCTCGGAACTCTCCAACCTCATGTGACGCATGTCGCATGGCATTGGCACAAAAGATCACCATTGTTGAGGCCGTGTGTGCTCTCTCTCTCTGAAAAGTATATGAGATGGTGAAAGTGAAACTTGACGACACCGGCCAGTGGTAAGCTTGGGTCGTAAAGCCAATGATTCGGTATGGGAAGTGGAGGCTTTTGAGGCGAAGGAAAAAAAAAGCAAGAAGAGATGAGAGGGGCCAGCGAGGAGGGTGGGGGCAAACAATGGCGCATCGAGTCCTGAAGCAAACAATGGTAAAGCTAGCGAGCCAAAGTGAAAGTGGTGAAATAAAGCTGAGGGAGGCATGGTGTTCAGAACCAAATCATGCTCCATTGCTCCAGGCCCTACCCATCCGGCCCGGATATCTGATTAAAAAATTTCTTACTGTGCCACACTTCCAAGGGCATTTCTGCAAATTCAGTTGTATATATGCACCAAATTCCAGGTGAGGCAAGTCTATGTGATTACAGGGCCAGACTATAGCATTATCACATCACACAAGAAAAGGCAGGAAGAACAAGAGAAGAATAAAGGAATGTAACTTTGGTACAGACTAGAGACTAAGCTAAGAGACACATCACTACTCCATGAGTAGGATACAAAGTAGGCCTGTATGTATAGCTGTATTTGTGGCTCTACTCTGAAAGTAATGCTTCCATTGCATCACTATACAGCTAACTATGCGCAGAAAGTCTGAGGAAACTCTTCTAGACTAGCAGTGCATGGTAGCTATAGTTTATACTTTGTTTAATTATTACATGGGGTCCTCTTGTGTTGTATCCTATAGGATTTGTGACTACGTACGTACTATAGGGAACCTGTGAACTTCAATTGACATTTTCCTGGACTTTTTGTTGGCTGTAAATAAATTCTGGGACCGTCTATTTGTCTGTTCTTGTGGATACATATAAATTGCCTGTCCTTGAGGGAAAACTACTTTTTTTCTAATTTATCAGATAGGTGTTCACTTTTACTTAGCTACCTTATTCTTATTCCCTACAACACCATTATGATTTTCAAACTTTAATACAATTAATTTGTTCTACAAATTTGTAAGAGTGTTAATATACAACTATGTATGATCTAACTTCATTATTTGTGTCAAATTCCATTAATTATGATTTTCTAAGTTTCATATAGTTAGTACATGTGGAAAATTAAAAATAACGTCCAATATTAATTTTTTGACATAAATAATACCTTTGTGATTTTTGGGAACCTTTCAAGATGTTGCCACAAATTAATAAGAAAATTGTTACGGTCTGATAGATGCATTTTCCCTGGTTAATTAAGATATAAAGCTTTTATTTTTCTCACATTATACTTTGGAAATAAAATAAAATAATAAGTATGGGTGTCATTTTTTTCCATTTTGTAATTTCAGTCAGCTAAGCCTGCTAAAATGTTTTATTATATATTATATATTTACTATTATAGCAAAGGCCGAAAATGTAAGATTTTCCATTATAAAGAAAAGCTGTCAGCTAAAATATTTTGCAAAAACTACATTTCAGATAACCTCAACACTTATTCTAAAAAAAAGGACAACTTCAATTCTGTGATCATAAGTTTTCCAATCTGTACCATACCATTATCATGGATGCTCCCTTTTCCATAAATCTACATAAATTCCAACACTCTAGATAGGACCTTATTTACCACACCAATTCCATACATCTGTTTGATACTACGCTGTACTTTGATACCGACATACCGTTAGGTACACAAATCTTTGATATCATGCTCTTTGACACATTTAAAAGTAGTAAATGATATATTAGTTTCTTGTGTTGAAAAAAAGAAGAGAAAAAACATTAAAGTAGTACCATGCATGAAATGATTCCCATGATCAGCAATGTTAAGAACTAATCATATGTAAGCTTCCATTAGTTTGAGTAAATCGAAATGTTGCACCGGTTTATGGAGCTTGAATGCACCTAGTCCAGTGCACCAAATTAAAGAAGCATCCAAGGAGTAGCTCGTGCGCGTGGAGGCTCACCTGGTTCAGCGCCCGGAGACACCTGGAGCAGCCGGCGAGCCCCTGCCGCGAGCACTCCCTCTCCAGCCTTCTCGCCGCCCTCCCCGCCGGCGCCGCGCACTCCGGCCGCCTCAGCCTCACCCGGCAGTAGCAGAACGGCACGTCGCACGCCGCCGTCGTCCCGTTGGCGCCCACCTGCGGCGGCGGCGGCAGCGACGCCCCCGCCGCGAGCAGAGCGCGCTCCGCCGCGCCGGCGCACTCCTCCGCGTCGTCGGGAAGCATCGGCAGGTCCACCACCTGCGCCGCCTCCGCCGCCGCCGTCGAGCGCGCCGCGGCCGCGCCGGGCACGCCTCCTCCTGCTGCTGCCAGCAGCGCGGTGGGCGCGTACGCGGCGTACAGCCAGGCGGCGAGCGCGGGGCAGCAACGCAGCCGCGGCGGGAGCACGCCACCTCCGCCGCGGCGGCCCGCGCCGGCGTTACAGGAGGCGAGGACGGCCGGGAGGAGAGGCGGAGACGGGGTGAGCTGGCAGACTGAGGTGGCGGCAGCGGCCTCGGACTGCTCCGGGAAGGCCGGGATGGTGGACGACGCGACGCCGGGCTGCGCCGGGGATGCGCCCGACGACGGGAAGAGCAGCGACGGCTCGAGTGACGCCGGGTCCGGCATTGCCGGCAAAGATGCGGCCGGTGGCAGGTGGCGGACGGCGGCGGCGACGGTGAGCAGGAGGAGAGCGCAGTGGAGGCTCCGCATCTTGGGTGTTAGTGAGGAGAAGAGTGAGACAGAGATGGAAGGGAAATGGGCCCTTGAGAATTGACAAGTTTGAGGTGATGTATTATATATGGGGTTTGGCCGTTTGGGTCTGGCTTCACTAAGCAATAAGCATTTTGCTAAACATTTAAATCTTATCTCTTATTTTCTTATTTTCTTATTTGTTTACTTAAAATTAGATTTATCCTTTATTTTATGCCTTTACCGTGTCTATTTGGGCTTGATGGTGGGCCTGGCTTTGTAGATTAGGAAACGGATTAAATCAGCTGATTCCATGTGTAATAGACAGATGAAAATTTTTGCCGCAAGCCTGTTTACTACCAAATTTGGTAAATCATGGATCAGAATTGGGATTAAAGCCGAAGCGATACTGTGATATTTTCGGAAACAGAGTGTGCATCGGCTGATAGACTGTATCGGCTGATACCGAGTCAGACAAGGTTAGCTGATACAGCCGATATTGACAAGATTGGTTTCAAAGTCATTGTTGGATTCGATTAAAGAGTTGCATTGGTATTGCCAAGCAGAGATTGAGTCCGAGATAGGCAATTGTACCTATTAATTAGGATTTTAAGTAATTTTCTTATAGATATTTTTGGTAAGAGTCCAGCTAAGGGATTTGTTCGTCGGTTTAGAATTGTATTAGGAAAGTATGAGTCGTGTCCGTTATGGACAAGTTTGTATATTTGGGTATAAATATAAGCCCAAGGTCTTGTAAATATTCAACATCAGTTCAATCCAATCTCGGCGCATCACCAACCTTTTTCATTACTTTGTTTCGACAAGTTCTTACTTTTGAATCAAGCTGCATCGGTTTCGATCTTCGATAAAGAGGTAAAACTTGTTATGGCAGTTTGTATCATCGGGATTAGTGCTTACATCTTTATGACACTCTAATCTTGTTTTTGCGAGTCACCAGGTAATCATATATATTATATAATCTAGATTGACAATGTTTTCTACTTGCATCGGTCGATCCCTATCTAGGGTTTTATCAATAATGGCTAGATTGACTTGTTGATTTAGATTATGTAGTATATCCACCATCCTGAAAAGATGACCATCGGCTTGATTGTTTAGATATTATGCTTCTTTTCATACTTAGTGTTGCAATTAAGTTGGACCGATTAAGTCGTGCTTAGAGTCATAATCTCTAGCCTGTCTAATGGTTGTTAATAAGGATAGTATCAGGGTTTCAGCTAATCTTACCTGATATAGTTGTTTTATATAGATTTATATCTTGTTTACTATACTATATCTGCCTCTTATATTAGGATCTCAACTAATATAAATATATTGAACTTATTATCAGTCTAGTTGATGTTAGTTTAATATATTTACTCTAAGATGATATCCTAGTATAAGGTAGTATCGGAGCTACAGCCGATACATGCTTAAATTTGGACATCGGCTATGATATAAACTTTTATAATCGTTTTTCTGTGTTATTTTGGATCTAAGCAATTCATACTATCTTGGTTAAGTCCGATCTATCCCAATTGCTGATTTCTAAAGTGATATCGATTTATAGATTATATAGCGTTAACCTCTATAGCTGATGAACCAGGTTTAGGGTTTATTAACTCTTATAGATATACCTTACAGCCGATTCATCTCATATTGCATCGTCTAGGTTACATTACGATACGACGTCGGCTTTCTAGCCGATCAACTATCGTTTACTAATAATATCTACATGTTTTATCTTGTTGATTACATGATCAAATCAATAGGCACGCCCTTGAACTCAAAAGTAAGCTTGGGACTTGTACTGGAGTTAAGCAAATCTCCCAGGCCAGTGTGTGTTTTTTGCATCAACACACTTTTGACACGCCTAGTGGGACACGTGTCATCATGACGCCTAGCATTACTGAAGTTATGGAAGATAATGTTCAACCCATAACAATCGAACAGCTGAACGAGAGAGGTAGAGAGAGAGCGCTCTCTCTCTCTAGGCGGGCACGTGCAGCGCACGTGAGGGGGAAACATGCTGGAAGGAGAGATGGGCCGAGCACGGGATTCGGCGCAAGAATTCATGGGAGGCAAAATGGACTTTTACAGAGAAAAACTGATTTGGAGGGATTAGAGTTTTGGATTTGATTTAGGATAGGGAGAGGGAGAGATCTTGGCATCCACACGACAAGACCACAACCAAGAGCAAGTTTCGCAAATAGAGTTTTTATTAAGGTAGGTTTTCCCGCGAACGCCACAACGGAACGGGCGTTACAACTGCCTTCACTGCATGCCCGAGTTGTTCTCACGTGGACCCGGTCAGGCCTCCCTAGTTGTTCTCAACTCAAGGAATACCAAGCAAGCTAAGTCACTTTTTATGGTATTTTCATTTGAGGAATTTACTTTGCTTTTGACTTCCTATTTAGTTGGTCATCCAACAAAGCAGAAAGTCGGGGACTACACCTATTAGGTGCTCATACTGCTCATACTGCACATACGTTCGTTTCCTCCTCTTAACAGTTGCAAAAGTACTCGAGTAGCACAAACTCTGATTCGTGAAACTCCGTTTCCTTGTAATGGCACACATGGTCAAGCCTATCCCCCTCACCGACTTGGCTACGCCCTAACCGGCTATGCCCCTCCGTCGACCTGGCTACGCACTAACCGGCTACACCCCCTCGCCGACCTAGCTTTGCCCTACACCATACGCCCGAGATAGAGTGTTTAAACGTAAGGAGTCAATTACTCCGGGAACTTAATTCTAATAGGAGGAGGAACAAATGTTTGCATGCATTTAAACATACTTGTATTCTTCTCGAGTGGATGTTTTCTATATGACATGCTACTTTTTTGTATGTTTTATAATGCAGCGGCCCAGGTCTGGGTTTGCGTACTCGGGATCACGCGCCATACCACTGAGAGAGATGTGTCCCAGAGGGCTACCTTACTCGGCCACCATTTCATCACCGATTAGGGGCTTACACCTCTAGTCGGCTGCCTACGACGTTGCCTGGTGACATTGTCCCCGTGTAGGACGACCACTTCGTCGCTGACTGGGGGCTTACACCTCTAAGCCGGTTGCCTAAGTCGCCGCCGGGTGACTTCTTCCCCATGCAAGACGGCTACTTCATCACCAACTAGGGGCTTACACCTCCAAGTCGGCTACCTATGCCACCACCAGGTGATTTTCTCCCCGTGCAGACGACTACTTCATCGCCACTAACTGAGGGTTTGAGTCCCCTCGACGGGTGCAACTCTTACCTTATGAGATAACCACTCGTTGCAACAGTTTCCACTCAGTAATGCTGGGATGAGTGCTCAGCCAGTCTTATCTCTCCCAAATGGCTTCAACAACCTCTGAGTCTTCGTCAAGCTAGGTACACGGGGGCTACGGTGGGCTACACGGTACCCGGGTACCCAAGGAGAGGCCTTTGGGTTGTGCGGCGTGGAGTGTGCCAAGGGCTTTAGGCCCATGTGACATACTCGTAAATTAAGTAAGAAATATTCTTGGGGTAAGATATAAATCCCGAGGATCACGCTTATCTTTTATAGATAGAATAGACGGATCTAGTTGCAATCAACTAGATACTTTCCTTCTAATCCTCCCCCTCATCCTACATAAGAAGGGGTAGGGGTCCCGAGATCGGCGCATCTCCACAATCAGGCATACACGCCACGGGATAGACTCTCTCACACACACACCATCGGCTATTCCGTTGCTAATTTGTGCGTTCTGATACAAATCTAATCTACATCAACTGGAGTAGAGTATTACCTAATTTTGAGGGTCTGAACCAGTATAAATCTATGTCAACATCTCTTCTCGATCTAATGCATCCCATAAATAATATTGCCGGTATTAGAAATCGATACAAAAATATCTTATATCATTGACAAGTGGGACCCACACCCTTTTCTCTTATAAAACAATTGTTTTTTAAAGGAAAAGTCTGAGTCTATGACAGGTGGGGCCATGGTCAACCTTGACCGGTCGAATTGACCATTTTAACTTGATCTTGGGCCCACATGTCATTAGCATAGGTTTTAAACATCATTTGAATTAAGTTTTATTAACAGGTGTGGCCCACATGTCATACTAAGTAATTTAGTTACTTCTTTAACTTGAACACTTTCATTAGTTTTAAAATGAAACTTTTTCCTGGTGGGGCCAACTGTCAGTCTCCCTTTTTTTCCTCCTCTCCTCTTTGCCTCTCCCGAGCGCAGGTCATCGCCAGCGCTAGGGCTAGTGCCCACGGCTGAGCGCACGGCCGGAGGGTGGTGCGGCCGGGGACGGCCAGTGAGAGGAAGGCGGCCGGACGAGCGCGGCGACAGCGGAGCGGCTCGCGCGGCTTGCCATGGAGCCGAGCAGAGCACGATGCTCCGGGCGCGGGCACGGGCGGTGACACGGGTTCTCACCGGGTGGCAGCCGGGAAGCGGCACGCCGGGGCAGCGAGCAGCAAAACGACGGCGGGGTTCGCTCGCAATTCGTCCGCGCGCGAAGTGTTCGTCCTACGTTCGTCGAGTTCGTGCGGCGACGCCTGGCGTTCGTCCACGGTCCTCAGCGACGGCAAGGAAAGCGTTCGCTGCCGGGAAGGAAGGGAGGCGGGGCGTGTGCGCACGCGCGGAGGGGGAGAAAGTGTTCGACGCTGGGGCTGGGAGGGATGGAAGCGAGAGGCGCGCACGCGACGGTTTTTATGGGCGACAGCACTTGTCCTTTGCTTGCACGCGATTTGCATGGATACACGGCTCCAGGCGGTTGGGCGCACCGGTGCCGGGCGGTGGACGAGGTGCGGCGGTGGCATGGCGCGGGAGCGAGCTGAGATGAGGCAGGCGTCGGGCTGCGGCGGGCAGGTACGACGCGGACGCTGAAGTCGTTGCCTTGGGCTCGCGCATTGATGGTCGGCACCCTTGCGCGTGAAAACCGGGCGGGGATGGTGCATGAACGAGCGAGGGGGATTAGCAGTTCGAGCAGCCAGACGCGGCGTCCGCGGTTTATCACGGTGCGACACGGCTCGGTGACGCACGACGCTGGACGGTGTGGCCCACGGGACTAGAGTGGCAGATGGGCACGACTGCGTGGCGGAGCCGCTGTGCGGCCGGCGCGGGCGATTTGGCGGGTGCGCGTGGATGGAACGGATGCGGCGCCACGACGTGGCTTGTTGGTGCCCGTGACGCGATCGTCTTGTCACGACGCCGTGCCGAGTGGGCGCGCTACGCTGTTTGAGTGGCGCGGCAGGCTTGGGCGCGAGTGGCTCGACACGAGGTGCGGCGTAGCACCGCGTTGAACACCCTGCCCGCGCCCACAGCTAGGGTTAGGGCAGCGGCTCAGCTAGGGTTTCGAGAGCGGCGCGGCGGGTTCTGGCGGTGGAGGGCAGCGGAGCGGAAACCGGTGACGAGTCTGCCGGCGGCATGGGCGGCTTGGACTCCGTGGCCAGGACGGCGATAGAGTACGGCGGCGGCAGCGGCTTCACGGAGGAAGAAAATTTGAAAATATATTCTTTATCGGATGATTATGCAAAAATATACCGGATTGCGAATGATTTGTGGAAATATACCGTCGTTATCACACTTTAGAAGTGCGATACCGATGTTCGCAACTGCGAAAAGCGACAGCGCGGCGTAATCGCTAATTGGACATGCGACAACGAGGGTGAGTTGGCGGTATCGCTGTACCGAACGGCGAGATCGCTGCGCTATAGCTTTTCCATACAGCGATTGTGACACGTGGAGAGAATCCAAGTCGGTCTCGCTTTTCGCACGCGCGAGATGGCTGCCGATATCACTGTACGAAAGCGCGATACCATTCCATCTCGCTTTACGCGCGCGACAGTGGTGACGCGGCGTGGGGGAGCGCAGAGGGCGAGCGCTGTCGCGCTTTGAGACAGCGAAAGCACTGGCGGCGTGCGCGTGCGCTGTCGCGCTTTGAGAGAGCGAGAGCGGTCGGCGTTGCAGTCTCGGTCTCAGCATGTTTCCCTCTCTTAGCTTTCTCTTTTTCTTTTACCTCTCTCTTTATCTTTCTCTTTTTCTTTTACTTTTACTTTTACTGTTTAGGAAATGTGATGTTGCCGTCATATCCTGCCTGCTAGTTATTTCATATGCTCCGCTGTAAACCTCTAGCCGAGTTCGAATCCGATGCGTGAAATGTATAAAACGAGGGGAGGAGGAGATGGTCCTCACAGCGGTGAACTGAGGAGGAGAAGAGAGGAGAGGAAGAGGAAGGCAGTGGAGAGGAGGATAAATTGACAGGTTAGTTGATTAGTTTTCTATTAGCATAAATTAGTATGATGAGGATATATAAAATATTAGCGCACGTAGTTTATATTAGTGTTAGTATGATGAGGATATAGGAAATATTAGTTCACGTAGTTTTTGTTAGTGTTAGTTAATATTTGTTTTTAATTATGTTAGAGGAAAATTGAGGTACGTATTAGTAACTGCATTAAATGTTGTTAGGTCTCATGTAAAAATAGAAATGTAGAAAGGTAATAGAGGCGATTATGGTTAAAAAATAGGTGGACGTAATTAATTATTAAGCTATAAAAGTTTAATAGAAGTTGAAAATAATTTGTACGTAGTAGTAGTTATAAGTTATAATTAATCAGTAGTAGTTAATGTGATGTTTAATTTTATATATACGGCCAATATTATATGTAACAAAGGAAAAAAACTGAAATAGCATATAGTGCTATTTGTAGGACACATATATAAGGTTTCATATAGTAACGGGAATTTTATATGAGCATTTTGGTTGAAAAAGATAAGGCAGAACAACAAGGTACGGTACTGTAATGGAATATGTAGTAAATTGTTGCTGTAAGTAAGAGAAAGTTCGTAACTAATTTGGTATCCAAATGACAGAGCAGTTAAATAAACTTATGTCGGTGCAACTAATTCTGTATAATTAATTGTCACCTCAACATGTGGATTATGCAGTGTAAAAACATTGACGGAGCAATTGTTATATGATATAGCTCGTGAAAAAAGAGTAGTACTAAACTTTGATTCCGCAAATTTTACACGAGCAAGCTGGTTAAAAAGGAGTAGGCGGGATCTGATAAACGCAGGTAAATATTTTGTCATCATAATTATGTACAGTATGATATGGTTGTGTTCTGTAAGTATTACATGCTCTTATACTTAAATTAATTGCAATATCTGTTATTACTACCGTGTTAATTATTATGTATTAATTTTATTTTCATGTGTTTATTTTTAAAGTTTAATAGAAGTTGTAGTAACAATATAAATAATTTATTCTCATCCATTCGTAAGTAAATAATTTATGGTTATGTAATTATTTATTTCTATTGTAACAAGCACATGATTTTTTAAAAAAATATGGAAATATAAATTACTTTATTACTACAATTTTTGTAACGACAAAACAGTATCCATGTGAATATGATTTTAATCGTGAAAACCACACGTTTGTTCTGTAAGACTTCCTTACGGAGTAGTCGGTGTTGTCTGCAATGGCAGGGATGTCAGCATTTAGAGTGTATTTCGGTGAAGGTGAAATTACGGAAAATGGAAGTGGTGTCGATCTGAACAACTTTAGGCAATGCACACTGTACCATCCAAATCCAGACACCCTTACCATGCCCGAAGTTTGGTACTGGTTAACCTGCACATTTTCTTTAGATCCGGGTGTACATAGTGTTAACGTGAGGGTTATGTGGAGCCGATCGGCCAACAACATAAGATGGGAGTTAAAAAATGTGACACGGAGTAAGGCCTGGCAGGATTGGCTCGCTGGCTGTAGGAGACGGGGATATGAATTTGTCATGCTGGTGCAGGCATGTGAAGGAAGAGTCCTCACGGAGAGCGCGGCGGGCCAATCCAGCAACCGGGGGGAGTTGGGATCTAGTTCGCACGAAGAAGATGAAGTTGTGCCTCTCCATCGTGGTGGTGATGTTGGTCCTAACATTCAAAATCTATCCATACAAGCAGATGATGTGGACAACCGCCATCCTACTGGTGAAGCCGATGAAGTGGAGGAGATACCTGCTATTGTTGAAGAAATTGAGAGGGTGGACCGACATGCACTCGAAGATGAGGAAAACCTCACGGCTGAAGGGAATGATGACGAAGATGACCAAGAGGTTGAGGAAGTACCTACGCCTGCTTCGTGGAACCTTGAAGACCCTGGTTATATTGCAGAAAACACTTGTCATGATTCAATATGGTTCTACGGGGATGGCCAAATAAATCTGGGCGCAATGTTTCGTGACAAAACTGGTTTGCAAGACACAGTGAAGTCATGGTCATTCCAGATGCAAAGGCAGTTCAGGGTTGTCAGGTCTACCAAGAGTGAGTACACGGTCGTCTGTGAGACGGAAGGTTGCACCTTCCGTATTCATGATCACGTGCCGAAGTACGAGTCTTACTGGATCATGTCTAAACTGCATGAGCACTCGTGCCTGCTTCGGAACACTAAGGAGTCCCACCGCAACCTGACCGCGGCATACGTCGCAAACAAGTACTACAAGGAAATTATTGAGGGTGATGACCTGCCTGTGCGGCACATAATAAAACTGGTTGAGAAAGGTGAACGGTACACAATTAGTTACCATAAGGCTTGGAGGGCGAAGCAGAAGGCCATGGAGAAAAGATATGGGACATTTGAAGAAGCATATGACACACTGCCACAGATGCTTCACATTCTGAAGAGCAGGAACCCTGGGACCTATGTTGCTGTGCAGGATCGGGAGTCAGTTCGGCCTCCCAATTATCTTGTCATGCAGTGGGCATTCTTCGGATTCGGAGCATGCATTCATGCGTTCCAGTGCTCGAGGCCGGTGCTATGTGTCGACGGTACTTTCCTAACAGGGAAGTACCAAGGCGGAAGTACCAAGGCCAGTTATTAACGGCCGTTGGAGCGGATGCGAACAACCAGATAATTCCGGTAGCTTTCGCTTTTGTTGAAAGCGAGAACTACGAAAGCTGGTTGTGGTTTTTACAACACCTAAAGTGGGGAGTGGTGCAAAATCGCACTTCGATTTGCATCATCCATGACCGGAATGCCGGTCTGTTGAAGGCAATCAAGGAGCTGCAGGAGGATGCTTGCGGTGCGTACTACTGGCCTAACATGCATAGCCGTTGGTGCATGAGGCACATGGGAGCCAATTTTTTCAAGCAATTCAACAGTCGCAAGCTAATGAACATGTTCAAGCGGTTGTGCAAGGCAAATCAGTCTACAAAGTTCGACGAGCTTTGGAAACAACTTGACGAAGGGACTAGGACACACATCCGGTCAAAGCAAAGCAACAACAACCCGCAAGATGTACATGTCCCCCAGGCCCTGGAACCAATGGATGGTCTTATTCCATCAACTGGAAAGAAGCGTAGGTCATCACAGAATATCAAATGTTTCACCCATTGGATTGAGTGCGAGCCGCAAGATAAGTGGGCACTTCTGCATGACACTAATGGGGCTAGGCATGGCATAATGACCACTAACCTTGCAGAGGCGTACAATGCGGTTCTTCGCAAATTAAGGCCTTTACCTTTAACTGCTATTGTTGAAGGCATTATGCACAGGACAACGAAGTGGATGAGGACGAGGCGAGCAGCGGCGTTGCAACAAATGTCTAACGCACAGACACCTTTCTGCAAAAAGATGGCAGAGTACCTCCAAGAGAAGGCTAACAAGGCAAGATTTCACACGGTCATTACCACTGGTAACGTTAGACGAAGGTGGGAAGTCACATGCCGCACTAAAGGGGGTGTTGGATCTTCTACCGGAGTCATGACTCATGAAGTTACTCTAGGGCACGAATCTGATAACACATGTTCGTGCTCTTGCAATAAGCCGAAGCTTCTGCATGTGCCATGCAGCCATGTCCTGGCTGCGTGCGCTAAAATTAAGCTTGATTCAACATCGTATGTGTCGACGTTCTACCTAAAAGATAGAGTGCTTAACGCATGGAGTGGTGAGATCCTCGGGTGGAGGTCCCTCCAACACCTAGTTGAAAGTGGGGGTGATAATAGGATCTATGTGCCAGACTTGGATCTCTTGAAGGCTGGTAAGGGTAGAAGACAAACACGACGCTTAAGAAATGATATGGATGCATCCGAAGCGGCAGGGCCTGTGCGGCGATGTGAGGACTGTCTTCAGTACGGGCACCGCACTAAAGATTGCAAGAACAATAAGGAGGGCACATCTTCTAGCATGGAACCTAGGCAACAACGTGCGAGGAGGAATAGGAGGGGCTCTCAGAGGGCTCCCGATAGACGTGATGGAAACCTGCAGTAGTTATGATGTACACTACCTGGTTATGTATGTTCGGTCCTGATATGAGTGTTGCACTACGTTGTAGTTCAATAGGGTTGTAATCGTACAGTCAATAAGTACGTGTAATATTTACTTTATTCTGGTAATGTTGAGATTAATTATTGTAAGGTGTTAATTGGTTTGTAACGTTTGTTTGTAAGGTGTTAATTGGTTTGTAACGTTTGTAAACCTATTTCCTAACGTGTGGTCGAGTTTGTAATCGTACTCTGAGAAAATTTTATTCGTTGCGTTCATGCATTATGTATTTTTTCGTACATGCACTTGATGAAATTTCTAATTTACCCTTGCTCACAATGATCATCCAGATATGGAAGAGGAGTGGCCTTACCCGTTGCTTAGCAAAGATATCGATGCATGACATCGTGCAAAGAAGATATCTGATGGAAATTCTTGTTCTACTCTTCCTGTACTGATACCGCGTACAGCCGGATGGTGGGGTATTGATCCACGATGGAAGCCGAGGTACATAATGGTTCAAGTTCACAACAAATTGTTATCGTACTTTCACATACCGCATTGTGTGTAATAAATTTCATCACAGGTTGTCAGCTGCAGGTCTTCTTACCTTCGTTCAGATGACGCAGGCTAGGATGTATTTCAATGCTAGAGAACCTAAACAAAAATAGATGGGGGCACATAGCAAGCGACGGCAGTTTATCGACAAGTCCCTTCTTATGGCACTGTGTGATAGGTGGAGGCCAGAGACACATACATTTCATCTACCTTGCGGAGAAATGACCATAACTTTGCAGGATGTGTCTATGCTCATAGGGTTGCCCATAGCTGGCCAGGCAATTGTGCTTCCGGACCCTCCGGAAGATTGGCGGGATGATATTGTATGACGGTATGCATGTATCTTGCCACGTTACTCTACCGGTGATACAGACGATACCGAGGACAGGATATTTTTCTCTAAAAAGGAAACTCATGGCCCCACATTGAGGTGGTTGTCACAGTTCGAGGTAATTGAATATTTTCAATTAATTAAGGCATAATCCGTACACATTCAAATGTCTCACAGCACATTGTTATTTTTGTTAGGTGCGATATATGCCCGACGATGTTCAGGAGTACCAACTGACGTTGTACCTTGAGGCCTATCTACTTTGGCTGTTTGGTTGGGTGATGTTCACCGGCTCGCACGGGAACAATGTGGACGCCAGGCTTATCCCCCTTGCTAGGCAAATTGCTGAAGGTAATGTAGGGCCATCTGCACAGTTCAGCTGGGGATCAGCCGTCCTCGCAGCCACGTACCGTGGATTGTGCGACGCTTGTCTGAAGACTGCACAGAAGGAGGTGACTTTCTCGGGGTGTCCACTTTTGGTCAAGTTGTGGTCGTACGAGCACTTCTCGTTCGGACGCCCATACATGAGCGTGCCCGTTGCCTAGCAGGATGATTACACTGACGCAGTTGATGATCGTCCTACCTTCGGTACTCGCTGGTGCCAAGGACCGGTACGTACGATTGCATTAAAGAAATATTTATATCAATTGAATGATAGAAATAACTAAATATTTTTCTCTGATCGTGCAGCCACAGTGGGGGAGAATCCAGGTGCACAATGTGTACGAGTACTTCACCGAGGCGTTTGAAAGCCTTAGGGAAATCGAAGTTCGGTGGACGCCGTACACAAACGAAGAGGCCAATTTGCGTGCACCAAATGGAGTCAGCATCTTATGCTACCGCGATGAAGCGTACTGGATGACACGAAAAATGCTGGTGTATGACATATTTGTCGAGGGGTACAATGTTCAGAGGGTAATGTGTTAGATGGGGCTATACCAGCAAGTCCCAGTGCCTACTGGACTTCACCTTCCACTAGATATGCACACGTATGTTGTTATTTTACATCGTTAAAATATATGTGCTCCCAAACAATGCGAGATGTAGTTAACATCTAGATGTTGTATTTTGTTTCAGGCAAAAGAGGCAAGCTGACAACAAGTATCGTCGATCCATGCACTTAAGGATGACCCCCTGGATAGAGGCGTGGTCGCAAGCATTGAATGATATCATCCACGAGACAAGGGCATACGACCACAGCACTTACGAGCAATACATGGCGTGGTACTCATCGCAGACTCGCATCCGGCTGCTTGCACCCGAGGATCCCGACGAGCGAGCTCCACCGAATGTTGACCAAACATATGATATGCAGCACGCACCGCCCGCTCACTTGACGGTACTACTCGCATTTAAATGTTTTGTACCATCGGTTTGTCCTTACCCAGGGGGTTCCAATTTCTAACACCATTGCTCGATTCCATACAGACTGACATTGCAGGGGAATTAGTAAGGGAGGCGAAAACTTTGTGGGAGAAGCTTAGAGATGGTATCGCGGGTACCAACCAGGAAGTCATGGCCGCGGTCGACTCCCTCCGTAGAAAAGGTAAGCGAATCATGCGGCTCGCGTCGTGCCAACATTCCTCGGACGTCTATACTACGGCAACATCAAGAAGGACGTTCGAGCAAATGCCGGAGCGTCCATCCACCTCTTCCCGGCCTTCCACCTCAGGCCGCCCTTCAGCCTCCGCGCGACGATCCACTGATGCTCGTGCTGCAGTAAGGTCAACTTCGGTTCGTGAGGCACCAACTATTCCGACTATCCCAGAAATCACTCAAATGTCGGCGCGCCTAGGAGGGTTCGATCCTACGCAAGGTAAAATACGTTATTACACAATGACAAAATATCCTGGTTATATAAATTTCATAATTCATTTGTTCGCAGCACAATCCTGGTTATATAAATTTCATAATTCATTTGTTCGCAGCACAACCGGAACGGGCCCCCCCACATAGCTCTGCGCCCATCACCTCTCAACTGCAGAGTGGGTTTGCAGCGTTCGCTTCTACGAAAAATGTCATAAATGAACCTATTTATTTTTCCGATGGTTCATGCGAATTGACTAAATGATGTTTTCCAATTGATGACAGAGGGAACATGAATGGTCCGTCCCGTGCCTCAGATGCCTCATCCTAGGCCCCATATGATTCCTCAAATGATGCCTGATGTGCCAACCTCGCACTGGCAAGGGGGATTTGCACCATTTGCAGGTCCGTGTACATTCAGTACCATATTGTCACGCACATTTCAGCTGGAAATTTATCTTGTTGTTAATGAATTGCGTATGCAGGGACTAGCCAAGGTTTCCCTACCATACCGCGAGTGGACGCAGAATTTTTCGGTCAAGGGGGGTTTACGTCGTTAGGCGGTCAGTCACCTCTTACATCTAATTATTTATGTTTATTATTTCAAATTGTTCATTTTTCATGTGTATGAGACTTATGAACTATTTATTACCTGCTATTATGAACAGGGCCTACTCAGTCGGTTCCACTACAAGCGCCTACATATGGCACCAACCCATGGCAAGGACAGTCCATTGATTACGGTGGTACGCACAAACATCATTATGAACCTGCACATATCGATGGCACATTCCTGCCTTACATGACTCCCACTTCAACAAACGATACTAACTCCGTGAATTTTTACATGGATGCAAGGCACGTCGTTCGGGCCTGGAGTACAGGGTTATATCGACTTGTTGCAACAAGGTGATTGGCTATTTGGTCAATATCCCTCCCATCGTAATGAAATTCCATATATGCAAGCACCGTCAACAGGTTTGGATTACTTTTGTGAAACTGTTCTTTGCTCCAGCTTCGATAAATTCATTGATATGTACATTGCTTGTGTAGGGTCATTTCGCCCTGAAATAATGCCAGGGTTTAGGCCATACGCTTCATCGTACGGTGACATGTCCAGCTTCGGTGGAGGGTCGTCATCAGTACCCAATGAGCTTCGGGCTTCGCAAACTGATGATGCACCGCAGATGACGCAGCCCACACAACCAGACGATGGCGATTTTCAAGGAAACATCCATGACCCGCGTAGATCTAACCGTGAGCGCCATGAGCCAACTCGTCTGTCACTCTCAGGGCCTCGACATGCCGCCGGACGAAGGAAAAAAACAGCAAGTAAGCGAGGTGACACATCTAGGACTATGACTGAGCATGATCAAGAGTAGAAGTTATTATTATGTCTTCATGTCTTCATGGTCACCCTGTCTGAACCTTCCCATGATTGTAGCTTTATATTACTATTCACCCACATTATTTATTTCTACTGGTTAATCTTCGTGTTATGTACGTTGTTACGTAGTTCGTAAACTTCTTCATATTTGTACGGCCTTTTTTTTACGCAGTTGACGCATATGATTTTTGGTTGCATACTAATTATTCTTACGAGCGCTACCAAAAATAATAGTGAGTAGTACTAAATTAATAGTGCAGTCTCGATGCTAATCAAGCGGTTCAAATTGGATATTACTTTTACTTTTAACATACTCTCCTACTTTTACGCACCTAAAATGGCGGTTCATGCAATCATATGTGAAATGCAATCATACACCTGCAATTCCTTTTTACATACTATATTTCCAATCACGGACAGTGTGCGGGATTCAATCATTCGTAATTAAACCCCGCAAGATTCCTCCCGCCGAAAGCTATTTCGTCGCGTAGTAATTATCAATTCAAACAGTTACACAGCTGGTGCAGGCATGTGACATTGTCCCTTTCTAATTATTCACTTCACGAGTGAAATAGTCCGACGCGCGGTCGTCTCTTCCTAATTATTATCACTGCATCTTCTTGCAATCCACTATAAATACAAACCAAACATAGCGCACTAACTACATCTCATCGCTTCTGAGCAAAGGGGGTTTTGCATATTCTTAGGCCCGATCTTGTGGTAGGAACTGGGTGGTTAGTGAACTCGCTCTACGTTGTTCGTTCACTCTCAACACGGTTCCTGCCACAAGATCGAGTCTGCGAATATACAAATGTGATTTTTTGAATACATTCTTACACCCACTTTTTTTCCAAAAGGAGGCATCCGTTTGTGAATATGACCTACTACTGCAAATTCATAAACTCGGTATTGCATATTATTAGACCCGGTCTTGTGGCAAGAACTGGGTAGTTCGTTAAATCGCTACCCGGTTCTTGTCACAAGACCGAGTATATGAATATGCAAAGGTGGTTTTCTATGTGAATATGACATTTTCTAAATTCATATTCTTCAACTTAGTAAAAATTGATCTGAATTATCTCTCTAATCCTTTATATATTTTTCCTATATTCTAAATTCGTATGTTGTTTCTTTCCAATCTGTATCTGTAACTGACATTATTATTTTGAAAATTCCAAGATATTTATTTTTCTTCTCGTAGCCGCGAACACATTCTTTATCTATTTTCAATATATAAGTATTTCTTATGTTCATTTATGTTTATATATGTTGCACACATGATAAAAAATTATACTTTCAACTCCCTCGGTCCCGGAAAAAATAAATTTAGTACTGCGATGTGTCACATGCAATACTAGGTTGGTTTTTTCATGGGACGGAGGGAGTACGTAGCAACAACAACATAAAATATTAGCGATAACTGGAAATTAGCGGGCAAATTAGCGGGTGACATGAAGCTCGCGGTATCGCACTGTCAAAGAGCGACACCGAAGCCGGTCTCGCGCTAGGAAAGCGCGATAGCGTCGCGCTATCGCTTTCTCAAACAGCGAGACCACCCCGTGTGCCACCTATTCGGTCTCGCGCAAGCCGACAGCGACTGCGCATGCGCTATCGCGCCTTGAAAGCGCGAGAGCGGCTCGTGGCCCCGCGTGCGTCAGGCGGCGTCGGACGGCCGGCGGGATGGGTGCGATACCACTTCGGTATCGCGCTATGCGAGCGCGAGAGCGATGCCATCTCTCTCAATTAGCGAAATCGCCGCCGCTTTCACGCGCGGATTACGCGATATTGCGCTCTCGCGCTTTCAAAGAGCGACGCACGTCTAATACCGCAATTCCACCCCTAATCCGTTTATTCTCGCAAAACCGATGAAAAACCCTAATATTTTCAAAATTTATTCCTTCACGGAGAGGGAAGGGGATCGAGCCGGGGGCGGCTACCGGCTTGGCTCGCAGCTAGCGGCTCAGCTTGCCAGGCCAGCTCGGCCACGTGGCTAGGCCAGAAGTAGTGAAGGGAAGAGAAAGAAAGGAGAAAGAAAAGAACAGAGACCCAGAATAGACTTTTTGGGTTTTGGGACACAGGGGCTGGATGTACTGGGGGATCCAAACTAGACTTCTTAAGAAAAAGCTTTTGAAAAATAGATCCTTCGTTCCACAAAGTGGTTTTTAGACAATAAAATATTAGTTTCCTTTCATTTGTAAAATATTTCCTTAGAGGAAAATTAATTCATAAAAACGTGGGTTTAGGAAAATAATTAGTATTTGTTTTTATTGCAAATACTACCTTAAATTATATCATTTCATAATCATGGTTCTTTAATAAATATTATTCTAAATTCATAAATGAAGTTACAATTGGAATTTAATCCTCCAATTTGATTTAACTAATGCACCGACACAACAAGAAAAGAAAAGAAAAACCAATAAATACCAGCATGAAAGAAATTTGAAAAAGATTTTTATTACTCCAATTTTTGTTTGCGGATTTTAAAACTCAAGATTTTCAGGGTGTTACAAAATTGTCGAATGTTTTTTTAAGCAATTACAAAACTTTGTCAATATGCCACCTATATAGTTGAGGAAATTTGCTCTGATTTGTCGGGATGGATTTTAAACTTTCGAGGATATGTCTCTCTTTTTTTATGCCACATAAAGTTATGAAATTTTTTTTGACACAAATACTTTACACTTGTAAATTAAAATTCAACTTCTACAACAAATTAAACCCTAGCTAATAAGCATATATTCATCATATTGTAGTAGTCAAATTTAAACATACATGTTTTTTCGAAAGGCACAACTACTGTCCTGAGTATGGACAAAAACAATGAAGTAGTGTATTGATTTCTAAACTCTCTCTTGCAACATACCCCTTGAGATGTATTTATAACTTAAGGGAAAACAAAGATTTGGACTCCTAAAGATTAATTCTTGCGAGTGTCGTTTGGTTTGTAGGAACGAGGTATAGGAAAACCAAAGGATCCTATCCTTGCGCCGGACTGCCTCAATGTCGTGACCCTCACCAACGTGGCCTTCACCCGCTCACCACCTCCCTGGCTCTGCTATTTACGTGGATTTATCATGTTCATAACTTTACCACGCTCCTGACTCTTCGTTGCCTTAGGAGCTCTTTGCCACTTTGGTGGCTTTACCTGCTTTGGCTACCCCGGTCAAATGCTTCGTCTTATTAAATATTTAGATGATAATGTAAGAAATTTATAGAAGAGACATCTCATTAAGTTATTAGAATAATCACTAGCATAGAACATCCTCTTGGTGCTAGTTAGAAATCCCACAATGATGTTGGATTCCTAATTGGTACTGTAGAAGTGGCACTGATGAGGGGTTCCTCGGAGTCAGATTAAGAACTGGCAACAATGAGTTATACAATTTGAAAGAAAAAAAAACAAAAAAGGCGGTTCAGCTTGATTCGAGCTGATGCCTAGAATAAAAAAATGGAAAAAAAACAATCCCAAATTATTCTTTATCAATACCAAATTGCTCTTCAACCTCACAAATCACAAGTTTGCACGGTTGCGTCCCTCCAATCAGAATCTATATATTACGCAAGTACCCAGCTATTCATATACACAAATCATTTTCATGCATCAAAGGAAAAAAAGAGCAACATCAACAAGAGAAAAATGAATAGATCAGAAAACAAGGCAAAAGATCCTCAAATCCCCAAATAAACATGCTAGAGATATGGGGAGGGAGCCACCACTCCTGCTCGTGGTCGCCTCTATCGTCATCGTCTTCGCTTCCAAGTTCGATGTGGTAGCCAAATTTGATAGGGAGGCTTCCCGTGGTCTCATCCACCCTCACACAGATGAGAGCGCGGGAGGGCAGGCCTGGATCCATACATCGATGGTTGCACGTGGTGGAAGAAGCGGCAACGGTGTGTAGTCCTCCCAGTCTCCTCCACCTCCCTAATGAGGAACTAGGTGCCGATCTTTCGATAGGTATTGATAACTCTTTATTTAGCAACATCGTATCTCCTATGGTTATAAATCGTGCTGAAACCTTATTGACCTTGCCGAGAAGGTAAATCCCTACATGCGAATCAAAGAACACAAGTAAGAACAAGATATATTTCAACTCAATTGCATATGAATGATTAAGCTAGCACTCAAATTCGGGGTTCTACAAACCGAACTAGCGGTGAAAATGCAACTGGTAGAATAACCTAAGTAAAACCTAACTCTAAACTACGATGGCTACTAAATAAAATTATCAGGGACATTCTAGGGTTACCCCTTGGCCCACGATACAATTACAGCGCCCAAATCATACTCGGATTGGATGATGTACGTGGCTTGTTTTGCAGATTTCCGATAGCTCAGTAGGAATTTTGACGTGGGATCAAAACTATATGAAAGTGGACTCTATAAGCTTTCCAACAAGTACTCATGGGCCCTAATATTCCTTCTAGATCAGCAGCTAGGTCCATTTGATTTTGATGCTGTTAGGAGGCTCAAATCTGAATCCAAAACACGCAGAACTACTCTTTTTTTCTATGGACCAAAAGTGACTTGGGGTAGATTTCGGTTTGGTGGCCAATCAACTTATTTGATCATCCAAGTACTTCGTGAGCCCGCTCTCCTTTCCTTCACCTACACAAGTATTTCTGCAAGCAAGAAGCAAACCTACTAGAGAACATATGCACCTTTAGCTTGTTGACGTGTAACATAAGCATGGTATATCCGAGCAAATGATATCCTCATCATCCTCCCCTTGTTGATTGTAAACCGTCCTCGGTTTCACCTTATCATTAATCCCAATGAGCTGAGCTTATCTTTATCTTTCACAACATAGGGTGAGGTATACTTCTTAATGAGCATATGGCTGAATTCTGAAATTTTTACACTCGAAATACCATAACATTTTCCTTCTTGCAAACCAACCTATGACTCATTTAAACAACTAGAAGAACTAGATAGAGAATTATTTATACACATGAGGTCCTATAGACAATACATCTCATCAGGGAAAGGAGTTATATTAAAATTTGAACAAATATATATACCCTATGCACATTATACTCTTCCTTACTAACATTTTCGATGCTGGAAATTAACAATAATAAAAGGGGTTAGTGCATGAGACCTAAAAATATATGGATGCGGAGATAAGGATTTAGATAGGTCCAGACCTTCTCGATAAGAGATAATACTCTACTTCTGTTTGGGGATTGTATCCGCCGATAGTGGTTATGCTCTTGGAGGGCCTCCTGCCCACCTTATATAGGTTGGGATGCAAGATTACAAGCATAGCAACCTAGTCGAATACAACATCAGATTCCTTAATTTACTCTACAATATTACCGAACCAAGACTTTAAGCTGTTCCATAATACACAAGGAGACGTAATACCCAAGTCCCAAGTATTAAAAGAAGATAGGAATCTAAGATCTTCACTCGCTAGTAATGTGAACAAGTTTAAACTCAGGACATGGTGGTTCAACTATAAAACTAACAAATTCATTCACTAGTTGTGGCATAGATATAAGTGAAATATCACACAACTCTTCTTTATCACTAGAAACAACAATCAAATTATTTTGTGACAAAGGTATTTCAACAATTGTTTTCAACAAGTGGATATATTTAACACATCAGAAATATTCATATCTTGAGTAAATGTAGCTCCATTATCATTACGTTTGTTCTCATTTTTAGTAATTGTGGGTGTTTTCTCAATTAAACTTTCTTGCAACATGCATGAAACATCTAAAAATAGAGTTCATAAACTTTCCAACAAATACTCATGGGCCCCGAGATTTTTTTCTAGATCAGTTACTAGGTCCATTTGAAGTTGATGTTGTCAGAAGGCCCGAATCCGAATCCAAAATGTGCAGAACTTTATCTCTTACTTTCTATAGAACAAAAGTGACTTTGGAAAGATCTTCATTTGGTCATCAATTAATTTTTTTGATCATCCGAGTACTTCGTGAGCCCCGTCTCCTTTTATTCACCCATGCAAGTATTTCTGCAAGTGAGAAGATACAAAAACTCATGGTGCAGTAACGTTTATTAAAACATATAATAAGTAAACCTCATAGGTAATATATGCACCTTTAGCTTGTTTATTGTTAATGCCAAAATTTGGTAAGATTCCTTGGCAGATTCGGTTAAGGGAAGAGATCAACTAGCCGATGGAGGTTTATCCAGAAAAAGGTTGAATTCAAGAAGGAATCATGAAGACTACTACGTGGTGGCTTAAGTTTATCTATCAATTAGGCAAGTTTTGCCTTTAGGGAAGTTCTTATCATGTCCGATGGAGACTTCATGTTTTTCCTTTCATGGAAACTCATATCAGCCTGTGGGTATAAATATGTACACCCAGGGTTTTTGTAACCTATCTCCACATATTAATATATCTACTTTCGACGCATCGCCACCCCCCACGAGGTTTTTATTTCGACGAGTTCCTATTTTCGCGCATAGGCTGCATCGATTGAATTTGACCTCCGGTAAGAAGTGAGTTCCCTCATCTTTGCTTGCGCTGGCGTGGCTAGGACTTCCTCAGTTAAGACCGATATTCTAATCGGGCTGACACAAGTGTTCTCTATCTCGTATATCATCTCTATCTTTAGTTCCATTATTGTTTGTAGTAACATCGACTTAGTTAGGACTTTCTCCATCAGGTCCGATATTATAACCAAGTTGATGTTTCTTTAAACATAATGTCACTTTAGATAGATTTGTTATATCCATCACATTAGACAAATTTATCGAATCATTGAGATCAGATTACTAAACACAATCTCGTACTGTCTTGATTAGGTCCGATCTCCTAGATTGCTATTTATAATCAAAGTCTTGTTAAGCTGATAGGTTCATGATAATGTTTCATCGGAGGGTTAGTTGACCTTATGTAATGTGTTAAATTTATCTTTGATAGTTTTACTGTCTTGGTTAAATTTAATACATGACCAGTTTGAGCGGTGTCATATCGGCTTGTTTAAATATATCGTGCAATTATCAATCTTATATTGCATCGGTTGGGTTCGACCTATAGGGTTGTGGTTGTAAGTTGGATTTATCTAAGTTAGTAGGTATCAATCATTGTATCATCGAGGTTTTAGCCGAAGAGTTATCTGGATATTGTTTAAGTGTTGCATTAGCTTATAAGGATTATATACAAGTTGGTTTTAACCAACTGTAGCAAAGGCTTCATTGTTTATCTACCTATTTGAGTCTATTTGTATCGAACTTTCAGCCGATCCAATTCTCCAACAATCGATTGTTCAAACTATCAGCTAATCGCTGCTACATCAATATCTTGTCAGCTGCTGCATCAAATGGATTAGCACATAAATAGATGTCCTAGGTCTTCGTGTTTTCGTGTTAGCATTTATATATATGTATCATGTGATGCTAATGCCCTCCATCCGATTCGAAAGTTTTATCATCCATACGGTAATGGGTGTGGGTTGTTTGGATATTTTGCTAGCTAGCTATGTACCAGATAAGACAAAGGGCTAGTTATGTACCAGATAAAATAAGGTTTGGTACAGAGGGTCAACAACACTGGTCTGTTTTTTCTTAATACCAAAACTTTGACAGTTTATATATTTTAAACCACACATTATTTTTAAATTTTGTTTAAACCATCGTACTCTACTCAAAATATATGACAAAATGAGTACAATATTAAATATATTCAATTGCTTGAAATTAATTTACTTAAGTTATAAAAGTAACTCAGTTTTGCAAAGAAGTAACTTTTCATAATATAACATTAAAGTAATTATATAGGGAATGAGTTGAAAATAAGAAAATATGTGAAGTAAATTCACACGAAAATATAGAGAAGATTCATAAATAAATATATAGATTTTCTTATTTGAAGTAATCGCTATATTATTTTTACCTCGGATAAGAAGTAAGTTTTCGATACATTAGAAATAACTACATTGTCATAGGGAAATAACTATGAAAAAAATAGAAGTAAATTTCGATGGTACAAGACACAACTACACTGCTAGGAAAGTAACTCATAAAATATATAAAAACTATTTCTTCAAAGTATTAAAAGTAAGGGTCCGTTTGGTAGAACTTCAACTCCTAAATTTAACTCTAGGAGTTAGGTCTGAAGTGGAGTAATGGAGTTGTCTAAACCCAACTCCACATCTCTTATTCATTTTATGAGAGACCTCCACCCAGCTTCACTCCCATTTTAAGTGGAGCTGAAACTGTTTGGCTGAGCTCTAACTTCAGAAGAGATGAAACTAGAGATGGAGTTGTGCAAAACAAGCCCTAACTACACCGCTACAGGAAAGTAACTCGTTATGGTATTAGAAGTAACTGCATTGTTATAAGGAAGTTACTCTTCATAGTCCTAGAAGTAACTACACTGCTATATAAAAGTATTTTTTATGGTATTTTGACGTAACTATACTGCTACATGTGCTATATTGAACTTGTTTTGTCACATATTTTGAATGAAGTACGATAATTCAAACGGATATTTAAAATAATATATGGTTTATAAGATATAGATGATTCTATAGCATGTGATGTCTCCTTTTTGGAAGGACGTGCATGGGAAGACAGATGATACAATACTATGTTTGGTTAATACTATGGGCACCGCACCGGTTAGTACTAATGAGTATATATGTAATGTGTAGGCACGTCTTTTTTTTTTTTCAAGATACACTCACGTGGAGAAAGTGTATACCTCATTTTCTCGGAAAGGAGCACACCGCTGATTAGCACTATTCCGCTAACACGCGTTGTTATCTAGCCATATCTTATAAATTGTAAAAATACAAATATGGGTATAAATATACGTGCAATTTTACAATTATAGAAGTCGAATTTAACCTTACATATTTGATATATTTTATATCAATATATGTTACATATATGTTACAGATGTTTTCTCGATGGATGAAAATTCATCTAGGATTTCTCACTCTTATATATTACCCTTATATATCTTACGAGTAAGTAGTTACGGAAAGTAAAGAAAGATATTGAGATACATTCACGAGCATGCATGCTCCGAGCATGTTTTACGAGACATATCGGAGCAAGAGAGATCAACAGCAAATCCTAATCACAATTAAAAACACACCCATGTATATAGTATTCATACTTTATAGACCTCTAAATTTAAACCCTAGAAAGTGGAATTGTGGCGACTCCACCGCACCTCTACGATGCTTGCCGGTCATACCCGAATTTTAAAAGATCCATTATATACCACGAATTAATTCATATGCAATCGGTAGAGTGTGACTGAACTTGGGTAGCTAGCTGCAGGCATTCCCATGCTGCAAAACGACCGCCACCTCTACCAATTCCTTCGCAGTCTTAAGAGTAAACAAAATATCTTACAGTAACAAGGTAGTCTTTGACAGAAAGGAAAAAAATAAAAGATTGAGAAAATACGTAAAACGAGATGAGTCGTTAGCACATTATTATTTGAATATTGATTTTTTAAAATTTAAAAAATAGATTAATAGAAATTTCCTATAGAAAATTTTATAAAAAACACACCGTTCAGTATATATACGTCGGAAAGTGTGCGTATAAAAAGCAAGAGATATGATTTTTTCACCTTATCCCTTCGAACAAATTAACTCAGCCTAACTCTCTATGGCTAGTCTCAAATTCAGCTTTATGATTTTCTGAAAACAAACATAAAGTTGGAGCAGTACCAAACAAACATAGATCTGTTCGCATATATATAAATATATATATATATGTATATACATATATATATATGTATATATACACACATACATACATATATATACGTATAGTAATTTGTTTGGTGTTCCATGGTGTGCGGGCTCCATGTTTTAAATTGAGTATATACCTAATTCAAATGAGTATGAATTTTTTTTGAATGTTTAGGTATTAACATTTACTACTTTACTAACTAGTTCAAAACAAGTTTGAACTGATTTGAACTTGTTTTGGTTAGATTTTAATCCTAGGTATATAACATCCAAATATATAATTAGTTAGGTATGTAATAATGTATAATTAAATAAAGTTGTATTTAAGTTATTTTATTGCGGTATAGGTATGAATCAAATTCTTATACTTAGATATATACTCTCAATTTAAAAATTTTGAAAAATTTGAATAAACTTGTGCATTTCACACCATGGTACCTCACTATAGATATATATATATATATTTATATATATATAGAACTACTATATGACACCCTACGTCCTACCTAACTACATAGCACTCCTCACCATCACAGTCACTTCCATTCTACCACGAATTAACTACGTGCACGAATTTAATTGCGCAAAAGTCTCCCGAGATTAGTTAAATCGGACTCCATTTTTATCGCTTGCATGCATGCATGATTTAACGAGGAGTAATTTTCGCCGGATTAGTTAAATCCATCCGCAACTCTGTTTGGTCTCGTGCCATGTGCCATGCGCGGGCAACTGAACAGGCACTACGACACTATGGCTTTGATCGATGCTACTGATAAGAGCAAGTATAATAGTGGGCTCTAAGAAGACTGAATGCTGAGTTGGATGAGAGAGAAGACGAGAGAGAGAGGAGAAGCGGACTGTAAACTTATAGACAGCTTAGGCACAGGAACCAAGAAAATTTGTGAGAGAGACAGGTTGATCATATATTTACAGTTAAGAGCTAATCACTATATGAGTGAGCTGAGAGGTAGACTGTAAAAATCTATACAGCCAGCAACTGGCTATATTATTAGCCTTGCTCTAAGTGATTTATTTCTCCTTAGTATTGCTGCACATACCATGATCAATTGTGAATGAAGAGAGTAATTATCCATCGTAAAATAATTATTATCCACGTTTTGTGATGGTTGAATTTTTTTTTACCGTGATCTTTATTGGGCATGATGGAATAAATATATAACTATCTAAAATAAACAAGTAAGTAAAGAAATTACTACGGATTATACAGAGAATAAAACTAGTGAGTAAAGAAATTACTATGGATTAAAAACAAAGGCATGGAGGTATTAGAGGAGAGAACCGTGATTTTTGACTTGATCTAAGCAGACAGTAATTTTTATTTGACGGATTTATTTGACGAGTAATTTTTTACTCAAGCTACATGAAGACAGGTGTTGCGGGAACGTGGCGGGGGTGGTTGGCATCCTCGGTGGTAGAGTATTTTTTTTACTTAACAAATCTACTATATACTGTTTTTATGTGGTAAGTAATTTTTTTACTCGGCAACACATTTATTTTAATTTACTCTGAGAAGGGGGACCGGATAGAGATCGGAACGAGGGGTGGAGGGATGCGCTGGCAAAAACGAAAAACAAGGAACGGGGAGCGGGCGGAGGCGTGGCAGGAAATTGCTGGCGCACTACGCTTCAAGTAGCGTCACCGCGTGTGTGTATGTATGTATAAATATATATATATATATATATATATATATAAATATATATAAATGCATATCTCAAATACATGGATGAAAGTATGCATTGTACTATTGGGACCACCAGCCGGGACATCTTTTGACGACATGCGTGATCGAACGAAATAATAATTAAGCAATTGGCGAATCGAACAAGACGAGATCGACGTCGTACATACGTGCATTAGTGTACGCATATGCAACGGATCGATGGATCAAATTTAAAACTAGATAGCTAGGAGTAGCTTGAACGGCCTTCCGTTATATCTGGTCCTATATGAGAGTTCGCTAGCGTCCATGCATCCTTACGGCAAAGCTTGCGTGAGAGGCCATCGAGTGACCGATCATGTACGTTACGTGGTCTCCACAGCCCGGCCGGTGGCGGCCAGAAATAATTGATGTACACCCGTGTCACGTACGTGCATGCATGCGTCCATCGGATCGACTCATGTGTGTATACATATGCTGCCAATCTGCCAGCATACATGTACTGGTCGCCTAGATATATAGATTGTTGTTGGCACGCGAAATTGATCCGCGCGATAACACGATACTGACCGTGCTTACGTGACGATCACCGGATGCTTTCCGAGCAAATCAATAAAGAATCCTCACTTTTATGGAGGAGAACCGACCGTTTAATTTCCAGCGCAAAAGCAGCAAAGATCCACAAAACCCTAAAACTGCCACGGCAGTGGAGAAGAAGCACAAGGAAAAAGAGAACGAAATAGATGAAAAAATAAACGAGTAGATTAAATTTGTTCGATCGATTATTTTCAATCGACCATGCACCTGATATATATATATCAGGCATGCTCCAGTCTTTTAGCAAACATATACGGTAACATGTACTACTCCTACAGTCCTAGCCGAATACGGAAACAATCTGATAAAAATTTATCTCTAACTCTACCAATATAAAACGCATATGCCATCACGCAAATCCATCCAGCCACAGCATTGTATCGTGCCTGTCCCAATCTCCATTCACTGGTGGAGAAGGGGTTTTTAACCTTTGTTCGTAACCTCCACTAGTCCCAGTTATGCAACCGGGTATACGAATCCGGGATTAAAGATGACCATCTTTAGTACCGGGTGAAATAACCGGGACTAATGAGCCATCTTTAATCCCGGTTAATAACATCAACCAGGACTAAAGATTTTTTTTTAAAAAAAAATTGCTGGTTCTGCTAGCTGCTTGTTTATACATTATGCATATATATGTATAAATACATGTATATGTATAATATATGTATATATAATATGTGTATATATGTATTTATACATATATATATATATGCAATATGCATATATATATATAAATACATACTTTACACATATATATTTTCCCTAAATATATGCACTCAAGTAAATATATACTTATATTACCGAAATATACTCACACACATAAGTACATGTATATACATCCAAATACATACATATATTACAAACCTTCGTTAATTCTAATGTTCTATTGTATATTACGAAGAAACCTAAGACATGTTATATATAGGGATGATAATCAATAGGTCTTCCATCGTAGTAGAATTCTCCCGCGGGATCAATTATTTGTTCATTGATAAATTCCATCAATTGTTCTTGAGCAGCCTTTATAAATTCTTTGTTGGATAGTTTTTCCCTCGTGTAAATAATCTATCATTTGAAATTTTTTTTGAGATATAAGTATATAAAGTCAATAAGAAATCGAGACATAATGTATGAATGATTTTTACGTACTTCCACATCCTTGTCACTGTTGATTTTGTGTACAATACAGTGAGTATATTCGCAGATGTAGTAGCTACACAAGTTATTCCCCTGCTCCTGTTTTGCACACTTATGGAGAAACGACGAGAGATTTAATGTACTATTTTTTTTCTAGAACAAATTAATGATTCAATATGTTTTTGGAGCATGTACTCACCGGAAAATTAAACCTCCTACCAAGTTTTTCTTTCGAAACCCCGCGGACCAATGTACGGAACTTTGCCCAAGCCCTATGTACAGTTGGAAGCTATGATTAAATATCGGAGATCTGAATAGTAGAAATAGCAGTGTTCGTAATTAATGATAGTTGAATAGATGGCATTACCTGTCTATCACTTCGAAAATCTTGGCGAAAGTAGACTCAGGTTTATCCATTGAGTTATAGACATGGACTTTGCATAGTGAAAGGTCGAAGAGGAAAAGGACCCAGTGGAATCTGCAAATTGCGTGAGATGATATATATGTCACGGTATGAGTACGAAGAGGAAGTTGGTACGAATTCGAAAGATAGTTAAAACTCAATCTGCGTTGTAGGACAATAGTATGTAGGTCTTGTAATACTGCTGCACCAGGAAAAGAACAATATTATCCTCTGTAGCTTCCTCAAAGTCCCGTATCATTTCGACATTAACTTTGCGGGGGTCCATGAATCCAATATTGTAAATCCCCTGCCTACGGCACGATTGAATCTCCATTCTACAAAGGATAAAGAAATTTGCATCAACTATCCGCACAGTGTAACCATTGATGGTACATAGAAGGAGCTAAGGAACAAATTAAATTTTGCTTAATCGATACTTACAAAACCCAGTAGCTGTGAATGGAGATGTCGAGAGTGTCTAGTTGGTATACATCGAATACATCCTCGAAGTTGATCCACAAGACATCATCTCCTTGATAGTAATATGTGTTTCTTATCCTCGCTCCAACCATCGTTCTACCTTTGGATGAACATTCCATGTACCATTGATGGAATCGGAACATTTGTGTAGAGAGGATGTTCACCTGAACAGGCTTGACAAGCGGTTCACCGAATTTAAATTTGTATTTCAAATCGGCTTTGGTCGCTACGGTTATTGGTGCATTTCCCACCAGTTGCTCCCTATTCAGACCCGTCTCTTTCATCCATTGCCTAAGTTCTGCCTCACCGGGTGGTAGCAACGCTCAAGCGATATTTTTGGTTACTTTCCGAGCTGATGCACTTCTTTGGTACTTCCTCTTTGCTTCTTAAAAGACTTCGTCATCGACCGGTCATAATCCGAAAGTAAAGCCCTCTTGACCGGTTCGCTCATCTTATGAAAAAACTTCTTAGCAGCTAGACCTATAGGAATCTTCTTTTGTGGGCTCCGTGGCTTCAATAACGCCTTTACTTCCACTCGTACGACCTCATCAGTCTCCTTGGGAGTTAAGTCGTACGCCCTTTTCTTGAGAGCGGGGAGTTTTGGCTCGTCAAATCTTAGCTTCTTCGTTTGTTCTGTGGACTTTGATAGCGCGGGACAAAATGGGCATGACTGTTTAGCTCGTGAAGGCAGAGCAAATGATGACGGTGCAACTTTGACAGCGCGGGACAAAATGGGCATGACTTTTTAGCTCGTGAAGGCAGAGCAGATGATGACGGTGCAGGTGGAGGAGGCGGAGGTTGTCACATCCTGAATTTCATTTTAGGTATTTATAAATTATTTAATAAATTATTCCTACAATTTATATTAAATGTTCATTAATTTACAAGTGAAGTTAATGTGGGAAATAAAATTTTCTAAATAAAACATGGCTGGATTTAATTTTTATTAAATTCTCCATGGTTAATTCTACTCTCTGGAATTTTCTCGGATTTTTCAGAGCTCAATTACTAATTTTAAACATACAAAGAAAATTTCAGTAACTATTGAAATAATAAATTAATCATTAAATGGTCCTGTTATAATTTTTATAAATACTTTGATTGTTCAAGTATTTGCTGGATTTTTCTTGGAATTATTTGATCATCGAAAGTATTTTTGAAAATTCAAAGATCATTTCAGTGATAACTTTAATTAGGAAAGTAATTAAAAATTCTCCCTTCCAGGTTTGGGCCGAATCTTGAAAAGTCTGCTTTGTCTCCTTTTGGCTCTTCTCTGTTGCAGCCTGTTTCTTTCCCTCTCCTAAGTCTGCTTTTCCTCCCTTCCTTCCTTTTCTTTTTCTTTTTGGCTGGCCCTTTTACCCAAAATTCTAATTTATCTCCCTCGCGCTACAGTATTGTCTTCCTCCTCCAGACAGCTGACTGTGATGTGCTTGCACAGTGCCACCGCCACTTCCTCCATCAAATCTGGTTTCCCCGTTGCTCCTGTTCCAAAATTAGTTGCGGGAACAGATTCCCCTCAATCTCCTCCACCTTATCCCTAAGAAATCCCCATCAAATTCGTGCTAAATCCCACGAATTTTGGCCTCGTTCTTATCCGGTGAACTCGGGATAAATCCTATTTTTCCATAGTCAAATCCCTTCAAATCCGGCCTCCTCTCTCGTTTATTTCAAAAATTAGTTGAGGGGATTTGTACCCCTTATCCACCTCTATCTTCTCCCCCAAAAATCGGACCTTATCCCTTTGAATCCGACGCGAATTTGAGCTCGATTTGAGTTTATCTCTCCAAACCGAAACCTAGTTTTTGCCGGCGCGATTCCTTGCGTTCCAAGTCCGATCTCTCTCTCCCGTGCCTATATAAAGGACCCCTAGCTCCCCTCTACCGTTCCCCTTAAGTCCCGGCTGCCGCCTTCGCCTCTAGCGCCGCCGTCGCCGTTGACCCGACGCTGCCGCTGCAAGCACTTCATCGTCGGCCGTTTCCTGTCACTGGTTTTCGTCGCCGTCACCACCGGTGAGTTCCTCTTATTGTCCTCGTCATAGTGGTGCCCTCGGTTTTTGCCGTTTCGCCTTTGTTCGCCGGCAACCATGGGAGCTTGAGCTACACGGGTGATGATGTCACCGATGATGTCATAATGTCTCTTTTCCTTTCTAAAATAAATCTTAATTGCTGTTTAATCTTAGAAAATTCATAACTAATTCACCGTAACTCGGAATGAGGCCGTTCAAGTCTCTAAATTCATCTAAAATCATGGTCTACTGTTTATTTGGATTTTCTTAGTCTTTTTTCTTGTTTTGCGTGTTAGCCTGTCGTTTCCGCCGTTTCGGAGGTTCTTGGAGCGTCGGAAGTGTTCCATAAGACTAATTGAAGACCGATTATTGCAAGGCAAGTCACACAGATCCCAAGCACAATCCTTTGAGCATGTTGATCCTATATTTAAATTCTCTATTTATTTCAAATGTGCATTTATTTTCGAATGTCATTGGGTGGTGTGAACCTATTCCTTTGTTATGGCTAATTTGCATTAATTACTCTATTCCTTGATACATTGGGTTATAATTTGACTAGTGGGACTTATATGATGGTTCAACTAGATATTGGATATAATTGCTGAGCCATGCTTAGAGACATTAGTACACTAATGGGATAATTAATGTTTCACTTATATCTTAATGATGGCTATTTAATGGTAGCTCACGACGGTCAATCGTGATTTTTAAATTAATTAACTTGTCAACTAAGACTTGACTAATGGTGGGTTGTGAGCACATGGTTGGAGATGATATTTGGATAGTTGTGCTCATGACAATTAAGGACCGGTTCGCGAGCTACTGTTGTGAAACATTAACCGTGCCAACCACAAGCCAGCGTGGGCAACGGCTTTACTTTCTGTATAGCGTGGTTCATTGCGGGCCACCAGACTGTGAAGTGGTGGTGATAAGCCCATGGGGGTCGTTGGGGAGTTCATACCTTGGCTAAAAGGGGGTGACTATGATCCGGGAATGGTGCACTGTGGTGAGTTGTGTTATGCGGAGGCTACTGTCACAGTCCCGTTTCGAGGTACCATGGTGGTGCTAAGGGCATGGTAACATATTATGGGGCTGTGTCTTGTGGGTACAGTGGTACATCTCTGGCTAGAGTAAAACTATTCGAATAGCCGTGCCCGCGGTCATGGGCGGGTCTAACAATGTTTTTCGTGATTAGTCCCACACTACTCATTAATAATATAAGGTGATAAATGGTAATAATTGGTTTAGCTCCTGGTTTGGAATAATTAATTCCAGGTTTGGAGGTTTGATCTGTACGATCGGGGTTGGTTGTTCAGGTTTAGTTGGGCCTGTGCAGTATTGGTGTGTTGTTCAGTGTTGATTAATATTGATGATTATAATTACTTTACTGTTTTACAATTCTCAAATATTTGCTAAATGCTGCTTTTGCAAATAAGCCTATATATTATGCCATCCTTTGGTATCTTTGTGCACTTGCATCTTTGTTGTATGGCTTGCTGAGTATTCCATGTACTCACCGTTGCAATAATCAATCAACCTCAGTTGAAGAAAGTTGCAAAGAAGAAGACGTTCGGCTTATACTTTAGTTGAGCTGCCTGTTGGAATGGAGCTAAAGCTGTCGCTATATTTTGTTTTCCGCTGCAGATTTCTTTATGGTGAGGACTAAGTGCCTTTTCTGTAAGTATTTAACGTTATTATGATGATGGATTTGTATATTAAATTGTCAATTTGTGTACCTAGGCTGATTCCTAGACGAGGATTGCATGCACAAATTAGTTCGGAAATTACAAGTGAATTTCCGGGCGTGACAGAGGTGGAGGAGCCGGTGCAGGCGGAGGAGGTGGAGGTGGCGGAGAAGACGGTGCAGGAGGAGGAGACGGAGGAGACGGTGCAGGGGAGGAGGTGGAGGTGGTGGAGGAGGCGGAGGAGAAGACGCCGCTGCTCGCCCGGGAAACACGATGTACCGCTTGCACCATGGTATAATGGCGTGGGTTGTGTCTCCTAGTTTCATCACCCCGTCTCCTCCAAGGATGTCCAGCTCGAGATTCTCGAACCCTCATTCCACCAATTCAACTTCGACCTTTGAGTACCCAAGTGGAACCGGCCTGCAATGGTATGTCCCTGAAGGGTCCACTGGTACGGCCATGCCCGACGCCACTTTCACGAGAATCGAGGTTACTTAGAAATTAACAGATGCATGCACCACCTTTCGCAATTTACAAGACATATATCATAAAACTACGAGCATACCTTGAGTGTATGTTCTTGAAGGGACTGTGCAACTCACAAGGTTTCCGCCGTGTGATTTGATCTACGGAGTACGATGGGTCGTCGTGAATCGTGAGCTGTTGCGATTGCCTGAGGGGCTCACCATGACTGCACCGTCTGTTGGCTCTATCGTTCCGCCAGGCGTTGGTCCACCCGTCGTTCCACCTCCTCTTGCATCTTTATGTCTTGCAGGGCGACCCTCTCCTCGAGATGTCTTAATTTCGCCTCGATATCCCTCTTGCTCCTCATGCGACTCTTGTAAGTGTGGCTGTACTCTTGAAATCCGTATTTCTAAGCAACCACGCCTTTTCCTCGTGTTCGTCCTGGATGCTCGGGATTCTGTAGTGCGAGCGTAAGCTCATCCTTCTTTCTGTCAGGCTTGAATGTTCCCTAAGCAGACGCCTCCACTGCTTCCGTAAGTCAGCTAGCTGCTTCGCGAATCGCATCACCGAATACAAGGGAGCCATCAGTAGGATCGAGCGTTCCACCATGAGCATAGTACCAATTTCTGGAACGTTCAGGCCAGTTCGTTGTGGCCGGCTCAATACCCTTTTCTATCAACCCGGCTTCCAGTTTATCCCACTTGGGGAGTGTCTTCTTATAGCCACCTAACCCTAGCCGGTGATGGTACTGCTTCTTGGCGGGATTGACTTTATTCTTTTCTATCTACACTTGCCCGTGCTAGGAGGTCTTGTATGCGACAAACGCATCCCAATGATCCATCAACTTGGATAATTTGTCAAAATCGGGTATCAGACTCTTCACGATGTATTTCTTGTCCATATCTGACTTGTATTTCTGGAACTGTTCAGCCATTTTCTTCAGCGTCCATTCATTCAATCTTGGCTGATCTGCCTCAGGACCGTGAAGGTCTCGAGCACGGTGGTCCACAGCATGTCTTTCTCCGTATCTTGGAGATAACTATGGTCATCCCCGCATGACCTTGATTGATGCCAGTGCACTGTGTTGATGGGCACGTGATCCCTCACGACCCAACCATTGTGTCCTACAAACTTCCTTAGTATACCGGCTGGGGCTACTAGTTTGCTGTCTGGGGCCACTTCACTAATAATGTGCTTGCCCTCTAGCTTCCTCGTGGCACCTCGTTGTCCGCGTGCGCTCTTCTCTCCAACAGCCGGTTGCCTTTTACTTTCCTCTTGGTTTGTGCCCTCGTTTACCTCCTCGTTTAGGTATTGGTTGGGGTCCTCTTGCTCCTCATCCGTCCAATATTAGCTACTGCCCTTTGTGACCTCGTCCATGAGGATCTGTTCATCATCGCGATCTACCATCTGTTCGTAACATTAAGTAGTACATATCAATTAAGAGTATATTGTTATACATATATTGAAATTGTCGAGAAATACATACGATGACGAGTTAATTACTTGTTATACATGCAACCTACGTGCATAGGTCATATATATATATATACACCAGGGAATTAATGTAACTTGCCTTAGTTTTGCTTGGAGTTATTGGGACCACTTAAGCTTGAGCGACGACGACGGTCAGCAGCTGCACCATGTATGACAAAGAAATAAAAATTTAGTTAAAAGATGTACAACAGTCGTAACTGAAAACATTTGATTGGAGATGAGGGAATTAGTATAATTCAGCCCTTTCTTCAAGATGGAACTTAGAAAAAAAAGTGAATCACTATTGAAAAAACAAAAGAAGATGTGCAATATAATATTCAGTGTATCCATGTGAAAACATGAAAACTATTGCAAACAAAACGAAGCATAGATTATATCATTTATTCGTTCATTCACGTTCGATCTATCGTTCGTTCGGTCATGTTCGTTCTATCGTTCTATTGCTAACAATATAATATTTGTTCGTTCGGTCACGTTCGTTCTATAGTCCGTTCGTTCGTTCTATCGTTCAGTCACGTTCTATCATTCGTTCTGTCATGTTCGTTCTATCGTTCTATCGTTCACGTTCTATCGGTCGTGGTCACGTTCGTTCACGTTCTATGATTCATGTTCATTCACGTTCGTTCGTTCTATCGTTCACGCTCGTTCATGTTCGTTCGTTCTATCGTTTGCGTTCATTCGCGTTCGTTCCACATCCGACGTGGCGGCGGCTACGCGGCGGGGTGGCGGCTTTGCGGCAGTGTGCGGCCGGCGCCGTGGGCAGGTGCGGGGTGGCGGCTGCGCCGCGGGGTGTTGGCGGCCCCGCGGGGTTGCGGCGGCATTGCGGTAGCGGCGGCGGCATAGTTGCGGCGGCAGCGAGAGAGATCGAGGGAGAGAGAGAGAGGAGAGAGGACGGCGGCCAACCTTGAGGGCGGCGCAGCGGTGAGGTCGGCAACGACAAAGGCGATGGCGGCGGCAGAGGCGGACGATCGGTGTGAGAGAAAAAGGGCTAAGTGTGGATCGGGGGAGAAGACGATGCACACTCATATTTATAGCAGTCACAGATCATATAGTTGTTTGCCCTTCAAACTTTATGTACTTACAGGTAAAGAATTTCATGCCCTTGATTGCACATCTGAACTTTGAGCAATAAAACAAACTATAGCTGAGATCTTTTGATGTACTGAACTAATTATTCTATGAATTTTGATATCTCTATTTTCCTTGACGACTCATGAGCATTTCTCATGATTTATAGTGATACCAAATTGGTCATCCGCAATTTTTATTGTAATTATGGTCAATTTAACTAAACGTGGTGACATTGATTAATATGAAATTTAGAAGCTCCTTTATTTGATACATATCCATCCTTCAGGTGACCTCTAACCCATGATTCCCTAGCTAGTCTGTTTGCAACCGATGGAACCATGTAGTTAAGGCCCATATATAATAGAAGTTGTTGCAATTGGTGGTTTATTACCACTTTAAAAGTTTAGGTGGATGAAGATCACACTAGTATAGAACTTGTTATCTGTAACGGTCTTTCCCGTGCCTGGGATTGCGGATCGTCACAACATCGTCATCTCTAACGGATTAAAATAAACACTGACAAAGATATACTCGTACAGACATTATCCATATGAATGTATTTCGAGCCCGTCACTGATGAGATATATCGGTGATGGGCTTATATTTAGGCTCGACAATGATTATCTTTGTAATCTTTGTCGGGCCCAGAACATAGGCCTGTCATCGATAGGTCTCATCAGTGACGGGCTCTAATCAAGGCCCGATAAAGATGATATTTAGGCTCGTCATCGATAACAATCATTGGTGACGGGCGCGATATTAGGCCCGATAAAGATAACTAGATGCCCGTCACCAATGTCCGTTCGTTAGCCGTTACCGATATCTATTACACATTATAAATATTCTAGCTGCCTAAGGAATGGTTATCCCGCTGTTTACTATTTTGGTGGGAGGTGTAGGGGGCGATTTTTTTATCTGTTTTTTCAAAGAAAAACAGAAAATTCAAAAAAGTAATTGAAAAATAGTAAACAATTCTCATAAATTTAGTAGTACTTATCTTACAGAATGTTTATCTAATATTTCTTCTTTTTGCAGCAATGGATAGAAAACAGTGGATGTACGAGACATTGCGACATACCACAGAGTATAGAAGTGGCATTTCAAATTTTATAGACATCGTGGAGGTGAACAGGAAAAGAAGAAACAACGATTACATTACTTGTCTAGGTGATGATTGTAGAAATGAGATAATGCTTCATAGCAGAGTGGACGTACACGCTCATCTAATACGTCAAGAATTCATGAAGGGATACACATGTTGGACGAAGCATGGAGAGTAAGAATCAGTTGACGATGTTGTAGCTGCAGCCAGTTGTGGAGCACAAAATCAGGAAGATGATGATAAGGATGACATGTTTGTACCATCTCCATTGGATGGTGAAATGGTTGATGTGGATCACGATCTTCTACAAGACATGTTACGTGACGTTGAGGACTCAGCTTACAACGAGAGAGATTCCATGAAGTTCACCAGGTTGGTTAGTGACTCGGAGACACCTATACGCCGGATGCAAGGCAAAACACACCAAATTATCATCTACCTTGGACCTAATGAAGTTGAAGGTAAGTAGTGGATGGACAAACAAGTGTTTCACAGATCTTTTGGGAAGATTGAAAACCATGGTTTCTGAGGAGAATACATTGCCCGAGACGACATATGAAGCAAAGCAGGTTTTGTGTCCCCTGGGGTTAGAGGTCCGTAGAATCCATGCTTGTCTAAACGACTGCATATTGTACCACAAGCAATATGCGGACTTAGATGCTTGTCATGTCTGCAAAGCTTCACGATACAAGCGAAAGAAAAGAGCTGACGAAGGAAAGAAGTCAAAGCGAGGTGGTTCGGTGAAGGTTGTGTGGTATCTAACTATCATTGATCATTTCAAGAGAATCATTGCCAACCCCAAGGAAGCGGATTTAGTACGTCTGCATGCCACGGAGACAAGGAATGGCGGTATGTTAAGACACCCTACAGATCCGATTCAATGGAGGAATATCGATTGACAACACTCAGAATTCGTAGCCGACCCCAGAAACATGAAGATATGTTTGTGTATGGATGACATGAATCCTTTCGGAGACATGAGCAGTTCTCACAACACTTGGCCAATTCTTATTGCAAACTATAACGTACCGCCATGGTTATGCTTCAAAAAGAAATGCATTATGCTGTGCATGTTAATCCATGGTTCGAAACAACCCGGCAACGATATTGATGTATTCTTGGAGTCTGTTATGGATGATCTAGAAACTCTATGGAAAAAGGTGTGGAAACTTGGGATGCATATGATCAGGAGAACTTCAAGCTACAAGTTTTATTGTTCTGCACCACTAATGACTACCCCGCACTTGGTAATCTTTCTGTACAAACTATCAAAGGAAAGAAGGTTTGCTCCGATTGTATGGATAATACACGCAGAAGGTGGCTGAAGAAATCACGAAAGATGGTTTATACGGGTCATAGGAGGTGGCTCCCGCTATATCATGCATTTAGAAGAAAGAAGAAAATTTTCAATGGTAAGAGGGAACTTCAATCTACTCCCAAGGATTTGACCAGAGATGATGTCCACGAAATGGTGAAGGGCATAACTAATGAGTTTGGGAAGAAAAGGAAACGTACACTACTATAGAAAAGCTTTTTCTGTACGAGGCCCATATTTGGTTCCAGGCGGGCCGTAAGTCGCGCCGCCTAGAAAAAACCGGTCCACCTGGGCCGGGTCACTGCCCACACGGGATAATCTATTATCCCGTGCGGGCTACTTAACACGACCCCACGCGATAATGTCCATTATCGCGTGCGGTCGTGTTAAGTCGCTGGCACGAGATAATAGATTATCTCGTGCGGCCGCTTAACTCAACCACACGCGATGATGCATGCCATATATTGCGCTCAGCCCGAGCTTGCCCCATTCAAGCCCGGCGTTTTCTCTCATATACTTGACACAAATTTGGGGGGAGGTTTTCAACCCAAAATCTTTGCTTAGGATCCATATAAAAGGTGACATGCTTGTTGTCCTCCATTTGCTTCCATTTATTTCAATTTTTATCGTGCAATGCGATGAAATTTGCATCTTTTCAAATGGAGTAGTGTAGGCACTTTTTAATTTTTAGCTAATATATATTATTTTCATGGCATGTCTTAAAATGTGTGTAGTTGTCTGTACCTTTTTAATGGGTTCTTGGTTACGTTTGCCTCCATTTATTTCAAATTTCATCGGTTAAAGGCGAAGAATTTTTCCATTTTTGAAAATGGACAATTTGTTTATCGATTAAATATATTGTTTGCATGAATAAATTTGAATAGTATTTAGTAGTGCATAGTACGTTACTTTACTCTTTGTTTAGTTCCCTTCATTTATTTCAAATTAGTTCGGTGCAATGCGACGAATATACTAGTTTTGCAAATCTAGTAATTTTAGTTTAATTTTCATTATTAAATTAATGTTATTGAACTCACAAGTGCACATGGAGTAATATAATGGCCATTTAAGTCGTATCGTTTTTATATGATTTAATAAAGTCCAATTCGACTCATCGAAGATGTTTTTTAGGAGATGGATCGGGAATGGATGTACGACACAAGAAGAACTTATCCGGTGTTCTTGAAGGAAGCATCCAAATTTGTTTATCAGGCAAAGGCACATGCTTTGAGGGAGAACAGGAGGGATATTTTTTGTCCATGCGTTGATTGCAAGAACGAAAAGATGTTGCAAGACCCAAAGATAATTTTGGGGCACATTGTAGAGTGTGGATTTAAGGATGATTACAAGATATGGACTTGTCACGGGGAAGTCGCCGTTCGCAATGAGGAGACCGATGTTTTTTTGCTTTGATGCAAGAGAAAATTTTATAATCGAAGACATGTCCCAGGGAACGATGCCGGAATTTGGTGGCTCTGGTATCGATGATGCAGATATTGATTTCGATCCGGAGGATATATTGCGGCACATTGAACCAGAGGTCCTGACTTCAACAAAACAAGGGTTGGACAATTGGAGAGCGTTGGAAAAAGCAACGAAGGACCTTCTTTACGACGAATCGAAAGGATGTGATAGGGACAACACGGTGTTACGCTCTGTACTTGAACTACTCAGATTAAAGGCCACACATGGATGGTCGGACACTAGCTTCAACGATTTGTTGGATTTGTTGAGAGTTATGCTTCCGAAGCCGAACTTGTTGCCGACCAACACATATCAAGCCAAGAAACTAATATGTCCATTATCTCTAGGTGTTCAAAAGATTCATGCATGTGTAAATCATTGTATACTGTACCGCAAGGAATACGCGGATTTAGACTGTTTCCCAACATGTGGGACGAGTCGGTACACGATGGGCAGCGGATCCTTAGACGGAGAGGTGGTCGACCAAGATTCATTGGTGCCAGCAAAGAAAAAGATTCCGGCTATGGTGACGTGGTACCTGGCAGTGAAAGATCGCCTGAAGCGGTTGTTTTCAAACCGTACCGATGCCGAGTTGATGAGATGGCATCAAGAGGGTTGGAAAACAGATGGTATGATCCGACACCCCGCCGATGCTCGATAGTGGAAAAACATTGATGCACTACACCCGGAATTTGCAAAGGACCCGAGAAATATAAGGTTTGCCTTGAGCACGGACGGAATAAACCGGTTCGATGACTTAAGCAGCTCACACAACACTTGGCCAGTGCTGTTCACCATGTATAACTTACCTACATGGATTTGCCGGAAGCGAAAGTACATTTTGTTGACTATCCTTATACAAGGGGCAAAACAGTCTGGGATTGACATAGATGTGTTTCCTGAACCATTGATGGAGGACATGCAAGAAATGTGGAAAGAAGGTTTACGAGTGTGGGATGACTACTGCAGGGAATATTTTACTCTGCGTGCTATCATATTCGTTACCATCAACGACCTGCCGGCGAACTTTTCACTCTCAGGTCAGCTTAAGGGGAAGTTTGGATGTCTTATATGTATCGACAACACGTCGTACAAGTACCTCACCGCCTCAAGCAAGGTAGTGTACATGCGTCATCGTCGCTTCTTACCACAGAGGCACAAGTGGCGTGCGATGGCCATATTTTTCGACAATACAGGAGAGAACGATCTTCCTCCTAAAACACGAACTGGTACACAAGTATTTAACATGACAAAGAAGATTAAGGTCGTGTTTGGGAAGGGAAAGAAGAAGGCAGGCAAGAGGAAGAAAGCAACGGATCAAGATAATACAGATGCAATGGATCAGGAAAATACGTTGCCTTTCAAGAAGCATTCAATATTTTTTAGGTATCTAGAATACTGGAAAGACCTGGAGATTCGTCATGCCGTTGACGTAATGCATCTTGAGAAGAACGTGTTCGACAGCACCATTGGCACTTTACTAAACATACCCAGTAAGACAAAAGATTGGCTGAAGTCGCTTACTGACCTTGTAAATATGGACATAAGGCATGAGCTTCACCCAAAAGAGCTGACAAATGGGAAGATCGAAATTCCTCCGGCATGCTACTCACTGACACCAGAAGAGAAAAAGGCTTTCTGTAGATGCTTGCATAGTTTGAAAGTCCTGACTAGTTTCTCATCGAACATCAGAAAACTTGTGTCCATGAAAGATTTGACTACCTTCGGGTACAATGCTCATGATTGTCACCAGATGTTAATTGTCTTTCTACCTATTGCTATAAGAGCGGTCAAGCCAGTTCACACTAAGGTAGTGATAACCAAGTTGTGCTACTTTTGCAATCGAATATCACAGAAGGTTTTTGATCCTGAAGAGTTAGGCCCCCTTCAAACGTTAGCAATCGAGACAGCGTGCCAGCTTGAGATGTTTGTCCCTCCATCGTACTTCAATATGATGGAGCATCTGATTGTCCACATCATCCCTCAGATTATCGAAATTGGTCCCCTATACCTACATCAGATGTGGGCGTACGAGAGGTACATGTCGGTTCTGAAAGGATATGTCCGTAACCGAGCTCATCCGGAGGGATCAATGATAGAGGGGTACACAACTGAGAAGGTGGTTGACTGCTGTATAGATTACATGAAGGATGTCACACCCATTGGGATACCCCCCTCTCTTCATGAGGGCCGGCTAACTGGGAAGAGGACCGTAGGCAAGAAAAGGTTCTATGATAACGGCTACATTTCTGTAGCCGAAGCACATAGCAGCGTGCTGCAACAGCTCGCTATCCTCGAGCTATACGTTGAGAAACACATGACGGAGATAAGAGCCTGCAACCCCAGAAAGACCGGCTCCTTGGATCTCAAAGGAACAAAAACGCAAATTTCCTGAATGGTTGAAGGATCAAAACCTGCCGTTCGGTGAGTCGCTGGAGGAAAAAACATTGCAGAGGCTGGCAACTGGCCCAAGTAGCCTCATGACCTCATGGCAAGGGTACGATATCGGCGGATATACATTTTACACGATAGGCAAGGACAAGAAAAGCACAGCTCAGAATAGTGGAGTTCGTGTGGAGGCGTTGGACGCAACAGGCGAGAAGAAGTCATACTACGACATCATACAAGACATTTGGGAGCTTGACTACGGCCTTAACATCCAGATCCCGGTGCTTCGATGCCAATGGGTGAAAGACACAATAGGCATATCAATCGATTACGAAGGCCTTACGGTTGTGGACCGCAGTAAACTAGGCCACAAGGATGATCCGTGGGTTCTCGCTGAGCGTGTCGCACAAGTTTTCCATGTGAAGGACCCATCTGACGAGCGGATGGATGTTACTGTACCGAGAAAGCAACAAATCGTTGGCATTGATAACATCGAAGACGTGTCAGATTACAACCAATACGAGGGTGTACCGTTATTCGCAGATCTTCCTAACCGGATCAAACACATAGAGCGAAAGATTGATGAAGACAACTTCTGCAAGAAGCGGATGGACGGTGTTGTAAAAAGTGTAAAATGATAGTTTATTTTGTAATCATTTATCTGTGTGAAAATATGTGAGATGTCGTTGGCACGTGGAGAAGATAATATTTTGTAATGGTTTATTTATCGGTGGAAAAATGTTACATGTGTCTTATGTCGTATGGTTTATTTATGGGCAAAAAATTTGTAACACAATTATGTAGGTTGTTACTTTTTTAAAATTTTAGTATTTATTTAATGGTTCTTTCTTTAACTACTAAAAAACACAAAGATAAGGAATTAGATAAATAATTGTGTAAACCATTATCCCGTGCGAGCACTTAAGCTACCCGCACGGGATAATAGTTATTGCGTGCGGGCGTCTTAGCCGCCCGCACGGAATGACTATTATCCCGTGCAAGCCATTAAGCCACCCGCACGGAATCACTATTATCTCGTGCGGGCCATTAAGCCGCCCGCACGGAAAGATATTTTTCTGTGAGGTCGGCTTAAGACAACCGCACGCGATGACCGCCACCTATATAAGGTGTTGGCGGGATCCGGAAATTTTCTAAGTCCCGGTGAAATCTCAAGTACGCCGCCAAGCTGCCAAAATTTTCCGCCGGCCACTCATCTCCTCGCCCTCACTGTCGGCCGCTGGTGCCCTAGCCGACCCCGCCCGACCCCCGCCGACACCCGCCGCCTCCTCGCCAACCCCCTGCCGCCTTCTCGACAGCCGATACCGGCCGCCGCCTCCTCCTCTCCCCGGGCACCTCGTGGACCGCCGGCCGCTGCCTCCTCTCCTCCCCGGCAACCTCCTTGATGTGAGCCTTTTTTTTAATTTTGGAAATCTTATATTAATTTTGGAAATATGGTAATTTGTGAAGAATGATGTATTCATTTGTTGTATGAGAAGAATAATGTATTTGTTGTATGAGATGTTAAAAGATATGTGTAAAAAAATAAATATTAATTTTGGAAATATGGTATTTTTTGTAGAAAATTATGGTACTTACACTCTATAAATAAATAAATAAATAAATATTATTTTTTATCATTATATGTTCGTAAATTTTATTGTGAATAATACCTTGTACAGTAAAGTCATGAACGTAATAGTCTTATACAAAAAAAACTTACAAATCTAACAATGTATACAAAATTGAGTATGTCTTTTATGTCTAAGGACGAAACAATCCCTTTTATAGGAATTAATTGCTTCAGGTACTATCCAAAGGCAACTAACTTTGATGTATACATATGCATTTCGTACACTTTCTGTGTCTAGAACGAGCTAACCTAGAAGAAAATGTCGAACGACAAAGTTCCCTCGGAGACACTGGTACCAACATCAGGCACAGGACCAATGGTCAATCAGCCCTCCCCGACACCCGTAGCTGCGTCGGGCGCAGAGCCCACGGACAATCCGCGCACAGACACAGATGAAGTAGCTATCGGAAATGATGCGGTGTCTAGCAAGGAATCTTGGCGCACACCGAGCGACCCGTTTGAAATAGAAGTAGCGCAAATGGCCACCGAGCAACCCGAGAATGACCCTGATTATATTCCGATCAAGCAAGTCGTAAGTTCACAATCCAACTCGTTCTACATTTGTTAACGTTCCCGATCATAGCCGTCTAATGGCCTACTCGTGCAAATGGCTACTCAGCGTAGGTCGAAACGGAAGGCTAACCAGATTACCGCCAGGGCTCAAGTAGAGGCCGACACAGCCATATCAGGGCCAGACCCAACGGATATGTCAGCAAGTGGAGGAGGACGTGCAAAGAAACGACGTGGTGAGAGGAGCAGAAACTAGCTACCGAAGGAGTCGTACTACATTGCTGCTCTGAACGAAGATGGGAAGCCCGTCGAGCCGAAACACATGATGGCAAAGTTTAGCAACGCATGCGGGACAGTGGCAAGACTTCATGGGCCACTGAACGTGGATGAGTGGAAGGACGTTAACCAACACATCAAGAATTTAATGTGGGAGGAGCTGCAGAAGTACCTTGTGTATCCGCCTGGATCGGAGGTCATTGGGAGCAGATTTGCGTTGGGTACAATGACCCAACGGTGGCGCCAGTGGAAGTCTGACATGAACACTCATTATGTTCAAAAGAACGAGTCTCCATTTGAAAAATACGGCAATATCCCGCCAGTTGAATGGGACAAGTTTGTGGTGAAGATGATAACCCCTGAAGCTCTAGCAAGGAGGAAGAAGATGTCGGACCTGGCAAAGAAAAATAAATATCCACACCGATTGGGGTCTAGTGGATACGACAGTCACGTGGACCAATGGCGAGCTACGGAGGAAAAGTTTGTAGCTCAAGGGAAGCCGTTGTTGGTCCAGCCCCTAAATCCGCACGGTCGAAACTGGGTATGGGCACGAAGTACAGGGCAAGTGACGGATCAGGGTGAGATGCTCTTCGAGTCCCCTGACATCGAGCATGTGACCACATCTCTCCAACAGATCACCGAGAAGGAGAAGTCAGGGGAGTTCGTCGCTAGAAGGGAGCATGTCGAACTCACCGCTGCCTTGGGGACTGCCGAACACTCCGGGAGGATAAGAGGAAAATATTCAAGAACGAGTTGGAAGGTAGGGTTTCCAACAAAATTCAAAAGTTACAAGAAGCGGGATGCCTACAAGGCGAAGTTGCACGAAGAAGTCACCGAACAAGTAACCCAACAAGTCACCCAACAATTCTACAGGCTAGCCGCACAACATCCCCAAACCTTCCCGGGCTTAGCCCCTCAAGCCGAGCAAACGATGCAGATCCCGAGCAGTGTCGGGTCCGTAGAAACAACACCCTACCCGGTCGATCTTATTACCGGTCCGACACCGTGCAGCCTTGTCCTTCCGATAGGCAGAGCCGGGAAAACGAAGGAGGTTGGGTCCGGACTAGCGATACCAGGGAGACAGTTCCATAATACCCCAATTCCGGAGGACTACGCAAGGGTGCAAGTATCAAGGGTTAATGCCGATCAAATGTCGTTGGAGCTAGACATCCCAACACCAGAGAGGATAGAACTACTCGGAGATGCGGTGAACCAGTTCATCATTTGGCATCGTCGAGACATCATCCTCACGGGACAGGCAACTTTGACGACCTCAGCTCCATCGGTGCCACAGACGGCTGCCCCTCCTACACCGCCATCCCCACCGAATTCCCCAACCCCACCAGGATCTCCTATGCCAGCAAGATCTCTGTCCCCGAAAAGAGTACCTTCTCCACCTGCAGAGCCTGCCGCACCAGCTTCCCCAACTCCGCTACCTCGGCAGCCGTCTCCTGCTCACCAGTCGCCTCCTACTCCACAATCTGCTCTCGTGCAACTTGTGACACCTTCCCAGGAAGATGCGTCTATCCAAAAGCCAAGTACTTCGCAAGCCCGCAAGCTCATACCACAAATGGTTTCCAAGTACAAACCGAAGGAAATAGCAGAGTACGACGCAAGAATAGTTTTCAAGTCATTCAGGGGACAGGGTCCGACAAAGCCAGGCCAACCTGAACCTCAAACGGATGCACAGAAAAGCGTACTAGGTCATGCAGACAATATGCAATCTTGGGATTCTACAGAAGTGCCAAAGGTGTACGAGTATGGCAAGCCATTCTTGCCGTACCACGTCATGATCGAACTCCCATGGCCAATGAGGTTGCTACATGACTGGTATCTAAGAGCAAGTGAGAAGGGCCTCGGGATGATTAGTGTCAAGGTCCCGGATAACGCTTTCGTCAGCGGACCCAACGGAAACTTCATCATCACTTTCAATGACCTATACGCCTTCTTCAAGATGGAAAAAAATGGATATCAATCTCGTCGGCGCGTCGTGCCTGTAAGTTTCCCGACTTGTTTGTTGTTAGTGAATGTGTGCCAAAAATCTATAAGTCATTTAATTTGCATAATTTGTTAGGTCACAATGCGTAGATGCCCAAAGAACGGGGGCCTCAATAGGGTACGCCAAATCGACGAGGATTTGCATGGCGGCCCACACTGTGAGGCTAAATCTGGATGGTCCGCAACTAAAGGATAAGACGCTGGAGGAAAGAAAAGCATATGTGGACAGGTTGCACAAAAATAAGAGGGTCGAGGTGGCAACTTACTTGGGACAAGCTATGCTCACGCACGGGGACAAAAGAGTCTTGATGGTCCCATACCACCTAACGTAAGCAACATCCCCTTTGTTTCGTTCATATAATATCATAGCACATCAAAATATCTACCAGATGCCTTATGTAATTCATAATCCGTGTTTGCAGCGATCACTACATACTATTCCTCGTATATCCAAGGAACCACTTGGTCGTAGTTCTTGATCCGACCCACTACGAAGAGCAGAAGTTCATGGAGTTCCTTGTCTTGCTGAATTTGTAAGTTTCAAACAAACCTCCTGTATACCATACTGCTTAGATGTAATTTTAAAGTTAGCTCAAACAAATATTTTATCTTTGTAGAGGACACGACTATTAGAAAAGATATGGCGGGTTCGTGAAGGACCAGTAGAGAACAAAGCTTCTCGTCAATGCACGCTGGCCGGTATGTGATCATATATTCGTTAACTTAATGATGCGATTGTCAGTTTTTACTACTGACGTATGTACTATTCTTACGCAGTGTTACAAGCAACCCTCGGTACTAGCCTGTGCGGATATTATGTATGCGAGATGCTCAGAGTCTGCGGGAGATAAAGAATTGAGTTTGCAGATGTAAGTCATCGTGCTCCTTACATATACGAACTAGTTCGTTTAAGTTGATTTTAACGAAAATACATTTTTCTCCTATTTTCAATAGCTCCCGAGCATTCCGTGTAACACAAACCGGTTCGACAAAAAAAACGCTTCTCAACTTGTGCACGGACTTGTGCCGGTTCATTCGTCGCGACATCTACAACCATCTAGTGGAGTTCTATGACCCTGATAGCAAACTTGCTTGCGAGGGACAAATTCAAACGCCTAAGGGAGTGGAAGAGAGAACATGCAGTACAATAAAAAAATTTATTTGTGAGGGAGACAGAACTTCTAATATTTATTATACTGCCATTGTAGCTACTTTCATGTATATATGCTAATTAATTATTCATATCGATGTTTTATAATGTTTAACTTGTGATACTTTCGTTATAAAAATCAATCGTGTATGTAATTGATCGTGAATAACTGCGACTATATTTAGTAGTGTAAACACAACAAAAAATACAAGTCCATACGAGATCTATCCAAACGGCTAGTGTAATCTAGGGCGTTTGCAATAATAGGTCTTCCCGTGCGGTCCACTTAACCCGCTCGCACGGGATAATAGATTATCCCGTGCGGTCGGTCTAACACAACTGCACGGGATAATCTATTATCCCGTGCGGACGTGTTAAGTGGACCGCACGGGAAGATTTATTTTCCGTGCAGTTGGGCCAACCGCAAGCGGAAATGTTTATTTTCACAGACCCCTGGATGCACACGGCCAATACCTCCGCACGGAAAAACGTGTTTTGACCGCACGGAAAAACACACTCTGTAGTAGTGGTAGTAAGGCAAAGGACAAGGGTATTCATACCTGATTGGCAGGAGCTGTTTTCTTCGCATGGCGGATGGTTTTCATACATAATCACCTGCAAACAAATATTCATTAATACTTGTGGAAATGGTTAGTAGTAAACCTTACCACTAGATTTGATGTTTTCTTTTATTTGTTTTTATGCAGCAATTGACGACCGGATTTGGTATTTAAGGTCCATCAATACCTTCTTGATCCCGGCCAATGTGGCTGTAGCCTCTTGATCCGGTCAACTAGTGCTCGTGTTGGAAGTATGTTTGGTCATTGTCAGCGTACATGTATTCCTTACTTTTGATTTCTCCGTGTCATATATCGATAGGACATTGTTTGAAAACAATTATTTCTACCAAATCCTTTGCAATCGACAAATATAATTACTCTTTAAGGCCCTAGTTTGTATTAGCCTTTAGTTCTAGCCTATAACCCTGTTTGGGGGAGCTTAAGATTCTGAGAAGCAACTGGTTGGTAGCCAGCTTCTGAGAATCTGGAGAAGCTGGGTTTTCAGCTTCTGGCTTCTAGTTTATTTTCTGGATTTTACAACTACAACTTCTTAGAATCTAGATCAAAAGCTAGACTGTTTGAGGTAGCTTCTGATTCTAGGAAAAACTACAGCAGTTAGAAACTCCTCCAAATATTTCCATATAAGGTAGATTGTCTGGCCTAAGATAGAGACCCAATTAAGCAAGGCCTAAGCACCATTTGATGTAAGAATTTCTATGACACGAACAAAAGTTTCATGGATACATTGGTGGAGAAGGGGTTTTTAACCCCGGTTCGTAACCCCCTGTAGTCCCGGTTATGAAACCGGGACCACGAATCCGGGACTAAAGATGCCCATCTTTAGTCCCGGGTGAATTAACCGGAACTGAAGAGTCATCTTTAGTCCCGGTTGGTAACATCAACCGGGACTAAAGATGGTAGCGCCACGTGACGGGCGCTACCATCTTTAGTCCCGGTTGGTGTTACCAACCGGAACTAAAGATATTTTTTCTTTTTTTTAAGGTTGCTGGTTCTGCTAGATGCTAGTTTATATATTATGCATATATATGTATAAATACATGTATATGCATAATATATCTATATATAATTTATATTATATTGCACATATATAATATGTGATAAATACATATTTATCACATATATATGTTCCTTAAATATATGCACCCAAGTAAATATATACTCATATTACCGAAATGTACATACATTTGTAACAATCCTTCGTTAATTGTAATTTCTATTGTATATTACAAACAAACTTAAGATAAGTTATACACGGGGATCATGATCAATAGGCCTTCCATCGTAGTAGAATTCTCCCGCGGGATCAATTATCTGTTCATTGATAAATCCCATCAATTGTTCTTGAACAGCCTTTACAAATTCTTCGTTGGATAGTTTTTCCCTCGTGTAAATAATATATCATTTGAAAAAAAATTGAGATATAAGTATATGAAGTCAATAAGAAATCGATGGGACAATGTATGAAGGATTTTTACGTACTTCCAGATCCTTGTCACTGTTGATTTGGTGTACAATGCAGTGAATATATTCGCAGACGTAGTAGCCGCACAAGTTATTCCCCTGCTCCTGCTTTGCACACTTTAGGAGAAACGACGAGAGATTTAATGTATTAGTTTTTTCTAGAACAAATTAAGATTGAATATGTTTTTGGAGTATTTACTCACCGGAAAATTAAACCTCCTACCAAGTTTTTCATTCCAAACCCCGCGGACCAACGTACGGAACTTTGCCCATGCCCTATGTACATTTGGAAGCTACGATTAATTAATATCGGAGATCTGCATAGAAGAAATAGCAGTGTTCGTAATTACTGTCAGTTGAATAGATGGCATTACCTGTCTATCACTTCAAAAATCTTGTCGAAAGTAGACTCCGGTTTATCCATTGAGTCATAGACATGGAATCTGCAAATTGCGTGAGATAGTACATACGTCACGGTTTGAGTATGAGGAAGAAGTTGGTACGAAATAGAAGGACATTTCAAACTCACGCTGTGTTATAGGGTAATAGTATGTAGGTCTTGTAATGCTGCTGCACCAGGAAATGAACAATATTGTCCTCTATAGCCTCCTCAAAGTCCCGTACCATTTCGACATTGACTTTGCGAGGGTCCATGAATCCAATATTGTAAATCCCCTGTTTACGGCACGATTGAATTTCCATTCTACAAAGTACAAAGACATTCGCATCAACTATCCGCACAGTTTAACCATTGAACGGTACAGACAAGGAGCTAAGGAATAAAATTAATTTTGCGTAAAACGATACTTACAAAACCCAGCAGCTGAGCATGGAGACGTCGAGGGCGTCTAGTTGGTATACATCAAATACATCCTCGAAGTTGATCCACAGGACATCATCTCCTTGATAGTAATCTGAGTTCCTTATCCTCGCTCCAACCATCGTTCTGCCTTTCGATGAACATTTCATGTATCATTGATGGAAGCGGTACATTTGTGTTGAGAGGGTGTTCACCTGAACAGGCTTGACAAGCGGTTCACCGAGTTTAAATTTATATTTCAAATCCGTTTCGGTCGCTATGGTTATTGGTGAATTTCCCACCAGCTGCGCCCTGTTCAGACCCGTCTCTTTCATCCATTGCCTTAGTTCCGCCTCACCAGGTGGTAGCAACGGCTCAACGGATTGTTTCAGTTGCTTTCCAAGCTGATGCACTTCTTTGGTCCTTACTCTTTGCTTCCTAGCCGACTTCATCATCGACCGGTCATAATCCGAAAGTAAAGCCCTCTTGACCGGTTCGCTCATCTTCTGGAAAAACTTCATAGCAGCCGGATCTATGGGAGTCTTCTTTTCTGGGCTACGTGGCTTGAAGAATGCCTTCACTTCCGCTCGTACGACCTCGTCAGTCTCCTCGGGAGTGCGATCGTACGCCTTTTTCTTGAGAGCGGGGAGTTTTGGCTCGTCAAGTCTTGGCTTCTTCGTTTGTTGTGTGGACTATGATGGCGCTGGACGAAGTAGGCACGACTTTGTACCTCGTGAAGGCGGAGCTGACAATGACAGTGCAGGCGGAGGAGGCAGAGGTGGAGGAGCCGGTGTAGGCGAAGGAGATGGTGCAAGCGGAGGAGAGGGTGCAGGCGGAGGAGGCGGAGGTGGAGGAGACAGTGCAGGCGGAGGAGAGGGTGCAGGCGGAGGAGACGGAGGAGAAGACGCCGCTGCTCGTCCGAGAAACACGATGTACCGCTTGCACCATAGTACAATGGCATGGGTTGTGTCTCCTAGTTTCGTCTCCCCGTCTCCTCCTGGGATATCCAGCTCGTCTCCTATTTCCAAGGTACCACACCTTTTCCTCGTGTTCGTCCTTCGCTCAGTCAGGCTCGGGATTCTGTAGTGCGAGCGTAAGCTCGTCCTTCTCTCAGTCAGGCTTGAATGTTCCGTGAGCAGACGCCTCCACTGCTTTCGTAAGTCGGCTTGCTGCTCCGCGAATAGCATCGCCGAATAGAAGGGAACCATCAGTGGGATTGAGAGTTCCGCCATGACCATAATACCAATTTCTAGAACGTTCAGGCTAGCTCGCTGTGGTCGGCTCAATACCCTTCTCTACCAACGCGGCTTCCAGTGTATCCCACTTGGGGATTGCCTTCTTATAGCCACCTGACCCTAGCCGGTGATGGTACTGCTTCTTAGCGGCATTGGCTTTATTCTTTTCTATTTGCGCTTGCCCGTGCTCGGAGGTCTTGTATGTGACAAACGCATCCCAATGATCCCTCAGCTTGGGTAATTTGTCAAAATCATGTGTCAGACCCTTCTGGACATAATTCTTGTACAGAGCAGACTTGTACTTCCAGAATTGTTCAGCCATTTTCTTCATCGTCCATTCTTTCAGTCTTGGTTGAGCTGCCTCAGGGACCGTGAATGTCTGGAGCATGGTGGTCCACAGCATCTCTTCTCCGTATTTGGAAGATAACTTTGGTCTTCTTTGGCTGACCTTGATTGACGCCAGTGGACTGTGCTAATGGGCACGTGATCCCTCACGACCCAACCACTGTGTCCCACGTACTTCCTTAGTATGCCGGCTGGAGCTACTTGTTCGCCGTCTGGGGCCACATCACTAATAACGTGCCTGCCCTCTAGCTTCCTCGCGGCACCTCGTTGTCCGCGTGCCCTCTTGTCTCCAACGGCCGGTTGCCTTTCACTTTCATCTGGGTTTGTGCCCTCGTTTCCCTCCTCGTTTAGGTATTGGTTGGGGTCATCTTGCTCCTCATCCGCCCAATACTGGCTGCTGCCCTCTGCGATCTCATCCATGAGGATCTGTTCTTCATCGCGATCTGCCATCTACAATAATTACAACACGCTTTGACTTTTTAGTTCTTTTTTATAAGTTTGGTCAAGACAATAGAACAACATAGCCGTATATATCTTCAATGCAAATAAAAGGAACTATAAAAAAATTGAAGCGTCTTAAATTAGACTGACCTCCCTAACGTTATGCACATCCAGGCTTACTTAACGTTTTACTATACACGTTAAACGAGAGAAAGTGACTCAAGATATTGGTTGAAAACAAGCCCTCGTTCTTTCATTGTGTTTACTCATGAAAGAAAGAGTGCTTGTTTTAAGTCAATATCTAAAATCAGACCCTCCTTTAACCTATAATTAGACTGACCTCCCTAACGCTATGCAAATCTAGGCTTACTTAACGTTTTACTATACATCGTTAAACGAGAGAAAGTGACTCAAGATATTGGGTGAAAATAAGCCCTCGTTCTTTCATTGTGTTTACTCATGAAAGAAAGAGTACTTGTTTTTAGTCAATATCCAAAATCAGACCCTCCTTTAACCTATAATTAGACTGACCTCCCTAACGCTATGCACATCTAGGCTTACTTAACGTTTTACTGTACAGAGGTTAAACGAGAGAAAGTGACTCAAGATATTGGGTGAAAACAAGCCCTCGTTCTTTCATTGTGTTTACTCATGAAAGAAAGAGTGCTTGTTTTCAGTCAATATCCATAATCAGATCCTCCTTTAACCTATAATTAGACTGACCTCCCTAACGCTATGCACATCCAGGCTTACTTAACCTATAAATAGACTGACCTCCCTAAAGACCTCATTTGTCCGTGTTATCGTTCGTTCCATCGTTCGTTCGTTCTATCGTTCGTTCGTTCGTTCGTTCGTGTAAACAACCGGGACTAAAGATCTTGTCTTTAGTCCCGGTTGCTCGATAACCGGGACTGAAGATCTTATCTTTAGTCCCGGTTGTAATTACAAACCGGGACTAAAGATATCTTTAGTCCCGGTTGTTTACAAGAACCGGGACTAATAAAATTTTCCCGCTGTTTACAAAATTATTAGTTGTCCCGCATTTCTTTAACAACCGAGACTAAAGATTAAAACATTTAACTTGTTTAAAATTATTATTGCACACAGATAATCACATACGTTAACACATATGTTATTAACATATAGTTAACACATGACATATTTAAATAGTTTAAAATTGTTATTACATCTTATATATATATATAATTAACATATGACCTATTTAGATAGTTTAAATCTTCTAGCACAATTCAATAATGATATATAATTAACAAAGGACCAATTTAAATATTATTTAAATATAAATAATCACATATAATTAACATATGACAAATTGAAATAGTTTAAAATTGCTATTACATCTTACATATATATATAATTAACATATGACCTATTTAGATAGTTTAAATCTTCTAGCACATTTCAATAATGATACATAATTAACACATGACCAATTTAAATTGTATTTAAATATAGATAATCACATATAATTAACATATGATATATTTAAATAGTTTAAAATTGCTATTACATCTTAGATATATATATAATGAACATATGACCTATTTAGATAGTTTAAGTCCTCTAGCACATTTCAATAATGATACATAATTAACTCATGACCAATTTGAATTGTATTTAAATATAGATAATCACATATAATTAACATATGACATATTAAAATAGTTCAAAATTGTTATTACATCTTAAAAAAACATTGCATGGCCTTCAATACATTATAAATAGTTTGCATCGTCCATACAACAACCTATGTCACTGTTTTCCTCACGTACTTTCTCCTCACTAATGTTCCTTCGGTATGATCGTTGCATGAGAAAGAGGTGTCCTCCTTTGATAGGAGGATGATCGGGTCAACCGTCACCGTGAACGGAGGTTGCCCGTCGAACTGATCATAATCTTCGTCAGTCTTATCCTCGACTTCGACGATTTTCCTTTTTCCTAAGAGAACCACGTGGCGCTTCGGCTCATCGGGTCCTTTACCCCTCTTTGGTTTACTAGACATGTCCTTCACGTAGAAAACTTGTGTTACCTCGTTGGCATGCACGAATGGTTCGTCTGAGTATGCAACCTTGGTTAAGTCAATCGTTGTCATCCCACTGTCATCAATCGTTACGCCTCCACCAGTGAGCCTAACCCACTGGCATCGAAACAGAGGTACCTTCAGGGGTCCATAGTCTAGTTCCCATATGTCCTCGAAGACACCGTAATACGTGCTAGTTGCACCATCGTATCTCATGGCGCGATACAAATAGCAGAGTTCTGGTTTGTGCTCTTTCTGTCTTGGGCTCTTGTGTAAAGTGTATACCCATTGATTTCATATCCTTGGAAGGTCGATATCAAGCAAGAAGGCCCCCTCGCCAAGAAGGCTAGTTGTCGGTCAATGGTTTCGGTACCCATTAGATGTTGTCGTAGCCAAGCGGGGAAAGTATCAATGTGATGGCGTGTAATCCATGCATCGGACTTGCCGATGTTTTCTGAGCGAACAATCACCAGGTGCTCCTCGATGTAAGGAGCCACCAATGAAGATTGTTGCAAAACCGTGAAATGTTCTTTACGGAATAAATCATTGTCCACAGTCATTATTGCTTTCCTTCCAAGAGTCCCCTTTCCCCGTAGTCTCCCCTCGTGGCTTGATTCGGGTACACCGATTGGACAAAGGTCTTCAATAAATTCTACGCAGAACTCAATGACCTCCTCTGTTCCATAACCCTCGGCGATGCTTGCTTCCAGACGGGAACGGTTACGAACGTATTTCTTTAGAACGCCCATGTACCTCTCGAATAGAAACATGTTGTGTAGGTACACAGGACCGGGAATACCGATCTCTTTCACAAGGTGACATAGAAGATGCGTCATTATATTGAAGAATGATGGTGGAAAGATCATCTCAAAGCTGACAAGACATTGTACCACGTCATCTTGAAGGACTGTTAAACTGTCCGGATCGATGATCTTTTGCGAAATTGCATTCATGAAGGCACATAGCTTTGTTATTGTTCCCCGGACATTATCAGGAAGGATACCATGAATAATAACAGGAAGCAGTTGTGTCATCAACACGTGACAATCATGAGACTTTAGGTTTGTGAACTTCTTCTCCTTCATGCTTATTATTCTCTTTATATTCGAGCAGTATCCAGAGGGTACCTTGATGCTCTCTAGGCATTCAAACATACTATCATTCTCTTCCTTGCTCAGGGTGTAGCTTGCAGGACTCAAATAATGACTTCCTTTATCCTTCGGTTCCAGGTGAAGGTCCTCGCGTTGTTGCATATGCTTGAGATCGTTACATGCTTCAAGTGTATCTTTCGACTTCCCATATACACCTAGGAAGCCCAACAGGTTGACACAAAGGTTCTTACTAAGCTGCATCACGTCGATTGTGTGTCGGACGTCTAGGACTTCCCAATAGGGTAACTCCCAAAAAATAGACTTCTTCCACATCGCCGCGTGACCATCTTCGCTCTCTATAGGTTGGCTGCCATGTCCCTTTCCATATACTACTTTCAGATTTTTCACCATAGCAAACACGGCTTTTCCGTTACGATGTTTAGGCTTAGTACGGTGGTCTGCCTTCTATTCGAAATGCTTGCCTTTCTTCCGTACAGGATGGGTTGCAACAAGGAATCGACGATGACCCATGTACACAACCTTCCTGCAGTGCTTCAGATACGCATTTTCAGTTTCATCCATACAATGGGTGCAAGCCTTGTACCCCTTGTTTGACTGTCCGGATAGGTTGCTAAGTGGGGCCAATCGTTAATGGTCACAAACAACAACACTCGTAGGTTAAAATGCTCCTGTTTGTCCTCATCCCACACGGGGACACCTTCTCTGTTCCACAACAGAAGCAGATGGTCAACCAATGGTCTTAGGTACACATCAATGTCGTTACCAGGTTGCTTTGGGCCTTGAATGATAATTGGCATCATGATGTACTTTCGCTTCATGCATAGCCAGGGGAGGTTGTAGATACACATGGTCACAGGTCACGTGCTATGGCCGCTGCTCATCTCTCCAAATGGATTCATGTCATCTATACTTAAACCGAACTTTACGTTTCGGGCATCCTCTGCAAAGGCTGGAAATATTCTATCGATGTTTCGCCACTGCGACCCGTCGGCGGGGTGTCTCAGCATCTCGTCTTGTTGACGTTCTTCCGCGCGCCAGCGCATCATGGTAGCGTGCTCTTTGTTCCTGAACAAACGCCTGAGCCTTGGTACTATAGGGAAATACCACATCACCTTAGCAGAAACCCTCTTCTTCGAAGGTTGTCCGTCCACGTCACCTGGATCATCTCGTCTGATCTTGTATCGCAGTGCTTTACAAAACCGGGCATGCTTCTAGGTTCTCGTACTCCTCACCGCGATAGATGATATAATCGTTCGGACATGCGTGTATCTTATGTACTTCTAATCCTAGAGGGCATACCACCTTCTTAGCTTCGTACATTGTTTCGGGCAATTCGTTTCCCTCCGGAAGAATGTTCTTGATGAGTTTCAATAACTCGCCAAATGTCTTGTCACTCACACCATTTTTGGCCTTCCATTGCAAGAATTCTAGCGTCGTATCCAACTTTTTGTGCCCCTTTTCGCAACATGGGTACAACGAAGTTTTGTGGTCCGCTAACATACATTCCAATTTTTGAGCCTCCTTCTCACTTTCGCAGCCGTCCTTTATGTCCCGCAACATCTGATCAAGATCATCTACAGCATCGTTATCTTCAACAGCTCTGTCCGTCTCACCTCTTGGATTTTCTTCAAATCCACCGTATTGATGAGCCCAGTGTGGAATATTCTCGTCTTCTACTTCATCTTCTTCCATTGTAACCCCTAGCTCTCCGTGCGAGGTCCAATAATTATATCCAGGCATGAATCCAGACTCAAACAAGTACGCATGAATAGTTCTTGATGATGAATACTCCTAGTTTCTGCACTTTTTGCATGGACAACACATTAAACCCTTATACTTGTTAGCATTGGCCAGATTCAAAAAATAATGCACGCCTTCAATAAACTCTTTCGACCGTCGGTCCGCGGTGTACATTCAGTGCCGATCCATCTATACATCAAATAGTCCAATATTACTAACAATATCCACAAAATTGAAACTAGTTAATAGTCATATAATAATTTAAAACATCATGATTCAAAGTGAAACTAATTTCTAGGAAAGAGCTACAAAGATGGCAACGAGAACGAAGAGAAGTTTACAATTATTTTTAAAATTTTATTAAAGTACTACACATATTTTTTTTAAGTACGAACACTATTTCTAGTTATATTACATATTTTTCAATTACATTTCTTTTCAACTTTTTTTACAAGTATTCATACAAAAAAATTTTACAATAGTCCCACATATTATTCTTTTTTATTATTTGTAAATTTGAAAACATATCTTTAATGAATTATACTTTTTTCTAACTATTTTATTAAACTAACTTAGTTTCTATTCTTTTATTTTAGTTTTCTATATTTTCCCTCGGTCATCTCTTTTATAACATATGTATCCAAATTTTCTAATTTCAAAATAAACCTAATTTTGCCTACACATCTTTTCTCTCCCATCATTTGCTTAAACCTTGTTGAAGATAATATTTTATAAAAACAAAGCTATCAATGTCATATGCTAAGCATACATTACTAGAGAATAGATTTGCCAACCTTTTCGATCTCTCCGATTCGTATATTATCACAAAAACAAATTTATCAAAAATTTCACCAGCACCTCCCTTCTTCCTCCTCCTCTTGGCAGCAATGGCTCGGGCTGTAGGAGGAAGAAGAAGTATAAAAAGGTATAGCACTTTAGTCCCGGTTAAAAATAACAACTGGGACTAAAGATCTAAATCATCATTAGTCCCGGTCGGTGTCACCGACCGGGACTAAAGATACCCGGCCCCCTGATATACGTCTAACACTGTCAGTCGAGGTGTGAACCGGGACTAAAGATGATATTTAGTCCCGGTTTGTAATACGAACCGGGACTAAAGATGATATTTAGTCCCGGTTTGTAATACGAACCGGGACTAAAGATCATTGCGACCCGGTATACTTTTTAACCGGGATTAGAGATGATCTTTAGTACCGGTTGCTATTCGAATCGGGACTATTCCTATTTTTGTGAACTAGATCAAAGATCGGTTCTCCAGTAGTGATATCAATGGGGCTACGTACACCCATTGCTTTTGTCACCTCATCCCCGCCCCAGATAATTCCTCTATTTAGCGATCATCCGTGTGGCCTCTCTCCCGCACGGTGAGTTCATATCATATGTATATATACATATAAAGTTTATATTACACGTATAGAATTTTTACGTATACTTTAGTTTGTAGGTATACATAACGTCCACTCGATCATGCATGGTGGCATTAGAAGCCATTTATAAAGGTTTCTGTTAAGAGAAGCAATATGTGGAAACCAGAATTTAAATTCTGATAAACGAATATCACCCATGCGACCACACAACAGTTTTACGTAGTTTTTGTCTAACGCAATAAAAATTAATTGTTAAGAATAAATTTACTTAGAATTTTTACGTGTTCTAGACATGTTAGAAAAAGAAAGCTGATCAAAGAAACTGACGGAATAACTCCTAAAACTGGTACTAAAATTATATTTCAAAATTTAAAATCAGCTTTATATTTGCGCCTTAGCCGAAGCTGTACGAACCACCCAAACACCTCCATGGAACAGAGGCTTCAATTAACTTTCATTCGGCGAACGGTTTGTTTGCTTGTGTACGTACGGCAGATTGCACGATCGATATCCGCAGTGTGCCAATGGTAGTGTTAGCTTACTTCTCTGGTAACCCAGCTGCAATAAAGCAACAGCTAGCAGAGTTAGCAGATAGAGTCTCCTGATGAGAGGATATATCTGTGGAAAAAAGTGCCAGGCCAGCAGAAATGCTTGATGGAATTAATTCACTACGCTGATAAAGTCTATCCTGTTCAGGTCAGGATGAGTTGTATATACTGAGGTCATCCCCAACCCTTCGTATCATCTAGTGTCCATAGCATTTAATACATTATCACATAACAAAAAATCTGATGTGACACTAGAGTTAATGAGGAGAGAGGTGAAAAGGATGAAGAAACCATATGTACACAAGAATCAAGAATAAAAATATGGAAATAGGTGGATAAAAGGAGAGAGAACGGAGATGATTAGAAGAAAATTTAATTTCAAGACATCATCTATTGGATACATAATTTCTATACATACTGTCTATATAACATGGTAAGTATAAAAATTAGTTGATGGTTTTAGGATTAGGTTTCCAGGTAAGTAGGCATTTAGAGAGTGACTTAAAAAATGGATAGAGATTAATACTGTACTACCGCTACTACTACTACTTTAATTAAAGCTGGAGGGAAACAGTCAAACAGAGACAGTCTCCACGGTGGGAGATGGGCATATTTCCGATAGGATGGATATATGTGGTGTGATGTTGTAATTCAGCAACAATTAATACTATCTGTTTTGGCAAACTCGATGGTTGGTGGTGCGCGGGGGTGAGGAAAAAGGCGAAAGTGCTAGTTAGCGGTTAGTCGTGTGCGTCTCCTCCGTGCGACGCATCCACGTGGCGCGCGCGTAGAGGGTGGTGGTGGGAGGGTGCGGGGAAAGAGTAGCACGTGGCTCTATTTTCCCATTTTATTTCTGAAGTTGTTTTCTTCCTTTTTTTAAGAATTTTTTGGTTTCTTTTGTGATTTTGTTCTCTCAGTTTTTTTAATACGTTCGAACGTGGTTTTTTCTGATTTTTCTCGGTTTTTTCGATTTTCTTAATATGTGTATATAGTTTGTATGTATACACATGTAGTTTGTACACGTATACATGTATAGTCTGATCAAACGGCTATCAATCACCTTGATCTACGCGGCAGGAGGACCGTTGGGATATGATCGAATGGGTGCGGATTACACCTTGATGACGTGGATCAACCACACTGCAGGAAATTCATAGTAACTATACTAAGTGAAGTTTTTCAGAGCTATATATTGCTACTCCCTTTGTCTCAAAATATAATAATTTTTCTTTTTATCTTAAAATATAATAATTTTTAGGTGAATGAGATATATTTTAGGATTATAAATCTGATATGAATCAGAAGTATGAATATGGATATAGTATCGCTGATAGTAACTTTTGGTTTCAGTTGTGTTGCTCGGGTAGTATTTAGCCTGGGCTGCTGCTATGTTTTCTGAGTAGTTGATGGTTGGCCGTAAGTCGAGCGCTATGGATAGCTGGTGTTGTCCACAGCAAATGCCTCGTTTCGGATTTCAATTGCTTAATTGCACTCTGTTTTATTTTTCAAAAATACTGTAGGAAAAGGATCTTGCAGGGTATGTGTTTCACACCCAAAAATTCACTAGTGATTTTTAACTAATTTAAGCATACAATACTCGTTCAAAGAATCAGCTCAGATAAATAAATCGATAATTTAATAGACAGATTCATCACAACAATAACGTTAAATATTTACAGAAGAAAAGAAAATAGCAGTAAATAAATGATATAGCGATGGCTTCAGCTCTATTCCTAGAGATAGCTCAACTGGGATATAATTTAAATATCTTGTTCTTCATAAAACTTCTCCAACTGAGATTTAATGATTATTATCTAGAATGCTTCACAAACTACGTAACAAATATGTAATTACACGGGGATACAAAAGAAGAAATAGTAGAATTCATTTGCAAAAGTAGTATTTAGCAAATACTCTCTATTCTATTGATCATCATCATATTTGTTCCATGCACTAAGACCAAGAAGAAGAAAACACATTTAGTTTGCATGCGAGAAACGAAACGTTGCATGCGAATGTATTTACTCCGCATGCTAGATCAAAGGAGGAGAAGCTTTGTATGCGTAGAAAAATAAACTGAAAAGCTAACACCATGCACACCTCGTTGCATGTGAAATTAACTCTGCATGTAGCACTGAACAGCTATTTTCACAAGAACACAATTAATCTGCATGCAAATTTGCTAATATGCGGATCGATTTTGAATTTTTGGTTTTTTTTTCTTATGGTCTGACAAAAGTGAATGGAGGAATAGAGTGATTAATTAATATATTAACCGATCACTAAATAGCACACCAATACTACACAGACTCAAAACCATTTCTAAACAACCAAACCCGGTTATATAGATCTATCTTCATTCTAGAAGTTAATCAATTATCATCACCAGATTATTATCATTAATGAGTAGTATGGGACTAATCACGAAAAATATTGTTAGGCTCACCCATAACCCTTCGCATACACGCCCAACAGAATAGACACCTACTAAGCATCTGTCTCCGATAGGCAGTAGGGATGGTCAGTTACCTAGACAGGAAGACAACTTAGGGCCCAACAACTATGGTCTTATTATCCGCTAGATGTGGACTTCTTATCTACCACGCTAAAACAACAAACCGTGTCGCCTCCCATTGAGACATGTTATACTACTGTTCCGGTCATTACCCATGTTAGCTTGTAGTTAGTACGATTAATGTTTCATAATAGTGGCACGCAAATCAGTCTTTAGTTGTCATGAGCACGATCAACACAACCATATCCTCACAACCCACTATTAGTCAAGTTTTACTTGAAATATCATTAACCAATCACAACCAAACATCATGAGCCATCATCATTTAACCATCATTAATTATGAGTGAGTCATTAGTTATCCATGTAAAATCAACTAAGTATTTCTAAGCAATTACACTAAATATCTAGCCAAACCATTATATATAGTCCAAGCTAGTCAATTTATAACCTAGGGTAACAATGGATAATATAATCAATGCAAATTGGTCATAACAAAGGAATAGGTTCACACCACCCAATGACATTCGAAAATATATGCACATTTGAAGTAAATAGAGAATTTAAATATAGTATCAACATGCTCATAATATTGTGTTTGGGATCTGTGTGACTTGCCTTCTCATAATCTGTCTTCAATTCACGTTCTTAAACACTTCCGATGCGCTCACGAACCTCCGAAACAATGGAAACGACAAGCTAACAAACAAAACAAGAAAAAAGACTAGAAAATATCCAAATTAACAGTACAATTAAAGTAAAAAAACATGTAGATCATGATTTTAGATGAATTATGAGACTTAAACGGCCTCGTTCCGAGTTCATATGAATTAGTTATGAATTTTACAAGATTTAATCAATTTAAACCTATTTAACAAATTAAATGGATTTATGACACAATTTATAATTATTTGTATATTGCTAAAGAAATATTATGACATCAGCAGCTTCGGAGTGACATCTGAAAGGATGACAGGCAAGACCCATGTGTCATAGAAAGGAAGAGATTGGTCTATTGTACACCTAGCCCACAAAGGAGGTCCACCGCGGTCCACAAGATGGATGGCTAGGATTTTATTAACCGGAGTTGACCGAGCTCTAACGGATAAGATCGATCAAAGGAGGATGGATGGCTAAGATTTGGTTGACTATGGTTTACCTAGATTGGATGGTTCTGATCAACCCGATCTAGCGCTTCGATGGCGGGCACATGGTCAAAAACACACATGCGTCATGCAAGCGAGGAGTGTGAGGTGGCTGCTGACTTGGACTGCCACGTGGACGACCACATCATCACAACGGCAGCAAGCACAGTACAGCGACGGCAATGGCTAACGACGGTGGAAATGGAGGGCATGACACGAAGGTATCCTAACTGACGCGACGGCGATGACGAACGATGATGGGAGTGGTCGGTGGCGAGCTCCAAGCGACAACAGTGTCCGGTCGGCGGTGATGACGACGCTCCGGTGATGTCCAAGCGAAGAGGAGGTACAACAGGGCTTCTCCTTCGTGCTGCGAACCCAACGATTGCGACGGAGACCTCAGGCAATGAGCGAAGTGGCGGCGGGCTCGGTTGGAGTGGCGACGGGCGATGGCGGCACTCGGGTTCCTAGCGATGGCAGCCTTCCGTGGTCTTCGGCTTTAGGGAAGTGGAGGACAGGCTTCACATAGACACGACCGTGCCGAAGGATGCGTCGGTGTGGATTCGCGGCGATGGATGCGGCGGTGCGGCACGACCGGAGATTAACGGCGACGGTAGAGAGAGGAGGGAAGCGCGGGGAGGCTGAAGGTTCAAGAAGACCCCGACATGTAGGGCCCACATGTTGGCAGGAGAGAGGGGAGGGCTGGTTGGTCCGGTTGGAGGAGGCAGATAAAAGGACTTGTGAGCGAGAGAAAGGAAGAGTGGGCTAAAAACAGCACAAGGGGAGAAAGATTTTAATTCCATTTTTAATTTAAATAATTACTTAAATGATGTTTCATTTATTAGAAGTAATTCCAATGCACAAATAATTACAAAAAAATCCTGAAAATACTTGGAAACTCAAAGTATTTAATAAAATGTTTAAATTTTCATTTTAATAATCACTGAAATATTCTTTGTAATATTAAAATTAGTATTGAGCTCTAAAAAATCTGAGAAAATTATGCTGAGTGTAATTAATCATGAAAAATTTAATAAAAATTAAACCCATCTATGTTTTATTTAGGAAGTTTTGTTTCCCATATTAACTTTACCAGTAAATTAATGTGCACTTTAATATAAATTATAAAAATAATTTATAAATCCCTGAAACGAAAATCATGGTGTGAGAATGTGTGTGTTTGTATATATAAATTTAAAAGATTATAAATATGTAAGAGATTTGTATACAAACTATCTAGCCATATTGAAATAAGAGAATGAAAATTTTCTTTTGCCCCATTGATAACCAAGGCAAATTCTTTTCTAAACAAATATTGGCAGATAGGAAGATGTTGGCTTTCTCGTAAAGCTAAAGCCTGATCGGTAAAATGATCTGCCATCTAAAAGAACTTGCCATTCTAGCTAATCAAATATCTTTTGACCCTAATTAAGTAATCAGTCTACGGTTGTCAAAAAGTCATCAAAAGAAAATGAACGAACTCAGCGAAAACCGAATATAATTTAGGTAAACCTTTCTTTTATATTCGTCTTCTTACAATTTAAAAGCCATTGCTGAAAAGATAAATTAAGATAGAAGAACCTAAAAATCAACTCTAGTTCAAAATTTTAAATTTCTTATACAGCTAGCTGATAAGCCAACAAGTAAATTATAAGAGGCTAAAAAAGTATTTTTCCAGAGTAATTATTCCATACCTTCATATATGGTTACAACCTACTAATCATAGAGCTCAACGTGTAAACATATCATCTCATCATCTAGTAACAATAATTACAAATCAAAGCTCACACAAGCATACAACATCATCTACGATTTATTGAATTCTACAGATCAACATGTAAACATATTTAACCAATTATCACCCCTCACATCATTTCCAGAATATTTCACCATACATATCCATCATTTTTATAATACTTAACGTATATTCATCCATATATTCTGCTTTAAAGCGTAAGATACCATTTAGTTTGTTTCGTGATTAGTACTAATAAACCATAACTTTTCATCATTTTTTCTCTACCTTCCACATCTTACGATGCAAATCTTAGTCAACAACATAATATTTTATCTACAATCTATTACAGAGTCTACTTAATTTATTTCTCTCCAAACATGGTTTGGCAAGATCACTTAGTAATTCCCATAGCAAAGCGAGAGGAATCACCTAGTTTCAAGAAATCAAATTCCCACTCCATTGTACTAAATTGGTAGGAAATAAGATCAAAAAATATTTGGTAGTAGATTCCTAGCATTCACTAACGATCAAGACATCCACATACATATAGAGTGCAAGCCAGTAGTAGCTTTATTAAAAAGAATTGCTAAATGGTTGTTGACAGAAAATTAGGGTCAAAATCTTGAAAATTTCTAACCTTAGGATTTACATCGCAATTTGTGCTCCAGCAATCCCAACACTTTCTCCTCCAGCTCGGAAGATCCCTTTCCCCCAGCTCCAACGAAGCTATGTGAACAAGCGGCAGCCCAATGAGTTAGTGTTTAGGGTGTCGGGCTAGGGAAGGGGAAGGGGGAAGATGGGGGAGAGGGAGACTGGCAGACTTAGAGGCTGGATGACCATGAGAGGCAATGACTTGGTGGTGTACAATTGACACGGGCAAGTGATAAGATATTAGTGGTGGCACTAGAGCTGTGGGGATGGAGGAGGGTGGTGATCCATTGTTAGCTCGTGGGCAAACCGGAGCTTGTGGTTTGGAGCGGTAGGCGGTGGTAGCGGATCCAACGGCAGGGAGCCACTGGAGAAGGGTAGGTGAAGGGACGGCGGAAGGGACACAGGTCAGTCAGGAAGACCTTGCATGCATTGATACTTTTCGGTCAGCCTACGAGGCTAGGTGGTGGTGTGGTAGGTGGTGGCAGAGGCATCGCACGTACACGCGCTTACTTAGGAGTTGCGGCGGCACTTGGGAATGATGAAAGAGGAGAGGAATTAGGGTTAGAGGTGTGGTACACGAAGCTTAAAGCAACCGAAAAAGTCCATCATTTTAAAAAAACTTGAGATGTTTCTCTGTGAAATGGTATATATGCCGTCCCATTTTAAAACAGCCCTGTCACCGCAATACCATCGGTATGTTGCTTCAAACATGTCCTTTGCCAGCAAATAAATTACAGGGCCCCCATCTAGACAGCGACAACACATGTCTTAATAATGTCCTACAACGGGAGCAGGTATACGGAAACGGAAGAGAAGGAAAGAAGACGGCATCGATGCAGCTAGCACCTACTAGCAGACAGTTAATTAAACCTAACCCACAAGCATCTACTACTACTACTAGCTAGCTAAGCTAGCTGTAGCCTGTAGGTACAGATCACTTGAAGGCTCGAAGCCGCCGGCCTGAAGTGATAAGAGTGATAGATGGAGTCACTGTCATGGCGCTGCTACTGGCTCCTTAACAAATTTAATGGCCTCTCTGGGACATACGGGCCGTGGGCATTAGTTGGCGACGGTGACGACGACACATACTCCTACGATGCATTGAACGGAGATGGCAGGCCGGGGGATCATAGATCGATGATCGATCAGGTGGATGATCCGTCGCTGCCTCGTGCGTACGAACCTGTCCCACTCCCATCTATCTCTGGCCTCCTCGTGCACTGGTGTTACGCGTCCCGCCCATTCCACTAACAACTCATTATACGAATTCATTTGATTAGAATGTGTTCCCTATCTAGTCCAAAATTATTATATTTTATTAAGCGATACTTCTATACTCTCTCTACTTATAATATTATACTACAAGTAATATTAAGGGTAAATTAGTAATTTACTAATAATTACGAGTAACTTTATCATTTATGTTTTTTCCCGGCTAGATCGATATGTGGTTATCCATTATATTGGTATTACTCATATTCCATCAAAAAACTAAAAAGGAAGGAAAAAAGTTTAGTCACTGTTAAGTGATAATTATACCCTTGATTTTTAGGATAATAATACCCTCCACATTTCTACTACCGCTAATTAGGGTGGCAGTAGAAAGCAATCTGAACCCTTCGATCGAATGAGATTAATGGTATTTAGACTGATTTCTACTATCAGTAAAGAAGTACCGGAGCGAGACTCTATTTTATAATAGAGGGAGTAGTACTTATTAGCTCCCTCTATTTTAAAATATAGAAATCTAATATCATATTAAATATTATGAACTTGAATAGGTTTTTTATTCATAGTGGTAAGTTCGGATGCAGACTTTTACGGACGTGGCGATGAGTGAGTACGTCGTCCTGCTCGCTGCTTCGAGACGTACGGGCTGTTGGATTACTAGCTTGAACACATGCCTCTGTACAAGTACAAGCAGTAGTCAAGCATGTTGCTTAATTATGGCGTCTTGGACCTCTGGGTAGCAGGATGAGCCAGCCGGCCAAGCTACTAGCTGAGGCTTAGCTACGTACAGCCATGGACCTCTAGATCGGTGTGAAGTGCTTGACGTGATGTGGATCTGTTAAGAGTACCCTAACAACTCATCCAAATTTAATCATCCAAATTCTCGTAGGGATGATCATCCAAAAAGATTTCTCCTCCATATCCCTTCTCACTCTAACATATCATCTCTATATATCCTTCATATCACACACTTCTATATTTTATTATTTTCTTTCAACTAGCAATACATATACCTATTTTTTTCTCATTCTTCCCCTTCCTTTCTTCCTCACTACCTCCTCTCTCTACTCTACCCCACCATCCACTATCTTCTCCTTCTCCTCTTATCTTCTCCAGAAGGAAGTGGGAGCAGGGGCACCGGCAGCAGCTTGTGGGCACAACGGGCTGCATCTCTGCACCGGTGACGGCTAGAGGGTGCCACATTGCGGAGCCCGTCGGTGGCACCTGGTGAGCACGGAGAGGCGCCAATGATGGGCGGAGCGGCCACCGCATCCCTGAGCTCCGCACCGGCACTAGGCAAGCGCGGAGGAGCAATGGCGGCAGCTCGTGGGCGGTGGGGCCACGGCGGCTGGAGCGTGCGCGCATCTTGAAGCCCGTTGGTGACACCAGGCGAGTGCGGAGGGGCAACGGCGGCAGCTTGCTAGTGGAGGGGCGTCGGCGACTGCTGGAGCGACCGACAGCAAGCAGGGGGGTGGCGGGAGCTTCCAGATCTGGTACGCCCCTCCATCTCCACCGCTGTTGCAGACTCACTTTCGCCGGTGGCCAACGACAATGACGATGGATGGAGGTCGTTCTAGAACTCCGGATGGGGACGGGAGTTCGAAACAAACACGGTTATTGCAATTTAGCATGAGGAGAAAGGAACGCCAAATTTGGCATTCCCCTCTCCTGTTTTGCGGATGCTCCATTTTTGGAGGATGCAATGGCGTATCTGCTGGAGACCCATTTTTCACTTTCATGCGCTATTTCTCACATGGAGGACCGTAGAGCTCTTATGCTGGGGATGCTTGTAACGCCCGTTCCGTCGCGGCGTTAGTTAGTAGGGAAAAACCTATTTTCTAAAACCCTAAATTCCGAAAATCTTGGATTATATTTTTGTTCTTGTCTATGCGTGTGTGCCAAGATCTCGTTTTCCTCTCCATCCAAATTCCGAATCAAATCCAATTCAAACCTCTCCAAATTTAATTTTCTGCAAAAGTCCATTTTGCCTCCCTCCTGTCTCGTGGGCCGATTGTTGGCTGGCCCGATCCCTCCCTCTCCCTCACCTTCCCTCCCCTGCCACCTGGGCCACCTTCGCCCCGGCCCAACTCCCTCGGTCCACTCCTCCCTCCCCCTCACGTGCGTCGCACGTGTCCCACGAGAGAGAGAGCTCTCTCTCACGCTGTTTCTCTCTCCCTCTGCTTCTCTCTCTCTCGCCGGATTCCCCTCCCGCCGGTGAAATTCAAACCGGCCGCAACCCGTTGGGCGCGCGCGCGTGCTCGCGTCGTGGCCGACCACGCCTGCCGCCTGCACCGCCAGCCTCGGCCCCGCTTGCGCACGGAGGTCGAGCCTCGGAGCCGTCGCCGCCCTCTCCTCCCTCCTCCTCCTCCCGAAACGGCAAGGGGCAGAGCCCCTTTCCCCTCCCCCTTTTTCCCTTTTTCCCTCGCCGGCGTCCTCTCTCTGCCGCCGCCTTGGCCGCTAGCGCTTGGAGCGCTAGCCCTCGCGCGCGCGCCTATGATGCCGCCGCTCTCCCATCCCCGCGTGCTCCCTCGGCCCCTATAAGACCCCCTCTCTTCTCCCCTTCGGCCGCCCTCCCCTTCTTGCAGCCGAACGCCACCGCCACCTCCGTGTCGCCGCCTCCCTCCGCCGGTTGCCGCCGTGGACGCGCGGCATGGAGCCCACGCCGGCTGCGCCGACTCCACCTCCTCTTCCCGGCTCGGCGCCCCTCTCCTCCCCACGGTAACCGTCCTCGCTGCCTCCTTCTCTTCCCCCTCTCCCTCGCGTAGCCGCCGCCGCATAGCCGTTCCACGCCACGGCCGGCCGGCCGCGCGCGTCGCCGCGACCGCGGCCCCTGTCCCTCCTGCGCCGTCACGGTGCCTGCCTGGCCGGGCTCAGCGCCGCCCCCACCGCGCCGTTGCCCCCTTCCCCCTCTCCCCGTCCCGGACCACCGGAGCAAGAGCAAGAGGAGGGAAGAAGAGAGGAAACAGAAGAGAAGAAGAGAAGAAACAGAAGAAAGAAGAAGAGTGGAGAAGAATGAAGAAGAGAAGAAGGAGGAAGAGGAGAAGAAAAACCGGTGGTGGGACCCACCGTGGGCCCCACCCCTTTGACCGGTCTCCCCGGTTCTCTCTCTCTCCAACTCCGCCTTGGGCCACCTCGCCTTGGGCCTTCGCGCCTGGCCGGCCCGCTCGCCTCTCTCGGCCTGCTCCCTTCCCCGCGCTGGGCCGCCTTGGCCTAGCCCGCCGCTCGTCGCTAGGTCGCCTCCACGGCTGGGCCACCCCCCCTTGAGCGCGCCGACTCGAAAGGCCCCGCCGCGCCACCGTCGCCTCTTGGGCCGTGCCTCCGGCCGGCCAAGAAGTCTGAATGACGCCCCTCATTCCTTTTCTTTTTCTAGGGAATTTAATAATTCCTTTTTCCTTTAGACAGAAAATCAATTAACCTTAGAAAATCCATATCTTTTCAACCGTTCGTCCGATTGACTCCGTTCAACTTCCAAAATTTCTCAAAAATCGAGATCTACCTAATGGCACACTTAGTGGTCACTATTAGGGCTTTCTTTTTGCTGTTTATTGAGTCTTTTTCGTTTCGCGTATAGTATCAGAGCCCGAAGACTCGCAGTGTGCGGATTTCGAAGAACAAGTTCAAGATCTCGAGCAAGGCAAGTCACCTTTGACCATCTTGCACCTATAATTTAAAACTAAGTATTTCTATTTCGCAAACTATGCATGATTAGGTCACACCTGTTTGTAATTGGTCGCGGTTTGCAAGATAACTTGTTGGCCCCAACCCATTTGATGCACATACCTTCCTTGATTATTGAATACCCGTACTACCTTTGCCAACGGCCGGTTCCCGATGTCCGAGCCCTCGGGCACGCACATCGGGGACTCTCTCCACGATGGGTAAAACTTGGGTTTATGAAATACTTGGAAAACCCGACACTTGGGTCGGTGTCTGCAAAATAAAATGGTTTCTAAAATCGCGGTGCGAGGACGTACCGGGAGTGCGCTTTCCCGTACTTGCACTTAAGGACCGAATCCTTTGGGATTTCATCCAAACATAAATAGTGCGACCACATGGGTGAAATGGGACACCCCTGGCTGAGTAACTAGCTGGGCCAGGGAAGCCTTGATGCCAAGGGACAAGTGGATTCGCCGAGGTGGTGTCGGGGAGGACCCCTGGGCTTCCTGGCACAGTATGGTCTGGGACCTAACCTGTTGTTGGTCCGGATGACCCCTCCCGTTGGCATATGGCAACCTTGTGTCGGCTTTGAAATGCCTTGTCGTGAAAGCCTCAAAGTCACCAGACGTGGCTATTCTGCACGGGCTGGGTGACCCAGGCTAGTAACATCGTGTGGGTAAAGTGTACCCCCTCTGCAGAGGTTAACAAACTGTTCGAACAGCCGTGCCCACGGTTATGGGCGGATGTGAGGTGATTCCTTAGCGTAGTTTTATTTGACTACTGCTTGTGAAATTGGCTTGATGGGTTGGATGACGTTGTTATCAATTGTGGCTGACGGGTTCAGCTAGGCCAGGGAAGCCGTCAAAATCGTTTGGCCGGGAGCCAAAAACTTGATTCTTGAAAGATTGATACACTGCACAAACTCCGACTGGGCTTGATGCACTGTCAGGCTCGAGTCGTTGAGAAGCACTTCTCTAGAAATCATTTCGAAAGTTTGAAACCAAATCAATTGCGAAAACAAACAGCTGTTCTATGAAGCTTGCAATATACACTTAATTCCCAAGACTTGCTGAGTACTCCCCGTACTCACCCTTGCTCTATATAAATAACCCCCCCAGTTCTCGAAGAAGAGGAGATGGATCCTGCTGATGAGGAGTTCTTCCAGGAGCAGGATGGCTTCGAGCAGTTTTAGAGTTTCGACGTAGTTCCCAAGTTATGCTTGTGGCCTTGGGCCAGTCTTCGCTTCCGCCTTTCCCTTTTGTAATGCAATTGTGAGCACGGGGTCTGTCCGTTGCCCAACATGATTGTAAGACTACTCTTAATGAAGAGACCCGCTGTTGTTGTGATATTTCGTCTTCCTATGATACCAACACTGTTTTCCTGGGACTGGTATCGGCTTACAGGTTTATTTGGAGCGTCCCACTCTAGTTCCCGTTCGGGGCTAGATCGGGGTGTGACAATGCTCTTAGAGCCAGGTATAACAAGGAATCATCTATAAACTGTTTCCAATAAAATTCTAGTACACTAGCACGGGATAGGTCATCTCAATCGGGTGACAAGCCTCTTCTGTGTCGAGAAGGGCTCCCATCAGTACCCAAAGGTCACTGATGTGAGAAGTTATCTCAATCAGGCATTTGGTCGTTACTGATGTCAGTTATCTAAATCGGGCCAATAATAAAGCCCGTCACAGATAGATTTGACCCAACAGATGAGTTAAACTAGGTTAGGAAAAGCGCCCGTCACGGATGACAAATCTCAATCGGGCTGACCGTAAAGCCCGTCACGGATGAAGATATCTCAATTGGGTCTTTGAAAGAGCCCGTCGCGAATGGAAGCTATCTCAATCGGGCCAAGAATAATGCCCGCAACAGATAGGTTTGACCAAACAGATGAGTCAAACTTAGTTAGGTTCGATGCCCATCAGGGATGACTAATCTCTATCGGTCTTTATTTTAAACCCATCACAGATGAGTATATTAACAAAAAATAATTTTTTTTTGCTAGCATCAGGCCTTTGCTAGCCATGCCCGCTGCAAAATGACAGAAGCAGATATATATATATATTCCCTTTCCCAGCAACCCCATTCAAAGAGCTATTCACAAATCAAACATCCAGTGCCACATTGGCACATCCATTCACATATATGCCATTCACAAGAATTCACAAATCAAACATATATTAAGTGATTACACATATTCACACATTCATTCACATATGTCATTCACATCCATTCAGCGAATGCATCTTCAAGAGTTAAGCATCAAAACCTACAAAACCAAGTTATAAATTGGAACAAATTTATATGTACTAGTGGTACCAATTAATACACAGTTTAACTGCTCTGCCTCAAAATTAATTCATCTCTAGCCTCTATCCGCTTTTATCCCCTAACAACCATCCATTCACAAAAGATGAGTTTTATTTCGATGGACATTACTTACCCGTTTGTTACTGTACTACTATCTACTATCTCTGTCCTTAAATAAGTATAATTTTATATTCAAATGTTATCTTATAATAGGTGCAATCCTATAGTACTACTTATTTTATCAATCATACCTCATTTAAATTTCTTCACATCTTCTCTGTCCTTAAATAAGTATAATTTTATATTCAAATGTTATCTTATAATAGGTGCAATCCTATAGTACTACTTATTTTATCAATCATACCTCATTTAAATTTCTTCACATCTTACACTTGCATAATTTTTTTATCTCCCTCTTAGTTTTCCCTCCCACTCCTATTAATAAGGGGTACTTACCTTTTTTCTTATCTCTACCTTCTTTTGAATAGGCAGGGCTAAACATAAAGTTATTTTAGGATAGAGTGAGTTTAATTCCAATATTCTCCAGGCTTCGTCCCAAGCTGAGGAATGGATGGGATTTTTTGTGGCACGTAAAACGAATAAATCCATTAGTGCGTGATTATTTGAGTATTAACTATTACAAATGGAAGGAATGTATTTATTTTGTTTTTAAAGAAAAATCAATATGGAATTTTTTTCAAAAATATTTTGCCAGTTCAAGAAGCTAATGGTAAACTTATTGTTCTAGGTTTGTCCTAACTCAAATATTTTAATACTTGACCTTCAATTTCTATAAACTCATATAGTTAATATCATTAGATTTATATTTTTAGATTCACCATGAGAAATACTTTCATGACATATACTTTAGGGTTAAGTTTGGTTTAGCCCGTCAACTATTGTATAAGTATGATTTACCCCCTTAAGTGTGATACTGGCTAAAAATACATGCCTCGTCTATTCAAACCGGATGATTTACCCCTCTTCTCAACACATGGCGGGTTTAGACTAAAGTGGCATCCAACGTGGCAATGGACCCACCTGAGCTACTCATCACCTTCTTCCTCCTCCCTTCTACTCATTTCTCTCTCCTCTCCTCTGCAACCTTCATTGCATCAACAATGTCCACACGCACGGTAGGTCAGCAGTGAGCTGTGGATAATAGTTCGACTAGATCGAAGTGATGGCCTTGCAGCTCAGAGGAGCTCGTGGTGGCGGCGATGGCGGTGCAGCCATCTTGCAGCTTTAAGGAGCCCATGGCGGTGCCAACTACCTCAGATCCACCACCGTAGAAGAAAAGGGTGGAGGCTACGAAGGTCCCTGCACATGGAGGTGTTCCGTCAAGCCGGGGGGATATATGGAGCTGAGCTCTCCTCATGTAGCATTCGACCGACAGGGATGTTACGGAAAAGGTGCAGCCACCACCACTCCTGCATGGGTGCGGCCGCTGATGAGGTAGAGGCAGCGCCTCTGCTCCCCTCGCATTGTCTCCACAGCGGCTGACCCCCATCATGTATAATGTATAGTAGATGGGGAAATTAAACAGGAGAAAAGAAAAATAGAAGAAATTACTAACGTAGGATGAGGGTGAGAATGAGGGAAACCACAGCCGAGGGAGGACGGGGAGTGTCATAAGTGTACCATCGCTGCCAATGGAGGAAGTGGGAGCGGTGGTGTGTCATAGCTATCGAGGAAAACCACCACCAACCACCGTTGCTTCCAAATGCCAAGAGGATAGGGGAGGAAGCGTCCTTCCCGTTGCTCGTTCACAATGGATTTCAAACCCCAAGATCCTTGGCCACCATATTTGGTGTTACCTGATCTCGTTGTCGTCATCTCCAGGTGGGAGAACTACCACATGTATCCATCTCCATCCTTCTTCAATCCCCCTCTTAGCTTCGATTTGATAATCGATAGGTATCGGCTGATACTGATGGGCACCAGGCTTGGTACAGATAGGTATTGGCCGGTACCGATAAGGTATTAATTGGTACCTGATGGGTATCAGTCGATAGGCTATACCCGATAATGGTAATTTAGGAGTATAGGGGACATCAGTACCAGGATATATGTGAGATTGATGTAAAAGAAATATGAGATAGGGATTTTTATACAGGCCCCAATGTGGGTAATAGCTCTAATCCAATTTATATGAATAACTCTAGGATGTACCATGTTGATTACAAAGGGGGAGTAAGCTAGCTAATGTATCCTACCATCTAGTATCCATCAAGAACTAATCTGACAACTTGAAGTCGGTGGCTAGCTATTGGTTTACTCCTGGTTGATCTTCTATGTGGCCCGTGGCTATGGCTTATAATTCTATGTCCTCCCCTCCCGGGAGCCTGTATATTTATACGGGTAGGTAACTTCCTATCCATGTATAACTTGGAGAGTTCATGTGCCTTCCTCATGTGGAGAGTTGATGGTAGACGACATATCTGTTGATAACAAGGCATATGTGGTGATTACTTCGTTAATCTGAAGATATACCGGTTCAGTCTTTTGGATATACTTATAGGTGTGTGCGTTAACAAGGATTAAGTGTGCATGTGTCATAAGTGGTTACTTTTGTACCGTGCTTCATAAAATAAGAAACATTTTTTTAGAGAGAGGTAGTAATTACATAGAAAAAAGTGGCTGAAATCAGGAAAAAATCATGACACATTAACACCATATTTTTAGTAAAATGGTTCACAAAATTTGACTGTAGGCCAGTGTTCTGATTTGGCAATTAAAAAAGACGAGAACATATTATATTAGGACAATCCCAAGCCAACAAATATTGCAGCATTCAATTAACCCGAGCTCAGTCTAGAGTCTAGACCTATACGAGCTGCATTCTCTTCCTATCTCAATCCGTCCTTGCATCACCATCACAATAAATTTCGGATCACACTTACAATTATGCACACAATAAATCATCCGATGCATATCTGAAACCAAATAACATAAATATCGTACCAACACCAGGATCTCTGCTGCATCAGATATGTTTTCTTCACTATTAACCACCAGCTAGCAGCCAGCTATTTGCTATTTCCTCCATCCTAACTCAAATATAAGTATTTTTAAAGTTAGGTATAACAATTAAGAAAATAGGTGAAAGTGATTATAAAAATATTGTGATAATTAAGCGGTGAATAGTGATAATTGGTTAAGATTAAACAGTAGGTGATGAAATAGTAAATACTGTAGAATAAAATTTAAATGGTAGAAATAGCTTTATTTTAAAACGGGCGAGTACGACATGCCTTTCATGCGGTGAGAAGCGGAGGAACAGTGGCCCAACATGAGCAGCAGAAGTCATAAAGTCTCCCTCTTTCAGACCACCGTTTTCTTCAGATGCTGATGAGAGGTAAGATAACATGAGTAGAAGACAAGACATTATTAGCTGCAACAAGAAGATTAAAAAAAAAAAGGACTCTACTACTTGCTCGTTAGTACAAAGTTCAATGTATCTTGTGCAGTCGAGTCGTGTCAGTATCGTCCACAATACAAAAAGACCTTCACGTAAGCTGCTGCACCTGCACCATGTGAAAGGAAAAAAAAATCACAAACCTAAAAGACCCTGAATTTGTTGATGCAGTTAATTACAACAAGTCGATGAGCACTGATCCAAACCCAAACCCTTTTGATTTATTAATTAATTAACCCTCTTGTTGAAGGATACTTAATTACATTTTTCTCGTGGATCTCTTCAGTAACTCTCCTCTTACTACCAGATAATAATGCCTATAGTGTTGGTTTTGATAGCTTCAGAAAAGCCATCGACAACATTCAGAGGTCTAAAAAGATCGACTTTCCTAAATGCTAAACACTTAGCTACTACCACTATATGTACAGAAAGAAGCTAGCCCCTGACAATCGGCGGCGGCGGCGACGACGACAACGACCTCATCGTGGCTCGATGACGGTGATGGACACGTCGTTGACGGACACCGGCGACGTCGTGGACTCCGTCTTGGTGGTCATGAGCGGCGGCGCGAGGAGGAGCGCCCTCCTGAGCCTCGTGAACATGGGCGGCCTGGACGGCTCGGGGAGGTTCATGTGGTCGCTGATGAGGGCGAGGAGGACGTTGGACATGGTGGGGCGCGCGTCGGCGTCCTCCTGCACGCACAGGAGCCCGACGTGGTAGCACCGCCACGCCTCCTCCGCCGCGTACGCGCGCCCCAGCGCCGTGTCCATGAACTCCGCCGCCTGCCCCTCCGTCCACAGCTTCCACGCCTGAAATTCAAGTTTATGAATGAGCTTCAGAGCTTGCTTTGCTTTGAGATCGATCCATGGTGCCTGATATGAGAGAACTATCTCCGTTTCGTTTTTTTAATTTGCGATATTGTTGATTTTTTATATGTCTGACCATTTATCTTACATAAAAAATTTATATAATTATTATTTATTTTATAATGATTTAATTTGTCATTAAAGATTTTTTAAGCATAATTTATATTTTTTTATATTCGAGTAAAATCTTTAAACTACAAGTAATAAAATATATCTAAAAGTTAAAAGTTAGTGATGTTATCTACTAAAAAAGAAGAGATTACTACGTACATCTTGGATGAGTGATTGCTGGTGCTCCTCAAGGTAGAGCGCGCCGTTGCGTTGGCCGCTGAGGATCTCCAACAGCAGCACGCCGAAACTGAACACATCGGACTTCACCGAGTAGACGCCCTCCAGTGCGAACTCCGGCGCCATGTACCCACTGAAGATCAAATTTGTGACGTTTTAAAACTTCAGTACAAATCGATAGGAAAACAAGAAGTGTATTTATTTTTTGGGATGAAATAGTGAGTTTTGGGTGGGGGAAGGGATTAGTTAGGTGAATGAGCCTACTAGGTGCCAACGACGCGGCCGGTGTTGATCTCGTTGCACTCGTCCTCAAAGATCTTGGCCATCCCGAAGTCGGAGATCTTGGGGCTCATCTTGTCGTCGAGGAGGACGTTGCTGGCCTTGAGGTCTCGGTGCACCACCTTCAGCAGCGAGTCCTCGTGCAGGTACAACAATCCTCTCGCGATCCCCACGATGATGTTGTGCCTTGTCGCCCACCCCAGCTCCGCGCTCTTCCCCGCGTCTGCAACAAAATTCATCCAGTTCATCACCGCTTGCTTGTTACTAGCTCCCCCGTCTCAAAATATAAATATATTTAGCTAGATAACTGTGTGTCTAAATTTATAGCTAAATTTAAATTTATTATATTTTGTAGTAGAGGTATTAGTTGTTAATGCACGGTAAAATTTTTTTTGCAAGCTTTGGTTAATTAACAGTCATATCAGATCTTGATTAGCACGATCTAGTTAGCTAGCTAGCGTAGTTGTCAGTATTCTAGGACGGCCATGTGAGTATGTGAGAATAGTGTTAGTGGTGGTGGGTTACTGTTGATCCGTGGATGTGGATCGATGGGCGGATTAATTGCTTGGTCGCTGGAGATCAATGGCGGATTAATTGCTCGTACGGTGGGATATTGATGGCGCGAGCTCACAGCCTCTAGATTTTCCAACTACCGTGACCGCGAGAGAGAGAGAGAGATGAGACAGCGAGCGGAGACAAGCACGGAAGCAGCAATGGCGGCGGCGGCGAGACGAGGAGGGCGAGGATTACTGAAGAGGAAGGCGTCGAGGCTGCCGTTGGGGAGGAACTCGTAGACGAGCAGCTTCTCGTCGCGCTCGGCGCACCAGCCGAGGAGGCGGACCAGGTTGCGGTGCTGCAGCTTGGCGATGAGCTCCACCTCGTTCCTGAACTCCGCCGCCCCCTGCCTCGACCTCGCCGACAGCCGCTTCACCGCGATCTCCGCGCCGCCGCCGGGGAGCACGCCCTGTCCGTCCGCCGGTGGTCAGGTCAGCTCATCAATGGAGAGAAGAGACGAACAGAGAGGCTCTGTACCCTGTAGACGGGGCCGAAGCCGCCCTCGCCGAGCTTGTTGGCCTTGGAGAAGCTGTCGGTGGCGGCGTGGATGGAGGCGAGGTCCATGAGCGGCAGGTCGGAGCTCGACATCGGCCGAAGCCTCTCCATCTGTGCCCTCCTCACAGCTGAATCATCATCATCATCCATTCAACTCGATCAGGAGGGAATCGAAGGAAGAAGAGAAACGGAGGAGGAGAGAAGCTGACCGTTGCGCTTGCGCCATCGCCAGCAGTAGACGCAGTAGAGCAGCGTGCAGAAGATGACGACCACCAGCACGGACACCATGATCTTCATCGCGTCCTTGCTCGACCCGCTTTTCCCTGCACCCACCACCCAACCTCATCCATCGATCACCCATATCTACCATCAAACGAACGAACGATCGATCGACCACCAACTGATCGCTCACCTGCGTCCTCCCCCGCCGGCGCCGGGGCCGACAACGACGCGCCCATCAGCCGCCGGTGGTGCCCGCCGCCGAGACACCGCTCCACCGCCACGTCGTACATCGATGGTTCTTGGCTAGGGAACAGATCAGAGGCCGGGGATCGATGAAAGGGAAGGGGGAAAGTGAACTGGAGAGTCGAGAGGAGGTGGGAATGGGGAGATGAAGAAGAGAAGAGGCGGCGATGGCGATGACGACGACGGCGACGGCGGCAGCTGACAAGTAGTTGCCAAGTGAGCCCAGCGCCCGCGCCTCCTCCACTTCCACTCCACCTGCCGTGGCGCCTGCCTCCCTTTTTCTTCTGTCCTCTGCCTACCGGCAGTCGGCGGACGCATTTTTGACCGGCCAGGATACAAAAAGCCAACACGACTGCTCAAATGAAACTCCTCGCGTCTGGAATAACTTCATCTTTATCTTAAAACAAGTTCATTTTATAATAATTATCACGTCGAAGTTTATGAAATCATAGAATAAATAAATATACTAAACAGATAAAAACAGAAATAATTACACTACGATTTAATAAAATAGAAGTATTCTGGTTTTTTTTTATTAGTGGGTTTGTTCTGTCGAACTTCTTTGCAGACTCCTAGCTACGCTGTGCAGCCCTGTCGCTCGGCTGCAGCAGCGGATAGAATCCACATCGCAACGTGTAAGAGCTGCTCGTAACATGAAGAGCTAGCGCCTCGTTCTTGATTGGTTCCAGCTATCGTATATCGTACATGTTGTTGGCTGGCTGCTGCAGCGCTGCAACGTCAAACTCTTCCGAACAACCCCTAAACAACTACTCTTAAACTTCTCTTAGATTATAAAGAGCACAACTACTAAATGTTAGTACTAGTAATTATCCATCTTCTAAACGCTACTGGTCAGTAGCCACCGTTTTAATAATAATAGTACGAGACAGCTTGGTTATTGGCAAGATTGGAATGATGTCAAGATATTCCCTTCTCAATTTCTACAGTCGCGGGTGGGTTGCTTGCGCACGTGCTGTCCAGATTCGAGAAGCCCAGGAAAAAGAACAGATGGCCATGGATTTGTACCCAGCCTTCTGGAAGCATTATATTTCTCCTCTTAACAGCGATATTCCACTGGATTCAGTGTTAGACTTCAATCATTCCGAGTCCAACGTACGTCGGCAAACATAATATTATTGTTTTTGTACCACAATTGTTTTTTGTGTGCCGGTTTTTTTTATATTGTACGCCCTCACTCCGTCTGAAATATATAAGTTTTCGTTTTAAAAAAATCTAGCAAGTACTTTTAGCATTTATATTTTATCCTAAAATATAAACACTTTTAACAATACCCACCTAGCTCACAATACAATCTTACCAACAGGTCTCTTGATTGCCGCTAAATTAAGGTGAATCAGCCAATCAAGAACCGAAAAACCTGAAGTCTAGATTTAGATCGTGGCCATTCTTCGACCGGAGCTGATGGCATAGAATACCTAACCATCGAAGGTGATGACTGTCAAAGATGGTGAAGACTATTAGAGACGGCGAAACCGAAGACCGTGAGAAATAGGAGAAATTTGGGATTATACCATCGCAAAAAAGTGATTTCGCTGGAATACCATCGCTTCAAAGTGATTCACTGTAATATCATCCTAAACTAAGAGGCATTCACCAAAATACCATTTTTGTTCTTTTTTTAATACAAATGTTTTTGCTCTATTTTATTTTTTTCTCCAGACCAAAATACCCCTACCTCTATCTTTCTTTCCTTTCTCCTTTCTCCCACGCCCAAATCGCGCACTAGTTCAGGGAGTGTGTGCCTACCACTGTCACCCCTCTCTCCACGTTGGCTCCGGTGCCGACCCCCACCCCTCCCCCACCTGCTCCCCTGCCTCCTCCCCCGCTCCACCATCGCCATCCATCTATTCGCGCCGTCGGTGCCCACTCAACCCTTCCTTCACGCAGGCACCGGCGGTGGCACCCCTCCTCCACTTGATTCGCCTCCACTTCCTCCTCTCGCGCTGCTGCCATCCCTCCATTCGCGCCGCCGCCCGCTCAATCCAAACGGTGACGACCTGTGTCGATATCGGCGGATGCAACGGAGCCAGTGAGGAGTAGTGGGAGAAAGGAAAGAAAGATAGAGGTAGGGGTATTTTGGTCCAGAGAACAAAGAAAATAGAGCAAAAACATTTGTATTAACCAAAAGAACAAAAATGGTGTTTTGATGAATGCCTCTCAGTTTATAATGGTACTGTAGTGAATCATTTTGAAGCGATGGCATTCCAGCGAAACCACTCTTTTGCGATGATATAATCCCAAATTTCTCCAGAAATAGTGAAGCCCAACTGAATTAAGTGGGGAAGCATGCCAAAAGCGATGAAGACCACCGATAGTGGAGAAGGCCACTAAGGCTGTGTTCTTTTGAAGGAGTTGGGAATCCCTCCTCTCCGCACGCAAAACCGAGCGATGGATTAACGCATGATTATTAGCTATAAAAAACTTGAAAAATAGATTAATATATTTTTTTAAAACAACTTTTCTATATAAACTTTTTGCAAAACACGTACCATTTAGTAGTTTGAAAAAACGTGTGTGTGGAAAACGAGTGAGATTAGTTGGGAATTCATAGGAAATAACACAGCCTAAAGGTGATCAAAACCAGCCGATAGTTAACTCGGGTTGTAATAGCTCACTCTTATTTGGCTCATTCCAATGGATAAGGCCCGACTAAAGCTAACTAGACCCAAGCAAAGGCTAAAAGTACCAAACTACTGGTACCACGTAACTATCCCTATCAAAAAAATAAGGGGTTGCTATATCGTGGAATCTCATCCAAATGGAATGATACTTGTTAGGTATTAGATTCTGATACTTGTTGGTATCAAGTGATACCTATGAGGTATCAAGTGATACCTATAGGGTATCATGTGATCTTCGTGGTATCAGATCAAACCACCAGATGTAGGTCAATATCCATTGGTATCAAGCCTAATATTAACCAGTATCAGATCTGGTACCGGTCAATATCAGACTGATTCTCAGATATCATGTTGTACAATGACTCTACTTCTCTCTTTCTCCCCCTTCAATTCACTAATTCATCCTTTTCTCTTCACAACCAAACAATCCCTCCTCAAATTTATCCTCTTCCTCCTCCTCCTTCAAGAAAATATATAGACCTGGGGAAGGAAGACAACACCTCCATGCCTTCATCGACCTCCTAGGCTCGGCTTCCATATTGTCGCTACCGCAAGTGGTTGCCGACCAACGGTACCCCCTCCTCTCTCTTATCATCAGCGTCATGGCGGTGCCGGATTAGGTTGTGGACGAAGGGGAAGGGGTGAGGTTGTGGAGGAAGGGGAAGGGGAAGGGGAAGGGGAAGGGGAAGGGGAGGGGGAGCGGCGTGCGGCCGCGTCGAGATGCAGTAGCGGCATCGCTCGCTCTTCGTTTCGCCTCCTTCCTCAAACCATGTTCTTTTTTTACGAATGAATGGTGTTGTACGTGATATGGGTTTACGATTGTTAAGAGAACAAGGGGATCCCGTCCCAGACGGTGAGGACGTGATCCTGTCAATTAGCATTTCCGAAAAATAATTATAAAAAACCAGTTATAAAGAAAACCCTAGGATATAAACAGACCAAATGGTCATTTAATAAGCAAGTTTTGAGAATATAATACACGCTAGTTATTCTCTTAGACCCACCCTCAAAGAACCGTTGTTCTTCAACACTACTTGCGTTAACTGAACAACCGGCCTTTAATTGCACCCACCAGGAGTTGATTGCCGAGGTAACGAAGGGCACTTGAGTCTTCTGCTATCTAGCTTAATATGCTCTTATATTTTGGGATAGGAAGGGTAGTACTTTTTGATAGCTTATTTTATTATATAAATAGATGCATCATAAAACATATTTTATAAATAGATCCGAAACTTGGCACTAATATTATGTGTAGTTGTGTACATGTGACTTCAAATTTGTTATGTATTAATATTTTGTTGATGATTATATATTTTTTTCCCGTAAGAAGTATAAGTGTGTGTAAAATTAACTGGAGCACCATTGTACCCCAACACCAAGATTTAAATGAGTATGGATTTTTTTTATATTTAGATATGAACATTAAGTTCTTACTAACTAGTTCAAACAAGTTTGAACTAAGTTTAAATATTTGTTTTGTTAGATTTTGATTATAGGTATATAGCATCTAAATATATAATTAGATAGATATGTAATAATAGATTGTGAAATAAAATTGAATTTGAGTTATTTTCTTTCTAGGTATAAATATGAATTAAATTCTTATACTGGGTATATACTCAAAATTTGAAAAAAATTAAAAATTTGAGGGAATTTGTGTGTTTCATACCTTGATGTATTTTTCTTAAGAAGTATTCCCTCCTTTCTAAAATATAATAATTTTTAGGTGGATGTGATATATTTTATTATTATTAATCTGTACAGATAAAAGTTATTATATTTTAAGATAGAGGGAGTGTATATAATTTCGGTTTAGTTAAGGCTTTACGGTGTATTCTCGGAATCCCTTGCAACATGTGGCTGTTTTTGCTAGTCTTTAACAAAACGAAAAAAGGCACAGGCAACCACGTGCAAGTTAAACTGCATATACTTGTTGTATGTGTTTTTAAAAATCTCTATTATGATTGATGTGTGCGACTTTTACGATTAAACAACTAGCTATGCTAATAAAGCTATGTTACTGGTTTCTTTTCCGTGGAAATAACAGTATAATGATTGCTTAATGGTTCATTAGTTGCTCCAGGCATGATAGCCTCGAGTGTCTCATGTGAATTCATTAGGCAAAAGGGAAGACTCCTTGACTCACGAGGCTATTTATCGGCAGAGACTACTTACAGCAAGTGGACTAATCCATGATCATGACCGGAATACCTGACTAAAGCAAGCAACTAGCGATGGTGAAGTATAACTCTGTCTTGTGCAGTAACCATCCGGCCGCTCGCAGAAAGCGCGCAATGCACGTCAGCAGAACAACAATATGCATCGCGAGGCATATCTATATTAGAATCGGCTAATAATATAATCACCCACTAATAATTATTAATTAGAAACTACTATCTTTAAAACTTAACAGATAAATATAGCACATCGTAGCACACCAACAATTATTATGTGTTAAAACATATGTAATTAAACATAACATATCATATACAATTTATTATTATATTATATATAGAGCTCAATATGCAAGCATATATTTTATATTTTAAAATTATAATCTCCCACATAATTTTCACAATATTTAACAATATATCTATCCATCGTTCCTACAATATTTAGCATATATTTATCTATTATATTTTACAACAAAGTGTTGGGCACCAGATAGTATACAGCATAAATCGACTAGCGGCTTTTGTGGTCGATCTAAACGAAATTCAATCCAGCTGAGCTCTAAATGATTGTTAACTATAATTGCATCATTCACAAAAGCTAGGGGCTACTCCACTCTTTAGCATCAATTACATCATTAGATTTGTAATTGGAAGTAATTTACTTAACATCTTACATTGAAATATATTTGATTTGAAATCATATAAAAATAAAAATAATGGCCAAAAGTTGAGAGCTACTCCCAATTCCAAGTACTAGGAACTAGGGCACTGCATTCGCTTGTTGGGCTATCATCGTACCGGCGTGCGTAGCGAGCGCTGTTTTTGTTGAGGTCAACATGGGCAGTGGTCCAGTCGAAACTCAAAATTGTACAGGGCCTTCCGAGATTTTGGCCCATCACGTCTGTACTTCACCGAACGAATTCGCCGGCCCGGCACGCACTTTAATTGTGCACCTAATTTTGGCCGGCATTTAGGACATGGATAGCGATTACCTTGAGAAATGGGAGCCGAAGCAGTAAAAAGTGTTTTAAAATATCTGAGTGCTCGTTCGGCACGTGGGGAGGATATACCCTAGAGAAAACTCCACCAGAGAAGTATTGGGTGGATCCCCTCCCACCACCCAATCCCTTCCACCACAGGGATTTGGTCATTTGGAATGCAAATAGCACGGAAAGCTAACATTCACTTCATACTTCAAACTTAGGCAAAACAAGATTGAACATTGGTATTTAAATTTCATATCATAGAAAATGCCAAGAAAACTTAAAAAAACGATAGTCTTGAAGTTTAAAAATAGCTTTACCGAAAATTTGAAATATTGTAAATAAAAAACTAAAACTTCTGGATAAAATAAAAAATTCTGAAAACTGCCTAGAAAGTTTCTGAAAATTCTGAATACTACATAGAAAGTTCTAAAAATTGCTTGAATCATATCCATTCAGTCACCACATTCTGTCACTCACTCATAACACCTGATTTACTCGTTTTAACATCATATCCATCACCACAATCAGCTAGGATAAGCCACTGAAGACTAATTACATTCATTGCATACAAACAGAAACTAAGAGTCTCAAAAATCCAAATTCTCCATAAGTGCAAGAGCATAAGGGCTTTACTGCAAGGCTGCACAGGTGTTGCACAGGCGTTGTTGTGCGGCAGTGCCGCAGAGAATTTTTTCCCTGGGAGATGTCCCCTTACGTTCAAACACCATCCAATATAAATTGTTGTTAAAAATTATAAAAGAATTAATAACATTTATCCCATATACATAAACTACTTTAAAAAATCATGTCAAAACTAGTGGTGGATCTACCGCTCGGGCTCGTCAGCGGATAATCCACTAAAATTCTATGTAATTAGAAAATTTAAGATGTAATTTCTATAGTAAGTACTAGCTATAGTGTAGTTAGCCGGGTTCTAAAATTTTTCTAGATCCACTACTGGTCAAAACTCGACTCATACATTGAGATATAAAAAGATAAATCCGATATACGAATAGTATTGTTACTTTGATGGAATAAGTTCATTTGAGGTCCCTTAACTTTACACTAAATCTGATTTTCGTCCTTAAACCCAAAAACCAGATACAACCGATCTTGAACTGTTAAAACCGATGTAAACAAGGTCCCTCGGTGGTTTGGAAGGCGGTTTTGATCGATGTGGTGCCTACGTGGCTGGTTTGACTAGGTCTTTGTTCCACGTGGCATTGACGTGACGCTTACGTGGCAGTTCGAACCAGGAAAATAATAAAAACCGTGGACCCACTTGTCAGCTACACACAAAAAATAATTAAAAAATAATGAGACCCACATGAGATCCACATGTCATCCTCACACCTTCATTCTTCCCTCTCCCCTCTCTCTCTTCTTCCTCATCCTCACTCCTCTCTTCTTCCCTCTCCCCTCTCTTCATCTTGATCTCTTCCCGTAGGTGAGCAAGGCAGGCTTTGACCTCGGCCTCGCCGCTGTCGGCTCCTCCTGTTGCACCGCGACATCAATCTGCACGACCTCGGCCCCCCCGCCGCCGACTCCTCCTGCTGCGCTGCGGCCTGCTTGGTCCTCCGCAGCGCATGTCGCCGCTACCTCCTCTCCTTCTCAGCAGTGTCCTCCGTCACGGCACCTGGAGCCCCCGACAGCAGTGGCGATGTGGGGATGAGGACGGCCGTGGTGTGCTCCCCGGTGGCAATGGAGCTCTCCATCGCCACCATCCCAGTGAAGAAGCAGGCGCTACGGGAGGCCTTCGCTGCCCTCCCCCCAACCTTTCTCCCCTCGTCGCGGTCCCTTCCTCTTCCCCTCGCCACGGCAGCCGCGTGCCGCCGTCGGGCTGACTCGATTAAAGCGCAGATCCAGAGGTGAGGAGGACGAGGACGACAACACCGTGCAACGCAGCCCACCGCCGCCTCCTCTCCCATCTTCCCCCATGCCACGGCGGCGGTTGAGGATGTCGTAGGGGAGCGACGCGACTGCTCCTCATCGCCTCACTGGCCACCCATCGCCGAACATGTGCACGCGCGTGCTAGCCGCAATGACCTCTGACTAGCAACCTCGTCGCGCGCGTCCTCGGCCAGACCTTCAGGTTTAGGTGGCGACGCAGATGCGAGCGGCGGTGGATCAGGGTTCAGGTGGCGGCACAGGAGTGAACGGTGGCCGAAATCCCGCACGGAGCACCGCTGCCACAAGAGGGAGAAGAGGAGGGAGGAGAGATGGCTGGGAGAGAGGGGAGAAGGAGGCATCACATACGAGAGAAGGGTGGGACCCACATGCCAGTGGGTCCCATTATTTTTATCTTTTGTATCACTGCCCCACATTTTTTATAAAAAAATAAAGTTTATATTTTGCTTCCAGTACCACGTCAGCGCTACGTAGGATGAGGACCAAGTCAAACTAGCCACGTTGGTACTACGTTAGGTGAAACCGCTATGCAAACCGCCTTGGGATCTTTTTTGTACTCGTTTTGGAAGTTGAGGGACACGTCATATCTGGTATTGTGGTTTGGGATGAATTTTAAACTCAGCGACAAATTAAGGGACCTAAAGTGAACTAATTTATACTTTGATTGGATACCTAATTTGAGTTTTGGGCGGCGGTTAGCACATGGACAGCTATTGTACTTATGAAATGGGATCAGAGCAGTGAAAGTGTTTTAAACTCGATGATATCCCTTCAAGAGTTTAAATCATCCAAATTGTTGTTAACAGTAAATGAAAAGATTCATCTCATATACATAAAATACTCCATAAAAATCATGTCGAAACCCAACCTACACATTGAAATATAAAAATTAAATCCAACATTTGAATAGTATTGATGTTATTAACGTTTGAATTTGTTCTTTTCTCAATATGTAGATTGAATTTGAATATGATTTTTTTTTGTGGTGTAGTAGATGCTACAACACTCTACACTACTAAATTGTTTTTTTGAATTTTTCACAACCGTTAGTGTTGAATATAAGAATAAAAGTTAGTCGAGAATACACCTCATGATTAGAATCCTCTCTCCTCGAAGCATGCCTTTTTTCCCCTTTCCCCTAGTATGTTCAGTTGCCACGCTCTCCGTTCCACGACTTCCGAAAAAATGCAATTCAAATTATGGAAAAAAACAATGCAATTATTAAGTATGCTACTAAAAAAAGGCAATTCAAGTTATCTCCTTTTCTTCTCATTTACTCTTGCTGCAATTATATTAAGATGGAGTAATACCATTTCTACGTATTAAATTCTAGTAGTTTTTTAGTTTATTATTAATGATTTAAGATTTGGTAGGGTTTGACTACACGTTTTAATATCTCAATGTCGGAGCCTGAGCTCCAATAGCCAAGAGCAGATGAATCCTTTTTAGTGGATTCGGCCAAGGTGCGGGCGTACGAACACAAGCTCGTGCTCAGAAGGAAGGCACGTTATTTATACAGGTTCGGATCGCTCGGAAGCGTAATAACCTACTTTCTTCTCTCAATCTTTTTTTAGCAATTCTTACAAGGTGTTTAAAGCTACTTATCTGGCTAGGACTACTAGGGTTCAATCTTCGATCCTTTTCCTCTGTAATCTTGGCTCTATCCTTATAGCTAACTTGGCTCGGGGATACCACAATAGCGTCACTTACAAATGGAGTCCACATGAGGGAATTAGGTATGAAAGTATTCTCATATTCTGACAGATAGGGCCCATGGTGGGACCATGGGAGTTCCTTGGTGGAGCTGGCGTTGCATGCGGCTGGGTAGCCTGGCCCCCTCCTCCTTGCGTCGATGCGTGGCTTCGAGTAGGTGACTAGGACGCTGGTGACGCTTGGTGGGCCCACTTTCTAGCCGCACTAAGCTGGTTGTGGTTGGCCTGACTAAATGACATGATAGTCGTCAACCATGTCACCTGTAACCCACGTCCCTAGTATTTAGGGGTGATATGTTGGCTTGTTCCACAGTCGAGATGCGCTGTCTTATCGCCCGTTGCTCCCCATGTATAGTTGACAAATTTGTATCCTTGCATTTGTATCTCTTGGTCCCACTTGTGACTAGCAGGATGCAGCGTCATGTGGCATGTTCTGGAGATCTTTAATGTCCTGAATAGCCAGAGGTGGGGATCCAGATTTCCACTTCTCCAACACTCATCTATCTAAGAACGTAGTCCCTCCATAAGACACCACATGTTTTAAGATTTAACTTCTAAAACATTTCATAACTATTAGCTAGTATAATATAAGTTAAATTTTATTTGCTTCAAATAATATCATTCGATTGACATTTGAATTTACAATTATAATTTTGTTAATTTATAGTATATGAGAAATTATGAGCTAAATTAGTTTTGGGGATCATACTGAGTTTGAACGTGACCTTTATTATGAGATAGAGGGACTTAAAGAAGAAAATGATTTAGCAACGCAAAATAGCATGTATCATTAGGTAATTAGCACGACGTAATAATACAGTAGTTACATAGCAAAGGCGGGGAAACTATACATGACGAACGAAATCAATGCAACATCAGGAAGCGTAAGTCCGTAAGCGTAATTTGGATTTTAATTGGTTGATCGGTAAGCTCGTCGATATTTATAGATATATAGCTAGCCTGACCGAGGACAAGCCATTTGCGAGGGCGAGGATGAGGAGAGGATGATGGCGTCGAGCGCGTCCTTGGCCCGGGGAATGTCCGGCGCGGCGCCGTCCGCCGCCGGCCAGAAGGCGTCGGTCTCCAGCACCCTGAGCTGAAGCTGCATGAACTTGACGTAGCTGATGGCCCTGTCGAGCATGCTCACCATGTCCACCTTCGCGCCGCTCGGCACCAACTCCTGCAGCGCCCTCAGCCGCTCTCCGATCTTCTCGCGCCGGCTCTGCATTCCAAAACAACAACTATTCGTTTTCAGTTCAATTCAATTCGTCTGAACTTGCATCTCGAACTGATGAACGACACTGCAATATTAGGTTCATAGATCGTCGGGTTTTATATAATAATAATTAGTTCACGACGAGGATGAGTTCGACATGGATGCACTAATGTAATGTACCTTAGCAGCTGAGCTCTGCGGCTCCTTGTTGTTGGCGCGCTGCTTCTTGGAGTTCTCCTGCAGCTCAGCTCCCTGCGACGGCGACGCTGGCGCGCGTGCCCGCTTGTGTGAACCAGAGACGGCGGCGCTCGTCGGGGTGGTGGTCACCATCACCATGCCGCTGTCGCCGAAGCCGCCGGAGCTGAAGCAGCAGGAGGAGGAGGAGGTCGCCGCCGTCAGGCCGTAGCCGATTAGTTGCGGCTCGGTGGCGTGGGCGTCCATGTCCATCCACGACACGGCGCTGTGCTCCTCGCCGTGGCCGTCGAAGGTGAGCACAGATGACGAGGACGGGGAGGTGGCTGCGGCGGCAGCGTGAACCCAGCCGTCGACGTCGTGCTCAAGCGCAACAGCGCTACCGGCGTCGCCCGCGTGGATCAGCTCCGTGGTGCACGGGTGGTGGTGGTGGTGGTAGTACTGGCACTGATCGTACGACGGGACATAGCCGGCGGCGGCGTCGAACGGCGCCGTCCCGGCCTCGTCGGGGTCGACGACGACGCCGACGTCGTGCCATGACATTGACATCGCCTCGTCGCCGGCCACCAGAGCCATGGCGAGTAAGCAGAAATTATATTTGCTACTGCTACTTGGTATGCTAACAAGTAAGCAGATATGGATCGGATACAGTGTGCGCCATGGATTGGCTTTATATGGGAGGTGCGCCATCGATTCCATGGAGAAGGACACCCTATATGGCGAAGACGACGATTAAACAAGAGCGCATGTGCAGGAGGAGATTAACATGGCTGTATTATAATAGTGCAGTTGCATTAAATGCTCTTAATTGCTATGATTGTTGGGAACTCTGTCATCATCTCCTGCCTGCCTCGTGATGAGAAGCGTAGGCTTCTCCTAGTAAGCGGGATCATAGGCGATGCAAATTGGGGGAGGGCTAACGGACGGGTGATCGCCCACAGCGACCCCCCCAATCTCTCCCCTAACACACGCACGCTCCTCCCCATCTTCCCTTTCTACTGCACCATAAATTAAAAAAAAATAAGTTAGAAAAATAAAAAAATATAAAAATAATCTAATACCTTTATTCATATGAATAGATTTTATATTTATAACTATTATCGAGAAAGTGATTTTCTCGGATAGCGGAGGCGGTGTAAGGCCCACCCCTCATTTGAATATCCGACCAGGGGGTTAGCTGTGAATGAAGATTGGTGATGTCGTGCAGGTGATCAAGCTAGCTAAAACTCAAAGAGACACAGAGAATTTATACAGGTTTAGGCCATCCGGAAGTGTAATACCCTACTCCTGTTCTTGGTTGTTTTTATCCAGATCTGACAAAGTACAAGTTAGCTCTTTTTTGTATATGACAGTTCGAAAGGATCCAACTTTTTCTAAGTGTCATGACCCTTCCTTTTATAGTCCAAGGAGGGGATACAAAGCTATTTATGAGCTATTTTGATACTTGTTCCTTGTGTTGTCATATTGTTACCAGTTGATTCCCTTCAACTACTATCGAGAAATCTACCAAAATTCTACTGTTAGTTTGCCCCAGGCTCTCCGGGCACTGTCCTGGGCTAGCTGGCCTTTACTTCGCCCACCACGTGCCATGTGGTGGGCCTAAAAAGGTCCCGACCTCGCCAAGATGGCACCACGGTTCCCTTTTCACCCAGTTGGAAAACTGGGTGTCGCCGGGCATGTGCGACGCGTGTCCAGATACAGCGCTCGTCCCGCATGACTCAGCATTGCTGTATTTTTGGTGTCTTTTCAATCCTGTCAACTTGGAATCTTTCTCCTAAACCCGTTTCATTTATGGATGTCTCCGTTGGGTCAAAGTTGGCAAGGGGGATGGGGCCTTGACTTTCACAAGTCTTCGCCCGTGTCCCCGTGCCACTTAACATGGAATTTGGTCGTTTTAGATGAGCTTCTCGAAGATGTCATTGATGAGGGGATATGTGAATTTTGTACGTCTCAACCTCCTCTCAAGGAGAAGTGTGTGCCTTGCAGAGGCCGTGAGGGGCTGGGTCCCAAGACTGGTTGGGGCCTAGGCTCCTCTTTGCTTCCAAATTTAAGATGTAGATCTTGTATGTCTCGATGCTTCTATAGGGGAGAAACGCAAGACTTACAAGGGCAATGGGGGGTCAGGTACCAGATAGGTTGGATCCCAAGGTTCCCCTATTGCTTGCTAATCTTAAGTTGTAGATTTTGTAGGTCTCTACGCTCTTCTCAGTGAAGAACACGAGTCCTATAAGGATGGAGAGGGGGGCCCCGGATCCCAGACCAGGCTAGGATTCAGGCCCCTCTAAGTTTGTAATCCAAGAAGTAGATCTTGTACATTTCGAAACTCCACTCAAGGAAGAGCATAAAACGTACAAGGGTAATGGGGGGTCGGGTCCAAAGTAGGTTGGGTCCTGGGTCCCCCATTGCTTACAAACTTCAAGATATAGATCTTATAGATCTCAACGCCCTTCTCTATGAAGAACTTGATCCTATAAGGATGGAGAGGGGGGCGCCGGATCCTAGACCAGACTGGGATTCAGGAACCTCTAAGTTTGTAATCTAAGTAGATTTTGTACGTTTCGACACTCCTCTCAAGGAAGAGCAAGAAACGTACAAGGGTAACGGAGGGTCGTGTCCTAGACAGGTTGGGTCCCGGTTCCCCCATTGCCTACAAACTTAAAGTTATAGATCTTATATGTCTCAAAACTCTTCTCTATGAAGAACGTAAGTCCTACAAGAATAGAGAGGGCCTAGGATCCCAATCCAGGCTGGGATTTAGGCCCCTCTAAGTTTGTAATCATAGAAGTAGATCTTGTATGTTTCGACGCTCTTCTCAAGAAAGAGCATAAAACCTACAAGGGTAATGTTGGGTTGGGTCCCAGGCAGGTTGGGTCCTAGGTCTCCCATTACCTACGAACTTTAATATATAGATCTTATATGTCTCGACGCTCTTCTCAATGAACAACGTGAGACCTATAAGAATGGAGGGGGCCCAACATCCCAGGCTGAGCTGGGACCCCGACCTCTCAGGCTCCTTAAGACAGGCAGGGGTCCTAGACTTCACTCTAGAAGTGGGCCCCACACCTCTGTTCATTGACGCACAACTTAACTTAATGAGGCTTAATTGTTGTTTGATTTCTTGGTTAAAAGGTGTACATGTGTTAAGATCCCGGGGAAAGGGGTACCCTAGTTCCCATTTCACCGACAAATATAAACCGTAAACTTTGTACATATAAACTTTATGTATATAAATATTCTATATTCATTTCTAACTTTGTACATATAAACTATGTGTATAGAAATATTTTGTATAAATATATTTAAATTCAAATTCAAATTTAAATCGGGTATATAAACTTTCGGCGTATAAACTTTAGGTGTATAAACATTAATAGTATAAACTTTAGGTGTATAAATTTTAATAGTACAAACTTTAGGTATGTGAATTTACTTAAAAGGAAAAGCACGTGATGGGGAGAAAGAAAAGGCGGTGCCAAAAATGGAAGGGGGAACCGATCGCGCTTCCTGCGCATACGAGCGATCGCACATTAGGATTTTCGATGCAAATTCTCCTAGTAACATTTAATTATCTATAGGGTGCTTTTCATATATCCATATTGTTAAGCATTTGTCTAGGAAACTCTCTCATTCGATGTTTCGTGCTTAATCAAAACAAACTAGCACGATGTCCCACATGATTATGCGGCTAGCATCCATACAAAACAATCTAATTATTTTACATATATTTTCATTAAAAATTGTTAATAGTCATCTCGTTGTTTTAGGATTTTATAATATTGAATCTTATCATCACCAAGTTTCTAATTTTATAGTTTCTAGAAGTCACACCAGCGAACAACACTTACTCATTACCCTCCCCACTTGTCTATACGCTACGACTTCTATTCATCCTTGTTGGACCTTTAAAAGGAATTAAACATTGCAGTTTTTAGAGCTCATTGTCTTGTCATATTTTTTTATAGTTTTTAAGTCCCGTCAAACACCATCAATCTACGCCCAATGCCCCTCCTTTTGATTTCATTTTGATTTTAAACATCAAATATGATCATCATCGGGTTTTTCTTTTTTTTAGTTTACAGAAGTCTCGTCAACTGCCATCAGCCTACCCCTTTTTCCCATCGTTCATCCCTTTACTATTATTCGGATTTTAAAAATCAAACCTAAATTGGGGTTCCATGTTATAGTTTTTCGGTGTCTCATCAATCGCCGCTACATTATTACTCTTGGAGTGTGACCTCCTAAGTAGTTAGGCATTGCCTGCGTGATTTCTCAAGCAGTAGATTGTCCTAGGCAAGTTTGCGAGGGTAGACCCCTGCCCCCTCCAACAAATAGGCCAACTTTTCATCTTGATTCTAAAAAGCTATAGCTGTAGAATCCAAAAAATGAACTAAAACCTGTTTTTCTTAGCTTCACCAGATTTTCTCCAACTAGATTCCTATTAGTTGCTTCTCATAATCTAAAGCTTCCACAAACAGCCCCGTAGGGTCTTTGTGACCCAAACTTGAGGTAAAAATAGCTTGTCTTGCTTGTTAACCTCTCATGCTCAACTTGCATTTTTTTTGTTCTTGTTCTCTATCCTCCATGCACCTTTATCTTCCTATTGTAGCCTTGCATAAGTGTTGTGTTTTTGTATTATTGTGTGACTGTGAGTTGCTCTCGGGAGCAACTTACAACTGATCGGAAGTTCTAGATCCAAGGACTGAAGGTTCCAACCAACTCTCTCGGTTTGACCGAAAGACCTGATCAGAGGTTCCGACCACAGGGATCGGAGGTTTCGATATGTTGAATTTGATTGCTGCAAGTGTAGAATTTTCAGGAAACATCTATTTCAACCCTCGCCCCCCCTAATAACCCACCCCCACCATCCCCACACACAAAAAAAACAGGAGACATCCAAGCTCTTTCACCACCAATGGAAGCTCATTGCCTAGGTTGTGAACCACTCCTCCTAACAACCACTACCAGGAAGAGCCCACTAGATAGATTCCAAGAGGATCCTATCTTGCGATAGTGACCGACACGACGTTATACCAGATGCGCCCCTTCAGGGTCAAATGGTATATTTCGACTATTAGCTTGTCACATTTTTTGATTTGAAAAATCATGAAATCTGGCTCAGTTCGGGTCAAAAGGTTTCTCCTTAACCCCTTTCCAAAAAATAAATAAACGGTTAAGAAACTACCATTCGATTTAAAAAAGTGTTTGTCAATCACTACTTTTAGGAACAAACAACTATAATGATGAAAACAAAGTCGTGTCAAGATCCTTAACGGATCGGACTTAAAGGATCGAACTTCTTTTAGAACACAGTCATGAAAATGGGTCCTCCAAACCTCCCACGGCGGCACCAGCGCGTTCTCCGGGGTAGAAGAACTCCGCCTACCACGGCCATCATCTAACATATGAATTTCGCACGATTAATTGCTGAGATGGAGCCATTCTGTCGTTGCCAGTGGCAGTGAAGTCTCCGGTTGGTAAACAAAACATCCTCATCAACCACTGTGCATGGCATGCATGAGCTGCAACAGCTAATTAATCTGTATAAATTATAGAATTCAACTCACTACATATTAAATCTCCCTCCAGGCTATATATTGCTCCAGGAGCATTAATTAGTCACAGTTTTTAATTAACCAAAGAGTATAGGCGTTGGAGATTCTTTAATGATAATCATCTTTTTATGTATATGACTATGCAGGTATTGTGGAACCATAAGTTAGTTAGATCTGTGAGGCCGTGAGGGTGCAGTGTGTGTTTAGCTGGAGTGTTGGGTTTTCACCACCGAACCAAGAATGTATAAAGATTAATTAGACTCATAATGACTTAATTAATTCCAGGGTAAGATAATGATGCATGCAAATTGCGTTGGACGGTGTAAATTAGTACTGTTAATCCCCTCTGGCTTCGATACTGGCTAAGATATGTAGCCAGATCCCTGCACCGATCAGCATCTTCCTTGTACTGCTAGGCTCTTATTGTCTCGCTAATAAGAAACCACACGAGTTCGGTTTTCTCCTAATATTATATGTCACGCTAGCTCTGCTAATTAATGCTCTTGTCTAACGGCAAACTCTAATACTAGTGCGCAATGTCAGATGCCATATATGATGCCCATATTAATTATTATTATTATTATTATTATTATTATTATTATTATTATTATTTCATCTGACCATCCTATAATTTAATCCCTGCATAAAAAAAACTCAACGGAGGAGATAGCTTCTAATATAATGAATTTGGATAATCCTTTATTCAGATTCGTTTTACTAAGTTAAATTTTTTTAAGATGGAGGGAGTACTCTCTCCGCCTCTACATGTTTACCCCCTCCCTCTGTCCACAAATATAAACCAGACTCTTTCTTTCTAATTTGCCCACGCATATGTAGGTGTTCCTAGAGATTTCTATTACTACCCTATTCAGGATAAGTTAATCTAGTACGCGATGGTACGTATCCTAGTACTACAAATTTGAACAGGTGTCTATATATGTGACCTATTATTCAAAGTTTTAAAAGCTATTATATTTTGGGATGGAGGAAGTAGTAGATAAATTTTAAACTATGAAAATACTTACATTTATTGTTTAGAGAGAGTATTTATTTAACTTAATGCCAATTCGATATTTGAAGTAAAATATTTGGCTGGTAACTGTCGGTTACTGACTTTCAGGGGTACCATTTGAGAACCTTGAGTATGATAAATCATTGCAAGAAATCTCTAGTGTTATAGAGATTAGGAGTCTAGTGTAATGCAATTGTGGATGGAACAATACACTTCCAAAGAATAACTTACCAGCTCAACAACTGTGGAAGCACACTCCGATATAAATATTACTCTATCTTATTAAGCACCTTATGTTTAAACTTCTTACCATAATCATCCTCCCACCCGATCCACCCTTAATTTAGCGAGGAGTACCAAAATTTTTTGCCTTAGCTTTAATCTATGTTAAATCACTAGCAAAAAACCCTACATCTGTAACGACTCAAAACCCACATCCTAAATTTGTAACGGCTCAAAACCCATATTCGTAATGGCTAGACTACCGTTACAACCCAACAGTTGAGGAGACTCATATGTAACAACTCTCCAAGTGTCATGGATATGGATAGTTGTCCGTAATGGCTCAGAACATGGAGCCGTTAAAGATGTGAAATTTCGGCTTATAGGAAAAAGAAACATCAGGCTTATGAGCCGTAACTTTAATAACCTATAGATATTTATATATTTGAACATAGCATTATATTTGATAAGCAATATTGATGCTATGCTCCAAAACTTGTGCTTGAAGTATATAACTGTAGCAATTTGCTTTAGTTTACACAATATAGTTTGTCAACTCAACTGATATATCTTACATAGTTCACGAATCTCTATAACTACTACAATCCTATTGCCATTTTAAAGTATGATGGCATATGAACTTCAACTACCATACAATTTCTACCATATGCTTATTATCACCACGTACTATTCTTATTTTACACGCCAAGATACACAAGCGCTTGATTGTTCATTTTTAAATAAAACATTTCCGGAAGAGAGTATAAACATATCATTTACATTTTATGACAAAAAAATTCTCCTAATACCATTTTGATGTGACAATTCAAGATACTTCGTGTATATGTACAGTGCGGGGTCATAAGTTCTATATTATCAATACCTCGTACTCAGTGACAAAGATAGAACATCACTCCATCCGTTCCAAAATATAAGTATTTTTGGACCTTGACACAATCTTCGAGATGCTACTTTGACCAACAATATCTATAAAAGTAAGATGTTTTAAATAAAAAGAGTTATATATTATGATAGTTGATTTAATGATAAATATAGTAACATCAATTTTACGTGATTGATTTTTTTCTATCAATAGTCAAAGTTAAAAATATTTGACTTAGCACTATTCTAAAAATACTTATATTTTGAGACGGAGGGAGTAGAACAAGAGATATTAACTGAGACATAAGTTTCTTTCAGACCATGGTAAAATTTTCACCGAATTTTGGATGTGCTGTTTTTCAAATAAATAATTGTTCCAAACGGGACATTTCTGATGTCCAAGAGTGAATAATGTTACAGAAATGTTTTCTCCATTAAGGTTAGAGTAAACCGAGCTAGCAACCTTTCAGGTCATTTTTTGAATGTGGCTAGCTGTTGTCATTTTCTCTTATCACCATAAATATGTACAACAGTATAAGAACGCATGAAGCAACACACTGCACACTTGATGAAGCAGTATCTGGATACAATAATCTGTTATTCTTTCCTTAATTAAGATGTTGACTTTGCAAAGTCAGCACCTTAATTTAGTTATTAAAATATAGGTTTACTTTTGGCTTGTGGATGAATGATTGATCATTGATGCAACTGCATATTGTATATCCAGATTCATGCAAGTCAAATGCACAAAAGTGAAGTTGAGGATATGCCTGACGGGATGTATTCATAATATTAAGATGATGTCTTTCAAGCATTTGAATATTGGAGATTCAAAAGGATATACCGAGAAGGGTTACTAGTGTTTTTATAATACACATTTGAAACTCAATCAGTTCTCTTCGTATAAAGTTTATTACGATTTGTTCAACTTCTCCCCTATATTATAGGATACATGCTAGTCTGCAAATTAAGACAAGCTACCAAGAAATTACATAGGCATAGGATAAATCGAGTAGAAGCCTATCCCTTGTTGCCATTCACTAGCTTGTATTTGTATAGGGTGAGATCCCATGCTACAACAATAATTCTTCATTTTCAAAATGTAAGATATATTTGAAGTGGTCGGCCACAGATTAAGATAATTATTATAAAAAATCAAGAGAATGAGATAAGAAATGTTAATGTCAATCCTAGCCGATAGGTGAGAGAATGATTGGTAAAATATCAGTATTTTCTCATGAAAAATAGTGAAAATTATATTCCTCATACACACTTAGTATCTCCACTAATATAAAAGTACCAGTTCATGAAACAAATCTTTTCTGACTCTTAGATCTGCTCATCCAACGGCTCATATCAATAGTTGGATCTGCCCCTTCAATTAGCAATACCACCTCCAGTAAGCAGCGGTTAGCAAAAAAAGAAAATAATCAACTGCCGCCACCTCCCTCTGGAGCTGCTCCGCTCGCGCGTGGCTGCGTGACCGCTACCGCCTCCACCCAGAGCCACCGCCACTCCTCTAGCGCGCGGCTGCGCGCCCGCCGCTGCCACCTCCACCCACAGCCACTCTGCTTCCCTGCTCGCACCGCGATGGAGAGGAAGGAGAGCTGGGTCTGCCACCGCCACCACCTCGCGCCTCGCCCTACGGTGAGCATACTGTCACTTTCAGTTTTTCATTCATCCATCAGATTTGTTTTTCATCTATCTCATTCAGTTTCTCCATCTATATCAGTCCATGTTCAACCAGTCACATTCAACATTGACACAAACACCTAACTCCAATTAGCTTCCTTTACTAATTGACATGGTATGGATCAAGACACTGTTACTTTCAGAAAATTGGCATGTCGGGAGGTGGCTCTCTCACCTGACCATGCAGTACACACTGAATCCTTCCTTTAAACCAGGTTTTTCCGGTTTCTGACATACATGCTTTATGTTTTTTCAGTCGGTGACTTACATGGTATATGCTCTATGCTATTTCGGTTTGTGACTTCCACATTTCTACAACCCTACACAAACACGAGGCGGCATCTTAATACAATGAAAAAAGATACCAACATCACACCAGATTTTCAACACAATCAGGTATATTCTTTGCAAAGTTTTATCTTAACTTTCCTGCTATTATTAATATTTTTCTAGCCACAACATGTTTTTCATCACATAATGGTCTGATTGTACTTTCTATGCCACATGTTTTAGGAACAGGCGCACTGGATGATGTAACAAACTTAACTGCTGCCGAGGTTAGAAGAAAGAGTGATAGGGAGAGGTATGCTTCACTCTCTACTGAGCAGAAACAAGCTAGGCTTCAAAACAACTGTGAGTATAAACAACATAAGAAGGAGGCAGGTACATCTCTATCAGGTACCATAGATCCCTCATTTGTTCTTCCTATTGGGTCCAAACTTAACCACCAGTTAAGTCTACTCACGACGATCAACCGTGATGAAGATGCAAATTCATCTATTGTCTGCACTCCCTCTACAATCATCGCAGGAAGGGTTCCTCTAAGTGATATCACGAATTATCCTTCATTTGGTGCCACCCAAAACTGTGTAGGAACCATCACACCAAAAGGTAAAATGTTTCTTCATTAAATATTTTGTTACCGAAATGTTTGCTTACAACAAGGAGAGTAATGCCTCCTGTGGTGCTGCCCAAAAGAAAAATATTTTTGGAAACCATGACATGGGAATTATGTACATGTCCATCTAGGTTTACAAATTATGTATGCTCGGATTCAGAAATTTTAGGGATCATAGATGTCTAGGTTCAGAAAATAATTCTCTCATTTGTTGTGAATATTTTAGGTTCATAAATTACTTCTCTGATTTGTTGTCAATATTTTTGTCCTATATTTCTGCAGTCATTCAACCTCACCAGCCCATTCTTACACCTAGGCGCCTACCTTTTACACAAGACGATAATGTCTTTGACAGTAATCAGTCCTCACCAACCGGGGTAGCTACCGAAGCCACAACTGCTCCGGAAATACCTTCGCTTGGTACATTAATAACATATTCAAAGACCACCGACCATAAAAGGAAGAGAACAAACAACTAGTACAGTTCCTTGACCAGTGAGCAAAAGGATGCTTATCTCCAAATAAACCGTGAATGCAGAAAAAAGAAGAAGGACGAAGCTAAACACACATATCAGACACCTCCTCAAAGTGCTCCAATTCCAACACCACCTGTGTTAGGTATGAAAATTTTGTTGTTTCTAACATGTGTTGTGATGTTATTTTTTGGGTAACACCAACTCATTATTCTTTAATATTTATTTATCCAGTGCTGGCGAGGACTCTACAAGTTAGCCAAGTAAACGTAACTGCTTGAATCAGCCCACCCCACAAGAGAACAAAATGCTACATATATCAGCTGGACATGAAGATATTTACAATAAGTTCCATGCACTATGCAGATTTACATTTCTATTCTTTGTTTACATGTTTTTCCATTCCTGGTTCCTCTTTCCTCCTTGACTGTGCGTTCATATTGGTCACCGTATCTTCTTTTTTGTGGAATGTTGTTCTTTGATTAACCTGCTCTCGAATTGAACAAGATGATGTTTGCTGCTGACTACTACCTAATGAACACAGAAGTGGAACTGGCTAAAATGTACATGATTGATGCATACTATGTTATGTAGGTATTTACCCTGCTTACTATTTTCCTGTGCTATGAGGTTTGTAACGCTATTGTCATTGTGCTTAATGGACAAGACATAGCTATCTAAGTGTACTCCACTGGAGCGCACCTGCGCATGTTACAATTAGAAAGGGATGGAATTGAGAGGTGGCGAAGATTATCATACACCTATGTCAAAGCCCTTTTTTAATTTGTTCATCTTCTTTTTAAATTGCGAATTTGTTCATCTTCTTTTTAAATTGGGAATTGGGAATTTGTTCATCTTCTTTTTAACTTGGTACTTGGTATTTGTCTGCTGCAGTTAACTTTGTGTTAGAGTTTTTTTTGGGTGACGAGGACAAGGGAACGAAAGTAGGCCCTTACTTGTCTGCAACTGTAAGTAGGGCAACATTTCAAAATTTTCAGCTAGATGCACTGTGCATTGGTGGCAATTCAGAATGTTCGATTTGCTATGCCTTACTATCAAAGCTTGTGTTCGTACTGTTGCTATGCTGTGGAATGCTATGTAAAATATGCTTACCTTAGTACAATATTAGCTGAAATACTGTGTACTCAATTCTTACTGCAAACACCACGAATGGTTAGCGGGGGCACTAATTTGACGAAAATGATTTATGTACAACTTTCTGCAGGTACACTTGGAGGCATCACTAATTTAACTCCAATTGAACTTAGGCGGAAGCATGCTAGGGAGCGGTATGCTGCTCTTAGTGCTGATGACAAGGAAGCTAGGCTTCAGAAGATGCGAGAGTACTACCAATGAAAAAAGAGTACTGATCCTATACCTACCCATGGTATTTAAATTATTATCTCACAAACATAGTGTTAGACTAAATGATACCTTTCTTGCTATGTATTAATTTCATGCAGGAAAGAAAAGTCCACCGCCTGTAATTACACCTAGTTGTCTCTCGATTATAGATGATTCAGGTACATGATCGATGTCACATGCCATTTACACATGTTTCGAAATATTTTCATGCAGTTCCAGTCAATGATGGTTCTCTCATTTTGTAAGCAGGAAATGAACCTAGCTAACTTGTAGTTACACCTACATGCCTACTATGTACAGATAACATATATATGACACATTTATTGCTCAACCTTCTGAAATTATGGATCATAACACAGAGGACAACAACACGGTTATTGATTTTTCAGCTACAATTCCAGGTACATGGTTATTAACACATGTATAGTCATGCAAAGTTGACATACATCCGTTATTACTGACAATTTGATTGCATTGTGTCATATTCCTATAGCAGAAACCATGATTGCTGGAGATGGAGAAGATGACAATGATGATGAGAGATTTTTGATGAGAGGACGAGGTCTTTGTTCGATGCATTTTAATATTACTATAGATAGATATGCTGTGATCATGACAATTGTCAATTAAATAGGCAATTCTACATTTCTTTTTGCAGATATAGAGTATGCGTCATTTCAAGGAGATGCCATGACTGAACATATAAATGCTACGACATTGGCTGATGACAAAATCTATCAAAACCTTCCTGCCAACCCATCTGTGCTTATACGGGTGCCGAATAGCAAATATAGTTAGGCTAAGAGATTCCAGTATGAGAGTCCCGCCTGGTGTTGCATGAAGGGAAAAATAGTTCTAGCAACACATGATGTACTTGATGAATTGCACAGATTGTTTACAAGCCAACAAGACAAAGATGCTAAATATTTCAGAGAGCACATCTATTATTTCAATAGCCACTTTGCATTCACATCTTCGGGGGTTACACTTGACCAGAGGTATTGCAATGGCAGATCAGGGGTGTATACATTCCGTGCTCAAGGCCAGATGTATCATCACATTAATCAACTACAACCTGGTGGGAATGGACCATGCCATCTCCAACTATATTTTTATGATACAGATGAAAATCTAGCACACAGGGTTCGCCGCTCCCCTGATCTTGATATAAATATCGTCAAGAAGATTTTAACAATTTTAGCAAATAACCCATATGTACATACTTTCCGAAGAATGGGGTTTGTTCCTGACCATGATGAGTATAGGATTACTCTTAACACAAGCATTGTTCTTGATCAGCGAAGGTGCAATGTTTCCACAGCCTCACAAGTAGCAGCTATATGGGTGGAAGGGAATAACCCACGGAATTGTTTTGATCGGAGTGTTGTTGTTTACGAAAGAGCAAACAAGCTAAGATATATCAAGGTGTATACTGGCTGCTATGATCCATTGTCTTATCCGTTGTTTTTCCCGAATGGGAAGGTTGGTTGGAACAAATTCCTTCCATATGATCAAGAACCATTCAATGAGCACCCCTATGTAAACCACCATAATGATGATGGCTATGTTCAACCGGAAGAAGGTACTACATGTATACATATGTACTTTACAGTTTATAATTCACGGTGATTGACTGTTTCTTTTTATTTGTCACAAATGATGACAATGAGAACCCTTCTGGTTCATATGTCTCAGCTCGAGAGTATTATTGCTACAAGTTACAGATGCATCCTGGGAAATTCAATGTACTTTTCTGTGGAGGAAGACTTCCAACATATATAGTGGACATGTACATCAAGATCGAAGGGATGAGATTGGATTTCTTCCTAAGAAAGGAGACTCAAAACCTCATTCGCGCTGACCTGTACCAAGGGGTTGTTGACACAATTACATCAGGTGAGACACGTGAAGCAATAGCGGGTAAGAGGATTGTTCTCCCCGCTACATTTATTGGTGGAGACCGTGACATGCAGCAGAGATTTCTTGATGCAATGTGTTTAGTGCAACACTTTGGAAAGCCAGATCTATTTTTGATAATGACATGCAACCCATACTAGGAGGAGATATCTGCTGAGCTAGCTCTTGGACAAACCCCGCAGGATAGGCCACACTTGGTTGCCCGAGTATTCAGAGCCAAACTGAGGGAAATTAAAGATCTCCTCATTAAGGAGCAATATTTCGGAGTGGTTGTAGCGTATGCACATGTCACGGAATTCCAGAAGAGGGGCCTCCCACATGAGCATTTCCTATTGATTATGAAGTCTGGCCACAAGTTCACATCGCCGGATCAATATGATGCGATAATTAGCGCTGAGCTCCCTGATGAGGCCAAGTATCGTGAGTTGCATAGGCTGGTTGTCAAACACATTCTCCATGGCCCATGTGGGAAACTCAGGAAAGATTGTGGTTGCATGGTAGATGGGAAATGCAGGTTTCATTACCCAAGACAGTTTTGTGAACAAACACAACAAGGAAACGACTCTTATCCCATCCACAGAGGAGGGACAATGGCAAAGGAGTCAGGGTTAGGAAAGCTGATTTGGACAATAGGTCGGTAGTACCGTACAACCCTGGTCTTCTAACGAGATTTAATTGTCATATTAATGTTGAGGGCTGCTCCAGCATCAAAGCCGTCAAGTATATGTTCAAGTACATCTACAAAGGTCATGGTTGCATATCTTTCTCAGTTGACACTACCAGCACAGAAGTAGAGGTGAATGAGATTCGTCAGTTCAGAGATGCGAGGTTTGTAGGGCCATCAGAGGTGGCGTGGAGGCTCTGCCACTTTGATCTGTTTGATGTCTCTCTTCCCATGCTGTAGCTCCAACTACATTTGCCCAACATGCAAACGGTTACTTTTCGGGGAGCAGATAACCTGGAAGATGCGGTGGCACGTGAGTCCGCATCATAGACCATGCTAACATAGTTTTTTAGGACGAACCGGGAGAATAGTCAGGCAAGAAATTATCTCTACAGGGAGTTCCCTGAATACTTTGTGTGGCGGAGTGCTCAAAAGATATGAACCAAGCGGGATCAAAGAACACTAATTGGGAGGCTTGTGTCAGCAAATCCTTCAGAAGGGGAGCGGTACTTCCTAAGGGTGCTGCTCAACCATATTCATGGGCCACAATCATTTGAGGATCTACGTACTTTTGGTGGGATGATGTACCCTTCATTTAGGATTGCAGCAGAAAAAAGGGGACTTATTGAGGCTGATAGGACCATCGATGACTGCATGACAGAGGCAACGTTTTTCCAATGCCTACTAAACGATATCACGATCTATGATTACCTCAAGAATGCCCTCGGATGTAGGATGGTCAAATCAGAGCTGAACGACGCTACCTCATCTCATGAGAATGGCTGATTTGGAAGTGGACATGGAATCGATCATGACAAATAATTTACATCTTTTGCATTATGTTGCTATGTAATAAAAACAACAAATTAGGTTTATTTCATGAATGACCAATGCAATAATTTTCTTTTTACCAATGCCTATGATGATTCTTTAATAATGTATCAGTATATGATCAGCAATTATATATATTACGAAAACGTGCCTCGCACGTTTACGTTCATTTGTTTTGAAAAAAAAGCAGTACCTTTGTATGGCCTTTCCTTTCAACACTTATTCATACCCTTGTTTTACCCATCACACAACAACCTAGAGCTCCATCTACACACTGGCTAGCTGCTACCAGCCTACCATTGATATCTATCGCTCTAGGATAGCAATGGGTCGGGTCGGGCACGAGCAAAGCAAAACCATGCCCGACCCACCCGATAGTGCCCACCCGAATCGTGCCTGGTAAGGTTAACAGGTAAAACTTTGTGCCCATACCCATACCCACCGGGCACGGGCATACCCAGTGGATACCCAGCAGGAACCCAGCACCACCGCCAACCATCGTCATCATCACCCTGAGCCACCGCCATCACCTGCCTACGTTGGCATGCACCTCCGCCGTCACCTACCCTCACCGACCCGCGCCTGCCCGCGCTCGTCGCCCGCGCCGCCGCTTGCCTACGTCACCATCATCGCTTGCCTGCGCTGCAGCCGTCGCCCGTGCTACCACGATCACCTGCCCGCGCTAGCCCACGCCGCCGCCTACCTGCCTTGCCACCGTCACCCGCGCTACCGCTTGCCTGCGCGGCCACTGCCTGATTAGGGTAGGAGAGGGGAATGGGAAATTAGGTTAGAGTTTTTAATTGAGTATATATGTCCTTGGTTGATGGCTAAATGAGCCAAGAGAATAAGGTATGGGAATTAAGATATGGGCTAATACATAGGTATCGGATCGGACATAGATTACCCGCAGGTAGAAAATAATACCTAATTACTACCCACTACGTTCTCGGGTGTCAGACGGGCGTACAGACAAGTAAAATATTACACCCATATCCATACCCATCATACCGGGTATCCACATATACATAGACCCGTGGACAAAATTACCTCCCTATATCGCTCACAGTATCTTCCGGATCCTTCAGCTTCAATCACCAACGCTGCCTCATCCGAACAATAGGATGTTAAGCTGTACAATGCACTAATTCCAATCCAAATGGCTGTAAACATAAATCTCTGCACATAAGTGTGCCAGTAAATCAATAAAATACTTCAGCTAGGACCTAGATCTCCAATTTCTAAATTTAATTTAACTCTAATAGTTAGGTTTAAAATGAAATTGTAAAACAGTCTAAACCCAGATCTAAGAGTTAGTTCATTTTGATTGAGAAATTTAGCCTGCTCCACTCCTTTTTTGAATGGAGCTAAAACTATTTGACTTCTTTTTTGAATGGAGCTAAAACTATTTGACTGAACTCCAACTCCAGAATAGGTAAAGTTGAAACTTTACCAAACATGCCTTAAGCACCAAGCTCAACAAAACATTGACAATTTGAAAGAACTAACATATCTGCTCCCACAGAACCAAAATTAACACTGGATATAATCATTCGCTGAATCACAAAATAGTTTTAATTTATATCCCATCAGCCTCCACAGGGAGAGCAACGAGCATCAACATTGACAGGGAATCAGGAAAGCAGGAAAAAGCTCGACAGAACGCTCGTTGTGAGAATTTCTCAATTTATCAAATTGATTGCTTTGTTGTTGAGGCCCGTTCGTCTATAAGAAGCTGGGGGATAATAGCTTGACATCTTTCTTCTCCTCAAACTGCTAACAAGCCAGGACCTTATACCTGCGAGATTACACTACAAATATAGCCATAAAAGCTCTTCTCCATCACCATTCATCTGCTCATCAGAATGGAAAAGCATAGCCCTTCTTATTAAGATTGGTGGTTTGGGTAGGAGTAGCCGCGTCCCCTTCCCATATATCCATATCCCCTCCCATAGTAACCATGTCCACGGGGTCCACCACGGGGACCCCTCCCTCCACGCATGCCCATGGCCCGATGCCTCGCAGAATCACCAAAAGTCTACAACCAAAACTTCTATAATAAGCACTTCATGTTGTCATAAGGTGAAAACGAGAAAGATGCAATGTGTAACTGTTGATTACCTCTGTGTCTATTTTTCTCTGCTCCGAGAATTTGATTCTTCCATTCCCCCCTCCATTATCAATGGTATTGCATGACAGTGAATCAAAGAAATCATCTTTGACATATACAGGCTGCACAAAGATGAGACAAAAAATGCTAGTCAGCGAACATATTGACAAATAACAAGAATGCAACAGTGCTACTACCTTGACTTCTGGCTTCCCAGGAGAAATATCATCTTCTAGAACATCATCTTCATACTCATTAGGATCATCATTTAACTGTCCTTTGCTTTTACCAAGATGGCCCCATACTTCATCTTTGTTGAACTTCTCATTCATTGCCATGAAATCGAAGTCCTCTGTAAACTTGGTTATAGGACGTGATTGCTGGAGAGAGAGAGGAAACTAATAAGTATACAAATTTTACAATTTCAATAACATAGTTAACATATGATTCATGCAGAACAGATTTCAGCATCCAATAAAACATCAAAACTCATATGCTAGTAGAGGGATGTGCAGTTGACAGTCCAGTTAGCATGATTTAGACCAATATACAAGCTCATGGTTAACAGGAACATGGAGCATTTAGGTCAAGGGTTACAGAAAGCAACTAAAACTGTGTGTCAAAACAGGGAACGGTTACTTCAAGAACAAGTTTCAAATGAGGAACGTGGTCTCATCGAATAGTTTGATGACCCAGTTACAAAGGGCATATTTTGTTCTTTTTCTAACCTGGGCAAGGAAATCAAGCTAAGAGAGGAGAGTCAAATTAGCCCTCCCTCAAAAGCATTGAAATCCTTCCCAACTTACAAAAAATCAGAGCAAAGAAAGGAGCCAAACATATGTATTCTTTGTCCAAACTAGGCTAGATATCCCTCCATTTGGAATAAGATATTTTAGGTCAAAAGACAGACAAAGGAGGTACTAATGTCTTTTTACTTGCAATCTGCTTCACCCAATTAAATATGATTTACCTTTCACTACTGGCAGTCCAAATTACTTAACCAACCATTTTCCTATCCCATGGTGGACGGCACAAAGCTAAACAGCTATTTTCCATGTGGCTGAGAGGGTGTATGCTAACAGCAAAGAGTGTGCAGGCAAGCAGCCAACTTGGAAAGATAAATTGTGTATTAACACATCCAGGAAAGAGGAAACATGCTACTGTGGCTAGGAATAAATGAGCGGGAGTAGAGTAATAGTATTAATACAAGCTACTTTGGCCATTTGAGAATTTAGTAACACTATCTTCTATGAGCATTTTTTTAAACAAAATCAACCACCTAAAATGGCACCTACAAAATAATGGAGGGAGTATCCTAATAACTTCCAACTGATTTTGACAATAGCCGGATGAGAATCCCTCATCCAATACCAAAAACCACATTTCTCTCTTGTACCCAATGAGCCCAACTATGATCTGATGACTGGACAGTAATAGATGATTGTCCTACATCAATATTGCACACCTAGCATATTGGAATTTGAAAATAATAATGTTGAGAATACTGTCCTACATGACGAACATCAGAAAAGGGCATCCCCAATGCTGTACAGAATGATACCCAGAGAAGAGAGGTGAATAGAACCAGTACTAACCATTTACTCCCTCCGTTTGAAAATATAAGCGGTATTAGGTTTCTAAATAGTCTTCAACATTATATTTTGACCATTAATTTCTTTCACAACACACTCCCTCCCTCCAGATTCATAGTACTAGGATATGTCACATCCAACCAAAATCTCTTATATTTTGGGACGAAGGGAGTATTATCGATAACTACAAAATTAACATCGCATGAAAATATTTTCAAATAGTCAAAAATTTTAATGTTGGCTTTGTGGAAAACAAGGACGCCTTATATTTTTCAAACGGAGGGAGTACAATCAAATCCAAAAGAATGCTAACATGGGAGCAGTAGCCAAACATGGTAACAGTACCAAACAGGGAAAAAGAACCAAGAATGTTTTAGCCATTAAGCATTTCTACATTTGAACAGTTGAAGGCATATAAAACATGTTTTAGATACCATACCCCAATTCCTCTTCCTCGACCTCTTCCTCTTCCTCGGCCTCTATTGTTGTATTGGATGTATGAGGAAGGTCCAACAGGCTGAAACCAAAGGATTGAACACCAAAACGGGGCTAATTACAGAGTGTACAAATTGCACACATAAACAGCTATAAGAACTGAGCATGGAAATAATGGTAGCAAAATAATCTTCTTTTGTACTTGTGTAATAAAAATTAAATTTAGTATGCTATTACCTTCTGAAGAGTAGGCTTAGGTGCTGGCAACAGGGGCTCCTTGTTGGTTGAAGCAACCGAGTGTTGTTTAGCCTTCCATTCAGGTTTCTTGGTGTGCCTATCTTCATTGTTTTGCTCCAGCTGTTGATGTGATGGAACAGGTGAGGAAGCAAACTGATCCTCTGAGGGTGAAACTACAGAGGAAGTAACCTGAGATGATGCAGCCAAGGCAGCCTGAGAGGATGAGACCATAGAGGAGGCAGCCTTAGGGGATGGAATCATAGCTGAAGCTGTTTCCAAGGCATCAGTCGAAAGGACTGTAGATAAAATGGTTGGCAGAAGTTGGCCAGGAGTGACCAATGTAACTGGTTCTGCAACAGTGGCTGCACTTGCTGCAATATTAGCCAATGGTGGCTGAGAGGAAGGTAGATAGGTTGGCACAGGTATATTCATAGGCTTATTACTGCTGGCAGATGGTACACCAGAGTCAGGAGGAAGTGAGACTGGCTTATTGTTCATCAGAGGAGAGATGACTTGTGATTGGGACATAGTCGATTCAATTGTAGAAACTGGTGGATTAACAGATGGGGGAGTTAAACCCAGAGAGAACACAGTAGCAGAAACAGATGACAGCATATTTGGAAGCTGGTTTGCTGATGATTCAGTTGCTGGAGTACTTGATAAGGCAGGAACCGGCATTGATGTGGATACACCTAGATTCTGGGTCAAGTTATTACCACTACCAGGTTGTGGTAAAGAAGCAAACTCTGGCATTCTAGGAAAAGGTGGTAAAGGTGCATTAAGTCCAGGATACTGTATGGGCTGCTGCAAGGCCTGTGGAATTGTCAAGCCATGTGGTGGACGAAGAAAGGGCGGCTGTTGCAAATGAGGAAACCCACTTGGTGGTGTATAAAATCCTGGCCAGTACATTGGTGGCATAGTAAGGCCAGGACCATTTGCAGATGATGGCATAGGTGATGAATTCCATGACGGTAAACTGGCCCCAGGTTGATATTGGGGCAATGGTGGTGGCATCTGAATTCCAGGCTGACCATTGTGTGAGCCAGGATCAGCTGTTGTGCTAGCAGGAGCACCATTTGCAGATGATGGCATAGGTGACGAGTTCCATGATGGTAAACTGGCCCCAGGTTGAAATTGGGGCAATGGTGGTGGCATCTGAATTCCTGACTGACCATTGTGTGAGGCAGGATCAGCTGTTGTTGTGCTTGCAGGAGGTGGTAAGCTTGTAGAGGCAGGACGAGGATAATGTGACTACAGAAAAAAAAATATAATAATAGTGAGCAAAGACATAGTCATCATCTAAAATATCAAACCATTCTTCAAAAGAAATAGATCCAGCGTCCTTCCGAAAGATGCCTAACATTTTATGTATATTTACCTGAATAATCGCTGGATCATTGTGTAAAGTAGTAGGCTGAGCTGGTGGAGAGGATTTGACTTGTAAATCCTGCAGTGGAGCAATCAAAGCTAAGATAGGAAAGGGGATTGCTAGTGTAATACAACAAGACTAAAAACAGTACAAGACAAAATTGTAAACAGTGACAGTAAATCAGCAAAGAAAAAAAAGGTTTGTATCAGGATTAAGAAAAAAAAGGTTTTGGAGAACTTGACAAAAAAATGAGATCACTGGACCCCAATGAGTAGCATATTTTCCAAATCCTATTATTCAATGGGATAATCCTAATCCACATCCTGTATGTGACCAAAATTAAGCAATATATAGAAAATAATGGTCCAAAAGTATGATATTCACAATCCAAAAGTTGATCCTACTATACTGTATTACAGGCCAAATCATTGGACAACAATTCAACAATAATCACAGATTTATTTAGTGTTTTAGTAATGTTTCTGATTTACCAGCATTACCTTTATATCACTTCCTCTAAATAGTATGTATTCATATATCTTGTCACTGGCTGGAATCTGTTGACCATCCTTCTTACGACCTTCAGTTCCAAATGAGCGAACTGCAAGACAGTACAGTGAAGCACTCAGTGAGAATAATATCATGCACCCAAACATGAGAGCAGCATCTCTTCTTAAGGTCACAGGAAAATATCAAACGCCCATGGATACTCAAATCAGAAGATTAGAGAAAAAAGACATTTTTTGTGGTAACAAATTTTGAACTTACTCCAAGTTAAGTTTCAAATGTTTTAACCAAAACATTTAGAACTTTGGGAATATAAGCCACGGATAAAGCTTCATTTCACTTTACTAGAGAAATATATGAAGCATGTGCAACACTGCTCATAAATTATGTCTGCTAGGATATACTACTTGCACAAATGATTTTTCTATAGAAAATCCAAAGCAAAGGGAAGATGATGTCAAACGGACATCAAAGCCCTCTTGACTAACCTCTCCAGATAAAAAATTAAACAATGACCATGTCCTCATCGTACAGAAGGATGTTAGTAGCTATCAGAATAGTAGAATACACAGTGTTGCATAGAAAGCTAGAATGATACAGGTATGCAGAAAGAGATGGGAACACTGAGAAGCAGAAGGGGGGAGTAGACTATTCAGTTCATCCCCAACTTACATTAACGTCAGGGTTACAACCAGTAAAATATGACAAATAATGGCCCTACAAGGTTCCATATCAACATTTTGAACCAAAAATTCAGATAAAATCTGAACATCACTATTATTCTAACATGAATTTGGTGCTATACTACATACATACAGGGCCCAAATTACGATATATGCTAAATTCTAAATTTATGGAAAGAAAAAATACAAAATCAAATCATCAAGCAGAAACCTCAGGTAAATTACATGCAATTGTCACTTCTTATTGGCAAATTTTACTGCTCAGATTAGTATAGCCATATATTGAAGTATTACTTCTTTTTTTCAGATTTGAATGTGCTATGAAAGTTAAGCTTGGATTGAAATGTTAACGGAATAGGAAAAGAAAATATTGTCAAGTTGTAAAACTTCCTGTAAAAACCATATCTGATTGCATTCCACGCATTGATAAGTTATCAGATAATATTAGCTCACACACCAATACTCAATGTTGAAAAAGGATCTTATATAAAAACAGAAACCTTTGATTGTTTGACGAAGTAACAGCCCCAAGTCAGTTAAAAGACAGAAAATATATGATTGGCTGTGTAATGGAACATGCAAACCCTTAAAAAAATAACAAATGCCCACATCAGTCAGTGAGTTTTGCATGGAAATGGTGTCTGCAGGATTGGGCCATTGGGTTATATGATACAGGTCAAGACACAGTATCACCAACACATCAATAGTAATAAGGAGAATAGCTTGAAAGAGACAACTGTCAGAGGGAAACATTGCCTACCAATAGCTCGCAATAGAAAGTTTGGCAAAGCAACTACCACAATGGCACCTTCCCACATGCATCATTCTCGGGTTCAACTAGATATTCCAAACAGGGAAAGATCCCTAGCCTCTTTCAGTTGTACAACGACATTCCCCAATTTAAGACCGCCAATGATTTGGCAAGAAGGCACTAAATGGTACACTACTTGCATTCGGATTGCTATGAATGGGTTATCACAAAAGGACTTTCCATCATTAATAACAAAACTAGGTTGTTAGGTCGTTAAGACAAGTAATCCCCCCCCCCCCCCCCCCACCAACCTTTACCACTAGTCGCGGTAGAGCACAGCCCACTCTGTTTACTCCACAAAAGAACACAAAATTAACTAAGTACAAGGGGAACTGTTCAGCATCCAGTCTCCAGATCTTCACCCGCGCTGTAGATTATAAATTCTAGCTCGCATCGCACAACAAAGATAACTAGTCCGTCCACAGTGTAATCAAGAACTAACAGCATACAATCCTTACAAAAAATCAGAGCTAGACCCCAACCATACGGTAAAATCCTGCATAGATGATTCGAGATTATATGCACCCATAGCAACAGGAAGCTAAGCAAACAGGAAAGAAAAACAGCGAATCTATAATTCCACGGCGACGCGGCACACACACTCTCTCCCACAGATCGCCGACGCGGCCCAACCAGGGAGGCGGGAGGAGGAGGAAGAGGAAGGGGAAGAGCTCGGGAGGGCGGGGGCCTAACCGTTCCTGAGCCCGATGCTGGACTCCTCGGTGTTGATGGTGTAGAGGACGCCCTCGTACCGGATCTCGCTCTTCGACGTGAGGCTTATCACGCTCCCGATGTACGACTCCGGCGCCGCCGCCGCAACCGCCATCGCCGCCGAGCTCGCCGCCCTAGGGTTTCGATCCTCCGCCTCACCCTTCACTAGTGTGGTGGTTTTATTTTTCTCTCCCAATTTCTCCCCTTTTTTAAAGCCCCGGCTAATCGCACCCCTCCCCCAATTTCATGTGAAGTACTCCTAGTGCGCATGGAGGTGGAGGTCGCATCTCTCTTACAGGTGGGACCTACCCTCGGTGACGCGTTCGGGCCCGTGTGGCAGCGAGTGCGCCGCTGCTTTGTGGTCCAGGTGTACCGTGTACGGCGCGGCGGGTTCGATGGATAGATGATGAGCACGAAACGGCGGCGTGATGTGGTGGTGGTGGTGGGTTCATGCGGCGCGAGGGGAGGACCGTGTGGGTGGAGTACCATGTTTTCGTCTCATAGCTACTAATAATAACGGGTATAATAAGAGGTGTTTGGATTGATTGATTAAATTTTAGATGTTTGGATGTTAATTAAGAGTATTAAATATAAACTACTAATAAAACTAATTGTATAAATAAGAGCTAATTCGCGAGACAATTTTTTAAACCTAATTAATTCATAATTAGCACATGTTTACTGTAGCATCACATGAGCTAATCATGGATTAATTAGGCTCAATAGATTCATCTCGCAAATTAGTCCAGAGTTATGAAATGGGTTTTTTTAATCTACATTTAATACTTCTAATTAGTGTAGAAACATTCGATGTGACTGTGACTTAGAAAACTTTAGTTTCATCCAAATCCCCCCAAGCCATCAAACAATATATCACATAGAATTAGAATTACATAATGCGTACTATAGCATAATAAAAGAGATACACATCAATCTCTACTAGAGTTAAAAGGAGCGGGGACATCTCATATAATAAAAGAAATACCCATCAATCTCTATGGGAGTTAAAAGGGAGCGGGAACGTCTCAGGGGATGTGTAGACCATGTTACTATTCAGAAACCTCGAATTATACAAGTACGTCTCAGGGTAGTGTGGATCTAGAAATAGGCCAAGGCCTAGACCATCCCCCTAGACTAATACTTCTGCAGGGCGTGCTAGCTCTTGGACACATGCCACCGTTGTTGCACCATCTTCCTCAAGCAACAAACCACATCCACCTCCATCAAATTCTGCATCAAGTCCAACCGAACCAACAAGAGGGGCAACAGCTACACCAACTAAGAGTTCATCATCTGTTACATCAACGGGACGAACAAGGGACATTCAGTGCCTATGCTGCAAGGGCTACAGCCATGTGCACAAGGACTGCCCAAGCACACAAGTATTGGTCGTGCGAGCGGATGGTGGGTACTCCTCAGCTAGTGATTTTGATAAAGAAACATATACGTTGCTTGCAGCTAACAATGTAGGTGAATGTGATATGCAAAACCATGAGGAGGAACAAATTAGGGTTGAAGATGTCAAACGATGAGTCTCGTGGTATAGTAAGTGCTAAGTACACATATGGAGAGGGCACAACAAAATCAGCACCACACCTTGTTTCAAAGTGTGCAATCAAGGAACGTTCTTGCCGTGTGATCATAGATGAAGGGAGCTGCAACAATTTGGCTAGTGCTGAAATGGTGGAGAAACTTGCATTGAGCACGTAGCCACACCCGCAGCCCTACTATATTGTAACGCCTTGAAAATTCGACCATCGAATACGAGACCATAAAATACGAAATTTCAAAAAAACTTTTAAATTGAGCCGCCAGCATTTCACAGCCGCCAGCTACAGAGCTGACCCCTGTTCCTTCGCCACCGCCAGGTTCCTGCATAGAGACCCCGATTCAGGTTGACTCCGGGGCGGAGGACGAGGACGACCCAGAGGAGGTAGAGCCGCACATCATCGACTCTTCAGAGGACGAGGCTCCTGCCTACTGCATCACCTTCACCGGGGGCCCTCGCACTCTCAGCACGACCCGTAAGAGCACACGACCACCGCACAAGAAGACTAAGCCAGACCCAGAGGCCACCACCTCCGAGCCGGGGGAGCTCAGGTTCGCACCTGCCAGCGACTACCCACTTCCTGCACCAGGATCCTGCGGATGGCTGGACGACTAGACTGGAGGTCCACTATGGCTCCGATCTCGCTTTGGATGGTTTTTGGATTGCGAGACACCCTTTCCCCCCTATATATGTTGACGAGTAGTTTGACGTTTTAGTTCAATGTAGCAAAGTGTTGAACTCCATTTGGACTGCATATGTATGCAGTTATTTGCATCATGATTTGTGAAACTCTATGATGTTCTTTATGATATTTTATTGCTGTGTTATGAATGAGTTTATTCCACCATGCTTACTAAACAAGGTGCACATCAAAAACAACTCCCTGATCGGGATAAAACCATAAGGGTTGGCTCGAACATTTGGGTACTTACCCAACTAATCCACACAGATGGCCAGCCAACGCCGGGCAACAAACAACAATGAAGGAGCCCTAGAACCCAAACTAAACACCCTAGCCGGAATTATGGCCGCCCAGACCCAACTTCTGCAAGCCATCGCAAACAATCAAGGCAACCGTGGAGGATCAAGCTTTGGGGAGTTCATGAGGACCAAGCCGCCCACTTTCGCCACAGCAGAAGAGCCCATGGATGCCGAAGATTGGCTGCGTATTATTGAGAAGAAGCTGACCCTCGTGCGAGTGTGAGAAGCTGTCAAGGTGATCTTCGCAGTGAATCAACTAGAAGGACCAGCCGGAGACTGGTGGGATACTTATAAGGAGGCCCGAGGAGAAGATGCTGGGGAACCGAACTGGGAGGAGTTTGCTACCGCCTTCCGTGATAACTTCGTGCCTGCCGCGGTGATGCGCATGAAGAAAAATGAGTTCAGGAGACTGCGCCAAGGAAACACCACAGTACAGGAGTACCTAAACCGTTTCACCCAGCTGGCCCGTTACGCAACGGGAGATCTCGCGGATGAGGAAGAGAAGATTGACAAGTTCATTGAAAGGTTAAATGACGAGCTGCGTGGACCCATGATCGGGCAAGATCATGATAGTTTCCAGAGTTTAATCAACAAGGTGGTTAGATTGGAAAACGATCGGAAGATTGTGGAGCACAACTGCAAAAGAAGGCTTGCCATGAACCGCCCGCCTCAAGTTGCATCTCAGTGACCCAAAGGAGCTACCTCGTCAGGATGGAAACCCGCAATAGTGACGGCCAATCGCCCTACCACACCTAGCAATTACAACAGGCCGGTTGGTACTCAGAACCGCATACCTGCGCCAAGCCAGGCCACTACAGGAGTAAAAAGGCCAGGGAGCTGTTTCAATTGCGGGAAGTATGGACATTTCGCCAACAAGTGCCCACATCCAAACAAGACACCTATCCGCACTGGAGCTAATGCCACGGCTATCCAAGGGACTGCTACCCCGACAGCCGGGAGAGGCCTATTCAGGACGCCGTAGACCAGCAGGACCGCGACCGGATTCGGACGCGGGCAAGTGAACCACGTGCGAGCGGAAGAAGCCCAGGAGGATCAGGGCGTGCTAATGGTTACGTTCTCTATAAATTCTACTCCAGTTAAAGTTCTCTTCGACTCAGACGCATCGCATTCATTTATATCCCTGAAAGCTAGCCAACAGCACAACCTAAACCGAGTAGAGCTGCGGAAACCCATGATAGTACATTCACCAGGAGGTGAGATAAACGTAAACCAAGCCTATGTTGACGTACCCATCCGTCTTAGGGATGTGGTGATCCCCTCAAATCTTATGGTCCTTGTGCCGCAAACCCTTGATGTCATACTAGGCATGGATTGGTTAACAAGGAACGGAGGAATCATAGACTGCAGCCGTAGAGAAGTTACTTTGACCACACCGTGGGGATCAGCGATGAGAGCAACTATGGATCAGGACCCTAGACTGCCTGAACGTGCCGGTGGTATATTCACCATGCTACCCCTGAGAGGAATGCCTGTAGTTCAGAAATTCCCCGACGTGTTTCCTGAAGATCTACCTGGAATGCCACCCGACCGTGACATCGAATTCGTCATCGACCTAATGCCCGGAACTGCCCCTATATCCAAGAGACCATACCGGATGTCGGTCAACGAGTTGGAAGAACTTAAGAAGCAAATTAGAGAGCTACAAGAGAAAGGATTCGTACGCCCCAGCTCATCACCTTGGGGAGCCCCAGTATTATTTGTCAAGAAGAAGGATGGTAGCATGAGAATGTGTGTGGACTACCGCTCGTTGAATGAAGTGACTATCAAGAATAAATATCCACTACCTCGGATTGACGCTCTTTTCGATCAACTCAAGGGAGCTAAAATATTCTCTAAGATCAACCTTCGATCCGGATACCATCAACTGAAGATCAGGGCTGGAGACATCCCCAAGACCGCGTTCTCAACACGCTATGGATTATATGAGTTTACAGTGATGTCTTTTGGATTGACCAATGCTCCGGCTTATTTCATGAATCTTATGAACAAGGTATTCATGGAGTATTTGGATAAGTTTGTGGTAGTATTTATCGACGACATCCTTATCTACTCTAAAGACGAAGATGAACATGCTAAGCATCTACGCTTAGTACTAAAGAAACTTCGGGAGCATCAGCTTTACGCGAAGTTCAGCAAATGCGAGTTCTGGTTGAAGGAAGTCGCCTTTTTAGGCCACGTAATATCAGCCGGTGGAGTAGCAGTGGATTCTGCTAAGGTTAAGGCTGTTACCGAATGGAGAGCGCCCAAGTCAGTAACAGAGATTCGAAGCTTTCTAGGATTGGCTGGATATTACCGGAGATTCATTGAAGGATTCTCTAAGATAGCCCGACCCATGACTCAACTACTAAAGAAGGAAAATGAGTTTAAATGGACTGAGTAGTGCCAGGAAATTTTCGAACGACTAAAAGAAAAGTTAACCACTGCTCCTATCCTAGATCTCCCTGATAATCGGAAGGATTTTGTGGTATATTGCGATGCCTCAAGACAAGGGCTGGGAGGAGTATTAATGCAAGAAGGAAAAGTCGTGGCGTATGCTTCGCGACAACTGCGACCGCACGAGGAAAATTACCCTACCCATGATCTTGAGTTGGCCGCAGTTGTTCATGTACTGAAAATATGGAGGCATTATTTGATTGGAAATCATTGCGATATCTACACGGATCACAAGAGTCTGAAATATATCTTCACGCAACCCGACCTTAACCTAAGACAGAGACGGTGGTTAGAATTAATCAAGGATTACGACCTAGAGGTTCACTACCATCCAGGAAAGGCAAATATCGTAGCTAACGCATTAAGCCGCAAGAGCCATTGCAATCACCTGGGAATGGGAGGTATGGCCTCTGAGCTTAAAAGGGAAATAGCCCAGCTGAACTTACATCTAGTTCCACAAGGTCAGGTAAATACCTTGGAAATCCAGCCCCTTTTGAGAACACAAATAGAAGGAGCTCAGGAGGATAACGAAGAAATCCGGAAAATAAAGGAGCGCATGGTCGCAGGACGTGCGAAGGAGTTCTCGATTAAAGAGGGAGGAATATTACTGTACAAAAAGAGGATCTACGTGCCTGAGCAAGGAGGATTGAGAAAGTTAATTCTAAAGGAAGCTCATGAATCAGCTTATTCCCTACACCCGGGGAGTACGAAAATGTACCAGGATTTGAGGGAGGAATACCGGTGGCCCAACATGAAACGAGATGTGGCAGAATACGTAGCGCTCTGCGACGTATGCCAGAAAGTGAAGGCCGAACACCAGCGACCATCAGGTTTGCTGCAACCCCTTAGAATTCCAGAATGGAAATGGGATGAGATTGGTATGGATTTTATTGTTGGATTATCTAAGACCGCAACCGGTTATGATTCCATTTGGGTGATCGTGGATCGACTCACCAAGACCGCGAGGTTTATTCCTGTTAAGACAAACTATAGCGGTGCCAAACTAGCCGAGTTATACATGTCCATGATTGTATGCCTTCATGGCGTGCCTAAGAGGATCATATCCGACCGAGGCACACAGTTTACATCACATTTCTAGAATAAAGTACATGAAGCCCTCGGAAGCTACCTCGCTTTTAGCACAGCATATCACCCACAGACCGATGGCCAGACCGAAAGAACGAATCAAGTCTTAGAGGACATGTTGAGAGCTTGTGCATTGGACTTTAGCAAGGACTGGGAAAGATGTCTACCTTACGCTGAGTTCTCCTACAATAATAGTTACCAAGCTAGCCTACAGATGTCGCCAAATGAGGCATTATTTGGTCAACGGTGTCGTACCCCGTTGATGTGGTCTGAGACCGGAGAGTGTGCCGTATTCGGACCAAATATAATCAGAGAGGTTGAAGAAAAGGTTTGCCTAATCCTTGATCGACTAAAGATGGCACAGTCACGTCAAAAGAGTTACGCAGACACTCGGAGAAGGGACCTAGAATTTAAGGAAGGAGATTACGTATACCTGAAGGTCTCTCTGCTGAGAGGTAAAAAAGGTTTAATGTCAAGGGAAAGCTAGCACCAAGGTATGTGGGACCATTCCAGATAATCGCTAGACGAGGAGAAGTTGCCTACCAGTTACAGCTACCGGAGAACATTTCCGATGTACACCTGGTTTTCCATGTCTCACAGTTAAAGAAGTGCCTGAGAGTACCAGAAGAGCAAACTCCATTAGAAGAGATCCACATCAGTAATGACCTCACGTATCCGGAACACCCTGTGAAGATCTTGGATGAGGCTAAAAAGGGGACCCAAACCAAAGTGTGGCGTATGTACAAGGTACAGTGGAGTAACCACACTGAGGACGAAGCTACTTGGGAAAGCGAGGAGTTCTTGAAGACTGAGTACCCGCATCTATTCGACAACCGGTAAGAAATCTCGGGACGAGATTTATTTAAGGGGGTAGGTTTGTAACGCCTTGAAAATTCAACCATCGAATACGAGACCCTAAAATACGAAATTTCAAAAAAATCTTTTAAATTGAGCTGCATCATGCCGCGTTTAATCGCTCGTTTATTCGGATCTTTAATTACAAAGCTCAGATTTATCAAATCTATTTAAGCGCGAACCCTAAAACGAAAATCAACTAAGTGTACAATTAAGAAAAAAAAACTAAAATATGTTTTGGGGAAAAATTGTAGTGAGGAAAATATTCTAAATGAATGTCACAAATTTATTTGGGTGAAATAAATTTAAATAGGAAATTTCACATATATATATATATCTACACCTATGCACATATATATAAGCATATGTATATATATGTATATAATGTGAATAGTTATAAAATATGGTGACATAAATTCAAGTGGGTATTCTTGCATATATGTAGATATGTATACATGAGGGCGTAGGTATAAACCCTAGGCATAAATATATATAGACCTACATATATATCGTGTAAATAATGCATATAGAAATATATAATAAATTATGGAAACTTGGAAATTCGAGTGAAACCTCTAGGGACACTAAAAGTACTGAGCACACTAAAAGTACTGAGCAATATTCATTTAGGTGGGATTACAAAATTTTGGACGAATTTTTAAATGGGAATCGGCCTAAATCGGCAAAATTAAGGAAATCACTATTCACTAGGCCCTAGGTGTTCGACCCAGTCCTAGCCTGTCCCGTCGCCATCACGCCAGGCCACCGCGCGCACGTCGGCTAACACAATGTTTTAGGATTAATGGATTGAAATCGGAATAGAACTATTTCAAATCGATACCGAAACTCGACGCTCGCGCTTGATCCTTCTTTAATCGGATTTTATCGGATTTTAATTGAATTCCAACTGAATTCAAATCAATTTCCTTCGCACGTAATTATAGATCCCGAGGGAGTTGTGAGTCCGACCGAGGATCAAGACCCGCAGGACTTCGAGCAAGGCAAGTCATCACTATCCCTTGAACATACTGATCCCAATTGCGAAATCATTTGTTTACAAATAAAGTTGCATGCAATGATGAAAATCCTACTGTTATTATGCCATGCCTTGATTATTGCTTACCCCATATTCCCTTGTAACCATGTTTGCGTATGAGTCCCTAGTCAATTATGACAAATGCTTAGTAATGCTATTCTAGAATTATGCATACTCATATTTATCAAAATGCTATATGCTTGGGCAATTACCTTTGGGAAGGTAATTGAGATGCGGTATGTGGAGACATGAGCGCCACATTGCCATGATATGATGACATGATTTGTGAAAGGAGAAATAAAACTAAACAAGTGTTTTCGACTGGGGCGGATGGTGGGTTTGGGTGGTATCTGGAAAAGGCTAGCACCGTCCCCGGTCAGTTAAGGACCGAGCCATGAAGTTAAGCATGAAACGACCCTCGTACAACCGTACTTCTCGAATGGGTATAGACCTAGCGGACTAGATAGCCGAGCAGAGGCAGTATCCTTGCATAGATGGTTCACCCCCGTGTGTGACGCAGGTGCGCTACGGTGGGGCAGCCGTTGAGGTAGGGCCGCGATGCGTACCCTGCATCGGTGTCGCCATTGGTAGGACTGCCACGAGTGTGAGAGGGAGAATCTAAACTTAAACTATAAACTTTACGTGCGTGTGAGACTTCCCTTCCCGGGAGCGCCAGAACTCCTCTCACTGCTAGAAACAGGTACGCCTAGAGTGCATGAGGATGATAGTTCATGGAGCGGATACTGCCAATGCAAGGTTATCGAAAGGCTTTGCCGTGACGCGTCTCATGTGTTGAGACGAGGCTCATGTGTTGGGCAGTTGCGGAGTACGGGTAAAGTGTACATCCACTGCAGTGTGAGTAAACCAATCTATTCGAATAGCCGTGCTCGCGGATATTGAGCATCGGGACATGTATTACACTTGGCTAGACTCAAAATTCTTAACTTGTGTGGAATGGGATAATGCATGATGAATTTTATGCTGATGGAGCCACTTCCTGAGAGGAGGGAAGGTGGACGTCCACAGAAAACCATGACGAACCAATGACGGGAAGCTATCCTTGGGATCACAATGGATGGTGGACAGAACCGTCGTTGTTTAAAGTAAACTCTGGTATTAAAACTTGATCAGTTATGCTAGGTCCTAGGTTTGTGAAAAGAATTGCAAAACTAGCTTTATGCAAAAGAACCTATGCCTTGCCTTGGATAAAACTTGTCATATGCACTGTTGTCGTGGTGACTTGCTGAGTACAGTTGGTACTCACCCTTGCAATTATAAACTCAATCAGAAGTCGAAGATGACACCGCGGAGGATCCATACGCCTACTACGAGGAGGATGCGGAAGAAGAGGGTGCCCACTAGGTCTAGACATGGTCGTTGCCTGTGGCAATGGCGATGTCGCTGCCTTCGTTCTGCTGCTTATCTATATTCTGTTTTTGGAGTGTATTCCGGACCGTTTGGTCCTTTGTTCTAAGACAATGTCTTCAGGCCTATGATGTAATGATTCGTACTCGACGCATATGTATGCGCTTTAGGTAATTCAACTAAGTATCGTGTATGCCAAACTACTTGATCTAGGGAAATGGCACAGAATACATGAGTGACTCCTGTTGTGAAACAGGGGTCCTTACATATATTCAATGGCTTAATAGCAACAACAAGTTAAAGGTAACACGATTGGTAAGAGTATATTTTTGCCATTGGTTCTTATCATGATTCAATCAACTGTAGTGTTGTGCCTATGCAAGTATGTTCTATGTTATTAGGTAGGCCATGGCAGTTTGATAAAAAATTCTTTACACTTTAACAAAACAATTCAATACTCTTTTGTGCATAATGGCAAAAAAAACTTATGTTACATCCTATGTCTCTTGGAGCTATTTTAAAGGATGAACTTGCTAGAGCTAGCAAACAAAAAAAATCAGGAGTATACTAGGAGAGAATCAGATTGTGGCTAATAACTTGAGAAGCATAAGAAAAAATCCATCAACTTTGTTCATAATAATATAAATGAGATTAAGCTGAAGGAATCTTGTTTCATTGTGACAAAATCAGATTTGGACGAAGTTAACACTGACACTGTTGTTTGCTATGCTTTGGTTTGCAAAGAAACTTTATTTTCACTTGAGGATACTCCTATTTCTTTGCTTCATGTTGTCACTAACTTTTTGTAGGAGTACGCCGATGTTTTCCCGAAGGAGATGCCACCAGGGCTACCACCAATTCGAGGTATTGAGCACCAGATTGACCTCATTCCCGGGGCAGCCTTGCCAAACTATGCACCATACGGAACCAACCGAGAGGAAACAAAGGAGATTCAACACTAAGTGCAAGAACTACTCGACAAGGGTTATGTTCGTGAGTCTCTAAGCCCTTGTGTTGTCCCCGTGCTTTTAGGTTCCAAGAAAGATGGCACATGGCGAATGTGTGTGGGTTGTAGAGCAATTAACGACATCACAATCAGATATCGTCATCCTATCCCTAGGCTAAATGATATGCTTGATGAATTGAGTGGTTCACTTGTGTTCTCTGAAATTGATTTGGTTACTACCAGATTCGCATGAAGTTTGGAGATGAGTGAAAACAAGCTTTTAAAACTAAGTTTAGCCTATATGAGTGGTTAGTCATGATGCACGTTTATTTGGTAACCTTGAGAAGTGCACATTTTGCACAGATCGAGTCTCTTTTTTTTGGTTATGTTGTGACCAAGGTTGAAGCCATACATAGCTAATCGATTCTAACAGCGGTCACACAAGTGAGAAGTTTTCTAGGACATGTTGGGTTCTACCGCCGCTTTGTGAAGGATTTCACCACCATTTCAGCCCCGCTACACGAGCTTACCAAGAGGAATGTAACATTCACTTGGGTTGCAGCACAAAGGAATGCATTTGACACTTTGAAAGATAAGTTAACACATGCACCTTTGCTCCAACTTCCTGATTTCAGTAGAACTTTTGAGCTTGAATGTGATGCTAGTGGGATTGGATTGGGTGGTGTGCTATTACAAGAAGGCAAACCTGTAGCATATTTCAGCGAGAAATTGAGTAGGCCTAGTTTGAATTAGTCTACTTATGATAAGGAATTGTTTGCTCTAGTGCGAACTTTGGAAACATGAGTAACATTATTTATGGCCCAAAGAATTTGTTATACACTCTGAGCATAAGTCTTTGAAACACATTCGGAGTCAAGCAAAACTGAACCATAGGCATGCTAAATGGGTTTAATTTATTGAATCTTTTCCTTATGTCATCAAACACAAGAAGGGAAAAGAAAATGTCATTGCTAATGCTTTGTCTGGACGTTGCACAATATTGTCCTAACTTGACTTCAAAATTTTTGGATTGGAAACAATTAAAGAATAATATGCACATGATGATAAATTTAAAGATGTGTTGTTCAATTGCAAGGAGGGAAAGACTTGGAACAAATTCGTTCTCACCAACGGGTTTGTGTTTAGAGCTAATAAGATATACATTCCAGCTAGCTCCGTGCGTATGTAATTATTGCAGGAAGCGCATGGAGGAGGCCTAATGGGACACTTTGTTGTGAGGAAGATGGAGGATATCCTTGCTGATCATTTCTTTTGACCCGAGATGAGGAGAGATGTGGAGAGGTTAGTTGCTCGCTGCACAACATGCCAAAAAGTTAAGTCACGCCTTAATTGTCATGGTTTGTATATGCCTCTGCCTATTCCTAGTGTGCCTTGGGAAGATATTTCTATGGACTTTGTTCTAGGGTTGCCTAGAACAAAGAAGGGGAGGGGGATAGAGTCTTTGTTGTTGTAGACAAATTTTCTAAGATGGCGCATTTCATATCATATCATAAGAGTGATGATGCTAATCATGTTGCTGATTTGTTCTTTCGTGAGATTGTTCGCTTGCATGGAGTGCCAAACATCATAGTTTCTGATCGGGATGCAAAGTTCCTTAGTTATTTTTGGAGAACTTTGTGGGCTAACTTGGGGACTAAACTGTTATTTTCTACTACTTGTCATCCCCAAACTGATGGACAAAGTGAGGTTATAAATAGAACTTTATCTACAATGCTGAGGACTGTTTTGAAAAAGAATATTAAAATGTGAGAAGAATGCTTGCCTCATGTGGATTTTGCTTATAATCGTTCACAACATTCTACTACTACAAAGTGGTCTTTTGAGATTGTTTATGCCCTTCTGCCCTGTGCTCCTATTGATCTTTTGCCCCTCCCAACTTCAGAGAGGGTGAATTTTGACGCAAAGCAATGTGCTGAACTAATGATAAAACTGCATGGAACCACTAAGAGGAAAATAGAGCGCATGAACACTAAGTATAAACTTGCTGGTAGCAAAGGAAAGAAACACGTCATTTTTGAACTGGGTGATTTGGTTTGGCTGCACTTGCGAAAGGATAGGTTCCCTAATTTAAGAAAGTCTAAGTTGCTTCTTAGAGCTGATGGTCCTTTCAAAGTGCTAGAATAGATAAATGATAATGCATACAAACTTGAGTTGCCTGCAGATTTTGAGGTTAGTCCCACGTTTAACATCGCAGATTTAAAGTCTTATTTGGGAGAGGATGATTGGCTTGAGTTGAGGACTACTCAAATGCAAGAAGGGGAGGATGATGAGGACATCCCTACCATTTATAAAACCATGTCTAGTGCACAACAAGGACTAATGATTCGAGCTCGAGTGCGACAACTCAATTATCAGGTAAAATCGCTCCATGTTGTTCAAACAAGTTCTTTTCCGAATGGGGTGCTACTAAAGCCTAGTGATGATTTTCTTATGCTTAGGAATGTGGGACACGAACCAGGTTGGAGGAGGAGCAGCTGTGACAATGAACAAGTTGAAGCCAACATGAGCAAAGGAAATGATCTAACTGCAGGTTCGGGCAACACGTTCGGACCTCCGGGTAATGGCGACTTCAATTGGACATACTTCCTTCGTCCCATAAAACATGTCATTTTAAGGTTTCTCACACAAATTAGTGTTCACTAAAAATGACCCATTTACTCTCATTTATTGCATTCAACTCTCATTTGCATGCAGTCCAGAATGTTCCACAGAATATACAACTATTGCAGTTAAATAATGAATCAACCACAACTTGAATGCCTCGTCGGATTTATAAATGCACAATGGCACCAAGGCCACAAAAATTATATAGGAGAAAGCAATCGTTAGCATAATTCGAATATTTGAATCAACCCACTAAGGGTGCTTTGCCGCCTAGTTCTACCCTTCCATTTCCTATAAGTCCTGAAGAGACATCTTTACTTCATTTTAATCCATTCCATCTCCCTATAATCCAACCCACAAGTCCTGGACAAACCATCTTTTACTTCATCTCGGTGTAATCCAATCCAACGCCACACATATGAAAATGGTTACAGATCTCAATTTACCACCAGAAGAGGAAAGAGATGGAGGAGCTTTACCTGACCTCAATGGAGGAGAAGCTGGTATGGAAGAAGATGGAAGACCTTCTATTGTCCAAGGAGATAACCTTGATCAAGTTGAGTGCTAGGAACATGTACAAGCTCTACATTTTTTTGATCTCAATCTACATCCTTTTGATCTCAACTATGAGGCTACATAAGAAGAGTAATAAATACATCAAGGTTAGGTCATTTCCAGCCTTTGCTTCAAGTCTTTAGTTTCCAAGGCAAGCATAATATTGTGTTGACTACTCCATTTCAGTTTTACATTCAATAAGGAATACTTATCTAAATTGAAGACTAAAATGAGAGGATTAGGTTATACTCATCATTTACTTTCTGGTAAATAGAAAAGTTTAAATATCCAGGTGAATACATATGGTTTTTCTTAGGGGAACAACTGCTGATGCCATGAAATTTTTTTCCTCACACTTTCCTCCCTCTGAAGATACCCTCTGATCCGAGCAGTTGACAATTGCTAATAAAAGGATGCATGGGCCATGGTTCAATGTTATACGTAAACATTAAACTAAACTATTGAAATTGAATGGTGAGCTATTTCTGGAGCATGAAATACGCATTTATATTTGCATAGGTGAATGAACAGTACAAATTTGAAAGCATGAACGTTACTTTGAAGCAATTACAGAGTACTAAGTTGAGTGCTTTGCAAATAAATTTCCTGCAAAAAGAAGAAAAGTAGCAACTGATTGCCCACATCAAAAGAGTTAGGGGTTGAGCCATATCACTGTTACATGAAAATCATGTGGAGAAAACATACCTTTCGACCCAAAATTCTTAGTTTTCTTAGGAATCTAACTACTACCCATACAAACTAAATTGAAGGAAGTTATCTTTACATGGTTTCTACCTCAGAGTTCCTGCCTCAACAAAGAGAAACAATATAAAAGTATATTTGCAATGACTATATTGGAAGGAGTTGAATGGCAAAGCACATGCATATAGCTATATCGAAATCCTTTTTTGCAGGGAGATATATCAAAATATTCATACTAAAACCATCAACGAAAATAATTTAAACAAAAATAATTTATGTGAATTAAAACAAAATTGTGGGTTAGATAGTTAATTGTGGATTGAAGAAATAAATATAAGGATGCAATGGCAACACATATAACATTTGATATCTTCTATCATTCAGCATACGAATGATTTTAGATTTTTCAGGTTTCTAGTAACCAGTATGTGATTTTTCCACATATTACATATAACTCTCATGTTTTTAGTAAACCTAGAGTTACACAATTACAAAAGCATAAAGTACATTGCCATGAAAAGTGACTTACTATTGTTAAATGCTAGAAATGGGAACCATTTCAGCTCGTTAGGCAAGATCAAGTGTACTAACCAACATGTCATTTTGACAGCCAATGACCACCAACGCATAGAGCACGACTTGCATGTGAGTGCACACGTAGATGAGGAACATCAAGAAACTGAAGGTAAAGTTCATGACTTTTTGAGCAGTTAGGGACATGTATAAAGCCTTGATTTCATAAAACTGAATAAATGTGCAGAACCTGATTAGCGCACATAAACTTACTATTTGAAAAATTTTGTAGATGGTGATGATGCTTTGCAACTTTAGCTGGAAGCCTTGGATCTTCAAGATTATGGAGTGTACGCCGATGCTATCAATATTGTCTTTGATGTAGAGGAGTTACCCAACTCAGATAATTATCAACATGCAAATGGAAATGAGCCAAGTCAGGCAAGCAATTTGACAAACATACAGAGGCGAGCTACTTATGCAATGTTGCTTGAGAAAAGTACGAATGGAAAATTAGAAAAATACACCACAAGTATAGTTGTTCAAGAGTTCCAATATAGTCCAACGTATTTGGAAGAGAGCAAAGATTTGCTATGAACAGGGAATACCAATGAATGTTGATTCAAGGAAGCTTGGGAATTCTAGGCGCAAAAAAGATTGAACTAGACTTATCACTTATAACTACTATTCCATTACAACAAAAGGAGAAATATACGGTCACTAGCACAAGCCCTGGGTGTTCCGAAAAGCACATTACATAGGTGGTTCAAAGAAGGGCTGATACAACGTCACTCTAACTCACTAAAGCCTTATTTGAAGGAAGCAAATAAAAAGGAAATGTTGCGATGGTGTGTTTCTATGTTATATCCAAGTACATTGCCAAACAGCCCCAAGTTTATTGAAATGGAAAATATTATCCCCATAGATGAGAAATGGTTTAATGCGTCAAAAAAGGAGAACACTTTCTACCTACATCCGGATGAAGAGGAACCATGTTTCACAGTGCACAACAAGAATGCCACTGATAAAGTAATGTTCTTATCAACAGTTGTAAAGCCTAGGTTTGATAATGAGGGTAACTGCACTTTTGATATAAAGATGACATTTGGCCTTTTGTTAGGAAGGTAACATATCCTTCTTACAAGTGCTATTCACATACACTTATTTGTAAATCTAACTTATTTCATATACTAACAGGAACCAGCACGAAGGAGAAGTCGTAATAGAGAAAGGGGGACACTAGTAACCAAGCCAATCAAGGTTGATAGAGATACCATAAGATCATTCATGATCTCTAAAGTGTTGCCAGCTATTAGAGCATGTTTTCCTCGAGAAGATGCAAGAAAAACCATATGGATTCAGCAGGATAATACTAGAACTCATCTCCCAATCGATGATGCACAGTTTGCTATTGCAGTAGCCCAAACAGGACTTGATATTCGCTCGATGAATCCACCTCGAAAATCCCCGGATATGAATTGTCTAGATCTTGGATTCTTGTCTTCACTTTAGTCCTTAACATATAATAGGATATCTAGAAACATGGATGAGCTAATAGAGAATGTTCACAAGAAATACCATAACTACAATCCAAATACGCTTAATAGGGTATTCCTTACACTACAATGCTGCTAAATTGAGGTCATGAGAGCTAGTGGAGGGAATAGGTACAAGATCCCTCACATGAACAAGGAGAGGCTAGAGGCACTTGGTGTTCTACCTAAAGTGCTCTCGTTATGTATGTAATTGTGGTTTGGAGAACTAACTGTTGTTATTTTGCGTAAATATGTAAGTTATTAGTGTCATCTATCACTATGCCATCCGCAGGTTTTGGCAACAGCCAATATGTATTTTCAGCAGTCCTCACATAAAAAATAATATGGTGTTCAATAGTGTTATTGGAAAAAACATCACCAATAGTGCTCACATATTATTTTATGGTATATCCAACAACCAAGTTAGATATGCTATTTAGCGCCCTTCTAATCAGCATGGAATATTTTTTTTTGTTGGTAGAGAGGGTTGTGTCATTAATTCTGAATTTTCGGAATGGAGAGGTGCCACTTTTATGTTTATTTTATTGCGATAGATGAATATACGACAACCATATTGGAACTTCGTTGTATACATGGCAGATGCCCACATAATTGAAAAACTTGATATTAATCTGTACATCGAAGATGCCCACCTTTTATGTGTTTTGCGTCATGAAAATTGTTTGGTTTTATGACTATTTTGTCCCAGGTGATATACACAATTAGTTTGCATAATCATTAGTGATAGAACTGCATGTTATCTAACATATATGCAGAATCACAAAAAAATATAATCTTGGTTCAATTGTGCACCAAAGGCTTAGCATACTCAACTCGAAATTTGCAGTACTATTTTTACAACCAAAATCTCACAGCATAGACTATAAGAAGTACATTTAGGCTCAAGGAATACTGAGCTAAGTAAACAAATTCACCAAACATGACACAAATAAGCTTTAAAAGGTCCTTATAATTAATTAATTACACATATTGATCAAGCATCTATTGCTTACAGACTACGTAAAAGGGAATGTGCACCAAACCGGCTTGGTACTCATGCCGGTTCTTCATTTTTCACATATATGCAGAGTCCATCCATCAACATCAAAGTGGTTTAGCCAAAACAGGATTCCATTTCTCTAGCCTTGATCTCCTCATTAGTAATGCAATACCAGTAATATGTCTTACTCCTGCTGATAGTACTAATACTCCTAGATGGCATATCTTCCATGGCATTATTCGTGAGGTATGGTGAAGTACAGGGAACTAAAAGCTGCAACATACCTTCGCGCGTTTCAGCAAATTCGTCGATGACCTAATTTTTAGCAGCTGCATCAGCATCATCTTCTAGGCCGACCACCTCATCATATCGAGGTGGGGAAGATTGGGGATCATGGAGGGGTGACTGAAATTGGGGATTAGCGCAGTGGGTGGGGGGCGAGCGACGGAGGAGTGGTTCCACGCGAGAAGATAAGATCCATTCACGGTAGAGAAAAAAAAATCAAAAACACTTTGTTTTTTCTAGCTCCACGCATGCAGACTAGCCCCACCACTTCTCTCTGTGCAAGGACACATTTTTTGGGACAAGGTTGGGGCGGTAAAATGGCAAGTTTCATGGGACGGAGGAATTAACTCTTTACTCCGGAGGGTGTTAGATGCCCATGAACACTTGTTGGAAAGGGTTTGATGTCTACTTTCTAATGGATCAAGAAACACGATCAAATTCCATCGAAACTGCCCATAAACTACAGAAGAAACATTTGGACCTCCCACCTACGAGTTGGGCCTTGTATCCAGTAGAGCCCATTAAGGGAGCGTTTCAGCTAGGATTTCCCCCACATCTTGCTGCTCTCCCCCATATATAAGACAGTAGCAGCCACCAAGAACACTTGAGTTTTGTTTAGATGCAAGTTTAGCTTCATCTACTTCCTTGTACTCGCGTGTGTTGGCTAGACCACCCGGATACTTGTATTCAGAACCCCACTTTCCTGTATTTCAGTTTCATCGTTTGACAAGTGTCGTGAGTTGTTTCCTTGTCAACTTGTTCTTGCTTGTTCTTTGATTGCTTGAAGGTTCAAGGTTGTTCTTGGCACGGAAAAAACAAGAACAAAACGTAGTCGGTGTATTGGTTGCTAAGGCGCAACACCCCTACGTTAGTTGTCACTACTACAAAAACCCTCATAGGGACCGGCCTTATAGGTGCCATTTCATTTAAAACCAGCACCTATAGATCTTTTCCCATGTCTGCACGATAAAAAAATAAAGAACCAGCACTTTAAGAAAGTATAGATACCGGTTCATTAGTTAAAACCGGTACCAATATTATAAGTACCGATTTTTTAAAAGAACCGATACCTATAATATATTATAGGTACCGGTTAATTAAAAACTGACACCTACGATATATTATAGGTGCCGGTTAATTAAAAACCGACACCTAAACCAAATTGAGCCGAACCGGGCGAACCGAGTCGAGCCCGACCTTAGCCACTCATGCGTGCGTGTCATTCCCTCTCCCTTATTCCCTACTCGCCTCGCTACTCCTATCATCTCCTTCCTCTCACCACTCCCGGCCCTTCGCCAGCACGCCTCCTCCGCCGCCCTCCCCTCCCCTCCCCTCCCGGCCACTCCGCCCCCTCGCCTCCTCCGCCGCCCTCCCACTCCACCCTCCTCCTGGCCCCTCAGCCCCCTCGCCTCGTCCGCTTCCCTTCCCCTCTTCTTGCCGCTCCCAGCCGGTGAGCAGCGGTGCCTGTGTAACATCCTGAAAATTTGTAATAATAAAAATCACTAAAATTTTGAACTTTTTAAAAATTTTTTGCATCATGCTGGTTATTATGGTTCTTATTGCTTGGTCAACCATGAATTGTCACAGCGAGGAATCACATTACAGATGCACATGGGCAATAGCTAAAATTTACAACGATACAATACTTATTATTAATTCCATAAATATCTGAGTAAAGTATAATGTAATTATTAGCTTCTTTAGTATAAACTACAAATCGAATAATAAAATACTTGAACCGCGTTGATGGCTCGACCTCGTCTTCAATTAAATATAATACTAATGCTAAACCCATATTACTAGACACAAACTCACCAACATGAAATAATAGCCCTTTGAAATATTGCATGAAATATAAATACACATGAAATGAAATGATAGTCATTCAAATAAACTAAAGCTCTATATATAAAATAGAATTACGGGAGTATTTAATTCGATATGTAGATCAATGCTACACCAAATTCCAAATTGCATTGGGAGATTGTAACTAAATATATCAAACCCCTCCATGTAAAATAAACTAACCCATAAATAAATTGAAACAAATGTGCTATTATATTAACAAAAGCCACCTTAGAATATTTTAATTAGTTTTAGAAATAACGAAAGCCTCCAAATTATCTAGACTAATTTTGGGCTAACCTCATTTGATTAATACAATAAAAAAATATATTTGCACCATCAAAAATTTTAGGGTAAAATCCAAATTAATATAACACGAATTTATTTATGGGTGAATGTAAATAAATTCCAAAACAATGGAGGTTTTAAGTGACAAAACATGAAATAATCTATAATAAATATTAAATAATGGACAATATTAAATTTTGGTCAAATGCATCATAGGATGCCTAAATTTGTTACTCAAATGCCTAGGAGGAAATACAAATTGTAATTACATTTTTCCTCAATTTTTCAATCAACCGAAACCCTAAAAATCTAATAAATCCTAAAATGCACTATTCATTGCCCCCTAGGTGCTCGATCCGAGCCCCAGCCATCCCCTCGCCACTGCCAACGCCGCCTGCGCGCCGCGCGCCGTGCGTCGCGTCACTAGCCATCGCTGTCACACCGCGCCCGCGCCACCCTGCCGCGCACGCGCGTCGCATCACCGTCGCCCTCGCGCCGCGCCGCGCCGCTCGCCTCGAGCCGTGCGCGCGCCACGCCGCATCGCGTCGCCGCGCACTGTCGCCGTCGCGCCGCGCCAACGTCGCATCACCGTCGCGCTCGCGCCACGTCGCGCCGCTCACCTCGAGCCCCACGCACCGCATCGTCCCGTCCGTCGCCCCGCGTCGGCCACCGTCCCTCCTTGCCCCTATAAATCCCCCCTCTTGTCCACCGCCGTGCGTCCACCGCCGCGCAGTTCACCGCCGCACCCGCTCGCCACCGCGCCAGCCCGCCGCCGTGCCCGCTCGCCGCCGCGCCCGCTCGCCGCCGTGCCTGCTCGCCACCGCGCCCGCCCGCCGTTGCACAGCCCGCCGCCGTGCCCACGCCGCCGCCGCTCGGCTAGGGGAGAAAAGAGAGGAGCCGAGAGGAGAGGGAGCAGAGAGGGAGCAGAGAGAGAGAGAAAGCAGGAAAGAAGAGAAGAAAGAAAAGAAGAAAGAAAAAGAAAAAGGAAGAGAGAGATATCTCAGGTGGGTCCCACCTCTGGTTAGTGCAGCAGTGTTATTTCACATTTTTAGATTTAATTCGAATTTGAATCTTTTAGCGAGTGTAACTTATTCATTTTAGCTCCGATTCGAGTGAAACTTGAACCTAAATTTATCTAAATTCATTCTCTTTCCAATGATATATAAATCGTATTTAATAAGATATATTTATATTTATAAAATAATTAATATCAAAGTAAGGAATAAATAGTTAACCTAAATAGTGTGCTAATAAATAAAAGTGGGTTTTGTGCAGTAAAGTAATTATCGTAAACATGTTTCTATCACTGTAGCAATCACATAAATTGAATTATATCTAGTGTTTCGAATTAGTGGGAGTATATGAAAATACTAAACCATTTATTAATCTATGTCCAAATATAATTAAACCCATGGCTTATAAATAATTTAAATAAAGTTTAGCCTTGTATGTTTCTAACTAAAGTATGAGCATGCCTAGATAAGTCTATAGCTTATGTATGTGGAATAATAACAGAGCCAGAATGATTAAGTCGCCTAAATAAATTTTCTTAATACAAAATCATATGGAGTAGTATATATTAAGGTTGGTAAAGAACCCTTGCTTAACTATTGGTTACCAAGATATTGGACTCATATTATCACTTGTTCAGGATAACTTGTATTAAACCGTGCATGACCAAAGAATAATCAAGCCATAATGTATTTATGGGCACACCCTCATTGTACACCCAAATTATAGTACAATGGCAATTTGTGGTGTACCTCTAAACTAAATATTATATGATATGTGTAAATGTTGGATAAATACTAAATTGAGAATCATATCAAGTGACCATTTAACCTGTAGGTGATGATATGTTTGATAGGATAGGCGTAGAACTGATACGACCTACAGAGCATGGACTTTTATTGACATTTGATTATACTCAGTTAATTAAAATGCACACCCCATACATTCATTGGAATGACCCTAACTCTATTGGCAGAATAATAATATGGATAGTGCACTATGACGATTTGGTTGATCCTAGGCCTATTCACCGGCAAAAACCAAACTTAAGCCTGTAGGACCTGACCGTTTTATTTTGGTAGCAGATAATTTAGCCATCCTAATTGCACATGCGGTAAATCCATGTTTACACATACGGTAACACGGTCACTTATGGTTGCACCTATCGAACTATAAATTATACGATAAAATATCTAAGATAGAGGAAATACTAGTTATAAATCTTGACCTCATATAATAGTAGCCCAACTGTGAATTAGGATTATCCATTATAGAATTATGTGATAAGATGATCTGCACATGTAATATTAACAACCTCACAAATCTAACATATAGAGCTTGGATAATTATTAATCCTTTTATAATGATGAGTAAGATATGTCCATAATTTAATAATATCTCCACTAATAAAATAATAATATAGATGATTAACTATTATTATCTGGTTAATCCTAAGTCTATCCAACCACAGAACCGTACCACAAATTTTAATTAGATAGAATAAAGCCTCCTTTAGTGTATGATCGTTGTATTTAGATAGAAGCACGAGTAGCATGAGCAGCCCTAGGTATGACTCTAACATTTATAATTGTTTGCACATGTTTGATTGTTGGTTGAATATTGGTTTTTCTCGCGTATTATAGTATTGGTGTATCAATTAGTCGTGAGGCAACGTGTGCAGCTTCCAGGAGGAGAAGGTTGATCAAGATTATAGACTAAGGACTATCCTGAGCAAGGCAAGTCATCACTAATCCTTGAATATATTGATCCCAATTGCGAAATTATTTTGTTTACAAATAAAGATGCATGCAATGATCAACATCCTACTTGTTGTTATGTCATGCCTTGAATATTGTTTACCCCATATCCCCTTGTAACCATGTTTACGTATGAGTCCCTAGTTAATTATGACAAATGCTTAGTAATGCTATTCTAGAATCATGCATACTCATATTTATCAAAGTGCTATATGCTTGGGCAATTACCTTTGGGAAGGTAGTTGAGATGCGGCATGTGGAGACATGAGCGCCACATTGCCATGACAATGATGACATGATTCGTGAAAGGAAAATAAAACTAAACAACTGTTTTCGACTGGGGCGACTGGATGACTTGGGTGGTGTCCGGTAAAGGCTAGTGCCGTCCCTGGTCAATTAAGGACCGAGCCACGAAGCTAAACATGAAACGACCCTCGTACAACCGTACTTCTCGAATGGGCATAGACCTAGCGGAGTAAATAGCCGAGCGGAGGCAGTATCCCTGCGTAGTGGTTTTCTTGATGTGTATGAGGGGTGGGGCCTACGGTGGAGTAGCCACTGGTAGGACCGCCACGTGTAAACCTAAATTTTATTATAACTTAATGCATGTGTGAGTTTTCCCTTCCCAGGAGCGCCAGAACTCCTCTCACTGCTAGAAACCGTGTACGCCTAGAGTGCATGAGGATGTAAGTTCACGGAGCGGGTACTGCCAATGTGAGGTTATTGAAAGGCTTTGCCGTGACGCGTCTCATTCGTTGGGACTTCGGCTCATGTGTTGGGCAAGTCACGGAGTACGGGTAAAGTGTACATCCACTGCAGTGTGAGTAACTAAATCTAATCGAATAGCCGTGCTCGCGGATATTGAGCACTGGGACATGTATTACACTTGGCTAGACTCTAAACTCTGAACTTGTGTGGGATGGGATGATGCATGATGATTTTTATGCTGATGGAGCCACTTCCTGAGAGGAGGGAAGGTGGACGTCCTCAGAAAACCATGACGACCCAATGACGGGAAGCTATCCTTGGGATGACAATGGATGGTGGACAGAACTGTCGTTGATTAATGAGCTATGGTATTAAAATTTGATCAGTCTATGCTAGGTCTTAGGCTTGTGAAAGGATTTACAAAATTTACTTTACGCAAAAGAACCGGAAGCCATTCCTTGAAATACCCTCTATCATATGCATTCTTGCGTGGTGGCTTGTTGAGTACTTTTGTACTCATTGTTGTTCTATATATATCTTTAGTAGAGTGCCTGAAGAGAAGCCCTTGTTAGTACGCGTGCGTACTCAACAAGATGATCGGAGTGCGGTCCCGTTCTAGGTCTCGTTCCCCAGTCGACTGCCTGTGGCTTGTCAACCGGGCCCTTGTACTGTTTTGTCTTCCGCTGTTGTTCTGATAGTTGTTGGCCTGCCTGGCCCTAATGTAAGTACTTGACCCTTTTAGCCTGAATTCATCTGTGATATGTTGTGATCCGGCTATGTATGTGTGTACCAACTACTAATCCAGGGATTGGTACGGATAAACACATAATATCTCCGATTTGCAAAATTGGGGGTTGACAGCCTTCGACGGGTAACAGGGCGCAGCCCTCTACTCCCCTCTTCATCTCCCTCTCCATCGGCCTCCCAACGGCAACGCGCAGATCCGGTCAGAGGCGGCCAGATCTGTTGGAGGGGGAGGAGGGGTGGTCGGGGTAGTGGGGTTGGCGGCGACGACGTGCGGTGGCAACAGTGGCCAAGGGAGGCGGCGACGTGAGGAGGCGACTGTGGCCAAGGGATGACGGCGACGTGCGGTGGCAGGTAGCCAAGGAACGTCGACAGTTATTGTGAGCTGTGACTTGGGGATTTGGGGGTTTTTTATTTGGATGAATGAGGATTGTGATTTGGGGATTGTATGTTTTTGGGATTTTTGATTTGGATGAATGAGGATTGTGATTTAGTGATTGTATGTTGTGATTGGTGATTGTATGTTGCGAGTTGTGAGTTGGGGATTTGGATTAGTTTGCATTTGGTGTAATAGTGAGCAACTCGATGCATCGGCTCGATTCGAGCCGATGCATCGGCCTTTTTTTGTATCGTGTGTGCCTCAAAGGTGCTGGTTATGGAACCGGCACCTTTGACCTGAGGCTATAGGTGCCGACTAAATGGTTCCGGTTGGGAAACCGACACCTATGGCCGGTTCCCAACCGGCACCAATAGGATGTTCTGTAGTAGTGTGTAGTCGGACCGCCAACGTTGTCTCGTAAAGGACCTTGATGTTGCCTAAAGCGGGGTGAATAGGCATTCCGAAAAATTATCACAACTTCATAGCATATTAGAATGATGAGTACTTTCGGTTCAAATCGAAACTTCCAGTATATGATTGGAAGTTCCGGTCTCAACCAAAAAGTTCGGCAGATAACGGAATAAAACATTAGCTATGAACTTGTAGCTTGAACAAACAAAATGTATATGAAACAAAAGGTGACAAACATGGTTTCACTCTTGATTTTTTTCCCTAGCGGAGGCGAAATCGAAGCCTTCACAAACTTTCCGTAGCACACCACAATCTTGGGTGCTCACCGACGACGTCTAGCCGTCTAGGAGACCTTAGTCCCCAAGAGTAACAAACACAAACGAAGATTTGCTTGCTATGAACTCGAGTGCTCAAAGTATGGAGTAAAGCTCACTAGCTCTCAACTTCTCAATCTCTCAATCCAACTCTCTCCTCTTCTCAAATCCCACTCACAAAGAGGCACCACAAAGGTAGGAAAATGGGGAAGGCTATTTGGCTTTGGATGTGTCTAATATTACCCAAGAACAGCAGCCACTCAATAGAGGGATGGAGGAGTTTATATACCCAAGCCGCTCAAAACTAGTCGTTGGAGGCTAAGACTGCAATTTTCGGAATTTCCGAAATGCATTTTCGGACAAGTACGAAAATCAACAGAGAGCAATCTCAGTTTCGCAGCCATTTTTGGAATTTCCGAAAATTTTCGGACTTATCCGAAATATGTTCGGACCTTCCGAGATTTTTTTGGAACTTCCGAAAAGCACAGATTAAAACGACCATAACTTTTCGCTCGGGGGGTCCTTTTTGATGATCTTGGACTCTATGGAAAGCTCACTCAGAGGGCTACCCAACTCAACCAAAATCAAGGTTTAAAACCACTCAAAGGATAGATTAAAGCTTGGATTTCTCTCATGGTAGCACTACGATAGGTCACTTTGAGCACCGAGACATACAGAAACATATCGACGTTGCATCCCTCTTAATAGTACGGCATTCCTATACTCAAAAGTAAATAGGAAGAGAATTATACCAATAGGAATGCCTTGTTTCCATCTTTCTTTCTTTGTCTTTAAGGGATGCCAACATCAAAACCGTTTCACCATATATTCTTCAAATGATTGATGCGGTTACTTGTAACTTCAAATGGTCTCGCACGGTCCATCATGACAAAGCCGTCACTCGCCCTTTACCACCGGATTTGGTTCTTCGGCGCCAAGCCCCTAGCTTGCCCTTCACTGTCCCATGGTCCATCGCGACCGAGCATCGTTTGCCCTTCACCGTCTTGCCATAGTAGCCACTTCGTATCTCACATCTTCAATATCTCCACTTTGTCATCCTTGGTATCTTTAGGTGTAATGATATCACTTGAGCATCAACACCTTTGCAATCCATGGGACCTATTTCTCTCATTCAACTCAACGAAATTATTAGTCCCAATGATCCGGTTGTCAACCTCTACATGTTGACCAACCGATCACATATATAAAATGATATGAATAAGTGATGAGTATTAATCAACACCACAAGTGTCATATACTCAAATATATGCTCAAATGTAAAGATCCCAATTAAATGAAAGTGAATAACTTGGATCAAGTACATGCATAACTAAGGTATAGGATTTGCTCGCCCTAAATGTATGCATACAAAATATTTTGTTTGAAGCAAAAGTATGCATAACTAGAGATAAAACATTAGGAGCTTACCTTATACAAAAATATAATGTATTGATCATATGTAGACATTAAGATAGAAGTATACCTTCATCATCTCCATGTTCTCAATGTGAAGAGACTAAACAAGATATGGTTGAAATAAAACATTAGTCTCAAATACATATGTCACTCACATGAAAATATTATATATGAATATATCAATATGTGCATATGGAGAGAAAGAGTGATACATATAGCTTGATCTCCATGCATTTCATCCTTGTAATTTAGGTCCACCATCATTGAATGTTTCTGTCTCAACTCATATGAAATCCGGGAATCACCTCCAACACGTTCCACTTTCATATCCACATGAGACTAGGCAAAGAAATGCTTATAAAAACATTAGTCTCATATAATTGGATTTATCATTAATCACCAAAACCAAAATAATGGCACTTAAACTTTCAGTCTCCTCTCCCAAATCGAAATTATCCTCCTCTCATCGGAAAATTGGGAACCCCGTTGCTGCATCAAGTGGTAACTTGTGGTCATAGTTACATCTGCACCATCATGTTCCTGCTAGCTGCGGTAGCTTGCCTTTGCCGCACTGCCACCGGACATGTCGATGGAGAGCCATCGTGAACACCGCAGTGCTCACCACCTGCAGTGCAGCGCAACCGAGGATTGACGAGCAGGAGCTAGGAAGCCATCATGAACACCGTCGTGCTTGCCACCTCACTTGCATCCACAACATCCGCTAGAGTAGGGGGCCGTACTGGTTGCAGTGTGCTCGGTCACCAAAATGTTCCTTCGCAAGTAGGAGGCCTGCGGCGCTAGGGACGGGCGGGGGAAGGAGGATGATCATCGTTGAGATCAGCATCGTGACCGCCAAGTTCGCGGTGCAACATAATGCGGCGACGACAATACGGGCTTCTCCAGTGCGCGAGGCGGCCCCCATCGAGGGACCTCCGGTCACAGGACACGACGAAGCGACACCCATCATATGGATCGGCCGCGTCAGTAGGGAGTAGTAGCCAGGGACGGTCTAGGTGCGGGCGGCCGCAATCCACAACGAAGATGGCATTGGCAAAATGCAAGGATGCGCAGACAGCATGGAAGCAGAGGAGGTTGACAGCCAGGAGGCGGTTGATGACAAGGAGGAGCATGTCGTCGTGGAGCCTCGACCAATTCAACATGGCTGCATCATGGGGTTGGGAGGAGGGTGGGTGGTGTTCGTCAGCGATGGGCAGGAGGCTCATGTGTTTATACGTTTTGAATAGCAGAGGGAGAGCAATACTTCGAATATATGACTCGCTGAATTGAGGCCTAGGGGCCAGTATATATAGGAGAATATATGGGTAGAGATAAGGAAGGATTAGAGATAAGGAAAGCTACAGTACAAATCAATCCTATTGTAATACATCTCTAACTACCATATACTATAATATTGTTGACGACGAAATTTGGTAAATCATGCATCGAATATGGAGTTAAGACCGAAGCGGATTTGGAAGGAAATCGGTAACAGAAACAGAGTATAAATCGGCTTCGGAACTGCATCGGCTACTGTGTGCATCGGCTGATATCGAATTGGACGAGGAAGCCGATGTAGCCGATTCCGACAAGGGGATGTTGGAACCATTGTCGGGTTCGTTTAAAGTGCTTCATGAGGATTGCCACGTATGGATTGAGTCCGAAAAAGACAATTGTATCTATTAATTAGGAATAGTTTGTTAGTTTCCTTTTATCTTTAGGAAAGTGTGTTTAGTGTCCGATAAGGACTTTATGTGTTTCCTTTTATCTTTAGGAAAGTTTGAGTCGTGTCCGATATGGACTAGTATCTACCCATGGGTATAAATATGTACACCCGGGGTCTATGTAAATTATCTCTCGATCAATATAACTTCGGCGCATCGCCACCCTCTTTCTGAGGTTTTTACTTATCAACCGGCGGAATTGGCACCTGACGCAGGGCTGCATCGGCTTTTGATCTCCGGCGAAGGGGTAAGCCCTACGTTCCGTCGGGCCCTGGTGAATCTATCGGCTACATCGGTGTTGTTCAAGGCTGCATCGCTTCGATCTCTTGATCGCTCTGGTTTGGTTGATATATTTACCTGATATCTCAATTCTATCTTAATTGCATTATGTTTAGAGACGCATCGGTTTAGTTGGGACTGTCTCGGTTAAGTCTGATCTTCTATCTTAGCCGATATATCTCTACAATCACAATGTTATTCTAAATAGATTTGTTATATCCATCACATTAGACAGATCTATCGGTTCATCAAGTATTAGATTATCATATACAATCTCGTGCTGCATCGATTAGGTTCGACCTACTAGATTGTTGTTGATAATATAAATCTTGTTAAGCCGATAGGTTCATGCTAATGTTTTATCGGAGTGCTAGCCGATGAATTATTTGGACGTTGTATCGGCTCGAAGGGTTACATACAAGTTGGATTTAGCCGATGACAACAAAGGTTTCATTGTTTACATAATCATTTGGATTTATTGACATCGGACCTCCAGCCGATGAATGCTTCAACCTTCAGATCAGTGCTTATTCAATCTATCATTACTAGCCGATTGGTTTCTTCTGGATTATATTATTTTATTTTCATCAGTCGATTATCTTTATGTCATTATTTACTCAAGTATTAAATTTCCATGGCTCCCGACCTGCAATTGATATAAGCATTAGTCGTACTCGTAATTGGAAAGTTGCGGAAGGCTGGTATCGGCATCGGCTGGAATCACTCCATCGGCTTGTCAGCCGATCGGCTGTTTTATATTCAATTTATATATCTTGTCAGTTGCAGGATCAAACTGACTGGCACGCCCACATCTCATCATTATTCTGGACCTGCACTGGAGCTAAGTAGATCTCCCAGGCCGTCGTGTTTTTACGTCAACAAATATCCCTGGTGGTTCAAGCGTGAACAACGCGGATGCTTAGACTAGAGAAGAAACCAATGAGAGTGCTCAACACGGATGATATTCCTTTGTACTGTAGTCGATGTAGTCAAAGCAAAGGGTGCGAGAGAGCCTTGGTCGAAGTAGCCATGCGTAGAGTAGCCGTGGGCGATGTAGCCGAAGTTGAGTGTGCTAATGTCGAGGTAGCCAAGCCACAAGGCGTGCAAGGGGCGCCGTGGAGTGATCGCGGGCATGCGGGATTACCCCATGGACCAAGGTGCGTGATGACACGTTGCAGAGGAGGACGGTGACACGATTGAGGCAATCGTGGAGGAAGATAACACTGAAGAGTCGATGCAGTCGAACCGTCGAGAACAAGACGTCACACCGGGTTTGCCAGTCCTAGGATAACTCAGGACGAATGCACGCAGTGGTATTTCCAATACCACACTATACCACACGGGCGGAGGGAGATGTATACGAAGTAGCAGGACCACCATCATGAAACGACAACGTCAGTAACCGGAGTAGGGCGGCTAAACCACCCGCCTAGAGCAATAACTGTGGCAGCCTAGAGACGCGGTGGTGATGCTTGAAGTAAACGAAGAAGAACCCAAGTGGCTAACGATGACTAGTGCAGACGATGAGGGTGTCAATGCACGGCTGGCAATGAAGATGACGAAAGCGGTGACATTGCGGTCCGAAGGATTGACACAATTGCAAGCTCTACATCGATGTAGCTATGGGGAGAGTCCACCGACGATGAAGCAATGTTGAGGAGGGCACCTCTTAGCACTACAACAACCAGTGAACGTGGACCACCGGAAGGAACATCGCGATCCGAGGGGGCGGCACGGCAGCAACCCAAAGTTTGATGGTGTGGACACGTACTCGAAGATGACCGTCAACGGGGTTTCATTGTAGTTGGGTGTTTGAACAAGTGATCAAGCCAAAGTTGCACGGGGCTAGATGATGAAGTCAACTTAGAGTCGATGTTGAAGTTGGAGACGTGCAGATGTCGACAAGGTGGTGGGCGACGCAAACCCAATCTCTGATCGGGCATAAAAGAACGATACAACAGTGTCCCAAAGGACCTCAATGGTCCACAGACCAGGTCCACTGAACAAGTTCAGGCCGAGTTGCTAGTATCTTCTCTCCTCTTGCCATAAGTCCAGAGACAACCACACGGGAAAAGGACACACAACCCATAGGAAGGCAGAGCAGAGGTAGCGAGCGGCCAGCAGAGCAGCGCAAGGTCCGAGCGGCGGGCGATGGAGAGGCGGAGGTGCCCCCAGAACGGTAGCCGTTTGTTGGGGCGGAGAAGTGGTGACGATGGTGGAGGGAGGCGGAGCGACCCTTGGTGGATGCAGCGGCCTCCATACGATGGGGCCAACGGAGAGGTCGAGGAGGATGATGTCAGGAGGACACCGGTGGTGGCAAGATGGAGCCACCCGATGACCAGTGGGTGGATGAGGTAGTGGCATTGACGACGGGGATCCTGGAGGTGCAGGTTGATTGGGTCGGTGGTGGCAGATGGGAGGGAACTCGACGTGGTGGTGGAGACCGATGACTCAGGGCACCGTCACATCTAGATCGGCGGTCGGCGGGGACTAGCAAAGTTCAGACCGGGCCCGGGCTCGATCCCTCTCGGTGAGAAAACAACGATGCGGATGAACGACTCAGGCCGAGAGCCTGATTGTGAGCCTATTCTATTCTGTTGGATGTGGAGAGGTGGACCTGACATGTGGGTCTCACGCTGACTCAGCCATCACGTCATCCAAAACTGGTCTCAATACTGCCCTAGTACCTAATGTAATCTGGTTTTGTAAGTTGAGGAACGTGTTATATCTGGTATTACGTTTTAAAGATGCATCTAAACTCGACGACAAAATGAGGGATAAAATGTGAACTTACTCTGATCCTACAAGGCCAATTTAAAAAATGTCAGCCAACATGACCCAACAACAGCAATGTGCCCGGTCCAATCACCCACAGGCCACAGGAGTACAGGACGGGCATGTTTACCTGTGAATGCGCCATGTTCTTGGGAGTTTGGTGAAACTTATAAGTATGATCAGATTAATCAGGCAGAGAACGAACACCAAAAGGATTTGCAAATTGATTTCAGCTCGATCTGGCCCATCAGTTTCTAGACTAGAATACCGTATCCATATATATATATATATATATATATATATATATATATATATATGACCAGGTGAATGAGACAATATTATCGCATTAATTTGGTTGAACTCTTAGAATGAAGATTGGCAGAAGTTCTAAGCTATTGTATATATGGTCTTACTTTGTAGCCTTATGCTACTGTAATATATAGTATCAACTAATGCTATTGTTGGCACTTGGCAGTGATCACATTGTGTGCTTGTGCTTAATAGCTGAAGCTTCCAGGAAATCGTGGTGTGGTTCAATACGTTACGACCACATACCCATAACAATCTTCCCGAAATACTAGCAGAATTTTGTCCAAAAAGGAGGACTTTGGGCTCATGATTGACAAAGACTGAAAAGGACAGTACAACACTGCTGCTAGTCTGCTACTACATCTTTGATCTTTCTGACAATTACTTTAACCGTAAGTCCATGTACGCAAAAACCATTTGGTGTGTGCTTGACTTAATTACCTTAACGAAGATTTTGTCTCTCAGTGGCCCAACAACCTCAGAATTGCCCATGACTTGTACCAGACTATGCAAATATATGCATGGGCCATGTAGACCCAGACACCAACCACCCCTTCAAGACCTGGTCCACTTGCAGCTTGCTTTGGCCCAACTAACAGGAGAATAAAGACTGAAGTGGCCAGAAAAAAAAAGTGGAAAAGAGGGGGGAAACTTTGCTTTGATTCTTAAACCCTAATGATAGAGAATAAATCGATTGATTAGCGTTATAAGATGTTGAGATGATACCTTTGTGATGTGCATAACATTTACAGAAGGGGAAAATAATTCAGGCAAAACACTAATTATTACAAGGATCGTAATGACCATGGCAGAGATTAACTATTACGAGGGTAATATATAATGACTTTTATACACCTTAAATTAGTGCTTCTGAAAGTAAACTTTGATTGGGATACTTATGTATAAAAGGCTCAGAATATGAAAAATCCACAAACAAATCAACATAAGATTCAACACAAAAGATTGCCCTTTAGCAACATGACACAACGGAAATCTAATTGAACCATAGATGTTGTTTGGCCTTCCTGAACATAATTCAATAGACCATATATATATAGATCAACGAGTGATAAAACAAATTCGATCCATATGTGTAAAATACTGCACAGTTGCTAAAAATGTCTAAATTCTGATGGCGCCTAAATAGATGTTACCAATTGATACGTCACAAAGATTTGTAGTAGTACAAAATGAAATTTTATTAATTACGATGTCACAAAGATCTTGTACCTCCACTTTGTATTCTTGTTGGCACAATTCTATAATTTGAAGTATGGTGGAAGAGAAAATATGTTCTTAAAACAAAGTGCATGCACAATGTTTTCGTGTTAATCATGACTAATTTAGAAATGAGAATTGCATAATTAATATAAAAGCCGTTTGCCTTAGGTTATCAGTACAGCAGTCATGAATTGTTTAGGAGTGCATTATTCAGTGTACCGATGAACAACATCCTGATGTGCCTAGCTATTAAAAGGTGGAACACATCGATGTGCCTATCTAAGTAGCTTTATTATCAGAATTAAGTAGTATGCTTGCAACATAATTAAAGAGTAAAGAGCAATGATTAACTAGCTTTAATTAAAAGTTAACAGTATATGGGAAGGAAGCGCAAAGCTAGAATTTAAAATCCTGAATTTCGATAATCCTTTTCTGGAGTAGTTCATACAGTATTTATCTCTATTTTTTTCTACTGAAACTTCAAACAATAAAAAAAATACATACATAATAAAATTACTGCCTACATGGTTTTTTTCCTAAGATAAAGGCTTATTGTCCGGTTTTACTTAAAAGCGTGTAACGAGTTTTTACAAACCTATAGGGATAGTATTTTATACAAATATATTATATATTTAGTGAAAAGATTAAAACTATTGTAACTTGTTAAAAACAATTAACTAACATGAAAACTGAATTAAAATGCATGACAAACCTTTATTAAATAAAGGCCAGTATTCAACGATATGATAGGACACCCTCCTAGGATGCACCCATTGGATGTCACATTATATAGTACTCTCAATATTTTAAAATATAACAGCCTAATATAAATATGAATATGGATATGATTAGATTTGTAGTAATGTCCGCTAGATTCTCCAACAAGATGATGAAGATTAAGTGCGCACGTAAAATGAGACTAACGACAAGTCATTAACATATGATTAATTGAATTCTAATTATTAAAAACTTGAGAACTGGATTTATTTGATTTTTTATAGTAGCTTTTATGTAGAAAGTTTTTATACGAAACACACAATGTGCTGATGGAAATCAAGGATAAATAATCTCTTGTTGGAGTTTAGAACTGGGCCTATGGTGAGTCTAATGGGATGGAGGGAGTTGGTATTCTACCTATATTCTGTCCTATTCTGCCCTTCAAACGGCACAACAAAATGACGGTATGGATTAAACTAGTATTGATTGAACTTGCCGCAGCACTAAAACATCTTTTTTCCAACAGGATTTGATATAATATTTTAAGATCATATGCACTGCGCCTTGGCGCATGCCGTCATAACGTGTGGAGAGGGGAGTTGAAATTCAGCATCCTTCTTGTCAGCTGATGGATGTATGGTAGAGGGACCCATATGTTTACATCGTCTACAAAATGTTTGGAAGCATTTTTTAAGCTCGGCTGAGTTCTTTAGGTGAGTTCCCGAACTCACTTTTTTCGTTTTATGTGTGCACACTTTCCAAACTACTAAATGGTATTTTTTTTCAAAAAAAATTATGTACAAAAATTGTTTTAAAACATTATATTAATTCATTCAAGTTTCTTAAGCTAATACTTAAGGTTAACAGTAAAATTTGGTAAAGAAGATGAAACCAAGGTGGATTTGAAAGAGAAGTGATATCTCCAGAAACAAAGCACGCATCGGTTGGGAGCTGTATCGGCTGATACTAAATCGGATGTGGTTAGTTGATACATGTAGAATTGGATTTGAATTGAAACTTAAGAGATATTGCCGAACAAGGATAGAGTCCGGAATAGGCAATTGTATCTATTAATTAGAATTTTGAGTAATTTCCTTAGAGATATTTGTGGTAAGAGTTCGCCTAAGGACTTGTTCGTATGTCAATGTAATATTAGGGTAGTTTAAGTCGTGTCCGATATGGACAAGTCTGTATATTCGGATATAAATAGATACCCAGGGTCATGTAAGAAATTAACACCAGTTCAATATAATCTCGACGCATCACTAAACCTTTTACTTTTTGTTTTCTCGACAAGTTCTTATTTTGAGTCGGGCTGCATCGGCTTCGATCTTCGACAAAAGGTAAGACTTATCTATTTATCATATACCTTAGCTAATCTAAGTCGACGAATTTGTTTATCTATATCGACCATACCTCTCTAAGGGGCCTCACCGATATAATTTAAACTCTTCTCATTTACCTAGATTAGTTAAGGGATCTACCACCTTGAAAAATCAATCATCGGCTTGATTGTTTAAATCTTATGCTTTTTATCAATTGAGTTTGACCTACTAAGTCGTATTTAAAATTATAAGATTTAACCTGCTTTATAATTGCCAATAGGGGTAGTATCGGAGTTTCGATTGATCTTATCTGATATATTTATTTCGCCTGGTTTTATCTTACTTAACAACTTATATATGTCCCTTATATTATATTATAATCTCATCTAGTTAAATATATTAAGCTTATCTTCGATTCTGGTCAGATTCAATCTACCATGGAGTTGATGTTTGTTTAATATATTTATCTTAGAGTGATATTCTAGTATAAGGTTATATCGGAGCCATAGCCGATATATACCTAAACCTAATCATCGGCTACAATATAAACACTTATAATCTCTGGTTCGTATTATTTTGGAAATAAACAACTTATACTATCTCGATTAAGTTCGATCTATCCAGTTGTTCATATTTAAAGGAATATTGAATTATGGATTATATACTGTTAATCTCTACAAACGATGATATAATGTTAGGGTTTCTTTTACCTCATACTCATGCCTTACAGCCGATTTAGCTCTATTGCATCGGCTAGGTCATAAGTGATATGTCATCAGCCTCAGCCGATCGGCTATAGACTATTAACTCGATTTTACTGTTTATCCTTGTTGGTTGCAGAACAAACCAACTGGTATGCCTTAGACTCGAAAGATTTGCACCTGTAGTAAAGCAAACCTAGCTGTCGTGTTTTTCATCAACACTTAATTAATCATATATTAAACAACACTCCGTGTTGCGTGCAAGGAGGTAGGGTTCCCAACTAATGCTCACGAATGCAGCCTAAATGTACATGCCTTTACTTGGTATACATACAATCAAAAAAGTACAAAGAAAATTTACAAAATATTTAGTGAACATATATAGTAGTGTTGAAATGAACCGTCATATACGTATGGACAAAAGAAAACAACAAATCAGATCATGACTACGAAAAGTATAGCTACATTCAAAGTTACATTGAATTTGTTGTTTTTTTCCTCCATTTTCAGCAATACGTGACACGGTAATTTATATTGTAATCCACTTCCCTACAGTAATGTGCATTTAGAGTAGTCATCTCAAACATTAGTTGCATTTAGCTAGTACTCCTAAGGATGGATGTTATGAGATTGTTCTCCTTTTGGAGCTATGGTTTGTATTGTTCATGTTTAGGGCTTCGATACAAAATCTAGTAAACCATTAATACGGTGTAAGAATGTCTAAGAGGATGGAGACTCCTTATTGGATTATTTGGCAAATACATGGTTCTTCTTTCCCAAACCACAGTTTATATTGTTTAAGTACGGTAGAACTCTCATATGACTTGGATTTTTTTTAATTTCAAGGTATAACTTACCGCTGGTCCATGTATATATAACATTTAGACCGTCGAATAATAAATCCTTAAGAAAATAGAGTCTCTTTATTCCATTAGAAATATGCATATCACATATGATCCTTGTAAAAACTAAAATAAATCACGTTTGGCTCCATGCACTATTGGAGAACCGATCTTTTTTCGGTGGGCTAAAATCATAAATTTCTCGGTTGTCTTACGAACCGGTACTAAAAATATTTGTCGTATCGGTTCTAAAACTCCAAGTCCCAAAAACATCTTTAGTCCGGGTTGGTGTTACCAATAGAGACTAAAGATATTTTTAGTATAGTTGGTAACACTAACCGGGAGTAAAAATGTTTACAGGGTTTAGTTCAAAAGAAAGCATCTCTTTATAGATTAGATGTGTGTGGTAGGTGAGATGGTAATACGAGTGAGGCTGAAGTGAGAGATCTTGAGTTCGAATCTTGCAACCCACATATTTTTTTGACTGAGTATGCATCTTTAGTACCGGTTATTTCAACCGTACTTAAAAACAGAGATCTTTATTCTCGAAAATTTAGTCTCGGTAGCTATAACCGGTACTAATAGTCGGTACTAAAAATAGAGATCTTTAGTCTTGGTAGCTATAACCGGTGCTAATGGGGGTTATGAACCGGGAGTAAAAATCACTTCTCTAGTAGTGATGTTTTAATATTCTTTCTCGAGTTGTGTCCTCTGTCATAGCATTGATTCTATCTCTAGGTGTTCAACATTTCTCATTGGATTACGCCTCCTCCGATATCAATATTTATCCTAGCAATATGAAGCCCAAACCAAAACCAATAGTACAGTGAGTAAAAATGCAATTAAGTATTTCCTACATTTCAAATTACTTGTCTATTTGTTTATTCGTTTATCTGTGTAGAAGTAAATACCATCGTTGCATGTCCACATGCAAGACTAACACAACACTTTTATTGAGCGAGTGGTCAACAAAGCCAGCGACTCACGAGGACGGCGGTGACGAGGCTAGCGGCGTCGGCCACCCTCGGATCCGGCGCAGGCGGACCCTAAGGTGGAGTCGGCCGGAGCAACACCGGTGTTGAGGCGAGCGCACGGGGGGAGGTGGAGGCGGGGAAGGAGGAAGCCGGTGACGGGGTACAGGATGGATCCGCATCGGGCGCCACCAGATCTAGGCCAGGTGATGGAAGTAGGAGAGGAAGGGGTGGCCGCGTCAGTTGTGGCGGCGACGGGCGGCGGGGCTGAGGCGATGGCAGGGGGGAGGTCATGTCTGTGGTGGGTGCCACCGGATCTATGGCTGGCACCACCAGATCCGTACAATGACGTGGAGGAGGAGGTGGCAGGCGGCGGGGAGAGGTCGTGCGTTGTAGGGGATGGCGGCGCCGGGCAGCATGGATGTGGTGGACACCGCCGGAGCCACAGGTGGCACCACCAGTTCATTCTGGCGGCGGCGGACAATAGCGTGGAGGAGGAGGCTGGGAGAGGCCATGTGTTGTGGGGGACGGTGACGCGTTGACCATTGCCGCGGTGGGCATCACCGGATGTAGCACGACCGCGAGGGGTTGGCTCGTTTGGTGGGTAGAGGCCGGCGGTCTAGGCTGGCAGTAGCAAGTCGGGTCTCCAGCCCGGCTGGTGGCTGCAGGCGGCTGCAGGCGGCGGTGCTGTGAGGTCTCTAGACCGGCAGACGTTGGCACTGCGCTAGGAGGCGCGGCCGGCAGGAGAAACCAGCGTGGCACGAGGAGGCGTGACCGGCAGTGAGAGGCTGGTTCGGTGCGAGGAGGTGCGGTCGACAGCGGAAGCTAGCACGGCGCAACAAGGGTGGTCGCGTGGCGACACGCGAATGCTGGCCGGCGGGAGGCGTCGGTGCAGCGGTGCCCACGCGCCGATGGAGGATTAGACAGTGGTGGAGCAATGGTGTGTCAATTGTGGATAGGCAAGCGGTGGACAGTGGGTGAAAACCTAGCCCAGCTTCGGCCAAGCCAGCAACGAAGGTGTTTCGAGCGCCTCTTTCCCTCTTGAGGGTGTTGTCGTGCTGTCCCATCTCCTCTAAATGAGGCTATCGGGTGAAAACCCAGTCTCATCTCTCTTTGAGACCTTGATGGACGGCGGCGATGATGCTTTCGTCACTCCTCTCCCTGTCCCTAGAGACATTGTCTAGGCAGCCCCCTTGCCGAAACCTCCTAGATAACTGGTGCAAGCTCGCTCTAGACTCAGGTCCTCTTGTGTCAGCGCTCAAGTTTATGCAAGTTGACCACGTCGGAGGGTCTAGGGGGAGAGCGATTCCATTCTTCTCTCTCACCCTCTCTTCCTCAATCCTAAAGATGTGGATAGAGTGAAGTCTGGTGTCAGTTGTTAGGGTTGTGTTTTGGGCGATTCCGTTGTAGTTCCTTTGTTGGCCTAGCAGCAGCCGGTCACGCTTAGCGGCAGCCGGTCTGGTGCTAGCCTTCTCCCAGGTCTATGTGTTGGCACTATCGGTGCGTGGGTAGTGGCTATTTTTTTCTTCTTTTCCTGGTTACGATCTCCCAGAGTTGTAATCTTATAATTTTTTCCTCTTCTATCGATATAAACTTAACACTGTCTGTGCGAGTTCAAAAATAAAAATCATCATAGTCAAGCCACCGCCCGGCTATATATTTCACATAACCAAACGACCAAATTAACATGAACAACCCATATATAGGACACCATGCGTATAAAACACAGCAACACAGATTCCTATTTAGCTATGGCTCTACTAGCTACGTACCAACGTGCTGACATCACACACACTCAACACTTTCGTCATCGATCCTCATGCCCTAGCCCTAGGCGCCATGAATGGATGTGAGTGAAGCTCAAACTCTGAGGAGGTAGATGCTGAGCTCCGGGCCGGCGTTTCCGTCGGGGCTGACCATGTAGAACGCCTCCGAGTCCCTCGACCCCACCACCCTCTCGAACCTGGCTCTCATGTACATCATGTCCCCCTCGCCGCCGGCGCCACCGCCGCCGTCAGGGAGCACGCCCGCGCCGACGGTGACCGGCTCGACGGCGCGCAGCACGCGCCACTCCTCGGCGTCGCACTCGCGGCGCACCGCGTACCCGCACTTGCGCCCGTTGCAGTATGCCCGCCAGGTTGTCTCCTCCATCAGCGCCGCCCGCCGCCGCTTCTCGCCTGCGTGTGAATGGCCGAATGATGCGTGAACAGGACGAACACCATGGGTGGAAGGATGCGAGGGGAACAGGACGAATTACCTGGGTTGGGCGGCGGCGCCTTCTCGCACTCGAGGGCGAGGCGGACGAGGCCGGAGGCCATCTCCCTGACGAGCGCGCCGGTGGAGTAGCCGGCGAGCTCGAGCATCATCGCCGGCGCGGCGCGCGGGTCGGTCTGCAGCGCGAGGTGCACGCGGCCGCGGAGCCGGCCGAAGACGGTGCCGGTGAGCACCCGCGCCGACGACGACGACGACCCGCCTCCCGCGCCGCCAGCGCCACGCCGCGCGCGCGCCAGCACGGACAGCACCGCCGCCCGCAGCCGCGCCAGCGCCGCCCCTCTCTTCCTCGGCGACGTCCCGGCAACGGCGGCCGACGAAGGCGTGGACAGGTAGGGCGTGGACACGAAGAAGAAGTCCTCCTCGTCCTCCACCTCCTCACCGTCGTCGTCGTCGTCGGGTCCCAGCTGCGCCGCCAGCGGCTGCCGCGCCCTGTTCCTCCTGGTGCGCTTCCCGAACAGCCACTGGAGGCCGCCGCCGCGCGAGGCGGCGGCGGCGACGGCCGGGCTCTTGGCGGAGGAGGAGAGTGGCGAGGCGCGCGGGGAGAGGGGCCTTGCCATGACGCTCATGCGTGCATGGATCACAGTAGTGTGATGGTTTTACGCGGCAATATGCATGGGCTTGGCGAAACCAACCACAATATATGAAGAAGCAGGGGGAGCTTAGCTTAGCTAGGTAGGTAGCAGCTTTTGGCAGAAGCAGCTAGCTGGTTAGTAGCCTGTGAGAATTTGGATAAGCTGAGAAATCTTCTAGTTTAAATACAGTTTCTTAGAATGAATAAAAACCTGAAAAATCTAAAGTGTTTAGAAAAACTTTGTGCTCTTGCTTATTCTCCAGATAGCTTTAGGGCGTGAAGTGCTTTTGGCAGGCAGAGAGTTGGGGACACCAGGCAGCCTGCATAAATAGTTAGCAGAGGGACAAAGCAAGCAGGGAGACGAGAGAGATGAGATGATGGTGATGCATGGGTGGTGGTGGGCGGAGCAGGCGGACCAACACCTACCAAATGGACCAAATTATTTTCACTAGATGGGCTGTGTCCTGTGTGCAAGCAAAGGGCAAAGGGGGTGTTGACTACAGAAGCCGTTGGTTTTCCTCTCAGATGATCCTGTTTTTTTTTTGGGAGGAGGAGGAGGAACAAGAGGAGACAGGGCATTGGGAGGAGGAACGTGTGACGGTGACAGGCTCTTACTCTGCGTGTCACACAAAGCATGACGTTCGTACGTACTCTCCATTCAAAAAAAAATTTAAACCCTAACTATTAAACTGGACAAGCATTTGTTTAACATTTAAAACTCACATATATATACATGTACGTAATAATATTCGTGTCCACTGAACCCTAATAACTAATTTAGCATCTTTTAGGAGTAGGAAGCATAAAATTGTTATGTTAAAATTATTTTTCGTTCTATCAGTCACACGTTTTCTAGGCTAGCTAGTTAATTATAAGCCAGTCTAAAGCTGACTAGCTCCAAGCAAGCCCTATTGATGGAGAGTACATGTACCTTGCCGAAGCAAAACCACTCGATGGATCAGTGTTATCCTCTGAATTGGGTGCATGTAAGTTAATTAACCACATGAACATCCCATCACAACGAAAGATGGATCGATGCTGCTGCATGCTGAAAGCGTCGATGAGAGTTATCATAACAATAATAAGGTTTCGTCAATGCCGTGTCCCAGAAGATGCAGTGTGGAATGCTGCTCTATATATATACGTTTATCTTTATGTTGTCAATAGTGTGGCGCCAATGGATTGTGGATCGATTAGTGAGATGTTCTGAGAATCTGAGGTCATTCAGAGATGAGATTAGCACAGATGGCTTCCACCTAATGTATGAGCGATGCTGCATATATATAAAACTAAGAGAGTACTAATCATGATTAATCACCATAAGGGCGTTATATTATATTTAGCCAGCATGTATATATGGATCAATAATTATTGTCTCATCATGCATGAAAAGTACACATGATTGCTCTATGTCTGCATCATTTATTTTATTTTTGTTCCTTTTTTTTAATAAAGTCGCATCTTGCATAGTCACATTGCAGAACCAGCCGGCCGTATGAAACTTTGCTGCATCAATACCTTATATCAATCAAATTAAATTAGCACATGCAAAGGATAGTTACTAAAGAAGTACAACACCATGCCACTCCAAAGAATGGTCTTATACCACTAGTTGCACAAAAATAATAAAGAACTCCAATTAATATACCTTTTATATCATACTGATTTACTATCATGATCTTGAATGCTGAATTAGAAATCAGTTGCAACTAAGCTGCCAGTATATATACCTAATTATAAGTTTACTGAAAGACAATGAATAATGACTCTAAAATATATACAAATTGATGCTTCATTTTGATTTCAGACAAAGAATTAGTCAGCGAAACAAACTTTAAGTTTATTCCAAGTTGCAACATTTTATCATTTCTTGGTGAAATCCATGGTGTAAGCTTAGTAGGACAAAGAAAAAATTGCTACTTTAATGGTTGATTCCAATCTTGACACACTATACTCCAAGTATCTTTCGCTCTAGGTTTGCCAAAGTGCACAGGAACGTGGTCCTAGTGTGTTTATTTTACTATTTTAACAAAAAAGTCATGGTTGCTCGAGTCAAGAAAGCCTAAAGATGTTTGGAACTTTTGGTGTATATATAGTTCGTTGCCATAATTCTGTGGTAATGAAGTAAAAATACAGAGCACACCGTAGGTGAGTTCAACTTCTTCATCATTGATTTGATTTGAATGTAGTCATTTCGAATTCTGCACCATTTCTGTTTTAGTAAGGAAGATGATCAAAGCATCTCAAATTCTCCGCGGGTTCTACTTATAGTGATCCCGAACTCTCCACGGTTTCTACTTCTAGTGGTTTTGTGCAGATTACAGGGTTGCCACAGGTTTTATGCATATATTTTTATATAAGAATTCAGTTTTTGTTCACTAAACCACCATTTTGTGTAGTTCACATTGAGACCATTGCTCAAACAACGCCAGGTCGCCAGATACCGGAGGATGAAAAACAATCAGTGCCAACGTTCCCTGTAGAATGTGCCGCTGGAGATAACACGCTCACGCATCAAAAGACAAATTCCGGCCATACGCCGCAGGTTTTACAGTCTGTCTGTCCTGCCATAATCATGTATGCATGGCCTGCAAAAGACGCAAAGGAAAAAAGGCAGAGCAAAACAGAGAAAGAGAGACAGAATAAAAGCCTCATAGCCTCTCAGTGTAGCAGCAGCATGCATATTAGCCTATAGGCAGGGCATAAACATGCCTAATCCAAGGAAAGCAGGAGAGCAGACATTAAGCAAAAGGCAAACTGTTGGCAGATTTTGGCTCAACAGAATTTGCCATGTAAGTAGCATGCATGCATGCTAGCTTTGTGCCTTTCATATTGACAGCCTGCATTTTGAGCCAAAGGTAAAGGAGATCTAGAGAGCAGTCACCATCTTCCTATCTGTCTCTCGAGTCACCACCTTTACTTTTGTAGCTTCTTTTGAAAATAATAGTTTTACACATTACACATTTGTTAATATGCATAAATGAAGTGATAAATCTGTCAGAAAAAAAATCCCATGATTTAGCATGGAGTTAAAAATTTTGCATGCTACAGTTTCACCAATAAGGGGCTACTCAGCACAGGAAGCTCATCTGAAGCCAAAACACAGCAGCTTCCAAGCAGCTGGCGGATATCAGATTCTTAAGCAGTTGATATGGTACAAATCAGCTACATGTTTTGTTCACCTCCTGTGGTGGTAGTGCCTATCATGCCTGTCTCTGGAATGGCGCGATGACGTCTCCGAGCTTGTGCTGTACTGGCTTGAGTACTGTCGGCTTGAGTAAGCATGCGGTGTCCAGGCGCCATCATCGGCTGGCAAACTTTCATAACCTGAAGAGCCTCTCCATCCTCTGTCTGGATGAGACCTACCATGACTGGGGCTTGCTGGTCCGTAGTCATAGGAGTGATATCTTGATGAATAACGATCAGCAGCAGGAGGGCCTCTATCTCGTTCTCTCGAATCTGAGGAATGATAGCGCTCTGAGTACTGAGGCGGAGTGCTGTCCCAGAGCCAGCGGTCACCATTTTCTGGAATGGGGCCATTTATTCCAGGGAATTCCACCGTCTTCTTTTTCCGAGGCGGGGATGGTTCACCTTGATCTGGAAGTTCTCCCTCCTCGTATTCTTCTTTTGGGTCCTCATCTCCAAATATGGTGATACCAGAAGGTTTGTCCTCGTCATCAACCACATCTAATAATCACAATAACAGAAAAAAGACTTAGAAAACCATGATTGAGAAAACCATGTATAGGCATACACAGCTTGAAGTTTCTTAAACAGACACACATGAAAAGAAAAACTGTAAGCATAAATTCTCTGCTGGAATGATCGAGTGACCAATTGGAAGGTTAGCTTACCAAGGTAACCTGGAGGATAACCCAGTTCACGCATTCTGTGCAGCCACGGAGGTGGATCGTTTTCCTGGAAGGTTTATAAAACTCAGAGAAAACTTCAGGGAGCTAAATGACACTAGCAGTGGGGTCATTTGTTTCAGGGAGCTAAAGCGACAGGCTAGCAGAATGAATTCTAATGAAACAGTTTGTCTTAAATATATCATCACTTAACCCTCAGAAAGTAAATTTGTTGTTTCACCACAGGTACAATAAAAGGCAGCTCAAGAGTAAATTATTCCACTTTCCCAACAGCTTATTATTACAGAACTTGCAGTTCAAGAATGATCATAGAATAATCGTGTTGAATATGGAAATTCATAAAGAAAGAATTTAACTTTCAAGAATGACAAGAGATTCATGAACATAGTATGAAACTTGGATTGATACAAGTTGATATTTAATGAACTACCGATTTTCAGTTAATGAATTGCCTTTGGAGTATTAAGTATTACAGTATCATATATCATTAAGTTAATAAGTGCTGCCAAATAATTTGGCGTTTTAACTCATTTGTGTCTCAAACTTATCCGAAGATCGATATATGCTGTTAAACAAATATAACAAACTAGAAGAGTAAACAAAATCATTACAGTTCAAGCATTAATTGGCATAAGAAATCATCAATTTACCCCGATCCCCAAGCATTCCCTTGTCTCAGGCCCAAGGACTCCTGGTCTCAGATCATCAAATTTGCCTGGCGTTTTCTGGTAGTATCGATTTTGTCCACGATTAACATTAGATTGGTTCCTTTTCAAATTGTGTTGCTTGCGTGCATTGTTTATTGCAGCATTATCACGAGGCTTAGGGCATTCCTTCAGAGCATGACTATAAGAACCGCAGTTGAAACAGCGAGAATCATCTTTATCTGCTCTGCTGTTAAAAAAAAAAAGGTAGCTAAAGTTGAGGATTCATGTCAAGGTATAATTGAGACATCAGATAGATCATCCCAAGACAAATGTCAAATGTTAAGTAGCCATGAGCAATACGTTCACAAGCAAAAGTAAAGGTAGACGGAATTCATGTCCTGAAGGATAAAGATAAATAATAAGACGGGAAGAGCAGATCTCAAACTCCAAAATCATTTCATTTTTCAGATGGTGGAGCATGAATAATTTATTTTGCCTAGAAGCCCGTATTAGCCCTGAACATTGGTAGCACATCTAAACAACCCCCTCACAATTGTTGGAGAAATCAGGATCAAATATATCATTAAAACCTTCCGATATTTCTGTAGTTCGATTTGGATTCTAGTCAGGGTAATATTTATAATTGTAGTACTATGTTGTCGTTACAAATCCAAAGGGATTCTTTCAACTAAATGAACTTAACAATTTTTGAAATAAATAAGTGGTTCCAGACCTATAGGCTGACAAAGATATAGATAAAACACTTTAATAACTTCTACCTTTCAGTGTTTGATGGATCACCCAAAGGAGTTGAGCCCAATGTGAACTCTCGATCATATAGCGGGACCGAATCATCATCCAGAACAACACCTTCTTTTGCTTGGTTATCTACCCAAAATGACTTCTCACAAGAAGGGAAACAAAGCAAGATATTGAATTATTCTATTTCACTTAAGCAACACTATGGCATAAAAATATATGTAAATGATACAATCGATTATGTATCCATGTCAAATGTTCAACGAAAATTATCTCAGTATAAACAACAGAAGATCATCTAAGCCCAAAGTAATACGCAGAAACAATGCTCTGCCTGATATTTGTTGAGGGATGCAAATTAAACCACATGAAGAGTTGAGGGACCAAATATAGAATTTTTTCCTTTCAAAAACAAAAGGACAAAACCATACGGGAACCGAAATTGTTGTTCCATAACTTATGTAGATCTAAAATGACCGGAGATTGTTCTCACATTGTACAATACTAAGATTATAAAAATGTGATGTAAAAACCCACTTAACAATGACTTGTCAACTGGTTACATATAAGCAAAAAAGTCCATATTACCAACAACCAATGCCTGTTGAAAATGCATATATGTACTTAGAAATCTTGTACTATTTTTATATGGATTTTAAGCATTAATATATTATCCAAATGGATGATATATGCATCTGTTTTTTTTTTTGAAAAGTTTTACCCCAGAACATGGGGTTCATTGGAACAAATCACAATACCTCAGGTTTTGCATTAAAGATGCCCAAAAACCGGGAATTTTGTTAAATTTACTCATAGTTATAAGATGAACAAAAGTGAGAATGTCCAAAAACATCTATATTTGCAGTGAGAGTGGTAAAAAGACAACAACAGAAAATAAATCACTGATGCAAATCCTCAAAACTACTGCACTGCTGATACTCATGCACTGGTGAGTTTAGTTTAACTTGTAAAAGTGGCGTATATAACACTTACCACAGCGCAAGATTTCTCTGAACCAACATGTAATGCTGGATAATAAGTCTCTTCGCCACATTCCAAAACATCTTCCCCAGCTTTCTGTATTTCCAAGAGAAAAATAAAAGATAAATATAAAGAAATGACTACTTTTAGCATGATAATTTTTAGTTATGTCTGCCTCTTAATATATACTAGGTGAAATTGAAATCTATGTTCCATAAGTCATAATCTCCTTCCATTCACTATCACAAGAAAATTATATTGCGGCATAATAAAGCGTTAAGAAAAGCAAAAGAAACATCAAGCAGAAGAGTTCTGTGTTGATAGAACAAGAAGGATGAAAATATATTTTCGAACTGAACTAATTGTGTTTTACATTCCTTCTTTTCCTTTTCTTGTTAATATCTATGCCCATAGTATAACAGTGGAAGCAGCATTCTCAATTTTTCGGTAGCATTGGCAGATATGCTGGCATACAAACAAAATTAATAGGAAGCAACCATACATCAGGAAGTCATAATTGTGAAGAATAGTACCGTCGATGTATTTTTCTTTCTGGTTTGCCACTCAGACCATTGTTGCATCAATTCTACGAGCTTTCTTTTGCTTTCCCTAAAATATTGAGAGAATACACATTAACAGTTAAAATAGACCCTTACAAATGTTAAAGTGGCTATGCAATTGCAAAAGGTTTAAGGATAAACAATGAATGCTACAAATACAATTCGCAATCATACAAATTATTGAGGATAAAAAATCAGTTTGTGTTTAACCTTGTCAAGTTGCTGTAAATCACACGAACTGAAGGCTCAGTTGATTCTACTCGGGCTCTTTTAACTCCTCTGATGGCTAAATACACCATGTCAAGGAATAAACAGAATGAAACAACCTGATTGGTAGCAACAATGTTTTTGTCCAAGCAGTAACAGGACTACTCAGATCTTCTGATGTAAGTACAATTCAGAAGATTCATGGAAGAATTGACTTCCAGATAACACAAACTTGCTTGAGGGAGTACATTAGAAGATAGAAATCGAGATAGAATTCATATAAGAGGATACCGCTTTCATCGATAAGGATACTTTTCGATGCATGACTGCCATTCTCAAGCCCATTACCCTTATCTAGTTCAACTGAAACACCATGTAGAGTCTGTACAGCTGCTACACTGGTGCTGGACTGGATAGAAGCATCGAAATGCTGATGTTTTACGACAACTACATCATCATCTGAAAGATCCATGTCTTCCACTTGACCTTCTTCAAGATCTATAATTACATCAGGAACCTTGGTACTATCCATAGTAGTAGGTTCCCCATCCACTTGATCTTGTCCTTTAAGATCTATGATCCCATCCAAAACCTTGGTGTTATCCACAGGACCAGACTCCCCCTCAGATGCCAATGGGTTGACTTCATTCGAATTCGGGGGCATAGTCTGAAGGCTGGTCTCTTCTTCATCTTTTGCATCAGCCTCACAAGGTTCCCCAAGACTGATGAATTCTTCCGATGCCATCGTTTCTAGGAACAGTTACACTAGGCATTCAAATACCACACCCAGCCATCAACAGATACATCCCTTTCCTTCAATAATGATATTGATCTGCCAAGAAAAAAATAATCAAGCCTCTGAAACCAAAACACCCTACAAAACCAGGTCAAAGAAGAACAGCTAGAAAAGTAAAAGAAGGCATCAACTTCAACTTCCTATTAAACATGCCACAGAATATATAATGAGCTAACAAGGAAAATCCAGGGAAAACAAGTTACCGTGAGGAAAAAAAATCACATTAAATCCTCATCTAACTGAATGGATTGAAGTATATCTGGGAGTAACCAAATCAAAACACAGTTGAACTTGGAACGATCCAAGGGCAAGAACCAATTTAGGGTTCCATACCGACAGAAGAATTAGCCTGGATGAAACTCCCGTCTAGCCCTAATGTTCACCCAATGGAACTCTGGGAGGGGAGGCGAGTTCCTTCTTGCAGCATCAGCAGGTACCTGGGTGCTTGTCCCCAGCAGCTCATGTGAGCAGAGGACTCAATGGTGATGCCAGAGTCATCTAGAGAAGAGACTGGGTATGTGCAAATGAGGGCCAGACCTAGCAAGAAGAGCCTACTCGTGTTGGTTTTCTTTCTATTTTCTATCTTTGGTTCCACATCAGCCACAGTGAACAATCAGAACAACACCAGCTATGTTGTAATTCTGTATTCGGACATACTTTTACAGTTTTTACATGCAATGCACGTGATTACTTGGAAAGTTTTTACAGTTTGTGAAACACAGGGTACTCTACTGGGCAGTAAAAACTTTCAAACCTGAACGATATGAAAATTTTAGTTCTATATTTTGGAGCTTCAGATGGACCTTAAAAAAAAAATTCAACCAGATCTTAACTTTCAACAACTCAGTTAAAATTTGAATTCTTAGATTAAAGTGACAAAAAACACCATTTTGAACAGCAGAACAGCATAAGCCTAATTATTCAAAATACAACATCCAACTATAAAATTCTTCTTTTGCTGCAGTGTGCAGTGGTAATGATCCATAAATTTCTTATTCACATGCATTGACAATAGATTTTTTTTCAGTACCGTATCCTAGTTGTATCCCACTGGATGCTTCATTGCTTGATTCCACCGGCTAAGGACAATGGCCACACACGCAGGTGTGGTGTTGTAGTGTGGTTCCATGTGGTCCCAACTCCCATTATCAAACAGTCAGCAGGCAACGATTCCACTGGAATATGGGAAATACCAACAGGTCAGTTTCCCATTGGCACCTATAGATAAGCAATACCATCTTGGGTACACACAACACATTGCAATTTAAAAAAAATGCTGTCAGTTGCAAAACACTTTTGGATTACACTACTGTTTTACAGATTTTAGTTGGTGACATGTAAAGTGATTTTGCTACTCGGAGAATGTCATGCCAAGAGAGACCAACATGGTTCTGTTTGATGGCTACTACACCATAATACGCAGCTCAAACACCAGCTTCATGGTTGGCACCTCTCCACATTGAAGTTGGAGCTGATTGGGGAGGCTCGGCAAGAAGGTAGGCTCCAACCCTACGATTTTAAGGCTTTACGAGTAAAATGTTAAAATTCATTCAAGTAAAAATTAAATCCTAAAGGGTATCTTGTGTATTTTCTCCTTGTATACTTTTTGGGCCAGACAATGTCACCAATAATGATGCAAACGGTTTGACTTATTGTATGCAAAGCTTTTTTTCTCCATGTGCATAACATAAGATTCTGGATTTTTTTTTCCAAAATATACATATATCATGACACAAATCATCCAAGATTGAAGATGCCTGAGTAGGCTGAAACTCAACATAACAAAGATTGTATGATGCATGTTGCCTCATTGCGTATATGCAAGACACTCAATGCCATTGATTCAATGGCAACAGAAAATAAACATTGATTAATGGCAAGATCATCCAAAATCGATACACTGATCTACTAAATGCATAAATGAACCATAACTGCATGTCCAAATTTGCATATAAATATCAAATATACCAAACATGGCGTACTTGAATATGTTCAAACCATATTAGGCTCAAAATTGCAATACAAGTATAGCTAATGCTCAAATATGTTTAGATATGGATGAGCCAAGATCGTTTTAGTAATGCAGAAACTTTAGGTGTGTTCATGTTGCAACAGTGCATACAAAAGTATGATGAAATCAAGCAAACCATGAGCCAGAATCATAGAACACTAATGAAGGGGTATACGCACATGGCCAAAATCAGGCAGCTTGCCGATTAATCTATAGTAGTAATATATGCTTGACATGGATTAATCAAACATCAGTACATGTTGAACCATTAGTTGACAGAATCAGCAAGCATTAGCATAAACACGACATAAAATCATTGAAGAACAGAATGTGTTTTGAGAGGAGGGGAAAGGAGAAGATTGAAAAGATACGCAAAACGAGGTGAGCCATTAGCGCATAATTAAAATTAATTTAGTACTAATTATTTCAAACTTGAAAAATGGATTAATATGATTTTTTCTAAACCAACTTTCCTATAGAATTTTTTTGCAAAAAATGCATCGTTTAACATTTTTTTCTCTCAATCAGCTGCAACGAACTCAGCCGACCAAATACGCCTTCAATCTGATAAACACTGATGTCCATAATACCTCATCTTATAAAAACAGGGGCGAACCTGACGTTGGGCATGGGGGTTCAGTTCAATCCCCCAATTTTTTTTCTTTTGGGAAATAAATTGTTATTATTACTAAGCTTAAGGAAAAGAGGAAAGCAGCTTCCAGCTTCCAGATCTAGGAGAGAAGCTATGGTTAAGAGAAGGAGAAGGAGAAGCACAAGGGTGTGTGGGTAGTGAGAGACAGGATGCGCGTACGGGTGCTCACCGGCGAGGATGGAGCCGCAGCACGCCACCGCCGCCGCTGCCCGCGGGGATGGAGATCGGCGCGGCGGGCGAGCTCTCGAGGAGCGCCGACGGGGAGGTCGTCTCGCCGGGGCCGAGCTCCTGCGGCGGCCGGCTGGCCGGCTTCTCTCCGCCTGGCCGTCTCCGTGAAGGATGTGGCGCGGCGGGCGGCGGCGGCGGAGGAGGAGAGAGCTCGGGTTAAGCTCGGGTTTGGGGGTGCTAGCCTAGGGCTTCACTTGGCCTCTTCGGGTTTGGATGGAGGACGCAAGCTGCCGGTAAATTTTGAGTAAATTTCATCAAACCACCCCTTCAAGTTGAAGACTAAACGGGTTTGGAATTTGGACGGATCGAGGTCGTCTACGTCAGAGGGACGTAAGGGGGCAGCTCGTCCGTCCGTTCCGCATCGGACGAACCAAACGAAGCCAAGTGATCGAACGGGCTCTAGCTCGGCACACAGATCAATCTGGCCACGAACACCCTCAAGGACTGCACAACGACGCATCGCCACCGCGAGCGTTGAAAAAGGTCCACTTCTCTATCTCTACTTCTCTGTCTATATCTCTATCTTTTATCTCTATTATTATAAAAATTAAAAATATTTTCATTACAATATTATTATAAATTATCCATATCTAATTCGACTTTAGTCTAAAATAACTATTATACACCTCTCTTAACCTAACCCAACTAACCCACACCGTCATATTGCCCCGTCCCACGCGTCTCCACTCGACGGTACACACCCCTCCCCCGATCGACGTCTTTTTTTTTCCTTTTTTCGTTTTCTTTTTCTCCTTTTCTTTTCTCCTGATTATCCTGGTCATCTCCCGATCCCTCCAATCTCCTCTCTTTCTCCTCCTTTTCTTTCTTTCCTCTTTCTTTTTCTCTTCCAAATTTCTCTCCTCATAAATATTTTCCTTGTTGAAATTATTATTGTTTAAAGTGTGTATGTGGCCAATTTGTTATTTTGCAAATGTTTTCAAAAAAACTTTCACTAATTGAATAAACAAAATTTCAACCTTTAGTCGATGAGGTATAACAAAATATACATGCGTCAACTCATGGAATAGTCACCCGATCAATTTGTAATATCATGGAAAGGTGTATATAAAGGATTATTCATATGATGATGCATGAAGCGAGCTAACCTGGCTCAATGCAATATATGATTTTTGACTTAGTTTTACCATTGTTTTGTCTTGTTTCGGTTTATCATTTAAATTGGCATAGTTTTTATCGATCGTGAAAATTGTTTTCACCGATTGCAAAGCACAGACATGTTTGTTACTTTTCAAATGTTTTTCGTCTACAGTAAAAAAAATTTCACTAATTGAATAATCAAAATTTCAATCTTTGATCGGTGAGGTATAGCAAAATACTCATGCATGAACTTATGGCATAGCCACCCAATCGATTTGTAAGGCTATAGAATAGTGTATATAAGGGATTTTTCGTGTGATGACGCATGAAGCAAGCGTAACCGACTTCAATACTACATATGATTTCTGACTTTGTTTTGTCCTTGTTTTATTTGTCTTATTTTGGTTTGCTATTTAAATTGGCAGAGTTTTTATCAATCGAGAAAAATGACTTCAAATGTTGCAACTCACAGGCATTTTTGCTAACCAATCATAAAATCTGGTATAAAGCATATCTCAACTATGAAAATCAAATCTACCAGTGGTTTAGATAGTGGTTTCATTCTAAGGCCCAATTCTTTTCTTCAACTTCAAATTTCAATTTTCTCATTTTTCGTTAGCATGTTTTTCAAACTGGTAAATGGTGTGTGTTTTCTAAAAAAATTCTATACATATGTTGTTTGAAAATTCAAATAAATCTATTTTTCAAGTTTATAATTATTAATACATAATTAATTATGTGCTAAGGAGATTTCTCGTTTCACGTGCACTGAAAATCTCTCTCCAACTTTATGACATCCACGTGGCACTTACGCTTAGGAAGAAAGTGAAACCCACATGGGGCCACATGTCAGGGGCTAGGCTATCGGTTTCTTCTTCTATTGTCCACTCTATCCTGTTTTCCCCATTTCCACCTTTGCCCTCCCTCTTCATTCAATGGTTGTAGGTTGGGCTACCTGTTGCCCCTACCAGTGCCGGGTGGCGACAGGGCAGCACTACCAAAACCACCCGGTAAGCAATGAAGATGGGGAAGAAAGGAGAGAGGGGATGGTGTAGGAAGAAGACGACAACCTATCCTCCTCGCTTGACATGTGGGCCCCAGTGGGTTCTGTTTTTATTGTGTCACGTGGACGCAAAGACTTAGTCAACATGCTACGTGGACAACATATAGGAGTAGGACAAGACCACCGTTAAAACCATTAAGGGTTCTGGTTTGCACTGATTTTGATAATTGAAAGGCGCTATGTATTTGGGTTTTTTGGTTAAGGGATATGAACGAAACTCAGTCTACATTTGCAAGCAGTATACAAGTTTGTATATATCAGTATATGCTTGAGTCTATATGCAAGTTCAATCCTGCTTTCAAATCGACAACACCTGAATATGTTTAGCTTACTTTTGCCATGTTGTAAGCAAGTGGCTGATGCCCTTTGCTCTGTTCATCCGATGCGGAACTGACGGGTGAACTGCTCCCGATGTCTCTCTGACGCAACGTCATATGATCCGGATCCAGTTTGGACACGCTGCACATAACTTCTTTGACGGCCAGGATTGCCTCGAGATTAATGCATAAACATTGACATTATCCTCTCCTTTCCCTCCTCTCGAGATTCACGCTGCACAAGCACGATGATCTCACGCTGGCCAGTGTCGCCCTCACCCCCCTTCCCGCCTGACCTTTCCATCCTCGACTAGCCGAAAGCCATCAGCGGCGCCGTCAAGTCTCACTAGGCCAGCTACCTCCCATATCTCTTCCACCCTAATCTTCCTCTTCCCCATCTCCTGCGACTGGCGTCACAAGACTCGCCACCTCCTACCCCAACGGCCTATCTTGCCATGTCGCCAACCTTGCACACCGCCACCTTTCATCCCCATGGCTCCGGCAATGGCCCTGCCATCTCGCCGCCCACCCGTCACTGTCATCCAAAACCATTCATCTAAGTCCGAGGAAACCACCCCCTTCCAACTCCATCCCGAAACCCTAGACTTAATCCATAGGTACTCCACCGAAGTTGGGCGTCGTGGTGATGTGGAAGATGAAGGGATCAACGAGGAGCTTGTCACCGGTAAGCCTGGCTACCACCTTCCTCTCTTCTTGGCTTCCCTCTTTCCATGGCTGGAGGTTGAAGATGACTACCTGACTATTGGATTGAAATCCAACGGCCAGGAGCACTGAGATTTGGGGGGAATTTCAGTCACCTAAAATCTAGAATTTTCCATGGTAGAATATTCAAAGATCACTAAGCAATTGATAGAATATTTCTAGCACGTCGAATAATTTGACAATTTCCAAAATAAATTCAAAATTACTTGTGGTGAATAACAAATCACTATGATAGAATATATTCTCAAAAGATAAGCCAAGCTCTCAGGCATCGCCAGGACATTTCTGATCAACAAAAGACGCACAACTCCCTGGCAATACCGTGATGCTACAGTATTGTAAATAAAAGGAAGTTGGCCAAGCTAGAAGAACACGGAGAAGCAAAAGCTTCAAAGTCCTAGAACCACTCTCTTGCTCCAGTAAGCAAGATAATTAGTGTGCTATGCAAATCTTATTTGTATCTTTGCTTCCGAAAAATGCTACTTAAGCATCCTTTTGTTTAGTCCTTGAATTATTTATGTGAGTTTAAGTTCTACATTAAGGATCCTATAAAAGGGTCACTCTTCGGTAGTTCTCGTAGATCATGTGTCCGGCAGGCAAGAAGAATATTTATCCGTTGAGGAAGTATTTCCTTCGGTGAAACTGCCTAGTAAGGGTAGAAACTTTATAGACACGATTACACAGTGCACGGTAAACCAGCGACCACTTTATCCCACGTATAAATCCTTCTTTACGATCTAAAAATAGCAACAAGCACTTATATACATTGGTCACTAGCGTATCTTTCTGTTAAAGCTCTTTGATGAATTATATCTTTTAAACCGTATATTATTTTTTTAATCGTTTTGCACCATTGTACTCCGCTCAAAATTTGTGACAAAACGAGTTCAATGTTGACTATATTCAAACATTTTATTAATCTAAAAGTAATTTATTTAAACTATAGAAGTAACTTAACTATATAATAGAAGTAACTTTTTATAGCATTAGAAGTAATTACATTATAAGTGAGTTAAAACAAGAAACTATATGGAGTAAATCCACAACCAAAGTGTATAGAAGATTTTTAATTAAATACATATATTATTTATTTAAAGTAATTACTATATTATTTTTTTTAAAAGTAAAATTTTGTGTCATATAGGAACTAACTCTTCTTGATGTTAAAAGTAACTTAACAATTGGAGGGAAGTAATTTTTAAATAAATAGAAGTAACTCTTCATTCATAATATTATAAGTAAATATACTCGGGAAGTAACTATAAAAAATAAAACAAAAATAACCCTTCAAGGTATTAGAAGTAACTATATTGCTAAAAAAAATTAACTCTTCACGGTGTTAGAAGTAACTACACTACTGTAAGGAAGTAACTTCACATTATTAGAACATTATTAGAAGTAACTACACTTCTAGAGGAGTTAAGAAAAAAATAATTTGAATATATTTAATATTAGACTAATTTTATCACATATTTTAAGTAGAATATAATGGTTAAAATAGATCTTAAAAATAGTATACGGTCTAAAAAATATAAAAGGTCATCAAAGATTTTATAAAAAAAAATAACAGTGTTATTAGCCTCAGTAGCATGCATGTGAATCGACATGACAACTAGAAGATAACATGTGGTTCTCTTTTCCTAGTAAGTGGTCTTATTTCCTTGTCTCTTTGTCAGTACAACATTCACGTGTTCGTATCTCAGCCATCATCAACTCATTGGTCAAGATAACTACTTCTAATGCTATAGGTAGTTACTTTTATTACACAACTAAGTTACTTCTACGTAGATTACTTTTAAATTAAGTAAATTACTTTAAATGTTTGAATATATTCAATATTAGACTGTTTTATCGTATATTTTGAGTAGAGCATGATGGTACAAACGAAAGTGAAAAATAATATGTAGTTTAAAATATATAAGTCATCAAAGCTATTGTTAGAAAAAGAATTGGCTAGTGTATCCAATCTTTAGTTTTGATAGTTGGTGGTGTGTAGGTTCCTCGTTTTGATGCCATTGCAGTGGAAGCAAACCTATTGTGGATGAATGGCTATCGGACGCGTCGTGTGATAAGACAAAACAGAGAGTGCTCTCGATTTACATTTCCCGAAACTTTATCTCATATATTTAATCTCAAAGGATAGGCTTAGGAAGAGCTTAGGTTGCTCATGAAACAAAATAGTTAGAAGGTGAGTACTGAGTAGGATTACACAACTATCATCCACACTTGACTGTACTAATGGTTTCGTAAAGATCCTTTTAATTTGAAGTTAGTGTAAGACTTGCCATTTAAGTTCATTGCTTTTTTAATTTTGCTATAATTTGAGAAAATTCCTTATGTGCCTTTGAGTTTTTCTTCAATTAATTGCTTATGTCTCTCCTTATCTGTGTTTTTTTATCCCCTTTGATGGTTAGCTAACCCAGCAGTTAGGATGAAGAGATCAAATCTATCTATTATATATTAAAAATCCATTAAACATCCTAAGACACTCTTAAATCATCACATGGTATCCTATAAATACTCCTAAACCATCACGTGGCACTCTAACAAATAACCGTTGATTTTCATTAAACTACTAATATACCCGTGTTAACGCTACGACAACACAATATGTACTTTGGCAAATCAAATAAGTTATTCAAGCTAGGGAGAAAAAATACAAACATCTGTCCCCCTTATTCATTATTCGGGAGCACAACCAGAAGCTAACATTGCAAAGTTCCACATATAAAGTTTTATATCATATTTTACACGAGAAAACTGGTTTCATAACCAAAATCCTTTCCTTCCAAACGTTAGTGATGAATTTAAAAAACCAGACTAATTCCACGTGATATTTTTTATCTATATACGCTACTCTTCAAATTATGTTTATGCACTTATTTTCAGAAAGTTTAAAGGAATAATGCCAACTGTTGTTTCTTCCTCTGGAGCATCGTTCACTCATTGTTTCAGTTCATTCGTTATTGCTCCGTTAGAAGCAAAGAATGATGGTATAGCATTTCAAAATCCCACACCTTTCAAAGTCTCAGATGATATTAACAAGTTTAACACCAAGATATAGTTAGAGTTTTTCAGTTTTGTATTAACAATGCCTCAAAAAAGGAATGAAATAATGTGCAAACAAAAACAAACAAGGAACAGGCAATGAATCTTGATCAATTATATAGTTCGGAGCTAAATAGACAGATAGCTTAATAAAACTTCCCAACATCTACCTGTTTGATATGCGGTCCCTTCCCATTTCCCTTTCTATCCATCTTTTCAAATCTCAAATAAGAAAAATCATTGATCACAGATTCACAACTCGCAGAGGAGAGAAGCACGAAAGCTCTGACCTAAAATTATTATTCGTTCCTTCAACCATGTAGCTCGGGTTATAATAGAAACACATCTCAAAAACTCAACACACATTATTTTACATAATTATGTCTTTCGAAATTAGTACATGTTTGTCCAAAATCATGAACTTTGGCGGAAGGAATTGCCTTTTCAACACAGATCTTTCTCCAAATTAGTGACGCACCTGCTGAATGACTTCGCCCCAGCTGCTGCTCACGGACTGCCTGCCTCTTGTGTTTCGGCCTACTCCATGCGGACGGTGGACCACGCCTCTTCGTCAGCCGCTGGCTGCCCGGTGGCGGCCAGGCTTCCCAGTGCCTGCAGCCTCACTTGGTCGCGCCTCGCCACCTTAGCCACCGGAGCATTGGTTGGGTAACCTCCGCTCGCCGGCCGGCCAAGCCTCCACGCCTAAGGCCGCGGGATAGGGGAGCGAGATCAACGTCGGCTACCGTATCAAAATTTAAGATCACCACTAGTATAGATATCTCTACTAAAATTATCAGATATTCTACTTTCTAGTCTATCAAGAAATGAAATGACAACTTCTAAGTTTTTCCCATTTGCTTGTAAAATTTCAGAAAGGAGAATAGTTCCAGTTTTGTAAGATAACTAAACATGTATTGTAATATTGAGTCTCTCAAAGAACAAATAACCAGTACATCTAGTAGCAACAGCCTACATGCAGCTGACTGGAATATTTCATCATCGTCTCCAAGTTGTAGCTGTTATGTGCTGGTATGTTGAAAATGAAATATTAAATTCTTTGAAAGAAAGAGCAAATTATGATTGGGCCCAATAATGCTGGTATGTGCTCACCATTTAGCTGCAGTTTTGCACATGGCCATTGGCAACAAGGACTCTTTGCATATTACTGTACCGTTTGGTTCAGATGTGGACGGTATTAAGTATTGACTCGCCGTCTGCATATGAGTGGTACAGGCTATTTAGCTATCAACAGATTCTATTCAGCCTGTATTCACAATTAGTATTTAAGTACACAGAAGAAGTTCATCTGCATGCAACTGCAATGAAAATGCACATCCAGGAAAATAATATTAATTTCTTTATGAGCTCACCATTAACTTCTTTACTAGCACTTTTGCCTTCACAAACCTTCTTTGTAGCTCCTATGAAAATAATATCTTATTGAAGCATTCCAATGAACACAGTTGTAGCCTCATTATCAATTCTCATCGTGTTGATCCAATGGACAAAAAAGAATTAACCTAAATGCATTCCACTTATCAAACGCTGTATCTTTCAGATTTAATGAACAAACATACAGCTTGAACACTGCAAGCTTCCTTCAGCAATGTGAGGTCCTTCTCCTGAATTATACTACACTCCGATGTCTTCCTCGACAATTCCTGCCATGGAACAAGAATGTCATTCAAGCAGGCAGGAGAGAAACTCCATGCTGCGTTCCTCGCGTCGGCAGCTGATAGCTGGATGTTGGTGCTTTTCACGTCGAGAGTGGACCGTAAACAGAGAGTGCAACAATGGTGACGCGTGATTAGGCCATGAGGGGATGCGAACAGGGTGCAGATCGCAGTGCAAGCTAAGGGCGATGCCGCGATGCGCAGTGAGGAGGAGACGGTCGTGAGAAGAGCGTGGGTGGAGGGATCGCGAGGCGTCGTGATGGAAATGGACGGAGTATGGGGATCGATCAGCGGTGTGGTGGTGGACGATGGGTGATGATCTTCGTTGGCGGCGCTGTGGTGAATGGTGATGCACGGTGGAGGCAGGGTAGGCATCATCGGCAGCGAGGCGGCGAGGTACATGCACACCCGTTTCGAGGCAGAGGTGGTGGCGCCGGTGTGGGGGGAGTGGAACCGCGGTCTACGGGAACCGGGAGAGAGGGGGAAGGGGCGGTGCATTGAGAGGGAGCAAGGAGGGGATCATGTGGCGCACGACAGCCGGTAGGGACAAGGGAGCGTTGTTGAATGCATTCCACAGAAATGATCTTGTCCGTTGGATGTGTCACACGATGAATGAGTAGAACCATTTGTTAAACTATAGGGTAGATTTGGTGAACCCATTATTCGCAACCATTAGATTTATCTTTTAAAAAATCCACCTCCTTAATCCAGCCCCACCAAGAATCTAGGTCGTACGTACGCACGTTATGTATGTATATGTTACATATCCTTCTCTTACTTCTATTCCCTCCCAATTCACTAGTAGAGAACAGGGTTTTGGAATTCAGTTTTAGTCCCGGGTTAAATAGAAACCGGAACTATTGCACACTTTAGTCCCGGTTGGGAGCTCCAACCGGGACTAAATGTGCCCGCCCAAACGGCTAGTTGAGTTGTCGGCGGGGGGACCTTTAGTCCCGGTTGGAGTCAAAAACTGGGACTAAATCCCCACTTTTAGTCCCGGTTGGTTGTACAAACCAGGACTAAAGGTCTCGGTCCCGGTTTTTGCTCCAAACTGGGTCTAAAAGAGTGGATTTAGACCGTGTTTTTCCCCCCAACCGGGACTAAATGTTCCACTATAAAACCACCTCCTTCAACCTCCAGCCCGAGCTCAGCTAGCCTTCAACCTCCAGCCCGAGCTCATGAGCTAGCCCGAGCTTGACCTTGTGAAGATTTTGTTTCCCATTTCTTCGATTCGTCCGACCATTCTTTTTTGTTGAAAGGTTAGCAACCTCCTTCTCATACGATATATTTCCTTCTCATACGATATATTGATAGTGTTGCTCGTTTTACGGTTCAAATTCGAGAAATTTGTGGTTAATTTGTTTTTATTTAGTTAGTTCATGGTATAGCTCGATGATGATATGGTCAATATTTGATTGTGTGTGGTATTTTTAATATTGTGAGTACTAAGAGAGAATATATACGTCGCCTTGCGCCGGAGTGGACAAGCCGGGGCGACTCGAGACGGCTACGGCGTCGATGAGTCGCCTTCAGCTTGTCCACTTTTGCACATGGTGACGAGAATTAGTTGTATGGTTTGCTACACACATCATAAAATGAATTTGACCTATTGGCGAGAGGGCCAATAAAACTGGCAATCCGCTATCTGAGAGCACTAAACTTTTAGTTGAAATCTTTTTTATTAATAATGTTTTTTGATACACCTTAAAATTAATTAGTCATGCAATAATTATTTTTCATGTGTTAATGTAATGCAGATGAACCGGCAATGGATGTACGGCGACCGCCGATCCGGGGAGTTTATTGAGGGCGTACATGCTTTCTTACATGTGGCCGAGGCAAATAAGCGGAATGGTTTCATATGTTGTCCATGTATTAATTGTAAGAACATGAGGGATTATTCTTCCTCAAAGACAATTCACGAACACCTGTTTAGCTCCGGTTTCATGGCCGGTTATATATGTTGGACCAAGCACGGAGAGAGCGGGGTTATAATGGAAGAAGATGAAGAAGGGGATGATGACGACATTGGTGTGTTTCGTGAATACGGTGCCTTCGGTTATATGGAAACGGACGAGGAGGCAACGCCAGAAGATGAGCCTGTTGATGATCTTGGTCAGGCAATACGCGATGCACATAGAGACTGCGAAACTGAAAAAGAAAGGATGAAGTTCGAGCGCATGTTAGAGGATCATAAGAAACTTTTATATCCAAATTGCGAAGAGGGGCAGAAAAAATTGGGTACAACACTGGAATTGCTGTAATGGAAGGCAAAGAATGGTGCATCTGACAAAGGATTTGAGGAGTTACTAAAAGTCATAAAGAAGATGCTTCCGAAGGGTGACGAATTGCCCGCCTCTACATACGAAGCAAAACAGGTTGTGTGCCCACTGGTATTAGAGGTGCAGAAGATACATGCTTGTCCAAATAACTGCATTTTGTACCGCGGTGAGGATTACGAGAATTTGGATGCTTGCCCGGTATGCGGTGCGTCGCGGTATAAGATAAGGCAAGATGACCCGGCTGATATCGAGGGTGAACGTCCTAGGAAGAGGATCCCTGCGAAGGTCATGTGGTACGCTCCTATAATACCACGTTTGAAACGTTTGTTTCGAAACAGAGATCATGCAAAGTTACTGCGCTGGCACAAGGAGGACCGTAAGGTTGACGCTATGTTGAGACACCCTGCTGATGGTTCTCAGTGGAGAACCATCGACAGAGAATTCCCACGGTTTGCCGAGGACGCATGAAACCTAAGGTTTGGTTTAAGTACGGATGGCATGAATCCTTTCGGTGAGCAGAGCAGTAGTCATAGCACTTGGCCAGTGACTTTATGTATTTATAACCTTCCTCCGTGGCTGTGTATGAAGCGAAAGTTTATTATGATGTCCGTGCTCATCCAAGGACCAAAGCAACCTGGCAACAATATTGATGTCTACCTAAGGCCATTAATTGATGAACTGCTACTTCTATGGCAAGATAAAGGTGTACGTGTGTGGGATGAGTACAAACAAGAAATTTTCGACCTACGAGCAATGTTGTTCGTAACAATCAATGATTGGCCTGCTCTTAGTAATCTTTCAGGACAGACAAACAAGGGATATAAGGCCTGCACGCACTGTTTAGAAGATACTGAAAGTGTATATTTGAAAAAAAGTCGAAAAGTTGTCTACGTTGGTCATCGTCGCTTTCTTCCTGTCAACCACCCACTAAGAAAAAGGGCAAGCATTTCAAATGTAAACCAGATCACCGGACGAAGCCTGAGAACCACAGTGGTGATGAAGTATTCGACATGGTCAAAGATGTGCATGTTATCTTCGGGAAGGGACCTGGCAACCAACCTGTTGTAAATGATGCTGACGGACACGCTCCAATGTGGAAAAAGAAGTCTATATTTTGGGAGCTACCCTATTGGTCAGTCCTAGACGTCCGCCACGCGATCGACGTGATGTATCTGACGAATAATGTTTGTGTCAACCTGCTGGGCTTCATGGGTGTGTACGGAAAGTCGAAAGATACACTTGAAGCGCGACAAGACCTACAATGTATGCACGGGAGAGATAAACTGCATCCAGAGAACACAGAGGATAGACCTGATTATTTCGGTCCAGCGAGCTACACTTTAAGTAAAGAAGAGAAGGAAAGTATGTTTGAATGCCTAAAAAGTATCAAGGTACCGTCGGGCTACTCGTCAAATGTAAAGGGGATAATAAACGTGCCAGAGAAGAAATTCCAAAACCTAAAGTCTCATGACTGCCATGTGCTTATGACCCAATTACTTCCTGTTGCATTACGAGGCATTTTACCTGAGAATGTCTGATTAGCTACTGTGAAACTATGTGCATTCTTGAACGCAATATCTCATAAGGCAATCGATCCATTGAATCTAGCCCAGCTGCAGGAGGACGTGGTCCAATGTCTCGTCAGCTTTGAGCTGGTTTTCCCGCCATCGTTCTTCAATATCATGACACATCTACTAGTACACATTGTTAAAGAGATTACTATTATCGGTCCTGTATTCCTACACAACATGTTCCCCTTTGAAAGGTTCATGGGAGTCCTGAAGAAATATGTACGCAATCGGGCACGCCCAGAAGGCAGCATCGCCAAGGGTTACGGAACGGAAGAGGTCATTGAGTTCTGTGTTGACTTTATTCCTGATCTTAGCCCCATTGGTGTCCCTCAGTCGTGGTATGAGGGTAGATTAGGTGGAAGAGGAACAATAGGAAAAAATTTAATATTTAGTACCGACGAAGATTCTTTCCGTAAAGCACACTACACGGTGTTGCAAAACTCCTCATTGGTTCGTCCGTATATCCTAGACCACATGAACATTATACGATCGGATAACCCGGGGAAGCCTGAGATATGGATTACGCGTCATCACGTGGAAACATTTGGCGGTTGGCTGCGAAAACATCTTAGGGGGGATGATACAATTGATGAGCAATTGTACTTATTGTCTAGGGAACCATCGTGGCATATCATGACATTCCAAGGATATGAGATAAATGGGAATACATTTTACACGACAGCCTAAGACAAAAAGAGTACGAACCAGAACAGTGGAGTACGCATAGATACCACAGACCCAAATGGCAATAAGGAAACATATTATGGCCGTATAGAGGAAATATGGGAGTTGGACTATGGACCAAATTTCAAGGTCCCTTTGTTCCGATGCTAGTGGGTGAAGCTAACCGGGGGTGGTGTATCAGTGGATAAGATATATGGTATGACTACAGCCGATCTCAAAAATCTTGGATACAGGGACGAACCGTTCGTTCTAGCCAAGGATGTGACTCAGGTCTTCTATGTCAAGGACATGTCTACCAAACCAAAGACGGGAAGAAACGACAAGCTCTCCGGTGAGCCAAAGCGTCACATAATTCTTTCAGGGAAAAGAAACATCGTGGGAATCGAAGACAAGTCCGACATGTCTGAAGAGTAAGAAAAGAACGATGAAATTCCACCCTTCACGGTTAACACTGACCCAAGCATCATAATAAATATTGAGGATGAACCATGGCTACGGCGCGATCATACTAAATAGTTTATGTAACAATATTTTACCGACTTATGTACGATTTGTAACGTTGTGAAATAGTAATGGACATATATATGTAAGACTCATTTTAATCGTCAAATTATATTCTCCATGCAATCTAAATTTAATTTACACTGAATGTAGTTAGATGTAATTATATTTTATAAATGTAATTAGATTTAATTGGTACAATAAATGTAAGTAGATTTAATTGGTAGTATAAATGTAATTAGATTTAATTAGATGTTAATTTTGTACTCATATTTTGTACCCATAAATTAAATAATACCACTAGATTTATTTTTGCAATTATATTTGTGGAACAAATATAATTTTGTACTCATATTTTATAAATGTAATTAGATTTAATTGGTACAATAAATGTAAGTAGATTTAATTGGTAGTATAAATGTAATTAGATTTAATTAGATGTTAATTTTTTACTCATATTTTGTACCCATAAATTCTATAATACCACTAGATTTATTTTTGTAATTATTTTTGTGGAACAAATATAATTTTGTACTCATATTTTATAAATGTAATTAGATTTAATTGGTACAATAAATGTAAGTAGATTTAATTGGTAGTATAAATGTAATTAGATTTAACTAGATGTTAATTTTGTACTCATATTTTGTACCCATAAATTCTATAATACCACTAGATTTATTTTTGCAATTATATTTGTGGAACAAATATAATTTTGTACTCATATTTTATAAATGTAATTAGATTTAATTGGTACAATAAATGTAAGTAGATTTAATTGGTAGTATAAATGTAATTAGATTTAATTAGATGTTAATTTTATTTTTTATTCAATTTACATATCTCATGGTTTAGTTATTTAATTTTAAGTAATTGTGTAATAGTGTGCGCGGGAAGCAAAATTTTTTGGCTAAAAATTTGGCTGCGCGTGAAGGGGACCTTTAGTCCCGGTTCTAGGTTAGAACCAGAACTAAAAGTCCCTCTTTAGTCCCGGTTCCCATCTAGAACCGGGACTAAAGGTCTTTAGTCCCGGTTGTAGCCGAGAACCGGGACTAAAAGTCCCCTTCATCTACAGCCCGATGCGCCCGACGCCTCTTCATCTTCATCTTCAAGCCGTTTCCACCGCGCGCCCGATCAGCCGCCCGACGCCGCAAGACCCACCACCCGACGACCGCTCGGTCTTCTCCGGCCACCGCCGCCGCCACCACTGCCATCTTCTCCGGCCTCGGCGACCTCCACCGCCACCGCCACCGCCACCACCGCCGTCTTCTCCGGCCTCGGTCCTCTCCGGCCACCGCCGCCCGATGCCCCACCGCGCACCGCCGGCCGCCCACCGCCACCACCGCCATCTTCTCTGGCCACCGCTGCCTGACGCCCCACCGTGCACCGCCGCCCGCCCACCGCCAACCGTCGGCCGCCCACCGCCCACCGTCGGCCATATATAGAGACCGCCGATGATCTTTTTTTTATTTTTTTGTTCAGTTTTAATTTTAAATTTTATTTTGAAATGTATATTTAATTTTGTACAGTAATTTTGTGGAATAATTTTGTACAGTAATTTTTAGTAATAATTGTATTGGGATTTGATAAAGTAGAGGTATTCTAGTCTTTTGGGTTTTATATTGGTATGTGTGGTATGTATGAAAAAATAAACCTATTTTTGAACGGAGGGAGTTTATAGTAAGCTAAATTTGAAATGCTAGAATTTGCTATATTGTGGGACAGAAGGAGTAATATCTTATTACTAGAGAGTGGAGTTCACTCAACCTCGACCTGTATTTTGTAAATAAAGCAAAGCAAGCATACTTATTTTTAAATATAAATTACAACCACATATTTTGTGGAATAAATATAATTTTGTACTCTAATTTTGATTAAAATGTAATACTCTAAATTCAATAATACGGTACATTTAATTTTGATTGAGTTGTAGATTTTAATTTTGATTGAAATGTAATACTCTAAATTCAATAATACGGTAGATTTACTTTTGATTGAGTTGTAGATTTTAATTTCGATTAAAATGTAATACTCTAAATTCAATAATACGGTTGATTTAATTTTGATTGAGTTGTAGATTTTAATTTTGATTAAAATGTAATACTCTAAATTCAATAATACGGTAGATTTACTTTGGATTGAGTTGTACATTTTAATTTCGATTAAAATGTAATACTCTAAATTCAATAATACGGTAGATTTACTTTTGATTGAGTTGTCGATTTTAATTTTGTCCTCATTTTTTTGGCATTACCAATTTAACGAATAGATGGCCGACCCAAATGAAGAGGCCATCTTTGACATTATCGATCAAGGCTCACAGTACGTCGGCGACGATGAAATCGATGATGGTAGCCAGTTCTTAAATCTGGAATGCACGGAAGAGCAAGTAAATACCGGCGAGGTATACATCGTAGATTTAAATTTAAACACAATTTGTAACGAATGTATTAATGAAACAATCAATATGTTTGTGTAGCCCTCTGGATCGACAACGACGTCATCGTCTAGAAAAGTAAGGGGCCCGACAAAGCCGTTGGAGGGGCGATTCATTATCTCTGAAGTTAGCAGTGATGGACAACCGCTCGCGCCACCAGAAAATGCAAAGAAATTTGTATATGAGTGCGGAGTAAGGGTTAGGGATAAGATCAGCATCAATCATATCTATTGGAAGAAAAACACTCACGAGCCCGATGCAAAATATGTCACTGACAGAGACAAGGATCTCTTATGGAATGATGTCAAGGCACACCTCGATTTACCTGAAGGGACAGAACCAGCAGTTAAGAAATGGGCTCTAAAGAAGATGGCAACGCTATTTGCTAAGTACAAGATGATGCTGAACAGAACATACGTAAAGAAGAATAAGACTCCGTCCTTCGATGGTCCCCTGCAGAAGATAAAGGACTTATGGGATGAATTTGTAATCAACCAGACTTCTGATACAAGCAAGATGCGGCAGGAAAAAGCCCAACAGAATGCATCAAAGAAGAAGTATCATCATACACTTGGAGCAGGTGGCTACAAGAGTGCAATGCCTAAGTGGGAAAAAATGGAGTCGGACTTGCTTGCAAAAGGGATTCGGCCGGCAACCATTGATTGGCCTAAACGTTCAAGGTCTTGGTTTTTCGGGCATGGTGGAACACTAGACCCCGATACCGGTGCATGCATTGTGGGTGAGAAAATGCAAGCAGTTTGTCGACGACTGTTTGCTGCCATAGACACTGCGTCCAAGGGTAAGTTCGAGCCGAACAGAGAGAAAGATGAGCTAACCTACGCCCTCGAGAATCCTGAACACCCTGGGCGAACAAGAGGCAAAGGAGTGATCCCATGGAAGGAAGACTTCCCTCACGATCTGGGAAGCTACAGAAACCATCAGAGGAGAAAGGCTGAGGACGCAGAGCGGTTACGAATTTTAGAAGGGGCGATCCTTCAATCGCATGAGCGAGAAAAACGCCTTGAGTCCAGATTGCAAGAAGTTGAGGGACAATTGGCTAGCCAACGAGTGAACACAGTGAACACATCAGAGCCGACTGTCAACATAAGCCCAGCTCCGTGTAGAAGCAGCGTGGTTTCCACGAAAATCGAAGAGGATGATGATGTCTTACGGCGTTACCCCGTGGATGATGTCACAACAAATATGACACCTTGTGAGCTGCACACTCCCGCGAGGAACATCACAATTATGGTGGCCACCGGTGTTGTCATTCTTCCGGAGTCTACCAGCTCGCAGCAAATACAATGCCGTCCGATTCAAGCTGGATATGCTAAAGTCGCGATGGATAGAGTTGTAAAAGAATTTCGACAATTGACACTGGACATTCCTGGCGGTGAGGGGGAGACGACCTAGGTGAAGTAGAGCACGGATTCATCCTTTGGCGTAAGCGCTACATCATTATACCTGGAGCGCCTCCTAGACCGCCTTCGCCTCCTATGCCGATCATATCTCCAATTCGATCTCCAGATCGTGAAAGTGCACAACGGCAAATTCCGACTCCTCAGTCACCGATACGGTCTCCGCCTCCTGTGTCTCCGCATCCACGGTCTCCACCTCCCGTGGCTCCTCCGGCCCAGGTGATTAAGCGTACATCCACGGTCCCAGCAAAACATGGTGTAAAGAGGAAGGTGCCATATGATATGACTGCAGAGGAAACCGCCGAAGTGGTAAAGGGAGAGGTGAAGGCGTTTTTCTCTAATCTGAGGGAACAAATGAAGAAAAAAGTCGAGGATGCAAAAATGTTGCCAAGCCATAAACTAAGGAAATTAGTCGTAGAACACGAGAAGGCAAGCAGGGAAAGAAATAAGTCACCGCCTCGATCGGACTACGAGCGCTCTCTCGACAAGTCTTACAAGGAGTCGAAGAGAACAAAGAAACAGGGAAAAGATGTTGCACAACTCGGTATGCAATCGAAGCAAACAATCGAGCCGCTCGTTGTTCAACAATGACAAGCAGAGTATGATCATGACGCGCTCATCCAAATGATGAAAGACACCGGTCTGACAAGGGAAACACTCATGGGGCTGAAATCGCCACCAAAGGCCACCATAGACGTCGATAAATGGAAGACCAGCTATGTGTATGGCCGGAGTCTTGTTAACCCTAAGGTGGTAAAATCACTTCCTACCCAAATGTACAAGTTACACAACTGGTACATGCAAGCCTGTCAGAACGAAACAGAACTCATTTCGGCTAAAATTCAAGATGAGCATTTCTTCCGGGGCGAGGACTTGATACACATTGAATTCACTGAATTACACACGCTATTTCACAGGGACGCTCTCGACAAATCTCTATTGAGCTATTGGTGTCTGTAAGTGGTTCTTTTTTAAAAATTAATGAGTCTTGTGTATGTGTAAAGTATATATCTCTCACTTTGTATTTTTCTTACCCATGCAGTATGGAGATGATGAATCAGAAGAAAAACATGGTGTTCGATGTTGGATTTTTGATCCATATATCATACACGAGAGAACTGTGAAGGAAAAGTTGGAAGAAACGGAGAACAATATGTTCCGCTTCTTTGACAAACAACATCACAAGACGACCATACTCTTCCCTTACAACTTCGTGTGAGTGTTTGTCTTGTGCACATTTTATTTCGACTACTTCGTTCTAAATGTGCAATTAACGACGTACAACTGTAGGTTTCACTGGATACTCTTGGTCATCTATATTAACAAAGGCTATGTTATGATCTTGGACTCCTTGAGAAAGCCAATGTCCAATTACCAAAACATGCTAGACATGCTACAAAGGTAATTATTTGTCTCGCACTTCACATTTTTACGTCATTATCTCGATATGATATGAATAACTCAACTGATTTATTTCTCTTAAGCAGTGCCTGGGTAAGGTTCACTTCGAAACATCCTGGTCAATGGACTGTGCCTCTTCGAATAAACCCACACAAAGTAAACTAGCTAGGCCCACCTCTTTCTCCCATTAAATTCGTTACTAAGTTTAAATGATTGATATATGGTTTTCTCTTATAGTGGTGTCTGAAGCAGCCAAAGAATACCAATTTATATGGATACTGCGTTTGCGAGCACCTCTTGCATTATTCATTAAAAACAGAGAAATCTATAGACGTACGTATAAACACGCAACTTATTTTTCCCTCTCTTATTAATAATATATACATACATACATTAATAATATACTTATATTTCCCTCTCTTATTCATAGCTTCAATGGAAGAAGGACAGGGTCATACGAGATGACCAGATAAAAGCTATTCAAGAGTCATTAGCAGGGTTTATTAATGACCAAGTCATAAATCCCGAGGGAGCGTACCACTTCGACGGTCGTTTGCATCCCAAACCATTTACTCAGGAGGGTCCAAATTTGGATGATCCAAATTTCGAATAACTCCATGTATCTAGGTGCGGTGTGATGGTCAGGAACAATATGTAAATGTGGTTGTACATATATTATTTTGCGCTAATATTTATATAATATTGCTTAACAAGAGCATTAAACTAATTATATGCATGCAAGATATCTACTAGTATGTAATATATATGTACATATAAGTATACGAAGAACAAACGTATAATACGTTAGATATTAGCGTAAAGAAACAAAAAGAAATTGAAACATAATAAAATAACCAAAAAGCAAAAAAAAAACTTTTAGTCCCGGTTTTTACCTATAACCGAGACTAAAATACACTCTAAAACCGGGACTAAAAGTCCATACCCGGCGACCCCGCGGGGACCTTTAGTCCCGGTTCTAGCTACGAACCGGGATAGTCCTTTTAGTCCCGGTTTTCCGGGCCAGGACTAAAGGGTTCCCCCTTTAGTCCTGGATAGGGGGTCCCGGTTGGGAAACCGGAATTGAAGGGGTTTCCCAACCGGGACTAGACCCCGTTTCTCTACCAGTGGTAGTATTTTTTTAAAAAAAATCATATTAATCCTTTCAAAAGTTCTTTTTAGCTAATACTTAATAAATAATGCACTAATGTGTGCCGGAACCCTTCCTTCCGAACACACCCTTAAAAGATAAATTTCAGCGTATACTACAGATAGAGAAAGTAAAGAAAGGCCTACATAAATAGAAGGTATTGTCATCATTCATCTGATAATTATACATGCATAAATGTATATGCTCCATTGACAGAGAGAAAGTAGTGGAAAAAATAATTCGTCTGATAATTAATGGATGTATATCTACAAATGGGCTATGTATAAAGTTAAGAACGACAAAGATATTCCTGTCTTCCAAAAGTACACTTAACTCCTTGAGCTGTAAATCTCTATCCTGACCTATTAGACTGAAAAATAAACCAGAAAGGAAGCCTATAACCAGAGTTATACAAAACAATGTGAATATGATATGGTATTATTTTATCAATAACACATGAATTTAGATACCGACAGAATCACTGTGGCAAAATATAAGAAAAATAGTCGCAACGAACAATTAAGATATATATGTACATTGAGCACATTTCTAAAAAACAGTGACACTGGATATTCCCCATCCATCATCTCTTCCAACCTTGTCAAAAGAATAAACAATCAACATATGCTGCCTCTAAATTTTATCAGCAACATTAGAAGTAGCCATGTTCGTTTAATCCTTCTGAACAAAAAACTCTTCTTGTACACAACGTTTTCTAAAAATATAAGAAACCAAAGTAAAAAACATAGATTTAAGAACATATGTAGCATAATTTTTTAAATCCAGACTGCACATGATACATTAGAGAGTTAAGTTGGACAATATTAATCACGTAATGTTAATGCTTTCCTTGAAAACTCATACCAAAAAGCTCTGAATCACAAGGACCAAATATATTCATGAATCATAGGGACCAGCAGCAGACAAATGCGATTGCACTTCAGGGCAAGGATTGGTATGAAACCTGACGATAATGAAGGTGATGGTCATAGATTGACAGAAGATGGTGGGAGGCTGGGAGAGGGAGCAACTCTGTAATACCATCGTCATCTGCAGGAAGCAATCAGAAGGTCTGTTCGGCCACCTCGTTCCTAAGCTGTACAATAAAATGGAATCAGCAAATGGCATATACTTTGTCAACATATGTGTTTTCTTTCTGTAATCATTTACTGGTATAAAATAAAAGGCAACCACCCAAGCAGGGACATTAGAAATGACATCAAGGATTTTTAATTAAAAATGAAAACAAAAGAGTGGCCAATCCTAGTTGTATTCACTGTCACTTTATTAAGAGGAGATATAAGGTGTAAGACCAAGCTCATGAAGAATTTATGAGTAATTAGGAGTTGTCCACTCCCAGTGCAAATTCGTTGGACTCACCGCGAGCTGTAGGCAGCATCCATCCATGTGAAGGCAACAAAAAAAGAAGAGGCTCTCAAATGCAGTACTGTTAATGCTCACTCTAGTTTGAGCAATCTGAAACCAAGATTGGGACACATGAATTAGATCTTAAACGTACGGTGTAATCTAAGATACAAATTTAACCAAAAAGGAAATACAAGATATATATATATTAGAAAAAGAGATAACAATTAAATTAAGTATTCAAGTGAAGAAAAAGCTCTCCATTTCTACGGTTTGGAGCAAAATCACAGGATAAATGGCCATAAAGTCAAAAAAAACTCATCAATATGTTCAGATTATGAAAAAGTACATACAACTCGAGTATTTGAAATAAAAAAAATAAGTCGAATGTTGTTCCCTGTTGCTAACATATACGTTTCATTTAAATAACAGACTAACCCCTCTAAATTTACATCAAACCGTGTCCAAACATCTACAATATATTTCATAAAATTAAAACCTCACTTCAGTGTAAACTAAATTTATGAAAATATTAAATCGCATTTGAATTCTGTACAAAATAATTTAACCCAGTGGTACATTCAGATCCATTGGAACTGCATAAGAAAGGATGAAATGCATCTAAACTTGCTGTTATGGGAAAAAACATATAAGTTTTGAAGCATTTATTCCTATGTGAAAAATTAATGCAAATTCTCATAAGCATATGCTGTCAATTAAGGCATGTTCTTCTATTTAACTGAAGCATTGAGATATATAGTCGTCATAAATACTCATTAGAAAAAGAATGTTTTGCTAAAAAGGCTAAGGTTATAGTTTTTTATTAGATTAAAGAAGGTAAGAAGTAAGACATTGCGACCACGCAACAATCATAAACATGCAAAGCAATCGGCATATGATCACCTATGTAATGGATGAGCTGAGCATCACACTGAGACAAAATGATTTTGTACAGTGAGAGAAAGAGCATTTACATGGTGAACCACCAGTAATCCAAGCACACATTGGAAATATACATGAAAAAACATTATGATGTACCTGATTAACATTTTGATGGTAAACTACAGACTGCTATACATAATATTTTCACCATCACAGTAGCATTGACTGTCCAGCAGGCTTCCAAGGATATCCATATTATCATGATGTAATATTGGGATCTCTAATTTGACAACATAGTGTAAAAGTGCAAAATTTTTAATCGCTATATAGGTTCAATGTACTGATGCAGCTAAAGATAGTAGGTACATGGTATGTGTAGGTTACACACAGCAAACAGAGTAAAGAGTGGGCTATAGATGGATGGAGGAAAGAGTACCTGTAGAGATCAAAGAATAGGGATGGCATACGGATGAGGGGATCGGGAGATATCCCAGTTTCTGTCCAAGAAGTTGTTGTTCACAACCTTGTCCATAACCCTGCCATAACCCTGCTAGATCCACCATGTCCCATCTCGACAAAGAGGTAACCACCAGATCCTGTCAAGAAGACAACAACAGGATGAAGCCACACAATCAATCAAGCTGCAAACGACAAGATTGATGCCTCCCATGTCACTATTAGGCTGCCAAAACAGACCACCCACAGATCTGTAGATCTATGAGCTGAAATATGAAACACAAAGTTCTTTCAGTAATAACTCATATACTGAATTACTTCGTTAATTAGTATGAAAAGCCTAAACAATTAATACTTCAACTCAAATCACATCAGAAAGAGAAATTAGATCTAACAATCAAATCAAACAATGAATAAGAGAAAAAACCTTTGTTCTTTTACCTGTCTTGGCATCACTTTAGCGTTGTAGTTTCCTCTAAGATAGGGCTTACAGATGAAAAATGAATCAGCTAAACTGAAAATAAGGAAACAAATCAGTCAAACTGCTGAGATAGTGGATAGGAAGCAAAAGCGAGGTAACATGGGATTTACAAAAAAAAATCCAAGAACATGATTCTCATTTTATATTAGCAACCATGCAATGTACAACTGGTATCGTTATAGCAAAGGAAATAAATGCCAATAATTTGTGCTGCTATAGTATATGCAGGATGTTGTCAACTATATTTAATGAATATATCCAGATCGTGCATTCAATAAATAATGAATTATATACATATGCATTATATTATTTCAAGAAGTTCGATATCTTAGTACTTCGAAGGCTGATTCTAAATAGTAAAAGTCACGTCCAGTTATTCTCATTCATGTCTTGGTACTTTGCCCATGTAGTTTCACATTGGACCAGGCATAGCCATCGTTTTCACTTAACAACACATAGATATACATTGTTTGGACTATACCTCAAGGATATAGGCTACACAGAGAACATCTTATGTCTTAGCTACTCACTGAGCATTCATATAAACCTGCATAACGGAAAAAGGATAGTAGGTAAAGAAAGATGGTTGTATTACAGAAATTTAAAGATCTACGTCCTGCCATCGCCATTCTCTCGCTCCCACTGCCGCATCCGGAAACGAGGAGGATGGAGAGGGAGAGGGAGAGGGAGAGAGGGGTGGTGCCGGGCGTAGAGGGCAGCTGCCCGCTTCCCCTCGCCTCAGAGTAGCCGGATCTGCCGGCGAGGAGGCCGGAGTCACCGGATCCGGCGGTCCCGGCCTCCTCGTTGGTGGATGCGGCGGCGGGAGCGAGAGAATGGCGATGGTAGGACGACGGTGCGGCGATGGTAGCGGCCCGCGTGCGGGCAGTGGTGGGCACGGCAGCAAAGAGTGCGCAGGGGAGGTCGTCACTTGCAGGAAGAAGAGAATGAGGGGGCGGCACGCGGCGGTGGCCATCGCTTGGGCAGGAGGAAAAGCGAAGCGAGAGAAGGAGAGGAGGTAGAGGAATGGTGGCGGCTAGGGTTTGGGGAAGGGGTTTAGGGTTGTTTTTTTCTTTGGAAAAAAGACCCTAATCTTCTAGTTTTCAGAGCGCGGTTCAATTTTCCGACTTTTTGCTTCTTCGTATAGAATATTGCTTTCTGTAGAGATCCTCTAAGTAAGAACACACAACGTTAGAACTAAGGGCCGGGGACCTATAAAAAATTATCAATAAAATCAAGGGTGTTTTTGCAAAATCTCCAGCAACGCAGGAGAGCTCGCGAAAACCACCCACCATCCAGCGCCTCGCTGACGTGTCGGCTCGCGCGAGTGGCTACGCCAGTGCAAACGCAGGAGGAGACGCTATTTCCACGAGGTTTGAAGGATTCTAATTCTAGTTTTTTCGGATAGGAATGATCCTTCATGTGTTTGGTATAAGGGTTGGAATGGTTCTATTTTTTAAAGAGTTGGGAGGATGTGGCCCACATATCAATAAGGCACATATCAATAAGAGGGAAAAAAATAAATTGAATTGATACACCGGTTTTTTAAATGGGAGTAGCCCGGATCGAGACAATATTTCTTTAGAGGGATCTTATTCCACTTGTCTTCGTACCAAACACCATTTGGATTGATACACCGGTTTTTAGATGGGAGTAACCCGAATCGAGATAATATTCCTTTATAGGGATATTATTCCACTTGTTTTCACACCAAACACCCTATAAAATGGGTTTGCCCCAACCGTATCCATCCCGTCCCTCCAACCAGAACAAATGCTTAGTTAATTGATCTCTGCAGATCGTTGTTAGCTCGTTGCTTATTAATATTCATGATCAGTAATCGTGATCAGCAACAGTAATATGGTATGAACTGAGCCTATCCATTTCTTATTAAGCCCAGTATGATTTGCCTCTCCATTTTAATTTAGACTAATAAATCTTACAAAGTTATGTATGTTATTGTTCGTTCCACCACTAATAATGATAGGCACGGAATCCATGCTATTACTCAAATAAGCATGAAAGTCGTTATTTTCTATTCAAAACATATACATGTGTTGATATGATTTATTATCCATGAAAAATAAAATTGCGTATATTGGATGCTTTTTTTTAAGGTAAGTGTTACTTGGTCCATAGCGAAAGTTAGCCTCCCTCATGTCTGGCTCCTGGCCCTGTCACTACTATACCAAATTTGATAAGGCAGAACCTATAAGGCTGCGTTCGCAGCTTCCTCTTTCCAACTCACGGTGTGTATTTTGTAAAAAATTTCTATATAAAAGTTGCTTAAAAAATCAAATTAATCCATTTTTGAAAAAAAATTAGCAAAAACTTAATTAATCACGTGCTAATGGACCGCTCCGTTTTCCGTAAACACTGTTCAGGCTGGGAGTTCGGAAGTGCGAACGCAGCCTAAATATGCAACATATGAATATGCAGCAATATGCAAAAGCTGCTTTAAGCTTCAGGACCTGTATACTAAATTATACCATTCATCAAGAGAAAGCAAGATCATAGCAGAGATAATATATATAGTAAATGAAGAGAGGCTACAGGTGGTTAGTGATAGGATCCAGTATTCTAGTCCCCCGGCTCGCTTATGTAACAATCACCTCCATTGAGTTCATGCTGCAATATCTGAAGGAAGAGAAGAACTGAGGGCCCTGTCCTTCGCATTTGCCGCCTGTAAGTTCAATTTTTTTTATTACACTTGACTCATGAACTAAAATAATAGCAACATCATATTAGCTACTCCCTCCATCCCAAAATATAATAACTTCTAATAGTTAGGATTTATCTCAAAATATAACAACTTCTCCACCAACATTCTCTTCCCAACCAATCATAACTCTTCACCATTCAATTTTCCCATCTACCTTCATTTCTTAACCAAGCACAACATCTCCCTATTTAATTCTACTACTTTCTTTCTTAATAATCATATCCAACTCTATAACTTTTTATATTCTGAGATGGAGGGAGTAGTAAAATAATGCATATATTCACCTCTTTATCCCAATTTGTACATAGGGTGAATGCCATGAGTAGCACGACTTGCACCAAGATGCCACAGGTGATACCAAGCCATAGTCCCTGTAAACCAATTAAATATTATTGCAACTCACAACATCAGCCAATAGCCACTAACAAAATGGAACTTATAGCATGTAAGCAAAAGATATAGTGAGTACAGAGTAAACACCATTCCGCCGACATGTAAGATGAAAGCTACGAGGTAAGCTGAAGGTATGCCCACAATATAGTAGGCGCCAAGGTTAACGCAAGCTCCAATTGTCTGCCATCCACAGCCTCTAGCCACGCCTTCGCAAATATATGCATTGTCACAACTCAAAAATATATTATCGTTGTCTATAATAATGCAGCAAAAACATTTTTACTAACTGAATTGTAATCCCTATCAAATAGAAATGAATCTATAGGAATTGCAATAACAAAAATCGTGTAATGTAATAGTAAACACTGTACCTGAAAGGACACATTGTATTCCATCGAAGAAATTGGAGACTGAGATGACCAGCAACATCTTAGCTACATATTTGATAACCTCTTCCTCGTTGCTATACACATGGCCCCATATGTTTCGTACACAGACCAGCACTAACCCTATCACCAAGCCCTCAGAGATGGCCATGAACACGGCGACCCGCACCGCTAGACGGGCTGCGTGAGGCCTCCCCGCGCCGAGCTCATTGGAGACACGGGTGCTGCATCATGGATGATGATGAACAATATTATACATGCATGCCTAGATGATGGGCACGGTTGTAGTGCAATATTGTAAGCTAGAAGTTTGACAGTATCACACGGTCCTACGGACGTGTATCTTGGCCAGATCCCTCATCTATCCAACTTGATTTTGTTTATATAGATTGTTGAGTGGGTACAGGAAAGGTTTGCTTATATTTTTTTATTAGATAATAGATTTTTCATTAATCCAATCTCTATATCCACAGAGGAATATATACAGATAAAACATACACGAGTACTCCAAACCTCACACAGAAAAATAAACAAAAAGAAAGAAAAACTAGTAGGGTTAGCTTCAACCTTCATTCACGACATATTCTTTCTATCGCAACGCGAGAGAGTGGAAGAGGAGAGTTGGAACTAGTCCGTGTTGCTCGCCTCTGCACCATCTCTGCTTCGACAGATCACAACCACCATCTATAGCCAACTGCTGCGTCTGTTGTCCGACATTATCACCCAAAACTCCTTAACGCCACTACCGAATTGTGAGCGCCCCTAGTACGCAACAAAGTTGCTCTGCCGTGCCACCACCCTCTTCTCCAGATTGTCGAACTCCCCGCCGCTCCTAGAGCAGCGGAGTAGTCCAGCATGACAAGCACCTGCCTTTACTACCAAGAGCTCGCCGAAGATGCTCCATCGCCTTCCACGCCTATCCGAAGCCAAACCTTGGCGTTAATGCTCGCTTGACAATAGTTGCCTCTAGGATGTCGCCGTCGAGAGCCTTCGTTGTCATCGTTCTCATTTGCGCCAGTCGAGCCAACGACTACATGGCCAGCTAGCCCCATCATCACCGACCACCGTCCTAGGGCATGGAGCTCACCTAGCCTCCGCAGATGCCATCTTCAACTGTTGTGGCCGAACCGACCATCCACCATTATTGCCAAGCGCATCAATTGGGCCCAATACCGTCGCTGCCCATTGCTACCACCAAGATTTGAACCTAGCCACCGCCGTCACATCCACAAAGATGGAGGGAGAGCAGGCAACCTAGCCACTGCTCTGTGAGATGGCTAGATACGAACCACCGTCAACACGCTCCCTGTACTAGGAATAGAGTTCCAAAATTGTCGAAGAACCTCTGCGCCATGACTGAATCTGGGCGAGAAGGGCTCCGAGCAACTAGCACCGAAGAGTCCCCTGACATTCGTCGTTGATGTCGCCGCTCTGACTCAACTGCCACCCTCGCCACCATGAACAACCCCATTGCCTAGCCGCCCCTAGCCTCCAGTGTCACAACAGCCAGGCCAACCACCGCATGGTTCATTACCCACGTAGAATCGGGCTAGGAAGGGTTTGCCTATATATATGTACATGATTTCAATCAATCCAATCTAGCACGAGAGTTTTCTCATTCCTAGAACATTTATCTTAGTGATGTTCTTATTTCTCGAATCTTATATCTATTTATCGGTTTGTTATTAATAATTGGTGTTATGTATGGTTTGACCCTTTCGATTCTACTGTTAAGGATCTTTCAAAAACATGATCATGATGCAATAATTAGTTATCGTGAGCTTTACACCCATGCACCAACCAGTTGAACTCAAAACAGCCACCTGAAGCATCAAGCGTGGATTAGAATTGTGCTGTAATTTAATTCGTTCACTAGGTATAATTCAAACTCGAGACCTGTAACTCTAATACCATAATATTTTTTTCGGGGACTCCAACTAGTTTAACCCAAAAATCTAAAACTAATGAGAAAAGCCATGCAAATCACACGTATAGTTACATTGCAACAACTTCACCACCCCTCTCTCTCTCTATATATATGTATGTATATATATATGTATGTATGTATATGTATGTATGTATATATATGTATGTATATATACATGTATATATATATATGTATATGTATGTATGTATATGATATATACACACATATATATGTATACATGCATACACATATACACATATATATGTATACATGCATACACATATACATATATATATATATATGTATACATGTATACACATGTATACATATATATACATATCTACATATACACATATATATATACATATGTATATACATATATATGTGCATATATACATATATATACGTATATATGTATATATATATATATATGTATATATATATATGTACATATATACACACATACGGTACCGCTACGTAGCACGCTGGCTGCTACGTAGCCTAGTGGCGCGTCTCAGGATGGTCCCGTGCCCTGTTTTTCCGTTTCATCGCTCCTACCCCGTGTTCTCTCTCCCTTCGTGTCGACGTCGGTAAAAGAATAACTCATATCCTGGATTTCCTCTCTCTTAGCGCCCTTACAGTCCTCCCGGTTTTTCTGTTCGATATGCACACCTGATCCCCGATTTTTTTTTGGTTCGATACTACACCTCCTGCTTATTCCCATGTGGAGCGAGTAAAAAAATAACTTTTGCTTCCCATGCCGCATGCATCCAATAGCCACGAGTAAAAAAATAACTGCCTGATTAGATTAGGTCCCGTTTAAAAAAATACCATGTCTTATATCTCATAGTTTTCTGGTAAAAAAAATCACTGATCATGTTATTAACTAGAAGGTCCAGTAAAAAAGGATAGGAAAAAAAGTTACAACCAACAAAATGTAATTTTTTTTTCTGCACATGTTTCCACGTATGGAAAATGTTTCGGATTTCTGGATGAAAAATATTATATGTCTAAGAAAACTTGTTCACTTAGTAAAAAGAATGCTTTATTAATCTTTTATATTCTTTTTCCCACGTTCATGCCGTAGTACTAATTTCAGTAAACAAATTCCTCAGCTAAATCCCACATTCATCTCGGTAGTATTACATTCAGTAAAGAAATTTCTCAGTGAAATCAGACCACTGTAAACACGTAATAAAAATGTTACTCTCTACTATCTACACGTAGTTAAAATTTTACTCTCCTCTATCTACGCGAACTTAAAATTTTACTCTCCGTAAGTTAGGGGCTCGATAAGATTAAAAAGATATTTCACTGCCTATTATTGTTCATAAAATTATTTTTTTATATATTTTTTTAAATTTTTTTAGTTAATAATATATTTACCTCCCTACTCATTGATAGGTGGATAATATATATTACTCACTGATGTAAATGTATAAAAACTGAATACCTGAGTAAAAAAATTACAAATGAGACTTGGGAGTTGGGACCATCGTAGAGCCAGTGGGCGGAGTTGCCGAGGCTATGGTGGTCATGGAGCCTCCATGAGACGTCCTCCTCTCTGCTTCTCTCGATCACTGCATCTAAAGTTCTAAACCAGTGGAGCAAGAAGCTAGCGACAACCTCATCAACCAGCAGATCCATCCCTTGCTCCTCGCCTACGTCGAGCAAACCATCTAGACACGCACAGAAGATGCAGAGAGGGGAGCAGCCTCACGGGCTCGAGGGCTTGGGCGGCGGGGACTCGAGACAGATCCAGCAGGCAGCAGCAGCCCCAATCCCATCCCGGCCACCAGCAGTTGTTGGCATCGAAGCACCCAAGCAGGAGGAAGGCTCCTGATGAGGGGCGGTGACGGTGGATGTTGGCACCGGACAAAGCCAGTGTGGTGGTGGGTGTCGGGCTCAACCGCCGACAAAGGATGCGACGGCCTAGAGTGCCGCATCGCGCGGTCCACCACTAATTTCCTTCGCTGTATCTGATGGTGGGGAGGAGCTTGGTCTCTAAATCCGGCACCAACAAAGGACACCAGCATCTTCGTCGGCCAACTCTTCCATCCCCAACCACTTGGGGCGGATTGGGAGCGAAGCACGGGGAGGTGGGCATCCCTTCCCCTGAGACCCTATCCTCGTCTGTGGCTGGATCTGAGCCATACGGTGTCACTCTCCTCTCTGGCGGTGAGCCTGGAGCCAGTGGAACCGCCGTCCTCACTGGTTATCTCGATCCAGATCCGGATTAATCGGAGAGGTCAGAGGTGGGTGCAAACGTGGGAATGGGCCGAAACCATGTATTGATGGTACCGTACATATGAATAAACATACGTTAGGTAGATAGTAAAACAATTACTTAAGAGGATGGTAGCGGGTAGCGCCGTGGGAGGGTGCCGGGATGAAGGTTGCGAGATGCGGGGGAATGGAGGGAGCCTAGAGGCTCGGAACTTACTAAACAACGCGCTAGCTGCTGTGTGTGTGTACATGATCGCAATTAATCAATCCAATCTATCACGAGAGTTGTCTCCACACTATTGGAGTATGAAAACCATGAAGGAAATTTACCTTATGGCACACCCGAGGCCAAAGGGGATCATCCACACCAAGGAAGCAGTGTTGAGGCTGTCACAAAATGCAACAGCATTTGTCTCAGAGAATTCAGGCTGGCATGTCATGTCGCCCCTAAAATGTCTCGTTAAAAATTGTGGTGGCTTGTAGTACTAGTTATCACCTGATTGATAGCACGGACGTCTGCAGCTTTGGGTTGGGAAGACGACCTGACAGGAGCACAAGGATCTCGAATGACCACATCTCCAAGCTGCAGTGCACGCAAAAACAGTTTGTCATGAGTTGCACAAACACGAGACCAGATACAAAAAAAATTCCAAATTTTCGAAAAGAAAAAAGTCTGAACTTTCTAAAAGATTCCGAATTTTAAACAGAGAGAAAATCAAGTAGATTAAATTGAAATGTACTGTTTTCATAAAATAAAATTTAATGTATAATAAATAATTATTAATCTTAAAATACGTGTGCATGTTATTCAGTGGGACAGAGAGTATGTCACTTACCAGACCATGAGAGCGGAAGGGATGGCGAGACGGAAGAAGCCGAGCGCGTCGCGGAAGACCTCCGTGGAGAACCCCGTCCACGTCTTCTTGCACGAGCTCGACATCCTCACGTACACCTCCAGGATACCCACGTTGATCCAGTACGACACGGCATTGCTCAGCGCGGCGCCCTTGCTGCCCATCCTGGCGGCGTAGACGAACACCCAGCAGACGAGCAGGTGGCACAGCGCCGTCGCGCCGGCGGCCGCCATGACCGGGAGCACGACGTTCTGCGTCTGCAGGAACCGGATTTGGCAGTGAAGGAGGCCGTAGGCGAACAGCGCCGGGATCATCCACCGGGCGTAGGCGCCAGCCTCCGCGGCGATGTCGGCTTCCTGTCCGAAGAGGAGGAGGATGTCGCCGGTGTAGAACCAGACGACGGCGAGCGGGACGCTGACGGCGGTGAGCAGCAGCATGGCGCGCTGCTTGTAGATGCCGAGGAGATGGTACTGCTGGGCTCCGAACGCTTGGCCGCACAGGGTGTCCAACGCGCTTGCCATTCCAAGCTGACCAAGAAGCCAATAGTATTAATTTTTCAAAAACATTGGGGCTATGACACTACTAGAAAAATGATTTTCTACAACAAGATCCAGAGATTTTCGTAGGCAGAGTGAATTTTTGGCTATGATTGCCCGTGTGCATAGTTACGTGGGGAGTGGTTCGATGTCCACAGACGGACGACTTAAAAGGATCACCTGCGATAATGTTTTTATTTTTGCAGGTGGACCTCTTAAGTCGTCCACTTGTAAAAATCTAAATTTCGTAGGCGAACCGCTAGGAGCGCCACCTGAAAAAAATACACTGATGAAAAATCTCATAAAAATCTAAGTCCCCGTGTGATTCTTATACCCACCCATATAATAACCCTTCCTAACCTTATCCTCTCCCTCTCCAAAGCTCGGTGACGAGAGGAGGTGCAACGGTGACGAGGTAAGGGCGCCAGCGGTGGCAGCTCAGCTCCCCCTCCCCTCTTCTCCCGTCCAACCGGCGGTAGCGGTGCCTCAGTGATGAGGAGGGGCGGTGGGAGCTCGACTCCTACATTTCCGCTTCTCCTTTCCAATCCCAGCGGCATTGGCGGCTCGGTGATGAGAGGAGTGGTGGGCGGCAGCACTGACGAGGAGGGGCGGTAGTAGATCGGCTCCTCCCTCCCCGCTTCTCACCTCCCTCCCTCCCTCCCAGATCAGGTCGGAGGGGGGAGGGGGAGGGCGGTGGTGGCGGCGGCTCCCCTCCCGTCCACTCCCTCCCTCCCAGATCCAGTCGGAGGGGGGATATGGGAGGGCGGTGGCGGCGCGGCTCCCCTTACCACCCCTCCCTCTCTCCCTCGCAAAACCCTAACCCTAGATCCAGCCAGAGGTGGGAGGGCTGCGGCAGCGGTGCGGCCGAAGGTGGGTAGGGCGGTGGCGGGTGGGGTTGTGGTGATTTTTTTGTTTGCCCAAAATATTTTCGCAGGCGGGTGACTATAGCGTCTACGAAGATGGGGATGTCGCTTGCGAAAATGATTTTCGCAGGCGAGCAGCTAGGCCGCGCAGGCCTATGCGTCCAAGCGGGCCTTCCCCTCACCTGGGAAACAATTTTTGACCACCTGGGAAACGATTTTCCTAGTAGTGTGATTTAGAATATCAATATTTGAATTTTGAACTATGAAAGAGTTTTGGACAAACAACGTATGTGAGAGTGTGTTTATTACTAGTGTGAACCGTCAGAAAAGAAAAGGGAAATGGAACTAAAAATCATGTAGAGTAGAATGAGTTCGACCCAATGATAGGATGTGCAAGTGAATGCCTTTTGTTAATTGTTATGGGAAATTTTAGAGGATGCTCCCTCATCTTTTCTATCTTGTGTAAATCATCGCTCCATCTCTGGAAGAAGCTTTCTCTATAGTCGATTTACCTAGATGGCCGCCATCCCCTCTACCTCGTTACTGCTGGCTATGCCTTTTGCCTTGCGGTAGTGGCAGCACCCAAGGGGTGTGCTACACAACCTGGGTTCTGCTAGCTACAACAGATGTTCTACCTAGCATAGGCGGACGCCCTGGATATCTGGAAGGCTGGTCGACCTACTGGGTGGCGTGCCTGCAAAGGTCGGCTGGAGGAGCCGTGTGTAGAGGTGGCACTAATCAGCAGTGGGTGTTGATGCTGATGTCGTCGCTTTAACACATATCCTCACATCTACAACAGATTGTTTCTGATGGGTTAAAGAGAGACGTTACAAATGGTTATAACTATAACAGATGAATTTGACGGCCGTTAGAGATAACCAAGATGACCAACATTCATCACTGATGTACACTCATATGTAACGACTCGTAAGGAGGAGCCATTACCCATCCAGTCATATGTAATGGCTCCTATTTTAGAGTTGGTACAGATAGTTTGGTCCCAACTCTAAACTACTTCACCATATTGACCAAGTCCCAGCTCCTTGCCTCTCCTCCTCCGCTCCTCAGCGCCTTCACCTGCAGCATCTAAAAAAAAGCTCAGCCTCTCCCTTCGCCGCTGCTCCTAACGAAGTATCCTCATCCCCCACCGCTAGAGAGGAAGAGGGTTGGCGGTGGCAGACTAAAACCACCACGCTCTCGAGCTCTACACTGACGAGGAGGGCCAAATCTGGCAGCTGTGGTGGCTCGGCAATGATGGCAGTATCAGTGGGCCCTGGGAGTCATGGATCCAACACCGACCAACCTCAGGAGCGTGGATCGAGCACCAGCGGGCCTCGAGAAGGGTGGATCCATCGCCAGTTGGCCTCGGGAGTGAGGATCCGATGCCAGCGGGCCTCGGGAGCTTGAATCCACCATTGGGCGACTTCGGGAGCGCATATCCAGAGGGGCATAGCGAGTGGTGGATTCAGCGGGAATGGAGGACAACAACAATGCTAGCCCGGGAGGTGGTATCTGGCAACTCCCTATGCAAGCTCCCACTGCCACCGCCGCTCCCACTCGTTCCTTGCCTAGGCAAGCGACGATGATGGCAGGTTGATTGTGCAACTATAGATCTGGCCGAGGAGTCACCATCGTCTTCCCTAATGACACTGCTCGTCTTCCTGCCCTCTAGCTCCTCCAAGAGCAACAGGGGCAGCGGCAATGGCAGTGTGACTGCTGGCGAGCACAACAGGGACCGGCCACGGCGACAACCAGCATGGTGATATGCAAGGATGGTGATGGGCTGGGGTTGGCTTTTCCTTTTATTTTTGTTTCGTTTTCCTATCAGTGATGGCTCCTCTTTTCAAGCCACTACTGATGTCTCACATCCGTAACAGGTTGGGAGTAGTTGTTACAGTCAACTACCGATTATCTATAACTATTAGCTGAACTGTTACAGATGAGAGTTTGGAGCTGTCACAGTTAATCTGATTTGTGCTAATTCTAACGGTGTGGACGCTGAGGGTGGGGGTGGTGGTCTTCCTCTAGGTGTAAGCGATTAATCCTCTAATCAATTATAGGTTAAAATAAACACATACTTATTTTGATCTATAAGTGAAATTATCGGTTATCAGTTCCACCTTTACCTGTTTATGATGGATAGACGCCACGCACTCATGGAGGCGCGCAGCTGCAGCGGTGAGCGGTGGAGCTGCGAGTCATTGTCAGTGTCGTGCAAGGCTAAACCTCCTGCTCCTTCGACCTTGGCTTTGCTGTCTCAGTCATCCTAGCGCATTCAATATTAAAGCTCTAAACGTATTCTTCCCCTCTTTTTCTTTTTTAACTGATCATCCTCAAAAGTTGCCAGAACAGCTCAAGAGACAGTGCTTTGTTACGGTACAGTTTTTTTTTTCTTACTGGGAAAGGGTTTCTAAAATCCTACCGCACCGTCTGGGGCATCTACTCGCCACATTTGCCACCAACTTTTGCAAATTTGTTTTGCAACTTCCTACCCGCGTGGCTCGCGGGCTAAAAAATTGGGAAAAAAAAACTGAATTCGAACAAATTTTGATCCCTGTTTGCCATCCCATCTTGCATGGCTCTTTAATTATCTATTTAAACTAATATATCATCTTGCCGATCGAGCTTTGGTTAATTTTCCAAACCAGATATATCATAGTGCAACAAGTATAAATTCCTTCGAAAAACTATATGCAACTTAATTATATATGTGGCATATATGCTTTGATATCTTTATTTATTTGGATTTGGAACGCCTAGTGGGTGGTACAGAAAGGTTCTAACGCAGTCGATCAGCAGGCAAGAAAACATGCAGATGACAACTGAATGATATAATATTCGACCATCATTGATCTTTCTCCTTTCTTTAGTGCAAAGCCCTCTCTAGCTATATATGGCCAAATTAAAAAGAGTGAAAAATGTTGGACAAAAAAATATAATAAACTCAGAGATGTGCGCATGGTATATAGCATAAAACAGCAACACTTTCTACAGAGAAATTAATAATTGAACACTTAGAACGGTAGTTATCCTGTCAATCTTGTAACTAGAGCAAGAAATTACTTATTAACGACGTCATGCGCGTAATGTCGCCTACCACTACCAGCAAAGAGGTTATATTATTGATCGATATATGGAGAAAGAAGACTCCGAGACGTTAGTGTGTGATGTATTTGTCTTCGCTTGCATCAGTGGGTGATGCAATACATTGTCATGCGCCTGTTTTAGGAGGTCTTACATTTATTAGTGATGCCTTACTCCGGTTTTTAATGTATCACGTCATTGAACATATATGTTTGAGTGTTTGATTGTTTGTTTTATTAAAAATACATAATTATCATTTCTTTGTTATGGTTTGTGTTATGATTACATGGTGGTTTAAGTTCAACTTATTTTTATTTTCATATTTGCATAAGAATTTTAGATAAGACGAATAATTAAGCGTGCATGTTTAAAAGTTACCAGCATTATAAAAAACCGAAGGAAGTATTATAGATGCATCAATTACCTAGCTAGTTTGATCTAGTGGAGTGAGTAACAAGGCCATTATATATTTGGCTGTAGCATAGGATCGGAATGAATATCTATGTGCTTGCATGGAGGAGGCGACGTTGCTGAATTGTGCTGCACTAGGTAAGTACGAAGCGGTCTAATTTGTTCGTGTAGCATGTATCTTTGGCTCTTCGCATATTTAAGCCATGTACTAGTTAATTTGGTGAAGTTGATCAGTATGAAGGAAGCAACGGTGCAAGTGTTTGGCGTCTCTAAGAGTTTCCTGTTTTTTCTTCATATAGCTTAATAGTGCAAGAGAAGAAGTGTGAGTTCTCTCCGTGTACATGGACATAGCTCGTGTATATTCTCGCGCTGGATTTATCCATAATGATTTCCAGATACCGATGCTTTCCATTTTCCGCAAACAACTAATAATTAATCATTTACTCCAAAAACAGTAGTTATTGCTGTGAGTACAGTTGCACTAAAACGATCGATTCGATTCTCCATTTCTCCTCCTGTTAATTGATCAAAGTTTGGGCTATATAGCGACGTGTGCATGGATGATAAACATAAACTGCGGTATAATATCATTAGCTAGTGATTACTACTCATTCGAGCCAAATGATAATGATCTATGGACGACGAATAGAAACGTACGTACATACATACCAGGAGGCTGAAGCCGGTGACGGTGGTGAAGGAGTTGGCCATGGAAGCGCCTGCGAGTGGGAGCTCGCCGAGGTGGCCGACGAACATGACGGAGATCATCTGAATGACGTACCGCAGCAGTGCGCCGGCGACGAGCGGCCCGGCCAGCCACATCTGCTTCTTCACCTCCTCTCGCACCCCCAAGCTGGCCTGACCGTCGTCGTCGCAGCCGCCGACGAAGACGGGGGCTTCATCCGCCACGGTCGCCGCCTTCTTGATCACCATGTTGTCCGGCATGTTGAGATCTCTCCAACCAGCTCACAAGCTCTTCGATCTCCCGCTTTTTATGCTTGTAGTTGCAGCAGTACTACCTCTATCTCAAATTTTGAACCTATCCCACACGTACCTAATATCCCTATTTATTTAATCCATATGCAATTATTCATCACTTTATCTATTCCAATATAACTATTTTTATTTTTACAAACTTCGATGTAGTTTACTTTAAAAATAAATTTATTTTAGGATAAAACAAAACAGCAAGAAATGAATTTAATATGAGATGAAGGAAGTGGTAAGTAGTATCATCCATGTGAGACAGTGAGCGGGGGAGTTTGTGGGGGTGGTGGGTGTAGAGAATCAGTAGGCCAACAGCAAAGAGATAGATATGGTTACGATATGTGTCAGCTCAGCCGCCGCTGCAGCTGCAGCTGCACCGTAGATTGCTGCTGCGTCAGCTCGCAATAGCTAGCTGGCTGGCTAGCTCGGTGTCAGTGCCTTGCTAGAGTTGGACAACGAGGGGGTGGCTGGGCTCGTTAAGCCTCAGCTTGATCGGTTAATTAAGGTCATAATCATAGGGAGGGAGCAAGCTCCGATCGGCTCGATCGGAGGTTAATATTCTAAAAGCTTAGGTCGACTCCGTTCAGTAAACTAGTATATCTGGTTCGTTATGCTCGTACTCCCCTCCGTCCCTAAATGAAATTAAATATAAGTGTAGCATATTAATTATCAATTGTTCCACAAACAGTATATTTTAGAGTAGGGCTGCAAATCTTGGAGCAAATTAAGATCCTACGTTTGAAATTCTCTCAAACTATTGGACTGAACTTCTTGTCGTACTGCTACAGTATCTGATAAACCTTAAGCATAAAAAACAGGAAATAGAGCTGGAGAGCACTACTGGATAAGTGCTCTTTACTTGGATGATAAAAAGCACATTAGTTCCGGTTCGAATATGAACCAGGACTAAAGATCATTTTTTGTCCTGGCTACAAAGTGCGCCGGACTTTATGATTTTTAGTCCCGGTTCACTTTTTGTCATGCTGTGTTAGGCCGCCGGATATCTTTAGTCCCGGTTGGTAACACTAACTGCGACTAAAAAATAATCTTTAGTCCCGATTGGTGTTATTAATCGGGACTAAAGATCAAATACCTTTATATACTCTTTCTTTCTCCTCCAGCCCAAGCCATTGCTGCAAAGGTCGGAAGGAGGAAGGGAGGTGCTGCTAAATTTTTTTGTGAAATTGTTTTGGTGATCAATATATAAATCGGAGATTTCTAAAAGGTTAGCAACTTCATCCTCTAATGATGTATGCTTAGCATATAATATTTATAACTCTGTTTCTATTCATTATTGTCTCTAAAAAGGTTTATGGAAATGATGAGAGAGAAAATTTGTTTAGGGAAAATGAGGTTACTTTTTAAAATTAGAAACAAGTGGATAAAAAGGGGCATTTAATTATTTGCCACTATTAAGATGTGGTGATAATAGATTTGCCACTCGCTATCTATGACATGTGGGCCCTCATGTGTCTATAGTTAATTATTCTGGATAAAAATATTATAAAAGAGATGACAAAGGAAAAATATAGAAAATGATGATAAAAGAATAGAAAACCAAATTAATTTAAAAATTGTTAAAATAGTTAGAAATAAGTACGACACATGTTATGTTTAGAACTTTAAAAATAATTCAAACATAAATAATATGTAGGATTATTCTATAATTGTTGTATGATTACTTATATATAATTTTTGTATGATTATTTAATTAGTTTGACTTTCGTTGATTTTCTTTTACGATTTTTGTGCATTTCAGGTAGATGGATCGGCAAGAGATGAACACCACGGACTGACAGTCGTCAAAGTTTATTGAAGGCATGTGTTATTTTCTGAGTGTTGCCAATACCAACAAGTATAAGGGTTTTATATGTTGTCCATACAAAAAGTGCAAAAACCAGAAGGAGTATTCTACATAAAAAACTATTCATATCCACTTGTTTGAGTTGGGGGATTCATGCCTAGCTATAATTGTTGGACCTCGCATGGAAAGTTAGGGGTTGCAATGGAAGATGATGATGAAGAAGACGCAAATATTCCGTACTGGGCTCAATACGGTGGATTTTAAGGAAATACAACATGCGAGGCGGACGAGGCTGATGAAGATAACGATGGTGCGGATGATCTTGGTTAGATGTTGTGCGATGTAAAGAAGGACTGGTGAAAGTGAAAAGGAGGTCCAGAATTTGGAGCGTATGTTATTAGACCACAAAACGTCCTTGTACCATGTTGCGAACAGGGGCACAAAAAGTTGGGTACCACGCTGGAATTCTTGCAATGAAAGACAAAAAATGGTGTGAGTGATAAGGCATTTGGCGAGTTACCCGAGGGAAGCGAATTACCCGTAAAGAACATTCTTCCGGAAGGAAGCGACTTACCCGAAACAACGTACGAAGCTAAGAAGGTAGTCTACCCTCTAGGTTTGGAAGTACAGAAGATACATGCATGTCCGAACGATTGTATCCTCTATCATGATGAGGAGTACGAGAACCTAAAAGGATGCCCAATTTGTAAGGCACTACGATACAAGATTAGACGAGATGACCCAAGTGATGTTGTCAGACAGCCTTCGAAGAAGAGAGTTCCTGCTAAGGTGATGTGATATTTCCCTATAATACCATGGCTGAGGCGGTTGTTCAGAGACAAAGCGCATGCAAAAATGATGCGCCGGTACGCAAAAGAACGTCAACAAGACGGGATGCTGAGACACCCCGCTGATGGGTCGCAGTGGCGGAACATCGACAGATTATATCAAGACTTCGAAGAGGATACACGAAACGTAAGGTTCAGTTTAAGTACGGATGGTATGAATCCATTTGGAGAGATGAGCAGCGTCCATAGCACTTGGACTACGATCATGTGTATCTACAACCTCCCCCATTGGCTATGCATGAAGCGGAAGTACATCATAATTTTGATTATTATTCAAGGCCCAAAGCAACCTGGTAACGATGTTGATGTGTACCTAAGACCATTGGTTGAAGATCTTAAACTTCTGTGGAAAAAGAAGGCGTCATCATGTGGGATGAAGACAAACATGAGTAATTTAAGCTACGAGCATTGCTGTTCGTAACCATTAACGATTGGCCCGCACTTAGCAGCCTATCCGAACAGTCAAACAAGGGGTACAAGGCTAGCACCCACTGTATGGATGAAACTGAAAGTGTGTATCTGAAACATTGTAGGAAGATTGTGTACATGGGCCATCGTTAATTTCTTGTTGCAAGCCACCCTGTCCAGAAGAAAGGCAAGCATTTTGAACAGAAGACAGACCACCATACTAAGCCTAAACATCATAACGGGAAAGCCATGTTTACTATGGTGAAAGATCTAAAAGTAGTATTTAGAAAAGGACCTAGCAGAAAACCTATAGCAAGTGAAGATGGTCATGCGGCTACGTGGAAGAAGTCTATTTTTTGGGAGTTACCCTATTGGGAAGTACTAGACGTCTGCCACATAATCGACGTTATGCACCTCACTAAGAACCTTTGTGTCAACCTGCTGGGCTTCCTAGGTGTATATGGGAAGTTGAAAGATACAATTCAAGCAGGTAATGATCTAAAACATATGAAACAACACAACGGCCTTCATCCGGAACCAAAGGAGAAAGGAAGCCATTACTTGAGTCTAGCCTGTTACACTCCGAGTAAGGTAGAGAAGGAAAGTATGTTCGAATGTTTGAGCATCAAAGTACCGTCTGGATACTCCTCGAATATAAAGAGAATAATAAGCATGAAGGAGAAGACGTTTACAAACCTAAAGTCCCATGATTGCCACGTGTTGATGACACAACTGCTTCATGTTATAATTCGGGGTATCCTTCCTAATAATGTCCGGGCAACAATAACAAAGCTATGTGCTTTCATGAATGCAATTTCACAAAAGATCATCGATCTAGACAGTTTAATAGCCCTTCAAAATGACATGGTTCAATGTATTGTTAGCTTTGAGATAATCTTTCCGTCATCCTTCTTCAATATAATGACGCATCTTTTATGTCATCTTGTTAAAGAGATCCGTATTCTCGGTCCTGTATACCTACAAAACATATTCCCTTTCGAGAGGTACATTGGTATTCTAAAGAAGTACGTTAACCGTTCTCGTCCAGAGGCAAGCATCGCCAAGGGGTATGGAACAGAGGAGGTCATTAAGTTCTGCGGAGAATTTATTGAAGATCTTCATCTAATCAGGGTGCCCAAATCAAGCCATGAAAGGAGACTACGGGGAAAGGAGACTCTTAGAAGGAAAACAATAATGACTGTAGACAACAATTTATTTCGTAAAGTACATTTCACGGTTTTGCAACAATCTTCATTGGTGGCTCCTTACATCGAGGAGCACATGGCGATTGTTTGCTCCAAAAATGTCAGAAAGTCCGATGCCTGGATTACATGCCATCACATTGATACTTTCGCCGCTTGGCTGCGACAACATCTCGTGGGTAACAAGATAATTTACCAACAACTAGCCTTCTTGGCGAGGGGACCATCTTGCTCGATCTTGATATTCCAAGGATAAGAAATCAATGGGTATACATTTTACACAAGAGCCTAAGACACAAAAAGCACGAACCAGACCAGTGTTATTCGTATCGATGCCATGAGAAACGATGGGACAACCAGCACGTATTACGTGGCATCGACGAGATATGGGAACTCGACTATGCACCTGTGAAGGTCCCTCTGTTTTGGTGCCAATGGGTTAGGCTAACTAGTGGAGGTGTAACGATTGATGACAGTGGGATGACAATGGTTGACCTTAACATAGTTGGATACTTAGACGAACCATTCATCCTAGCCAATGATCCAAGTTTTTCTACGTGAAGGATATGTCTGGCAAACCAAAGAAGGGGAAAGAGCCCGATGAGCCAAAGCGCCATGTGGTTCTCCCAGGCAAAAGGAAAATCGTCGGAGACGAGGACTATTGACGATGAAATTTAGCAAGCGTATGAGTCGGAATCAAGATCCAATCTGAAGCGGATTCAAAGAGGTGCGGAAATCTTGACAAGAGAGTGCGCATCGGCTGGGAGTCTGTATTGGCCGATACCGAGTTTGATATGGTTGGCCGATACAGCTGATATTGGCAAGATTGGTTACGTGATCGATGTCAAATTCGAAAGAAGGGCTTCAATGGCATTGCTGGGCAAGGATAGAGTCCAAGATAGGCAATTGTACCTATTAATTAGGATTTTATGTAGTTTCCTTAGAGATATTTTCAGTAAAAGTCCACCTAAGGGACTTGTTCATCGGTTAGAATTTTATTAGGAAAGTATGAGTCGTGTCCATTCTGGACAAGTTTGTATGTTCGGGTATAAATATAAACCCGAGGTCTTATAATTAACATCCGTTCAATACAATCTCGGTGCATCGCCAACCTTTTCGTTATTTTGTTTTGACGAGTTCTTTCTTTAGAGTCAAGCTGCATCGGTTTCGATCTTCGACAAAGAGGTAAAACTTGTTATGGCGGTTTGCATCATCGGGATTAGTGCTTACATCTCTATGACACTCTAATCTCGCGAATCACCGAGTTATCATATATATTATATAGTCTAGATTGACAATGTGTTCTACTTGCATCGGCTCGTCTCTATTTAGGATTTTGTTGATAACAGCTAGATCATCTTGTTGGTTTAGATTATCTAATGTATAGACCATCCCGAAAAGATAACATTTGCTTGATTGTCTACATTTTATGGTTCTTCTCATACTTGGTGTTGCATCAGTTAAGTTTGATCTACTAAATCGTGTTTAGTATCATAATCTTTAGCCTACTTCATAGTTATTAATAACGATAGTATCGGGGTTTCAGTCGATCTTACCTGGTGTAGTTATTTTACATAGATTTATGTCTTGTTTATTATACTATATATGCCCCTTATATTAGGATCTCAACTAATATAAATATATTAAGCCTATTATCAATCTAATTGATATTAGCTTAATATATTTACTTTAAGATGATATCCTAGTACAATGTAGTATCGGAGGTACAGCCGATTCATGCTTAAATTTGGACATCGGCTATGACATGAACGCATGTATTCGTTATTTCATGTTATTTTGGATCTAGGCAATTTATACTGTCTTGGTTAAGTAATATTGGTTCATAGATTACATAATGTTGATATCTACAGCCGATGGACCAAGTTTAGGATTAATTTATTATTATAAATATGCCTTACAGCCAATTCACCTCACATTGCATCGGCTAGGTTACACTTCGATTATCGTTATTAATGATATTTGCATGTTTCATCTTGTTGATTGAAGGATCAAATTGTCGAATGGAGAAAATCCGCAACGGGGGACTGAGCGGCCCCCCTTTTTGAGTTCGGCCCAGGGGCGCGTGAAAGAGGCCTCAGGCCCGGCTCCGGTGAGGCCAGTGAGGAATGAGATCGCCTGTCAGAGGACGGTATCACACACAATCGTTTATACAGGTTCGGGCCACCGATGAGGCGTAATACCCTACTCCTGTGTGGTGGATTATCTATGTGGGTTCTGTCTCCCTGGAGTTGGGCGAGGTTCACCGCTGCTCAGGGAGAAGAAGTGGAGAAAAGCATCCAACCTCCTTCCTCTAGGCCTGAGCCTCCTTTTATACCTCAAGGGGACACCACACGGGCCAAACAGACGGTTTTCTAGAGACAAAGGAGCAAAATATTTTACAGATGTATACTATGCCGTGGCTTGGAGTGGAAGCCTTCCGCTCCTGTAGATCTGGTATGGCGTTGGTCAGACCGTCCATCATGGCGGTCGGCCCAGCACGTCATTCTTCATTAATCCGGATGGAATCCGGCAGTCCACCGTAATCCGTGCGGCGCGCCAGGTGATTAGACCTGACGCACCAACCTTGACGTCGTGTAGGAGCCGGTCGGCCCCTACGATCCTGACTTAGCTACATTGGGAAGCGGATCATACCTACCATGCACGCGCCGGCATGCACGGCACTGTATGCCATCCCATCAGTCATTCGCACCGGTCTTGTGCCGGTCAGCCATTGGCGACTAGTTTAAGATGCGAGCGCGTCACTTCGCAATAGATGCGGCACGCGCGTGATGCAGGCGCATTACGCCTGCACCGTCATTTAATGCGGGTAGGTGAGCGCTGGGAGCGCTCACCCACTCCGTGGTACGTGGCGACGGCCCGAGGGGGTCGGGGGAGCCCGACCCCTGCAGGGTCTCCCCCAGAGGGGGTAGCGTGCCATGGGAGGCTGACCGCCACATCATCCTTGGGCCTTCTCGCCCCTCGGGGGATGGTCACGTGGACGGACGGGGCCGCCTCAAGCTCATAGTCGGCATACCCCTGGGTCCAGGACACCGATAGTAGCCCCCAGCGTAAAGCCTGTGTGGGGCCCCGCTGCAGGTCGACCAGGTTTTACGCCACCTCGTCGAACCGGTGCGAAGTGGGCCCAGGCTTCCGAAGGAGATGAACAGCCACTGGCTCTGCGCGTGGGAAAAAACCGCCTCTCAGCAATAATTGGCCTTTTCCGTAACGACCTCATTATTCAGGGCGTAACCCAAATCGCCTCTCAATGGAAATGGGCCATTACTGCATAATGACCCTATTTCCGGGGGCGGCGCGCCAATCGGGGCACGTCCACTCATCTGCCCAAAAGGATAAGAATGGCTTATCCCTTTGGGAACTATGCCGTCTTGAAGACGGGCTTGACCCGTTCTTCCATCTCCAAGATGGTGGCGACGTTTCACGGGTGCGCCATTAATGGCGCAACGTGAATAGCAACGGCCAGGCGCGCGAGAATCGAGGGGGCAAGAGAGTGGACACAAGGAGTAAGGAGGTGAGCGCAGCAGCGGCCAGGGTATAAAAGGGCGTCGAGAGGGGAGGAGATCTTCCACCTCACTCGCCACTTCTCCCCAACTCAGCTTCCCTGCGCCCTTTCCTTGTCTGGTCCTGGCGCCTCCCTTGCCGCGCGCTCTGGCACTTCGCGACGCTCCTCTGCTAGGAAGATGGCAACGATCTCCGGTCGAGGACGGCGCGCTGCCACCGTCGCGCATCGGCAATGGCCATATAGGCAATCCACCACACAAGTCCATGCTGGCAATGGTCAACCAAGAGTCGGCAATGCTGGGCAATGTGTGCCCAGCGCCGCCACCGCCCCCCGTTTTAAACGGCGGGGTGAGGCGCATCCTTACCAACTCGTACTCGGCTGGCGCGTTCCACTCCGCCACCGTTAAGAACCGGCTACATCGTGTTGCACCTGGGGCCGTGGCTGGCTGATTCAAAGGCGCTAGGCGATCCCTCGGTCCGCCCCCTCTGCTGTTATCCCCGTCGAAGGTGAAGACGGTGACACCGGCAGGCAGCATGCCCCGTCGCCGTGGTGGTTGGCATGAGGAGCAGGAACCGCGGCGGGGGTAGGGGCGGCACCGCTGGCTGGTAGGAGGAGCAGGAATTGCTGCTGCTGCCGCCGGAGGAGGGAGCAACTGCTGTGGGAGCAGGGATCACCGTCGCCGGCCGGCGGCAGGGGCAGGAATTGCCGCTACTGCCGCCGGAGGAGGGAGGGCCTGCCGTGGGAGCAGGACCCGCCCCGCTGCTACCGTCGACGCCGAGCAGGGCAGAAGCTGCCGCTGCTGCTGGTGGAGGGAGCAAGGACTGCGGCAGCCGCTGACCGGTGGAAGGGACGGCCGCTACTGCTGGCGTAGGAAGGACCTGCTGTGGGAGCAGGCTCCGCCCCGCTTCCTCCGCCGACGCCGAGCATGGCAGAAGCTGCCGCCGGCGCTGACGGAGGGGACAAAGACCGTGGCCGCTGTAGACCGGCTGAAGGGATGGCCAACGCTGCTCGTGGAAGGAGCAGGGATGGCCGCTGCCGCCGATGGAGGGCGAGGGCGGCCGCTGCTGCTCACGGGAGGAGCTGGGACGGCCGCTTCCACCAACGGAGGGGCGAGGGATTCTTCCTCCTCTACTTGCACCCCCCTTAGACCTTCGCGCCGATCATGTAGTAGTTGAATGTTCACCATATGCTTGTATGTCAATTTCCTGCAATGAAATATGTCAGTTTGGATATTAGTTTGATATCTTGTATGTGTGATCCAAGTGTTTTCCACCCTTGTTGGCTTGTTTGGCGTTTCGTCTTAAACGGGGGCTCGGGTTCGGGTCGCAGTCCTAAGTGATAGGAGCCGAGGCTATAGCACTTGGGGAATTCCGTATGTCGAGACTGGCCAGGCCGAGAGCATGATGACCGGGGTAAGTGCGGACCCGATTGTGGGCCATTGGCGAGTTCCCCCGGAGTTCAACATCTCTCGGGTACGGCTCGCTCTGGGCCCCGTTGGCGTCTAGACGGCGCAAACCACTTAGGAGCGACGCGAACGCGACCGTCCCGAGTAAGGCGAAAACACCTAACAAAAACCCGCAAGGGGAAAACCACAATTGGACCGGATATAAAGCTATTGCAAAATGGATGAGAGAGAGATATATTGATAGTGGGAGCCCCCGGCCAACTTTGCCATGCCCGAGAGGGGCGCGCGGGGTTGGCCCGAGCCCGAGGTACAACACAGCGACTCCTCTATGGATTGAAGCGACGAAGGTGTTCGATGTTCCATGGATTGGGCAGCTCTGTGCCATCCTCCATGGCCAACCTGACCGAGCCCGGCCGGGGGACACTGATCACTCTAAACGGCCCTCCCACATGGGTGAGAGTTTTCTCAGTCCGGCGCGCGTTTGGACGCGGCGTAGGACGAGATCATTTATCCTGGGCGATCGGGCCCGGACATGGCGCTGATGGTAGCGCCTTAGGCTCTGCTAGTAGCGCGCGGCCCTGAGGGCGGCGTGCCGCCTTCGTTCTTCGAGGTAGTCGAGGTCGTCCCGTCGGAGGAGCTCTTGATTTGCCTCGTTGTACAGGGCTGCTCGTGGAGACCCCAGGGTGAGCTCAGATGGGAGGACCGCCTCCGCGCCGTAAACCAGGAAGAAAGGGGTTTCTCCTGTGGCGCGGCTCGGGGTCGTTCGGTTGGACCATAGCACCGCTGGTAGCTCGTCGATCCACGAGTCGTCGTGTTTCTTGAGGACGTTATACGTCTTGGTCTTGAGGCCTTTGAGGATTTCGGTGTTGGCGCACTCCACTTGACCGTTGCTCTTTGGGTGGGCGGGGGAGGTGAAGCAGAGCTTGATGCCCATGTCCTCGCAGTAGTCGCCAAATAGTTCACTTGTGAATTGGGTGCCGTTGTCCGTAATGATACGGTTGGGCACCCCGAAGCGGGCAATGATGCCTTTGATGAATTTGAGCGCCGGGTGCTTATCAATCTTGATGACCGGATAAGCCTCGGGCCATTTGGTGAACTTGTCGATGGCGACGTAGAGGTACTCATATCCTCCCAGTGTCTTCTTGAACGGACCCAAGATATCCAGCCCCCAGACCGCGAAGGGCCATGAGAGCGGGATGGTCTGGAGGGCCTGGGCCGGCAGATGCGTTTGCTTGGCGTGAAACTGGCACGCCCGGCATCGCCTGACCAGATCGGCCGCATCCTGGAGCGCTGTTGGCCAATAGAAACCCTGTCGGAAGGCTTTGCCAACCAAGGTGCGTGAGGCGGAGTGTGCTCCGCACTCGCCTTCATGGACATCGGCAAGGAGCTCGATGCCATGGTCCCGAGGGATGCACTTGAGGAGGACTCCGTTGGCACCATGCCGGTAGAGGGCCCCCTCTACCAGCACGTATTTCTTGGAGATGCGAATGACGCGTTCACTCCCTTCGCGATCCTCGGGGAGATTCTTATCTTTAAGGAAGGCCTGGATCTCAGTCATCCAGGCAATTTGTCTTGAGGGGTCGGGTTCGACCCCTTCGGGCCTCGAGGCCCGGACTCCCTCGGGCGTCGGGGTAGGCGTGGCAGCGTCTGAGTCCCCCGGGGGATCAGGACGCGCCGACGGCTGGGTGAGCGTTTCTTCAAAGGCACCCGGTGTGGTCTGGGCGCGTGATGAGGTGAGGCGTGATAGCTCATCGGCAAGCGTGTTGTCTCGCCTGGGCACGTGCCGTAGTTCTAACCCATCAAAATGGCGCTCCATACGTCGCACTTCGTGGACGTAGGCTTCCATTTGCGGGTCAGAGCAGCGGTACTCCTTGGAAACTTGGTTCACGACCAACTGAGAGTCACCTAGAACCAGGAGGCGGCGGATCCCCATTCCTGCCATCGCTCTGAGTCCCGCAAGGAGCCCCTCGTACTCCGCAATATTGTTGGTTCCCGAAAATCCAGGCGCACCAAGTATTTGAGGATGTCCCCATTGGGTGAGGTCAAAGTGACCCCAGCTCCAGCTCCTTGAAGGGCGAGCAAGCCACCCAACTGCATCACCAAATGCGGGCTGGCAGCCGGTTGCGTGGGATCCGCTCCGATATCGGGCTCGGGGAACCTGGGATCGGGGTCGGGGGTCGGGCTCCACCCCGCCACAAAATCGGCGAGGGCCTGACTCTTAATCGCGTGGCGGGGTTCAAATTGGAGATCGAACTCGGAGAGCTCTATAGCCCACTTGACCACTCGTCCTGTCCCCTCTCGATTCCGAAGAATTTGCCTGAGAGGGTAGGACGTTTCCACTGTGGTTCGGTGCGCTTGGAAATAATGTTGCAACTTCCTCGAGGCCACCAGGATCGCATAAAGCAATTCTGGGCCTAAGGATACCGAATCTTCGCATCCCGTAACGCCTCGCTAACGAAGTAAACCGGCCGCTGCACCTTTCGGCGGGGCCTAGTTTCATCATTGCGGGCATTGGGTCCCATGTGGGAATGTTGGGAGGGGCCGCTCTGGCCCTCTTCCCCTCCACGGTGGTAGCCTCGGGGTCAAGCATCATCGGGCCGCTCCTCCCCCAGTGGCCTCGGGGCCTTCCTGGGGTCCGGGGGCCTCCAACTCCGCCTGACGAGGGGTCGCAGGGCCATCGTCAGTTCGGGGGGCCCGAGGGCCTTCGCCCGACCGACGGGCCACCGCGTCATCCTCTGTCCCGAGCTGTGCCATCGCGGGTCGGTGGGGCACGGGCTAAGGGCATTCCTCGGCACGCTCCACCACCAGCGCTGCGCTAACCACCTGTGGGGTTGTAGCCAGGTAGAGCAGCAGCGGCTCCTCCGGCTCGAGGGCAACCAGGACCGGAGGGGAGCTAAGGTACGCCTTCAACTGATCGAGGGCTTGCTCAGCTTCCTCTGTCCATCGGAACAGCCCGAAGTGCTTGAGGAGTTTAAAATGGGATAGCGCCTTCTCTCCCAGCCTCGATATAAATCGGCTAAGGGCGGCCATGCATCCAGTGACGCACGGGACATACCTAAGCTTGCTGGGGGGGCACATCCTATTTGTCGCGCTAATTTTCTCGGGGTTGGCCTCTATACCTCGGGCTGAGACCAAGAACCCGAGAAGTTTGCCCGCCGGTACACCGAACACACACTTTTCGGGGTTCAGCTTCATGCGGGTAGAGCGGAGACTCTCGAAAGTCTCCGCTAGATCCGAGAGGAGTGTCTCCTGGTTGCGCGTCTTTACAACTAGGTCATCGACATACGCCTCAACATTACGCCCTACTTGACTACCCAAAGTAATACGAGTTGTGCGCTGGAAAGTAGGGCTTGCATTCTTTAAACCGAAAGGCATAGTTGTATAACAGTATGTGCCTAGTGGAGTAATAAATGCAGTTTTATCCTCATCAACCCTAGCCATGCGAATCTGATGATACCCTGTATAGGCATCTAGAAAGCATAAAAGGTCACACCCTGCAGTGGAGTCGACGATTTGATCTATGCGTGGCAGGGGATAAGGGTCCTTAGCACATGCCTTGTTGAGGTCGGTGTAGTCGATGCACATTCGGAGCTTGTCGTTCACCTTGGGGACGACGACTGGGTTCGCTAGCCACTCCGGATGGATGACTTCCCGGATGAATCTGGCCTCCAGCAAGCGCGCCACCTCCTCGCAGATGAAGGCTTTGCGCTCGGGGGCCTACCGCCGTACTTTCTGTCGGACGGGCCTTGCACCCAGCCGTATGGCAAGACGGTGCTCGATCACCTCCCTGGGGACCCCGGGCATATCTGACGGCTTCCATGCGAAGACGTCAGCGTTTGCCCGCAGGAAGGAGACGAGCGCGTCTTCTTATTTGCCGCCTAGCTGACCACCGATCTTGATGGTCTTGGATGGGTCGCCGACCAGCGCCACCTCCTTGATGGAGACCTCGTCGCTTGGGGTCATCCGCTTCCTCGGGGCGTGGGACGAGGAGGCACCATGCTCGTCGCCGCCCGCGGGCTTTGGGACCGCGGCGAGGTCGGTTGCGCGCTATTCCACGCAAGCCAGTGCGATCTTGAGATCACCGTTGATGGTGATGGGGCCGCGTGGGCCCAACATCTTCATTTGGAGGTAGGCGTAGTGGGTGGCCACCATGAATTTCACCAACGCGGGTCTCCCTAGAACCGCGTTGTAGGGCAGATGGAGGTCCGCCACATCGAAGTCTATCCGCTCGGTGCGGAAGTTGTCGGGGCCACCGAATGTGACCGGGAGGTCAATGTGACCTCAAGGCCACGTGTGCCCCGGCGTCACGCCGATGATCGGCAGGGACGGCAAGAGCTTCATCCCCGGGACCTTGATGAGGTCATAGGCCATGCAGGAAAGAATGTTTAGGGCGGTGCCGCCGTCGATCAGGACGCGCCTCAACTTGATGTTGCAAATGGTGGGGGAGACCACCATCGCGATTTTCCCACCCCTAGCCACGCACGAGGGTGGTCGGTTTGGTCGAAGGTGAGAGGAACCTCCGACCACTTAGCCCGCCGTGAGGCCTCGTGGGTGGGGACCACAACCAGAAGCTCGCGCTTCATGGTCTTGAAGCTGCGGCGGGAAGCGTGGGCACACGCTCCCCCGTCCATGGTGGCAACGGTGGGCTCTGGCTCCTGAAAGCCTAGGTCGTCGTCGCCATCATCGTTGGCGGGGGCCTTTTTCTTGGCCTCACTACGCCGGTCGCGGGCAGGGACCGTGAGGTTCTGCCCTCACAGCGCTCCTGACCCTGCTCCTCCCCCCACTTGTTGATGCGCTCGGCCAATCCCTTGACCGCTCGGCACCATTTGCCAACCTGGCGCTCCCGGCTAGGGGCAGCAGGGCTCCTCTTGCTGCCCTCCGCAGCCTTCCCCTTACGCGGGGGCCACGGGGCATCCTCAGCAGCGGGCGGTCCTCCTCTTCTTCCTCCTCTCTTGCTGCCCAGAATGGGCGGCAGACCCGAGGGCAGCCGTAGCCACCGCGCCAGGGCCGGAGGAGTTCTAGGTCCATGCCTCCTCCTTACGGGCCACGCGGTCCGCGAGCTCGAAGAGCCGCGTGCTAGTCTGGGGCTCCTTGGAGGCGATCTTCTCCAGCATGCGGTTGTGCCGCACACCACCTCTAAACGAGTATATCACCGCGTGGGTGGGGATACACGGGATGGTATTGCGGACCTGGTAGAACCGCTGGATATATGACCGGAGGGACTCTTCGTCCCCCCGCTGCACTGCGTGCAGCTCGGCTTCCTCTCCTAGGCGCGGATATGTGCCCTGAAAGTTCATGGTGAACTGCTGGCACAGATCCTCCCAGGAGTGGACCGAAGCGGGTGGCAGGTTCATGAGCCAACCCCGCGCTTGACCTTTTAGGGCCATGGGGAAGTAGTTCACCATGACCCTGTCGTCGCCCCCCGCCGCCTCGATTCCAATCGTGTAGATCTGGAGGAACTCGGTGGGGTTGACCCTTCCGTCGTACTTCTCCGGGATGCTGGGCCGGAACTTTGGGGGCCATCGGACACTTCGAAGACTTGCCACAAAGGCACGACATCCAGCCCCAACGACGGGGGAACGGGGGCCCTACCCTTATGGCCGCTAGGGCGCACGGTGGCCTTGGACACGACGCCCTCTCCCGTTTGGGGGGGGCGGCACTCATCGCGCCGACGCTCGATGCTGAGCCGGGCATCCGGCTCACCGTATAAGTCCTCGTGGCTCCCGCGAGTAGCCGTGGGCGTCGACGAGGATGCTGTGAGCGCGCGGCGGACGTGCACCGCCGTCCGTCGTGCTCTCCGCCTTGCGGACGAAGAGGACGTAGCTGCTGCGCCAGACGACCCGGTCGTTGATGGATGACCACCGGCGTCCAGCTGCTGGTGCGCCGCCTTGACCAGGTTGGCCACGTCGTCCAACCAACGCTGGACGGGGGCCTCTGGGTCCGCGGTGATGGGCGGATGGCGCAGGAGTGCCCCTGCCGTCTGGAGGGCACCTTGAGGAGTGCCAACGTCACCGTAGGCCAACCGGCGGCGCGTCTTGGAGTGGCGCCGTCGCTCGCCGCTGGGAAGCTAGGAGGCGACGGAGCCCTCCGGCTCCTCGGGCACCTTCCCTTGTTCAGGCTCTAGCGAGGAGGTGGTGACGGAGCGCGCGTCTGGCGGCGAGGGTGCAGCTCCCCGCCGTCGTCGCCCGCGCTTGGTGTGGGGGTGTGGAGTACCGCCTCTTCAGCCATAGAGCTGACTCGGTGAAGCGTGGCGATCACGCAAGGAGCGAAAAGGTAAGAAAGCTTTTGCGCGCCCCCTACCTGGTGCGCCAGCTATTGGATGGAGAAAATCCGCAACGGGGGACTGAGCGGCCCCCCTTTTTGAGTTCGGCCCAGGGGCGCGTGAAAGAGGCCTCCTCAGGCCCCGCTCCGGTGAGGCCGGTGAGGAACAAGATCGCCTGTCAGAGGACGGTATCACACACGATCATTTATATAGGTTCGGGCCGCCGATGAGGCGTAATACCCTACTCCAGTGTGGTGGATTATCTATGTGGGTTTTCTATCTCCCCGGAGTTGGGTGAGGTTCGCCGCTTTTCAGGGAGAAGAAGTGGAGAAAAGCATCCAACCTCCTTCCTCTAGGCTGGGCCTCCTTTTATACCTCAAGGGGACACCACAGGGGCCAAACAGGTGGTTTTCTAGAGAGAAAGGAGCAAAATATTTTACAGATGTATACTATGCCGTGGCTTGGAGTGGAAGCCTTCCACTCCTGTAGATCTGGTATGGCGTTGGTCAGACCGCCCATCATGGCGGTCGACCCAACACGTCATTCTTCATTAATCCGGATGGAATCCAGTAGTCCACCGTAATCCGTGTGGCGCGCCAGGTGATTAGACCTGACGCACCAACCTTGACGTGGCGTAGGAGCCGGTCGGCCCCTACGATCCTGACGCAGCTTCGTTGGGAAGCGTATCATACCTACCGTGCGCACGCCGGCACGCACGGCACTGTACGCCGTCCCATCAGTCATTTGCACCGGTCTTGTGCCGGTCAGCCATCGGCGACCGGTGTCAGATACGTGCGTGTCGCTTCACAATAGATGCGGCACGCGCGTGATGCAGGCGCACTACGCCTGCACCGTCATTTAATGCGGGTAGGTGAGCGCTGGGAGCGCTCACCCACTCCGTGGTGCGTGGTGACGGCCCGAGGGGGTCGGGGGAGCCCGACCCCTGCAGGGTCTCCCCCGGAGGTGGTAGCGCGCCATGGGAGGGTGGCCTTCTCGCCCCTCGGGGGATGGCCACGCGGACAGACGGGGCCGCCTCAAGCCCATAGTTGGCATACCCCTGGGCCCAGGACACCGACACAAATCAACTAGCACAATTTTGAACCAGAAAGTAAGCTTTGGACCTGCACTAGATTAAAGCAAATCTCTTATACCGTCGTGTTTTACATCAACAAGGACAAGACAAACGAAGATTACGATCAGTTTGATGGGCAACCACCGTTCACGGTGACGGTTGACCTGAGCATCCTCCTATCAAATGAGGACACCTCTGACTGACGCAACGATCCTAGGGAAGGAACATTCGTGAGGAGAAAGTACGTGAGGTCAACTATCATGCTGTAAATTAATTTTAATGTAGTGACCTAGGTTGTTGTATGGACTATGTAAATTATTTTGAATGTATTGAATTATTTAAGTTGGGCATGAGTTAAATATATATGATTATTTAAATTTAAACTAGTAGTTTTAAACTATTTAAATCGGACATGAGTTAATTATATATGATTTTTAAAATTTATTAACCATTTTAAACTATATAAATCAGGCATATGTTATATATGATTTTAAAATTTAATAACAATTTTAAACTATTTAAATTGGGCTTGAGTTAATTATATATGGTTATTTAAATTTAATGAGAATTTTAAACTATTAAAATCGGGCTTGAGTTGATTATATATGGTTATTTAAATTTAACAACCATTTTAAACTATTTAAATCAGGCATGAGTTATTTATATATGGTTATCTAAATCTAATAACAATTTTAAAATATTTAAATTGGGTACGTTTTATTTATATATGATTTTTAAAATTTAATAACAATTTTAAACTATTTAAATCAGGCATATATTATTTATATATGATTTTGATAATTTAATAACAATTTTAAACTATTTAAATCAGACATATGTTATTTATGTATTATTTTTAAATTTTAATAAAAATTTTAAACTATTTGAAATGTTTTGTTGTCGTAGTTTGTAATATTTACTCGGGAAAAAACTTTTGGAAATAGCGGGAAAATATCTTTAGTCCTGGTTGTTGCCACCAACCGGGACTAAAGCTCCTGAGGTATAAATAGTACGGCGCATCGTCTTCTTCGACCCGATCCCACACTTAGCCGTTTTCACCGATCTTCGCGGAGCGCCATCACCAACAATAGGTCTTCGCTGTCGCCTCCGCCATCTTCTCGCCATCGTCGTCGTCATCGCCGTTGCCGTCCTCGCCCTCCCCCCATTCGGAGTCCTGGTTAGGCCCAATATCCCCACCTCTCCCTCTCCGATCTCTCTCTCCTCCGGGCGGCCGCCATCGCCATTGCCTCTCTGTCGCACCGTCATCGTCGTCGTCGCCACCGCCGCACACCGCCACCACCGCGGCCACTACCGACGTCGCCGTGCCATTACCACCATGGCCGACGCCGGCCGCCGCGCGTCGCCACTGCCGCCACTGTCGATGTGCGCCGACCCTCCACCGCGCGTCCTCACTGAACGAACGAACGTGAACGACCGAATGTGAACAACCGAACGTGAACAAATGAATGACAGAACATGAACTAACGAACGAGTTTAATGAGCAGAAGGACCGAACGAGTTTAACGACTTTAATAAGTTTAGCAACTTTCACGACCGAACAACTTTAGTGATTTTCATGACCGAACAACCAAATGACTTTGACTTTAACGATTTTCAAGACCGAATGACTTTCACAACTCTAACGAGTTTAAGGACCGAACGAGTTTAACGACTTTAACGAGTTTAGCGACTTTCACGACCAAACGATTTTCACGACTTTCACGACTCAATGACTTTAACGATTTTTACGATCGAATGACTCTAACGAGTTTAAGGACCGAACGCCTTTCACGACTTTAACGATTTTCACGTCAGAACGATTTTCACGACTCTAATGAGTTTAATGACCGAACGACTTTCACGACCGAACAACTTTCACGACTTAAACGAGTTTAAGGATTTCTTAACATGAACGAGTTTCAAGATTTTAACGATTTTCTTAATTAGGTGAAATTTAACGTAGGTTTCATATTTCATAGTAGGTGGAAATTAGCTGGTCATCGTAGTTTTCGATAATGTCAATATATATATATAACAATATACCTCGTTCATGTTATGAACAGATGGCCAATCGCGATGACGAACAGATCATCTACGACTAGATCGCAGAGGGCAGCAGCCAATACTGGGTGGACGAGGATGGGGATGAGGACCCCAACCAGTACATGAATGACGAGGGCAAGGAGGAGGGTAATGAGGAGGGAAACAAGGAGGGGCACGAGGAGAATAGTGATAGACAACAGGCCATTGGAGAGAAGATGGGACACAGACAACGAGATGTCGCGAGAAAGGTGGAGGGTAGACACATTATTACTGAAGTGAATCCGGACAGCCGACCAGTTACCGCTACCAATGCAGCAACGAAGTTTGTGTCACACAACGGTTGGGTCGTGAGGGATCACATGCCCATCAGCATAGTAAACTAGCGCAAAACAAGGGCACATGGGGATGAGGAGGAAAAACCTTATCTCCCTGATACCGAGAAAGATATGTTGTGGACCATGATGCTTGAGACATTCACGGTCCCTAAGGAAAAAAAGCAAAAAGTGAAGGATTGGACTTTAAAGAAGATGGCCGAACAGTTCCGGCAGTATAAGAAATATTTGTACAAAAAATATATCGTGAAGGGCCCGACACCTGACTTGGACAAAATGACCAAGTTGAAGGATCATTGGGATGTGTTTGTCGCATACAAGACAGGGGAGCAAGGGCAACGACAAATACAAAAGAATAAAGCCAATGTCGTTAGAAAGGAATACCATCACCGGCTAGGATGAGGCGACTATAAGAAGGCAGTGCTGAAGTGGGAGAAAATGGAAGTAGGATTGCTAGAAAGAGGTATCGTTCTAGTCAGAGCCGATTGGCCGGAATGATCAAAGCATCGGTACTATGCTCACGGTGGAACGCTCGATCTCGGTGATGGCTCCCTGATATTCGGCGATGAGATTGTGAAGCAGCAAGTCGACTGACGAAAGAAGTAGAGGCCTCTGCTCAGGGAACATTCCAGCCCGACAGAGAGAAGGATGAGCTTACGGTCGCACTGCAGAATGCCGAGCTTCCAGGATGAACGTGAGGAAAAGGCTTGGTTCCATGGAAATTTGGATTTCAAGAGGACATCCACACGTACAAGAGTAGCATGAGGAGAAAAAGAGATACTGAGGCGAAGTTAACAAATCTTGAGTATAGTGTCACGACGCAAGAGTTAACGATGCAAGAGGAGGTGGAAAGATGGGTGGATCAACGCCTGGCCGAACAGCAGAGGCAGCAGACCCAACAACATGTTCCTCCCATCATGGTGAGTCCCTCAAGCAATCGCAGCAGCTGTGCTTCTACACGGCAAGTAGGAGAACAAGGCATGGAAGCTGCAGCAGGGCTAGCTCAAGATAAGCCACCATGCCCCGTTGATGAAATCACGCAACGGACACCGTGTGAGCTGCATAGTCCCTTCAAGAACATATCATTCAAGGTATGCTCGTAATTTTATGATATATGTCTTGTGCATTGTGAAAGTTGGTGCATATGTTAATTACTAATTAACCTCGATTCTCGTGAAGGTGGCGTCGGGCGTGGCCATAATAGTGGACCCTTCAGGGACATACCATTGCAGGTCAATTCCACCTGGGTACTCAAGGGTCGAAGTATAACTGGTGGAACGAGGGTTCGAGGATCTCGAGATGGAACTAGGAGACACAACTCACGCCATTATACTATGGTGCAAGCGCTATATCGTGTTTCCCAGGCGAGAAGCGGCGTCCATTTCTACAGCTCCTCCGCCTCCACCGCATGCAACGTCTCCTCAGGGGGCACCGACTCCTCCGAGGTTTGCGCCACGGGCATTATCTGCTCTGTCTTCAATGCCGCAACCAGCTGCAAGTACAAGAAAGACTTGCCCACCTCGTCCCGTGCCATGAAAGTCCAGCGTACAAACGAAGAAGCCAAGACTTGAAGAGCCTAAGCTCTCCGCTCTCAAGACTAGGGCGTACGACCGCACTCCTGAGGAGACTAACGAGATTGTAAGAGTGGAAGTGAAGGCGCACTTCAAGCCACGGAGTCCAGTAAAGAAGATTCCTATAGACCCGTCATCTAAGGAGTTCTTTAAGAAGATGAACACATCGGTAAAAAATACCTTACTATCCGACTATGCCGGATCAATAACGAAGTCTTTTATGAAGGCAAAAGAAAAGTCCAAAGAGGTCCCTCAGCTCAGAAAGCAACCAAAACAATCGAGTGATCCGTTGCTACCACCTGGTGAAATGGAGATAAGACAATTTATGGCGGAGATAGGACTAAAGAGGGAGCAATTGTTGGCTGACACACCAATAAAAAAGCAATAGCAGAGGATCTGAAATACAAATTTACCCTCGGTGAACCACTTGTCAAGCCTGATCAGGTTCAAACCCTTTCGATACAGATGTACCGATTCCATCAATACTACATGAAAAAATCAGCCGTTGGTAGAGTGATGTTCGGTGCGAGGGTAAAAAACTCAGATTACTTCCAAGGAGATGATGAGTTGTGGTTCTGTTTCAAAGAAGTCTTTGACGTGTACCATCGAGCCGCGCTCGACATCTCTCTTCTCATTCTATGGGTTTTGTAAGTATTGTTTAATTAATTTTATTTTGTTCCTTAGCTCCTTGTATGTAGCATCGAATGATTGCAGTGTTCGGATAGCTGATGAAACCGTCCTTTTTTCCTGTTGTAGAACGGAGATTCAAATATCATGTAAGCAGGGAGCTTTTAGGGTTGGATTCATGGTCCCTCGCAAAGTTAACACTACGGTGATAAAGGATTTGCGCAAGAAACAAACTATAATATTCTCCATTTTCTGTTGCAACAACATTTCAAGACCTTCATACTATTGTCGTACAACACCTCGTGAGTTTTTACCTCCTTTCGTACCAATTTCCTTCTCGTACTCATACCGTGACATATATATTATCTCACGCAATTTGCAGATTCCACTGTGTTCTTTTTGTTATAGACCTTACTGCAAGGAAACTCCATGTCTACGACTCAATGGATAAACCGAAGGAAACTTTCACCAAAAGTTTTGAAGTGCTAGCCAGGTAATGCCATAAATTGCACTGTCATTATGAGTATTGCTATTGCTACTATATATGCGGATCTCGGATAATTAATCATAGCTTGCAACTGTACATAGGGCATGGACACGGTTCCGTACACTCATCCGCGGGAATTTCAAAGAAAAACTAGATATCAGGATAAACTTTCCGGTGAGTACATTCTCCAAAATTATATTGAATCATTTAATTTGGCCTAAAATAAAAATATATATTAAATCTATCGTTTCGATCTCCTTTAGTATCCAAAACTGGAGCAAGGGATGAACTTATGCGGCTACTAACGTTTGCAACTATATTCATAGCATAACACATGCAATCAACAGTGACAAGGATCTCGATGTACGTAAACATCATTCATACAATATGTCTCGATTTCTTATTGATTTCATATAATTATATATCATTTTTTGAAATGATAGGTTCTTTGGATGATGGAGAAACTCCCCTACGATGCATTTATACATGATGTTCAGGAACAACTGATGGGATTTATAATGGATGAGGTTATTGATCCCGCAGGAGAATTCTACCACGATGGAAAAACCTATTCGTCTACCCCACCCACGATTAGAATAGATGGATTCTAATATATATACATACCATAGATTTTATGTGTACATGTAATTACTTATATGTCTGTATATATTTTGATAATCTGTATATGTATATATTTACTTATGTGTCTCTACATATTTTGGTTATACATATATACATATGTATATATAATATATATATATATGTATTTATACATTTATAGGCAATATATATTTATAAATACATTTATTACATATATATATTATGCATATATATAGGTATTTATACATATATATGCATAATATGTAAACAAGCAGTAAGCAGCATATGCAAATTAAAAAAATGTAAAAACATCTTTAGTCCCGGTTATTTCAACTGGGACTAAAGATAGGTATTTTTAGTCCCAGAATCAGCATCCCCGTTTGCAACCCGGGACTAAAGGGGGTTGCCAACCGGGACTAAAGATGGATTCCCAGGTAGTGGAGTATGTTATCGGATAACTCTGTTGTCCCCAGCCACATACACCTCCCTCCTAGCTACCTCCCTCCTATCTCACTGTCGCGTGTCGTGGAGGCCACCACCGCCGAGGCATGCTGCTGTCACCTCTCCCTCCACGTGTACCCTGTGGTCACTGCTGCCGCATCGGCCAATGAGGAGGCGAAGGCCATCAGATCCGGTAACCTCGGGCCTCTCCGCTGGTGGATTTGGTTGGCCGAGGCTAGATGTGGACAGGTCGAAGGTGACAGTGGCAGGACTTAGGACTACCAGAGCTGGCACCGGCGGTCCTCGATGGTGATGGCTATGGCTTGAGGATGATGACCGCGGCCAGGGTCGTGGCACAGCAAAGGTTGCGATGGTCAAGAACTGCGGCTTCAACGACCACCAAGGTCCATGGCAAGGTCATCCACAATAGCTAGGGTTCTTGGATTTGAATTTATGAGAAATTTGTTGCTTGGAAGCTAGGGTTGTTGGGTGTGAATTTCTGCGAATACCTGGATATCGCCAAGCAATTTTTTGGAAATTTTTGCTTTTTTTATTTTTTCATAAAAAATAATCACAACTAACGGTTGTCTTAACGTAGCCTCCTGCTAAAATCAATTCCCATAGATGGTCGACTTAGCCTAGTCACCTGCGAAACTCGGGCCTCACCCGCATCTGAAGATAGTCGATTTTCGAAGGCATTTGGTCGCCTGCAAAAACATATTCCGTAACAGTGACATCTCCCTCTATTTATTATTGTCTTTCTTTGATAGAACCTGATTGCATCTCCATAATTTCAAAATTATTTGTTATTAAAATTATAATTAAGACTCTAAAGTGAGTGTAGTTTGATATTTATTAATTATGAATTTGCAAATTACTAATTAATAAACAAATATATAATTGAAACTCCAAAACAATACAAGTTACGAATTTCAAAATAATTAAATCGTGATAAAGCAGTAACTAAGACTCCAGTCGATCGAGGAATACCAAGGTACTTATTAATTGAAAATTTAGTAATGATTAAATCAAGGGGCATAAAGTAATTCTAAGAAATAGTAAATCCTTATGCAATAGTAAAAAGATTCCTAATTATACTAAGCTTCAAATACAGTTTTCTTTTAAATTACTTATCTGGTTTGTTGACGGGCTGTACCGCAGATGGTATTTACAGAGTATGGGAATCATTGTAACCAGGGAATATACGAGATTGCAGTAAAAGAGATGGGTGATAGAGATTTTTATACAGGTTTGGGCTCCTTAATAGGTAATAGCTATATTCTTATTGGTTGAAGCTGGTGTTATCTTTATATATCAGTATCAAACGAGTAAAATATTTGGGATGATGTAACCTAGTCTCTGTCGGCTTCGCGATATGGAGTTCTCACATGTAGTCGATGACTAGTGTAGTTTTATTCCCCAAGCATTGGAGGTAGCCCTAAATCCCTCATGTCGGCCCTGTGGCTCCTCCATTGGATTTTTCTAGATCTGTATTGGCTTGTCTTCTAACAGCGTTTCCCTCTCCTTCTAGGGGTCTTGTATTTATAGCGAAGACCGTCTTTCTCTTCAAGTAGACCTCAGAGAAATAGAACAAGATACGGACTATGGAGATCTTATTTTTTCAAACTAAGACTCTAACACCTACTATTTAGGGAAGATAATTTCCTTTCTTTATCCGTCGTATTCTTATATACTATTAGGTATATAAGGTATATAGTGTTTTCGAATACGATGAACCCATATATAAGAGGTATGCCTTATCCTTGATACTGACATGATCTACAATCCAATTATACCATTATATTTGTTGTATTAATATCTTTATAACAAAATCTTACATAATTTTATTCTAGTTATATATATGTGTGTTGTATAAATTACTTTTATTATATGTATAAATTAATTTTTCATATATCTAAATTACCTTTAGATTTAATTAAATTTCTTCTTGGACATTCATAATGTTTTTACTGGGATTATTATTTACTTAGCTATATAATTTGTGCTAATTAAATATAACTTCTAGATAGACTCATGTTTTTACCCCCACAACAGATTTACTTTTATTGACATGATAGCTTACATTTATTTTGTATTAAGTTACTTTTATGATTTATATAGATTACTTTCATGCTTTATTGAAGTTACTTTCATAAATGTATCGGAAGTAATTTAATTAAATCTACAAGTAGTTTATATATATGAGAAAAAGTAATTTACAACACATATATATATATATATATATTTGTAACAATATGTCCTCTAGAGCCGCATATAGTTCAGCATATCCAATGGACAGGCCCACTTACACTATACGGTTGGAAGGATAAACCCTTATAAATTGGTTTTATGCTTGCTAAGCTAACAAGGTGGTATTAAACATGCGCACACAATTCTCATGGGCTATACAGGCTATATCCTAATTGGGTCAGGATATCAAACCCCCTCCCCCCTCAAAGTACCCGACGTCCCCGTTGGTCCAACTTACCTACATAGCCACACATGTATAAATGTAAATGTCCAGGAACACACCCGCTCCTAGCGCACATTCGTACATCCAGTGCCGACGCCATATGCCATGCCATGTACCTCACACAGAGCCCACGTGCGTCATGCATCATATGCCCTCACATGAACCCGTACGTGCAACCATGAGGGTCAGCTCTAATACCATTTATAATAGCCCGCTCTTCAGAACCGTGCTGTCTAGCCCATCCGACCGTCGGACCCAGTTACACATACCACCTTTTTACACGATTCAAGAAGGAATATGTATTTGGACCTACCCGTTGGATGGGCTGGGCTGCGCGGTTCTAGAGGACGAGTTGTTATAATATTTTTTTCATTAGATCATAATCATGTGAGATCTTGTTTCAATAAATATAAGGGACCACCTATTCTGCAGTTGCCTGAAAATTTTATTTCTGTCAGTCGAATGTGTGGATCGTTAGATTTGTATCCAACGACAACAACACACAAAAACAAAAACACGCAGCCCATCGATTAAAAGCAGTTAACATCCCACGACATAACAAAGGGTGTGATTTTCGGATCAGCTTAATGGGCTCGCGGGTCTGTGTAGCTTTTTGGTCTATTTGTGTTTTGGTCCGGTTTCCAGAAAGAGAACACTAGGATTTGTGGACCTGGTTTTGCTTTGTGGCCTATGTTTGTTCTGGGCCAGTTTCAAAAAATAATTCCTGCTTTATAAAACTCTTGTTTGCAAAAGCCAATGCTCAGTTGATCCTAATCTGTCAAGCTTAACATTTCAATTAGTCAGGTACGAGTATAATGAGACAAGCACATTCAAGTATCATTCGTTCATTCCAACTCGTTCCACTGAACATATTTCCCCCACAAACTGATAGAAATACTATGAAATACTCATCGTGCAAACAACTAATGGCCCGAGGAAACTAAAAAATAATTCATTACTGATATACTGAACAACAAAACTACTCAATATTTGGGAGTTTAAACAGTTAATATCTATCTACCCGTAAAAAGAAAAACATGATCCCCTCGCAAACTCACAATCAAACTCATCCTGATTCATATCACAAACTCATTCCACAGAGCATCCCATGCATGCATCACACGTTTCACAGAGCTCACATGCCAACACGTAATGGAACGCACAGCTCACCGTGCAGACTGATTTCACACCAATCAGATAGGCCCTTGGTGTACGTAGAACTGTGGCATTTCTTCTGTCTTTCTCCTTTTCTTTCCCAATCTAGACAGATATCACAAATTATAGCAAAAAAATAATCAATAGTTGCAGATATTATTTTATGAAGTTGCACAAATTTATAACTAAAGGAGTTGCTATTACTGAAGGTATTTGAGAAAAAAAATACTATTATGCTTGCATTAAATCAGCATGCTATATACTTCATAGATCACTACAAAAGGTCCCCTCAAAATAAACAAAATTTGTACTAGCTGCTAGCAAAAGTACTGCTACTGATATGAGAGAACTATTTAGTAATAGCATAACAAATATGACAAAACCACTTTTTTTTTTGAAAAATTCAAAAAAAATAACAAAAACAAAATACAAAAATGAAAAAACCACTTTAAAAAATTCAAAAAATGACAAAACAAAATAAACAAACCACTTATTTTTGAATAATAGAAAAACTGACAAAAATAAAAAAAATAAAAAAATGAAAAAAACCTCTTTTAATAAATTAAAAAAACTGACAAAAACATAATACAAATATGAAAAATTATAAATTATAGAAGCAAAAAAATGATCAATAGCTGCAGATATTATTTTATGAAGTTCCACAAATTTATAACTAAAGTCACACTTGAGTGAAAAAATGAAACCCTACAAGCTTAAAATCCTACAAAAACTGAATACTATGTGCTGACAGTCCAGATTTACTAACAGTTTGAAAAAAAAACTGAGTACTCCTAATTTTGCGACGTGTGAAAAATATATAATAAGAAATTCAGGGTGTTGTTATTTGCAGACAAATTCATCTTACGAACAATGCAGACATATGTATCTATCGCTAATTTTGTGGGGGAAAACATACCACCTACGTATAACTGTAGTAACATATTTGAGCCTGGTTTGCCAAGCTTAGACTCACAGCAACAAAATTTATATTAGGAAATCAATAGTTGTACAAAAATATAATTGAAGTTGCACAAATTTATAACTGAAGTTGCACATGATTTAAAAATGGCAACTACAACAATTCGTGAATGCAAATTTGCTATATATAGGAGGCAACTATTAGTTCCATACTTTAAAAATCAGAAAAAAAAAAGGATTGCTTTTGGGCCGCAAGGTGCAAATGGTTAAAACAAATAAAAATTTGTTGGAATAGATTAGGTAATTTACTAAGAAAAACCCGATCACCTCATATACTAAAGTTGCACTTTCCATATGATGCAAGTTTAGTCTATGCACATTATGCAAGTGTAGGTAGCTGACAGTAAAGAAAAAACGATATATCCAAGAAAACATTTATTCTCCTTTTATACACAACATGTCACCAGCTCGATTCCCAGTATGAGCTAGTTCATGACATTGCATGTTGGATGGAAGCTGCATCTACAGAAGAAAATCGAGATAAATAGTGTCTAGCTCTTCCAGAATCACAAAAATAGTGTCCAACTCTTACGTATAAAAGGTGTTCATTCCCAGTAAAAATTGCTTGTATATGTACAGTCTACTAAAAACAACTCTATCCCAGTCAAAACAAATTTGTAATAATCTCACAGCATAACAAAAAAGTGCACACGCACAGAGATTGCAAAAGCACTGGACTATGTTAGAGATACAGAGCGCTTAAAGTTCAGATTTATAGATCTCAAGACTGTGCACAACTTCACAGAGTACAGACTAATTCACAAAGAGTTAAAAGTAAAAAAAAAAAAAAAGAAGAAAAGGCATGTTCCCATGGTTTCAATGAGCCCATACACTCGCCAGAAGACATAGATCAGAGTTTTTACATAAAACATTAATCAACAGCGATAGTGCAAAGATAAGATCAAAACCTGAAATCTAAGTTGGCCGGGCTAGTGTCTTTCATGCTGATAGCGTGACAAAGAACATCAAATTTTTAGTACCAAAAAACTTGCAACTAAATCAGAGAAGTTGCATGAGATACTGCTTAAACTTCACAATCTAGAAATTAGAATATTTTCTCCATTTGTACATCTAGACTAATTGAGGGCATAGAACTACCACCAACTCTGCACAAACTGAAACATTTCAATTATCTCATCGTACCAGCAAGTGATCCAAACCCACATTACTCCAGCACTGCCTTATTGGTGCCAGATGAGTGTAGGGTTGTGCTGCTCGGAGCCATCCATGGCGCAGATGCTCCTGCACATTTGCTGCACCTTGGCTAACCCCCTGACAACAGTCCCTATATTGGCCACCAGCAAGGGCAAAGCACAAACAAGCACATGATATTCAATCCTACCGATTTGTTGCTCCTTCTATGCATCGACCTCGCGACAGAGCCAAAATTGCCGATTCGCCCCTAGTTGTGCACATCCTAAATCCAACAGAATACAAATGCACATCGTTTATTATACCCCATATATGCACTACTTATCCCACAAAAAATAACCATCTATATCATATACTCAAAAACCCTAGGAGAAACCACTGAAAAATGGAGGGATTGCCAAAATTGAGCTCACAGGTATACGCAAAAGGCAAAATGTCATAAATAGAATGTATGGATCTCCTTCCTGCGTGTGCCCAACTCAACGATTCGCTGCTAGTCCCATGCCCTCATCAATTCCTCTATCCAATCCCAACAAACATACTAGCAAACGACCCATACCTGGAATCAATGAAGAAACAAGCAACCTGAGTATCACTCCCTCCTCCCTTCCTCCTTCCTCCTTACCCGTGTCGCCCGACTCACCCCAAACCCTAGCAGCAAGCAGTCGTGCACCCTCCGCCTCTCCGGGCTTCCGGCGGTCCGGACACAGAGAGAGAAAAAGAGACAGAGAGCGAGAGTGAGAGAGAGGACCGGAGAAGTCACGATTCACGAGTCTTCAGATCGAATCGGTGGAAAAATATCTATCTCCAACCTCCCCAGGCTCACGTGGTTAACGGGCTGTGGAAAATTCAGCCAGTTACCGAACACACAACAAAATCAAACCCAACAGCTGCACACATCATGAAGCCTATCCGACGAACAAAGAAATTAACAGACCGATTAAGAATTTGCAGGAGACTGCATAATAGTAAAAGCGTAAATATTATAATGGTGTAATCGGATCGTTAATCAGATAAGTAATTTAAGAGAAATTTTATAAGAAGAAGAAGAAAAAAAAGACATGTATGATATTGATCTAGCCAAGTAGATATTTTAGCTTGTCTTGCTGGTAGGCCATAAGTGACACTTTCTGCACGTAGCAAAGTGTGCACTTGTTAAGATTAAATAGTGCGTATGCACTGTTTAGATTTTACCCATATTAAAGTTTTTTTTCAAATACGAATATAATTGCATCACATGCATATAAGTCTCAACCTGTCTCCAGCGGTCCAGCTCCCTTGCTGGGCCAAACCTCGAACAGTCCCGCTCCACCTTCTCCCGAATTTAGTCCGTCCAGTATGCCGTGCTCTGTGCTATCAACTGCTGTTCCACCAACATTGATGCCTTCTGCTGTTCCTCAGCGCTGCCAGCACCGAAGGGGTCTTTTTGTGGGGACGAAGAGTATATATTCACGTGCCTCTCCTGCCTGTGCCTGCTTCTTCCTCCATCCATTTTATAATATGACATCGTTAATTTTTTATTAATTATTCATCTTATTAAAAATTTAGTACAATATAGAAAAGTATAAATTATAGAAAATTATAAATTAAGATTATATTTTATTTGATGATAAAATAAGTTATAATGAAATAAATAATATCTATATAAGACAAATGGTTAAACGTTGTGCGAATTGTTAACAGTATCGTATATTTTAAAATACAGGGAGTAGTCAGGTCAGCTGTAAATTAGTTGGTGCCGAACACCATGCATATATACTTGATAAAGTCATATGCCTGAGAGGCATATTAGATGGCAATGGAGTTTGCTTCATCTGAATTTTTACATTTCGATCATTTTAAAAAACTTATTCTACAAATAGAACCATAAAAAACTTATTATAATAATTAGACACTATTCACGACAATATTATTGACACCGTAATCTAACATGACGGTGCGGCTTTTCAGTTGCGCCACTTTTCAGTTGCGCCATAGAGCTAGAGGACTCATCATTTGCCATTTTGCCTCATATACAATGATTCTGATTTCCTTTAGGTACCAATCTGGTATTCGCGAGATAAGTGGCCAAGCTGATTTTCGGGAATCGTAACGTACATTTTTCCATAACTTGGAAAGTAGCCCGTGCGAATTTACGAGCATGTATCTTGTACTGCATATAAGGGTGGAAAATAAACTAGATTATTTATGCAATGATTAAAACATACAATTTCTCCAAAATATTGTCCATTGCTTAGATAATTGTTTCCAAGCTATTTGTTAACTTTATATTGTATAATATTTAGTTCATCCTTGTAAGAAGGTAGATATATTTTGTTTAGAAAAAAAGGCTAAGAAACTAAGTTTATTTTTTTCCTTTTAATGTTAGGCGCTCTTTTTTCAATAAACCACGAAAAAATATTATTGCTAATAAATGTGTTTTATTTTTACAATTAGGCTGGTCATCCATCTATCTTGTACCTATATTGATGTATAGTTTATTAAGGACATATACATATCCTAGACCACACTTCCCTATTATACGTGGGACCTATAATACTGTTTTAAGGAAGAAAATTAACCTAACCAACAAAGAGACATTAGAGCTAACCATTTCAGTATCAGTTGTACCGGATGAGCTATAGGACTCGTCATTTGCCATTTTGCCTCATATACAATCATTATGATTTCCTTTAGGTACCAAGCTTGTAGTCGCGAAATCAGTGGCCAAGCTGATTTTCAGGAGTTTCGTACTGTACTTTTTTTCCATAATTATGCTTTGTTATCTATCTATTATATATTAAAAGTCTATTAAACATTCAATACCACATAGACATCCTACGAATGCTTTCAAACCACCATATGGCATTTTAATAAATTAAAAAAATATTTAAAAATTCTGACAACATCCTACCATTAATTTTCACTTAAATCAGTGAACCCATTATTTATATCATTAGATCTGTTATGTATAACACAAAATTAATTAAATCTATCAAAAGGAAACAAACTCTCCTCCCACCCCTCCAGCCGTACGTACGTATATATATATGTACGCACGTACGTTTTCCTCCCTCCCTCTCCCTACTCTTCTATTTTTTTAACTAATCTTTTTAATAGAAAAACAACCAATAAAATTTAAGATCTATATCACCCATATTTACTATATAAAAACTAAAATACATTATTTGAACTGATCCAATCCTTTACAGGGCAACCAAATAACATCCAATATTTAATTTATTTGAACAGTAATTTTATTTATAATTAATTCAGTAAATCAACATCTATATTACTCGTATTTTTTATATAAAAGTTAAAATACATCATTTGAACATACTAGCAACAACCAAACAACCACGAAACATTAAAAAAAATTGGTGTCATCTTAAATCATTCTACGTACAATCATTTTACATAAAGATTCATCGAACGTACTTTAGAGTGCTATAAAGTCACCACGTGTCACATTTTAAAACAAGAAAAAAATCTTAGAAATTTGAGCATCATTAGTTTCTACTTAAATCGATGGTCTATTATTTTCAAGCACTAGAAAAATATCATGTATTGAAAATTAGGAAAACAATTCTGAGAAATCTGAGAATAAAGACATATGATCATCAGATTTCACTTAAATCATTTAGGAAAAATAGAAAAAGAAAGTCACCTCCACCTTCCTCGCTCATATGCACACAACACTACTCTCCCCCCTCCCTCTTTGTCTCGAGTGCTACGCTCTTCATTAGTCATAAGCTATCAAAGTGAAACAATCAATAGTTATAAGCTACATGTGCAATGTCTAATCTAACTTCTGTTGTATTATAATGAAACAAAAAATGCAAGAAGCATATGCCTACATTTTGTTATATAAGAAATGTGAAATTTGGGAACAACGAACCATGCACTTTGCAGGTCATCCAAATAGTAACGAAATACTATAAATAATTATCAACACAAATTGTGTCATTATGCATTAGTCTAAAAACATGCATAGCAAAATTCAATCAATAGTATCAAAAAAAATTATAAATCCCAAGTATAAACAATATTTTTTTGATGGACAGCACCCCTGCCCTTTTACATGTCATCGAAATAATAAAATAACTATGAAATAATTCTGCAACATAGGATGCACCATCATATATTATTTTGTAAACATGAAAACTAAATTAAATATAGAGTGCCTAAGAATTACCATAAAAGAATTATACCATTGGCCTTTTACATGTCATCGAATTACCATAAAAGAATTATGAAATAATTCAACAATACAAGTTGCACCACCATACATTGTTTTCCGAAAATGAATAGCTAAATTTAAGAAAAAAAGTTAACTCAAATATAAATAGTCCAAGTCACTACATAAAAAATCCAGTGGCTTTAGTTAAAGAAAACAATCCAATTACTTCATGTTTTTTCAAGTTAATGTGGTCAAATAATCCGAGTAAGCCTAAGTGCTCTAAACCATCTAATAGATTTTTTTAGGGTACTATCTAATTGATTTTAGATGGTGTTTAATGCACTTTGGTATATCCGTAGATATTGGGATGTCTATTTTACACCCCTCGAACTTCTCTTTTTTTTTTTTCTAAATGACACCCTCAACTATAAAACAAGACATTTGACCCCTCCAACTTTCAATACCGTGGAAAACAGCGCCCCCCGCCCCTAAGTGGTTTTCTACCTAGTTTTTCATACAAGGATGCCACGTCAGATGCCACATGTATAAATTAGCAGGGCCCACATGTCAGTTTGGCTTTCTTCTTCCTCCTCCTTTCTCCCCCACTCTCTCTCCCCTACCGGTGAGGACCACAGCACACCCAGCGGCAAGCTCCGCCACCAGATCCTCCATGAGCTCGCCAAGGGAGGAGATGAGGTTGCCTCAAACTCCAACCGTGGCACGGGGAAAATGCAGGGGTGACTCTTCTCTACCTTCTCCACATCTACAGCTAGAGGAGGAGGAGGCGCTCGGTGGGTGGGTCAAAGCCAGCACACGGGGGAGGCGCTCCGGATACTGCGGGTAGCCAGAGCTCGAGCTTGCCGGTGCATGCAAGAGGAGGCGCTCGGGAAGGCAGAGGGCAGTCGGAGCTCAAGCTCACCACTGCATACTGGAGGATGTGCCCTCCCCCCACCCTGCACCTCAGGCCACAGTTCCACCAAGCTCCCCCTCCCCTATCTCGCCGCCCTGATCTTCGCGACGGGTTGCGCGAGAGGAGGCAGTGGTGCTTGAGGAGGTGGTGGTAGAGAAGAAGCGACAATGCAGGTGGCGGCGTGGGGAGATAGTCTGCATCGAGATCCGGGCCCACGCCATCCTACAGAGCACAAGACCAAGCCGCGCCGGTAGAGGAGGTGGCGCTCACAACGTGCTCGGGCGAAGGCGGCACGGGGAAGAAGCAGCACTCGGGAAAATGGCGGGAAGTCGGAGCTTGAGCTTGCTGGTGCACAGAGGAGGAGGCGCTCGGGGGGGGTGGCTATGCCTCCATTGGCTGCGGAGGCGTCGACATCGACCATCTGCTCCTCCACGGTGGCCTCTCGCTATCCCTGGCTACCGTGACGACACCACCTCCGCCCAAGATGGAGCTCGGGACATGCAATGGCGGCAGTGCGGAGACCCTAACCTGATATTCGCCGAGCTCGGATGGCAAGCTCACCCTCACCGCAGCTGCAGCTACCCATGGCGATCCTTGCTGGGAAGATGAAAAGGGGGAGAAAGAGCCGAAGAGGATGAGGACGAACATGCTGACATGTGGGCCTCACTACTTTGTACAGTTGGCATCCAACATAGCATCCCAGTGGACAAAAACCAGGTAGAAATCAGATTTTGGGGGTCATTTGCACGGTATTGAAAGTTGGAGGGGTTTGGATGACCGATTTTAAAGTTAGGGTTGTGTTTTAGATATAGTGAAAAGTTCGGGGTGTAGAATGGACTTATCCCGTAGATATTCAAGCAGTATTCTAATAAATCACATTAAAAAAATAATGTGTGCACAATTATATTTAGCCCTCCGATTGTATTCACGCTAGGCTCATGGAGCCTCTCACACTTTACATAAAACGTTCACAGATAGGTTGTTTCCCACACTATGCAACCATATTGGACTCTACAAACTCATGCATTAGTATAGTCTCATGTTACATTCAATTAATAGGGAGAACCTATATCGGTCTTACATGCTTATACAAAAGGTAGCTCATTTCTTTTTCAAAAAAGTTCACATAAAATGTGTAACACTCCATCACTATTTAACATATCACAGAATTTAAACTTAAAATAAGAAATGCATAAAACAAAACAGAAAATAGAAAAATGCCAATATGAACTGCATTAATTGAACTAATTGGAGAAAATCTTATTACTTCTTTTGCTTCATACTTGCACTTAAATTGAAACAACCATTGCCATAACCATTGCATCATTTTATAATTAAGTGCTTAGATATTAATGATTTATTCTCTATCCTACGCCACGCTATATATTATGATTTTCTCCACATATTATTGCAAATATAAGCAAAATACTAAGGTTACAGTATATAGTTGATTTAGAAGTTATATTTCTTACTATTAAATTTAATTTTTAAAGGTCAAGTTGATTAGATTTTTCTTTTTAAAAATACAATGGATCACACATATCATAGGGAATCGAGGCCTAGGATGCATGTATATCTCCTCTGTCTTATTCATACATAAGTAATAATTAAAGTGCACCAATATAAACCAAATAAAAGGAGGGCTAGCTAAACGGTACAAATAAAACAAATTTGTTAGCAATCATAGTCTTTTAAGATTTGATAGCACAAAGTTAGCTCCTAAATATTCAATTTAAAAAAAACACCTACCTTTAAATTTACATTTAATTTGTTAGATACGTTTTCTGAACAGACTAAGTCTGTCGTATTTTAAATGATGAAGAAGATTATAGATAATTGCTTAAAGGATAATTAAATATTATACAGCATAAAGCTAACAGATAGGTTAAAAATTTATCTAAGCAACACATTGCACGATGCATCCCCGCGCCGTGTTAGTACGCGGGCTACCTTCCTAGTTCAATAAAAAGGTAGCTAGAACTCCATCCATGCTCTTTAGAATAAAGAAATAGTGCTACCTACTGATTGTTGGTTGATATCTTAGGTCGCATTGCGAAATGAGAGACTGAGATCTAAGGATGTGGTTCAACCCATGTTCAGACCACACACCTTCCTAAACATAGCACCGTGATCAGTGGCACTCTTTATTTATGTTGCATTAGCCCGGTAGCCCCCACATCCCACCAATTAATCACTAGAACGGTAACCCCCATCTCAATCGGGCGGTAACCTCTATCTCAATCGAGCATGGCATCCGTCACAACCTAGAGGTCACAGATGTGAAAAGTTATCTCAATCGGGCAAATGGTCGTCACGGATGAAGCTATCTCAATCGGCCTTATCTGTGACGGGCCTAAACTATAGATCATCTGTGACGGGCTATAGTTGTTAGGCGTGTCATGCAGTCCCGCCTCTTCCAGGTATTTTTTGTTAGGCGTGTGCATCCGGGAAGAACTTCCCCATCGGTCACCCATCTTGAAATTGCTCCAGACCAAGCACGCTTAACATCAAAGTTCTTTGGAGATCGACTTCCGGAAAAGTAGTTGTAACTTTTTGGTATTCTATTAATCCTATTAAGCCTTAGGCCACGATGTCACACCCCAATATCACCCATTCATATATATTTATTTACATACACAACCATCAATATATTTAACACAACCACATTCACATAACATCCATTTTGATCACATATTTCACATCCCCGATTGAGATGACCTATCTCTATCGGGTATTAAATAATACCCGTCACCGATGAGTATTTTTCCATTTTCCATATGAAACGTTTATATTCAATTTATGTGGTATTTTTTATTTTCAATTTATGAGAACTTTAAATTTAATTTTAGGTTGATTTTTGTGTGTCAAATATAAAAATCACAAACAATAAAATTGTATAACTCATCGATACCTACAACTATTGTATTGGTCCTTTGTACAAATAAGTTCATTTGAACTATTCAAATTTTGAATTTTCAAAATTTGATAACTTCGGACAAAAATTGGGGTTAATAAATAATTTCAAATGGAAAAGTCACCAAAAGTAAAGTTGTAGAACTCATCGAGGTGCAAAATTTTTATTTTGGTCATTTCTCCATCTGACTCTATTTGAATAATTTGAAATTTGAAATTCAAAGTTTGAGAAATTCAAATAGAATTTTTTGTTAGTGAATGACTTCAACTGAAAAAATCATCAACAACAAAGTTGTATAACTCATCAAGATCTATAACTTTTATTTTGGTCATTTTTCTATATAACATTTTTTTGAATAGTTTGAATTTGAATTTAAAAATATGACAACTTCAAACAATATTTTCAAATACTAAATGATTTCAACTGAAAAAGTTATCAACAACAAAGTTGAATAACTCATCAAGATCTAAAAGTTTTATTTTGATTATTTCTTCATCTGACAAAGTGATACCAATATTGTTCACAAAATTAACGTATCTCTTATCTTGTTTTATAAACTATAACACATATATGTAAAATTTATAAACAATATTACTAACACTTTATCGGATGAAGAAATAACAAAAATAAAAGTTTTAGATCTTGATGAGTTATACAATTTTATTGTTGATGACTTTTTCAATTGAAATCATTTAGTATTTGAAAATGTTGTTTGAAGTTGTCATATTTTCAAATTCAATTTCAAACTGTTCAAAAAATATTATATAGAAAAATGACCAAACTAAAAGTTATAGATCTTGATGAGTTATACAACTTTGTTGTTGATGACTTTTTCAGTTGAAGTTGTTCACTAACAAAAAATTCTATTTGAATTTCTCAAACTTTGAATTTCAAATTTGAAATTATTCAAATAGAGTCAAATGGAGAAATGACCAAAATAAAATTTTGCACCTCGATGAGTTCTACAACTTTACTTTTGGTGACTTTTCCATTTGAAATCATTTATTAACCCAAATTTTTGTTCGAAGTTGTCAAATTTTGAATTTGAGTTCAAGTGAACTTATTTGTACAAAGGACCAATACAATAGTTGTAGGCATTAGTATATAGCCCGTCACAGATAAGGGTCATCTGTGACGGGCCTAGTTGTTATCTCAATCGGGCCTTAAGTTGGTGCCCGTCACGGATGATGGTCATCTGTGACGGGTTCCAACTACGGCCCAATTGAGATATTTAAGGTTATCTCAATCGGGCCCTAGTTTAGGCCCGTCAAAGATATGTGTCATCCGTGACGGGCTTCAGTTCTATGCACATTTAACATGTCTCTCCGACCATATCTCAATTGGCCTCTTTTTAGGCCCGTTTGAGATGTATTCTTTGTGACGGCCCGCAAAATCCAGTTATGTTACAGCCCGTCACAGATGAGAGGATCTGCACTAGTGAATGCTATACAAATGGAGAGAAAGCCTGCACATGAGATGGCAGTCCCTTGTTCACTAATCCTACTCCAGAAAACCCCAATTTGATCCTCTTATCTCGATACAAAGGAAGGCATTGGGAGGGACCTGAAGGGCCGATTCCAGACCAATTGCAAGAGGACCATAGTCAACTGCCATCGAAGCCTCCAGCATCGAGCCGGTGTCTTGCAGGTCTCATGCCTCATCTACTCCAACACGAAGGAGGAGATCAACTTCCCTAAAGTGGTGGCACTCCTTCAAGATTCGGTTAGATATTTTCACAGAATTATGTATTAGATCAAAGAATTAGGTGATAATGTTTAGGCTAAAATCAGCTAGAAGAAGACAGGTGAAAGAGTTGATTAGAGAAAAAGAGGTTGACATTGTTTGTCTACAAGAAACAAAGAAAGAGATGTTCACAGAGAGAGTTGAATTCCTTTCGAGGGGAGATATTTTGTTTGGGCCTGGAAGAAATCTAGAGATGCTTCAGGAGGTATGTTGTTAGGTGTTAACACAAAGAGTGCTGAGGTGATTGATAATCATGTTGGGGCTTTCTTCATAAGTAGTGTACTGAAAACTAAGAGAGATAAATCCATTTGGGAGATGATTACAGTCTACGGATCTGTAGATAATAATCTGAAGGCTGATTTTCTGCAGGAACTGAACTGGCATATCCAGTTTAGAGTTTACCCTGTGGTTATAGGAGGTGACTTCAATATGTATAATTTTGCTAGTGAAAAATCTAACAATAATGTAGATTTAAGGACTATGGAGCTTTTCAATTCTTTCATTGCTAATTTAGAGCTAAGAGAACTTTATAGGAATGGTCCTAGATTCATCTGGACTAACAAGCATGTCTCTCCCATTCAAGTGGTTCTAGATAGAGTTTTGGTGAGTGTTGACTAGGATGATAAATATCCCATCTCTACTCTTTCTTCATGCTTTGAGTAGGATCTGACCATACCCCCCTTCTGCTTGACACTTGTGAAGAGGGGCTGAGGAGATGTAAATATTTTAAGTTTGAGTCAAGTTGGTTGGTGGAGGCAGGTTTTACAAAGTTGATAAAACAGAAAATGCTAGAGAGATATGAATCATATATTTTGGAGTTCTCTAACAAAAAACAGGGGGATCTGAGTAGATTCTTGAGAGGTTGGGGAATAAACACACATAGTGGGAGAAACAAGGATAAATTGGCACTGAAAGGGAAACTAGAGGAGATAGATGAAAAAGCTTTAGGGTGCGAGTTGTTTGCTGAAGAATGGCAACAGAGATTTGAAATAGAAGATGAATTAGAACATATTTATGAGATGGAGGAGTTGTATTGGCACAAGAGATGTGGAGAGCAGTGGATTGTTGAGGGAGACAGAAACACTGGTTTTTTCCGTGGGATTGCTAATGGTAGGAAAAGGAAATGCACCATTACATCCCTGGAGGTGGAGGGCTCTGTGCTGACAACCAAAGAAGAGTTGGAAAAACTCATAGTGGATTATTACAAAAACCTCTTCAGATCTGATGGGACCTCAAGCATTCACCTGGCTCAGGATATCTGGGGTAGGAAGTGGTGTATGACAGAAGATAAGAGTACTCATATGATTAGACCTTTTAAAATTAAAGAGTTGGATAGAGTGCTTAAAGAATCAAAGCTGAACACTACCCCTAGGCTAGATGGGTTCATCATCCCTTTTTATAGAGCTTTCTGGCCACAGATAAGAAATGCCCTGTATGAGATGCTAATCATGTTACACAATGAAGAGCTGGATCTCAAGACACTGAATTTTGGGGTTATCTCCCTGATCCCCAAAAACAACTATCCAACATATATCAAACAATTTAGGCCTATCTGTGTGCTCAATGATTGCTTTAAATTCATTAGCAAGGTAGTGACCAATAGGCTGATAGAGGTGGCAGATGACCTGATTTCTCCTACCCAGACTGCTTTTATCCCTAGGAGATTCATTTTGGTGGGTTGTGTGATACTCCATGAGGTGTTACATAAGCTGAAAGTGAGAAAACTGAGTGGGATCATTCTAAAAATAGATTTTGAGAAAGCTTATGATAAGGTGAATTGGGAGTTTCTAATGGAAGTTATGAAGAGAAAAGACTTCCCCAATAAATGGATTAGCTGGATCAAATCTTGTGTAATGGGGGGTAAGGTCTATATAAACATCAATGTGAGAGGACTGATTATTTTAGGACTTTTAGAGGTCTTAGACAGGGGATCCTTTATCCCCTCTCCTGTAACCTTGTTAGTGATGCGCTGGCTGCCACGTTTGATAGTGCTAAAAGGGCTAGGGTGCTCAGTGGTTTAGTTCCAGAGATCTTCCCTGGGGTTATTACTCACCTCCAATATGCAGATGATACTGTGTTGTTTATTGCCCATGATGACAATCAAATCATAGCAACAAAATTCATCCTATATTGCTTTAAGGAGATGGCTGGTTTAAAAATCAATTACCACAAGAGTATCTTGGTCTTCCTATTAGTCCTGATAAAATCTTGAATCCTGAGTTTGACTTTCTAGGGCAGAAACTAGAAAAGAGATTGGGAACCTGGGGGGCCAGCACTCTGTCTCATGTTAGGAGGGTTGTACAGATCAATGCCTACCTCTCCTTTATTCCTTCATATCCCATGGGGTTCTACCTTCTTCCTGAAGGGGTGCACCAAAAAATTGACAAGATAAGAGGGAGATACTATTGGGCTAGAAACAAGCTGAAAGGAAAATAGCACATGCCCAAATGGGAAGATATGGCCTTCCCCAAGGATTTTGGTGCACTAGGGTTTACTGAAACCAGAAAGATGAACATTGCTCTCTTATCAAAGTGGATCATCAAAATTGAATCTGAAGACAAGAGTTTATGCATACAGTTATTGAGAAGAAAATACCCAAAAGATTGTGGGTTTTTTCAATATAGAGTTGGAAATGTTTCTCAGTTTCTAAGGGGGTTGCTGAATATCAAGAGATGATGTTTCTTGGCTTTGAACATCAATTTCTAGAGTGATGTCTGGTGTGGTAACTGTCCTTTGAGAATTCTCTTCCCAACAATTTACCAGATCTGCAACCAGCAAGAGTTGTTGATTTCTCAAATTGTTCATAGAGGACATGAAGGTTTATCCTTCAGGAGATCTTTTGGGCTTGTAGAAATAGCAGAATGGTAAACCCTGAGAGATATCATTGATGATATATAGTTATTTAATGAACCTGATAAACTTGTGGGGGGGTTGACACCTAAAAAAACTTACACCACTAAATCTATGTACAGGGCTTTAACTTTTAGAAGGGTGGGAAGTGTGAATAATTATCTTTGGGAGTGCCCATGTCCTATCAAGATTAAACATTTCCTCTAGCTTGCTTTGAAAGATAGAATCCAGTTGGCGGTTCAACTAAAAAAGAGGGTGGCCTGGGTCAGAGTTTTGTCAATTATGTGGAGAATTAGAAACAACTAACCTTATTTGTTTTGGTTGTGATATGGCTAGACTGGTTTGGTGTATTTGCAGGGTGCACAGGGATGGAACAACATCCCTGGGAACTTTGATGAGTTCTTTTTACTTAGCTATAAGAGGGTTGACCCCACTGTTGTTAGATTAGTTTTGAGTTTGATGGCTGCTATTTGTTGGAACTTGTGACTTAGCATAAATAATATGGTTTTTAGAGATAAATTGGTTTACTCTACTCTAACCATTCCTTTCCAAATCATTTCAAATCTTTTGCAGTGGAAGAAAATATGTTGGCCTAACGAAGGAGAGCAACTGGAAAATCTAACAGAGAAGTTGAAGCTGGCAATTGCAAGACTAAGACCAAGAGCTGGTGTGGGATAGTATGCGTCTGTAGTTCGTTTCTTTCTACTGGCTACCTGCTTAGTTTACAATTGTTTAGCTTGCCATTCTGATTTGTTAGCTGGGGTGGTGGAACTAGTTCGCTTGGTTGCTTTTGTGGGTCTTTGGATACCCTTTGCTGTTGTGTGGCTGTGTTGGCTGGAAGAGCCATTATTCTGAACTGTACGCTGGTATTCCCAGCTAGAACTCGCCTTTTGGCTTTCAATTAAAAGTTGGGTCCTCAGACCTTCTATCTAAAAAATCAATGTTTAGGCTAAGCAGTTAGATCCTGAGTTTAGAAACTAGCACCGATAGTAAAATATATTTTGCAAGGTGACATATATTTAAAAGTGGCAATATACACAAGTTGTTTTAAGCTTCCAGCTCAGCATATACTAAGTTTTAAGATCCACCAACCAAGAGAAGCTAGATCAATGCGGACTGATTTCTAATAGCATATACTCCCTCCATTTCATATTATAAGTCTTTTGACTTTTTTTTTCTAGGCAAACTTCTCTAAGTTTGCCTAAGTTTATAGAAAAATATTTTATTATTTTCACCCAAACCAAATATGTTATCAAAATATATTCAATAGATTAAATAAAACTAGTTTGATATTTTAGATGTTGCTAATTTTTTCTATAAACTTGATCAAACTTAATAAAGTTTGACTAGAAAAAAGTTAAACGAATTATAATATGAAACGGGGATAGTAGTATGCAAGCTCACTTGCGTAACTATCACCTCCATCTTCATGTTGCCAGATCTGAAGGAAGAGAAGAACTGAAGACCCTGACCTTCGCATTAGCCGCCTGTAAGTAGAAAATTTTGAATACACTTCACTCATGAACTTAAATAACTGCAATATCATATTAGCTAGGTAGGAAAAATGCATATATGCACCTCTTTATCCCAATTTGTGCATAGTGTTATTGCCATTAGTAGCAGGACTTGCACCAACAGACCGCAGATGATGCCTAGCCATAGGCCCTATAAGACATTCAGCATTATATTGTTGAAACTCAGAACAACAGCCAAGAACAACTACAAAAAGGAACTTGCTAAAACAATTCAGGCAAAATGAAGATCTTGAGGGTTCTAGAGTAACCACCGTTCCTCCAACTTGCAAGACGAAAGCTATGAGGTAAGCTGAAGGGATGCCAACGATGTAGTAGGCGCCAAGGTTTACACAAGCTCCAATTTTCTGCCATCCACAGCCTCTAGCCACACCTACACAAATATGTAAATTTCCAGAATATAAAATTCTTACCCCATCTGGTCACAAATGTTTGATGCTTAGGACAAGAATCTCAATCTTTTAAAACTTTGATGATCAATTTTACATTAGAACTAGTTTTATACTCCGGTGGTAGTACTTTTCGAGGCACATCTATATATACACATTTCTTTGAACTAAGCAATTGAGAAATTAATGGTGGTCCAAATTTCAAAAGTTTGATCAAATCTTCTATTAAATGTTAGATATTTATAACAGGAGAAAGCATCCCTTCTGTTTGTAATAATGAAGGATCATCTTCTACCTACTTACTTTCTAATGAAGTCCATCAAACATCCTTTAGCATTCCTAAGTTGACACTTATCATCTCCAATGAATTAGGATAAACCCTAGAAATTCTAAAGAAAAAAAAAAAACATCTGACCATCAATTTTTACTTAAACCAGCCGATCCACCATTTTAGACCATCGATTTATCTTAAAAGAAAAGAAAAAAAAACCCGTGATTCCACTCCCCTTCCAGTTCGCACGCACCCTCTCCCCACCTCCCATCTTTCTTTTTATCTATACAGTAATTAGTAAGATGTAAACGATAACCACATAACAAATTTTATAAAAACACAACTTTCAAATCATGTATTGAGTTTTCTATCCTTCCACATCACTGTATTTATTATGATTAAATTAACAGTTTAAGACCAATATTAGCTATTCTTTGACATGTAAAAAAATATGTTATTTTCAGTCAGATCTTGGCCCTTTGCATGTTACCCGAACAGTATTAAAATATTACGAAGAAAATTTACAATGTGGGCTATATCATCATATATGACTTCAAAAAATATGCTTAATTCAATTTGATTCACAACATTACAAAATAACAACTCAAATTGTCAGTAACATTTCCAAAAAAAAAAAAATCCTTTTGCATGCCATCCCAACAATACTAAACAAATTGATAATATAGATTATATCCCTTAATTAATACAGTATCCAGCAGGAAGGAAAAATTAAGTTTACCTGAAAGAACGCACTGTATTCCGTCGAAGAAGTTGGAGACTGAGATGACCAGCATCATCTTGGCTACGTATCTAACAACCTCCTCCTCGTCACTGTAAGCATGGCCCCAGATGTAGCGCACACAGACCAGCACTAACCCTATCACCAAGCCCTCCGAGATGGCCATGAACACGACGACCCGCACGGCGAGGCGGGCTGCGTTGGGCCGCCCCGCGCCAAGCTCGTTGGAGACACGAGTGCTGCATCACGATGATGATCTCATGATCGTGAACAATGCAGGCACAGATTCTCTCTCCGAAAAAACAAATGCAGGCACACATGATGTATGCACTGTTGCAGTGCAATATTGTAAGGGTAGCATTTTGATCCATGAGGGAAATCACTACCTGATGGCAGAGCCAAGGCCGAAGGGGATCATCCACACGAAGGCAGCAGTGTTGAGGCTGTCAAATTTTGCAACGAAATGTGTTTGAGTTCAGTCTTGAGATAGGGAGAGGCATGGAATGGAATGTCTACCCTATATTCTTATGTTTTTCGTTCGAAATTATGGTGACTTGTGCGTATTGTTACCTGATTGATAGCACGGACGTCTCCAGCTTTGGATTGGGAAGAAGACCTGAAAGAAGCACAATGAGCTCAAACGACCACATCTCCAAGCTGCAATACCAGAGCAGAGTGTCATCGCCACAAGAATGCCTTTGAGTTGCAGAACACCAGAACAGATACAAAAAGGTTCCAATTTTTCAAAAAAAAGAAAAAAGAAAAAGGATTGAAACTTTCAGAAAAATTCCCAATTTTCAACAGAGGAAGAATGTGAACCATGTCACTGACCAGACCATGAGAGCGGACGGGACGGCGAGACGGAAGAAGCTGAGCGCGTCGCGGAAGGCCTCCGTGGAGAACCCCGTCCACGTCTTCTTGCACGAGCTCGATATCCTCACGTACACCGCCAGGATGCCCACGTTGATCCAGTACGACACGGCATTGCTCAGCGCTGCGCCCTTGCTGCCCATCCCGGCGCCGTAGACGAGCACCCAGCATACGACCAGGTGGCACAGCGCCGCGCCGCCGGCGCTCGCCATGACCGGGAGCACGATGTTCTGCGTCTGCAGGAACCGGACGTGGCACTGCAGCGGGCCGTAGGCAAACAGCGCCGGGATCATCCACCGAGCGTAGGCGCCAGCCTCCGCGGAGATGTTGGCGTCCTGCCCGAGCACGAAGAGGATCTCGCCGGTGTAGAACCAGACGACGGCGAGCGGGACGCTGACGACGGTGAGCAGCAGCATGGCGCGCTGCTTGTAGATGCCGAGGAGATGGTACTGCCGGGCTCCGAACGCTTGGCCGCACAGGGTGTCCAGTGCGCTTGCCATTCCTAGCTGATCATGCCCAGTGGAATTTAAATTTCAAAATGGTTAAGCTTGTTTTGAAACAATGTATTTCTGTATTTTATTTCTTTTGATGGGAATTGATGCGTGTATTCGTGGTATGTAGAAGGGGGAAAAATGTTCTTTCGAAATATCATGATTTGAACTGGAAAGAGCCTCTGACAGTTGTTTGGTACTACTAGTGATCAGAATTGTTAAGGGAAAAAAAAGGAAAAATGGAACTCAAAATTGTGTTAAGGATTTGCATGTATAGTAACTATACCAATCTTTGAATTATACTTGTAGCGTATAAATTTATTCTAGAGTGAATTCATCACCATCCTAAATTCTTATTGCCTCCGGGTACGGGAGGCCTATGCGGGGGGCGCTGGGAGGTTGGAGCTGGCAACAGCAAGGAGGCCGACGGGAGACCAGCGTGGTGGTGGCAATAAGGTCGGGGATGGTGGGTGTACCATGTTTTCACGTGGATGCATGTGGAGGCTGGCCGACGGGGGCGCCCGTGGTAGCAAGAGGCCAGCTTTGGGGGTGCCGGGAGGTTGGAGCGAGCAACAACAAGGAAGCCAGCCTGGCCGACGCCGCGGGAAATCGACGAGTCGATGGCAGGGAGGTCAGCGTGGTGGTGGCAGTAAGACCGGGGATGGTGGGTGTACCATGTTTTCACGTGGATGCATGTGGAGGCTGGCCGGCGGGGGTGTTGGTACAGCGGTGTCCACGCGCTGACGGAGGATGGCCGGTGGTGGAGCAATGGAGTGGTAGTTCGGATCGACAGTGGGCTGGCGACAGGTGTAAGACCTGGCTCGGTCTTATCGGGCCGATAACGATGGCACTTCGAACATCGTTTTCCCTCTTAGGGGTGTTGTCGAGCAGTCCCTCTCCCTATGGTGAGGCTACCGGGTGAAAAATTAACCCTGTCATGATTCTTCTCAAGACCTCGATGAACAGCAGCATCGGTGCTCGTCATCACTTTTTCTCTAGAAATGTCATCTAGGAGTCCCCTTGCCATAGCTTCTCTCATATAGCTTGTGCGTGCTCTCTCTAGATGTTTGTCCTCTTGCGGTGGGGTCCTAACTAATGCAAGTTGACCATGCTAGTAGACCTAGTGGGGAGAGCGATTCCATTCTTCTCTCTCACCCTCTCCCCTCCAATCCCAAAGGAATTGTTAGAATTGGGTGCAGTGCTCGACTATTAGGGTTTGGTTTTGGGCGGTTCGTGTATAACTTCTTTGTTGGTCTAGTGGGGAGAGTGGTTCCATTCTTCTCTCTCCCCTCCAATCCCAAAGGAATTGTTAGAGTTGAATGCAGTGCTCGACTGTTAGGGTTTGGTTTTGGCTGGTTCATGTGTAACTTCTTTGTTGGTCTAGCGGTGGTCGGTTGTTGACGACGAAATTTGGTAAGCCTCAAAGTCATCATCGGCCTAGAGTCAGTATCGGTTTCAGAGTTCTAGAATCGGCCGATGGAAGCAATCAATCGCCAACAGTTGGATTCTTACCAAATTCGGTTAAAGAAATTAATCTATTAAAGAAAGAAGAGACCGAGTTCGAGGAGGATGCGGCATGGCAATTTATCTATTAATTAGGAAGAGTCATTAGTTTCCTTTTAATTTTAGGAAAGTGTGTCTAGTGTCTGATACGGACTTTATGTTTTTCCTTTTATCTTTAGGAAGGTTTGAGTCGTGTTCGATATGGACTAGTATCCACTCATGGGTATAAATATGTACACCCGGGGTCTATGTAAATTATCTGTAGATCAATACAACTTCGGCGCATCGCCACCCTCTTTCTGAGGTTTTTACTTATCAAACTGGCGGAATTTGGCACCTGACGCGGGGCTGCATCGGCTTTCGATCTCCGGTGAAGGGGTAAGTCCTACGTTCCGTTGGGCCCTGGTGAATCTATCGGCTACATTGGTGTTGTTCAAGGCTGCATCGCTTCGATCTCTTGGATCACTCTGGTTCGGTTGATATATTTACCTGATATCTCAATTCTATCTTAATTGCATTGTGTTTAGAGACGCATCGGTTTAGTTGGGACTGTCTCGGTTAGGTCCGATCTTCTATCTTAGCCGATATATCTCTACAATCACAATGTTGTTCTAAATAGATTTATTATATCCATCACCTTAGATAGATCTATCGGTTCATCAAGTATTAGATTATCATATACTATCTCGTGCTGCATCGGTTAGGTTCGACCTACTAGATTGTTGTTGATAATATAAATCTTGTTAAGCCGATAGGTTCATGCTAATGTTTTATCGGAGTGCTAGCCGATGAGTTATCTGGATGTTGCATCGGCCTATAAGGGTTACATACAAGTTGGATTTAGTCGATGACAACAAAGGCTTAATTATTTATCTAATCGTTTGGATTTAATGACATCGGATCTCCAGCCGATGTATGCTTCAACCTTTGGATCAGTGCTTATTCAATCTATCATTACTAGCCGATTGGTTTCTTCTGGATTATATTATTGTTTTATTACATTATCATCAGCCGATTATCTTTATGTCATTATTTGCTCAAGTATCAAGATCTATTCTGGATATCGGCTGGTATCGGCATCGGCTGGAGTCACTCCATCGGCTTGTCAGCCGATTAGCTGTTTTATCAACATATTTATATATCTTGTCAGTTGCAGGATCAAACTGACTGGCACGCCCGCATCTTATTATTATTTTGGACCTGCGCTGGAGCTAAGCAGATCTCCCAGGCCGTCGTGTTTTTACGTCAACACATTTTGGCACGCCCAGTGGGACACAATTTTATACCTACATGTCTGAAGAAGAAGTCAACGCCAAGATCATGATCACAGTGGAGGATTTGACGGAGGAACAGAGGCAAGACATGGAGCAAGCAAAAGCTAATTTTCAAAAGCGTTGCCTCCAATGTTTCGTCATGACACCGGAAGGGCCAATTCAAAAATATCAACTTCCCGAGCCGATGATTGAAACACTTCAAGATAAAGTTGATGAAGTAGTTCATCGCGCATTGTTTAATCAATCTGGAGTTTTGATGGACACATTGCAAAATTTAATCAAGGGAAAAGTTGATGAATTAATTGTTCAAAGAGGCCAGCTCGGAGGGCAGATTAAAGAACAACAACACTATCGGCCAGAAGAACTTCAAGAGTATCAATGTGGAGAAGAGCGATGCCATCAAAAGAACGATGGTTGGGCCGATAGAATTGCAAAGTCAGTAGAGGAGCAGTTTGGGATTAGACCTAAGGAGCAGATCTATATGTATCGGCAGCCATATCCTGAATGGTTCGATAGAGTTCCACTTCCATACCGATACAAGATTTCAGACTTTTCCAAGTTTTCAGGGCAAGATGATATATCTACAATGGAACATGTCAGCCGATTCATAACGCAATGTGGGGAGGCATCGGCTGAAGAAGCTTTGAAAGTTAGACTTTTTCCATTATCTTTGACTGGATCGGCTTTCACATGGTTTTCATCATTACCATCAAATTCTATCAGAGGATGGACCGATCTTGAGAAGCAATTTCATGATTATTTCTTTGCTGGAATCAATGAAATGAAGCTTTCAGACTTAATATCGGTTGAGCAACAAAAGAGAGAATCGGCTATGGAATATATTCAAAGATTTCGTAATGTCCGCAGCCGATGCTATAGTTTAAGCCTAAGTGATGAGCAGCTAGCCGATTTTGCATTCCAAGGGTTGTCAGCACATATCAGAGATATATTCTTTTGCCATGAGTTTGATGATATAGCTCATTTAGAGCAGACGGTATCGGCTTACGAGAGCCGATTGCAAGAAGCAAAGGAAGATCAATTTTGGAGTAATCAAGGCGGGATAGAAGAGAATTTTGAAGCATGAGTCCTCATACTCCAAAACTGGGGGGCATGTGTTGACGATGAAATTTTGTAAGCCTCAAAGTCATCATCGGCCTAGAGTCAGTATCGGCTTCAGACTTCTAAAATTGGCCGATGGAAGCAATTAATTGCTAACAGTCGGATTCTTACCAAATTCGGTTAAGGAAATTAATCTATTAAAGAAAGAAGAGACCGAGTTCAAGGAGGATGCAGCATGGCAATTTATCTATTAATTAGGAAGAGTCGTTAGTTTCCTTTTAATTTTATGAAAGTGTGTTTAGTGTCCGATACGGACTTTATGTTTTTCCTTTTATCTTTAGGAAGGTTTGAGCCGTGTCCGATATGGACTAGTATCCACCCATGGGTATAAATATGTACACCCGGGGTCTATGTAAATTATCTATAGATCAATACAACTTCGGCGCATCGCCACCCTCTTTCTGAGGTTTTTACTTATCAAACCGGTGGAATTTGGCACCTAACGCGGGGCTGCATTGGCTTTCGATCTCCGGCGAAGGGGTAAGCCCTACGTTACATTGGGCCCTGGTGAATCTATCAGCTACATTGGTGTTGTTCAAGGCTGCATCGCTTCGATCTCTTGGATCACTCTGGTTCGGTTGATATATTTACCTGATATCTCAATTCTATCTTAATTGCATTGTGTTTAGAGACGCATCGGTTTAGTTGGGACTGTCTCGGTTAGGTCCGATCTTCTATCTTAGCCGATATATCTCTACAATCACAATGTTGTTCTAAATAGATTTATTATATCCATCACCTTAGATAGATCTATCGGTTCATCAAGTATTAGATTATCATATACTATCTCGTGCTGCATCGGTTAGGTTCGACCTACTAGATTGTTGTTGATAATATAAATCTTGTTAAGCCGATAGGTTCATGCTAATGTTTTATCGGAGTGCTAGCCGATGAGTTATCTGGATGTTGCATCGGCCTATAAGGGTTACATACAAGTTGGATTTAGTCGATGACAACAAAGGCTTAATTATTTATCTAATCGTTTGGATTTAATGACATCGGATCTCCAGCCGATGTATGCTTTAACCTTTAGATCAGTGCTTATTCAATCTATCATTACTAGCCGATTGGTTTCTTCTGGATTATATTATTGTTTTATTACATTATCATCAACCGATTTTCTTTATGTCATTATTTGCTCAAGTATCAAGATCTATTCTGGATATCGACTGGTATCGGCATCGGCTGGAGTCAATCCATCGGCTTGTCAGCCGATTGGCTGTTTTATCAACATATTTATATATCTTGTCAGTTGCAGGATCAAACTGACTGGCACGCCCGCATCTTATTATTATTTTAGACCTGAACTGGAGATCTCCCAGACCGTCGTGTTTTTACGTCAACATCGGTCTGATGCTAGCTTTCTCCTGGGTTCTAGCGGTGTTCGGTCCGATACTAGCCTTCTCTTTAATGGTTTTTCCTTACTAGGTAATGCCTTCCACGGTGCCAGTCTTGTACATCTTATTATTATTTTGGACCTGCACTAGAGCTAAGCAGATCTCCCAGACCGTCGTGTTTTTACATCAACATCGGTCTGATGCTAGCTTTCTCCTCGGTTCTAGCGGTGTTCGGTCCGATACTAACCTTCTCTTTAATGGTTTTTCCTTACTAGCTAATGCCTTCCACGGTGTCAGTCTTGTATTTTTTTTTCCTATTCTATTCAATGAGTCATAGTACTGTCCGGTGTTAGTCGTTAAAAAAAATCTTATTGCATCTAGGAGTTACGCCGGCGCAAAGATATGATATGCATTGCTTTCGGTAAGATATTCACAAATTTACAGCCGTTTCGTTAAAGATATGGCACCACCTTTTTTACTTGATTTCACACATATTTTTTTTCTATGTGATTGTGTAAGTATTTTTAATCTGTCCTATCTCCTCTTCCACGTAAATAAAAAAATACTTTTAATCCTAATTTTCTTATCCAATATGTATTAGATAAATTGCAATATAATTATTAAAATTTATAGTATAAATGTACGTAATTTACAGTGTAAAATAATTTGACTATTTTTATAGAAAATATGGCATTATATATAGTGCCTTGCATAGTAACCTAGGGGGAGATGATCCCATAGTTATGTAATATAATTTGTTTTGTGGTCAAAGGAAAAATGTTGTCATGAGCATTATATATCAGGATAAATATTTGTAAACTGTTGGCAACTTTCAACCTGCCGTGCTCTACTTAATTTTCCTAAAATATATCAGCAGAGTGCAACATGTATAAAATTCATTCGGTAAGACCATGCAACCTCAAACTTAATTGCCATATGCTTGCTGTATTAATATTTTTAGATTTGGAACAAATATGGAGCCTACTGATAATACGTTCAGAAATGTTCTAACAGTTGATCATCAGGCAGTAAAAGCAGATGACAACTGAATGATTACCATTGATCTTTCTCCTCTCTTTAGTGAAAAGTCCTCTCTACGGTCAAAAGGAGCGAAAAATAATGAACAAAAAAAATATAATATACTCACAGGTGGGAGCCCTGATATCATAGCTAGACGCCTAGACAGCACCACTTTCACAGAGAAATATTAATTAAAATTTCCCCTGGAAGTAGACTAGTTGTACACTGAAATTATAAAGGTAGTTCTTCTGTCAATATTATAATTAGAGCAAACGATTTTGTAGTGACACGTACTGATCAATGTTAGAGTGGTTGATCACTTTATCTTCCCAATCATAGAACTGTGGGGAGAAATGTCGATCCTCTACCAGCAAAGAGGACGAATTATATTGATCCAGATATATATGAACCAAAATAGACTGGAGAAATAACTACTTGTGCGTTTCGTTTTCTCTTCAACTTATTAACTGCAGTTAAAAATTAAATTTTAAATCATAATTTTATAATTGATTTTGATGTTTGTTTTTCATTGTAGTGAACTTTTAAGTTGCTAATAGCTACATATATAACATATCTCTGAATTAATATATTTCATTAATAAATATTATGTTCTATAATCAGTTGTAGGCTAAATGATGGACTAAAAGGATATTCATGTTTATCATAATTTGACTAAAACGATGTTCATGTTGATCGTAATTTGGTACAGCGATATGTATAAATGAATTGCGTAATTATTTCTTAAAAAGGTACGTTTTAACTAAAATGTACAGTGACATGTATAAATGTATAAATGAACATGTTGATCATAATTTGACTAAAACGATAGTTATGTTTATCAAATTTGTCTTAAAATGTAATAAAATGTAATTATTTCTTCAACTGCCTCTCATCATCTCAACCAATCACAACTATCTATTTAATTTATCCACTTTTTTCATTTAATTAGAACTTTTCATCATTCAATTTCACCTACCTCCTTAATTCACGTGGCAGTCTTTAGAAATGTTTATGGGGAAGTAGAGTACTAATTTCTACTCCCTCCGTTTTATACTATAAATCGTTTAACTTTTTTCTAAGTTAAATTTCTCTAATTTTGATCAAGTTTATAGAAAAATATATTAGTATTTTCAATCCAAATCAAACATATTATCAAAATATATTCAATTTTAGATTAAAAAAACTAATTTGATATTTTAGATGTTGCTATTTTTTCTATAAACTTGATTAAATTTAATAAAGTTTGATAAAAAAGTCAAACAATTTGTAATATGAAATAGAGGTAGTAGTAATTAATTATCTGAGCAAAATGATGGATATGAATGAATAAAAAACGTACATACCAGGAGGCTGAGGCCGGTAACGGTGGCGAAGGAGTTGGCCATGGATGCGCCGGCGAGGGGGAGCTCGCCGAGGTGGCCGACGTACATGACGGAGATCATCTGGATGACGTTCTGCAGCAGAGCGCCGGCGACGAGCGGCCCAGCCAGCCACAGCTGCTTCTTCACCTCCTCCCGCACCACCACTGCTGGCGCCAACTCCGACTCCGAGCCCACCGGTTGATCACCGTCATCCCCTCCGACGACGAGGAGGGGCGCCTCCTCCGCCGCGCTCGCCTTCGCCGCCATGTCCATCGATCGATCGATCGTACCTCTTCTCAGCTACTCCTACTCCAGCTCGATCGACCACTGATAAAGCGTACGTGTGTGTGTGTGTTTTGTGTGGAGAGAATCAGTTGTGATCAGTAGGCGGCAGCAGGGGTGGGGGTAGGTAGCGTCTGCATCTGCATGTAGTAGTGGTTCCAAAGAGATGTGGTTATTTTGGAGGTGTTGCCTGGCGGCTGGCGCTGCACGGCGTGGAATTTTGCGTACTCCGATCGCTGTTTGCATCCCAATCGTCGTCCACCGATTGACCGCGTGCATCGCGGCTGTGGGCTTACGGTGTCTACTCGTCGACACCAAAAAAAGTGGAATAAGTCTACTTTCCTTCCCTCAATTTTACATTGACTTTGATTAATATCCCTTATTCCCCAATATCAGAAATTTTCACCTCTAAATCTATACCTATACCTAATTAAAAAATACGTAAGGATTCCGGTAAAAATTTCGTCCGTCCTCATCGCACGTCATGGGTGATGCGGTAATCAGTTTTTTCCTATGCTCCCTAAATATCCGGTATTGCAATACCAGCCCAAATAGCACGACAGTACAAACACAGACGAAAAAAAGGTTAAAATCCCCCCAAATACATCCAATCTCAAAACATACACGAGGCAAATCCTAAACTCCCCTCAAAATAAATCCAATCCAATCTCAAAATCAAATCCTAAAATCCCATTAAAAAAATCCAATCACGCCGTGGGAAGCCGTCGACGCCGCCGTCGCCATCGGATCCGCCGCGGGAAGTTGTTGTCGCCGTCGTCGCTGCCGGATCCGCCGCGGTAAGCCGCCGACACCGCCATTGGGAGAGCGCCGCCGTAACTACCGCTTGTGGTGGGGGATGGCACCACCGCCGCCACCGCTACTCACGGTGAGGGTGGGTGTCGCGCCATCGTCGCCGCCACCAATGGGAGGGCACCGCCGGATCTTGAGGATGGAGAGGGAACCGCTGCCGCTGCTCATAGTGGGGAAGGGCGCCGCCGCCGCATCCCACGGTGAGGGTGGGCGTCGCGCCATCGTCGCCACCGGATCTTGAGGATGGAGAGGGTGCTGCCATCACTGCCGCTGCTCAAGGTAGGGGAGGGCGCCGTCACTGCCGCTCGTGATAGGGGAAGGCATCACCGCCACCGCTGCTCGTGGTGAGGTAGCGCGCCGCTCGCCTGCCGATGCTGTCGAGGGAGAGAAGGTGAGTGGAGTGGATAAGGACGCCCACTCCACCCCTCCCTCTTCTTATCCGCTCACAAGTGGAGTCCAGCGGCTCGACTCGGCTCGGCTCGGTTTTTTTTGCCCGTTTTTTATAAAATCGGTACATATAATATAATATTATAGATATCGGTTTTTTAATTAACGGGTACCTATACCAATTAATTAAAGGTGTTATTTTTTCAAAAAATAGCACCTATAGTATTTATAGTATTTAAGTATCGGTGCTGGGCTTTATCTAGAATAGACACCCCGGTTTTTACCGCTGATGCCCCCGCGAGCGCTCGTGTGGGACCCTTGAGTCCACACATGTTCCTTGCGTATATACCTTGCATCGATTTTTTTTACTACTACTTGCCTCTCATCGGTTCACGTACATATTTAACCTCCATCGGTTATACTCTAGCCAAGGAGCTAACATAAAATTAAGCTATAGGACCACCGGCGTTGTACATGTGTACATGTTATTGAGTGATAAGAAATTATATACACGAATAATGCTCATATCATGAATATAAAATCCTTATTACCCAAAGTTTAACGTAAATTAAATTTAATTTTTCACGTTGCACTTGCCTCTCATCGGTTCACGTACATATTTAGCCTCCATCGGTTATACTCTAGCGAAGGAGCTAACATAAAATTAAGCTACAGAACTACCGGCGTTGTACATGTGTACTTGTTATTGAGTGATAAGAAATTATATGCACGAATAATGCTCATATCATGAATTTAAAATCCTTATTACCCAAAGTTTAACGTAATTTTAATTTTTCCCGTTGCAATGCATGGGTATTTTCTCTAGCCTACTTAAAATATTCGTAAGGCTTCCGGTAGAGATTTTCGTCCGGCTTGATCCGTCCGCGCACCCCTTCTCCAAATCCCATATCATCACCATCCAACCCAAAAACAAAATCCTAATCCAAATAGGAATCATCACAAAATCATCCAAAAATGATCACAAGACAGGAGATAATCCAATTGGATCACAAAGTAAATCACAAATAAATCATACAGGAGATCGAGGGAGGGGTGAGCGGGAGACCGCTGCCGCTCCTCGCCGGACCTCCCCACCTTCTCGCTGCCGGGAGCTGCCGACCGCCACCGCATCGGGGATCCGCCACGTCGAGGGCCGCTGCGTCGCAAGAGAGCCGCCTACCCGCCGCTGCGCCGCCGCTGTGCTAGGAAGTCACCGACCTCCTGCTACACCGGGGAGATATAGAGAGGGAGAGAGGATCCAGATCCTGAGTCTCCACACCACTGACCCGCCGGATCTGGCGAGTAGCGGGGCGGCGACGGCACCCCGAACGACGAGGAAAGGGGCCACCACCCGCAGGTGGGGGAGGGAGAGCGCCGGTGGGGAAGAGGGAGGGGGAGCGGCAATGCTGGTGAAGGGAGGGAAGAGGGAGTGGCGCCGCCGTGGGGAGAGGTGGCTTGCAGTGTGGGGTTGCAGTGTGGGGTAGGAGGAACTAGGGTTAGGGATTTGGTAAGCACGGTTTTGATGGATTTGTCGAGCCGTCCATCAAAACGAATGGCTCAGATCGATCCCGACTTGGGCCGGCAATATTCCTAGGCCACCTCACAGCTGGGTCACCTTATGGGCCGGACTAAAATCAGTTTATTTCTCTCTCAGTATTTTAAGTATTTTCTATTTTCAGATTTCTATTTTCAGAAATAATATTAGTACTATTTTAATTGCTTAAAATTGCAGAAAATTGTTTTCTTTCTTTTTAAACTTTCTTTCTTTATTTAGGAATATATTTTCTTAAAGGCTCATATCATGAAAAAACTAAACCCTAATAAGCTAATATTTTTATATTTTTTATAATTTTAGTTTACCCGTTGCAATGCACGGGCAGTTTTTCTAGTTATACAAAACCGTGTAACTTGAATCCCACGGTAGTATATAGATGCTATTTTTCTCAATTTTCTGCTTACGTGGCACATGTCCAAACCCACTTGTGAGCGTGCTGAGCACCATTGTGGGCACTCGCAGTCGCAGCGCCACTGACGTCGTCCTCCAACGCACACGACCGCGGCGATGGCCGCCACCTCTTGCGGGCTGCGGCTCATGCCACGGGCTGCCTTGCCGTTGCCGATTCGCAGAGGCGACGTAGCGACGGGTGTGTCCGGCTGCTTCAAAGCTTTTCCTTGTGCTTCTCCGTTTCTCTAAATACACTTTACAGTACCTCCCAAACGGCCAAACCAGTCCAAATCGATTTGTCACATAATCCGAACGAACCAACCCCAAGCGCAGTGTTAATCCAAACCATAAACAAAAAAAAAAGGGTTCAATTCAACCCATTCTCAAACCAAAAGGAAAGTTAGCAGAAGCAGCTCGTTCGTGACCGTGGTGTTCTCTTGATGAACTTCTTCCCGTCGGAGCCTCGGAGGCCTTGCTGGGGAGAAGAACTCGAGAAGCCGGCACGGAGGTGACATCGACCACACTGAGGAAGAAGAACTGCGGTGTGCCGGCGTCAGCCGGAACATGGTCGGCACCATCGCCGCCACCATGGCCGGAGAGCTGTCTGAGAGGAGGCCACTCTACGCCGTCGCCGCCACCGCCACGTTCTTCCTAGCTCCGACCTCGACGGCGGCGGCGACCGCACTGGCGGCTATGGCAGAGATGAAGCCGATGCGCTACAGGTGAGTCATGAGTGACGTCATCGACGCGAGGGCCCTGTGGGGACCTTGGATGGCGTGGAGACGGAGGCGGAGGCGGCCTCGGCCTCCTCAAGCGGGCCGTGCCGTGCTTGGACCGGACCAAATTTTCGTGCCTTGGGTCGGGCCGTTAGGTCTCAGGCCATATAGCGAACTATATGATGAGGCACCGGCGCTTCATCACACACTTCGTCCAGCCATGACGGTGGCGTGCAGTACTCCTCACGACGGTGACAACATCCTGATAAGTAGACCCGAACATTTACCATGTAAGCAAAAACATGGAAAAAATGAGTTATATACTACCATGGGACTTAGTTTGCACGATTTGTACAGTTTAGAGGTAAAGATTTATAGGGGTGTAAGTGGGTCAGTCGTGAACAATGGGTTCGTGATTTATTTTAGCCTATAAATAGATTTCACGGGTTAGCTATTTACGCCCTTAAAAATTTCTGATATTTGGGTTAGGTATATCAATCAAACTCAACGTAAAGTTGAGAGATGGCAAGTAAACTTATTCCCCTAAAAATTTCCCAAAGTGCTAAAATTGATGTGCAGCCCAATGGTAACTGCGGACTGCATGGCAGCCCAGAAAGAGAGAGACGAGGCCTCAAGCGGTGATGTACGTGAGACCGTAGAGCGAAACGCCGTGAGGATGGGGAATGGGCTTGGGCCTGGTCTTGGGCGGTGGTGCGTCGCCTGCCAGTTCCAGGATGGGCTTTCCAAGTGCGATCCATCAAGTGCGTAGCCTCTTTTCCTTCTACTGTTCTTTTTCTTTTTACGAGGAAACGGCCACTTTGGCACTGCACAAGTGTAAAACCCCAATTAAGAGCTTGTTCGCTTCGTTGAAAAAAAAACTTTGATAATGTCAAAATTTTGATATTATTACATTTTAGATGGTGTTTAGTTTGAAGTCTTATCAGACTTTAGTATAGAAGTTTCGAGAGGCCTGGCCTCCCCCGACCAGCCCAGTCATACATTATTTGCTCAATTTTCAGTCATACATTATTTTGCTCAGCAAGACGAAGAGAAAAACAATCGATTGCTTTAATAAGCTTGTTATTTCAAGGATGAAATCCACTGGTTAGGGTTAGTCTAGTTTATATACTCATGTGTTATGGGCCTTGGTGTTATGGGCCTGGTGGAGAAAATATTGTAGAATTGAAGCCCTATACTATTTTAACCGGGTCCCCATAGGGATCGGGTACAGGGGACGGAGCACCAGATCCGCCTCCGTCAGACCGGATGGAGGCTAGTTTTACTCCATTTAATTCCCTGTGGAGATACGATTGCAATCATCCCTGACTCCTAATAGGAGAATTACCCATGAGGAATCACCCATTGCTATCTCTAGACGTTCACCTCCTAAAGTTAACTATAAAAACTAGATCTAGAGTAGAGTTATGGATCGGTCTAAATCTCACTTCACTTCTCTTAATTTATAAGAACCCTCTAACCCACTCTATTTATTTCTTAGTGGAAATTAAAATTATTTGGTTCGGCTTCAGCTTCAGAAGACGTAAAAGCTGAAGGTGAAGCTCAACAAAATAAACCCTCGATTCTCCACCTCCAAGGCTCCAACCTACTACTAGTACTGCTCAGCGAACATGGTCACCTCCAGTACAGTACTGTCTGTGCTCTTTCCATGAAACATGCCTGCATGACCATCAGCATCAACTGGCCAACGATTATGCAGTCCTGGGCACGAGCGACAACACCCACGTGGCTCCCGTATGCAGCTCGCCCTATTCCGACCCTCCAGTTGATAAGTGTACTTTATTTAATTAGAGTATTACACGATTCGCTATAGCTTTGCTAGCTGGAGGATTTGATTTGATTTGTCGTTGAGCTGGGAGGTGTAAACAAAAAGTGGCCGTTGCAGGCAAGGCATGCATGAGATTATGACTAGTAATTAACGTCACAGTTTAGTGCATCATCCGTTCCGGCCTAATAGCTCGTGCCTGCCAGTAATCCACCCATACCCACCTCAATAATTAAGACCACCTTGACAGCCAATCATAAACAATCCATCCTCATCGACTCCTCCTCACGTAAATACTTCTTCCCTTAAGAGATTTTAAACGAGTATGATACTTTCTAATACTACATAAATCTAGATGGATAGTCTATCTAGATTCGTAGTACTAGAAAGTATCTTATTCGTTTAAAATCTCTTATATTTTGTGACGGATGGAGTAGTATGCAAAAGCAGCATGACTTTGGACTGCTACTGCTATCGATCACTGCCAAACGATTTCCAATGGGAAAAATGAGATTCTCGTTTGCGCATTTACAACGAGTGTTATCGTGTCATAGGCTCGGATAGCCAACGTGCTTGGAAGAAGTAGGTTCGCAGGGTGTTGGAGTGTTCTCTTTGTAGAGACACGTGTGGCTTGAGAGAAAAGGTATGGTGCACTCAAACAAATCCATGTAGAGAAAGGCGAGAGAAAATGCGTACCTCGCTTGAGAGTGTAGTGGGGCGAATGCACAGGCAAAGGAGGAAGGGGAATAAAGGGCAATGATTAGCTACCACCGATCGAGAATATGATGATGATAACTCTGGCGATCAAGAAGATCTACCCAAATCTAGTGAGCTCAGAGCCAATGCGCCATATTCGACAACGACTTGGCTGAGAAGGGGTTGTGGTGGCTAGAGAGTAGAGGATATCGTGGTTGGAGAAGGGAGGAGCTCGTGTCCCGAGCTGCCTTCAAACTACCTCGTATGGAGCCTTATTTATGACCTCCTAGAAGATGTGCCTCTAAGAAGACACCGCTGCTGCCATATTGATGATTAGCCTGAGATGAACTCCGACGATTTCATGCAGAGGTAGGTGAGGATGACCAGGGAAGCGGTGATGATGTGAGTGCGAGCGCAAGAGAGCAACTGATAGATCGCTTGGCTACTCTAGAAATAAAAAAAAAGAGTACAAGACGCACTGACTGGTAGGACACGTGATTTTTAATAAAATTTTGAGAAGGTTTGAAATGGTAAATAATTTAGTTAGAATGCAATTAGAGGGCATGAATGTAAAATCATAGGAGTTCAATTGTTTACTGTGCTTGTTGGTTTAGTGAAACCACCCTCTATTGAATAAGCAGTAGTCTCGATCACCCTCTTGAACAGGAGCCTAGAATACTCCAAACCTATATCGATTGAACCTTTTTATGCGTCTACGGCCTATTGGAGTTGTAAATGTCCTTGCATCAACCCCTGAATATCATAATTCCAACAACTGCTGACATTTTTTTTCTAGGAACTGCAGTGTAATGACTTAGGCAGTGTGCATGATTAATTAAATATTAGATAAAAATAAAAATAGATTAATATGGTTTCTAAAGTAACTTATTGAATTTTTTTAAGAAAATGTATCGTTTATCAGTTCGGGAAGCGTATACGTAAAAAATATGGGAGCAGAAATTGAGAACTTATGGTTCCGAACACATCCTTAAGTTTTGTGTTAATTTGTAATTTTCTGATAAACATGTGGATTTCAAATATCGCAAGATTTCATCCATAGTACTACGTAATATGAACATATATTGATTGATCTACCGATACAGATTTCGCAATATTATTTTCACTCTCTGTGTATCCTTCCCTTGACTTGAGTGAAGGAGAACATGAAAATTGGAGCTGAGGAACAATGCATAAATCGAACGCCTTGAAAATTATAAGAGATCTCAACGATAGTAGTAGTAGTAGGAAAATCGATCAATCAGCATGTTTAGGGTATCTGGAAGATAGGATTTTCAGAACACAGGAACAGGAAGAAACATAGAATTAGATCAATATCACGTGTTGTGAATTCCTACGGAAAATAAAAACACATATACATGTAAAACAGTCCTTTAGGTGGTGTATAGGGAAAATCAAAGGAATTGAAGACGCAATAACAAAAATCCATGAGGTAAAACTTCATATTAGTTTTTCTCCAAAAATCCCTATGAAATGCTCCACTCCATAGGACTAATTTTCAAAGGAATTTTGAGAGTGCAATCCTTTGTTCCAAATGACCCCACAGCAATTTTATCTTTGGGATTCTAAATTTCCAATCCTTTGAAAACAATTCACTTCTTCTTTTGTCCCATATTGCATTTGCAGGCCCTATCGTAATTAGAGCATCTCCAGCAGATACTCTACACCATCTTCCATCCATAGAATAGCGTATTGGGGGAGAAAATCCGGCTCTAGTGGATACGACATCCGAGCCTCCAAAGATAGGGCATGTGCTATCCCGGAGAGAGAAACGCTAGCTTCCATCCGGTTCTCCCACTCTCATCCGGATCGAGCCATGGAGGTGAAGGTAGAGAGCAAGAGGATGCAGCTTCGCCGCTCGCACCGCACTATCGGCCACCTGTGCCCGCGCCCGCCTGCACATCCTCCTCTATCGGCTGTTCGCGCTGCTCCTCCGCCCGCGCTACCCCGCCGGCCGTGACGCCCCACCGCCTGCGACGCCCCTCCGCCTCACCCCCTACGACACCCTACCGGCTGCAACACCCCTCCGTCCGCGCCACCCCTCCGCCCGGTCGCCGCCCCGTCGGCCGCAACACTTCTCCACCTCGCCCCCTGAGATGCCCCGCCGGCCACAACACCCCTCCGCTCGCGCCGGCCGTGACGTCCCTCCACCCGCGCCACCCCTCCGCCCGGTCGTCGCCCCATCAGTCGGCCCTCCTCGTCCTCCCGTCCTCTCGACAGTGGATAGAAGAGCGAAAGAGAAAAGGTTGATATGCATGGTAGTTGAGAGATATTAGTAAAATACAGGATGTTGGTATATGAAGGATATAATACGGATGATCTGTTGGAGTGAAAAATAATATGAAGTAGGAATATTTTTGATGATCATCTAAATAGGAATATGGAGAATGAAATTTGGATAAGCTCCTGGGCATGCTCTTACCACCTTTGCATCGACCTAAATAACCATGCACAATTGAACGGACGCCGGTAGAGCCGGCGGGTACGCTGTGTCATCGAGCCGTCGATCGACATGTGCAACGGCGTCAAAGTGTAGATGGGTCTGACTTGACTCTCTTTGGTATAGTAGAGCACTCGTACGTGTCCAGGCATTTGGGGCGCCGCCGCCGTGTCGGCCATGCCGGCCAGCCGCTAATTAATTAAGTTGGATGCATGTATTCAATTCATGTAGCCTTAGCCTTCCTTCCTCGCCGCTCGTTCGCTGGCGGTGAAGTCAAAATTAATGGAACGGCGCGCGTAGTAATCAGCCCATTTGCCGGCCACCCGCGCGACGATTGATCGACGGCGACGCGTAACTGCAACACCACCGCGCGCTCCGGCTGCCATGCATGCGTGCATCTTTTTCTAACATTTTCGACTTTGTAACATGTTAGACCCATATAATTATATGAATTAGATGGGTGGATGAACTAAAAATAAAACACTGGCTAGAATTATATAATTAGGCATTGGCTGGATTGAGAATAAAAAACTAAAGTGACCATACACACGAGCCGGCAGCCTCCTATCATGATTCAAATTTTCCTGAACAAAATTACGGTTCTACAGAACCCCCCCCCCCCCCCCCCAATATTATGTTGGCTGAAAAGTTTGATTTTTTTTTTGGATTTGGTAATATTTGTTTAAATTTGATCAAATTTTGTTCGGAAAATCAAATAATTTCAGACCGAAATTTCGGCCATATCGATGACCCCTGATACAAATGCATGAAATGATGGATTGAACCCTGCCTCGTACGCACGGTAATAATAAGGAGATGGAAGGATGACTATTACGCTTTTAAAATAGCAAAAATAACGAAATGGACTGGAAAAAGTTTTTTACTGATGCATGCTCCATTATTTTCCTCATGTATGGATTATCGTAGGCACGCCTTGCACTCTTTTAACCGGTATGTTTTAAAAACAATTTTTCAACTTAGCGGCACTCATCTATTCTTCACTAGCTTGTACTCTTGAATATTGTCCCAGAATAAAATAATCCTATAAGTACCCATTTGACATAATGATGCTCTATTTAGGGTTAGTTTAGGTAGTAGGAATTTTATAGGGAAAATGGAGGATTGCAATCCCTGGAAAATTTTCATACACATGCCATTTGAAACAAAGGATTGAGTTCCTATACACTAATTCCATAGAAAACTAAACAAATAATGAGTTCAAACTTCTTTCTTTTTTTCCCTATAAGAAGTAGTCCAATGCAACTCGTCTCTTTGTCTCCCTAATCTATAACTACAATCCACCAAATTCCTATGTAAGTTTTCCTTTGAACCACCCAAACAAGACACATTTGATATTCTTTTGTTTTAGATCCCTGTGGGATCCAGTAGCACGTGACATCGTAATTTTGTGTTTTCTATTCCTCTTTTTTTTTAAAAAAAAAAGCATGCGTTCTGAAGGAGCTCTTAACTAGAAACACAAGTTATAAATTAATTATGGCTTACAAGTCGATTAATATATTAGTACTCCAGAATTGCATGCGCACGTCTAGAATTAATTGGATTCCAACGAGTCCATGACCACTGTTTATGACTAATTAGGGCCCGTTCAAATGAGCATTTTGATTCAGCTAATTAGCAGCATGTGAAATATAGTATCTCATTAGTATATGATTAATTAGAATTTAACTATTATAAATTTAATAAATAGATTTGTTTGATTTCTATAAAAAAACTTTATATAAAACAAACAATTTAATAGTTTGTAAATCATGCTAACCGAAACAAGAAAGTCACCATTAATTTGAGATTTCAGTTCGGAAACCAAACCATTGAGATATTGTGAGTCTATTTTGGCTACAGGAACCGTCTATTGATCAGATCACGTCCAAAATAATTAATGCTACCACACGCTAAACCAGCTAGCCTACACATAGCTACTTTTGTGTTTATACTCGCTGCTGTGGGCCTATAGCTTCTTCATTAATGATAGTTGACCTAGCTAGCTACATCCAGCTCGGATTAATTAAAGCAAACGACGACCATTATTAAGACACATGTCGTCATTGACTTTCTTCCATTCCAGCAGCAACATAGGACCCAGCTAGGAAATTAATTAGTAGTACGAATTAAATGGTTAATTAGTGATCGGAGATCTGAAATCTAGATCATGCATGCATCCTTAATTACAATTTGATCAGCTCAAAACTGTCACTGATCACTGAAGATTTCGATCGAAATTAATCTCCCGGCCAGGTCCAATAGCTCGCCAACAGGTATAGCCAACATGTATAGCAATTAAGCTAGCTATAGCGTTGGCTAGCCTAGTATGAACACCCTTCCTTTCCAAAAAAAAAATATATATATATAAGGTGTAAAAGCAGGTACAATAATAGACTATAAATTAGCTATAGGCACTTATGGAAAAGATAAGATAAGAGTGAAAAAAGAAGTGGATTACATACTTGTAGCCAATTATAGCACGGACTCCAAGACACTATGCGTATGAGAGCAAGTTTAATAGTATAACTAACTATTAATTATTAGCTCGTACTAAAGCTAACGTATATAAGGTTAGGGATAATTGCCTATTTGACCCTATTTTGAAAGCTAACTACCAATCTAACCCTTTTTTTAGTTTGCTTATTTGACCCTACTTTTCCAAATCGAACATACCGTTTGACCCTATTTGCTCTACACCGTTATGTTTCATTTAGAAAAAAGAAAAAAACAATCAATTTACTATTCAAACAGACCAAAATACCGTCACTTCACCCTATCCATCTCCTGGCCCAACTCTCTCTCGCATCTCTCTCAGCGCAACCAGTGGTAGTGGTGGCACCGGCGCGAGGGAGGGAAGCGGGCCCGACGGCGCAAGGAGGAGATGGCGGCGGCGTTGGCAGGCGCGCGAAAGGAGGGAGGCAGCGGCGGTGGCCAGTGCGCGGAGAGAAGAGGAGGTGCCACTGGCGCGCGGAGGAAGGAAGGCGGTGGGCCCAACGGTGGATCTCAAGCTGTGACGGCTGGATCCGGTGAGAGAGGAGCGACAACGGCTCGGTGGCAATGAGGAGTGGCGGCGATGCTCTGGCTATGGCAAGCGGATCCGGTGGGGCCTGGGCGTGCGAGCTGTCGGTGTCCTCTCGCCCTCCTGCTGCCTCGCCCTCTCGCTGCTCGCCGACGCCACCTTGCCCTCTCTCCGCCTACGCACAGCCTCGACTCTCCACCGTCACCTCACCTTCTCCCTGCAAGTGGAGGACAGGAGAAGAGAGAAGAGAGGAGGACAGGAGAAGAGAGAACTGATGGGTGGGTCCCACGTGTAATAGGGTCAAATGAGTAAGAGCAGAAGGGATATTTTGTGCTTCCGTTAACACTGCTACATGCCCTTAAACAGAATAGGGTCATACCGTATCTTCAATATTGAAAAGAATGGTCAAATGAGCAAAGTTGATAAAATGGGGTCAAATTGGTAGTTAGCTTTCAAAAGAGGTTCAAATGCGCAATTGCCCCAATAGGTTAACTATAAGGTTGAGTTTATTTTTTCGTTTATCTCTCCTTCTCTCACTATGAATTTAATGTAAAGTTTTGGAGCAAGTTTATAGCTAACTTTTGCATGAGAGCCAATACACATCACTTTTCTTTATCTGTTTCTTCCACATAAGCTTATAGTTGGCTTATAGCTCACTATTAACCTTGCTCTCAGAGGTGCGAACAGGTATTAAATGTGTATATATTTATAAGTAACTATTGTATGAATAGCTACTCTCTTCATCCCAAAATATAGCAGCTTTAGCACTAAGGATTTGTTCCAAAATATAACAACTTCTCCACCAACATCAACTTCCCAACCAATCACAACCCTCCATCATTCATTTTTCTCACCTATTTTCACTTCTCAACCAATAACAAACTCTTTCCGTTTAATTTTACCTACTTTCTTAATAACCGTGTTCAACTCTAAAACTTCTTGTATTATAAGATAGAAAGAGCACTATAAATGAGTTGAAACTAATAGTTGGCTATACCACTAAATTTGCTCTAACTACTACTAACATAAATACTAAGAAAGAATTACTATTACCTCCTCGTATGAATCACTGACCAATAAATAGCACCTAATAGGATTAAAGATATCTTAAGGATGGATGATTTTAAAAAAGAATTTACAGTAGATAGATGTGATATAACTAATCATGCATATGCGTCTTGTATTGTAAATAGTCGTATCTTATATTTTTGGAATGGAAGAAGTAATTCTTTTTTTATTCTTAATTATATAATACTCCCTCCATCCAAAAGTCTAAGACCTATTTCATTCTTTGGTTTTTCCAAAAGTATAAGTTCTATTTGTATTCACTATGTTTAAAATTAAATTGTTGATCAGAATCCAAGAAGCCATTTAGTAATTATTTGTTGCATGTTTATTGGTATGGTGAATGAGTTAATTACTCCTTAATCTAGATGCCAAAATAAATAGGTCTTAGACTTTTGGACTTTTGGATGGAGAAAGTAGTTATTACTTTGGGAGATGAAGTAAATTAATTCAATCTTGCAACTAGTGGAGGTTGCCCGTTTCTCGACCTGAATTAAAGAAATTAAGTACGTGATGAGCAAGGTTACTTGTGTGGCCACGCTTCTAAACTTTTAAACCTTAAAAGTAAGGATAATAGTCTATGAACCTACTATAAACTTATAAACTTATATAAAGAAGAGAGATAAGAAATGTTAAGATTTGTTAGTTAATTATTATATATGTTAGTTCGAAGATAAATTAATATGGGGGCACCTATTGGTCAGTCGCCTGATTTTTTTTGGTTCTATCAGTCGATCTGTTGAGCCACTGGATTTGCATCTAAAGGCCAGAATCAAAAAGAGAGGAAATGCAATTCTTGCTAGTCTCGTGAGTCACTGATCCGCGTAAACCGTCCGCTATTGGGTCCACGTGCGCTTCACTTAACGGGTTTTGGATATTTTATGCGATTTTTGTTTGTTATTTGAGCCCATGCACGGTTGTTTGAATAACACATGGGTTATGGTTTTTGCCCTGTTAAGAAAAGCAAATCGCACAAAACAAAACGTTCGTAGACAGATTGATTCAGATACATTCTTGAAAAATTAGAAGAGAAGAAATCCAGAAAAGCAGAACTCTACAATGCTTTTTCTCAAGGATTACATGTCCTACAAACAACAGTATTAGTTAGCTATTAGATATCTTGGCATCGATCAGCACCCACAACAAAAACAATTCGTGCTGCTTACATATAAGTGAAAAATAGAAGCAGTAGACGAGCAACCAAGCTTGGACATGTTTAGTCAAACCCCATATATGCATTGCCAGAGTATCCGTAAAACTTCCATTTTGCCTTTTCAATTTATTTTCCAATTTATTGCTTCATAGGAATCCATGACAACTCTGAATTTTGCCTCAGCAACCTCTGAGACAAACAAAATGAACAAATGTGATGACATATCATATTCAAACAATTAGCAGCTTTACTTACACACAGGAGAAGAAAAGGAAGGAACTGCATTTATGTATAATAAATATAACAAAAAATACAAAAAATACAAAAAACACAAAAAACAAAAACAAAAACAAAATACAAAATACAAAAAATGACAAAGCCACTTAAAAAAAATTCAAAAAATGACAAAACAAAATTTTATCTAACGTATGAAAATTTGACAAAAACAAAAACAAATATTTTTGCTACTTCAGAAATATGAAAACCTGATAAAAACAAAAACAAATAATTTTGCTACTTCACAAATATAATAGCTATTTAAAAATATTATACATTTAAATAGCTAAATATTATACATTTTGATACACTAAAAATATCATGGTAGTTTGGCACTTTGGCAACTTTTTCACTGAGAGTTAAACTTCAGAAAATACATCATATTGTCTAGCTGGTACACATTTCATATTTCATGTTATCTAAAAACATAATTATGTGCACAACCAACCTCCTTAGTTTCTTTCAAATCCACAAAAGTACCTTCAAAATTATGAGCAGTGTAAAAGAAAGTCCCAAACCTCGAGACTCCAAAGTTTTACATGTGCATCCCTAAATGTAGCTAGCCTAGGGGCATCATGCTTGGAGGAAAGATTAATAATTGTAGAAACATGGCAGCAGAAAGCCAGAAAGGTCAGTGCATATCTCACATGAACAGAGTTGACACCTGCTACAGGTTGGTTGCAACCTGCAATGTTTTCTGTTCGATCTGCAGCAGCAAGCTGAAGCTGCACATACACATGCACCCACAGAGAGCACACAAAGTCAAGAACACACAAACTAGTCGCAGAGAGCTCTGCATGCGCTCTCCTTCACACTGCAAGTTCTACACGACGAAGCTAGGAGCCATTCCAACCAGAACACGATACCTCACTCACGGCCACTGATGCATGAAACAGAAAGCTAGCTAGGAAAGAGACTACTCCATTTGTTCTCCATCCAATCCTAAATCGCAGCAAACAGCAAAAAAAAGAAAAGAGCGCCAACTAGTACCTGAGGAGAGCTTGAGGTTGAAATCGATGGAGGCCACGAACGCGCCACTCCGTCCAGTGCACAACCACCATTTTCCTCGCCGTCACCAGATCCGGCCGAGCTCGAGGGATGCTGCCTCCACTTCCCTGTCGGACCGTTGCCACCTCCTCTATCCATCGTAGCTGCCTTCTTTCTCGCTGGCCGGTGAATCAGTGACCAAAATCGCTCCTGCTGCTGTCTCCTCCCTTCGTCGGCGGCCACAAGTCCAAAGGGGCTAGATCCAACAGTCTGGAGCCGGTGTACATGAGATCTGACCTTTGTGAATCGATGGTGGCTAGTGGAGGGGGCAGCCGATGACGGCGATCGGCGACGAGCGGACCAACGGACGGGCAATGGCAACCGCGACAAAGTCGAGGAGGAGGAACTGACGCCCCTTTCTCTCCTTTTTTTTTATCCTGACCTGTAAGCTCATAGGTAAACCGAGACGAAGAAAAATGGCAGCCCGTTATCAAATTTGCATCAGATCAGGTCCAACAAAACAGACACATCCTAGAGCTAATCCAATGGGTAGAAATTCATCTGATAGATTAAAAATTTTCAGGCAACTGCAGAATAGCAAAGGTGAATTAATATTTGATAGTGAACCCTACTTTAAGCTAGCTAGATCTAATAGCCGTCTCTGCCTTTTCAAAGATGCAACTAGTCCTACGTACGTACTCGATGCTAATTGCCTTTCCGGGAAGACAAGGATGCAAACTGATTTGCAATGACTCTTTGAAAACTAACTAAATTGGTCAGCTCTGGCAATGCATCGATCAGCAATAGGTCAAGCAATTGAATATTTTTACTACTACAAACTCTGACTAGTACTGTTGATATGAATGGGTTACTATATATGAGCATGCATGAATATATGTGTGCTCCACCCACGGATCAGATCACTGTTAATCGAATTTTCCTTTGGTCAGAAACATGATGTAAATTATTCTACTATGGTAGTTCCAATCTAATCACTTTTGATACTTCTAGAACCTAGCTAGCATATACATATATACACATATATACATATATATATATATAAATACATACATATATATATATATAAAACATATATATACATACATACATATACATATATACATACATATATATATACATATACACACATATATATATACATATATATATATATATTAAACATCTTCTTGTGCAATCTCATTTTTTTCAATACTAGGATTAATACTACCTTCCTCCTTTACTGTTTCAGTAAATTCTACATTACGGTTGCATGTCAATATTATATCTTCGAGAAAAAGATAGCATGGTGAGAATTTGCAGTATACCATGCTTATTTTAATTCTCATAATAAATATATACACATACAAGTTCTCCCGTATCTTTGGTTTAAATAAGAGTAAATTTCACAATACTACATATATTTTGATCAAATTATCACAAAACTATAGATTTAAGGTGATGTACCACGAAATTATATTTAACACTAAATTTCTTAGATAAGGTAGAGTATCGCAAAACTATAGATTTAGTACCAAAATTATCACCAAACTATAGGTAGAGTATCGCAAAACTATAGATTTAGTACCAAAATTATCACCAAACTATAGGTTTAGTATCAATCCAATCACAAAATTTAGATGTTTATAACTCAAAGATAACACTAGTGTTAAGGATTTAAACTCCATTAAATCTATAGTATTGTGATAAATCTGTTGTTAAATCTGTAGTTTTTTGATAATTTAGTTAGAATATTTGTAGTTTTGTGAAATTTACTCAAATATAATTTTTATTACATCATGAATGAGGATATGAAGTTCTTAGAACTTGATGGTTGGGGCGGAGACAAGGGGAGACGAGAAAGGGCTTGGCCTCTCCTATGGTTTGAAAATCTGCAGTGCATTTACTGTAGCTCTATCAAGAACTTAACCCCTTCAAAACAACATTAGTGCTTCTGGCTCCGCCGCTATACAACGATGGTTTATGTTTTTTGGGGACAATTAATTCTGAAAAATTTCCTTGTAAATATTGAAGGTTTGCAACTCTATCTCTTTCAGTTATATAAAATTTTACTGTCTGGCATTGCCTAACAGTAGTTCTCCTTCAAAAAAAAAATGCTAGTCCACTAATTTTAAGCAAAGAATTGAAGGCACACCAAACCTCAGATCTAACCAAAGACCAAAACTTTGTCCAACCAGGTACTCATTCAGTACAATAATATGAAACAACCAACCCAGGTAGAAGAAGTTGTCTGGATTGTCTTGCTTTGTAGGAGTAATTACCAAGGAAGCATCAACAATTGACAAAGTCACAAAGTATAAGTGGACACTCATCGCCTTTTGAAACACTGGCTCCAAAAAGCCAACCAAATTAAAGGATGCATGTTGGAATTTGCAGCAACAGCAACAGATTTTATAATTTTTCACACGCATTCCTACCTGGCCACCATCACTCAACCGAGTAGTAGACCTATAATATAGGCTATAGCCAACGTAGGAAGATCCAAATGAGAGAGTTTCCATGTGCCTAACTAAAATAATAGATTAATCACGAGATTTGTTTGTGTTGCTTAGCTTAATTGCACATCACTAATCTAGAACAGTAGTGATGGGGGTGTGTACTGATGTGTTGAAATATTAATCCAGATCTATCTACCTTTCATGTAGTGGTAATTAACAATGTTTAGTACCTAGGATGATGGTGAAGCGGTGCCCAATAGCTGGGGGGTGATGGGAGTACAAATGTATAATATTGTTTCTATTTTTTTCCCTATGGATAGAGAGAGGAGGCTGTTTCTATGGAGGGGGGCTTTCTGTGGGAAGAAATATAATGGTTAATTAATTTGGCAATAATACATGTAGTATCATCTGGGAGTGTGAACATGTCTTATGGCCTGAAGAATCTTTGAAGCCACGAAAAATGACCTACTCTTTTCGTTCAAAAAAAAGCTATCCAAGAAAGAGAATAGCTAGTATTTGTACTCCATGATAAGTAGAATAATGGTTCTGTATATATCGGTTCCTTTTGCTTTTAAATTAAAGAATTGTTGTGACTCTTTTAATTTGACTTATGTTTGATTTTCTGCAATTCTTCTCCACATGGAGAGAAAATATATTATTTGTTAACTCGGGGGGAACATATACAGCAAGAGTAGTGTATGATACATATATAGGAGTACAATTCTCAAAATCGATTTGAGGTAGACACATATGCATCCCGTACCACGAAACCTGGTTTCTGTACGTAGTTCATCTACACTCAATACTTAAGTAGTGGGAGTGAGGAGCGGTTAAGGGCGGGAAAGAAAAATGGCTTCCTGCTCTATGAATAATGGATGGGGGTTGTGGCCTACTCCTAGAGCCCTTGGAACAAAAGGGATCTTAGGATCCAATGCGGTAAATAAAAGAATAGTTTGGGGTGCTAGCCCTTGGAACAAAGTATTACTCTAAAAATAATACTTCCTCCGTCCAAAAAAACAAAGTAATCTTAAATTTATTCTCTTAAAGTCGTAAATCTTTCCCACGTAATTGTAAACAGACGGGACATTGGCAGAACCTTGGGTGCTAGATAATAGATTTATTCTATGTATTTGAAAGATAAAATATAGAATAGATAAAATTGGATATAAAATAAATTTAAATATCATACTCGAAATAACGTAGAAATAATATAAAATCAACAGCCATTTGCTCTTTCCATTGATATTCGTAAGGAATGCTTTGATTTCAAAACATTGAACATTTAGTGTATAAAATTTATATATATCACACTACTAAAAAATGGTTTTTTTGACGGCTAAAATCAGTTTTTACTGATGGCTAGGCTAGCCGCCTACGATCACACTACTAAAAAATGGTTTTTTCTGGCAGCTAAAATCAGTTTTTACTGGTGGCTAGGCTAGCTGCCTGCGATCAAAGGCCAGAGAAAATCAAAGGTCTTCACTGGCGGTTGTGTTACACGGGTCACCGGTAAAAGTATATTTTCTCTAATGTATGTGTTAAGCCAGTCTCCTGCGAAGCTTGTTTTTGGTTAAAAAAAATTGAAAATATGCACCGCACCTACTCTACATCTGCTAGCAAAGAAATTTTTAAATGAAAATTTGAAAATACCCAGATGCAGCAGCCCTGCATTCCAAATCCGCATTGCAAAGCAAATCCAAAAACATATCACAATTACAATCCCAATGTGTTCCCAATATGTCGTCGTTGAACAACATGTCACAATACAAATCCGAACAACGTGAGCACAAAAACAATGTCACAATCCAAGAACAACATGAACATCGACATGTCACAATACAACATGATGAACAACAACAACAACCCATCACTGAGAGGGAACGGGAATGTAGGGTCGCCAGCGCCGGATTTGCGAGAGGGAGGCCAGGGGAAGGCTGGGTCACTGTTGCCGGATCTGAAAGAGGGAGGGGACGGAGGGTAGGGTCACCATGGTGCTCCCACAGTTGAATCCACCGCCTGTGGTCCTACGGAGCTCTTCCAGCGGTGGGCCGTGACCCCGCTGCTTTCATTGCTGAGGGCCCCGTTGGATCCACTGCCCGGACCTGCCGGCACCAGTCCCAGGAGGGTTGGGCACGCTGTCATCGATCCACGCCCCGTGCTCCCCGCCAAAGCTCTCCGCCCATGAACCCTTCGCCATTGTCGATCCAAGGACTTGGGACTGCCAGATCTGCGCAACCACGTGATCCCGCCGTCAGATCCACTGCCGCCCGCCTCCCGTCACCATCACCGTCACCGAGAGCTGAAGGAGAGGGAGAGAAAGGGCTGCGGCAGTACGCGACGGTGGCGTGCACAGCGTGCCTTAGAGAGGGAGGGCTGGAGGGAGGAGAGACAGAAGACGGCGCAGATGGAGAGAGTGGCGGAGCGGTGTGGAGGGAGGGAGGAGGAGAGGCGGGGAGGACGGCGCGGAGGGAGAGAGTCAGAGAAGCGGAGCAGAGTGGAGGCAGGCAATGGGGCGAGGGTTTATGTGGGCGGGAGTAGGTGGGCTTTTAATACTGCAAAACACTATTCCTACCACCAGCAGAAATAGATTTTCGTTGGTGGGGTCTTAGGAGGTCTGCCAACAAAAATGGCTTCATCTTTGCTAGCGGTCCACGTCACCAGCTAAAATAGAAACATCTTCACTGGTGGCCCGCTTAACTCGACTGCTAGCGAGGATTAGTTTTCACTAGCGGTTCGAATCCCCCACCCCTCCTTACGTTGTTGCTGGCGGTTTTCTCGTGTGGCCGCCATCGAAAAGTTTAGAGTGACACCATGAAAAAATCAATCTTTTTTAGTAGTGTCAACAAACATGTTTCAAGGTATTTGCAAACAATAATGGTTTAATATCCATAGTTAATATATATTTTAGGAGAAATTAATAGCCAAAGTTTAATCTTGAAGCTTTTTTCAAACTAAAATATGTATCTTAGAAAGTAACAAAGTTTGTACTATAATTATACACGCAATATATATATATAGACGGATATAAAAGATTTGGTTTAAGAGATTTTACGTTTGGATGGAGCCATGGGGATACATCCAGTTTGTTGAATTGCTTGAGGACCTGAACTGTGTTTCGTGCAAAAAGAATTATATAAAATTTTCTTGTTATAGATTTCAGATTTTCTTTGTACGATTCCCAAACTGTGTTTCGTGCAAAAAGAATTATATAAAATTTTCTTGTTATACTTTTGTAAATAACTATCACAAAATTCCGATAACCCATCAATTTTAGCTATGTTAAATAGGGTCTCAGGCATGTATAACATAAAGGTCATCAATGACATCACATTTGGTAATGCTCATATGCTCCTTGGGATCGAAGGAATTTTATTAGATTTCTGGAGGATTCAAATCCTTAGGAAAATTTTCATAGGAGGCCCTTGGAACAAATGGATAGCATGCCCAAATTCCTATGGTCCTTTGCCCCCAATTCCATGAGAAAATAAACATGAGCTCAAATTTTATGTTTTTATTTCCTTTGAGAAGTCCAATACTCTCTCTGCATATATATCTTCTCCGTCGCAAGCAATTTATTTTAAAATTCTCGTGTTTACTTGCTGCGAACCATGCAAACATTCTTTTTTATAAAATTCATGTGTCTTAGAATTCTATAAAATTCCAGTGTGACATCCAATTCCTTCATATATCATTTTCTATTAATTCACGTTTTTTATAAAAAACCTGTATTTCCTAAGTCTTTTTCAAATAAAACAATCTAATGCCGGCAGGTAGCCTGAAAGGATGGAGAAGAAAAGAAGGGGGAAAAAACCGGTGAAAGCTGCAGATAGAAACAGTTTAATTGAGAGCAATGATCCAGAGTGACGTGGATATGGTAAAGACGCCGAGAGGGACCGATCGATCGAAGGCGACGTCAAGAGCAAAGCTTCAAACATGGGCTAAAATGAAAAGAAAGGAAAAGGAAGCCAACAAAGATGTGCGTCGCCGTCCATGATTGGGCTGCAGGTGCAGTCCATCTGGAAAAAACGGGTCCTCATCTGACGTCGTCAGCGCGCCAAGAAAACCGCGCTCTCTCTCTCTCTCTCGGCAAAACAAGCAGCATATCCAGCTGCTGGACGGCCACAGCCAGCCAGTTCTGATTTCTGAACAGCGAACGAATTTATTGCAAGATGTATTTACTGTACATTAGACTCCTTTTTTTTTTGTCTTTTTTAACTTCAGTTCTCAAACCAAAAGGACCCTACCCTAACACGAGGGATCGGTGCAGTCGCTATGATGAGAGAAAGTACCAATGTACCACCGTAGAACTATTTTACCATATAAAAAAATATTTTATATATCTTGTAGCAATGAATGTGGATCGTTATATTAAAATATGGATGGCTCAAATTACTTGCAGTTTTTATCGTGCCGTTAGTTATAGTGCACTTGATCTCAATCCCTAACATGAGTACCTGTACTTTCTGATACTGTTTTGATTTTTAACTTAATTTTATCTAGCAGATAATGCTAGTCTAACTACTATAAAATGCAATTAGAGTCGATTTTGCTAAACATCTATCAGGTGATTTTTTCTATGATATTTGATGTTTTTTACTCGTAGGATTTTGCATCAAGATTAGTGCAGGAAATTACAGTCCTATATAACTAAAATTATATTCGTAAATTCAGTTGTTATAACATGTAAGTGCACTGTAATTTTAGTAAAAATATTGTGTAAATAAATATGTACTTATTATTTTCTTTAAAATATAAAATTACAGTCCTATATAACTTTGTAAAATATAAAATTATAGTCCTATATAACTAAAATTACATTTGTAAATTCAGTTGATATAACATGTAAGTGTACTGTAATTTTGATAAAAATATTGTGTAAGTAAATATGTATTTGTTATTTTCTTTTGTAGTTTGTTGGATGTAAATCTAAGGGTAGAAAAAATCTGGGTAATTTTTCGTTAGAAATCACCCGACAAATGTGTAGGCAGTCCCATTGGAGTTTACTATAACTATTTTGTCCATTCGTATCACGGAGTTTACAAAAATGCAATTGGTGTATTGGACCCATACTGTTCTCCATGTATTTAGTTTTAGAAACACGTGATAAATGTACAGTTTTACAGAAGTCTTTTGATGCAAACATACACAAATAGTGTAAATGATCTGAATATTTGCATAGATTTTGGTACTCAAAGTTTTGAAATTTTTGACTAGGTGCGTATCCGGAACAAACTTACGGCGTGTTTTCGTGGTCAGTCTTTTAGTACCGTCCATTTGTGCTAAGTGCAAACTATTTTGTAATTGATTGTCAGTGAGAAGCTAATGAATTGCCCCTAATTTTATAAGTTCTGATCCTCTCGTTATGTTTATTTGGGATTTTTGAATCCATGTAATGAAAAAGTCTAAACTTCAGACAGACCTGTTTAAAAGTATCCAAGTAGGATTTTAAAATTACATGTGCACGACTAGATTTCGTTGCTAAAATAATTTCTACTTCCAATGTAAAAAACTCAGCCAAATAAAATTTAAATAATAGATTTTGTGAGCAAAGAACATTGAAGTCAATAAAAGCTAATAATTTAAACAGAAAAAATAACTTATATAGTAAATGTGCTACCATTAATTAAATCTAAGATAGCATAAAAAATGTACTTAAGACCATACCTTATTAAATAGATAAATTATTCTTTATCCACCTCCCTCCTTCAAAAACAAATTATCTTTAGAGACAACAAAACTTTACAATTAATTCAATCTTTTGCGGTTGTTCCCTTAATAGGTAAAATAAGTAAAAACCCGTAATACTTATACATAAAAGTTCTCTAAATATATGGAATTTTACTAGAGCTAGATATAGACATGAAATATATTTATATCAAATCTCAAATCCAAACTCAACTTTATTTTAGAGAAAAATAAAAGAGACAAATTTTAGATGAATAGTAACAGGAAAAGTATCGTGTTAGTATTCACCCAAAATTTATCTTCTCTTACTCCCAAATAAAGTTGAGATTGAATTTGAGATTTGGTGAGAATATATTTCATGTATAGAGCTCTAGTAATGTTTTTATAAATTTATAAAACTTTTAGGTCCAGTTTTCACTTATTCGATGGTTTTCACCAGATACGTCGCACGTTAATATTCATATCTTCTCTACCATTTTCATCCATGTACGCTGACCGGTAGATTTTTCTCAAAAATACTATTATGCCCTTATAGAAACTAAATACTTTTGGGATATCCAAGAATCAAGAAAATTAACTCATTTGAGCAAGTACAATAGTAGGTTATACTTTAGTTACAACCAGTGGCGCTCCCACGTTCAACGATCCGGAGTAATTTATCCAATCCTAACTAAAATATATTATTTTAATTAATATACTAGCTAATAAGTAGATAATTACTATATATTGGATACCCGGTAATTTTTTTCTAGGTTCACCACTAGCTACAAGCACATGTGAAAGAGATGAGAGGAGAGGAGAGGAAAGAAAGTGGAGTATAATTACAGCACGAGCTTTAAGATATTATACGTGTATTAGAAGTGAGCTAAGTATTAATGGTGCATATATTCATAGAAAACTATTGTATGGATAAACTTCTAGAGGAATTATAGATGATGTATCAATTTTTAAAACTATTATATGGATAAACTATTAGATAAACTATTAGAGTAATTATAAATGATATGCCAATCTTCGGAGCTAATAGTTGATCATGAATGTCTAAATATTTTCTAATTATAAGAAGAAACACGCGCACATAACATTACGGACGCACGTACGTACCCGTATGTGCGTAGGCTGGTGGTAAATTCTTGATGTTATTAATCAGTTGTGTTAAAAATATGCCGTCACTATTTCAGTTTTTTTTTCCATACACAATTGCTCTCAAATATGCCACTATCTCTTCAATCTCATTTCCACGTATGCAATCAATTACTTTTAATAATATTTATCTCTTATATACTTCCTTTGTTTTATATTATAAGTCTTAACAACATCTACAATACCAAACTACTTTCATTAAATTTAACATTGAATGTATTTTGATAATATATTTCTTTTGTTTAAAAGTGTTACTATGTTTTTTTATAAAGTTGATCAAATTTAAAGAAGTTTGAAAAAAATCAAATAACTTATAATATGAAACGGAGGGAACAGTTTGTATTAAAAAAAAGTACAATGCAACTATTTATCGTGTAATTATGATGTAAGTATTAAAATTTATAGTGGCAATTTACAGTGTAAAAATGATTTGACGAATCTTTCAAGAAAACATGATATCATAAATATAGCCAGTCTTCTTATTAAATTCGTGTTAAATACTCACGTATGTGTGGATATTTATGTTTGCCCGAACACAATTGCTTGTCGATCGGTAGAGTGATAATCACACGACTGTACACCACAGCACTCAAATGCTTCCCTGGTTTGAAGTTTTAAAAATAACATGAAAGCCCTTTATTATAAGAAAAAAAAAGCTAAAAGATTCCTACTAATTAATGGACACACCCGAAGAAAAAAAAAATTACATGGGTAAACTCACCGCCGTAAAAATGTTCTTACCATAATACCACTGTACATGGTATATCATTTCTTAACAGACATCTGTGGAGTTTGCGTACGTTTTGTTACTGGAAGTTCCAATCGGATATGATTTCCATTTCTCGAGGGATATTCTCTCGTTGTTTGCATGTCATCTAAATAGTTATAAAAAGTTAAAAAAATAACAACATAGATTAATATAAAATATATCACTTCACAAACCTGCATGGTTAAATTCAACTTCTACGAGTTATAAAAAACAAATTAAACTAAAAATAGTTAACATACATTTGCAACTATATTTATTATTTTTATTTATTATTTTTATTATAATTTGTAGAAGTCGAGTTTTATCTTACATGTTTGTACAGTAATATATTTCATATTAATCTATCTTATCACTTTTTTAAATTTTTTATATCTATTTAGATGATATTTAGATGATATGCACGAAATAAAAGAATTTTCGATGAAAACACTTTGTAGTTCCAATCGGTGACTATTAAAATTGAAAAAGAGTCGCGGTACATAAATGGTTTTAATTAGCTAGCATGGGATCTGGAGGAGGCCTACGAAAATTAACTAATGCACGAACACATCACGAACACTCTGTGCTCTAAACTATTCGCAGCATCAACATAGACGTAGCGTGGCCGTATCCATTTTTTAATGCATATATAAATTTCTCCATCTTTTGCAATCTTTCTGTTGCTCACAGTGTGGCCGTACACGCTAAACAAATACTCCTATTTATTACTCCTCTCTCCATCTTAATATATAACAATTTTCTATTTTAAAACATATCTTAAAATTACATTCTTTTCTCAATCAACCATAACATTTTATCATTTAATTTCACCAACTTTCTTAATTTGTTTTCGATCTTAATTTTTTTAATATTTTAGAACCAAGGTAGTAGTATTGTAGTAATATTAAATAAATTATTCTTTTAAAATATAGGACACAACTGCTTTTTTTTTTTTTACGTTTGATAATGTAAAACGGACATGCATACAGTTAACGAGTACATCTATACTAAATTCGTTTTTAAATTCTACATCCTCTATATCTCCAGTCCTATGAACTATTAAGTGCCCATATTGTACTCTTATAATATGATCTAAACGGTAAGGTAATAATATTTTTTTTATCTTGTAGTTATATATTTTGGTAGAGGGAGGAATAATTTCCTTAGTTGAGAGATACTTCCTTTATTTTTAAAAATATATAACTTAGATGGTGATTTGATACCAATATAAGACAATGAATCTGAAGAACCTCATATTATCTTACGTGGTATCGAATCACCACCGAGATAACTTTTTTTTTTAAGGAGAGAGTAGAGAGAGAAGGATGGTACCCATTGAAAAATGAAGAATTCCAATACCACTTGCAGTCAGAGTTGCAGGTAGGTTGTTGCTCGTTTTAATTCCTACTACTGCCCTCTTGCTGCTCACCAACTGCTACTCTCCTCTCCTCTCCCACCATTTCGTCACCTCGCCTATCTCCTGCCCCTGCCTCTGCCTCTCTCGTCTAGTACTCTAGTCTAGTGTACTAATCTATCTTCTCCTCCTCTCTTCTCCTACCCAAATCCATCCACCCAAGATCTTTTTCCCAGCCCTCGCCCTCGTCGCGTCGCGTCGCGTCATCCCTTTCCAGGTGAGCCTCCCGATTACATCGCTCGTTCTAGCTATAGCTAGCTAGCTCCTGTGTTCTTGCCGTTTCTTTGTTTCTTTGCGTTTTTTAATTTTCTTTTCTTGGATCTTTGTTTGCTAGTAGCTCGTTTTGATTTGTGTGCTTCTTAGGCTTGCACCTTTTGTTGTCTGTATTTGTGTGTTTTGTGGGCAGAGGGGGGGGGGGGGGGGTGGGGGGCTTTCTTGGTTCTTGTTCCGGGCGATTGCTGTTCTTGTTCTGGAGGATCGGATTATGTGTGTGCTTTGCAGTGGAGTTTTGTAATGTTAGGCCTCAATTGAGCAAGAGAAAGATGAGGTTCTTGGTTATCCAGCTCGGGTTTGGTTGGCTGGTCTGAAACTATGAATTCCCTTTGTAATTTTTACTAGGTAATGGAATCCCCCTTTGTAATGCAAAATGTAGATGCTTCTGCCATGACTATGCTTTATCTCTACATGTAATGAAATTCTCTTCTAAGGGAGCCTAAACACGACACTTCAGTTCAGATTAATTATGGGTCTGGGTTTGAAGAAAAGAATAAAGGGAGTGAAATAAAGAAACAAACAGGTTTGAATTTGTGACCCTGTGAGCTGAAAGTGCAACTGAAAAGGGGAACAGAAAGGAAGAATTGACCATCGATTCATGTTAGGTGTTACTGCATATGTGCAAGCAAAAGATTGTTCTTTTGGCAGTGGATAATGCTCTGATGGTCTCTGCCTCTCTGGCCATGATCAAGTGGTTGTTTTTCTCTGCAGGATGTGGTTTACCTTTTGCTGTTAGTCAAAAGGAACTTGTGCCACCACTTTCTAGTTTATTTGTTTTGACACTTGGTGCTGGCAATTCGGTTGCTCACGGGCTGATCAATTCCTTTTGCTGATTTCTTTTTGAGAGAAATCCTTTTTTCTTATATATATGCCTTTTTATCTTGCAACTCATTCATTTCTCATGTTTCTGAAGGTAACCTAACCTGGATAAGACGGTGGAGGTGCTGTCAAATGTTTCTAGAGGAGCTCAAGAAACCAATAGAAAGCTCTATCAGGAACTGTTCCCAATTCAGGTAGTATACTGGTTTCCGTTTTCCAATTGTTTCTTTCTATCGATCGATATCATCAACCATCATATCTTTTTGTAGCCTCTTGAAGGTTCAAACATCCTTGTAAATCTGAACTGAGACATCATCCTAGTCAATGTTGTTAGTCCCGCAGCCCACCTGCATGTTGACATGTAGTCTGACACCACCAATTTGAACCTATTGTTACTTTCATGCATTGAAAAAACCAGGCATCTCTGAATATCCTATATTTGCAGCTATCATGAACAACCTGTTTGAGACCCCTCATAAGATTTTACATGCTTGCTACTGCATTTAAACGCGAGTTACTTAGCAAAATTGTCTGAACAAATTTTGTAGTATGTTTCTCAGCTATATTTATTCTGCCTATGGTCTGATATTTCTCACCAAACTGAGCTTCTAACAATCTTCATTCTGTGTGCTGCAGATTATGCAAATGTGTGGATGGTTACTGAAGTTTGTTCTTTGGGAAAACTTAAATTGTGTGCATATGGAAGCGCGTGGCAATCGTCACAGCCGTCCAACATGCCTTGTTATGCTGTGGATGATTTCGATAGCCAGCCTACTGACAACATGTCGCGGCAGTATCCAGAAACAAGTTCTCTTTCCAGGATTCACCGCTGCGCAAATGGATTACATTGATAACGATGGGATATTTCTTCTTTCTAATGGCTCTGTCTTTGGCTTTGGTTTTGTCACGAGCAATGTCTCAGACAACACGTTCTACATTCTTGCGGTGGTTCACCTGGCCACTACTACCACCGTCTGGTCTGCCAATCCTAACTCTCCTGTCACCCATTCAGACAACTTTGTTTTCGACAAGGATGGAAATGCCTTCCTGCAGTCAGGAGGCTCCGATGTATGGACTGCCAATATCTCCGGGAAAGGGTCTGCTACCTCTATGCAACTACTGGACTCTGGCAATCTTGTAGTGCTTGGGAAAGATGCCTCTTCTCCACTTTGGCAAAGTTTCAGCCATCCGACAGACACACTTCTGTCTGGTCAGAATTTCATCGAAGGAATGACGCTGATGAGCAAGTCCAACACAGTACAGAACATGACCTATACACTTCAGATCAAATCTGGGAACATGATGTTATACGCCGGCTTCGAGACACCTCAACCTTACTGGTCTGCTCAGCAGGATAGCAGGATAATCGTCAACAAGAACGGTGACAACATCTACTCTGCAAACCTCAGTGCAGCTTCTTGGTCCTTTTATGATCAATCAGGGTCCCTTCTATCACAACTTGTTATCGCGCAAGGAAATGCCAATGCCACATTGTCTGCTGTCCTTGGTAGTGATGGATTGATAGCTTTCTATATGCTGCAGGGTGGGAATGGCAAGAGTAAATTCCCAACCACAGTTCCGGCAGACTTTTGTGACATGCCAGCCTACTGCAGTCCTTACACCATTTGCAGTAGTGGGACAGGTTGCCAATGCCCTTCGGCCCTCGGCTCGTTTGCAAACTGCAACCCCGGTGTCACGTCAGCATGCAAATCGAACGAGGAGTTTCCACTGGTTCAACTGGATAGTGGAGTTGGATATGTCGGCACTAACTTCTTCCCTCCTGTGGCTAAGACGAACCTTACGGGTTGTAAGAATGCCTGTATGGGCAACTGCTCCTGTGTTGCTGTGTTCTTTGACCAATCTTCAGGCAATTGCTACCTTTTCAACCAGATCGGAAGCTTGCAGCACAAAGGTGGAAACACGACTCGTTTCGCATCTTTTATCAAGGTATCAAGCAGAGGAAAAGGTGGCAGTGATAATGGCAGTGGGAAGCGCAATATCATTATTGTTGTCATTATATTTGGAACTTTGGCAATTATAGGTGTCCTTATTTATATTGGTTTCTGGATCTACAAGAGGAAGAGGCATCCTCCACCCTCACAAGACGATGCTGGCTCATCGGAAGATGATGGATTTCTGCAAACAATATCTGGAGCACCAGTGCGGTTCACTTACAGGGAGCTCCAGGATGCTACAAACAACTTCTGTAACAAACTTGGTCAGGGAGGGTTTGGATCTGTGTATCTTGGTACACTCCCAGACGGCAGTCGCATTGCTGTGAAGAAGCTGGAGGGCATAGGCCAAGGAAAGAAAGAGTTCCGCTCTGAGGTAACGATCATTGGTAGTATCCACCACATCCATCTTGTTAAACTCCGAGGCTTTTGTACTGAGGGACCACACAGGCTTCTTGCCTATGAGTACATGGCGAATGGATCGCTGGATAAGTGGATTTTCCATTCTAAAGAAGATGATCACCTTCTTGACTGGGATACAAGGTTTAACATTGCGCTTGGAACGGCAAAGGGATTGGCATACCTCCATCAGGACTGCGATTCGAAGATCGTACACTGTGACATTAAGCCTGAGAATGTTCTACTTGATGACAACTTCATCGCAAAGGTATCTGATTTTGGCCTTGCCAAGTTGATGACCAGGGAGCAGAGCCATGTTTTCACCACGCTCAGAGGCACACGCGGGTACCTTGCACCTGAGTGGCTCACCAACTATGCCATCTCAGAGAAGAGCGATGTGTACAGCTACGGCATGGTTTTGCTTGAGATAATCGGCGGGAGGAAGAGCTACGATCCCTCGGAGATCTCTGAGAAGGCTCACTTCCCTTCCTTTGCATTCAAGAAACTGGAGGAAGGTGATCTTCAGGACATCTTTGATGCCAAGCTGAAGTACAATGACAAGGATGGGCGGGTCGAGACCGCGATCAAGGTCGCGCTGTGGTGCATCCAGGATGATTTCTACCAGAGACCGTCAATGTCAAAGGTTGTGCAGATGCTCGAAGGCGTCTGTGAGGTGCACCAGCCACCGGTGTCATCGCAGATCGGGTACAGGCTCTACGCAAATGCCTTCAAATCGAGCAGTGAGGAGGGGACTTCATCAGGGATGTCGGACTACAACAGTGATGCTCTGCTCTCAGCTGTGAGGCTCTCTGGTCCCAGATGATGTGAAGAATCCCATGTACAGCGCCGTGTTTAGTTAGGTTGCAAGTGTGCAAATTTTGCTGTAGTGTCTGGTGTTTTGGTGATCATTTTCTCACACTATTGTACATATCTTCTTGATTATTTTCTGCTGATAGTTTATCTGTGCCATTCTTTTCTGATTGCCCTTTTGGATATACATATACAAGTCTCCAATACCTTTGACAATTACCTTCTGTAGTTATGTCTTAGTAAAGATAATAGGAAATGCAATGATGCAAAAGCCTTTTTCATCAAACCTTGCAGTATCATTTTCAAGGGGAAGTCTTATAACATTTTGTTTTGTGTACTTAAACGATCAGTGTTTCTGAAATTTGACACTACAAAATGGCATGCCAAATAAATGACAGATCGGTCAACTCATGCAAGCGTAGCAGCACGTTCTGAACTTAATCTGAGCACGTTCTGAACTTAATCTGAGCTAGGCAGCCTGGCCGATTTTAATCTGAATGGTCTTTCCAGATTTTTCATCAATCTGCCATTGTTATTACAAATCAAAATTAGGCCCTTTTATCATATCTTTAACTCTTTATCGGAGAAACTTTGGCATTATAAATTTGGCCCGATTCACTTCATTGAATCGGTCAGCTTGCCCGGCTGCTTTGACCTAAACCTATTTGAAGCCCTATATGTGTGACCTAAACTTAACTGAAGATAGCATCAAACTAGTTTAGGTCACAGCGCTGACTAGTGTAATCCTATACTCCTTCTATCTCATAAAATAACAAACCTAGTGCGAAATAAGTAGTAGGATATGTAACATCCTGTACCAGGTTTTTTTTTTCATAAGGGAGTATGTCTTATTCAGGAAATGAGATGAATTGTTTAGCAGATGACCAGAATGCTTCAGCAGTTAGCGTGCCAATGATTGTTAGCTCTACTACCTAATGATGCCTAACCCTGTTTTGGATAAAGCACATACTCCCTACTTACACTTCTGTCCTTTCATCCTGGCTTCGTACTTCGTACAGAAAAAAAAGGCTATCCTATGGAATTGAATGAACTAATAAGATGGGTCTGCACTCTGCACCAATACTGATCCAGTCCATCCTTCTTGGGCCTTATCTCATCATTCTCGGACTTTTATCATTTGCTAAACAATTCATTTCATTTCCTGCATAGTGATTTTCTTTTTCAGCAAGTCAAAACAATACTGTTTTACCATGTATTGGCGCTCTTCCAAGCTAAGAGGCTACTTGCATCAGTACACGGAGATATCTCCAATATAAACAGCGAGACATCGCCACGAAGACGCTTTGGCTTTTAACAGAGTTATAACATGATATTGCACGCTTGATCTTTTCAGCTTGCAACTGGCTGTTGAAGAAGGAAGCACTTGAGGAGAATGCTTAGAATAAGGAGGGGCATTAGGAAGAAGAGCAGCCAGACTGAGCTGTGGCTATAAACTGTGCTTGGGGTAGGAAGGGGTCTGAACTTCGCTAGCTCTTCCAGAAGATCATCATGATCCTGGAAAAGAAGTGAAAGCTGCACTCGAAACAGAATAGATCAAAGTAATTACTATGATTTATGATGAATGGTTAAGAAGCTACAGATTTATGATGAAATTTCTCATGAGAGTAAGGGTGGGTTTTTAGTTCTGGTACCTCGCTGTAAGCTTCCAGAGGGATCTGCTCATTTCGACTGAGCACATCAAGCAGCGACAAGTACAACACATAGTCGCGAGCCTGCATAAATAACACGATTCAATAACAAGAATCACTGCAATATTCATTTCAGCAGAGACTGAGCAAACATTGTATCCCTTTAGTGAGTCAATAGCTTACTATAATATATAAAACAATTTTACTACAGGTTAATATGCTCAATATGATGCATGAGCACAGTATACATGTTTAAGTCATTATATACAATTTCATAATATAAAACCTTTAATATGTACTAGGCTAGTAAGTAAAAAAGTGACAAATTGCATAAATGCATCAATCTGATGAAGGATAATTCTCCTTTCATAGCAGAGATTTGCAAATTTGTATCGTGGTATATCTGCTACAGTAAGCTAATGGATACATATTGTGAATGTTTCCAGTTCTCCATGCTGAATAATTAAAACAATCTAAATACTTTAGCTTAAGTTTTATATTTATGTCTTGAAAAAGTAAAGAAATTTCTTAAATTTTCAGGCCTTAAATTTTTTAATAGTTCAGATATTTCGTTTCCCATCTTAAAACACAGATGTTCCAATCTGTTGTAATAATTATATTTGCCTTGGATTTTTTGTACTCCTTCCTGGAAAAGCATGGATCAGTAGTAATACTAGCCTGGCCTAGATCATGCTGATAGCTAACCAAGTGCAAAACGTTACAACCTAAAATTTGCCTCGTTCTTTTCTTCAACTCCAAACTACAACTTTCTTGTTTTCCGTTAATACGCTTTTCAAATTGTTAAATGATGCATTTTTTTAAAAACTTTTTATATAAAAGTTTCTTTAAAAAACAAATAAACCCATTTTTTAAGTTTGTAATAATTAATACTCAATTATTTATGTGCTAATGGTTTATCTCGTTTTACGTGCCGCTAAAAAGCTAAAACAAGTTGGAGAGTCAAACAGTACATGCAAAATATTACAACCTAGAAAACAGAAAATGATACTAGTAAAGAGCTATCAGGATTAATGATACAACAGTATAAGAAGATATATTTCACAAAAATTAAATCACGTGAAGGAATAAATAGCACATGACCTATCATGGTAAAGGCAAGATAAAATATGTAATTTTCCAATTTAATACTAGCTGTTAGGAAGCAGATGAAACGACGAAACAAATAATGATTCTTTTGCCACAGGGGTAGGCTCAATCAGTTTCATCAAATATTTATATTTGCTTCGGATCCAAATCATCGAATGATTGCTGTCAACTTTTTCTTTCAAGAAATGGAAGCATCTCCGGTTTCAATTGATTGCTGACAACTAGCCAAGATAAACAGTTCACCTAATTATTGAAAATGAGTGAAAGGAAATTTCTTGCTATGCACTCCAGATGATGAACTGATTCCATCACACTGAATAGATTTTGGCTGATGTATTGATTATGAAACAGATGTTTCTCCACTCTTCTTACAGATTGCTGTAACTGTTATGACTTGTGAAAGAAATACAACATGTAACCTACAGAAATGAGTGAAAACTGGAAAAGGAATCTTGGGGAAAAATTCTAACCTTAACTTTCTTGACAAAGCAAAGAGATTCCTCAAATGTGACTGGTTCCCACTTAGACATGGAGCCCAGACAGCTCAACACCAGACTCTGGATTGTGGATTCCCTTTAAAGAGACATAATTTCCCTGCTTCCTGCATGGAATAGTTTGTTAAAGTGAAGTTTACAATCTGATACTGAAAGTGGATAATTTTAAAAACCATTACAGCTCCACAAAAAGCAAGTCATTTTTTTTATCAAAGATAAGAATTATTCATTTTAGAAAATATCATCCATAAAACTTCATCTCACAGAATTAAAATGGAATTTTATGAGATCATAGCTTATAATGGGAAAATAGTCAGCAAAACAAGATGCCCAATAAGGATGGACAACTGAAAAGAAAAGGCAGTTCGAATAGTTTAATTTACTATAGATTTTAGAAGGAATTAGTACTAGCGAAATGACTGAATTCTCCCAAAAATATCACCTTAGGGCAGCCACAATGTGGTAATAGGAGGGGGTCTTAAGCCTCTAAAGTGGTCTTTATACATTGTGAAAGTAGTCCATAAAGTAGTTCTTAAAATGAGCTACCCATATACATAATGCCTACCCATAAAAATAAAATAATAATACTTTATTTTCTCTCTCTCCTCTTCTCTCTCACGTACTATACAATTGAGTGGGACTAGTGGGACCCAGACTAATATCTTCTCTTACTATATACATTGTAGCAACTACCATAGCTAATACCGGATCCCGCCTTATTACCCAACTAGGCATTATACATTGAGTATGCCCGCAGGGACAAGAGAGTGTAGTTCCGCAACAAGTACACAATGGCAGAGGACAAAAACTATGAACTAAAGGAGTGTTCTGAATAGTCAAAACTAACAACTTTGCTTTATGGAAGGACAAGACTGTTTCCTAACAAAAGGGGACAATAGCCCAACTGCCCAAGGGTGGGAAATCTCATAAATATTTTGAAATTAAGATGCCTACGAATTCAAAACTTATCCTGAAATTTTACCAAGCAACTGAAAATCGCATCTGAATCAGCATCATGCAGATTTGATGTATTAATTAACTACTTTGAAATGATTCAGACAGCTAGCTCTATTTTCCAACAGAGGTTGCATCGTTAAAGTCAAGATCATGTAGTAGGTGGAGAAGGATCAGTTTCAATTTTTTTGTAGCAATTGAAAATCCACTAGAACAGTTAAACTTAAGTAACAGGTGGAAAAGGAGCAGTTCTTCTCTATTCAATTAAATTGGCGGCTCGCCGATTCGTTCAAAAGAAAAGGAGCAGTTCAAACTACGGGGTCACGAAATTGAGCATCAAAACACAACTAAACTTAAGTAAGAAATGCCCAAATGAGTTTGAGCCTAGAGGGGGATAATTCCACGAAACAAAGCTAGCTAACTACAAATTACTACTCCACTACAAACAAGCACAAGAAGAAGAAGAAGAAAAAAGGGTTTGGCAATCGCGGGAACATCTCCGGCCAACCCCAACATCAGTCATCACACCCCCAACAAAAAGTATACCAATTTTTGCAGCTTCTACGGCAAGTGAAAAATAGATAGTACAGACAAAAGAGCGATACCTCTAAACCGGCTTACAATACCGCATCCCTCGACAAGACAGACGCATTCCTTCAGGACTAGTAATAACCAAGAACGCAGAGCTACTCCTACATGGGCTCTTGAAAAAAAAGAAAAAAGAAAAAAGAGGGGGTTTTTTCCTCACCAGGAGCAGACGAGTTGTGCAGCGGAGGCGAGCAGCTTTCCTTCCCCCCGTCAAGAACCTATCTTTCAGGCAGGATGGCAAAGGGAAGAGGACGATTGGGCGGAGGAGGAGTAGCAGGAGAGGAGAGGAGAGTAGGGAGGTTGGAAGAATGGAAGGAAGCGGAGTGGGGGCGGAAAGAAGGATGGAGACCTGCAGCGGGGCAAAAACGCCGGAAGCTGGTTCACAGGGAAGAAAAGGATGGGTGATCGTCTTTTGCATTTAAAAAAGAACTGAACAAGGATTGTCTGTCACTCTGTCTGTCGTATGGTAAACAAACAAATTATAGTAATGATGTACCTTCATAATTCTTTCTTTAAATCATATGGTCAGCTAAGACTATGTTGGTGAAAGATAACTGCGTCTATTGAAAGTTAGGAATACTCTCGTGAAAAGTAAAATAATATATTAATATTTATTTGAAATTTTTGGGATACCCATACATAAGGTTTATTTATTGGCTTAGTACAGATCCATGCACTCTACGGTTACTAAGTACAAAGGAATTTACATGACTACCCTCATTATAGTGATATTTATAAGGATAATTACATACAATATGATCTTGGTCTTCTTCATGGGTCACCAAGTAGACCTCCATGGGCTATATGGCCTGCATGAGGTTCGACCTCCTTGTCCTAAGGGCAAAGACCACCAGCCTTGGGGTGAAGATTCTTAGCACTTCGCCCCAAGTTGACTGCATTTTCAGTCATCAAGTCTTGGTTGTTTCCTTCAGGTCGAAGGTCCTTGGCTCCGCCGAGCACTTCGCCCTGAGGAGTTTGTCTTCACAGTCGTTAGGCCTTTGCCGCCTGTTATTATCCTAGGCGGTCGTGAGTAGGTTTCGATAGCTTGGTTGAAGGTCCTCGTGGTATGCCTCCAACAAACCCCTCACGGGCAAGGGTGAGTAGAGAGTTTCGGCCAAGACCGTGCAAAGTCCTAGGTATGGCATGAGGCACCTCCTTTCGGCCATTGGTCCTGTCAAAACCTATTTCTGAAAACAAAAAAATTGTGAAGAAAACGAGACTACCCTTGGATACTTGTCCCTTTTCCCTCTTTAGGGCTTGATGGCCCATTTTTGGCTTTAGGTGCCACTTGGCTACTTTCGGCCTACTTTCAGTCTTTTACTGTGACGCAATTTTTGTTTTTCACTGTGCGGCCCACGAGCCGTTTATGCGAAAGTAACCGTTGGCCTGACGCATGCAAGCTATGTGTTACGCGTTCATTGGTTGGCACCCAACGGGCGCGAAGGCAGGAGGCTATATAATCCCTCGTCTCACCGGGGGCCTCACTTGCGTTTTCACCGCAGTTAAAAATCTCTCCTTGCCTCCGCTCTTCCCTCCTACGCTTTTTCCTTTGCCTCACTCTTCTTCACCTAAGTCGCTTCGCCTTTTTCCCTACTTTCGCTCAAATAGCTCCTCGCAAAACAACTTCGGCAGTCGTGTCTGGGCCCGATCCAGGTCGGATTTCGGACGATCTGACTTGTTACCTGGGCCCTTCGCTCATCAAACAAGCCGAACCGACTTCGCTTGTCGCCTACGGGGGCGGTGGCCGAAGGTTAGGCCTTTGTTCCAGGCGAAGCGGTCATCCCGCAACCCGGAGATGGCCAAACTTTGGTCTTCGCCGCCTTTTTTGATGTGGGGATTTGCTTTCCTTGTGATGACCTTCTTCCCGACATCCTTCGACTCTTCCAGCTAGAGCTTCACCAACTTTGCCCTTCCGCCCTCGTGCGGATAGCTATTTTCGACTGGATGTGTCGAACCACTTGTTTCATTCCCAGCGCTAGACTGTTCGGTGCCCTTCACACCGTCGTCATCCACTCCAAGATGATGGGTACTTCGGCGGGGCCGAAGAAGATAGTTTTTGGGAGCACGAATTTTAGCCTTCGCCCCCGAGCGGTTAGAGTTGTGGCCGATTTCCGCTTCTATGCCAAAGTGGGACCGCTACTGGATGAACAAGTGGTTCTACCATAACATCACTTCCGAAGCTAGGTTGGATAGGGCGAAGACCATCCAAACATGCTGCCGTGTGATTGCCCCCGATTGCAAGCCGAATGTGGGGATAGACGGGACAATCAAATCCCGCTTCAGCCTCCTCCAGAAGATTGCTCTCAAGCTTAGCTACCGAGATTTGGTCGAAGAGTTTTGCATGCTTCAGATCTTCCCACTTTTGCGAGACTGGAGGATCAGCCTGGATTCAAAGCAGAAGGTTTATGGCCATCCTTGCCTAGTTCTCCCTGATGACGCAGATCGTAGGTTGCTTCGCCCCTTTTGTTTCTTTTGGTCTTTTTAGTTACGTCTATTGCCTTTCTTTTGGACTTTTAAAGCTATTTCACTTTTCTAGTCCTTTCGCCGGAGGAAGCCGAAGAGGAGGTGAAGAAAATGCTCGGGGATCTCATTCCCTGGGAGTACGGTTAGCTGCTAGCACGACAGCTTGAGGGCCGGGCGAACAGAGTCTACACCGGTGAACTCCCTCCTCGGGCGAACCTGGTCAAGACGGTCCTCATCAGTGATGACACTGAGCCGTCAAAAAAGCGCAAGAGGGCCATTGCCAAGGAGGCTTTGACTAGCCGGGCGAAAGCCTGGAAGTCTGCTAAATCCGAGGATCCCTCTTCTACTAGTTCGGATGCGGAAAATGAGGATAGCGCGTCTGAGGACGAGGCGGTTGATGAGGCGGAAGACGGCGATGACTCTAGCTGCCCTGAGGTGAACGAGGACGAGCTATCTCGAGGTTATACTCCATGTCCCAACCCCGCTCGCCATACTTCAGCCGCAGCTGCGTCCGCCTCTTTGCCTCTTCGCCCATAAGACCGCCGCAGGTTCGGCCGTGAAGAAGCTGACTTCTTCTATTGCCGCCCGCAAGAAGTTAGCCAAGATGACTGTTAATGGCGGGTGTTAAGCTGGGGAACGCCTTCAGCGATAGCGAATCTTCTTAGTCCAAACCCCCACTTCTTTTGCGTCGCGCCTACTGTCAACTACCGTGCTTGTCCCTTCGCCCGACGCTACGGTCGAACCGCCTTCCCATGAGGCGCGTCCTTCGGCCCAGCGAGATCGAGAAGGTGATAGCATAGATGTTTACTCTCACCGGAGTTGACGCGATGCTTTCCCCGTTACGCCAGCGAGACGGTAAGCAGCCGATGACCGATACTTCGGTTTCGGACAACACCCTCAATGCTCCGCGGTTCTAACCGGAGGACTTCGAGACACGGGGCAAACTCCTCCCTTTTGTTGGGGAGTGGCCAAGCTCGTTTCGCCCCCGGCTGACCTGCGGCCTTTCTCGGACTTTAACGAGTTCGATGAGGGTGGTATGGCAGTTAAGGGCCTACTTGTGCGGGTAAGCTTCGTCCATCTTTCGAGTCATTTTGCACTAGAGCTATTTTGGTTCCTTTTCTAAGACGTCAAAACTAACCGGCCCCTTTATTATTTTCTCTCTGGCCTTGTCGGCTTGCAGCAGCATGGAGCAAGCCATCCGTGCCCGTCTCGACAACTACAAAAAGCATCTTCGAGCGGCGAAGGCGAAAGCTGAGATGAAGGCCTTAAAGAGAGAAAATGAAAAACTCAAGGCCCAAACCGACCCCTTGGTTGACTACTACAACCATTTGGAGGCAACGACCAAGGCCCTACGCGAGGAGGTTGAGCAAGCGAAACTGATGGCGGCTCGCGCTAAGGACGAAGCAGAATCGGTGTCCGCTTCGCTTGCCCAGGTCACGGATTCGGCCAAGGAGGCAACTTATATCCTTCGCTTGTCCCTTTTGGACTTGGGTGCTAATGCCGACGACCTCCTTGGCAAAGGTGCTGCGGTAGTGGACTTCATTGAGTGGAGTCAGCAGGCTGGCGGTGCAGTCACCATTGCGGCTAGCATCTATGGTGATTGCTGCGCCCGGATCACAGCCGCTTGGTTCTGTCCATGCTTCGGCAACATGGTTACAAACATGTCGCCGAGCTCCCCTCGGATGCCTATGGGCCCCCTAGCCAAAAATGCTAGCAACATTAAGGCAGAACTAAAAGCCTTTCGCCACCATTACTGGGGGCCTGAAGGAAACACGATCGCCAGGATCACCTCCGGGAGCAATTGACGAAGGACGCGGATGCGGAAGAGGTCGACCCTACTACCGAGGGGGCAAAGAAGGTGCCAAGGATCACCCTGAGGTGTGAGGCTTGTTCACCCTTCTTTCCTTAGTATTTTTTGCTTTTTGGGCTTAGCCTTTTTTAGCTCCTACGGCTTTCGTCTTCAGCGATCCCTTCTTTTGTAAAAATTGATCGCCGTTTTGTGCCATAATTAATATTTAAAGCTTTCGCCATGGTATTTTTCTCTATAGGGGAGAAGTATCTTTTGAGCAATTAGCAACTATGTTATGTGTCGAAAGCTATGTGTTCACCCTCCCCCTAAGGAATGGCGAAACATGAACTTGAAATTTTTCACCATCAAGCGCCATCGTAAGGTCAGATATCCCCGCATGCCGGTTTATCGTGAAATGACCATAAGCGGGCGTGGTTACCAAGTTTTGAAGGTGGCGAAATGGATGAAAAAAATCTCAAGCGAACCCTTGAAGATTTCGACAACTATTGTTGCCGTCACCGCGAGGAGATGTCTTCTTTTTGGCGAAATTTTTCTATGTCCGATCGCCAGATTGATATAGCCCAACACCGATATAGCATAGTTCATGTATTAGGTTCGTCACCTCTTAGGGCTTTTGTCGATTTGACCATTGACGAGGGGAAAGTTTCACTGTTAGGGACTAGCTATACTGACGAAGCGGGCTGCGTAACCCAGTACCCTTCAGCCGATGATGTAATATATTTGTAACTTTTTACAATATTTTTGTAAATGAGTTGTGCTTAGAGCATATGTTGTACACTTTTATCGGCTAATGATATACATATTATGTATAGCCTAAACTGCTTGTTCGTAAGTTTCACAAGTTTCGACTTTAGGCTGCTTTCGGCTGCTGGTGCCACTTTTGGCCTTTGGTCTTGTTTCGTAGTATGTAAAGTGTGCCTCGTGACCTTTAACATTCGCTTCGTACTTTTATATGGCAAAATTTTGCTAAGTTTGGTTTAAGTCGAATGTTGCAACAATCGAAATGAATCGAAAAGAAGGCTATCACGGTTTCGGCGTTCGGTGAGCGGTGCTTCGACCGATTCGTTTTGCTCCCTTGGCCCTTTCCGCTGATCAAGTGTTTGCCTTGGGATTTTTTCACGATATCGCACATAAGAGGCAAGACACAAGAAATTTTTATACTGGTTCGGGCCTCCATTACGGATAATAGCCCTACTCCAGTTTCTTTTTTTCTTTTTTTTCAATGCTGAAAACTTACATAGCCATATTTTACATATTTACACATGGCGAACGGGTGCCACCCTTTTTCAGACGAAATAGTGCTTGAGCAAAGCTACATTCCAGGAGTGGCTTAGCTCTTTGCCCTCTAGAGTTGCCAGCCAAAATGATGCTGCCCTGGATCTGTGCTTAACCAATTATGGTCCTTCCCACTTCGATTCCAGCTTGCCTACCACTACGGGGTGCGCCTTCTTCTTTAGCACTAGCTGACCAGGTTGTATCTCCTTTGGCCGGCCTTTTTTGTTGTAAGAAAATGAGGTGTCCTTCGCATACTTCGCCATATGCTTGACTGATTCGACTCTCACCCCTTCCAGGAGTTCAAGTGAGATTTCTCGATCATCTTCGCCTCCGATAAAAATTACCCTCGGCGAGTTCGCCCCTAGTTCAATTGGAGTCATGGCTTCGTCACCATACAAGAGCATAAATGGGCTGAATTTGGTTGGTCTTGTTGACATGGTTCGGAGGGCCCAAAGTACTGAAAGCATTTCGTCTGGCCACTTGCCCTTTAGCGCTCCTTCCAGCCTCTTCTTTAAAGCTTCCAAAATTTTTCCGTTTGCTCTTTTGGCCGTCCCGTTCGACTGCGGGCTAATGAAGTAAACTTAATTTCAAGATCCAGCCCCTTGCACATTTCCTTAAACTTTTCAGAGTCGAACTGCTGCCCATTGTCAGAGATGAACTCCTTGGGTACGCCGAAACGACAAATGATGTTCTTCCACACAAACATCTGCACTGTGGCCCGAGTGATAGACCCAAGGAGCTTTGCCTCAATCCATCTAGAAAAATACTCAATTGCAACAATGATGAAGAGGTATCCATTTCTTGCCATGTGGAAAGGACGAATATGTCCAGTCCCCATCGAGCGAATAGCCATACCGAGGCGATTGGTTGTAGCTCATATTGCGGAGCAACATGGCTTCAACCATGATGTTGGCAGCCTTCGCATCTCTTCACATGTTCAACGCAAGTGCGCAATGCAGTCTGCCAATATACACCCTGCCGGAAGACTTTTGCTGTCGCAGTCCTTGCAGCTTGGTGAGCTCCACACAACCCTTGGTGGGTTTCTTTTACCACTTCTTCCCTCCGGCAAACGAGATGCATCGAAGCAAAGGCTGTAGCACCCCCGTTCTATACAGCTAACAAAAAATCAACTTGTACTTGGCAACTCTCAACTGCAAGTGACAGGCTTCGGGTTCGCCCTCCGGTAGCCAGCCATTGTCTAAGTGTTTTATGAAAGGCATTCGCCAGTCATCAGGATCTTCTCCAGGCTTTTCCAGGTCAATGCTCATTACTTCTTTCGAAGCGACTTGCACGCTTGGAGTAAAAATGACCTCGAAAAAGACACCTGGCAAATGGGGGCCACACGAAGCTGCCGCCTTCACCAGGGCGTCTGCTTCCTCATTTTTTCCTCGGGGCAAGTGTTCTACCGTGATGTCGGCGAAACACTTTTCCATTGACTGAAAGACTTCTAGATACTTCCTCATTCCTTCATCTTTCGCCTCAAAGGACTTGTCAATTTGCCCGGCAACGAGTTTGGAGTCTGTTCAGATTAGCAACCTTCGGACACCCAGAGCTCGCGCCTTTCGTAGCCCCATCAAAACAACTTCATATCCTGAGGTATTATTTGTTGTGTCGAACTGGAGTCTAGCAGCATAGCGGATCATGGTGCCTTTTGGCAAAATGAGAATCGCCGCAGCACCCGTCCCCTTTTGAGTCCACGAATCATCAGAATACATGACCGAAGGTTGTTCAACTGGTTCGGGCTCCGGGGCAAATGTTGTGTTCCATTCGGCCACAAAATCAGCTAGTACTTCAGATTTGATGGCCGTTCTGGCCACAAAGTTGTGGTTGAAAGGGGATAACTCAGCCGCCCACCTGCTCAATCGTCCGGCGATCTCTTTGCCGTGCAGTATTTCACCATTGGAATACTGCGAAGGCACAATGGTTCTGTGGGCTTGAAAGTAATGCTTTAGCTTTCGCGAAGCCATTACCAAGGCATACGCCAAATTTTCCATTTCCACGTAGCGTTTCTTCGTACCTGCAATGCTTCGGAGACGAAGTACATAGGCTTTGGCCAGGCTCAATTTCTTGCACCAATGCCGCGCTAACCGTGAGCAGCGAAGCTGCCAAACATAAGAACAGTTCACCACCACCTTTTGTGTTGACCAGTGCTTGAGGACTATGGAGATATTGCTTCATTTCGTCGAAAGAAACCTGGTATTCAGGGGTCCAACTGAACTTTTCAACCCCTCTCAAGGTTTTGAAGAACGGCAAACCTCTTTCGGCTGCTCTTGACAAGAAATGGTTAGATCTGTGATACGCCCCGTGAGCTTTTGTACTTCGCATACACTCTTCGGCTGCTGCATTTGCTGTATTGCATCAATTTATTTTCTGGATTCGCCTCTATGCCTCTTTCAGAGATGAGGAATCCCAACAGTTTCCCAGTGTCAATGCCGAACACACATTTTTCCGGGTTAAGCTTGATTTTTGCATCCCGTAGGTTGTTGAAGGTTTCTTGTAAGTCTGCAGCATGATCGGATGTCTTTTGGCTCTTGATGACAATATCATCGACATAGGCTTCGACGTTCCTCCCGATCTGCTTGCCAAGGACCTTGTAAATCAGCCTGGCGAATGTGGCTCCCGCATTCCTAAGGCCGAAGGTATTCTGCGATGGCAAAAGGTGCTGAAGGGGGTTATGAATGTTGTCTTCGCCCGATCTGCTAGATTCATGAAAATCTGGTGGTATCCAGAGTAGGCATCTAGAAAACTGAGCAGCTCACAACCTGCCGTTCAATCAACCAGCTGGTCAATCCTGGGAAGCGTGAAGTCTTCCTTCGGGCAAGACTTGTTTAAGTCGGTGAGGTCAATGCACATGCGCCACTTGCTGTTCGATGTTTTCACCAGCATTGGGTTCGCCAACCACTCAGGATGGTCGATTTGCTCAATTAGACCGGCCTTGAGCAACTTCTGTACTTCGGCCTTGGCTGCTTCTTGGCGATCTACAGGCATCTTGCGAAGCTTTTGCTTTCTTGGCCTTGCGTCTGTCCTGACCGCCAAGTGGTGCATGATGAGGTCTGGTGAAACACCCTCAACTTCGTCAGGTCCCTAGGCGAAGATGTCAAGGTCGCTTGTAATCACTTTCAACATTTCTTGCTTCTCTTCTTCGCCCAAGTCGCCCTTGACCGAAATTGTCTTGCTTGGATCAGACATGTCTTCTAGAATCTTGTCCACCTTGTTGTGCGGGGAAGGCTTCGGCACCACTCGGGCTTTTTTGCCAACTTCAATTTGTAGGATACTGACTTCGCGACCATCGACAAGTGGTTCGGCCGACGAAGGCTGTGATCCCCTCACCATATTTACTCCAACTGGCCTAGGTATCTTCAACTTGAGATAGTTGTGGTGAGCTATTGCTTCAAATTTGTTTAGCGTGGTGCGGCCAAAGATGGCGTTGTAGTGATATAGGATGTCGACGACGTCGAACAGGATTGGTTCTTGCCGCCTGTTTCCTTCGAGGCTAAACGATACCCAAAGCAGGGCCTGCACCAGGACCTGCACCACGTTTCCTCTGAAGCCCTGGAGCGAAGTGGGAGCTTGAGACAAAGCTTGGATCAGCAAGCTCATTTGCTTGTAGGCGTCGGCGAAGATGACATTGTTGACGACCAAATTTGGTAATTCAGAGTATCGGAGATGAAGATAGAATCGAGAAGAATCGGAGAGAATCAAAGAGATTAGATCGTTTCCGGAGATATGATATGAATCTCCAAGTTATCATATACATTATATAATTTAGATCGACAATGCAATCTATTTGTATCGGCTAGATTCTTTTTAGGGTTTTGTCGATATCGGCTAGATTACCTTGTTAATTTAGATTATATAACGTATCCACCATCCCTAAAAGACAGTCATTAGCTTGACTCTTTAGATCTCATGCTTCTATTTATACTTAATGCTGCATTGGTTAAGTCCAACCTATTAAGTCGTATTTAGAGTCATGGTATCTAACCTGCTTTATGGTTGTTAATAAGGATAGTATCGGGGTTTCAGCCGATCTTACCTGATATAGGTGTTTTACATTGTTTTATGCTTTGTTTAATGTTCTATATCTGCCCCTTATATCAGGATCTAATCTAATATAAATGTACTGAGCTTGACACCAGTCTAATTGGTTATAGTTTAATATATTTATTACTAGAGAATATCCTGGTATAAGGATGTATCGGAGCTATAGCCGATACACGCTTAAATCTAGATATCGGCTATGATATAAATCTATATAATCATTATTTCATGTTATCTTTAGACTTGGGCAATTTATATTGTCTCGGTTCAGTCCGATCTATCCCAATTGCTTATTTCTAAAGTAATATTGATGCAATGATTATATAACATTAATCTCTATAGCCGATATACTAGTTTTAGGGTTAGTTCTATCAATGACTATATCTTACAGCCGATTCATGCTTTATTGCATCGGCTAGGTCACATACGATATGAAATCGGCCCTATGGCCGATTGTCTATCTTTACTGATATTCTTTGCATATTTTTCTTGTTGATTGCAGGATCAAATCAACTGGCACGCCCTTGAACCTAAAACCCTAATTTTGGACCTGCACTAGAGTAAAGCAAATCTCTCAGGCCAGTGTGTGTTTTTTGCATCAACACGCTTTTGGCACGCCCAGTGGGACCACGTGTCATCATGTCGTCAAATACCACTGAAGTTTCGGAGGACAACATCTTGCCGATCACGGTCGAGCAGTTGAATAAAGAGCAGAGAGAAGAGATGAAGCAAATGCTGGATCAACTTCAGAACCAATACCTACACTCGTTCACGGTGACTCGGCAAGGTACGGTTGTACAAAGAACTAAAGTCAAGGTGCCGACGATCGTCAAGCAAGATCCAAGCACTTCCGGGTCAGGAGAAGACAAGGATAAACAAACCAAAGCCGAGTCAAATGATGAGGAACTCCACACATTGCAAGATCGCATCGACTCGGCCGTTCATCATGCTTTGGTCAACCAATCTGGAGTGCTCGTGAACACATTGACAAACATGATCAAGACAGTAGTCGACGGAACGATAGCCGAGGAAAAGGCTAAAGGACCTATATATTTACTAGACGGCACGTTCCCAGGATACAGAACTGTGAAGACAGACATCGGCGGGGATCAAGGAAGTCAACAATTGCTTCAAACCCAGGCTCCATTGGCTCCCTACTCAAGCTCAAACATTCCATCTATTTTGACCAGATCACGACCGATCACTGGGGGGCAAGCATCAACTCAGTTAACACCAGAGCAATTGATGAGTATTCTTCACCCAAATCCGCTAGTTGTCGACACATCTTACTAAATTCCTTCGGTTTCACAACAGCCGATTGGAATTACTCAGCCGATAAGCCAGCAGTACAGTACAGAGCAACTCCCATACGTGCCACCTCAAGGCATATCGGCTGGTTTTAATCATCTGTACCAACCTCACTCACCGCGACCTCAGCCGATCCAATATGGCCAGATGGATCCACTTCAGCAACAGTACGGTGGAGCAACACCACATCAGCCCTGGGCCGATATGATCGCTGATGTCATGAGGGAACAGTTTGGACTCAAGCCGAAGGACACTGGCAACATGTATCGGTACCCATATCCAGAATACTTTGACCGGGTTCCATTACCAAACCGATACAAGGTGCCAGACTTCTCCAAGTTCTCAAGACAAGACAATGTATCTACTTATGAGCCTGTCAGCCGATTTCTAGCTCAGTGTGGTGAAGCATCGGCTACAGAGGCTCTCAGAGTTAGATTATTCCCACTTTCTTTGTCTGGATCGGCATTCACTTGGTTCTCATCCCTACCTTATAACTCAATCAGAAGTTGGGCCGATCTGGAGAAACAATTCCACAAGTACTTTTTCAGTGGGGTGCAAGAGATGAAGCTATCGGACCTCACAGCAATCAGGAAAAAGTCAGATGAATCAGTTCCAGATTATATTCAACGATTCAGAGATGTGAGAAATAGATGTTATAGCCTGGCCTTGACAGATTCTCAGCTAGCCGATTTGGCCTTCCAAGGTCTGTTGGCGCCGATAAGAGAGAGGTTTTCGGCTCAAGACTTTGAGAGCTTAGCTCACCTGGCCCAGAAGATATCGGCTCATGAGACAAGATTCCAGGAAGCGAGAAAATTCATCAAAAAGGCAAACAATGTCAATAATGTCTACAATTATGATTCTGACTCCGAAGATGATGACCTGGAAATCAATGCAGCCGAGTGGGCTAGGAACAAGAAGACTGTGGTCTGTCAATGGGTTAAGGATGCAGGAAGAGAGGAGAGATTTGACTTTGACATTACCAAAGCCGACAAGATTTTTGACCTTCTTCTCCAGGAAAAACAAATTCAACTGCTAGTAGGACACATCATTCCATCGGCTGAGGAGTTAAAAAAGAGGAAATATTGCAAGTGGCATAATACAGGATCCCATAGTACCAATGATTGCAAGATTTCCAAGCAACAGATCCAGTTGGCTATCGAACAGGGAAAGATTAAGATTGATGAATCCAAGAGGCCGATGAAGATAGATGGACACCCTTTTCCAGTCAACATGGTGCACCCCGGATATAATCGGAATACAGCCGATGGAGATAAAAACTACACTAGGAGTATCAGATCGGCTGGCATAATCAACAAATATCAAAATAGGCGCCAAAGAGAAGAGGAGTCATATTCTCACGAAAGTGAAAGATATTTTGATCCTCATTGGAGTTGCACATTTTTCAGATTCTGCTGGAACGAGGGAATGAGGTTGCCATCTATCGAAGATTGTCCCGGATGCAGTAATCCCGATGCACAGTTTGTTAGAAGTTCAAGCCGACAGGGTGCAACTATATATCGGCCGATTCAATCAAGGCTGCCAGTTCATGAGAGACTTGGGCCGATGCGACAAGATAATGATGAAGATGACTCACCTGGAGAATCCAAGCCAATGTATCCTCAATGGTGCCCTTCTGGAATATTCACCAAAAATCAGAAGAGAAGAGTCCAAAGGATGAGAAACAGGGAACAATTCCAGGAGGTTGAAGGGGAGATCGAGCATCGGCTGAGGCAGAGAACAAAGAAAGTTTGGCGCGTGAAGAGCAAAGTGGTGCCAGCCGATCAAGTCAGAGCCGATCGTAGCAAGAATCAACAGCATAAAGGCAAGGAAGTGATTACATCTGACATAAGCATGGTTTTCATATTACCAGCCGAATATGCAGTTGAGCAAGTCGTCGAGCAAGAAGAAAATTTGCCATCGGCAAAATTGGTGTTATCTCCACAACAAGCCGTTTTTGAGAAACCCAAGGGAACTGATCATCGGCACCTCAAGCCGCTGTATGTTAAAGGATTTGTCAATGGCAAGCCGATGTCAAAGCTGCTAGTCGATGGAGGGGTAGCCGTTAATCTAATGCCATACACAACATTCAGGAAACTTGGGAAGTATTCAGAGGACTTGATTAAGACTAACATGGTTCTAAAAGATTTTGGCGGGAATCCGTCTGAGACCAAGGGAGTTTTGAATGTGGAGCTAACCATCGGCAGTAAAACAATTCCTACCACGTTCTTTGTTATTGATGGGAAGGGTTCCTGTAGTCTGTTGCTGGGAAGAGATTGGATTCATGCCAACTGTTGCATCCCTTCAACAATGCACCAAAGTCTGATTCAATGGCAAGGAGACCAGATTGAAATCGTGCCAGCCGACAGGTCAGTCAATGTAGCTAGTGCCGATTTATCTGTTTGGGAGATGGAAGAAATTGATTGTTTATCTGGAAAAGTTTGGCAAGGAGATTACTTAAAGATTTCTGATGATGCCATACAGTCAACAGGACATGGAGAGCCCCAATTCTTATTTTGAGGGCGCCGTGGAGGGTTCCAAGTTCTACACAAAGGATACTGTTGACGATCTCGACGGCAAGCTAGGACAAGGTTTCATGTCGGCCGATAAACTAGAGGAAATTGACATTGGACCAGGTGATAGGCCTAGGCCGACATATATTAGTAAGGGTTTATCAAAAGAGTTTAAATGTAAGTTAACATAACTCTTGAAAGAGTATAGAGATTGTTTTGCCTGGAAATATTATGAGATGCTAGGACTTAGCCGATCGATAGTAGAACATCGGCTACCTATCAAACCAGGATATCGGCCATACAAACAACCCCCAAGACGTTGTAAAGCTGCAATGTATGATGCTATTAAGGCCAAAATTACAAGACTTTATGATGCTAATTTTATCAGACCATGCCGATATGCTGAGTGGATTTCTAATATAGTGCTAGTCATCAAGAAAAATGGCAAACTTAGGATCTGCATTGATTTCAGAGACTTAAACAAGGCTACACCGAAAGATGAATACCCAATGCCAGTTGCCGATCAACTCGTCGATGCAGCATCTGGACACAAAATCATCAGTTTCATGGATGACAATGCTGGTTATAATCAAATTTTCATGGCTGAGGAAGATATTCACAAGACTGCTTTTAGGTGTCCTGGTGCTATCGGCTTATGAGTGGGTAGTTCTGACTTTCGGCCTGAGGAGTGCTGGTGCTACATATCAGAGAGCCATAAACTATATTTTTCACGATCTCATCGGTGCATTGGTGGAGATATATATTGACGACGTGGTGGTTAAATCTAAGGAAGTTCATGACCATATAGCCGATTTGAAACAGGTCTTAGAAAGAGCAAGGAAGTATGGGTTGAAGATGAATCCTACCAAGTGCGCTTTTAGCGTATCGGCTGGTCAATTTCTTGGGTTTTTGGTCCATGAGCGTGGGATTGAAATTCCTCAGAGGAGTATTGAGGCAATTAAGGATATAAAACCTCCAGAAGATAAGACTAAGTTACAATCACTGATCGGCAAAATAAATTTTGTTCGGCGTTTCATATCAAACTTGTCTGGCCGAATAGAACCTTCACTCCTTTATTGAGGTTGAAAGCCGATCAAGAATTTGTCTGGGGAGAAAAACAACAACAGGCATTGGATAACATCAAGGAATATTTGAGTACTTCTCCAATTCTTGTTTATAGCACCACAGAAAGGGATTCCATTCAGATTATACTTGTCAGCCGATCAGAACTCTATTGGCTCTGTTTTGATCCAAGAGGTTGAAGGGAAGGAAAGAGTTATATTTTATCTCAGCAGACGTCTCTTGGATGCAGAAACAAGGTATTCACCCGTGGAGAAATTGTGCCTGTGTTTATATTTTTCTTGTACAAAGTTGAGACATTATCTACTCTCCAATGAGTGTATCATAGTATGTAAAGCTGTTGTGGTGCGGTATATGCTATCGGCTCCAGTTCTGAAAGGACGAATTGGGAAGTGGATCTTTGCTTTGTCAGAATTTGATCTCAGGTATGAATCGGCTAAGGTAGTTAAAGGGCAAGCAATAGCCGATTTCATAGTTGAACACAGTGATACCAGCATTGACAATATTGATATTATGCCATGGACTTTGTTTTTTGATGGATATGTTTGCACTCACGGTTGTGGTATCGGCTTAGTCATTATATCACCTAGGGGGGTAAGTTTTCAGTTTGCTTTTACTATCAAACCATACTCTACGAATAATCAAGCAGAATATGAAGCTGTTCTCAAAGGATTGCAATTATTGAGAGAAGTCGAAGCCGATGCTGTTGAAATCATGGGAGATTCATTATTAGTAATAAGTCAGCTGTTTGGAGAATATGAGTGCAAAAATGATACTTTGATGATATATAATGAAAAATGTCAAGAGTTGATGACAACTTTCAAGACAGTTACTTTGAAGCATATTCCTAGGGAGCAAAACATCGAAGCCAATGATTTAGCTCAAGGTGCATCAGGCTACAAGCCGATGTTACAAGGGATTGAAATAGAAGTGGCCTGCATTCCAGCCGATGATTGGAGGTTTGATGTTTTTGAATATTTGAGGAATCCTTCCAGATCGGTTTCAAGGAAATTACGATATAAAGGTCTTAAGTATGTTCTTTTGGATGATGCATTATACTATCGGACGATTGATAGAGTTCTTTTGAAATGTCTAAGTATGGAAAAGGCCAAAGTTGTCATGTGTGAAGTTCATGAGGGTATTTGTGGAACACATCAATTGGCTCACAAGATGAAATGGTTAATTCGAAGAGTTGGGTATTTTTGGCCTACAATGCTGGAGGATTGTTTCAGGTATTACAAAGGTTGTCAAGATTGTCAGAATTTTGGAGCAATTCAGAGAGCACCAGCATCGGCTATGAACCCTATTATCAAGCCATGGCCGTTCAGAGGTTGGGGTATTGATATGATCGGTCAGATCTATCCACCATCAAGTAAGGGGCATAAATTCATATTGGTTGCAATTGACTATTTTACTAAGTGGGTTGAGGCAATTCCTTTAAAGAAAGTTGACAGCAAAGATGCCATTGATTTCGTCAAGGAACATATCATATACAGATTTGGTTTGCCACAGACGATTACAACTGATCAAGGTTCTATATTTATATCTGATGAGTTTGTTCAGTTTGCCGATAGCATGGGAATTAAGTTATTGAATTCTTCACCATATTATGCACAAGCAAATGGACAGGCCGAAGCATCTAATAAGAGTTTGATTAAGTTGGTAAAGAGAAAGATAGCCGAATACCCAAAGAAGTGGCATACTATTCTGGCTGAGTCATTATGGTCCTATCGGATGGCTTGCCATGGTGCAATTCAGGTACCTCCTTATCAACTGGTTTATGGGCATGAAGCTGTGTTACCATGGGAAACCAACATCGGCTCTAGAAGGATTTCTTTACAAGATGAGTTGATAGCCGATGATTATCATAATTTGATGGTTGATGAGTCAGAAGATTTGGTTCAAGCTAGGTTGCGAGCTCTTGAGAAAGTTAGAAAGGACAAGAAGAGAGTTGCAAGGCATTATAACAAAAAGGTTGTGCCCAAATGTTTTGAAGAAGGTGAACTTGTTTGGAAGTTGGTATTGCCGATAGGGGCCAGAGATAATAAATTCGGCAAGTGGTCACCAAATTGGGAGGGGCCGTTCCAAATCCATAAATGTGTTTCTAAAGGGGCCTACATGTTAAAAGGACTTTATGGAGAAGTATTTGGAAGAGTACTTAATGGAAAGTACCTAAAGAAATATTACCCAAGTGTTTGGATTGGTTCCTAATCGGCTATGGCTTGCCGATCTATGGTTGACAGCCGATGTGTTGACATCGCCTTTAGATGGCCGATATTTTTATCGCCCTTAGATATATAAGTTTGCAGCATTGTGTTCCCTACTACAAACTTGGGGGTCATGAAGGAGAAAAAGTTGGAAATTTTTGAGCAAAATTTATCTGAGAGTTTGGCTAAGTATAAAATCGGCTCGATGGCCGATGCATGTGTTATAGCAAAAGTATAGTTGGAAATTTTTGAGTTGGAAATTTTTGAGCAAAATTTATCTGAGAGTTTGGCTAAGTATAAAATCGGCTCGATGGCCGATGCATGTGTTATCGCAAAAGTATTAGTTGGCATAAAGGATATCAAAGTATGAGTTACAAGATAAGTGTTTTTAGCCGATTACAAAACTGGTTTCAAAATTTTTCCTAAGTCCCTATTACATAAGATCACTCAGAGGTAGCGCTGGATAGCCGATAGTACCCGTTGTCGAATTTCTTCAACTTCTGCGATTGCTTGGGCATCTTGTGCATCAGTTCCAGGGATCACTTTTAGGGACTTGGTCATATTGGCTACATTTTTTATAGCCGATCTCAGTTTTGCTTTTTGTTCTCCAATGGCTTTTGGGAGATGGGCTAATTTCTGCTTTTCTAATGCGATTTTGGCATTGCATTCTTCCAATTTGGCCAACAAGTCAATCCTTTCAGCCTCCAATTGATCTATGGTAGCTTTAATCGGCTTTTTGGCTAGTTGGTCAAGTTTGTTCTTTTTATCATGCACTAGCTGCCGATTTGCTTGAATTGTGGCCTCAATGTTTTTCTTTTCTAGCCGATCGGCTATTCTCCGTCTTGCCTTTTCCAGCTTGAATTGATGTTGCTCGAGGTACATAGCTGGGGTGATGATATTAGACAACTCATCTGGGAGCAGAGCTTGAATCTCTTGGAATCTTGCCCGGAGAGTGCTGCAATCAACCACTAGACTGTCCAAAGATGCCTCTAGCCGATGTGAGATGTCTGAAAGGTTTCTTTTTACATCATCGGCTAAAGGGGTTAAGGATTTGCTTGTTATTTCTCGCTCTGCTTCTTCATCAAAGTAGTCCTTTATATCAAAAGAGAATAAATCGGGTAAGACCTGCAAGCAAGAAAGATAAAGGGAATATAAGTAACAGGGTGTTTTTGTATAGCCGATTTGATAGTTTAAAGGTTTGAGACTTACAGGAATTGCAGGGACATCAACTTCTTCTTCTGTAACATGGTGACTGCCTGCAGCCGATGCAGTATGTTCACTAGAGATTGGCTGTGCTACAGGCGATGGTGGTGAAGGAGGCTGAAAATTTTGGGTATTTATGCAAGTATTAGATAGTATCGGCTAATAAAATGTTTATAATTTTGGATAATTGAGACTTACCAGGGGAGCTTGAACGGTTGGCTTAGCCGATACTGGTGCTGGTTTCTTCTTCTCGGCTGGTCTTTTCTTCTGCAAAATACAAAGTTTGGAAGTTAGATTGATAATGGATAAGGAGATTTTATATCAAAGAGATGGAACTTACTCTGTGTTGCCGAGTGAAGACTGCTGGGGCAGCAGGGGTTGTGGGAGTTCGTTTTGGAGCTGGAGAAGCTGGTGGCGTTTTCTCTTCCACATCACTCATCTCGGCTGCAGCTTCGTCTATTGCTTGTTCAATAGCTGCATCTTCCAGATCTTCATCGATGTCATCAGCTGGTGGAGGTGGTTGTTTTCTGGTTTTCTTTTTGGCGGCTGATGGCATAGCAGTTGGTGCTTTTGTCTTCCTTTTTCTGCCTGCATCGGCTGGATCCCTCATTTGTCCTTGAAGAAGACTTGATGTCTTGGGGGCATTATAGCCGATGACAGGAGGAGTCATACCACATCTGCTGGGTAGTAGCCCTGCAGCATATTCAATATCTTTTCCACTTCGGCTAATGTGTGGAGGAGATGAGTCTGTAGTCTGAAAGAGCAAAGATAGTTCATAAGTTAAAAATAGAATCGGCTGATATATTTAAAACAGGAATGAGATAAAGTAAAAGAGTTACCTGGGGAATCATGTCAGGGAACAGATCTGTCATATAGATTGTAGCCGATTGATGTAAAAGATGTTGTTTCCACTCAGCCCACCATGAAGTAAAAGCCCTGCTCCTGAACATAGCTAACTCAATGTCATTGATACTGCCAAGGGGAGATCCTGGGATGTTGAGCAGACGATCCATCATCAGACTTGAAGTTATTTCCCCTCTGCATTGGATCTTGTCGGCGAACCATAAGCCGATTGGAAGTTGACCCATACCAAACTGCCTGGCTGAGCTCATTGGGTGATAGAATTCATAAGATGCTTTGATGTTCCTGCCTTGATGGATGCCGACAGAGAGTATACATGGGCTGATGGCAGTGGTATAAACTTCTCTAGACTTCTGGAATTTGTCATGGTTAATCTCTTCGAATCTGAAGTCTGATGGCAGTTCAAAGTTGATTGAATCATCATAGAAGAACCAGATTCTGGCATCTTTTTGAAAGCCATCGTAGAAGCTGAAGAACCAATCCTTGAGTAGTTCGGCTGACAGTTTTGCACCAGCATCGGCTGGGGTGCTGGCATATTCTCCAAAAGATGTACACCTCCGATGGGTTATCTCTTCACCATCATCATCGGTGATCAGCTCTAGTCTAGGGAATTCTGCCTCAGTCAGGGGTGGCCGATTGACAGCTTTCATTGCTACCAAGTTTAGCCAGGATTGGAGTAGCCACCATGGACCACCTGCACTGACCACTGAGCCGACAGCTAGCTTGGCTGATGCATTATTCAGGGTATGGTATAGGTAGCCGAGCAGAATTTTTCCTAATGGAAATTGTTTCTTTTCTTCAAGTGCTTCGGCTATATGCTGCCAGTTTGAGGTTGGGCCACAGCTAGATCCACAAAACAAGAATTTCTCTAATCACATCAGCAAGAAGGCAGTATGTTCTTTAGGAGATACTGAACCCTGACCCATGTTAGCCGAAATGAAGCCAGACCATCCAGCTATGCTCTTGGTTTTGAAGCCAAATCTGTTCTTGGAGTTCAAGATCATGGGGTTGGCTGAAGAAGTAATATCTAGCCCAGTTAACATGGTGATGTCCAGGAGAGTTGGGGTCATAGGTCCTTGGTTGAACATGAATGCGTTGATGGTATTGGACCATAAATAGCTAGCAGAGGCCATTAACGACTCGTCCTTAGCCGAATTTGCTAGAGTCAGGGATAGTGCTTGGCCGATTCCAATTTCGTCCCAATGGCTCTGTTTGCTAGCCGATATGTGCTTAAACCATGCAGGCTAGCTTTTCTCTAGGGATGGCCAAGACTTAAAGGTGTTTTTCCAATGCCTTAGGTTTGGGTTTGCTAGCCTGAAAGGGATCCTGTTTGTTTCAGCAGTAATAAATTCAGTTGGGTCCAGATTGCCGATTGGTCTAAGAATATAGTTGTTTTCATGATCTAGGCTGGGAACCGCAACTAGGTTTGCAAGATGCTACATCAACAAAGCAGAAAAGGAAGAAAGCGAACTAAGATCACGAGAAACAAGATTTGATGAATAAAAGGAGATCTAGCCGATGGGGCGTACCTCTGCGTATTCAGCCGATGGAGCAGCGGATGGAGCGGATGAAGAAGACATTTTGCACCGGCGGAAGTTGGAGGAGCAGAGGGGTGCTTGAAGATTGCCCGGTTGCGCCGAGGGGATCGCTGGAATTGAGAGAGATGAGAATCACGGAAACGGTGGCAACAGTATAACGGTGTGAAGTTTCTCGGGGCCGTCGGTTAGGTATTTAAAGCAGTGTGGTAACGGTAAAAAACGGAAAGAGCGAGATTATCTCGAAGATAAGATTTGGCAAATCCGAAACATTACCAAATATTCCGGACTTGGGGGGCATGTGTTGATGACCAAATTTGGTAATTCAGAGTATCGGAGATGAAGATAGAATCGAGAAGAATCGGAGAGAATCAAAGAGATTAGATCGTTTCCGGAAACAGAGTAAGAATCAGCTATAGTCCGAATCGGCTGTGGACTAGATCGGCAAAGTCAGAGTCGGACGCGGTTAGCCGATTGAGCCGATTTCGGTGATATGACTCGATATACGTCATCGGGTTGTGTTAGCGTGTTTCATATGGATTGTCATGCACGGATAGAGTCCTGAGGAGGCAATTGTATCTATTAATTAGGATATTTTATGTGATTTCCCTATAGATATTTTCGGTAAGAATCCGCCTAAGGGACTTGTTTGTTAGTTGGATTTGTATTAGGTTAATATGAGTCGTGTCCATGATGGACAATGTTTGTATTTTCGGGTATAAATATAATCCCGAGGTCTTGTAAATAATAACAACACACGTTCAATCAATCTCGGCGCATCGCCACCCTTATTTTCTACTTTTGACAAGTTTGTGCTTTCGAGTCGTGCTGCATCAATTTGATCTTCGGCAAAGAGGTATATCTTGTCATGACGATTTATATCATTAAGGCTAGTGCTTACATCTTCATGTCACTCTAGTTTTATGATATGAATCTCCAAGTTATCATATACATTATATAATTTAGATCGACAATGCAATCTATTTGTATCGGCTAGATTCTTTTTAGGGTTTTGTCGATATCGGCTAGATTACCTTGTTAATTTAGATTATATAACGTATCCACCATCCCTAAAAGACAGTCATTAGCTTGACTCTTTAGATCTCATGCTTCTATTTATACTTAATGCTGCATTGGTTAAGTCCAACCTATTAAGTCGTATTTAGAGTCATGGTATCTAACCTGCTTTATGGTTGTTAATAAGGATAGTATCGGGGTTTCAGCCGATCTTACCTGATATAGGTGTTTTACATTGTTTTATGCTTTGTTTAATGTTCTATATCTGCCCCTTATATCAGGATCTAATCTAATATAAATGTACTGAGCTTGACACCAGTCTAATTGGTTATAGTTTAATATATTTATTACTAGAGAATATCCTGGTATAAGGATGTATCGGAGCTATAGCCGATACACGCTTAAATCTAGATATCGGCTATGATATAAATCTATATAATCATTATTTCATGTTATCTTTAGACTTGGGCAATTTATACTGTCTCGGTTCAGTCCGATCTATCCCAATTGCTTATTTCTAAAGTAATATTGATGCAATGATTATATAACATTAATCTCTATAGCCGATATACTAGTTTTAGGGTTAGTTCTATCAATGACTATATCTTACAGCCGATTCATGCTTTATTGCATCGGCTAGGTCACATACGATATGAAATCGGCCCTATGGCCGATTGTCTATCGTTTACTGATATTCTTTGCATATTTTTCTTGTTGATTGCAGGATCAAATCAACTGGCACGCCCTTGAACCTAAAACCCTAATTTTGGACCTGCACTAGAGTAAAGCAAATCTCTCAGGCCAGTGTGTGTTTTTTTGCATCAACAGACATCTGCCGAACTCCCTTCATCAATCAGGATGCGTCGAACTTCACATCCCGAGATTACCACAAAAACCACGAGGGGATCTTGGTGAGGAAAAAACACTCCTTCAGCATCTGTTAGGCCAAAAGAGATTTCAGCGCCCAGATATTACAACACCATTTCACCTGTCAAAGCTGCCATGAGGTTATGGACCGTGCGAGCTTGTGCTTTTTTTGGCATTCGACAGTTGCGGCACTAGATCTGTTCTCGTGATAGCTTGAATCACCGTTCTTGGTCCATCATGATGTTGTTCGCCTTGTGGTAGCCTTTCTTGATCCGTCCCTCGTACTGCTTCTTCGACATTAATATGGTTTGGCTTCGGTGGTTGTTGATGACTTTGATGCTGAATGTTTTAGCATTGTTCAGTTATGTGTAATGACTTGTCGTGGTACACGTAGTACGAATCTTTCTTGTACTTCTTTTTCATTGGTCGAAGTCCTTGCGAACGTTTTGAACCTCTTCGACTGCCATAACAGCTTCCCCCTTTCGGTTCTGAATTTTTTCCACGTCACGGGAGTTGGTCCTTGTGTTAGGAGATGGGCTAGGGGGCTTGATTCGCCACTGGTGTGGTGATTGGCTCTTGCATGCTTGCTCGGGCAGCTGCCTTGTCATAATCGGCTTGGATTTCGAGCCGCCGCTTGGTGTCCTCTTTGCCTCGAGCGTAGTCGTCGATGATGCGAAAGAGATGATCAACCATTTGCAGTTCTTTTCTTGCAATCTTTCTTGTTAAGTCACTTGTGAGGAGGCCTGCTGAAGCGGCGTTGATGACAGATTCTTCGATGATGTCTTGTACTTGGCATCGTGCTTGGGAGAATCGCCTTGCATAATCCCCTGTGGATTCACCTGGCTTTTGCCAAATTCCGAAATGGTCTTGCTGTGTCTTTGGCTCTTCATAGGTGCCTCGAAAATTCATGACGAAGACATCACGCAATTGTTCCAAGCATAGATGCTATTTGGTGGAAGATTGAAGTACCAGGACCTAGCGAAGCCATCAAGAGCGAGATGTATGACCTTGGTCTTGGTATTTTCATCACCATGAGCTGCTTCGATCGCCAACTTGTAAATCGACAGGAATTCACTTGGATCGGTCTTACTTGAATATATTGCGATTGCGGGATACTTGAACTGGGGGGGGGGGGAACGGGTGACTCCGCAGACTCCAGCTTAGAAGTAGTTTCTTTTCACCACTTGCCGTTAACACCGAACCTTGCTTGTATTGGCGCGAAAATCCTGGGTATGGCGGTACGAAGGGGGAAACCATCCCTAGAGATTGGGGGGCTTGAGACTGGGGCACTTGTATGGCTCTCCCCGCTCCTATCATGGCACCCTGAGGGGCTAGCGAAGGTGTTTGAACAAGTGAATGTGGGTCATGCTGGTTCGACGGTTGCCATGCCTCTACGCCCTTCACTTGTCCCTCCGGCAACTTGGGCCGAAGGGGTTATGCTTGGTGTTTTGTGGGGTTGGTTTAGCTGCTTGAGAAAGGCTTGAAACTACGCCTGGAGCGCCGAAGCGGCATCCATCGAAGCCTCAGTGACGGGCGCTTGGATCGACCGCACTGGTTGGGTTGGTGCAGCACGCATAGTAGCTGTTACTGCCTGGGTAACAGTTGCCTGAGGCGCGGGTCGTGCCTGGGCTGCCGAAGACGATTGTACCAGTTGAGTCGAAGCTTTCACGGTTGGTGTAGCTTGGGTGGATGTTGTTGCTGCCGTTGAAGCGACAACTTGCTTGGCGGAAGCCGCTGACTTGGCTTGCATGGCAGCCTCATACGCTTGATGTTGCTCTTGTATCTGGCAAAGCATGTCCGATAGCCTTGTCATATCCTGCCGCGTAGCTTCTATATCCGCCCTTTGCTCTGACGAAGCACCGACCCTCGTGCACGTTGCTGTCGTGCCACACTCTAAAATCGCTTAATTTAACAATACATTCTTTAATGCATTTTTAGAAAATATTTAAAAGCCTAAAAGAGAAAACCCTAATAAAATCTTGGTAAATTTCAACATAAAAGTGGCTAGATAAAACTTTCTTAATTACTGTTGATGTAAAACGCGGTGGCCTGAGAGATTTGCTTTACTCTAGCGCAAGTCCAAAGCTTGATTTTGGGTTCAAGGGCGTGCTAGTTGATTTGATCCTGCAATGAACAAGATGAAACATGCAAATATCATTAATAATGATAATCGATTGGCTAGAAAGCCGATATCATATTGAAGTATAACCTAGCCGATGCAATGTGAGGTGAATCAACTGTAAGGCATAATTATAATAATAAGTAAACCCTAAACTTGGTCCATCGATTGTAAATATCAATATTATGTAATCTATAAATCAATGTTACTTTAGAAATCTGCAATTGGGATAGATCGGACTTAACCGAGACAGTATAAAATATTTGGATCCAAAATAACATGAAATAACGATTACAGGCGTTCATGTCATAGCCGATGTCCAAATTTAAGCATGTATCGGCTATAGCTCCGATACAACCTTATACTAGGATATCATCTTAAAAGTAAATATATTAAACTAATATCAATTAGATTGATAATAAATTTAATTTATTTATATTAGTTGAGATCCTGATATAAGGGGCAGATACAGTATATTAAACAAGACATAAATCTATGTAAAAATAACTATACCAGGTAAGATTGGCTGAAACCCCGATACTATCCTTATTGACAACCATGAAGCAGGCTAAAGATTATGATTCAACTGATGCAGCACCAAGTACGGGTAGAAATATAATATCTAGACAATGAAGCCGATAATCATTTTTTCGGGATGGTAGATACATTATATAGTCTTAGTCAACAAGTCAGTCTAGTCGTTATCGACAAAACCCTAAAAAGAGATAAGCCGATGCAAGTAGAAAGCATTATCAATCTAGATTTTATAATATATATGATAACTCGGTGATTCACAAAATAGGATTAGAGTGTCATAAAGATGCAAGCACTAATCCTGATAATCCAAACCGCCATAACAAGTTTTACCTCTTCATCAAAGATCGAAGACGATGCAGCCTGACTCGAAAGCAAGAACTCGTCGAAATAAAGTAACGAAAAGGTTGGCGATGCGCTGAGATTGTATTGAACTGATGTTAATTATTTACAAGACCTCGGACTTGTATTTATACCCGAACATACAAACTTGTCCATAACAGACACGACTCACACTTCCCTAATACAATTCTAACCGACAGAGAAGTCCCTTAGGTGGATTCTTATCGAAAATATCTATAAGGAAATGACATAAAATCCTAATTAATAGATACAATTGCCTATCTTGGACTCTATCCTCGCCTGGCAATATCATATGCTTATCAAATTTCATCGTCAACACATGCCCCCCAATTCTGAAGTATTTATATAATGCCAAGGAATTATCTCGTCAACCCCGCAAATATCTAGGGTTCTCCTTCTCGACCGTTACGCACGGGCTTTTATAAATATCAACCATTGCCTTGTTTCACGTCGTTACTCCTGTTTTCACCGCTCTAGCCAAAAACTTTCCCTACCTAGCCCCGGTGATCTCCTCGACTCTTCTGGCGACTCACTTCACGACTTCTTCTCGTCGGCGATTCCCAACCTAAAGAGATGGCGACTTCCTCAAGCTCACCAAGTGCATCACCCATCAAGTTCCTTGAGGTAAATCCTTACACTCGTCTACTTCTACCATCGGCTCAACGTTGTATTTACTTTTTTTGTCCTCTTTTTCTCTTTGTCTGATTTAACCCCTCTTTTATTTGTAGCACTTAATCCACCAAATAGCCATCCCATGCTTAAAAGAGCCAAACCATTTCTTCTTGGGTCCGATGGGCAACATAGATCGAACCACCTTGATCAAAGCAGAGACAGATAGAATCCCCTTCAGGCAAACAAACCCAATCCTAGCTCATTGGACCACCACCTTCAGGCGGTCCGTGGTGGTTTATACAGCTATGGTTAAACTTATATACTTTGAAACCAGCCCACATACCACTGCTTCATGAGGCTAAATTTCCTTCTTTAGCTGATCCAGAAGATAATGATAATGAAACCATCACAACTCACCGATGTATGTCCTTCGGAGAGGCAGTCTGCACTTATACCGGCTCAGGCCCATTTCCAAATCTGGTTTGTAAATTTTTATGATGGAATTCCTACGGACAGTAGAATTTGGTTTGCATATGAATCCTTCTCTGAATATGAACTGCCAGCCGATTTCAGACTAGATGAAATCAGTGATGAGACATTTGAGAAGCCCAGAGAGGTCTTGACTGTAGCTATCTCTCCTTGCATCCTTCCCGTAGGCATCTCTCAGCGCAGATATGTGCAGCCATCTTACGAATTCTATCATCCAATGGTTGCTGCACGTTAACTTGGCATGAGTTAGCTTCCCATTGGCTTATACTTCTCTAACAAGATCCAACCAGAGAAGAAATTGCATCGACCCTAATTATGGATAAGCTACTGAACATCCCTGGACCCCCTCTTGGTAGCATTGACAGATTCAACATAATCCTGATGAGAAATACACTTTTTGACAAATAGTGGTCTGAACGGAAAATACATATTTTCCATCTATCGGCTCAAACGTACTTGACAAAGATATTGCCTGATTTGATCCCTCAAGTAAGTCACTTTCTCCAATCCCTTTCAACATATTTCAATACCAATAGTCCTCCGATGTTTAGAAATTCCTATTATACTTGCAGGTATATGATTCACCTCTCCCTCACATTAGTCGAAGTGGTCAGCCGATTGAATACGCCGCTGCAAAACTCCCAAACTGCTGTGGCATAGCTCCTTCTGTTATCGGCTATAATGCCCCAAAGGTAGCCACCTTGCTTCATGGCCAAATTAGGGAGCTAGTACCCTCTGGTGAAACACAAAAGAACTAAAGAAATTGCCATCAAGCCCTTTGCTACTCAAAAGAAGTCCACCACCAAGAAATCTAAAAAACCAGCCGATGAAGATATGCCTCTGGATCCTGATGTTGAAGAATATCTAAAAGAAATCGAGATAGAAGAATATGTGGATGAAGCAGCAGCTCAAAGAAGTGAAACAGAAGAAGCTGCGGTTGATCCACCTTGTGTCGGTACTCCACCGGCCGATCCATCGGGCCCAGCCAAGACTCCAAGTCCTCCAAAGCGACATCCCCGTAAAACACAGGTACTTACTTCTTTCTTTATAACTTGATTACAATTTATGTTCAAAAACTAATAAGGAACTCCTTTTCAGCCTAATAAGAAGTTAGTCAAAAAGAAACAAACGACTCCACTTGTATCGGTATTATTTAATCTTCTTTTCATTTTGTAATTTAATCTCTTATCGGCCAATGCTCAAACTTGCTTTGTTATATCCTTTTATTTTAGCCTTCTCAAGTTCCATCACCTCCTCAACCTCAGCGATCAAGCGAACATACACCTTCGGCTCAAGGAAGCCATCATGAGGAAGAAGCAACTGTTGTGATTCCAACCCCTCAAGTCCCTATAAGTACATATCCAAATTTTCACACATCGGCTACTCTGAACCCATTATTCATAATATCTTTCCGTATCTACAAACTTTAGTCGATATGTTTTCTTTTGACATAAGACAATTCCTGGATGAGGAGGAAGATACAACAAGCAGGGCCAAATCTCCACTTTTTGAAGACTTGAAAATCAAGCTAACAGACATCTCTGATCGGCTAGGGGCCTCTTTAGATGCATTAGTTGTAGATTGTGGTCCGATCAGAGCAAGGTTTCAAGAAATCCAAGATCAAATCCCTGATGAGTTTTTTGACATGATATCTCCAGCAGTCTTCCTTGAACAACATCGTTTCATGCTTGAGAGAGCTAGACAAAGGATTGTAGATTGACCGAAACACACATCTCTTGAAGCTACCATACAAACCAGCCAACAACAAGTTAATGATGACAAAGAAAAGTTGGATGAATTAGAAGCTGGTCCAAGTACAACTCAGCAAAATATTGATAGACTGAAGAAGAAAGAAGCTGATCTATTGGCACAACTTGATGAATGCAGATCTGAGATAGCCTCTGAAGAACAAAAGTTAACCAATCTACTGAAAGCTATTGAAACCCAGATGTCAAAACTTAAATCTTCTATCAAGCATCTATCTTCTCTCAACAAATCCCTCAAAACCGATTCCCGGAACAGATACTGCCGATGCCCAAGCGATAGATGAAGTTGAGCAAATACGTCAATAGGCAATATCGGCTATTAAGAAATATTTGGACTTATGTACTAGGTTTAACCTGAAAAACAAATATTCACAGTAATATATATGTATCGGCCATCAAGGTTATTTGTTTTTGCTCTTAAATTGTATGACAATTTTGCTTTTTAAAATCCCAATTTTATCCTTCATGCCCCCCAGGTTTGTAGTATGGGAAATCATGCTGTAGACTTAGAATATTTCCAAGGGTGATAATTCATATTGGCCATCTAAAGATGATGGAAGCAACATTGGCTGTCAACCATACATCGGCATAATGCAACCGACTATGAATCAATCCAAACACTTGGGTGATATTTTTGCAAATACTTTCCGTTAAGAGCTCTGTCAAAAACTTCTCCATCAAGTCCTTTTAACATGTAAGCTCCTTTTGAAACACATTTATGAATCCGAAAAGACCCTTCCCAATTCGGTGACCATTTACCAAATTTACTATCACTTGCTCCTATCGGCAACACCAATTTCCACACAAGTTCTTCCTCCACAAAAGATTTTGGTACAACCTTTTTATTATAATACATAGCAACCCTTTCTTTATCTCTCTTAACTTTCTCTAGAGCTCGTAATCGTGATTGAACCAACTTTTCTGACTTCTCAACCATGAAATTATGATAATCATCAGCTGTCAACTCATATTGTAAAGAAATCCTCCTTGAGCCGATGTCAGTTTCCATGGCAAGACAGCTTCATGCCCATAAACTAGTTGATATAGTAGAACTTGCATAGCACCATGACATGCCATCCGATAAGACTACAACGCTTTGGCTAATATAGTATGCCACTTCTTTGGATATTCAGCAATCTTTCTCTTAACCAACCTGATCAAACTTTTATAGATGCCTTAGCCTACCCATTAGTTTGTACATAATATGGTGAAGAATTTAAAAACTTTATCCCCATACTATCAACAAACTGAACAAACTCATCGGACACAAAAATAGACCCTTGATCAGTCGTTATCGTCTGTGGCAAACCGAACCGCTATATAATATGTTGCTTGACAAATTCAATTACATCTTTAGTACCCACCTTCTTGAGAGAAATAGCTTCAACCCACTTGGTAAAGTAATCTGTAGCTACTAATATAAACTTATGTCCTTTGCTTGATGGTGGATTGATCTGGCCGATCATATCGATTCCCCAACCTCGGAACGGCCATGGCTTGACACTTGCATTCATAGCTGATGCTGGTGCCCTCTGAATAGCTTCAAATTTTTGACAATCTTGGCAACTTTTATAATATCTATAGCAATCTTCCAGAATTGTCGGCCAAAAATATCCAACTCTTCTCATCAACCATCTTATCTTATGGGCCGATTGATGAGTACCACAAATTCCCTCATACACTTCACGCATGACAATCTTGGCTTCCTCGAGATTCAAGCACTTTAACAGAACTCCATCGATTGTCCGATAGTAAAGATCATTGTCCAACAAAACATACTTGAGGGCTTTGTACTTTAACTTCCTTGATGCTGACCTAGAAGGATCTTTTAATACTCAACAATCTCAAATCTCCAGTCATCGGCTTGCATAAATGCAATTTCAACTTCCATATCTTTTAACATCGGCTTATATCCCGATAAGCCTTGAGCTAAATCATTGGCTTTGTCATTTTGTTCTCGAGGAATATGTTTCAAAGAGACCATCCTGAAAGTTTTCATCAACTCTTGACACTTCTCATTGTAAACCATCAAGACATCATTCTTGCACTCATATTCTCCAAACAACTAACTGATTACCAATAACGAATCCCCCATAATCTCAATAGCATCGGCATCAACCTCTTTTAGCAATTGCAATCCTTTAAAACTACCTCATTCTTAGCCTGATTATTGGTATAGTAAGGTTTGATAGTAAAAACAAATTCAAAACTTGCCCCCTAGGCGATATAATTACTAAGCCGATGCCACATCCATGAGTACAAATTGATCCATCAAAAAACAATGTCCAAGGGACAATTTCAACATATTCAACCGAATCATTCTGATGCTCAACAATGAAATCGGCTACCGCCTGCCCTTTAACCGCTTTAGCCGATTCATACCTCAAGTCATACTTTGTCAAGGCGAAGATCCACTTCCCAATTATTCCTTTCAAAATAGGAGCCGATAGCATATATTTTACCACATCGGCTTTACAAACTATCGTGCACTCATTGGAGAGTAAATAATGCTTGAACTTTGTATATGAAAAATATAAACACAAGCACAATTTCTCCACTGTTGTATATCTGGTCTTAGCATCCAAAAGTCTTCTACTCAGATAGAATATAACTCTCTCTTTACTTTCAACTTCCTGGATTAAGATTGAGCCAATTGTCTTTTGATCAACTGACAAATACAGCTCGAAAGGGATGCCTTTTTATGGTGGAATAAGAACTGGAGGGGTGCTTAAATACTCCATCGACTAACATGTTTGACATCAAATTAACAACTCCTCCTCCATCGACTAACATGTTTGACATCGGCTTGCCATTGACAAATCCCTTAACATATATTGGTTTGAGATGCCGATGTCCAGTCTCTTCTAGCTTTTCAAATATGGCGTGTTGTGGTGACAACATCAACTTAGCCGATGGCTCCTCGCATATCTCTTCCATAGCTTGTTCTACACCATACCCGGCTGGTAGTAAAAAGAGCATGTTTATCCAAGATGAGGCAATCGCTTTCCGTTTGTCTGCTGCAAGAATTTTGTTCTTGATGGCTTTGACCTCATCGGCTGGTACAACATTGCTCTTGATGCGCCACTCCTTTGTTGTGCGTTTCAGCCGATGCTCGATCTCTTCTTCTACTTCTTGAAATTGCTCTCTATTCCTCATCCTCTGAACACGTCTCTTCTGGTTTTTAGTAAAAATGCCAGATGGACACCATTGTGGTTTCATGGTTCTTGATTCTTTCCCAGACTCATCTTCGAAGCAATCTTGATGAATCGGCCCAAGTCTTTGGTGAACAGGTAATTTTTTCTGAGGTGGCCAATGCTCATTACTGACTTGTCTACTTGGCCGTCCCATGTACCTTATGTCAGGATCACTGCAACCAGGGCAATCCTCAATCGATGGCAGCCTCATCCCTTCGTTCCAACAGAACCTGAAGAACTCACAACTCTAATGGGAATCAAAGCAGTCTCCATCGTTGTAGTCATATATTTCCTCCTCTCTCTGGCGTCTGATTTGATATTTGCTAATCATACTAGCCGAATTGAATCAAGCTCTTTATCGCACCATAACCGAGTCTCTCCTTGCAGCTCTGACCAATCCACCCGTCATTGCAAATAACTACTCCTTACTCTTTGACTGTATGTCCATTTTTGCTTGATGTCTGGCTCACCTAATCTGGTACAAATATCTGCTTCTATCGCCTTGATTCCTATCGGCTCCAGTATGTACCATATTTACTGGGAAAGGGTGTCCATCAATCTTCATCGCTTTTTTGGCTTCATCAAACTTTAGCATGTGCTCTATAGCCAATTTAATTTGTTGCCTAAATATTTTGCAGTCATTGGTGCTGTGTGATCCCGTATTATGCCATTTGCAATACTTTCTCCGCTTCAATTCCTCAGCCGATGGAATCATATGTCCTACCGATAGTTGAATATGTTTCTCTTGGAGAAGTAAATCAAATATCATGTTGGCCTTGGTAATATCAAAGTCATATCTTTTCTCCTTACTAGAATTCTTGACCCATTAGCATTGATTTCTGGGTCTTCATCCTCGGAGTCAGAATCATAACTGTAGATATTATTAACATTGTTGGCTTTCTTGGCAAATTTTCTGGCCTCTTGGAACCGCAACTCATCAGCCGATACTTTTGAGCTAGATGTGCTAAGCTCTTATAGTATTGAGCAGAAAATCTCTCTCTTATCGATGCCAACAATCCTTGGAAAGCTAAATCGGCTAGCTGTGAATCAGTCAATGCCAAGCTGTAACACCTGTTCCTTGTATCTCTAAATCTTTGGGTGTAATCTAGAACCGATTCATCCGATTTTTGCTTGATAGATGTCAAATCTAATAATTGCATGTCCTGAATCCCACTGAAGAAATATTTATGGGAAATATTTATGGAATTGTTTCTCGAGATCGCCCCAACTCCTGATAGAATTGTAAGGCAAAGAGGACAACCATGTAAATGCCGATCTAGAGAGTGACAATGGAAACAATCTGACCCTTAGTGCCTCTGTAGCTGATGCCTCCCCACATTGTGCTAGGAATCGACTAATGTGTTCGTAGGTCGATACATTATCTTGTCCTGAGATTTTTGAAAAATCTGGTACCTTGTATCGGTTTGGCAACGGCACTCGATCAAAGTATTCAGGGTATGGATGCCGATACAAGTTGCCATTGTCCTTAGCTTAAGCCCAAACTGCTCCCTCATCACATCAGCACTCATATAGGCCCAAGGTTGCTGCTGCAACCCCTCCTTGTTGATGCAGAAAGCACACACTGGCCTGAGAGATTTGCTTTACTCTAGTGCAGGTCCAAGACTTGTTTTTGGGTTCAAGGACATGCCAGTTGATTTTATCCTGCAATCAACATGATGAAACATGCAAGTTTTATTAGTAAACGATAATCAATCGGCTAGGAAGCCAATGTCATATCGTGATGTAACCTAGCCGATACAATGTAGGGTGAATCAGCTGTAATGCATATTCAATGACAAACTAGCCCTAAACTTTTATCTATCAGCTGTAAATATCAGTTTTATATAATCTATACATCAATATTACTTTAGAAATCAGCAATTGGGATAGATCGTACTTAACCGAGATAGTATAAATTGCCCAAGTTTAAAATAACATGAAGTAAAGATTATACATATTCATATTATAGCCGATGTCCAGATTTAAGCACGTATTGGCTATAGCTCCGACACTTCCTTATACTAGGATATTCTCTTGCAACAAATATATTCAATATATTTATATTAGATTAGATCCTGATATAAGGGGCAGATATAGTATATTAAATAAAGTATAAAACTATGTAAAAGAACTATACCACATAAGATCGGCTGAAACCCCGATACTATCCTTATTAACAACCATAAAGCGGGCTAGAGATTATGATTCTAAGCACGACCTAATAGATCAAACTTAACTGATGCAACATTAAGTATGAAAAGAAGCACAATATCTAGACAATCAAGCTGATGGTTGTCTTTTCAGGATGGTGGATATATTATGTAATTTAAACCAACAAGTCAATCTAGCCGTTATCGACAAAACCCTAGATAGAGATCGGCCGATGCAAGTAGAAAATATTGTCAATCTAGATTATATAATATATATGATAACTCGACGGTTTACGTAATCAAGATTAGAGTGTCATAAAGATGTAAGCACTAATCCCGAGAACGCAAACCACCATAACAAGTAGTTACCTCTTCGTCGAAGATCAAAACCGATGCAGCTCAACTCGAAAGCAAGAACACATTGAAACAGAGTAATAAGAATAGGTGGCGATGCACCGAATTTCGATTGAACTGATGTTAATTATTTACAAGATCTCGGGCTTATATTTATACCTGAAACTACAAACTTGTCCGTGATGGACACGACTCATATTGTCCTAATACAACTCTAACTAACAAACAAGTCCCTTAGGCGGATTCTTACCGAAAATATCTATAAGGAAATTACATAAAATCCTAATTAATAGATACAATTGCCTATGTTCGACTCTATCCTCGCCTGGCAATATCTTTGAAGTCCTCCTCCCGACCCTGACATTGATCATGTAACCAAACTTGTCAATATCGGTTGTATCGGCTATCCGTATTAAACCCATTATCGGCCGATACAGATTTCCAGCCGATGCGCACTCTGTTTCGGAGATCCCTTCATATCTTCAATTCCGCTTCGGATTGGATCTTGATTCTGATTCATGTCCTTACCAAATTTCATCGTCAACAAATACTTTGCTTGTTTATCTATTTCCTAGATTTTTTTCAGGGAATTATTTGAGTAAGGAAATATTTTTAATAAACGAAATAGCATTTCACAAATTATTTAAATTAAAAAGGAATTAAAATCCCTTCCTAGGCTCTTGGGCCGATTCCGACCAAGTCCTCTGCGCCGGCCTTGTGGCCCACGCCAGCCCGATCCACCCGCGCCCTTCTCTTCTCTCTCCCACCGACATGTGGGCCCTACATGTCGGGGCCTTCTTGAACCTCCCGTCGCCACCGCTGGTCCGAGCCGTGCCGTCTCCCCACTGAATCCGCCACTGCCGTTCGCCCCCATGTCCGATTGGTTGAGGGGATATTATCAACTTATCCTCCTCTTTCGTTTCCCCCAAGAATCGGACCTTATCTACTTTGAATCCTACGCGGAACCGAGCTCGATTCGAACTTATCTCTCTCCACCTAACCCTAGAAAAATCCTATGCCAAATCCTCCTGTTTTGGGCCCGGATTCTCCTTCCCGTGCCTATATAAAGAGCTCCCTGGTCGTCCTCTCCCGTTTCCCTCAAGTTGTGCTCGCCGCTGTAGCCCCTAGCACCATAGTCGCCACAAGCCCTAGACACCGCTGCCGCCGTCGAGCCTTCTGTCCGTGCCGTGTAGCTGCTAGAGTCGCTGCCTTTAGCCGCGTCGCCACCCTTGGGTTCGTGAGCCCGAGCGCACATCGTCCGCCCCTTCACCACCGCCACACCTCGCTAGAACACTGCAGCCCCCGACAACCCGAGCAACGCTGCCGCCTCGACCTCGTCGCCCATCGCCGCTCTCTTGTCGCTCTCTTGCCATTGGTGCCCTCGGTTAGCCCCGCCGTGCCTTAGATCGCTGGTGACCATAGGGTCCCGAGCTATCGCCGCCGATGATGATGTCATTGCTGACGTCAACATCACGTCAGCCGCTGCCGCCACGTGGTAGATTGGATCGATCTCAGCCATCCGATCCGGTCAAGTTTAGGTCAACTAAATCTCGTTCAACTAAATCAATATCTATACACTAAAAACATCCACATGTACTGTTCATGCTTGTTTATCTATTGTTTTGTTGATTTTGTTCATTTGCTTTAGTTTCCGACATTCCCGAAGAGGCCATTTGCGCTGACGAAGGTTCGGAAGTTTATGAAGATATGCAAAGCAGGTCACACAAATCTTAAACACAATCCTTCGAGCATATTGATCCTATATTTAAATTCTCAATTTATTTCAAATGTGCATTTATTTTTTAGTGTGATTGGATGGTGTGAACCTTTTCCTTTGTGGTGATCGATTTGCATTGATTACCCTATTCGTTTATACCTTGGGTTATAATTTGACTAGTTGGACTTTATATATTAGTATAGTTGCTTAGTCATGCTTAGAAACACTAGCTAATTAATGGGATAACTTATTCTACACTGTCATATGAATGCTAGGTAATTTATGGTAGCTCATGATGGTCAATCGTGTTTAGTTAATTAACTAATTTGCCAACTAAAACCTGATAATGGTGAGTTGTGAGAACATGGTTTTGATGGCCGTGCTTATGATAATTAAGGACCGGTTAGTGAGCTACTGTTGTGAAACATTAACCGTATCAACCACAAGCCAGCGTGGGCAACGGCTTTACCTTTTGTATAGTGTGATTCATTGTGGGGCACCAAACTGTGAAGTGGCGGAGATAAGCCCACGTGGGTAGCTGGGGAGTCCATACCTTGGTCTAAAAGGGTTGACTATGATCTGGGAACGGTGCACTATGGTGAATTGTGTTATGCGGAGGATACTATCACACTCCTTTCCAAGGTTTTGTGGTGGTATTAAGGCGCATGGAAACATGTTGTGGGGCTGTGTCTTGTGGGTACAGTGGTACATCTCTGGCCAGAGTTAAACTATTCGAATAGCCGTGCCCGCAGTTATGAGCGGGTCTAACAATGCTTTTTGTGATTAGTTTTCACACCATGCACTATTGTTAATAATGTGGTACCTAATGATAATTGTTAACTCCTGGTTTGGAATGGTTTATTCCTGGTTTGGAGATTAGAGCTATACAATCGGGTATGATTGTTCAGTGATAGTTGGGCCTATATAACGGGAATGTTGTATAGTATTGATTTAATATTGTTTAATATTAATTTATTGTTTTATAAATTCTGAAAGTTTTATTAAATGCTATTTGTGCAATTGACTCTATATTATGCCTTCCTTTGTATCCCTGTATATCTGCATACTTGTTGTGTGGCTTGTTGATTATTCTATGTACTCACCTTGCAATAAACATCATCAGAGGAAGAGTTCTACAGTGAAGGTGATGCTACAGAGGATTAGGTTGTGGCTTAGTCAAGCTGCTTGTGGGTTGGAGTCGTCTACGCGAGTTTCCTATTTTCCGCTGCTTAGAGTTTCAATGTTTGAGAGAAACTACCTCTGTAATAATTTTATGCACTTGCTTCATAATTAGATAAAGACTTGTATTCTCTTTTATCAATTTGTTATTATTGTGTGCCTCAGTTGATTCCTGGACAGGGATTTTACACATATGTAAGCGTTTGGAATTTTGGATAGAAATTCCGAGCGTGATAAGTTGGTATCAGAGCCTCTTGACTTTAGGACAAGCCAAATGGTAAACTTGTAGAAGCCTTCAAAATATTTGGAAAAGTAGAACGACTCTTTCCCCTTTCTCTTACAATTTTATTACGTTGACTGCACATGCAAAACTAGCTTTGAATTTATTTCCACTTTCTTTTCCAAAAAAGGTCATTTAAAATCATTCAACATTTATTTATTTGAATTTTATAGATTATGTGGAGTGGTCGGTACCATACATCCATTACTGTACTGGTTATATTAAGTTAACACTATTACTGTTCATCCTTGTCAATGATGATACTGTAGAGTGCCTTCATTTAAGTCTTAAATCCAGTACTGAATACTTGATTCATTTGTTTTACTAATCATCAGACCTTTTCTGTGTGGTACATATTAATATTCAAAACAAAACTTGGTTGCTCTTTGATTTGGTGTATTTTCGTACAGTATGCATTTTTTTAAAAAACAAATTCGAAATTTATTTAAAAAAACTCTGACTTTCATTATTTTTGGTTAATTTATCTAGCTCTTTACTGTTATGTCAAGTCAACTCCAAACTTGTGCGGTTAACTTGAACCAATGCAGTAACTTCCCCTTTCACCGATCTTTAGATGTCACTCCACAGGCCTAAGTACTTGTACAAGGTTGAGGGTTTTGTCCGAGAGTTGCAGATGATGGCCTTCATTATAGGATTCATGACTGCCCCTTTATATGCCTAGATTCCTCGTGACCGTAACGAGGAGAAGTGTCGCGTCAAGATAACCATAACAAGTGATTGCGAGGACATTCCATTGGTGATGTTTGAAGCTGGAGGAAGAAGATATTCACATGCTTGGCAGGAGGTAGCAAGGGTCGCCATCGAAGAACTCCGCGATCACTAGAACGAGCAGTTGGTCAATACGGAATATCGCTACCATCCCTGTAAACCTCATGATCAAGACCACACCCGATACGTGGATCCTGAAGGTACTTTGCAACATGTGATTGAGCTGCTTTGGGCCATGGATGGAACTTGAGCTGAAGTAGAGCTAGCCATCCAGGACAGAGAAGACCGGAACCGTGGCAAGATTTATAAGTTGCAGGACAAGATTGATCATCTGGAGAAGGAGCTAGCCGAACTCAAGAGAGAAGCGTCGCTGCAGAAGTCGACGATTTGTCTCACCACCAGGAAGAGAGCCCTCTTTGCTCCTCGTTTCCAGCTGGCACCCAAGATTCATGTGACAGAAGATGGCGCTCCAGTTAGTGTTGACTCCTCCATTATAGTCCTGAGCGATGATGAAGAAGAGGAAGACCCTGAAGAGAACCTTGCTCAGTCGAAGGTAGAATGGGGTGCCACCCAAAAAGATGATGTCAGTGGAGAGCCCTCTCTCGTCTCGAATGCGAGGAAGCTTTAATTGTCTTGCGAGAACTGTTGCTTTAGTTCGCAGTGTTAGTCTACTTGCTTAAGTTTGCTTGTGTGTGTGTGGGTTTAGCATGTAGTCTACATCATTGATGGGATGTAGGTACATGAGTTTAGTTGCTTGTTAGAGTTAAGTGGTGAGAGAGTCTTAATCAAGTTAATTGTAATGATACTCAGTTCAGATCAATGAAAGTTAAATTAGGAAAGATAAGTTCTCGTTATAAGGTTTCTTCTCTTCTTGTTCTTTCCTTGTACGTTGCTACCCTCAGATGGTGAACACTCGCACCCAGGAGTCGAATGGAGGAAGTGGAAGCCAAGGAAATCAAGTGGATCCAACACTTGCTCAAGTACTGGCTCAGCAAACCCAACTGCTTAACCTATTGGTGCAACAGGGACAGAACCAGAAAGGGAACAATAATGTCAATACTATGCTACCCCAGAACAAGTTGTCTGAATTTCTTCGTGTCAGAACGAGTACTACCAACCTAGTGGAGGCAGGCCATTGGCTGCATACAATTGAGAAGAAGTTAGAGCTACTTCAATGCACTGATCAAGAGAAGGTCTCTTTTGCATCACATCAGCTTCATGGCCCTACTTCAGAGTGGTGGGATCATTTTCGTTCCAACAGGGCTGAAGGAGAGCCAATCACTTGGCTTGAGTTCACTGCTGCTTTCAAGAAGACCCATGTACCCGCAGGAGTTGTGGCTCTCAAGAAGAGGGAGTTTAGAGCACTTACGCAGGGATCCTGCTCCATCACTGAATTCCTGCATGAATTCAACCATCTAGCTCGCTATGCACCAAAAGACGTTCGCACTGATGAAGAGCGCCAGGAGAAGTTCTTGGAGGGATTGAATGATGAGTTATCCTTCTCACTTATGTCTGGGGAATATCCTGATTTCCAGAAGTTGGTTGACAAGGCTATCCGTCAAGGAGACAAGTACAACACGATGGAACAAAAGAAGCGTAGGATCGCTCACTTCAAGGCTCAACAGGTAAGCAGCAAGAGGTCGTGCATCGCCATGGGACCCTAGGCCGCATCCCGCATCACAAGCACAAGGACATGTAAGCATTTGGAATTTTGGATAGAAATTCCGGGCATGACAGAGTATTTTGGTAAAGATATTAGCAAAACGTGTTTTTTTGTTGTTTGAATAACACGCCTGGTACTTTATTATTTTTGAACTAAGAAGGAGAAAGAAATGGAAAGGTTTAAAATACACGTGGAGCTTTCCATGTTAAATTGGATTGGGTTGAACCGGACGTGTGGCCACGTAATGATATTTTTATTTTTCATCAAAGAAACCACCACAATGTACATCAATCATGAAAAATGCATTGTTGCGCTCACAAATGAAAATACACATGAGAAATGACAATATGCATTTTTTTCTCCTTTGGAGATAGTAATTCACGTACAAATCATAATTAAGCATTAAGATGAATGGTTAAGCTATGTTCAAAAGTCAATGGTGTTCTATTAAAACTGGAGGGAATATTTTTTATTGTTTTCAAAACTAACTTTGATATAGTTTTAAAACTAATTATTTTGAAGCCTTATTTTGCAGTGAAATTTTTTGGCCATGATGTGGTTGAACATTGGAGTTACACACTATGATTTGGCAGTGATTGGAACATCATTGATGGTCAATTGGTCATAGCATGGCTAAAAGTTTGTTTTAAGAAACAACTTATAGAGGAGTTTATATTTTATAAAGTTAAAAATTTGTGGTAAAAAATGTTTAGCAAATGCCAAGGTACTTGTGATAAAACCTCTGATACAGTTATTTAAAAAATAAAACAAGTTGCAGGAACAACTTACAAATGTACAGCACAACCTAAACAATGGTGCTACTACTAGCAAGAAAAATACATTGTTGCGCTCACAAATGAAAATACACAAGAGAAATGACAATATGCATTTTTTTCTCCTTTCGAGATAGTAATTCACATACAAATCATAATTCAGCATTAAGACGAATGGCTAAGGTATGTTGAGAAGTCAATGGTGTTCTACTAAAACTGGAGGGAATATTTTTATTGTTTTCAAAACTAACTTTGATATTGTTTTAAAACTAATTATTTTGAAGCCTTATTGTGCACTGAAACTTTTTGGCCATGATGTGGTTAAACATTGGAGTTACACACTATGATTTGGCAGTGATTGGAACATCATTGATGGTCAATTGGTCATAGCATGGCTAAAAGTTTGTTTTAAGAAACAACTTATAGGGGAGTTTATATTTTATAAAGTTAAAAATTTGTGGTAAAAAATGTTTAGCAAATGCCAAGGTACTTGTGATAAAACCTATGATAGATTTATTTAAAAAATAAAACAAGTTGCACGAACAACTTACAAGTGTACAACACAACCTAAACAATGGTGCTACTACTAGCAAGCTATTGCCTTCTAGGTGGTGTCAAGTTGGAGTAGGTTATGGACATCAAAAGTTCTGTGTACACAGATCTTTCAATGCCGGAAAAAAACAATGACCAATACAACGCCCGATGGCTTTCCTCTTCAATGCTGTGATTGATAGCTTTGACTTAAGAGAAATCGCTCTAACGGGTAGGCAATTCACTTGGGCAAACTCGCTTCCTATACCGACGTATGAGAAGCTTGATAGGGTTCTCACTTCCACGGAATGGGAGTCCAAATACCCTTTGGTCTCGCTTCATGCTCTAGATAGAGGGGTGTCAGATCACACGCCTCTGCTTCTTGACACAGGGGAAGCATCCTTCGCTGGAAACCTTAATAGTTCAAGATGGAACTCAGCTGGTTTTTGCGGGACGATTTCCACGAGCATGTTATTGAAGTATGGAATAGGCCAGTCAAGGGTCACAATGCAGTCCAAAGATGGAATAAGAAGATGAGCTCTTTACGCCTATTTCTTAGAGGTCGGTCTGCTCATACCAATGGCATTTATAAGGGAAAAAATCACAATTACAACAGATCATTGACTCATTAGATATTGCTGCAGAGTTTCGACTTCTTTCGGATCAAGAAAGACATATTCTTGATCAATTGAGGGATAATATCACAAGCCTTATTCGTGAAGAGGAGATCAAATGGTACCAACGCTCAAAAGTCTCGGATATACTCCTAGGAGACAATAATATAAAGTAATTTAACTTGATTGCCAATCGCAAACATAGGAAGAAGAGGATCTTCTTTCTAGACCAGGAGGAAGGAAAAATTGAGGGGGTTGATGCGCTGAAAACATACATGACAAATTTTTACATGAAACTCTTTGGACCACTAGAGGAAAATTCGTTTTCGCGCTATGAACACATAATTGACGATATGGCTTAGGTTACACAAGGAAGAAATAAAGGAAGCCATCTTTGCAATGGAGCATAATAAAGCTCCGAGACCATATGGTTTCCTAGCTAAATTCTACCAAAAATTTTGGGATGTCATCAAGCATGACCTGCTGAATTTATTTCATGAATTCCATTCTGGCAGTCTTCTAATTTTTGGTCTAAATTTTGGGGTGATTACTCTAATTCCGAAAGTTGAAGAAGTGAATCGAATCCAACATTATAGACCAATATGCTTGTTGAATGTTAGTTATAAATTATTCACTAAGGTTGCCACAAACCGAATTAGCTCGGTAGCGGACCATTTAATGAATCCAACTCAAACTGCTTTCATGCGTGGATGAAACATCCTAGATGGAGTTGTCATCATACATGAAACAATACATGAGCTACACAAGAAAAAGTTGAACAGGGTGATGTTCAAAATTGACTTTGAAAAGGCCTATGATAAGGTCAAATGGCCCTTCTTGCTACAAACTCTATGGATGAAAGGTTTTTTTCCCAAGTGGATTTTTTGGATCGAATCATTCATTTCCGGAGGAAGCGTGGCAGTTAAAGTCAATGATGATGTCAGACCTTTTTCCAGACTAAAAAAGGTCTTCGGCAAGGAGATCCTCTCTCTCCAATCCTTTTCAACTTTATTGTTGACATGTTAGCCACCGTGATAAACAGGGCCAAAACAGAGGGGCAAGTAGTTGGTCTCATACCACATCTGATTGATGGGGGTCTATCCATACTACAATATGCCAATGACAATTCTTTTTATGAATCATGACCTCGAGCAAGCCTAAAATATGAAGTCAGTGCTTCTAGCCTTTGATCAACTGTCGGGTCTGAAGATTAATTTTCATAAAAGCGAACTGTATTGTTTTGGTGAAGCTCTTGTTTATAGAGATCAATACAACCAACTCTTCGGTTGCCAGGTTGGCAACTTCCCTTTCCGTTATCTTGGCATCCCGATCCATTGCAGGAAGTTAAGAAATGCGGAATGGAAAGATGTAGTTGAAATATTTGAAAAGAAATTGAGTAGCTGGAAAGGAAAACTTCTCTCGTTGGGAGAGCGAGTAAACACTGATTAACTCAGTGCTTAGTAGTCACCCAATGTATATGATGTCGTTTCTTGCAATACTTAGTGGGGTACATAAGAAACTTGACTACCTTCGATCTAGATTCTATTGGCAAGGATATGGGCATAAGAAGAAATACCGGCTTGCAAAATGGGACATCATTTGTTGTCCCAAAAATCAAGGGGGGCTTGCAATTCATGACCTTGAGATAAAGAATATAGTGTTACTTAGCAAGTGGCTATACAAATTACTCACCACAGACGGAATGTGGTAACATATAGTACTCAATAAAGATTTGGGATCGCAACCTTTATCTCATGCTTCTTGGAAAGCGGGAGACACACATTTTTGGGGTAGCCTTATGAAAGCCAAACGAGATTTTCTTAGGTTTGGGTCCTTCTCTAATGAGAAGGTACTCAAATAAAGTAATTCTAACCAAGGAAAACCTAGCTAAGCGAAATTGGAAAGGTAGTAAGAAATATTGCTTTTGTTATAAAGATGAAACCATTCAACACTTGTTCTTCCAATGTCAAGTAGCTCGCTTGGTATGGTCGGTTATTCATATGGCTTCTAACTTCTAACCTAATCAAAATGTTACTCATATGTTTGGTGTTGGCTTACATGTGTTCCTAATGACATAAGAAATCTGCTTTTGATGGGTGCAGCAACTCTTTGTTGGTCCATTTGGCTAAGCAGAAACGAGGTAATTTTTTATAACAAAATGGTGTATTCTCCTTTGCAGGTTATTTCTTTAGTCACCTGGTGGCTACGCACCTGGGCTATCCTCCATAAACCATCCTCCATAAACCGGGACTTCGGGATATAATTGTAGTGGTATCTCGAAGTTTGGACCAGGTGGCATGGGAGTTTTTTACGCAGGAGCATGGTGACAATCTAGTCTACGGATTGATAGGTACTAATTTATTTGATTTGTGATGGGGTCTACATAGGTCCTTTTTATGGTTGTGTGCATTTATGCAGAGACCGGGGTAGACTCAATTGTAATGTATCATCTTGGTGTAGTTGGTGTATTTGACTGAGTCTTAATAAAGTTTCCATTATCTAAAAAAATATTTTTTTATTAGAGGGAGTACAAAGCATCTGTTTAGAGAAGATATACATATGCTGAGTTAATTAGACCAACCAAGGCGAGAACGCCGAGGAGAGAAAAATGAAGAGAAAAGATGCCCCATATTTCAACATTGGTACAAGTAGGAGAGGAAATTGGATTTGACCCAAACTGGAATTTTGAAATAGGACTATTACACAAGCCTAGCCTGTTCGGTTGGAGGGGTTGCAGCATTCCTGTGACTGCAGCTACAGCCAAGCAAGATACAAACCACTGATGTCTGCTTGCAGTTGTAGCCACGTAGCTACAACAAAAGAACAGCCGAACATGCCCATAATCTCAAAGAAAAAAATGAGAATATACCTATTTTTAATAATTTATGTTTATATACCTGCATTGGAAGAAATGTTACAAATATTTTTTTTTCAAAAATCGCGTTGCGGGAATGTGGGAGCGCTGGCTGAGCCATTCCCACTGAATGGACAAGCGGAACCACCACGGTCGCATGGGCCGGAAGTACGAAACCGCGATGGTCCCATGGCTCGGAAATGCGGCAGCGTGCTAGCCAACGGAACCGCGCGGCACTGAGATGGTACCGTGGCCCGGATGCGTGGCTGTGAGGCTGTTGGAACAAAACCAACCAAGATCAATAAGGGAAAATTTTTGTCTCTGTCCTCATTAGAAGACTGTATTACAACTTTTATAGCCATTCAAGAGCATGGGAAGTTACAAAGCCCTACTAGCTAACCCCTACATTCGGGACTGACAGGTGGCCCAAACCATGTGGCCATCACGGTCATTCCCTAGGGGACAGGGAACGGCTGCGCCCATTAATGTGATATCCCTAAAGCATCCCGGTTTCCCGGGATGCACTGCTCGAAGCCACGTCCGGGCTAAAGCTAGCCACGGGCTCAGCCTCACCGGCTGCGCCCTGATGTCAGCGGTAGTTGGCCCCATTACTGCGCCATTATGGCCGACTCTCACTCCTACTTCTCCGCCTTGGGCTCCGAAGTGGGGGCCTGGTATTGGTGACTCGGTAGAGGATGCCTCCGTCCATAAGACGGGGGCCACCCTCGGAGCTACTCTCCGGGGCCAAATTCGGAGCCGGCCCACCTGGAGTCTGCTGAGGGGAATACTTCCGAAACCCTGGAAACGCTCCCCTCTGAGGTCTTTAGAGCTACCTCCACACCTCCGGAGCGTGGGCCTGACCTGGAGGATCCCGAAACGGAAAGGGGTGAACCATTGGCGATCTGGGCGAAGCCAATCCCCCAACAGTAGCCCCTTGAGGGCCATTGCCCAGCTTGGCTGGTAGGGGCTTCGCCAACTCGTTCGGTAGCGAGCCCAGCAGCGCCTGTTGACCTCCTTGACCACGGTCACCCAACGGTCGAACGTGTGCCTCGATCGTGCTGCTTCTGACGGGGAAACGATTGGTGGGGTCCACTACATATTGTTGTCGTTGAGATCGTGGGACACGCGTCACGCCCGAATGCATTGTCCTATGAATGTGCGGCGAGGATCACGCGCTGTGCGCCTTTAAAAGGCATGGCAGACGGTGGAAAAATCCCCACTGGTTTTCTCCTCGCATTCTTCTTCCTTACTCTTCTTGTCGACTCCTCCCTTTTCCTGCTCGCTGGACAAGGGGCCAAACACCAAAGGCAGCAGTCGTTCCTCTCTTCATCGAGATACGGCTGGCAGTAGCACCAATATGGAGGTGACCGGAGGTTATGAAGAGGCAACTCGGGCTTCTGAGAGTGCCGCCGCTAGCGATGGTAGCGACAGCGATAGCGCTGGTGAAAGTTCAAGTGTCATAAATTTGGTTTTGGTGATTAATGATAAATCCAGTTATATGAGACTAATGTTTTTATAAGCATTTCTTTGCCTAGTCTCATGTGGATATGAAAGTGAAATTTGTGAGAGGTGGTTCCCAGACTTCATATGAGTTGAGATAGAAACGCTCATTGATGGTGGACCAAAATCACAAGGATAAAATACATGGAGATAAGCTATATGTATCACTCTTTTCTCTCCATATGCACATATTGATATATTCATATATAATATTTTCATGTGAGTGATATATGTATTGTTTGAGTCATATCGTATTGTTTGAGTCATATCTCACAAGGATAATGTTTTGTTTGAGTCATATCTTGTTTAGTCTCTTCACATTGAGAACATGGAGATGATGAAGGTATGCTTCTATCTTAATGTCTACATATGATCAATACCTTCTATTCTTGCATAGGGTTAGCTCCTAATGTTTTATCTCTAGTTATGCATACTTTTGCTTCACACAAAAATATTTTGTATGCATACATTTAGGGGGAGCAAATCCTATACCTTACTTATGCATGTACTTGATCCAAATTGTTAACTTACATTTAATTGGGATCTTTACATTTGATTACATGACGCTTGTGATATTGATTAATACTCATTCATTTATTTGTATTCTTTTATATACGCGATCGATTGGTCAATATGTGGAGGTTGACAACCGGATCATTGGGACTAATAATTTCATTGAGTTGAATGAGAGAAATAGGTCCCAAGGATTGCAAAGGGATTGATGCTCAAGTGATGCCATTACACCTAAAGATACCAAGAATGACAAAGTGGAGATATTGAAGATGTGGGATACAAAGTGGCTACTATGGCAAGACGGTGAAGGGCAAATGATGCTTGGTTGCGACGGACCATGCAGCGGTGAAGGGCAAGCAAGGGGCTTGGCACCGAAGAACCAAATCCGGTGGAGAAGGGTGAGTGACGACTTTGTCATGATGGACCGTGCGAGACCATTTGAAGCTACAAGTAACCGCATCAATGATTTGAAAAATATATGGTGAAATAGTTTTGATGTTGGCGTCCCTGAAGACAAAGAAAGAAAGATGGAAACAAGACATTCCTATTGGTATAATTTTCTTCCTATTTACTTTTGAGTATAGGAATGTCGTACTATTAAGAGGGATGCAACGTCGATATGTTTGTGTATGTCTTGGTGCTCAAAGTGACCGATCCTAGTGCTACCTTGAGAGAAATCCAAGCTTTAACCTATTCTTTGAGTGGTTTTAAACCTTGATTTTGGTTGAGTTGGGTAGCCCTCTGAGGGAGCTTTCCATAGAGTCCAAGATCATCAAAAACGGATCCCCAAGCGAAAAGTTATGGTCGTTTTACTCTATGATTTTCGGAACTTCCGAAAAAATCTTGGAAAGTCCGAAAATTTTTCCGAAATTCCAAAAATGGCTGCGAAACTGAGATTGCTCTCCGTTGATTTTCTAACTTATCTGAAAATGCATTTCGGAAATTCCAAAAATTGCAGTACTTGCCTCCAACGGCTAGTTTTGAGAGGCTCGGGTATGTAAACTCGTCCACCCTCCTTTGAGTGGCTACTGTTATTGGGCATTATTAGACATATCCAAAGCCAAATAGCCTCCCCCATGCCCCTACCTTTGTGATGCCTCCTTGTGAGTGGGATTTGAGAAGGGAAGAAAGTTGGATTGAGATTGATAAGTTGAGAGCTAGTGAGATTCTCTCCATACTTTGAGCACTCGAGTTCATAGCAAGCAAATCTTCGATTGTGTTTGTTACTCTTGGGGACTAAGGTCTCCTAGACGGCTAGGCATCACCAGTGAGCACCCAAGGTTGTGGTGTGCCACCGAAAGTTTGTGAAGGCTTCGATTTCATCTCCGCAAGGGAAGAAATCAAGAGTGCAATCGAGGAGTGCATTTGTGCAACCTTGTGAGGAAAGGGTTGAAATAGACCCGGCCTTTGTAGCACCTCAACGGAGACATAGGATCCATGGATCCGAACTTCGGGAAACAAATCACGCGTCTCCTCTCTTGGTTTGCCCGTTCTTGCCTTCTCTCATATTGTGCTTGAGCTTGTTTTTACCCGATTTACTTGAATGCTTAATTAATATAGTTGGTGATCTTATATCTTGCTTAAATACCTTATTTGTCACCTCTCGATTCATATACATTTTGTTTGTTTGAGCTACAAGTTTATAGATAGTGTTTTATTACATTATTCGCCGAACTTTTCGGTTAAGACCGGAAGTTCCGATTTGAAGCGAAAGTTCTCATCATTCTAATATGCTATGAAGTTGTGATAACTTTTTAGGAACGCCTATTCACTCCCCCCTCTAGGTGATATTAAGGTCCTTTCAATTGGTACCAGAGCAAGGTCTCTCATTTTGGGTTTCACCGCCTTGAGAGAAGATCTCGACAAGAGGTGAAATGTTCCTAGAACTTCTTTTGTTAGATGGTTCAAATTACATATCTTGGAGTACTCGCATGCTTAATGTGTTTAGGGCCATGGGTCCTAATATAGAGCGAGTTATAGATGTGAATATTTCTCGTTCTGATGATATGAAGCTATCATTTGAAGAGGAGGTGAAATGCACACATCTCAATGCTCAAGCTACTAATGTTTTATTTAGTGCTTTGAGTGAATATGTGTTCAAAACCATCATGCCACTTGAAGATGCACATCTCATTTGGACAACACTAAAGGAAAGATATGACAAGTCCAAATGTGATGGAGAGGATGCTCTTGTGGAAGCATCATTTGAGGATTGCTCTACTTCATCACCTCATCATGATACATCCCAAATATTTCTCTCCTCCGACCATGGTCTCACCTCGTCATCTATCTCACCTACATACAACTACAAGCAAGGTAATAAATTGGTGAGTAAGGTTGATGTTTGTCCAACTCTCCCATTGTACTCCAACAAGACCGATAATGAAATTGCTATATTTGATTGTGTTGTTGACTCATGCAATCACCTAGCACTGAATATGTGCATGATGATGATATGCATGAGTGCTCTACTTCCTATAGTACTTGCGGAACTAACCTTTTGAAGGAAAAAGTAAATGAGTGTCAATGGCAAAGTGAAGAATCCATCTCACCAAGATACTCATCTACATCACCTTGATGCTTTATGACAAATGGTAAAAATGAGGTAAATGAAAATTCCCATGATAGTAGTAGTGATGATGATCCTTCATATGATTATCTCTTTGACATGCTTAGAGAGGCTAACAAATACATTGCCAAAATGAAGAAGAAAAACATTTTTTTTAGAAAAGGAACTTCTTTCTTTAAAAGACTCAAATGAGAAGTTAAATAATTCTCACAAGAAACTTTGTGATTCTTATGAGGAGATAAAAGAAGCTTATGAGTATCTTCTAATTCGCAATGCATTTAGTAAGCCAAAGGTGGACATATGATGTGGACAAGGGTTCCCAATCTTCCGAAAGGTTCTGATAATCAACGATTTGGTGGAGTCACGACACAAATCGATCCGGCTTCTTGAACGAGCACGTTCTCGAACCACGCAATCATAGCACCACGTCTCCTCTGGTTATCAACCGTACCGAAATCCGGTTGACCTCGCCAAGAAGGCTAATCCCTGCTTGCGAATCGAAAAACACAAACAAGAACCCAAAAAGATTGCAACCAAAATTGCAAAACCCAAAAACTAGCGGCGAAACTGTTCTTGACAGATTAATCTAAGCAAAACCCAAAAACTAAAGATGGCGACGGCTTCTGATATATGGAGTTTAGGGTCGTGCAAGCACCACTTGACGCAACCCTAATGGCCTCCAACACGATACACGGCCCAAAGGCCCAAATACGGTGTCGCAGCACCGGAACAGATTCTGAACATCAACTTGTTCGGTCAATTCCTGATGACTCGTAACGAATTTGGAATGGGACCAGAACCATTGGAAATGTTATCTTCTTAGCTTTCCATCCATATAAGAACGCCCCAATCCGAGCACGTATGCAACCTGGGCGCCCGTTTTAGTGCAGACTGGTCCTGGACTCCGAAACGGACTCGAAGTCGATTTGGTTTGGGCCTCCACCTTGACTTGAACGTCCTCGCTGATCCTCCACGACTCTAAGTCCTTCTCTAAGTGTTTCCTTGTCCTCTCCATTGTTTCTAATCATAATATAATCATTAGGTAGCAATCTATTCTCAAAATCATATAAAGAAGAACTTAGGAACGAGCTCACCTCTAAATTCAATTGTCGTGCGCAAGCTCTTGTGATTGGATCTTGAATGACCAATGGAGGATTGTTGTGTATATCCGAAGGAATGATGTCCGCATCAACATAGGTATCACATGTGATTTAATTAATGATGATATACCATGTGTGGCTAACCCGTGCATTAAATCTAAGTTTAGCGTGTCCACCTCTTGTGATGATTTGCTAGATATACCTTGTAGCTCTCATATAGATAAAAATGCTTGTTCCTCTTCTATATTTGTTGCTAATAACCTTGTAGAGGAAAACAAGAAGAACTAGTCCAACAACACAAATATGAAGGACTTGACCATGTTCAAGGGCAATGCTCAACCTTCTCATGATAACCGTGGGATCATGGTGAAGAAGCTTGAGAGGGGATTAATCGTATCTTGCACCAAGTTCTATCAAGAAAACAACAAGTCCAACAACAAGAGTAAGGGGAAAGTTCAAAGTTGGATTAAAACTCTCATTACTCGCTTCATGTGCAAGAAAGTGGGACACTATGCCTTGATGTGTTCTAACAAGATTAATGACCAAGCCACACTTCGAAAGAGAAGAACAAGAAGCAATAGGAAGTGTTATGAATGCAATGAGAAGGGTCATGAAGTTGCATCATGCCCTCACCTGAAGGATGGAGGCTTTATGTCATCAAGGAAGAAGCTTAATGGCAAGTTAGTAAGTAAGGTGCAAGATGTGGTGAAGAAGGAACCATATAAAGATAAGCATCGACTTTGCTACAATTGATGGTCAAAGGGACAAATTGGTAAAAATTGTCCAAATTGTGACATTCTTAATCCAAACCTTTCATTGGATAACAACTTGCTTAGGAAGGCAAAAATGTCACTAGTATTACTGTTGACGATGAAATTTGGCGAGATAATTGATGCACATGAATCGGAAACAAGATCCAATTCGAAGCGGATTCGAAGACATACGGAGTTCTCGGAAACAGAGTGCGCATCGGCTGGAGACCGTATCGGCTGGAGACCGAGTCCGATTTGGATAGCCGATATGGCCGATATTGCCTGTGAAGTCAGTATCGGGTTCAAGGAAGAGTTCGGGATAATTTTGCCAGATAAGGATAGAGTCCAGAATTGGCAATTGTATCTATTAATTAGGATTATATGTATTTTCCTTATAGATTTTCTCGGTAAGAGTCCGCCTAAGAGACTTGTTTGCTAGTTAGATTTGTATTAGGACAATATGACTCGTGTCCATGTTGGACAATGTTTGTATTTTCGGGTATAAATACAGACCCGAGGTCATATGAATAAAATAACACACGTTCAATCAATCTCGGCGCATCGCAACCTTTTGTTTTCTACTTTCGACAAGTTCATGCTTTCGAGTCGAGTTGCATCAATTTGATCTTCGACGAAGAGGTAGGTCTTGTTATGGCGGTTTGCATCATCGGAATTAGTGCTTACATCTTTATGACACTCTAATTCTATCTTGTAAACCTCCGAGTTATCATATGCTTTATATAATTTACATTCACAATGCTATCTATCTACATCGACCGATCTCTATTTAGGGTTTTGTCGATAACAGTTAGATTTCCTTGTTGGTTTCAATTATATAATGTATCTACCATCCCGAAAAGGTAACCATCGGCTTGATTGTTTAGATATCATGCTTCTTTTCATACTTAATGCTGCATCAATTAAGTTTGATCTATTAAGTCGTGTTAAGAATCATGATCTCTAGCCTGTTTTATGGTTGTTAATAAGGATAGTATCGGGGTTTCAGCCGATCTTATCTGGTATAGATGTTTTACATAATTTCATGCTTTGTTTAATATGCTATATCTGCCCCTTATGTTAGGATCTAATCTAATACAAATATATTGAGCTTACTATCAACCTGATTGATATCAATTGAATATATTTGTTGCAAGAGAATATCCTAGTATAGGGCTGTATCGGAGCTATAGCCGATACCTTCTTAAATCTGGACATCGACTATGACATGAGTACATGTAATCGTTATTTCATGTTATTTTAGACTTGGGCAATTTGTACTGTCTCAGTTCAGTCCGATCTATCCCAATTGGTTATTTCTAAAGTAATAATAATTTATAGATTATGTAATACTAATATTTTCAGCCGATGTACCAAGTTTAGGGTTAGCTTATCATCGATAAACACCTTACAGCCGATTCATGCTATATTGCATCGGCTAGGTTACAACACGATATGATATCGCCTAACTGGCCGATTGACTATCGTCTACTGATAAATTTGCATATTTCTTCTTGTTGATTGCAAGATCAAATCTACTGGCACGCCCTTCAAACCTAAAAGTTAGTTTTGGACCTGCACTAGAGTAAAGCAAATCTCTCAGGCGAGTGTGTGTTTTTTGCATCAACACGCTTTTGGCACGCCCGGTGGGACTCTTGTGTCATCATGACGCCCAACATAACTGAAGTTACTGAAGACAATTTCCTACCAGTCACGATCGAGCAGCTGAATGAAGAACAAAGAGAAGAGATGAAGAAGTTGTTGTATCAACTCCAAGACCGTTATCTGCATTCACTCATGGTAACCCGATAGGGCACGGTTATCCAGAGAAGCAAAGTGCAGTTGCCGTCGATCGTGAAATCAGATCCAAGTACATCTGGAGTAAGTGATGATAAAGGCAAGGAACCTAAAACGGAATCGAACAACGAAGAACTTCATACATTGCAAGATCGCATCGATTCGGTAGTACATCATGCTCTCATCAATTAATCCGGAGTACTCGTGGATATGTTAACAAATATGATCAAGTCAGTAGTTGATGGAACTATAGCTAAGGAAAAGGCAAAAGGACCAGTATATCTACCAGGCGATACATTTCCAAGCTACAGGACCGTGAAGACCGAAATTGGCGGGAAACAACAAATGTTTCAAACCCAGGCTCCATCGGCTCCCCTGTCCAGCACAAATATCCCAACAATTTTGACAAGACAATCGTCGATTGCTGGGGGGCAAACTTCAAATCAGTTGACGCCAGAACAGCTGATGAATATACTTAACACAAAACCGCTAGTTGTTGATACTACATATCATATTCCTTCGGTTCCACAATAGCCGATTGGAATCACTCAGCCGATAGGCCAACAATACAATCCAGAACCACTTCCTTATGTGTCGTCTCAAGGTCTATCGGCTAATCTCAATCAGCATTATCAACCTCATTCTCCATGGCCTCAACCGGCACAATACGACCAGTATGATAAGATGCAGCAATAGTACGGTGGAGCATCGCAGCAGCCATGGGCCGATATGATTACCAATGTTATGAGGGAACAATTTGGTCTCAAGCCTAAGGACAATGGAAACATGTATCGGCATCCGTATCCAGAATATTTTGATCGAGTACCACTACCAAACCGATACAAGGTGCTAGATTTCTCAAAGTTTTCAGGGTAGGACAATGTGTCGACTTATGAGCACGTCAGCCGATTCTTAGCTCAATGTGGGGAGGCATCGGCTACAGAAGCCCTCAGAGTTAGATTATTCCCACTATCTTTATCTGGATCGACATTTACATGGTTTTCCTCTCTACCTTATAATTCTATCAGGAGTTGGGTCGATCTAGAGAAACAATTCCATAAATATTTCTTCTGTGGCATTCAAGAGATGAAATTGTCGGACCTTACGGCAATCAAGCAGAAATCAGATGAAACAGTGCTAGATTATATTCAGAGGTTCAGAGATGTGAGGAATAGATGCTACAGTCTGGCTCTGACAGATTCACAATTAGCTGATCTGGCTTTTCAGGGATTATTGGCGCCGATAAGGGAAAGCTTTTCAGCTCAAGATTTTGAGAGCTTGGCTCATTTAGCTCAGAAAATATCGGCTCATGAGACAAGATTCCAAGAAGCCAGGAAGTTTGTCAAAAAGGCTAACAATGTTAACAACATCTATAGCTATGATTCTGACTCCGAAGATGATGATCCAGAGGTCAATGCAGCTGAGTGGGCTAGAAACAAGAAGACAGTAGTATACTGATGGGTTAAGAATTCGGGGAAAGAAAAAAAGTTTGATTTTGATATTACCAAGGCTTACAAAATATTTGATCTTCTTATTCAAGAAAAGCAGATTCAGTTGCCGGCAGGACATGTGATACCATCTGCTGAAGAATTGAAGAGGAGGAAATATTGCATGTGGCATAATACAGAATCTTACAGCACCAATGATTGCAAAATTTTCAGACAACAGATTCAATCGGCTATAGATGGACATCCTTTTCCAGTAAACATGGTTCACACTGGATTCAACAGAGGCCAAGCCGATGAAGGTAAAAATTATGTAAGAAACATCAAATCGGCTGGTATGATCAACAAGTACCAGAAGAGATGACAGAGAGAAGAGGAGTCATATTACCATGATGATGAAAAATATTTTGATCCACATTGGAGCTGTGAATTTTTTAGGTTCTGTTGGAATGAAGGCATGAGGCTACCATCTATTGAAGATTGTCCTGGTTGCAGTGGTCCTGAAGTTCAATATGTTCAAAGACCAAGACAACAAAATGTGGGTATGCATCGGCCAGTTCAGAAAAGACTACCAGTTCATGAGAGACTTGGGCTGATCCGACAAGACCATCATGAAGATGATTTGCAAAAGGAGACTAAAAATATGCAACCACAGTGGTGTCCTTCTGGAATTTTTACCAAGAATCAAAAACAACGTGTCCAAAGGATGAGAAACAGAGAACAATTCCAGGAAGTAGAAGGTGAAATCAAGCATCGGCTAAGGCGTATAAAGAAAGTTTGGCGTGTGAAGATCAAAGTGGTGTCAGCCGATGAGGTTAAAGCCGATCAAAACAAAAATCTTCAAAGCAAGGACAAAGAAGTGATGTCGTCTTCAATAAACATGATTTTCATGCTACCAGCTGAATATGCAATTGAGCAAGTGGTCGAGCAAGTGGATGAATCACCATCGGCTAAGTTAATTTTGTCTCCACAGCAAGCTGTTTTTGAGAAGCCAGCGGGAACTGATCATCGGCACCTCAAGCTTTTATATGTCAGACGGTTTGTTAATGGGAAGCCGATGTAAAAGATGTTGGTTGATGGAGAAGCAGTTGTCAATTTAATGCCATATTCAACTTTCAGAAAGCTTGGAAAGACTTCAGATGATTTGATCAAGACTAACATGATTCTAAAGGATTTTGGCGGGAATCCATCTGAGACCAAGGGAGTTTTGAATGTGGAGTTGACCATCGGTAGTAAGACAATTCCTACTACATTCTTTGTTATTGATGGGAAGGGTTCCTACAGTCTGTTGCTAGGAAGAGATTGGATCCATGCTAATTGTTGTATTCCTTCAACTATGCATCAGAGCTTGATTCAATGGCAAGGAGACCAGATTGAAATCGTGCTAGCCGACAGGTCAGTCAATGTAGCTAGTGCCGATTTATCTGTTTGGGAGATGGAAGGAATTGATTGTTTATCTGGAAAAGTTTGGCAAGGAGATTACTTAAAAGTTTTTTATTATGATATATAGCCAACAGGAGATGGAGAGCCCCAATTGTTATTTTAAGGGCCCCGTGGAGGGTTCCAATTTCTATACAAAGGATAATGTAGATGATCTCGACGGTAAGCTGGAACAAGGGTTTATGTCGGCCGATGAATTAGAAGAAATTGACATTGGACCGGGTGATAGGCCTAGGCCGACATATATTAGTAAAGGTTTGAGAAAGGAATTTAAATATAAATTAATAGCACTTTTGAAAGAATATAAATTAATAGCACTTTTGAAAGAATCAGAATTCTATCGGCTCAGTTTTGATCCAAGAGGTTGAAGGTAAAGAATTAGTTATATTTTATCTAATTAGAAGGTTTTTGGATGCTGAAACAAGATATTCACCTGTGGAGAAATTATGTCTGTGCTTATATTTTTCTTGGACAAAGTTGAGACATTATTTGCTTTCCAATGAGTGCACTATAGTATCTAAGGCCAATGTGGTACGATACATGCTATTAGCTCCGGTTTTGAAAGGGAGAATTGGGAAGTGGATTTTTGCTTTGACAGAGTTTGATCTGAGATATGAATCGGCTGAGGCAGTTAAAGGGCAGGCGATAGCTGATTTCATAGTTGAACACAGGGATATCACTATTGATCATGTTGACATTATGCCTTGGACTTTGTTTTTCGATGGATCAGTTTGCACCCATGGATGTGGTATCGGCTTAGTGATCATATCGCCTGGGGGGCAAGTTTTCAGTTTGCCTTCACCATCAAACTTTATTTACAAATAATCAAGATGAGTATGAAGCTGTTTTGAAAGGATTGCAATTGTTGAAGGAGGTTGAAGCCGATGCTGTTGAAATCATGGGCGATTCATTATTGGTGATAAGTCAACTACCTGAGGAGTATGAGTGCAAGAATGATGTCTTGATGATTTATAATGAGAAGTGTTAATAGTTGATGAAGACATTCAAGATAGTTACTTTGAAGCATATCTCTAGGGAGCAAAACGTTGAAGCCAATGATCTAGCTCAAGGCGCATCAGGCTACAAGCCGATGTTACAGGGTATTGAAGTTGAAGTTGCATGTCTATCAGCCGATGATTGGAGGTTTGAGATATTTGAGTATTTAAAGAATCCTTCTAAGTTGGTTTCCAGAAAATTAAGATATAAAGCTCTCAAGTATGTTTTGTTGGATGATACATTGTTCTATCGGACTATTGATGGAGTTCTGTTGAAATGTTTGAGCCTGGATGAAGCAAAAGTAGTCATGTGTGAAGTACATGAGGGCATATGTGGGACTCATCAGTCGGCTCATAAGATGAAGTGGATGATTAGAAGAGTTGGATATTTTTGGCCGATAATGCTGGAAGATTGTTTCAGATATTATAAGGGATGTCAGGATTGTCAAAAGTTTGGAGCAATTCAAAGAGCACCAGCATCGGCTATGAACCCAATTATCAAGCCATGGCCGTTCAGAGGTTGGGGTATTGATATGATCGGCCAGGTCAATCCACCATCGAGTAAATGTCATAAATTCATATTGGTTGCTACTGATTATTTCACCAAGTGGGTTGAGGCTATTCCTTTGAAAAAAGTAGACAGTGAATATGCCATTGACTTTGTCAAAGAACATATTATATACAGGTTTGGTTTGCTACAGACGATTACAACTGATCAAGGTTCTATTTTTGTGTCCGATAGGTTTGTTCAGTTTGCCGATAGCATGGGAATCAAATTATTGAATTCTTCACCATATTATGCACAAGCTAATGGACAGGCTGAAACATCTAACAAGAGCTTGATTAAGTTGGTCAAGAGGAAGATTGCAGAATACGCTAAGAAATGGCATACTATATTGGCAGAAGCATTATGGTCCTATCGGATGGCTTGTCATGGTGCAATTCAAGTTCCTCCATATCAGCTGGTTTATGGGCATGAAGCTGTGTTACCATGGGAAACTAACATCGGCTCTAGAAGGATTTCTTTACAGGATGAGTTGACAGCCGATGATTATCATAATTTGATGGTTGATGAGTCAGAAGATTTGGTTCAATCTGGACTGCGAGCTCTTGAGAAAGTTAGAAAGGACAAAGAAAGGGTGGCTAGACATTATAATAAAAAGGTTGTGCCAAAGTCTTTTGAGGAGGATGAACTTGTTTGGAAATTGGTGTTGTTGATAGGAGCAAGATATAATAAATTTGGGAAGTGGTCACCGAATTGGGAAGGACCTTTTCGGATACATAAATGTGTTTCTAAAGGGGCTTACATGTTGAAAGGATTTGATGGAGAAATTTTCGGACGAGCTCTCAATGGAAAATATTTGAAGAAATACTACCCAAGTGTTTGGATTGGTTCATAATCAGCTGAGATATGTCGATATATGAGTTATAGCCGATGTGGTTATATTACCTTCAGAAGGCCGATATTTTTATCGCCCTTAGATATATAAGTTTGCAGCATTGTGTTCCCTACTACAAACTTAGGGGGCATGGAGGATAAAAGCTGGAAATGTTTGAAAATTTTTAAGCAAAATCATAAATTATACAAGACAAGATAGATAACAGTTTATACTTAAGTATAAATTGGCTCGATGACTAATATCAATATATTACAGCAAAAGATGTTGTTTGAGAAGATTGCCTAACTATTACATTATGCCAGATAGTTTTCTATAGCCGATATAGCTTTCTGCCTGATCTGTTCCACTTCATCTATAGCTTGAGCATCGGCTGCATCAGTACCAGGGATTGGCTTGAGGGACTTGCACAAGGAAGATAGATGTTTGATGGATTTCTTTAACTTTGATTTTTGAGCTTCAATGGCTTTAGGCAGATCGGCTAGTTTATGCTCTTCAGATGTGATTTCAGCTCTGCAAGCTTCAATTTGTGCTAGTATATCAGCTTCCTTCTTCTTTAATCTTCAATATTCTGTTGAGTGGAATTTGGGCCAGCCTCTAATTCATCTAGTTTGATATTTTCATCATTAACTTGCTGTCGGCTAGTTTGAATATTAGCTTCGAGGGTAGAGCGCTCCAGCCGATCAGTAATCCTTTGTCTTGCTCTTTCCAGTTTGAAGCGATGTTGTTCAAGGAAGACTGCAGGAGAGATCATCTCGATAAGCTTATCAGGGATTTGATCTTGGATTTCTTCAAATCTTGCCCTGATCGGCCTACAGTTTACAACCAACGCGTCTAAGGAAGCATTAAGCCGATCAGCAATGTCAGCTAATTTACTCTTTAAATCTTCTAATATAGGAGAGGTAGTTTTGCTGGTTGTTTCTTCTTCCTCCTTATCCAAGAATTGCTTGATGTCAAAAGAGAACATATCGGCTAAGAGCTGAAAATTGAGAACTACTGCTAAGTGATAATGTTGGAGATTAGCCGATAGATATAAATCTAGATGTGTACTTACAGGGATCTGAGGAGTTGGAGTTATGGCAACAATCTCTTCATCATGTCGGCTTGCTGTGGACGATGGGGTATGTTCACTTGAAGGTTGATGATGAGATGAAGGTTGAGGAGGCTGAAATAATACCAAGTGTTGATCAGTATCGGCTGACAATAAAAGTAAGCTTGAGATGAGTTAGAATTACCGATACTGGTGGTGGGGTTGGTTTCTTTCTGGCAGCAATTTGTTTCTTTTTCAGCCGAGAGGAATAAATGAGTTAGAAATTATGAATTATAAAGAAGAGAAGATTGTTGTTAGAGTGTTTTTACCTGCACTTTGAGGAGTCGTTTTGGGGGACTTGGAGTTTTGACAGCCTTGGACTGGATAGCTGGAGTAGTATCGGCTCTAGGTGTTGTAACTTCGGCAGTCTCACCGATCTGAGCAGCAGCTTTGTTTAGGGCTGCTTCCATCTCGATTTGTTTCAGAATTTCGTCTACCTCTTGGTCCAGAGGAATTTCTTCATCGACTGCTTTCTTGTGTTTCTTGATTGGTTTCTTTGAGATGGGTGGTTTGATGGCAGCCCGTTTTGTCCTTTTGCGCTTGTCACTCGCTTGCATCGGCTCTCTGAGTTGGCCCTGGAGCAGGGTAGTTATCTTAGGAGCATTGAAGCCGATGACTGAAAGAGCTGGACCACAGCTATTGGGAAGTTTGGCTGCAGCATATTCGATCGGCTTGCCACTTCGGCTGATGAGTGGAGGGGGTGAATCTGATGTCTGCAACAGAAGATAGAAATATTGAATACTAAGAGATTAATAAAGTAAAGATGAAGATTGTAAGAAAAAGTAGCTTACTCGAGGGACCAAATCTGGTAGTATCTTGGTAAGATATGTTTGGGCCGATAGATGGAATATATGAGTTTTCCATTCATACCACCATCTATCAAAAATGATACTTCTCATCAAGATGATGTTAAATCTGTCTATGCTGCCAAGTGGGGGACCAGGGATGTTCAGCAATTTGTCCATCATCAAAGCCGATACAATGTCTCCTCTGGTCTGAATCTTATCAGAATAATATAAGCCAATGGGAAGTTGTCCCGTACCAAGCTGTCTTGCTGCTACCATCGGATGGTAAAATTCATATGATGGCTGAACATTTCTGCCTTGAGATATACTAGTTGGAAGGATGCATGGGAGATTGCAGCAGTTAGAACTTCTCTGGGTTTCTCAAATCTTTCATCATTCAGCTCATCCAATTTGAAATCGGTTGGCAGTTCATATTTAGCAAATGACTCATAAGCAAACCAGATTCAGCTATCTCTGGGAAATCCATCATAGAAATTTCCGAACCAGTTCTGGAAGTGCTCAGCCAATGGTCCAGAACCAGCATAACCAGTGGCTGCCTCACCAAAGGACATGCATCTGCACACTGGGCTTGATTCATCATCATTTTCAGGATCGGCTAAGGATGAGAATTCTGCCTCAATAAGTGATGGTCTTAATGCAACTTTCAGGGTATGCAGAATTAGCTAGAGTTGTATAAACCACCAAGGACCACCTGTGCTGACACTTGAATCCATGATCAATCTAGTCGATGACTGGTTCAGAGTTTGGTATACTGCACCAAGCAGATATTTGCCTAAGGGAAATTGCTTCTTTGACATGATGGCCTCGGCTAGGTGTTGCCGGTTCGCTGTTGGGCCGCAGGTGGAACCACAAAACAAAAATTTGTCCATCCACATCATCAAGAAGGCAGTATGCTCTCTAGTCGATACAGGGCCTGTTCCTATATTGTCTGCAATAAAACCAGACCAACCTCCAATGTTTTTGGTTTTGAACTTATAAGTGCATTTGATCTTCAGGCTGATGGGGTTAGCCAATGTGGTGATATCTAGGCCAGTAATCATGATGATATCAAGTAAAGTGGGGGTCATCGGCCCATGGTTAAATAGAAAATCATTCAGGCTATCAGACCAAAAATATGCAGCCGAAGACAGCAGCGGTTCATCTTTCTTCATATCGGCTATGGACAGAGATAGACATTGGGCTATTCCCATTTCATCCCAATGATTCTGCTTGCTAGCGGCAATCCTTTTATACCAGTTTGTCCATCTATCTACCTGAGAGGGCCAGGATCTGTAGGTTGTTGTCCAATGAGCTAAGGACGGGTTTGATTGCCTGAAAGGGATTCTCTCTGTTTCGGCGTTAATTATGAATGTTGGATCTATGTCGCCTATTGGACCCAAGAAGAAATGATTGGGATCGTTGAGTCTTGGAATAGCTATTTGATGGACTAGGTGCTACAGATTGAAAAAGATAGATTTAGGATAGGGGAACGAACGAGAAAACGCAAAGTAAATTTTGAGCCGATGGGAACTTACCCCAGGAAATTCTTTGGCCGTGGTGCTTGATGGGCTCGATGAAGATGCCATTGGTGTGCAGGGGATCGTCGCCGGGAGTGAGTTCGTCGGTGTGGTCGCCGGAGAAGATGAGAGCAATCGCTGGGGATTCACGGAGGAGTTTGGCGGCTTGAGCGGAGAAAACGGAGTTAACACAGTGAAATCTCCGGAAAAGCGGTCGGTATTTATGAAATTAGGTGCGTAACGGTCATAGGGGAAACCCTAGATTTTTGCGGCTACGAAGAGATAATTCCGTTGCATTATATAATACTTCGGAATTGGGGGGCATGTGTTGACGATGAAATTTGGCAAGATAATTGATGCACATGAATCGGAAACAAGATCCAATCCGAAGCGGATTCGAAGACATACGGAATTCTCGGAAATAGAGTGCGCATCGGCTGGAGACCATATCGGCTGGAAACCGAGTCCGATTTGGATTGCCGATATGGCCGATATTGCATGTGAAGTTAGTATCGGGTTCAAGGAAGAGTTCGGGATAAATTTGCTAGAAAAGGATAGAGTCCAGAATTGGCAATTGTATCTATTAATTAGGATTATATGTATTTTCCTTATAGATATTCTCGGTAAGAGTCCGCCTAAGAGACTTGTTTGCTAGTTAGATTTGTATTAGGACAATATGAGTCGTGTCCATGTTGGACAATGTTTGTATTTTCGGGCATAAATATAGATCCGAGGTCATATGAATAAAATAACACACGTTCAATCAATCTCGGCGCATCGCCAACCTTTTGTTTTCTACTTTCGACAAGTTCATGCTTTCGAGTCGAGCTGCATCAATTTGATTTTCGACGAAGAGGTAGGTCTTGTTATGGCAGTTTGCATCATCGGAATTAGTGCTTACATCTTTATGACACTCTAATTCTATCTTGTAAACCTCCGAGTTATCATATGCTTTATATAATTTAGATTGACAATGCTATCTATCTATATGGACCGATCTCTATTTAGGGTTTTGTCGATAACAGTTAGATTTCCTTGTTGGTTTGAATTATATAATGTATCTACCATCCCAAAAAGGCAATCATCGGCTTGATTGTTTAGATATCATGCTTCTTTTCATACTTAATGCTGCATCAGTTAAGTCTGATCTATTAAGTCGTATTAAGAATTATGATTATCTCTTGCCTGTTTTATGGTTGTTAATAAGGATAGTATCGAGGTTTCAACCGATCTTATTTGGTATAGATGTTTTACATAGTTTCATGCTTTGTTTAATATGCTATATCTGCCTTTTATATTAGGATCTAATCTAATACAAATATATTGAACTTACTATCAACCTGATTGATATCAGTTGAATATATTTGTTGCAAGAGAATATCCTAGTATAGGGCTGTATCGGAGCTATAGCCGATACCTTCTTAAATCTGGACATCGACTATGACATGAGTACATGTAATCGTTATTTCATGTTATTTTAGACTTGGGCAATTTATATTGTCTTGGTTCAGTCCGATCTATCCCAATTGCTTATTTGTAAAGTAATAACAATTTATAGATTATGTAATACTAATATTTTCAGCCGATGTACCAAGTTTAGGGTTAGCTTATCATCGATAAACACCTTACAGCCGATTCATGCTATATTGCATCGGCTAGGTTACAACACGATATGATATCGCCTAACTGGCCGATTGACCATCGTCTACTGATAAATTTGCATATTTCTTCTTGTTGATTGTAGGATCAAATCAACTGGCACGCCCTTCCTACCTAAAAGCAAGTTTTGGACCTGCACTAGAGTAAAGCAAATCTCTCAAGCCAGTGTGTGTTTTTTGCATCAACAGTTACTAGAGTGATTAGTTCACCACATGCTAGCACAAAGGTCATTTGGGTGCCGAAGTCCCTTGTGACTAACCTCTATGGACCCAATTTTATGGACCCAATTTTGTTGGGGACCAAAATGTGCTAAAATGAGAATATGGGTACATCGGGAAGCATTGGAGGTATGGCTTATGAAAGAAAAGGTTCATCTCACCAATTTCGGAATTTGGAGCCAACCATTGCAAAATTCACATCAAGAACCAATACCATCTCTGTAACATGTATCTGCATTGAATTATCTTTTTCTATAACCTTGTGTAGGTTGCATTGCATTGCATTTACAATATTGCATTCCATGCATATGATAGGTTGTGTCATATGAGTGTTTAGTGCTCAATCATATTCATGCATATCACATCCCATAAATGTGCTCAAGTTGGCTAAGTGCTAGTTGGTAATTTAAAAATAAACCTTTTAGCCAAAAGTGAAAATTTTGAAAACTATAGCTCTTCTATGAAAATCTAATTGGAAATGATCTCAACGTGTGTTTCAAATATCTCTCAATACTTGAAAGAAGAGCTAATTTTCAAAGAAAATGAATTTCAACCAAAAATGTAGTTCTAAGTATCTTGTTTTAGCTTTTAACTTCAAATTTTTGTATAATTAATTCTAAAAAGAAATTGGAAATGATTTCAAAATGAAAAAGATAGGGTTGGTTATTTCAAACATTTTTGGTATTCAAAATTTCTCTAAAAGGCTAACCAATAGAAAGAAATTTAGATTACAATCTTATCGAAAATATTATCTAGACCATAAATGGCCACCTACTAGCACTTAGATGAGCTATCATTGTTGGGGTTGAATAAATGCATCATACTAGCTCAAATGAGTACATAGCATTCATTCATACTCACTTTTCTCCAAAACCATCACATTTGTTAGTGTTTGCATTTTAAAAAAAATTAAAAATAAGAGCTTATGTAGCTTTTTCTCAACCTTTGTCTTTTCTTCCAAACCTTGACTACATGGAGTTAAAGTGAGAAATACATCAATTGGGAATGGTCTTAATCATATTTTATAACCCATGCTTTCAAAATATGAAAGATTTCAAACATTGGATTTATAGCTATTTCAAAAAACCTCTTTGGTCAAGCCTAAAGGTATTGCGGGTGGATGACTTTCAAGCCTCTGCTTCTCACTTCGCCAGCCTGCATTTGGCTAGCTGCCAACCGAAATCCCTCGACTTCGCGTCCGTCAACGAAATCCCTCAACTTCGCCTCCGTCAACTTCCAATTATGCCCCAGCCTGGCGGAGTACTTCCCGGCGAGGGCATTGAGTGACCGCTGGGCCACCGGGTGGTCTCAGTGCTGGTTCTACCTCAACGTTGAGACGAATTCCCGCCTGCATTCAAGCAACCAAGACATATCTTATCGGTGTCTTCCTGATATTGATGCCCTGTCGGAGGAGCTAGCCCTATTGAGTGAAGCGCTCCGCCAGGTCTCCAATCGCCACGACATGCGGGACTTAGCGAAGGAATACCTTTTGCTCCGGGTCACCCCGCTGCTAGACGGATGGAAACACTCCCTTACCTCCGGTGATGCTAGAGCTTCGGGGGTTACCTCGGTCTTGGACACCACAAGTACACGCCCATTGGTGTACCTTAGGAACTGGAGCGGGAGGAAAACGGAATTCTCTTCCTTGACTCCCCCCTCTTTTTTTCTTGCAGATTTTCTTACCCCGTAACCACGGCCATCACAGATGCCGAGAAGATGTTGGGTAAACCTCTTCTTAAGGAGAAACAGGAGATGACCCAGCAAGTTGGCTCGTGGGAGCAGACCAACCGAGTGGCCGCTAGGTTCGGCATCGTTCCTCCAGCTCTCCCCTCCCTCCACGAAGCGAGGAGGCCAAAGCAACTGGCATGGTAGCTCTGAAGTGCCAGTCGACTCGAGGCGGCAGAGCCGGGGTTCGATGCTCCAAACACGCCAAGGACTGCAATGCCCCTATCGCGGTCGTTCCCCTCCGGACCGCCCCACCGGTTCCAACTCACTCGGAGGCATCCGCTAACACCGAGAGGGAAGCGGAGGTAGCTTCGTTGAGCTCGATCGATCGCGGTGGTAGCCCTGCTACCATGGACCTTGTCTCGGAGGGGTCCAGGGAATCTGGTTGTACTGTGCAACTCTTGGGTTGGTTTTCTTTTTCTTCTTCTTCTCCTTTTTTTAACGAGTCTGGCACCGTCCAGAACGGCAATTACCTGATGCCCCGGAGACGGAGGAATTGGCACCACCTACCCCGGTTGTAGAGGTTGCTACCACCGTTGAACCGTTTGTTGGGGCCATCGAAGCGGCAACGGGTGGCGTGGCTCTGGTGATTGCGGCCGAAGGGCATCTGACTGGGCACCCGTCTGACATCCCGATGGCCTCAGCTACTAACAAAACCAGCGCGAGACACTGGTTGGGTCTGGCGGACGCTAAGGCGGGTGTCAGAGCCAACTCTCAGCCCTCCGTCCCTCCGGCCTTTGGCGCAAGTGGCATCCCTCGAGATGCGACTCCAGGGAGCCTACCCGGTCTCAGGGTTGAAGGGGGCCCGCTCTAATGGGGCCCGCTACTCTGGGACCGGGCCAGTGCCCTCACTGGGTCCTTGATCTACACCGAGCTCTCGGACCTCATCCGCATTCTTGAATGGTAGGTAACGAGGGGCTACCTTCCCTACTCCCCTTTCCTTTCTTTTCCTTGACCTCACATGGCTACTACAAGTGATGGTGGCTAGGGTTGCTTTCGTAGAGAGCGGGGGCCATGACACTGTTGTCCTTCACGAGGAAAGGCTCCGAGTCGAGGAGCACAAGGATGACGCCATGGTGACACTGGCTGATGCGGTGGCAAGACGGGAAGCATCCCGTCAAGCCGTGGCTCCGACCGAGGTGGCCCATTAACAGGCGGAGCGCGAGCTTGAGGTGTCCAAGGTGGAGCTTGATCTGAAGGCGGAGGAGAAAGGCTGGCTAGCGGAGGAGCTTGCCGCAATGCACGAGGTGTTGAAGACCCGTGAAATCAAACTCGAAGCGGCTCGATCGGAGACTAACCGCGCCAAGTTGGTTCTCACGTAGGTGAACCTGGGCTCATGCGACCGTGCAGGCATTGGGACGCGCTTTTGCCAGCATCGCGGTTCAGGGCCTGATGGCTCCGGCAGAGAAGCTGAAGTGGGTGGAGAGAGCTGGGGCCTTCGCAACGAAGGCGACATCTACGTACGGAACGTGGTGCTCCTGGGCGACCACGCGCATGCTCTCACTCCTCCGTGGTAAGGGTTGCTCGCACATCACTCCTTCGGCAAGACGGTCTGCAAAGACCCACCCTTGATCTCCATCGGAGTGACCACCTCATCTCCGAAGAGCAACTTGAAAGGCGTGAAACCGGTGGCGCGGGTGGTGGATGTCCGGTGTCCCCAAAGTACTGCCGGAAGTTTGTCCATCCATGTCCCCTTGGGAGCGTCAACTAGACGCTTGTTCAGCACGATGAGAATATTTCCATTGGCTCTTTCCACCGCTCCGTTGCTCTGGGGGTGTCGAACGGATGTGAAGCATAGCTCTGTCCCGATGTTTGAACATAACTGCTTAAAAGATGTAGAGTTGAACTGTCGCTTGTTGTCCATGGTAAGCTGCTAAGGGACCCCGAAGCTGCATATGATGTCGCGCCAGATGAAATGCTAGACGGCTATTGCGATGATCGTCGCGAGCGGCTCTACCTCCACCCACTTGGAGAAGTATTTGATCTCCACGATGATAAAGCGAATGTTGCCCGGTGCGTGCAGGAGGAGCCAACTATGTCGATGCCCCATCGCACGAAGGGCCACACCAACGGGATCAGTGTGAGCTGCGTGGGGGGTATATGGGACGCCATTCCCATCCATTGGCATCCTTGGCAGTGGTGAAATAGGTGCTCTGCATCTGCGGCGATCGTGGGCCAGTACAAGCCTTGACGGAGCGTCTTGGCCGCTAAAGCTCTTGGGGCGAAGTGCGTTCCACAATGTCCTTCATGGACCTCCTTGAGGAGTTCAGCCCCTTGGCTCCGGCTTACGCAACGGAGAAGGGTGTGTAAACCCCGGACTTGTACAGGGCCTTCAACCAGCACGTAGCCTCTTGCGTGCTTCCTGAAGCACTGACACTCCGCTGCTGATGTTGGTTCGGCCCGGCCCACCAAGATGTCCGTGATTGGCACCCGCCAATCAGGCTCCGCATCGATTACCGCAACCTCCACTGCCGGGGGGAGGGTTTCCACCTCCGAGCGCGGCGGGTGCATGCAGTACTTCGTACAGGATGTTCGGAGGCATGACCACGTTGGCTGCAGCTGACTTGGCCAATGCGTCGATGTCTGCTATGGTTGCACGCGGCACTCCGGTGACTGTAATGCCCCGAAAATGCGCCTCGGCCTTTCGAAAGGTGGCCAAGTAACTAGCGAGCTCCAGATTACGAGCTTGGTATGATTTGTCGATGTGCCCGGCCACCACCTGAGAATCGGTATCAATGACGAGTTTGGGAGCCCCCATGGCCCTCGCCGTGCGAAGTGCGAGCAGGATGGCCTCATACTAGGCCGTGTTATTCGTGGCTTGGAACTCGAGGCGGGCCGTGAAGGCTGCTTTGCGGCCAGTCGGCAATGTGATTATGGTGGTCGCACCGACTCCGGAGGCATTACACGTCTCGTCAGTATGCATCGTCCAGACCTCTTCGATGGGCGCCTCCGACTGCTTGCTCCGGGGCTTGGTCTATTCCTCAATGAAGTCCACCAGCACCTGTGACTTAACTGTGCTGTGGACAGCGATCCACAGCCCACTTGCTAATTCGCCTAGTGGCCTCCTTATTCCGAAACATGTCACCCAACAGGTACGACATTGGAATGGTAATGTTATGCACCAAGAAGTAGTGACGTAGCTTGCGGGAAGCCATGACAAGGTCGTATGTCATCTTCTCGAGCTCGGTATATCGCGTCTTAGGTCTTCCGAGGGCCTCCGACATGCAATACATAGGACATTGCACCAGTCACCCCTGGATTCGTCTTTCGCTACCAGTACCGCCAAGACCACCACCAGTGAAGCGGACATGTACAAGAGAAGCCCCTTGCCTGGGGGCGGTGTAGTGAGGGCAGTTAACTTTGACAAGTGCGCCTTGAGGCCCTCGAAGGCTTGTTGGCATTCCTCTGTCCATCAGAATGGGAAGGCTCCACGAAGTACAGCGGAGATGGGGAGGCAATTCTCCACCGACTTGGCGAGGAAACACGACAAGGTCACGAGATGCCCTGCCAGCCGCTGAACCTCCTTAAGGGTCCACAGAGCATCCATATCAGTGATTGCCCAGATCTTCTCAGGGTTTGCCTCGATTCCCCGCTTGGAGATGAGGTACCCTAAGAGCTTCCCCATGGGGGCTCCGAAGGTACACTTGTCGGGGTTCAACTTGATGCCTGTCGCCCGCAGGCTAGCGATGGTTTCCTGGAGGTCGGCGACATGGCCTGCGGCGAGCTTGCTCTTGATGACAATGTCGTCAATTTATGCCTCGACGTTGCGCAACAACTGCTGCTGCAACGTGGATCAATCTTGAAAAAGATTCCCCGGCATTGCGGAGCATAAAAGGCATGCGCACGTAGCAGTATATCCCCTCTAGGGTGACGAAACTGGTCTTGACTTCATCCTCCGGGGCTAGCCAAATCTGATGCTTCCCCGAGTTGGCATTGAGGAAGCTCAACAATTCGCAGCCCGCGGTGGAATCGCCCAGCTGGTCAATGCGGGTTAGGGGGAAAGGGTCACAGGGGCACACCTTCAGCGTGGTGAAGTCGATGCACATTCGCCACATGCCGTTCACCTTCTTTACGAGGATTGGGTTGGACAGCCACTTAGAGTGCTGGACCTTGCGTATCACCCCTGTCGTAAGAAGCTTTTGGACCTCCTCGCAGGCCGCCATGGCCCGTTCGGAGGACATCCTCCGGAGCCCCTAGCAGACCAGCCGTGCCTCCGGGTGGACATGCAAGCGGTGCTCGGCGATGGACCGGTCTACCCACTGCAGGTTTGCTGCGGACCAAGTGAACATGTCTAGGTTCTCCCAAAGGACCTTGATGATAGTGGCTTCCATCTCCAGGGAAAGGTTGTCGCTAATCCGGAACACCCGGTCAGGGTTAGCCGGGTCTGGATGGACCAAATGCGCTCCCTCGTCCGCCTCCGGCTTAGCGGCTCTAGGCGTTGGCTCTGTAGTAATTTCCTCAGCTAGCCGGTGGCTGCCGACTTTGTGCACCAGTTTGGCCTCTGCTTGTGGGCTGTGGCCGTAAGCAATCTTTCGCGCGCCCAGCTAGTCCCCTCTCACAACTAGCATGCCAGCCGGACCAGGCATCTTCATAAACAGGTAATTATGATGGACCGCTGCACCATGGCAGTTCAAGGACCCTCTCCCCATGATTTCGTTCTATGCATAGGACAGATCGATGATGTCGAAGGTGACATACTCTGTTCGTGCGGCCTGCCCCCGACCGAGGACTACGGGAGGCTTATCTGGCCCAAAGCCTCGACCGTGTCACCGCTGAACCCTTTTAGGGGCCACTTGGCCTTGGTCAAGTGGCTGAGGGGGATCCGCATCTGATCGTAAGCTGCCACGGACAAAATGTCCGTGGAGCTGCCTCCGTCTACCAGGACACGGTGTACGTCGGCGTCTGCTATGCGGGCAGTAATGGCTATGGCATCGTTGTGAGAGTACAAAGGGTCGTTCCTGTCTTCGGGACCGAAAGAGATTGGGGCCATCGTGCAGTCCGAAGGCGGTTCCATGTGGCTTTTTCCCACATGAAGGACCCTACAAGCGTATTTGCGGCGCTAGCGCTTGGACTCGTGCGCTGCTGCACTACTGCCGGTGATCGGCAAGACCACCTGCCTGGGCTCCTTGTCCTTGACATGCTGCACGTGGGGGGCAGAGGCATGTATGTTGGCAAAGGCGGAGATGGAGGCAAAGCTCGATAGACTTGCGGGTGTGCGCCTTGATGCGGAGGCTAGTGCATGGACAGAGTCGCATGATAAACTTGGGGGATATGCTCGATCACCCTCGGGTAGCCTTGCTATCCCCCATGGTCCCGGGGACTGCCTGTAGGTGTGGTACTTCACTGGCCTAGCTTCGACTCGATAGTCCGGCAGTCATCGGAGACGTGGGTGGCGTTAGCTCCGTGGAAAGTGCACCAGAAAGTTTTGTTGGCGGCTCCATATCGGGCTCTGCCTTGACCCCGGCCGCCCTAATTCAGACCGCCTTTGCGGCCCTGACCGCGGGATTTTCCCCTGGGCTGGTCCTGTGGGACAGACTCCACCGTGTTGACCTCGCAGCGGGCCCCGTTCTTGCGGCCCCGCCAGCCGTTACGGCCAGCGTGTGAGGCTATTTCCGCCTGGACCGCGGGGAGTGCTCCGGTCAGGACTTGCTAAGGGAGGGTTCACCGCCGGCAGCGGGGGCGGAGGATGCACCTGAGGGCTTTGTACCAGAACCACGGTTTGCGTCTCGTTTGGCCACGGTGGGAGAGGGGGCAGGCCCTTGGCCACCCGGCGCCTGATCGTATCTTCCTCGGAGCGGGCATACTCCTCAAACTTGTTTATGAGCTTGTCCATTGTTTTGATGGGCTTGTGATGGAGGCAGCTAAAGAACTCCGACCCCTCTACCAACCCCTGCTTGGCAACTTTGATGATAGTGGAGTCGGACAGTCCTCAGATCTGGGACTTAGCTACCGTGAAACACCAGAAGAAATCCCGCTGGGATTCTTCGGCACCCTGCTTGACCGCGTATAGGTTCCCGGCTCGATGTAGGTCCCTTGGAAGTTGTTGCAGAACGCACCGCTAAGCTGCTCCTAGCTGCTCACGGACCCATCGGGCAGGGCCCAGAACCAGCGCTATGCGACCTCGTTGAGGGCCAAAGGAAAGCACTTGGCCATGGTGGCCGTGCTCCCACCCCTGGCCTCGATCGCGAGGGCATAGCTCTTGACGAACTCCTCGGGGTCCGACTCCCCATGGTACTTGGAGAGTTTCAGGGGGCAGAAGCCTGGCGGGTACAGCTCCAAGCTGCAGCAAAAGGTTGAGCGAGGAGTCACTGTTCGCAGTCGGTGGTGGTCGTGCATTATGCGTCGTTGGTCCCCCAAACGCTTGGTGGGGGCGCGTGGATGCAGCCTCACCCTGTTACAGGGCCCCCGCCCCGGTGGCGCTGGTAGATGCGCCTTGTAGGAGCGCTATCGCGCTCTTGAGTTCGTCCAACTAGGTCTGCATAGCTGCAACTGGTGTGCTCCCGTCGCCCTGGGCGACGCCAACGCCCGGCGGAACTCATCCATCTGTGCATGGAGGGAGGTAGTTGGATCACCCGCGTCTTCTGGGGTCACCCGAGCGTTCTCTTCGTACCGGACTAGATCTTCTGGTTCCTTCCCCCGATTGCACTGTTATCGGTGCACGCGTTGGGGAAGGTGCCTTCAGTGTCCCCCAGGTGATTGGGGGGACACGTGGCCTTGTGCGGCCGGCCCTGCGGGGCCGTAGCCACTGCACTAGTTGCGGCCTTCCTCTTTGATGCCCGCTTGGGAAGCATCTTCTCTCTTTTTTGTGTTTCTCCCCTACTTGATCCCTATGGATGGCGCCAATGTTGGAACAAAACCAACCAAGATCAAGAAAGGGAAAAATTTTGTGTCTCTGTCCTCATTAGAAGTCCTCATTAGAAGACTGCATTACAACTTTTATAACCCTTCAAGAGAATGAGAAGTTACAAAGATAGTCCTACTAGCTTACCCCCACACTCGGGACTGACAGGTGGCCCTCAAAGTTGGTATCACGATCATTCCTTTGGGGACAGGGAACGGCTGCGCCCATTAATGTAACATCCCTAAAGCATCCCGGTTTTCCGGTATGCACTGCTCGAGGCCACGTCCAGTCTAAAACCTACCGCGGGCTCCACCTCGCCAGCTGCGCCCTGATGTCAGAGGTAGTTGGCAACATTACTGTATCATTATGACCGACTCTCACCCTGCTTCTCGGAGCCCAAGGCGGAGAAGCAGGGGTCTGGTCTTGGTGACTCGGTGGAGGATGCTTCCTTCCGCAAGATGGGGGCCACCCCCGGAGCCACTCTCTGGGGCCAAATTCGGAGCCGGCCCCCGGATGAGGGGGGGGGGGTTTCGATCAGAGGATGAGGGGTACCAGGCCCTCCCCGGCACCCCCGTGGCTTCACCACCGGGTCCTTATGGGTGGAGATAAGTCACAGAAGACCCACAAGCTTCAAAATGTGCTGCCGGCATTATGCATGCATCATGCACCCCTGTCGGTCCCATCCTGCATGCATATGCTTCCACCGGCATGCTCTCTCTCCTTTCTCTTTTTTACAATTATTTTTAGTTTTTATGCTAATTGATTTGGCAGATTCGGGATACATTAAAAGGAGGACCGCTACACATACGATTTTGTGTTTACGATTTTCGTACAAAGTAACGCTTCTCCGTTTATTAAAGGTTTCAAGCAGCAGGTTCTGGTCCCAACAAAGAAATAAGTTCCTCTCCATCACCGAGCCCAACCTCATCACGTCTTCCTGCCTGCCATCGTATACGTATTAGCGGCACCGGCATGCACAGGACCATAACTCCATAAGCAGTTCTGTACTTCTGTTCTCTCTGTGTCCCATAGCCAACCATCGATGCGTCATCATGTGTTGTTAGAAATCGACAGTGAAATAAACAAATATAATCAGGAAGAAGAAACAGTGAAATTTACTCTAGATCCAGGCCAAGGTTGAAGAGCAGATGATTTTGATAGATAATTCGGTGTTGAATAGTGTGTTGTGCTTTTAAAATTTTCAATATGTTTTTCAGCCTTAAAAAAACAATAGTCTATTGGTCTCCATTACTGAAACTGGTCAATTAAAAATGATGACATATTTTGCGAAGCAAGATTTTAAATTAAATCCATATCTATATACTATCTATAGAAAGATACAACCCACTGCATTTCAAACCACAACATGTAAAGATATCGTATATATTATCATCCATTAGTAATTATTATATTTTAAATCTGATGCAAACACACTATAGGATCTATATTTTATTACTTCCTCTGTTTCGTATTATAGGTCGTTTGACTTTTTTCTTAGTCAAAATTTGTTAAGTTTGACTAAGTTTATAAGTTAAACGACTTATAATATGAAACGAAGTATATTTTAAAGCTTTAAAATACAAGCATATTAAATCATCATTTCACATAATTTACATAATATTTCAACATATATCTCTCCATCATTTTCTACAATATCCTATATACTTGTATAATTCATCCCCACTTAGTTAATATTTTCAATCTTTTCTTATTAAACCATATCACCTTAATTGTTTCTAGCCTTTAGATAGCTTTTAGATGGTTAATCTATAGTTCAAATTATTTCACTCATTTTCTTCACTCATGAGTCCACATTATCTTACTTTTACTTTTGAATTATCAATCTATATACTATTTAAATTACCCTAAACCACACCAAGTTGGATTATAACCTTTTCCAATCCAATGATATAAATTCTATAAGCTTACGTCGTCTAGCTGTATTGCACGTTATTTCTACTATTATTATACTAAACACTCGCAGTAACGTGTGATGTTTCATCTAATTAAAAATACAAGCATTACTTGGTCTTGGACATTACACAGGTAAGAGACGTGTACCGAAGAAGATGTTTCTCAGGCCAAAAGAAATCGAGCAAATAAAATCACCATATATTTTTGGTATGCTATCTGGGTTAGTTTTCTTACAGATCGGCAGCTTCTAGGCCCATGAGCTCCATGGATTTCAGCATGGGCCCTTGACCCCTTCCGTCCGTGAATTTTTTTTATTTTTATATATTTTTTAATATTTACAGAAATATTATAGCGCCGGGAATATTTGTAGAAATAGACCCTGCTGCTCTCTACTTGGGTGACAAGGTAACGTGGCACACGCGCGAGGGATGGTCGTTTAGGGGTACTGTGAATTGTGAATTTTGCAGGAGGCCCCCTTGCCGCCCTCTGCCAGGACGGCAAGGGGGCCACGTGCAAAATTCACACATCCTCGCCCGGGGCGCCTGCCATTTTGCAGGTGGCCCTCTTGCGGCCCTCTGTAAGGGTGGCAGATCCCAGCGCCTATAAAAGACCTACCGCCCTGCAATTCCTCCTCATTCGCTGCTCTCTTCCTTCCTCCTCTCATCTACACAGTAAAAGAAAGGGAGAAGGGGAGGAGAAGAGAAGAAGAGGCGAATCCCTGCCGGTTTGAAACTCCGATTTCACGTAATATTTCTAGATCATATACGTGATTAAATGTATGATGTTAACTAGGGTTTTAGTTGTATTTTTGTAGAACTTTTTTAAATAAATGCACTATATGAACTAGGGTTTTAGTTGGGGTACTATAGAACTTTATATTGTTAGATGTAGGTAACTTTGTAGATCTGTAGTATATATATAGTTATTAGGTTTGTAGTTTCAAACATTGTTGAGTAGCATTACAATAGCATATATAAAAATTGTGGTATGTTGCAAACAAGATATTACGTTGTACTCGTTTATTACGTAAAATAGTAACATAGTGATTTACTTTACAGATATGTCCAGTAAACCTATATTTCAACTATACCATGGTCAAGGAAACATCCGTTACGGGCCGATTGGGGTAAATCTATCAGAATTTATCAGAATTTATTGTAACAGCAAGGGGAATTGATAGACCAACTGAGAGGAGTGTACCTTCTATAAAAAAATGGTTGATGAGGGGCTTGGGAGTTGATCCACAGACAAGTGATATTACAATCTATGTTGTAGTAAGTCAGGCAACTGAGGGTTTTTATTGGGAAATAATGCCAGTTCAAAACTATCGGATGTGGAGATGGTATGTGGAGAATGCATTGCAACGCGGGTGGCCTCTAGCTATGCTTCCGTATGTTCATCCGAAGGATCCAAATGTGGAGATGAACATGGATGATGGCAAGGGGCCAAGTGCTGAAGTGAATGAGACTGGAGTGGATCAGGTCAACGCACTAGAGGAAGATGGCGTAGTAGCTCCAGTAGGCATGCAACCTGGTGGAGTGGCTGACGAGGGGGAGACTGTCGGTGCCATTGTGGATGAAATGGAAAGAGAGGATTCTAACAACAAGCATGTGGAGGAAGATGATTCGTCAGATGATGACGATAACAATATTAATCCAGCTGAATGGGCTAGTGATAATTTTTCTAGTCTGGTCGTCTCTGAAGGAGAAAATGTGAGATGGGAGTACAAAGAGAATGAGGTTATTCAGGGAGCGAGGTATGGTAATGGAGAAGACATGAAGGAGGCGGTGAAGCATTTTGCCGTGTTACTTCAAAGAGAGTTTTGGATTGCCAAGTCGAACCGGTCACAATATGAAGTTAATTGTGTTAACGAAAAAGATGGGTGTCCCTGGAGAGTGCACGCTTATAAGGGGAAATGGAAGGATTACTAGACAGTGTCAGTCGTTACCAAGCATACATGTTATCTACCTGGTGTTCAGAAATACCACAGGAATATTACATGTGCATTTGTTGCATCTGAGATGTATGCGCACGTTGTGGACAATCTGACATATGAACCAAAGTCAATAATCCAACATATCGAAGAGAAATAAATTCAAGTATACTATTAGCTATGCCAAGGCGTGAAGGGCAAAACATAAAATAATAGAGATGAGATTTGGAACTTATGAAGCCTCGTATGACAATTTGCCACGTCTGCTATCTGTTATCCAACAAAGAAACCCAGGGAGTTTTTGTGCAATCAAGACATTCCTCTCAATTGATCATCCTGGCAAGACTGTGCTGCAAAGAGCATTCTTAGCTCTACATGCATGCAAGATGGCATTCGTGCACTGTCGTCCAATTCTTTGCATTGATGGGACATTCTTGACCGGGAAGTATCGGGGCCAGATACTAACAGCAATTGGGGTAGATGGGAACAATCAGGTATTGCCCTTGGCATTTGCTTTTGTCAAGAGTGAGAACACCGATAGCTGGTACTGGTTCCTCTATCTGGTTAAAAAAGAAGTTGTTGTTATGAGGCCCAATGTGTGCCTAATACATGACAGGCACGCCGGTATGCTTCGAGCGATAGAAGAGTTAAAATTTGGGAGTATGGATAGAGGATACCCTGGTGAGTGGGAAGATGTATAGAGTAGGTGGTGCATGCGTCATATGGGAACTAATTTCTTCAAGCAATTTAAGAACAAAGAGCTGATGAACATGTTCAAGATGCTATGCAATTAGAACCAGGAGAAAAAATTCAATTAGCGTTGGAAGAGGTTAGATGAGTTGACAGCCAAATGCAGTGATCAGCGTGTAGCGAGACCAGCAAGCGCCATTCCTGACCCTCCTCAAGCACTCGGAGCTCTCTCAACAGATAGTCCAACATTGGTTAGAAGAACTGGAGAGCAAATTCAGAAATTTTCTCAGTGGATTGAAATGAGCCAAAAGAGAAATGGGCCAAGACTTATGACACAAGTGGTGCTAGATATGGTATAATGACAAAAAATTTGGCGGAAGTTTACAATTGGGTGATGTGCGATGTCCGTGGACTCCCACTAGTTGGTATAGTGGAGTTCATTTTACATGGGACATGTAGGTATTTTAGGGAGCGGTTCCAAGCAGTTATTCCCTCCATACCGAACAACAACATTTTTTTGGAACTTTCATGGAGAAAAAGCTAGCAGAGTGGCGTACAAAGGCCATGAAACATCGAGCTCTAGTGCAAGGTACCCAACAGCACAGGTTTGAGGTACTCTACTAAGATAAGGCAGGCAGGGGTATCTACCGCAAGAGAGTAAAGCAGGAGTGTCTTCTCAAAACCGACGACACATGTTATTGCTCATGTAGAAAGCCGAAGCTGCTCCATAGGCCATGCACCCATGTCATTGCTGCAGCATCGGAGTGTGGCATCCAAGATGGAGTATATGTGTCACAATACTTCTCTAAGCAAGCAATATATCACACATGGAGTGGTGAGATTTATGGCTTCGGTATAGTTGGGGAGTTCACACAGATTAACGATCCGATAATATTCCTGATCCATCGAAACTCCCAGACAAGGCTGGAAGGAGAAAGACTCGTCGCATCCGCAACGATATGGACGAGTCGAAGGCAGGCAGGGTGAAGCGGTGCAGCAAATGCGATGAACGTGGCCACACCTACAAGTACTATCCTAAAGACAAGGAAAAACCAAGTGCGGCAGAGGCAGGACTATCAGGATCAGTAGCAGATGGAGCTCGCCCTACGGGTGAAGGCACTACTTCAAGGCGACTCCGTCCTAGACGTCCTCATGAAATGTCCGGCTACGTGCTGTAGTTCGTGTGTTCTATATTAGCAAAAGGTTTTGCTTGTAATTTCGTTCGAGCTTATCGATGTTATGGCATTGTGTTGTGTTGCGAACCACTTGTTAGACTTTGGCATGTAATGTCTTTATGTTTCGTGGCTTGTAATTTTGTTGTCTATTTTTTCATTCTCGTTATGTGCCCCCTTCTTATGTAAGTTATCTTATAAATAACCTGTACTTTACGATGTTTCTATAAGTACTCTTCCGTTTTAGATATAAGTAATCTTCCATTTTAGATATTTTATGATTATATTATTACCTTCTTACTTGCCCTAACATGTAACACATTTTTTTTGTAGAGATGGTGCATCAGCACACACCTGAGTTGTTGGATCCGGCGATAGATCAGCGCCACCGGTCTTACCTCACTGCGGTGGAGGGGGCTCAGCTTGGGACGTTTCGGCCACGGTCGTCACGCGAGCGACTTTAGGTTCACGACTCCGTCGTCGGGAGGTATGGATTTGTAGTGTTAATTAATGCACTGTGTGAATTTTTTAAATTTTTCACTGTGCTAATTTTTTAAATGACATATAAATTTGCTTTTGCAGGTTGCGTGAGGCCGGCCTCCTATCGTTGTCTCGGCTGGTGGAGGTCGCCACCGGCGACGACGAGCCGACCAGACGCTGGGATGTGGACAGGTCCCTCGTAGCAGCTTTGGTGGACTGGTGGAGGCCTGACACGCAAACTTTTCACCTGCCGTGCGGTGAGGTAGCCCCACCATACATGACGTCTCGTAGTTGTTGGGGCTACCGCTCGCGGAAGACGCTGTCGGACCAGTTAACACGGGTGCGAACTGGAAGGATGATCTGACGGCACGTTTCGCACCCTTACAGCGTGCACTAGCTCTCCCGCTCGAGCCATTACAACAGCACTGCAACACCAGGCCTACGAAGAGGTGGCTGCTTCAGTTCACTGTGAGTTTTTTATACCTGAAATGACTAGCGTACTATGTATGTAACTCGTAAGGTGCCTAACATTTCATCCAACGCTTGTAGGTCGACCAGCTACAGGTTGAGACCGACGAGTACTCTTTCAGCCATTATTTGGAGGCGTACTTACTGTGGCTTTTTGGGTGGGTGATGTTCTGTGGCGGTCGACAAGGGTCTCGTGCACTACGCCAGGAGCAACACCGACGCCGCAGTCGGTGAGGTGCCTTAGTGGAGCTGGGGTTCCGCGTTGCTCGCGGCTCAGTACCGTGGCCTCTACAAGGGTTGCACCAAGACGGACCCTGGCGCGATCTTCGGTGGTTGCCCTCTCTTCATTTCTCTTTTGGCGGCTGAGAGGATTACGATCAGCCGGCCCCTTGTAGACCACCACCTGTACAAGGCGTCGCTGTACGAGAACAGATCGGAGGTTGACTACCCAACGATGGGTACTCTGTGGTGCTGGCATCAGGTACGTCGCAAGTACTCATTGATATTAGACTACTATTGTTATGTTCATCGTACGTCACATCAACCTTATTGTATTGCAGCGCCGATGGGCTCATGTCCAGGTTAGGCGGTCGTACGCGGAGTTTGTTATGGAGGTCGATCCCCTTCTGTCGACCGACGTAGTGTGGGAGCCCTACAGTGCCACGGCTACCCACGGTCGTACACTGTTAGGCCTGTCCACACTCTGCACCAGGGACCAGGCGTACTGGATGACTACGGTTCCGATGGTCTTCGACATCTACGTCGAGCCTCACGCACCTTACCGCATGATGCGGCAGTTCGGCTTTCGTAAGTCCTTTTCAGTACCTTTTCTGACGAGCGTCACAGCTGCCGTCCACCGGTAAGTGATTTTACTATGCTTTAATATGTTGCATTAACATCCACCTCTACACAATAATTTGCTTTATCTGTCGTTCGCACTAATACGATACATTAATTTGCAGGTACACGCGCAAGGTTCGCACTAATACGATACATTAATTTGCAGGTACACGCGCAAGGGTCAGCAGTCAGCTGGCAACTGGCCACCAAGTTGGGGCCTTTTGTCGATGACTGGTTGTGGACCACGCGGGAGAGCCACACACGGAGGAGGAGTACCAGGCATACCTACGTTGGTACCAGCCACACACCCGTATTAGGGTCACCTTCGCTCCCATGGAGCAATAGGCCCACGCCGCGAGCGCGAGAGACCTCTACGCCAAGCACCACGACCAGGACTTCGCTCGTGTTGTGAATACCCTCCATCGCACCATCGCCCTCCTAAGCCTAGCCTTACTGTTGGTCAAATGTTACGAATATTTATGTACAAATTTACCGTGCAGGTCCTTGAGTGCAACAGGATCGTCGTTGATGCTTCAACGGTGATCCAACGGTTAGGCGCGGGGGTTGAGGAGGGCACAGATGAGCACCTATCGGCGTACACGCAGATACAGGACTCGATGCGCTCGATTCTCCGTGCGCTCACCTATCGTGCTACCGACGTTGCTCATGCAGACGCAACACCACAGGTTCGACCCTGGCCGATTGTTCCTCGTCCAACTACGCATGTTCCTAGGCTATCATCCCCTCGCTTCGGAGGTACGTATATTCAAGGTTTATTTGTACATGCCCCCACAAGTATTAAAAAACAATACTATATCGACAATCAATTGATATGCAATTTATGTGTAGGCTTCGCTCGGTTTGGGACGACACAGGCCGCCCACTTCTGGTAGGCTGGAGGGTCATTGTCCCAGGTAGGTGCGTCGGCCTCGCTGTCTGCACCGTTCTAGTAGGACGATGGGACTTCGTCACAGGCGGCCGACACGTCGTGGCAGCGTCCTGCCAGGACATCGTCGGAGCACGGGTGGGCTTCCACCATGCACTTCAACCTCAGCGACTTTGACTTATCGAAGTCGACAGAGGACGTCCTCGGTCCCTCACAACTGGGAGGCGCACCGCTGGTGCATACGCAGGAGCATTCGCCCTCCACTCCGCTCCCAGACCCTCGTGCTACCCGTGCTGTCCCACCGGATCGCTTCACGTACTCCCAGGACCACGTGCGAGCACAGGCCCGGAGGACCAAGCGGGGTCACCGCGCGGGGTAGGGCTAGTAGAGCAGACTTCTGTTTTTTTATTTTCTTGACATGCTAGTACTATATGCTTGTAGACTGAATACGTTGTTCATATTCGAGGTTCACTTTCCTAAACTTAGCCGTTACTTTTTACAAAAGCACGATCCTTTTCGGCGCATGCACGAGTACTTTCGGCCGCACCGATGCAGCCTCCTTTATTCGCGTGCAATACGACTGCGGAATGGCTGCTCACGCACTTACACTTTCACAAACGTCAAATCTTCCATGTCACATCGACATACGTCCAATCTGACTTTCGGCGTCATGCCGCCCTTTTTAAAGCGCGGCAGGGTATACATCCGCATACGTACACTCTTACTTTCGGTGACAATCAGGACGACCCACCGTGCCCCATGATGTAGACATGTCAAGGTTATCACTGCGATTTTCGTGCCTATATAATGAGCGATGCGGCACAAAATTTCTTCATCTATGTACTCAACAAGCGCTAGCACAACCCTTCATCCCACCAGCTTTCGGCAATGGCTGGACGCCGGGGCGTTGAGGATCCCAACTGGCATAGCGATCTTTGTGCATACCTATTCCCGCCTTGGTGCTAGCGGCCTCTCTGCCTTTCCGGTGACCGATGCCAACTAATGGCTTCGCAGAATCCAGACATTTGAGGATGGCGCTTTTTTAGGTTCCCTAACTATGACCGTGAGGTATTTCATTCTCGTGCACTATGCTTATTCAGTTTTCATGAGCGATTGCTTATTCTTCATCCTACTCTATTCGTCAGACCAGCATTACGGCTTGTGGATACATCGAGTGGGTTGATACAGAAAATCCCATTCTCGACCTGACCACTTGTTTACAAGAACTACACTGGTATTTCTCATCAGAAAGTACTGGTATTTCTCATCAGAAAGTACTGAGCAATACTTGTAGAGAAAAGCAGCTTACGAACGCCAACGTCGTGAACAACAGTGCGACTGGCAGGTGCTAACGGGCGCACTCCCTCCATGGGAAGCCCGTCCAAAATGCAGATGCGGTGATCGTTGTCAGGTTCTCCGTTCCACAAAGCCTAGTATTTTAGGTCAGAGGTTCTTTGTTTACCAAAATATTCTAGACGATAATTTCATGGTAAAAATATTTTGATTATCATGAATCCTTATTTTATCATAAGATTTACTAACTTTGTTCGCTTCACATCTATTCGTTTCTCCCAGGAACCACCAAGAAGATGTCAATACCGACAATGGACAGACACAAAAAAGGTTCTAAGTGATCCAACTTCCCGTGTGGTGCAGCTTGAATTGCCAGAGCAATACATGTTTACTAAAATGCAATTTGAGAGGGGAAAAGGATCCTCACATAGGGGTTAGCTATTATCGGATAATTTACCTTACTCAAATATGTAATGTCATATTTCGTTGTCCCATCATGTTCAACTCTTGCAATACCTTCATTCTAGTTCGAATCTATTCTCATCTATGTAACCGCAATGGAACCAGATGTATCATGTTCAAATTGTACTACTACTTATTTACGTGACATAATTCTCCTTGTTTCAGTGCATATAATGTTTCTGTGACCGAGACTATGATAGGACAATACCAATTTCGTACACTAATACCACAAATAAGTTACAACATCAACTCTTATTTAAAATATGAAATTACAAAACAACTGACTTCAATAGAATTTTCAAAATATTATCAACAAGTTTTATCAACAAAGAACTCTTTAAGTGTTATCAACAAAGCTTACCTTATTGTAAAAAAAATGGGTAAGGCCTGTCAGCAAGGGTTATACTGCAAAATAGCCACCTTACCGCCTTTGCATAGGGCGGCAAGGGATCTCAATTAGACATGACTAAGGCCTGCCAGCAAGGGGCTAAACGCAAAATAGCTACCTTGCCGTCCTTACAGAGGGCTGCAAGGGACGTAACTGTAAAATTCGCACACGGCGCCGTGAAGGCGCACACGACGTCATGTGCCACGTCACCTTGCCGCTCAAGTGAAGAGTGGCAGGGTCTATTTCTGTAAATATTTCTGGCCCTATAATATTTATGTAAATATTAAAAAATATATATATAAAAATAAAAAAAACTCTCCGTCCGCGCCGTATGCGTTTGATTGTAGGAAGATATTATTTTATAAATATTGATTTTCTTTTTTATATAATTCAAATTTAAACCTTCAGTTCAACTTTAAGAACATTCAACTTAAAATCTGAAACTTTCAACTTGAATTTTGAAACCTTTAACCCAAAAATTTGAAACTCATATCCAAAATTTCAAAACTTACAACTTAAATTTAAAAACTTTAAACTTAAAATTTGAAAACGTCCAACTTAAATTATGAATACTTTTAACTTATTTTTGAAAATTTTTGAACTCTAAAATTTCAGCGTACTTTAAAATTTTCAACTCAATTATTTATTTTATTATAAGATAATATGCTTATAACGTCATCATTAATCATTAACTCTAAGCGCGTTACGAGATAGCCGTGCCGCGGGAAGGGTCCGGCCCAACTCGTGGGCTCGCCTACTGGTCCGATCCATTTACGGCCCACAAATACCACCCATTTCTCACGCAGGCCCTCCTTCGAAGCAGGCCTAACCTAAATGGCCAAGACGCCGACGAGGCGCTGAGCCATGCCTCTTCTTCCCAGTCTCCGGTAGTGGCTGGGCGGCGCACCGGCGGCGGCCGCCTGAGCCCGCCGCATTGCTCGGCCGGAGTCGCGCTAGGTATCCTACCGAACTCGCGGCCTCGACGGGCCTGAGCCGAGGGCGCGCGCGGAGTACGTGCCGCCGATGCCAGGCGCCCACGATGCACGACCACCTCGCCGCCCTCCTCCGCGGCAGCGGCGGGCACCACCACCCGCACCCGCGCGCCGTCCATGGCGCCGCCGTCAAGCTCGGCTGCATCGCATCCACCTACCTCTGCAACAACCTCCTCCTCTCGTACCAGGCCCGCGGCCACCTCGCGGACGCACGGGGCGTGTTCGACGAAATGCCCCGCCGCAACGTGGTCTCCTGGTCCGTCCTCATCTCGGCCTCCTCTCGCCTCGGCGTCCTCGAGGATGCGCTCTCGCTGTTCGCCGGCATGCTTCGCGGCTGGGAACGCGACCGACCCAACTCGTTCACGGTCGCCGCGCTGGTGGCCGGGTGTGCCCGCGCCAAGGACGCTGTCGCGGGCGAGCAAATGCATGCTTCCGCGGTCAAGCTTGGCGTCGACGAGGACGAGAGTGTTGCGGGGGCGCTGGTCGACATGTACGCCAAGTGTGGTCACGTGGGCTCGTCGTGGCGGGCGTTTGTGCTCACGCCGCAGAGGAGCGTTCTGAGCTGGACAAGCATGATCGCTTGCCTTGTCAACCACGGGGCTTCTGGGTACCGTGACACGGCTATTGCCCTATTCAAGAAGATGCTGGTTTTAAAGGTTTGGCCAACAAATGCTACGTTTTCTTGCATCCTGAAGGTGTTTGATGTGCCCGAGTTGCTCGCCAGCGGAAAGCAGGTTCACGGCTGCTTGGTGAAGATGGGGACTGAGGTGGATCCTGCTTTAGGAACTGCTCTTTTGGCAATGTATGGTAGATGTGGTGGAATGGATGAGATAACTAGGTTGGCTTGCCGGATAAGGCATGATGCGTTCTCCAGGACTTCGCTGCTTGTAGCCTATGCATGTAATGGCTGCAATATGGAGGCGGTTCGAGTTTTCCGGGACATGTTGATGGGTCATATGCCTATTGACCAGTCAGCTATAACTAGCCTGCTTCAGGTTTGTTCATCACTAGGACAACTGAGAGTGGTTAAGGAGGTTCATTGCTATGCTCTAAAGAATTTTTTTATGTTGGATACATTACTTCTGAATGCTATTATCACTGTTTATGGCAGATGTGGTGATATAACAAGTGCAGAGATTGTATTTAATACATTGGAAAACAAGGACACAATATCATGGACAGCTTTATTAACTTGCTATGTGCAGAACGATCTTTCTCAGGAGGCACTATTCTTCTTCAGGGAAATGGTTCGAAAGGGGCTAGAATCATCAATATTTTGCATCACAAGTGTGTTACGGGCCTGCTCTGCCACTGTTAGTCTTTCTTGTGGATGGCAAATTCACTCGAGGGTGGTTAAGTTAGGGGTTGATGACGACACCTCTGTGGAGAATGCCCTTGTAACAATGTATGCAAAGTGTGGAGTTGTTCAGGTCGCATTGAAGATTTTTAATTCAATGAGGAATAGGGGTATTATCTCTTGGAATGCATTAATCACAAGTTTTTCTCAGCATGGCAATGAGGTGGCAGCCATTCAGCTATTTGATATGATGCAAGAAGAAATGGTGTATCCAGATGATTACACTTTTGTTGGACTATTGTCATCTTGTAGCCGAATGGGCCTAGTTGCAGAGGGTTGTGAATACTTCAAACAGATGAAGACCAAGTACAATCTGGAGCCCAAGATGGAACATTATACATGCATGGTTGATCTATTTGCCCGTGCTGGAAGATTTTCTGATGCAATGAAGTTCATTGATGCCATGCCTTGTCAACCAGACCAACTGGTGTGGGAAGCTTTGCTAGCTTCATGTAGGGTTCATGGCAATTTGGATTTAGGAAGAATGGCAGCAAAGAAGATTCTGGAAATTAGACCAGAGGATCCTTCACCATATATTATATTATCCAGCATTCATGCTTCGATTGATATGTGGGATGAAAAAGCCCAGAATCGAACTTTATTAGATTTCCAGCAATTGAGGAAGGACGTGGGAAGTAGTCAGCTTGATTCACAAGGATTTTCAGATGATATATTTAACGCATTACAAGTTGGAGTAACATAAGACTGATGATGTGCTGATGCTTCCTTTTCTGTGGTGATGGAACTAAGATGCATCGCCAAATTTTATGGGTAATATTGATCTCCAAGCCAGAATCATTAACTCTATACAATCTGAAAGTGACCATAGAGTTGAGGTTGGTATTTAGGCTTTTACCGTCTATCTGGAAATAGTTTCTTCCACAACATGTGATGTCTTTTTACTTCATTTTTTCTTGCGAAAATAGACTGTTTGCACCCAGTTTACGCCATCAAGTAGATTATCATTATAATGCCACCGAGTTTAGTTGTCAATTGATAACTTCATCAGCCCATCTTCCTATTCATCTTCTGTTTGTTCACTCCGGCACCCATTTTAGCCCAGTAGGGCAGACAAGGAGTCTCAATTGAGCTTGCATGCTCGTCATGGGCAAACTCATGGCAGCAGCAGAGCAGGACTGAAGAGGTTGCGCTGGAATGAGGTCCAAGCCCTTGTCCAATATGCCACCACCACGAGATCTATTGGCCTGCTTGCAGCTGCTGCTGCCAGGAGCGCACTTATCCTGCATACCACCTGCTGCTAGCTAGCCTGTCCCATGCAACACCACCGCCACTGTGGGAGCTCGTCCTGCACCAGGCATGCGGTAGCCGTCAAGGCTTGTCCAGGTTGGATGCCATTAACGGGGAGGGAGAAAGTAAGAGGAAGAAAAAAGCTGATGAGGAAGAAAACCAATGAGGGAGAAGACAATGGAAAAGTTGGCCGTGGTGACATTATGCCAATTGTGCACTAAACTTGGTGGCATTCTACTCCATAGAAAAAGAACAAAGGCATATACATTGGGTGGTAAATAGTCAAATTTCCCTTATTTCTCAGGACTTGGATTCCATCTGCTAGTTCTTTGTTTGTGAAATTCTTTCTTAGAACAAGTTTAACAGTAGAGTTGATGGTTACCTCCAATTTTGTCCACATCATGTACTCACCAATTTAAAGTTAACATACACAATACACTAGCTCTAGTACACTAGTCCCAATACACTTACTCCAAATCATCTACTCTCTCTCTCTCCCTTTCCTTAAAGTTTTTGTAGAGGTTGCCTCTTGCATGAGTGGTGGCTCGTCTCTCCTCCCTTCTCTCCTCCACATCATTATCTAAGCCTACATTCCTTGGGGCTAGTGTTTAGAGGTTTATTGTACTTGCTCTTATAGTTACTTCCATTTGGCATTTCTTTTATTGTGATGATCTTTGTTGATTCATAATTATACGTTGATGCGGATCATCAACTTTTTTCTCTGAAAGCAGGACAGATAGAGATAATTCTTGCTGCTGACTGTGGTCTGTACATTCATGCACTGAAGGAATGCCTGAAGCCTTGTGACTTTGTTGCAATTTGCAAATGCAGCAAGTTACTACCAGAAAATGCCAGTGAAATTTCATGATCTGAACATAGACTAGAGAATGCTTGGGGATTGGGTAATTAATATTTTCTTCTTTCTAGTGAAAGCTTGAACTATCTTGGTTTTCATTGGTCTTCTAATTTGTTTACATGTTTACCAACGTAAATCTGTCTTCAAAATGAAGTGTGTGTGAATTGAAAGCCCTACCCTTTTGGGTTTGGACTAATTAGTTATTTAGTTGAGTAAATTCCGCAAAATCCCAGGCTTTGTGCACGGGTATCACAAAACCACAGATCTTGAAGTTTGTTTCACAAAACACCATGTTTTGGGGTAATGTGAAAATCGTTTGTTTATTTATTGAAGAGCAACATGTATCAATCCTTGGGTCGTATTATGACCATGAGTCTTTTATCGCTGCTTAGGGTTAAAATAGTTGTTATGAATTTCCATGATCAACCATGATTGCTGACGGGTTTGCATATCATTCTTGAAATGAAGTTTCACATTGTTATGTAACCAGCTTTCAGAAAAAAAAGGAAAAAATTACTCTAATCAGTTGCATTTTTGTTGCGTGTTTTCCTATTAGCATGTTATGCAAGAAGATCCAAACCTTGTCTGAAATGATCGACCTCTTCGGCTGCATAGAATGTGGGAATTGAATCATCCTCCACTCCATGTTACCTAGGTAAGTTGAACCTTCCTGTTTCTGTTACTTGAATAATTGGGCACCGCTCATGCATGCATTCTTAATTCTTTTTTGGTGTGTGCTTGTGTATTTGTTAATAAACCTGAACCTGCAAATGTCTTAAACATAGTTTTTGTGGTTATTTCTTTGAAGCATGTTTTTTCTGGGTCTATAACCAGGACAAGCCTTCTGTTATCACCATACAAAGGATTGAGGAAATGAAACAAGAATATGAGAAGGGAGAACTTCCAGAAAAACGCAAACTATTCCCTCAGGGCATCATCATTCATCAGATTTGAGAGCGCAGCGCGATAGAGGTCCTCCTGGTGCTGATCATTGTTCACCAATATACTGTTCGTATGACTATGGGCTTATTCAGGTAAAGGATGGTGCTGATCCTAGGCTGTGAATATTGACCAACTGATGAGGTGATAATGGTGCTTGGACCTCTCAAGCAGGTAGTACTCAAGCCAGTTTAACACAAGCTCATTGTGTCATTCTAGAGACAGGCATGGTAGATGGTATGAACTACTTCCACTGGATGTAAATAAAACATATCACTGATTTCTATACTATATAAATCAATTGCTGAATAATCTGATATCTGCCAACTTGGAGTTGACATAACCATCGCTTTGTAGCTTCAGATGATTATAAATCTCTTTCGCTTCCTTGGTGTTGTATAACTTCTTACTGGAGATACTGTAGAGTGCAAATCTTTTCACTTTTATATGAGTCGTAGAATGCATATCATGGAATTTTTTCTACGAGGGAAAGAAGATTTATTAGTTCATTTGTGCAGTTGCAAGTATGAACTTATTATTTGAAAGAACTACAAGAGTAAGATTATACCTCACTCTTGTACAGTTGCAAGTTGTGTTCAGATGATGTATATTTGATACATTGCAATCGAGCTGGAATAATGTATGACTGATAATGTACTGCTGATGCTTCTTTTCTGCTCACCAGGAAAATCAGCCTTCATAGTTTTAGCTAGACATAGTAAAATTAATTGCATGGACTCTACCTATTACATGGACGATTTCATGCTGAACATGCTATGTGAGATACTTGGAAATAATTTGGTGAAAAGAACTGGACTGTTATCCGTATCATGACTTTCTTGCTTGAAGACGAGATAATATATAAAACATGGTGCTGACAATGTAGTATACTACATACAGAGTGCTCACTATTGTTTTCAGTATAGTCATTCTCCCTTTTGCAGAGTTTGCAGACTTTTTCATGACTTGAAATATATAAATTTTTGGTCATCAGTGAAAGCTAATGCAATAGTTGAATCTTCGGCAATTTCTGCTTCCACAAACAATGGAGGTCAGTACTAGATTGTCCAGCTGGTCTTGCATATGGTTTTTCCTTAAATTAATTTGCAATATTTTCGTTTCTTTGAAGACATAGTGGGTAAATGGGTCATAGCATTAAGAGATGGTTGGTTTTCAACATCAATATGGCTTTCTGACTGGTACTCATAATTTCTGTACCATTGTCAATTCATAGTACCAGGATTTGTTTTCAGAATATGTGATAATACTGGGATGGTGTGTTGCAGTTTTTTCTTGTAATTAACTGGTAAGTGGTAAATGAACCACGAATTCTCAAGTCAGAAAACCTTCCACTATTAATCTCTTTTGAGGTAATTTTATGGATGATCAAACATCCAATCATTAACTAGATACAATTACATTTCCAGCAAACCAAATTACAAAATGGATGTAGTGGCTGAAAGAACAATTGTGATTGATTGGATTTTTCCACAAGTGAATTCGCTTCAACTGTCACGAGATTAGTATTCGATCTTGGTAAACTAATTGGAACCCCTGTATTCTACATCTATATAGTGTTTTCCTTTTGCTTGTAACTTCTCGAAACTGAACATGTTAAATGCCCATTATTCCTCACACCAAAAAATTTAATTGAATCATAATAGGGTAGTGCAGGCTTTCTAACATTAGTTGGTGTTACATCTGAACTGCTTGGAGCTCTGAATCCCTAGAATCTGCTGCAATGATGATGATGATGCCCTATTTTGTTAGTCCTCGTCCACTTCATGAAAAGGAAGTGGAACAACCTTCACAGCTCTGAATTTCCCTGCATTGTTTAGGTGCTCGTTTTCCAACCTGACATGTAAGTTTTCTTAGTATCAATCTAGGTTTAAGTTCACTTTTGTAGCTTGATTAGCTATGGTTTTTTACCTGTAGAAGTTCCAGTGGCCTCGTCGAATCACCTCAAGAGCTGCCAAGATGAACAAAGTTACTCTGGAATCCAGGCTTCCGATGTTAGGGTGAATAACAGTCTGAAGCCACGCCAGCCTCAAGATAAGGTTCAGACCCTGAAAAAAAATGGATTCTAATGTAAGTATCCTGAAATCTATCTTTGTTCTAGAAGTACTGATGCAGGACCTTAGTTTTTTAAGAGAACATACCATGGATAGGAAATAGATGTACTTTTGTTTGAGTATCAGATCATTACGGAGCCAAGGGTTCTTGGAGTTAAACTGCAGAAGACCCCAATCCTTGACAAAGTCCCAGTATAGTTGGTAGATAGTGGCGAGACTTGACACAATGACAACAAGTGACAGCCATCCAGCACTGCTATCATTCTCGTATGCCACTTTTGTTCCAGCGGCAAGCATTGCTGACACATACTTCCCAAGGTTGACAATGTGATTTATGTCCCCCTCGTCAAACCATCTCCTTGCGCACTGCCCAACCATTACAAAATGAAAGATATGAAGTCTTCATACTGTCTGAAGAAGGGACGTTGCAGTGTATGATTTTTAATTATATACCTGCATGGCCCTCCAGTAGTAAGGCAGGAAGGATACTGCATAAGCCAAGTCTCTAAAGTGTTTCACTCTTGTGCAGTAGCCATAGTCTTGTGTCTTGTAGCTGCTGGTTATGTAATAGCATGCCAGATACTCCAGACTCCTAAGCAGTGGTACCTATTTGTCAGGAGTCATTGTTTTATTAGTCTCTTTTCTGTACAAAACCATCATCGAACAGACCCTTACGGTGACAAAACCACTTTCATCATGCTGAAAATGTGCTCTGCTGAGCAAGTAAAGGCCTAGGTGGGGCTTCTGTTAAGTAATTACCTGGCTGCAAAGCTGATCAGCCATGAAGAAATCAACCATGACAACCTACAGACGTACAAAAATTTAGCAATTTGTTTTGGATGTGGAACTTGATAGGACATCATCGATAAGCTACTTCTCTTCAACTATAATAAAAATACCTTGTAGAAGGGGGTTAGAATGATGTTTCTGATCACTGTTAGGAAGTGGTAACGACATGATCGGTAGAGGATGTTGAAAGGACAGACCAATATTAGCAAGAAAACCTGAATAGATGGGCACCAACCTCATAAATGTTTAATATCTTTCAAATGTAAACATATAATTTTACATTTGGAATGTTCAACACTGCATACCAGAAGTAGAGCTCCTGGTATTGCTTGGACTGCACATGACGAATACCCTTTGACAATGAGTGTCAGGTGTGCAAACATTACACCAATGACAATTGTCATGGAAGTAGTGCAAATCAGGAACACATCACGATACTTGAGCTCTTTGGTAGGCGTGAATTCAAATATGAATGTGTAGTTTATGCGTGTCTTCCTCCACATGAAGATGTTGCATCCGTAGAGGAAGAGATGCAGAAAGAAGAGGCTGAACATGCTGCAGTTTGAGACCATTTAATGTCAGAATTAGAGCAATCTTTCGTTTTTTTTCAAGAGGTGTGTAGTAGCAGTTGAGTTGCATTTTTTATCTGACCTCAGGACAGGATATGATGTTGCCATGTAGACCTTGTTTGACTGCTGGGTGTACATCCCAGCAACGTGTGCCATGATACAATAACCAATGAATAATGCTGCAAAGCCACCAGTGAATAGCCCTGGAAATTGACAAGCGTGCATAAGTAATCTTAAATTTGGGATGATGAGTTAATGCAAAGATTATTAAGAACTATTACCTATGAAAAATGTTGTGGTATGTGATTCTTCCCTCTGATTTGGCTTCAGATACTTCATTGCTTTCCGTTTGTCACCTTCGGCAAAATGCCTCACAAACAGCTCATCCACATCGTCCATTAGCCTAATTACCTGTTCAAATGAAGAATTTTAAATCATGATCTTTGCTGTGTTAATAGAATTAACTGATTCAGAATTTCTTTAGGTTCTGCATGATTGGAAAATACCTTGTCAGAGACATTGAAGTAGGAGCTCTCCACTACTTTCAGGTATATTGACTGCACTTCCTTTGCTGTAACCTGAAATGAGAAGATATTTATTATGTTCTTTCAGAAATTCTGATACGTGATAAATTTCAGGCCATGGAATCAGAAGAAAGAGGAATTGTCTGGAACCTTGTCAAATTTCTTCAAAATCTTCACAAATGCCATCATGTTTAAGCTCCTGCAGCAAGATTGTCTTGTCAGTACCTACACAAAACCGAACCAAATATCACATGTCAGTTACACTTACCGGTATGTCTTGAGATACCCCAATCCCTTGTACAGCTCAACCAGGGCACCCCTGATCATCTTCTCTGCCTGATGCACCTTCCTCTTGTTAATGCTCAACTTGTCGCCGCATTTGCTACTGTTGGTGCTGCTGCTCCTCCTTGACTGGCTCAGCATGTCGTCGAACAGAAGCTCACGGATGGCGGTGACGGTCCTAGTTGGCGTGGTCACCGGGATGTTGATCCTGACGCTTCTGCCTTGGCAGGTGACCGCCCTGCCTCCTGGGAGCGTCGTCCTCGGCTTGGTGCTGGCGGCTTCTTCTCTTGGCCTGCCAAGCCTCCCTGAATCGCCCAATTCTTTAGGGATGGTGAGCTGATCATCGTCTCCTTCGTCAGGGATCCTTGCAATGATGTCCTTGGTGAGCTTTTCCTGGCCTTCCTGTTCTTGCTCAGAAGTGCCTCTGAGGGACTGATCTCCTGTGATTTTTAGAGCGCGTGTCATGAATTTGAATATTGGTACTGAGGGATGGTTTAGACTAGAAAACACATCCGATCCAAACAATTGCCTAATAATGTTATACCCTGTTTCATACTAAGATTGCCCCTTTCGCTTTTGGTGGGCCGTTAAGTACAAATCCTAGTAACCCAAGTTTATGCACATACAATACAAAAGAGTGTTTCTTTAGGAAATTTGTTAAAGTTCGTTCATTGATTATTTCTGATTGATGCGTATGTTATTATTGTATTCACAGAGAGAGGATGGTACGCTGGTCCCTTGCACGATTCTTTCTGCTGTAGGTGTATATATGTAGCATGCTGTGTTGGGTATACGTATATGTCAGCCTGCCTAATCAAAATCTATTCTCAGCTGGCTTGAATGGCAGCAACACTATCAACTTACTAATCGAAATGCTACACCACCAAACTTATATCTTATCTGTCCCAAAAAAATTACCATCTTTTCAATCATTTTCATTTACATCAAAAACTAATCAATGTGCACTTTGACTAGTCTAGTGTGACGTATTTGATGACAGTACGTGCACGTGTCAGCAGAAGAGATCGAGACTGGAGAGTAGTGTACATGTACGTACCGTGGAGGATGGAGCACGAGACGGAGGGATCCTCCGTGTCCGGCGGCGGGGAGTCGCCGCATCGGCGGCGGCCTTCGCGCTGCTGCTCGGCGACGACGGCGGCCCTGAGCTCGGCGAGGATCTGCAGCTGGCGGCGAAGCGACTCGCCGCGCTCCACGAACTCGGCCTCCTTCCGCTCGTAGAAGCGGTTCACCTTGTTCAGCTGCTCGTCCAGCCTCGCGAAGAAGGCCCGCGCCGCCTCGCCGTCCGCGAACCCGGCGCCGCCGTCCACAAGCTCCGTCTCGTACACCTCTCCGGCCACCGCTCCGCCGCCGCCGCCTCCTCCGCCGCTTGCCAGCTTCCTGTGGACCTGCATTGCATTGCACGTGCCAACAACAGAATAGGTACAGTTAATACTTTTACGTACACCCGTAACCATGAAAATGACTGAAATTTTCCCTTGGTGTTTGGGATAGGATTAAACTTTTAAAACTTTGATCAACAATAATCTCTCAAATTCTTAGTTTTAAAATAAAAAAGGGTATATGTAGATTTGTCTAAAAAAATACTATAACAATATCATGGCTTATTAGATTACATAAACTTATTATAATATAAAACAAAGTTTCTAAAACAGCCTGATCAAATATTGGACCAAATGTTAAATAGTATTTTTTGCTGAATGGAGTAATTTGCAAAAAATGATAATAAAAAGGCAGTGGTTGCATGCCTGGATGGCACCATGCTCCTTGTGGTGGTGTCCATGGGGGTGCAAGAACGGCAGCCTCATGACCCAGTGAGCCGCCGCCACCGGCGCCTGGCACTGCGACGGCGGAGACGACAACGCCGTCTCTGCTGTCCCGGCCGCCACCGCCTCTATCTCAGCAGCCTGCAGCCTCTTGATGTCCTTCTTGAGCTGCCAGTAGTCCACAAAGGCCTCCTTCCATTCGGGCACAAGCTGGCCCTCAAACTGCTTGGAGAACTTCACCATTGGCCTCCTCTCACCTTGTTCTTCCTCCACCTTCCTCCTTGTAGACTGATGGAGGGAGTAGCAGTGGTAGTGTGTCTCAATGGTGGCCATGGGGAGAGGTGTACTTATACGTGCATGCGAGCAGCATATGGTTGTTGCAGTGGTGGTGTCCATTGGAGGGATTGGAGTACTGGAGATGGATGGAATTTTGGAATAGCTGCTGGGAATAATCTAGCTAGATCAGTGATGAAGCTAGTAGCACATTATATTCCTCAGGTTCTTGTCAACAAGATGGGAGAATGAATTGAATTGAAGGGATTCTGGGCTTGTTGTCTAAGCTCTCAGCTCCTCCTGTCAACTCTCATCTGGTCACCAAATTCACCACTTGGAAAATGTAAAGTTGGTGCATGGATTCCCCTAGCTAGCCTCTCCCCAGTGGAGATGGGGAAGGGGAGGGCTGTCTCTTATAGGATGATGGATGGGTTGTGTATGGTCGGTGCTGTCAGGGGCCATACAGATTAATTAAGGGATTATTAACATAAAATGAATTAGTTATATATGACTTAGCTATACATAATGGGATTAACATAATTAAGCCTGTGTGATGCTGTGACAACTATGGAAACTAGGAGGTATATATCCACTGTTTCTTAAATATCATGTGCATAGTTTCAGATGTACCTGTGAACAGTGCCAATATTCAATTACAGAATCATGGCACAAAAATAAAAGGGTTGCAATAAATTGTACCATGTTTATTTTTCTTTTCCTCAAAGTAAAATGCTTAATATGGTCCCTTCGAGCAGTGGCGGATCCAACGCCTAACAGGCCCAGATGGCCACCCAGGTTCGTCAGCAAAAGCACAACTAATCACTGAAATTTTAAAAATACTGAATATATTTAGATTTGCCCGGAGTCTATAAATTTTCAAGGTCTGCTGCTACTTTTGCCTATACATATATACATAAAGAGTAAATTTCATTAAACATCACATATTATGATCTAAGATGCACAAAATGATAGGTATTTTTGTACGTGGCACTTAACCCCGATATTATGGTTTTAAAGTTTCACAAAATTGCACCGTTGATCATTTTGGCATATTTGTATATCATAATAGAAAAAGTGGATGTAAAATTTATATGATGGATAAATGCTTATAAATTTGAGATATGATTGGAGAACTTAAAAATGTGATAGATCAAAATCAAATTGATTAGTAATATGGTTTTATGAACGTTAGATTTTGTGAAGTTTATGTGATTTTGTGAAGTTTGAACCAAAATAAGTGGGGTTTTATAAAAATTACCCACGATTGGAGTAAAGCAAACTGCTTCTTTGGTACGAGACCTAGCTAGGCTAGGATACCGTTCAATCTAGTATCCTAGCTCACGGTACAACGAGGCGGTTTGGACCGCCGGGCACGCTGAATTAGCTAGTATCATAATTATAATCATATTACAATTGACCAAATGATTGTAATTTTTTTGAGCAAATCACTATACTATCCATAAAATGAGAGAAAAAAATGATATTGCTGTCTTATAGCTAAACGACTGAAATTAGTAAAATTAAATAATTCGCTTAGCATGAACAATGATGTGACGTCAGCGTATAGGAGGAGATGCCACGCATGATTTTTGATATGGTGAAGGGGAGAGAAAGAGATAGAAGATTACCATCTACCAACAAAAGGTTTAATAATAGATACTAGTAGTAGTTTCTATTTGGGAAGTGTGGCCTGTCGGATGAATCTTCTGAAGTAGATGTTTGATTAGTTTCCATCATCAAGAAAAGCTTATATTTCAAAAAATGAACATATATTTCCCCTCAGGGAGCTAGCCTTGTTCAGCAGGATCAGCCGACCCCAACAATGTTCCAAAATTCTCTAGTAAAACATTGTTTAGATTCATTATTCACTGTTTCATATGTAATCGAGTTGACCCCGGCCTGATGATATTTTCGGCTGGCTTTGCTCTGTTTCCCTCTTATCCCCACGATAATTGAAGGAGAAATTTATATTAATCAAGAGGTACCAATTTTTTTTTTTGCATATTTAAGTACTTCCTAGTACCTCATTAACGACCCTAGTACCTCATTAAGGACGATAAAATCACTCTAATTGAAGTGTTCCTATAAAATTCATGTATTTTAAACAAATCTCTATTAATCTTGGGAATTGAAAATTGGTATAAATTAAGTTATTCTATGACAACTTTGTTGGTAAGAAAGCAACCCAAGATAACCCATGTTTTAATATATTGAGGGCACGTTTCTTTTACACTACATACATACTGTTGCTATGGATTTTGGATGGGTTCCCATTAATTAGTGGAACTATTGAAGCAACACTTTTTAACCCCAAATACAGGTAGGGGAAAACATGTGATTTCAATGTAGTTTAGTTTATGCACTTTTGTGTAGTTCATTCTCAGATGTTAAACCTGTTAGTGCAAGCACACTTGCAGAAAACACAGACAAATAGGCAAACCCTCAACACGTGTATATTTTAGAATTCGATAAGATACATCACTACTAGAAAAAAGATTTTTCACGATGTTATCCTATGATTTTCGCTGGCGACCATAGGCGAAAACCACCAGCAAGCACTAAACGAGGGGTGGGGAAAATAACCACCAGCGAAAAAGGATTAGGTGGGCCGCCAGCGAAGATGTAGCCAACTTCGACGGTGGCGCGCTTTACGCACCGCCAGTGAAGATGGCACATCTTCGTTGGTGGCATGCTTACGTGGGCCGCTAGCGAAGATGAATATATCTTCTCTGGCGGCCCACTTAAGCCATCACCACTCGACTTGTTTTCTATAACGGTGGCTTAAGTGGATCGCTAGAGAAGATGCCTTCTCATATATAGGACCGACTCCGAGCTGCTATGCCATTTGAGCACGATTTTCAATCTCCTATGAACACAAACATAGGGGGGATGTTTTCAACTAGAATGGTTTGATAGATCTATTGCACCAAAGGTTAGTTATACTTTGTACTACTCTATTTCTCAATTTTTTTTTCATTTTTATATGTTTTATGTTGAGAAATTAGCAGGGTCAAGGTCATATATGGGCCTGACCATGGCATATTTTTTATTTGTTATGTGGAGTTCAAAATGGTCAAACTTTTTATGCAATATTGTACATGATTGATACGCCATAGATTTCACAATATTTTGATGAGTTTATTTGTAGTAGATCTATATGCCGTGGTAGTTTGTATGCACTTATAGATCTATATATATAGAGAGGGTAGTTTGGTAATTTTGTCTAGTCATATGTAGTTCCATATATTGAGAATTAATATATAAGTGGTAGTTTTTTTTTTTTGAAAATGATCAGTCATAATATAATTTTGACTAGCTTTAATTACCTTGCATCTAGCTTATACTAATTTTGACATAGCAGAATTTTAATGTGACGTATATATATTATTAAAAATATTTAAACTAAGTTAGTTATTTTTCGCACTACATTGATGGCAGAAAGAACATGGATGTATAGAGAAAGATATCGTGTGTCATACATTGAAGGAGTCGAAAGATTTATGAAAGTTGTTATGAAAAATGTTGTATCTAATAAGACGAAGGAAATTAGATGTCCATGCGCGTGCTGCAAAAATCTGAAAATTTAGGAAGATCCATCTGTAATCGAGACACATTTAGTGAAGAATGGATTTGTTGATGACTACACAAATTGGTCACACCATGGAGAAATCCCTACAAGCTGCAGAGTTCCGAACCAAGAGACAGGATGAAGTGTTCAGGGGATTGAATTTCGTGGTAGTAGAAGAATGTGTTGATGATGAGTTGAATGATGATGTTTGTGATGATGGTCATCACACAGTTGATGATGCTGATGAGGTCATGCCACGGTAGATGATGTCGATGGTACTGATAGCACTGCTTTTGATTTGGAGGAGATGTTGCGCCCTGCTGAACCTGAAGTTGTGGCTGGCTCTGCTCGTGGTTTGGATAATTTCAATATACTCCCTCCGTTCCTTTGTAGATGACAGCATAGGGCCATGCACACATCACAACGTTGTACACTCCTTAATCAAAGAAATGACTAAAATGCCCCTGCCTAGATTATTCCGGAATGGTTTGAACGCTTGCGTGCGTGGCAGTCTAGGGTAGCCGCCAAGGCGCCAAAAACAGCTTGTTCAAAATCAAAAATGGGACTGTGGGTATTCTATGGACTAGAAACATCTCACCAGTGAGCCAAGCTCTCTCCACACCAATCCCTGTTACCGTGCAATATCTAATCTCTCTCCAACATGGAAGCGATCCAATTCCCTGCTCTCTTAGCTCCCAACGATGAGTTTGCTCTCTTCGATTTGAACGCCCTTCCTGAAGAGTACCATGGGGAAGGAGGAGGAGGAGGACAATGTCCACGAGTTCCTCGTGATTTTGATCTGAACATGATCGCCCCAGAGGAAACGGAAGCCTCAGAGGGAGAAGGTCCCATTGGTGTTGACATGAATGATCGGCATGAAGAAATGGATGAAAATAATCCCATGGATATTGATCTGAACATCATCCCGCATGAAGAAATGGATGAAGATTCCCGTCAAAGTTCACCATCACCTTCAAATGGTAAGCTATACTTTGTGTAATTGAATTTGTTCCTTCCTATGAGTAGATAGTTGGGTAGCTGCCTGCCATAGCTAGCATCCAATTAACGCAACCCTGTGAACAGGCGAGTAGCCTATTCACCATTTCCTTCATCTATCGCCATGGTGCGTGGTGGCTGGCGAGGCCGCGATAAACGAGGGCGACGCAACTGTAGAAGATGCAAAAGTAGATGGGACATGGCTCAAATGTCCTATGGTTGTAGTTGGTAGGTCCAACTACTTGTGAATCTCCCCCAAATGCAGCTATGGTGTTGCTGTTGCTCTGCTCGCAGTTACTGTAGATAGGAAGCATGGAGGGCAGAGAAGCAGGGGTGAGTGGGTTGGAGCGGTCGAGGTGGCCATCTGCAGCAGCGTAGATGTACGTTTATGCGTATCCTGTTGGCAAATAAACTTGTGTGCCCTGGTAATGTAGCTATGTTAGTTTCAGGTTTTCTTTGCTTAGTGTTGCACGAGTAGTTGGAGCAGAACAAAATCCTAATCTTTCCTTTTTTGTCGGATCAACTACAGCTTGCATGAATTGTAAATTCTCTCTGTAGCAGCAGATAGTAGTCACTTTTATTCATTCCAGGTTCAGCTATTAGTATTGAAGTTTGATCTGTTTCCTCTTTTTTTTTTGCTATTGGTACTAAAGTCTGATTTGTTTCCTTCTTTTATTTTTTAATTTCAGGTCAAGCTATAGTTGTGCACACTGGTAGGAAGGAACTCACAAATGAGCAGCGGAAACAATTGTGTGATGTTCTGATTTGGAGAAGTATTAATGGGAAGCTGACACGTAAAATTGTAGGAGATTTTGCTGAATTATTCTCTGTCAGTGTCCGAACAGTTTGGCGCATATGGAAACAAGCTAGACATGCTATCACACATAATGTTCCAATTGATGTACGCAACAACAGGTACAAGTGCGGTCGAAAGGGAGCTCAGGTTGATCTTAGCTTATTACATGGTATTCCTGTGTCGAAGAGAAGTACATTGAATGATCTGTCTGCACATCCAAAAGTTGGCAAAACCACAGTATGGCGTCTTAAGAAGAATGGTCAGATTAAGCGGCACTCAAACAACATGAAGCCATTTTTAAAAGATCAAAACAAGAAAGAGAGATTGCGATGGTGCATTTCCATGCTTGAACCAGATAGCATTCACAGTGACCCCATTTTCAGAGACTTACTTGACATTGTTTATATAGATGAAAAATGGTTCTATCTTACACGAAATGTCGGAAGGTATTATATCATTCCAGATGAAGAAGAGCCTCTTCGGACATGCAAGAGCAAAAATTTCATCCCCAAGGTAATGTTTCTTACTGCTATTGCTCGCCCAAGGATGGATAGCAATGGAAATTGTACATTTGATGGCAAAATTGGTTGTTTTCCTCTAGTCACTTATGAAGCTGCTAAAAGGACAAGTAAAAATCGTGTTGCGGGCACATTAGAGATGAAACCCATTTTGTCTATTACAAAGGAAGTGATACGTTCCTTTATCATAGAGAAGGTTCTTCCTGCAACCCGATCAAAGTGGCCAAGGGAAGATGCTCGGAAACTAATATTCATCCAACAAGATAATGCTCGCCCTCATGTTGATCCAAATGACCAATATTTTGTGAGGCAGCACAACAGGAGGGATTCGATATCCAGCTCATTTGTCAGCCACCGAATTCACCGGACTTCAATATCCTTGATTTGGGATTCTTTGCAGCTATTCAGACAATTCAGTATAAGGAAGCTGCCAAAACAGTGGGTGAACTTGTTAGTGCTGTTCAGAATGCCTTTGAAAATTATCCACCGACGTCATCAAATCGTATGTTCTTAACATTGCAGCATGTGTTAGTAGAGGCAATGAAAGTTGAGGGTGGCAACAACTATAAGATCCCTCATGTTAACAAAATTTCGTTAGAAAGAGAAAGCAGATTACCAATGCAAATTAAGTGTGATCTCAATCTGGTTCAGGATATATGCAGGAAGATCAACGAATGACCGAATAGTGGCTTTTGGTCCCTTTATAAATATATGCAGTCCTGACCTCTATAGGAGTGGCTCTTTTGGTCCCTCTGTAAATAAATGCAGTCCTGATCTATATAGAAGTGTCTTTTGGTTGATGGGTGGTTGGATGTACTGATCTCTGTACAAACGTGTGGTCCATGTAAACATTATGCACATTTGGTTATTGGAGTAACATGGAACATACTCGTAGTTATACGGAGCAACTTAGAATTATCCAGTGCTCTAAGTATTGCAAGGACTGAAATTGAAACAGTCTAGAATTAAATGAAACACAGAGTTAAAGAGTCAAACTGTTTATAGATTCTTACACCAGTGAAGAACATGGAATATAGTCAATGTGAAACACATTCAACTCAGCAATGCATCTTGTTAACAGCCAAATTATTCGTCCAGATTGTTATTTCGCTCTGATTATGTGAATTAGTAGTATTACTTTGATGGTATGCATCTCTGGGCTGAACATTCATCCTGAGCTCTGTTTCCATGACTCAATCACCCAACCAATGTCACAGCAGAGCAGATGCATCTTGAGATCAGCAAGGCAGCAATTCTGCTGCAGCCAGCAACCACCTTCGTGCGCTTGTTTCGCGCCTGTCGTGACGGTCTACAGGGCAGGCAGGAGGATCCCTCCACGGCCCCATGTTGCATTACGGCCGTCCTCGCCATGCGTCTCCTGCGCTTTTGTGAGTACAAGGCGGTGCGCGATCGTGGGGGGCTAGGGTGACGCACTGACTCGAGAGAGTTCTCTAGGCTTTGTAGTAAACCTATGGTTGGACCCGTAAGGGGCAAGTTTGGAAAAATGTACTGCTGTGAACTGTTTGCTGCTATGTATTTTGGAAAAAATAAAGTGCCTTCTGCTGTCATCTACAAAGGAACGGAGGGAGTATTACAAAAAGCAGCGAAGGATTTTTTGTACGATGAGGCAAAGGGTTGTGGCAAGGATTTCACGTTGTTGCGTACAGTGCTTGAACTTCTGAGATTGAAGGCCAGAAACAATTGGTCTGATAGTAGTTTCAATGATTTGTTGGTTCTGTTGAAAGAATTGTTTCTGAAGCCCAACTCCGTACCAACCAACACCTATGAAGCGAAGAAACTTATTTGCCCGTTATCACTTGGTGTGCGAAAGATACACGCATGTGTTAACCACTGTATTATGTTCTGTAAAGGGTACGAGACTTTGGATAGATGCCCAACGTGCAACACCAGTCGATACAAAAGAAGTAACCAATCGGAGGGTAAAGATGTTGCACTTGACGAGGTAGAAGAGTTTGCTCCATACAAAGACAAGAAGAAGAAGAAGATTCCACAGCTAGTTATGTGGTACCTTCCGATTAAAGATCGTATGAAGCGTTTGTTCTCGAACCCGAGGGATGCCGAACTTATGCGCTGGCATCATGAAAAGCGAAAAAAGGATGGGATGCTTCGACACCCAGCAGATGCTCGACAGTGGAAAGAATTTAATACAATGTATAAAGTGTTTGCGCAGGACCCAAGAAACATAAGGTTTGCATTGAGCACCGATGAAATGAATCCATTTGGTGTTGAGCACCTCACACAACACTTGGCTAGTACTCCTAACCATGTACAACCTCCCTAGATGGCTATATCAAAAAAGGAAGTATATTTTGTTGACCATCCTTATACAAGGACCACAACAACTTGGCATCAACATGGATGTGTTTCTGGAGCCTTTGATGGAGGATATGAAAAATCTATGGAAACACGGGTTACAAGTTTGTGATGAATTCTTACGGGAGTACTTCACGCTGCATGCAATTATCTTTGCCACCGTCAATGACTTGCCCACATTATTTTCCTTATCAGGACAGATCAAGGGGAAGACGGGTTGTGTTATCTGTGTGAATGGTACCGTATACGGGCATCTTCAAGGATCGTAGAAGCTAGTGTACATGCAACACCGACGTTTCTTAAGAATGAATCACATATACCGCACCAAAGCAGTATATTTCGACAACACTGAAGAGAATGATGATCCATCAGAACCATACAAGGGTGATAAAGTGTTCAAATTGACGAAAAATCTCAATTTTGTTTTTAGGAAGGTAAAAATAAGGAAACCAATAAACATAAGAGAAATGATGCAGAAGAGCCAGCAAGCGCTAGCGTACCATTCAAGAAGCACTCTATTTTCTCTAAGTACCTACCGTACTGGCTAGATTTAGAGATACGTCATTCTATCGATGTCATGCACCTAGAGAAAAATGTGTTCGATAGCACTATTGGGACTTTGCTAGACATACCAACCAAGATAAAGGATGGGCTGAATTCACATAAGGACGTTGTGAATATGCAGATAAGGGAAGAGCTTCACCCTGTGGATCAAGGAAACGGAAAAGTGTACCTTCCGCCGACTTGCTACACCTTGATAAATGAGGAGAAAATGGCAATGTGCAAATACCTACATAGGGTGAGAGTTCATACTGGTTTGTCCTCAAACATTAAGCGACTAGTGTCGATGAAGGATTTGTCGCTTTCAGGCTATAATTCTCATGACTGCCATATAATGCTCACGGTATTCCTCGCTATTGCAATTATAGCAATTGAACCAGTACACATAAAAAGTTTTCTCTGGTGGGCCACGTGTCGTCCACCGGTTGGCTTAGCATTTTTTCGCTGGCGGTGTGCATATTCCAACCGCTAGCGAAAACATATCTTCGCTGGTGGCTGGCTTAAGATGGCCACCAACGAAGAGAGTTTTCGCTGGCGGCATACTTAAGAAAGCCGCCAGTGAAAATATATCTTCGCTAGCAGTTGGAGGACGCTAGCGAAGATGATATATCTTTACTGGCCTTTGCTCTCTGGTGGCTCCTTTCACTGCAAGCGAAAACTTGTTTTTCACCGAAAAAAACCTTTTTTTTAGTGCATGCATATAATGGATTGGTTTTTGTTTTTACTTAATTGAGCTACAGCCTTAAATAAAGAGAGAAAAGTGCTCTACAGCCGACTTAAAACAGGTCAAACGGTCAATGCATACATCAGCTATACTAGATTACTAGACAATAACTGTGTAACCACCTAGTTCTTAAAGCTAGCTTCTTGACCATTTAAGGACTCTTTAGGTTTATTGGCTTATGCTTTTAACTTAGTTTTCTTTGTATGATTTATAAACAGGTAGATTAAAAGTTTTAAGTTTAATTGTGAAGTCATCCGTCTACCAAAAAAGCTTAATACTGCAGTATTGCCTATAACTTTAAAGCCAAACGGAAAAATCGCTTGTTTGGTTAAGCTTAGATTTTTCGGTCAAAAGGTGGCTTAGGTCATCCTTAACCCTCCATATCATATAGTGTATATAGTATTAAATACACTGTTACATAAGTAAAAGTTTGATGGGATAAGAGAGTTAATGAGGAGAGAGGTAAAAGGATGAAAACATCATTTCTAATGTAAGAAACCATCTCTACGTAAGAACCAAGAATGAAAGCAATGATATATGTGGATAAAAGGAGGGAGAAGAGAGATGATTGGATGAGAAATTAATTTAGATACTAATCATATATAGTTTTTATACATGATAAGATAGGTATGGAAACTAGTTGATAGTTCCTGGGTTGAGGATGACCTTATAACTAAACAACATGTTTAGAGGGCCTTAATTTATCGCACAAATTAAAGTGTTAATTACCTTTTATTGAAAATGATGCGATCGAAGGAATTTATTGGCTGTGGAATTTAAAAGTTTACACTGAAAGAGGATGATCACTTTGCTTTGCAACTTTTTAAATGATATCCTGCTAACTTGAAAAAGGCAAGTAGGATGGTCTTCAAAGGGTGGTCACCAAAAGAAAACTGCAAATCTTTTGAGCTAAGCAACAACGGCTTCTATTTTCTCAAACAAAAAGATTGTGCTTTTGCTCTCTCTTGTGAGTTTTTGGTGGTAATGTGGCTCTCTTAACATGTCATTTTTTTTCTTAGAAATAATCAGGATGTATTTTTTTAGCAGAAATATAACATCGAGATTACTAAACCATTGCATGAGAATAGCATGGGCGCGATGATGCGGGCTGTCTCCCAGGATGACGATGCGAGAGCGCGCGGTTTCGCGCGGCCAAAGTGCGAGACAGCTCGGTCTTGTGCGGTGAGACCATAAGCAACTGGCGAGACCGAACTAGCCCTCCGAATCAAATGATTAATTAGGGATTAATTACCCTAATTAACGATTAATTATTAGTTAGTCACTAATTAGGATAATTAATCACTACTTATTATTAATTAATTGCTAATCAGGGTGATTAATCACTAATCAATATTTTGTAAAACGCTGTCGCTGCTTGGTTGTTCGAGACCGCTCGGTCTAGCAGAGTCGCGCCGCGACACCGCACAGTCTCACGCGGTTGACGTGCAAGACCATCTGTATCGTCACATTTCTCGCGCAATGGTTAAACGATATCATGTATATTTCTATTAAAAAAATTATATCCTAGATATTTATGCGAAAAAATGAATTAACATTATATTTTCAATTTTAATTCTTTATTGTGCTCATGACCATTTTTCTTTTCAGTAAGAATGATATGTTGCTAGGAGAAATTGCAAACAAATGTTAGGCACATATACCATAAGTTTCTCACTATGGCGATCAATTTGTCCATTATCCAGAAAGGTCAATACGGTTGTACATAACAACAAAAGATTAACACATAGAGTGGTCAAACTTCACTCGTCGTTTTGGATAATGCTCATTATTTTGGATCAGGTTTATATCAAACTCTAAAATATTTTAAAGTATTTATCTTACAAATATGAAAACCATATGTATGGTATTAGTTTTCAAAAGTATTATCTATATATTAAAATATAGTAACTTTTGACTGTGAATTTGAACATAAGATTTGTAGTTAAAAATGACTATTTTAGAACAAGACAGTACTTCAATAAAATAATATATTTATTGATATTTCTGTATATATAGTAAAAAAAAAGTCGTATTTCTATATATATAGTATCATACAACGAATCGCTGCTGGTTCCCATAGGACCGACAGATCGTATTATCACTGCCGGTTCACACATTTTTTCCGTCCAACTTATGTATATACGGCCCGTATCGCTGCCGATTAAGGTTGCCCAAAACGAGCTAGCACTAATGCCAATTATGAAGTCACAGATGGGTTGGTCGGCAGTAGTGACTCTTATACGTTGACCTCTGGTGCAAAAAAAGGTACTTGACATGGTACAATCCATGCTGCCAACTCTTGTCAATATTTCTGAGCTACATATAAACTTTACTACTCCCTTCCGTTCTATATTTACTGTCATTACTTTTCATAGTCAGTTGTGCTTAAAATAACGTCATAAAAATAATGATCAGTGTTTCTATGCAACTTTATTGTCAAAAGACCATTAAATTGATTTTCATATGGTTCAATAATGAAATTAATGTATGTACGAGTTGAGTAAACTTAGAAGGAAACGTATACTTCAGCACATATTGGATACGGATAATTTGTGCCTTTCGTGAAAGTAATGTCAGCAACTCTCTGAATATTTTTTTCCTTATGCACGAACACATTCTTGCATCATCACTTAATCAGCTAAACATACTTCGATTCTCCCCAAAAGAGAGCAAATTTAGATAGACGGACTTTTAAATTATACGGAAAAATCATAGAGACATATCGCTTAGTTGACTTCATTACCAAAATAAAGGGTAACAAACTAAACATACAAGATCTTAGAACAGTATCAAACTCTTATCAAATTCTAATTAAAAACATTCACTCACAAACGTACACCAAAATTTGGTACAATATCAAATTCTAAACAATATCTTCACATTTTTAACCTGGCCAAAATTTGGATTCTAATATTTGGTTTTACCAACAAACGGCAAGGTTTATTTTGACCACGAAGTGAACAAGCCCACTGTTTCATTCCATTACCTAAGCTACCGATCACTGCATCCTCTAATTTTGATTTTATTTCTATTCTTCTAACATTACGATTTTACCCTCCTTTCTTAATTGAAGCTTGTGTTTGCCCTCATACGGTTAAGAGGATTTAACGGTGTGTTAAATCATGTATGCCCTTGCAAAGTTGCTCTTACTTTTCCGAGAACTTTATGATTTTGCTCCTATGTTGATATTAAGCATTTCGACATGATTTTTTCTCATGTTTTAACATGAATTTCCACTGCTTCATTTAGAAAAAAAAATGAGAGTAAGCACAAGCTTCATTTCAAGTTTTCAACATGAACTTCGCCCTTGTGTTTTGACATGAATTTCAACACCATCATGTCCTCTTAACAGAATGAGTGCAAGTACAAGCTTCTGGTTAAAAAGATGTGGGTAAAATCATTAAATAAGAAAAATGAAAGTAAAATTTTAAAATGATGAGGGTAAAATCATAAAATATATACTACTTTAAATGATGGTAGTGGTGGTGTTTGAGTCTTTCCCCAACACCACAAGCTGACATGTAGGAACATTTGTAATTATTTTTGCTCCTGCTTTTATCTCTTATAATATCTGTTTTGCAACGCCGCATGGGCCTTTAGCTAGTAAGAAAAATGGAAGTAAAATTTTATTTATAGTACGTTGAAAACAGGGTGAACAATGCAAATGCCATTAGTCTTTGTAAATTAAATTTTGTTTGATGAAAATAATATCATTAGTTTCACATTCGGATGTACTTCATACTGCTATAATTAATTTTATTACTGCAAACACTATATGAGAAAAGGAGATCGGATGGGGGAGTATTACCTCTCACATTTATTCATACACTTCTCTCCGTGGATATACGTACTCATCCAGTTGGAACAGCAAAATCAAATCCAAAGCTCCGGAGAAAGCATCATTACTTTGCTATGATGGTAGAGTCACGAGCAGTGCCTAAATTAAGATAAATAGTGTATTGTAAACTAATAGATAAATAGCGTATTGTAAACTAGTGCAGAGGGTGAGAGTTATACTTTTGTAAAATATCCCTTTCCTCCAGGGTGCTCGCTCGCATATGGCGATTTTTTCAACCACGCTGTCACATACATACGTCAATTATTTATAAATAAAACCACACATTATATATATACTACGATGATCTTAGCTGCACTGTCACAGTTAATGTCATATTTACGTAGATACTTACTCTCTCATTTCCAAAACTAGGAATATGCCCGTGCTAAACGCTACGGTGTAATTCTATTTTTATCTTAAATAATTTTTAAAATTTCTTGTTAGCAAAAAATATTTTTATATGATTTGTATATTTAACTTTAATTCAATTCATGTCGTACATCAAATATATTTAATGTAAATTACAATACTGGGAGATGATGTTACAAATATTTTTTATGTTGTCAGTGCGATGTTTAACACAATTAGTTTTCCATTGGCACGACAAGCATATATTTTGGTTCAAACTTTAATTTATTGGACGAGTAATATGAAGATATTTTACACGGTTCATATGCACTGTCTTTCTATTATATCGTGAATTAATTAAATATGAAAGATTTTTACCTTTTCCAGTTGTACGGATGATCCCTAGAAAAAATATTTGCCAAAAGAAAATTCAAACTGGGAGATGATGGGGCATATATTATTTTTCTACCATAGCGTTTACAAGGATTATATAGGGTAAATGACGGTTGTGACGGAGTAGACGTCGATGGAAGTGGCGGTTTATATTATCATTCACCTATAATTTATTTTATGGAAGAAACTATCGGTGTGTCCCATATATATTTTATACGATACAAATATTTTTTATTTCATTGTGACACATAACATTTCACAGCGGTTTTTATATAAAATATTTAATCATCCCATACGCGTATTAATAAAATATAACATATTGATTTTTCTATTAGTCACACAAGGCACACGCCGGCCGTAGTCTATTGAGGATATAGCATGAGGGCATGCATGTAAACTCTAGAACAGTTTATAGAGTGCAATGCATAAAATTATAAGAATGATTTCACTTAGGACTGAGCTTTCTCCTCCCGTTGATGGCTTGATGTTTGCCTTGCATTGAATCGAGGTATATAGCTATCATTTCTGTGGAGCCAACCATACGAATTTTCTGGATCAAGATTTTCCTTATTAGCACCGTTCAGATCTTCTAGAATGGTAGAATGCATCATTCCATGCATCGATCCTTCAGTAATGATAGAGGACGCACCTACATTGCAAAACAATATACGTAAGATTAATTGATAAAGGAAAGTGAAATTTACCTAAGACATTAAACTTTACCAATAGAAGGCATGTTTGGTGTAGTAGTCTCTCTGTCAATATTGCTCAACTTAGCGCGTTTTCGTACGCGATATTCACGTATATTTGTTCCTTTGTTCTCTATTTTTTTCTATTTCCGACATTTCAGATCGTTGTCCCTCTTGACTTGCAGACAATTGTGACTGGCAAAGGGTTGGCAACTGAATTACATTGTCAGATGGTGCACAATTTTGAGATGGGTCTGATTCGATCTTTCTCTTTGCGCGCCTTTCACACTGCTCCCTGGCCAACAATTCTTTATTTTCTTTGGCTAGTAATTCAGTTGGTGTTAAATTCGGTATGAGAAGGTCAGATGTTACACTATTTTCAACAGAGATTGGCTCATCATTTTTCTTTGCGCTCCTTGCACACCATTCATGCAGCTTCCTATTATTTTCTTCTTTAGTCACTTTGGCCAACAATTCAGCTTGTGATAGTGCTGTTGGGGTTGAAAATACAAACGGAGTAATAACTTTATTTGACTCAACCTTCTTCATTACGCGGTATTCACGTTGCTTTGCATTAGTTTCATCTTTCTTACGTTGCGCCTTGTTAGAAGGAATATTATGAGCCACTGCAGTTGTGCAAAACCAGGAAAAAAGACATGTATTTCATAAATGTACAAATTAGTATGTAGAGATCATGCCACAAAGTACACAGTATAGATGGGTTACAACACCTGAGGAAAGATTAGTTAAATCTCTGAATGAAACATGACCTCTATTTACCGATTGATTTGGATCCATACCTAACCGACAAATCAAAAATATTCATGAGTTGACAAGAAACATATCACGTGCTTTATGAACATGCATTATGAACAAGAATCAAGCAAACATGACAATAAGCACATAACATTATCAATGATTGATGTACACCGTGTTTTTCATCCATGAATGTATTGTTATGATCCACCTTTCAAATAATACATCCATACTCTCATGATCCCGAAAACGACAAACTTATTATTACCACATACTCCATTGCATGAACTCATGGAAAGCAAAAAAAATTACATTGCGACAATCAACAAGACAACAGTTAACTCTTGTAAATATGCACTCATGTAAATGGTACAAAGCTGCAAATGCAAGTATGGACCCATAATAGTTGCTTCTTTAATTCATACAAGTGCAGAGGTGAAGCAAAAACAAGATTATTGAAATCGTTACAATAGAATATTCGACAGCTGGCTATAATTCCAAAGGTAGAAATCATCTTGGCAGGTTATCATTTGTTAGCTCATATTTTTCATGAACTTGATCTATCATAGATAGTAACTTTTTATGGTGAACTGTATGTGATTGATTGTGGTTGTAGTACCTCTCGAACAAATTTGTTTGCCTAATAGTGTGGATAAGTTACTACAACTACAACTCCTTCGACTCCCTTATGTTGTATCTGAAAACCATCCAAGTTATGTTATCAGCATTTTCGATAAATATAAAGAAGTCAAAATCACGGTGAATTTTCAGACAAGAAAATCCACATGCACATTTTCAGACCCATAATATAAAGCAAAGCGAATCAAAATATTCTTGACTGCACATATATATATCAAGTATCTCCTGAGTCTCAGAGAGAGAAGATGATGGTTGGTTCATCAATGCAAAAGTGGATAATTAAGCCTATACATTAAGTAACTCCTGACTTTCCTAACTTTGGTTGTGTAAATTAATTTCCCTAGCTTCCTACCTTTCCTCCAATAAATCAAGGCTGGAAACCTCTTACCTTGGTATATTTTGATTCCAAAGTATAATTTTTCACTTTGGAACAGCAATGAACCAATAGCAGTATGCACAGCGAGCACCTGATCAGACCCTGCTCCTATTATTGCCTGCACCTACTCTGGCTAGAGGTACTGCTCCACAAGCTTCAAACTGTTGCACAAACAATTGTAAACAAGCTTGCAGTTAGGATTTTGTTTTTACAATATTTGAGCTTGCAAATAAATCATGAAAATTCTTCACGGGATTATCTTGAAAAATCATCAACCGATACTGTTAGACAATCAAATTAAAGGGACTGATCACACAAACACATGTTGAAATCACATCCAAATTGCTTCAGAGGCATTTAATAACAATACCTATTGGGCATCCATTTATAATCTAACATTCCAATAGCAATATGTATCCGATAAGCATGTCAGCCCAAATATTTTTTATATATATCAGAGAACTTAACTGCAAGTGTGCAAAATAGGAAAACAGATGCTCGAAAATTTGTATTAATTCCAGATTTTATTAAACATGAAAAGTGATCGAGCAGGATGCTTACCTTGTTCGTAGTCTGAAACGGCGGCGAGGCAACACCCTTGAAAGCAGTTGATCTGCATAGCCCCTGCTGGAATTAAACTTCTCCCAAGAAAGAAAAGAAAAGACAAACCTTTGTTCCCCTTCCGTAGTTCTCAATACCTTTATTCCCCTCCTAGCTTATGTTAAAAAGGAAAAAAAGACAAACCAATGTTGATAATCAATAACCAGATAAACAAAATGATGGAGTACAGTATAAAAGTGAAAATTCAGTAAATATATACATGTTTAATTCTCTAATCCCACACTTCCCGTTTTGACATACATGTGATAAATGTAAAGTATATCAGTGAGAAGAGAACTCAGTGGGCTGCTGAGTGCTATTGATGCTTACCATCAAGTTTTTTAATCCAAGCATGGAATGTCATTTGCAGATGTATAGTTGATTTGAGCTACAATCTGTTCAGCCAATTAAAAAGTAAAGTAGCAAACCTGATCATATACTATATATTTTCAGGACACTGATATATTTACTACTGCATCGGCGGTGGTGGCAAACCAGATCAAGTCATCACTTAATCTAACGCCAGTATTTCCTTTCATATTAAGTTTTGACTATGGAATTATTATGGGAGCTTGTTTCTATTTTCTGAAATACTCCATCATATCAAGTGATGCACTGTCTATGTTCTTTATTTTGTCTCTGTGACAAGGCCACGCAAAATAAATTATACTCACAATATTACAATTATACGCAAAATAATCCTATTGAGCATGCATTTTTAATCGAACATTCAAATAGCAATATATATTGTCATGACCTTTCTAGAACAACTTAGAAACTTAGAACTTACAGTGAAAATGGAATGTGATCGAGCAGGATGCTTACCTTGTTCGCAGTCTGAACTGACGGCAAGGGTGTTTCGCAGTCTGAACTGACAGTAAGGCAACACCCTTGAAAGCAGTTGATCTGCATAGCGTACATATAAATGACATCATATTTTTCAGCAATTAAGCTAAACTGAGAGTCAAGAGAAAAATGCATGTCAAGCACTGAAGGGTTTGAACTTCTATCTGAACCTCTGAACCATGATTCAGAGTATCTTAAGGTATTTTTTAATATAGCTTTATCGTGTCCTGCTGATCCAAATCAAAACTTGTAAAAATGTGAAAGGGAAAATTGAAACCAGTTGACATAGAAAAATATAAATGTTCGCTTAAAAAATCTTAGCACTGATCAACTGCAAATAAAGATAGAGTTGATCACCTCCAAGTGATAGTTAAAATATATAAATATAGTGCTTTCACAAATATGCAAACAGTGGACCATATTTCAATTGACGAAGCATTTAATTTATGTGCAAAATATTGATGCAAGTCTGGTTTACCTTTCTGATGGGGTTGAGGTCGCTGGAATGAGCACGGATGGAGGTGTGCGCAGAGTGCTACAGACCTTATGGATCCCGGTGACGGCGTGATGGATAGACGACCTGATGCTGGCGCAATGGAGGGATCGCTGACGACCTGAAGGCGGCGCTGTGGAGAGGGATCTGGTGGAGAAGGGGGCAGCGGCGGTAGAGCTTGTGGCGGAGGGATGGCGGTGGAGCTTGATGCGCCGGGGACAACAGCACGTTTATTTGCGCCGGGGCGACGGTGGAGCTTCTGGTGGAGGGAATAGCAGCGCTCGGCGGAGATCGGCGGTGGCGGTGGCACGGAGACGGTCGAGGAGAGATAGGGGCGACGTGGAGGAGGACGGGAGGGGATCGCGAGTAGTGTCAGCACAGAGCCGGTCGTCTAGGCGGATATCGCGGCCGGCGCGAAGGGCGCGGAGGAGAGCGAGGGGAGCGGTGAAACGGTCGTCGAGGAGGAGATCGCTGGCGGCACGGACGGCGCGGAGGAGGGCGAGGGGAGCGGCGGAGGATGGGAGGGGATCGGTGATGAGGGGGTCGGTGTCTCGGCGGCGCGGTTCTGTGGGGGAGCTGCCTCCCTGGCTGCGGTGGTTGCTGAGAGGGCACAGGAGAACGGCGGCGGCGGCGGAGGAGGATTGGTGCGGAGCGGAGGGGCGGCGATGATTAGGGCACTAGGTGAGGAGAGGGCGCTGGGGGTGGTTGCGGGGGTCGGGAATGCGAGGCGTGGAGGGTGGGGTCGGGCTGGAGCAAAAGCGGTGTAGGATGAGGAGGCGATCTCAGCCGTTCGATCGGAGGGAGGTGAATACAGAGCGTTGGATTTGATGAATGAAGTATGAAGGATGTAACACCCAATTGGTGAATTATAGGGTAGATATATTGTTTGATACTACGAATCTTAACAAATAATTGTTTAGATTTATTTTAGCATATGCTTCTTAATTACTAAACGGTGTAATTTTTGCAAAAAATTATATAAAAAACTCATATTCTATTATTATGAGTTAATAAATCATCTTATTTTACGTCTTTTCTCTTCTTCTCTCAAACAACACTCTCTAAGTTTGTGGTACGTGCGTTGTTGGGCTATTTACGTCCTATCTAGTTAGTGGTGGTGTCGTCCTAGATTCTTGGCCAGGTCATTGCTGCTGATGGAACCGTACATACGTGTAGTAGACCACGGCAGGTTGACACTCGTATAAAGTTTTTCTCAATTACTCTCTGTACATATTATAATACGGTTGACGCTACTCCTCGTTGACATGTCTTGTAATATAATCATTAATTTCTAAATTATTCGAATTAAGAAAGAAAAAATACGGTTAGGGATGTGGAGGGATGGGTAATTAAGATTGAAAGAGCTTTGAATGAGAGGTAATATAGGATTAGTCCAGACAAAATTCAAATGCTTCAAATGCTTATAACAAAATAAAACAGTGGTGCTTCATTATCTGACACGAAACCAAACCCCATTTATTTTAAGTTATGATGTATAAACTACAAACGATTTAAAATTTTAAAAATTAATGTGATAATCAATTTAAGAATTTTTCGTCCCTTTGTATTTTTAGTTTGAGTTTTGGAAAGTCTTGCTCTAAAATTATTTCTTATTTGCTCGGTTATTTATTTTTGACCTAGAGGTATAAAACAGGCTTGAGCTACTATATTTCCTGTGTATATTATGATATATTACTTCCATATTTGAATGCAGTGTTCAATTTTCTTTGGTTTTTGTTGTGCAACTTCGATAAGAACTTTACTATTATAATATAACAGTAATACCTAACAAAATTTTAATATCACAAAATACTTATAAAGAAAAATCTTCCATCTGTTTCAAAATATAGGGAAGATAAGTATTAAGTAAAAAAAAAAACTATGTTGCCAAATGAGGGATGTTTGGGGTGGTTAGGGCTAAAATAGTAAGAAATTAAATAATACATGGTTGATGGGACGAGTAGTGCTCTTAAAATGCTTAAAGTCTACAAACAAGTACTAGCTTATATTTTTGATAGAATTGCTTATATTTTAATATAGAGGGGATAAATATTTTTAGACCTATTGTTGGTCAATATTTTAAAAGATTGACAGAATAAAGTTAATAACATCATATATAAAATATAAAACATATGGAGGTAGCTAATATTATCACTAGTACAGAAATCATCATAGGTGCCGATTGGAAACCGGCTATAGGTGTCAGCTTTCCAACAGGCACCTATTGGTCGGCACCAATACAAACAACCGACACCTATGAAAAAATAGAACCGGCACCTATAGGTTCACACGAGCCAAAAAAAGAGCCACCTCGAATCGAGCCAAACTCACCGACACAGTCACCGGGCTATGCCCCAAATCGAGATGCTCCCGATGTCCCCAAATCCCCACATATCACAGATCACAGATCAAATGAACATACTCAACAACAAAATCATCCACAAAATAATTCACAAATTTACAAAACATCTAAAAAATCTACAAAATCATCCACAAAAATCTACAAAAACATCTACTGTCTGCCGCCCGCCACCCCCTCCCACCGGATCCAGTGGAGGGGAGGGCGCCGCCGCCGCCCGCCACCGCCTGCCACCTCCCATCCCACCGGACCCGGCGGAGGGGACATCGGATCCGGTGGAGGGGAGGGCTCTGCCGTTGCCCACCGCTCCCTGCCACGATAAGAGAGGAGGAGGAGGAGGATGGATGGAGGAGGAGGAGGACGGACGGAGGAGGAGGGCATAAGTTCACTGGCTAAAAGAGGGGATAAGTGCGGAGGGGGAGGGGAGGGGAGGGCGGCGGAGAAAGAGGTGAGTGGGGAGGGAGGGGAAGGTGCGGCGAGAAGTGCGGGAGGGGGTGGAGAAGTGGGAGAGAGGAGAGACGCGCGTGTGCAAGTGGATAAGGAGGAGACGAGCGCGTGCGCGTCGATATAGGCGTGCAACCGGTTCGGTTTGGTATAGCTGCCGGTTTTTTAAGTAACCGGTACCTATAATATATTATAGGTATCAGTTTTTTATTTAACCGGCACGTATAATGTATTGTAGGTGTTGGTTCTTTTAAAAAAGCGGTTTTGATAAATGAACTGGCACCTATGGTTCTTACCGGTTCTTTATTTTTTCACCGTGTGGAGGTGGAAAAAGATCTATAGGTGTCTGTTTTAAATGAATCGGAATCTATAAGGCTGATCCCTATAAGGGTTTTTTAGTAGTGTACAGTGTAAGGTATATAGAAAAATCATTATATACATATGTAAACTAGAGTGTGATGTCTCTATATACGATGGTAAAAAGGGTCAATTAGCACAAGGAGGGTGTGATGCCGTGTTTGTGGTTGGCATACTGCCTCTGTGCAACATCAACGTGACTTTGTAAACTCTAGTACTTGTATATCACTATGAATATTTAACTTTGACATGTGAGAATGTACATGCAGGTGTAATTATTATTGTTGGAAATGTTCTTAAGAAGTTAAGTACTCCCTTCGGTTGGTCTCTTTGTATTTTTAGTTTGAGTTTTGGAAAGTCTTGCTCTAAAATTATTTCTTATCGGCTCGGTCATTTATTTTACCTAGAGGTATAAAACAGGCTTGAGCTACTATATTTCCTGTGTATATTATGATATATTACCTCCGTATTTGAATGCAGTGTTCACTTTTCTTTGGTTTTTGTTGTGCAACTTTGATAAGAATTTTATTATTATAATATAACAGTAATACCTAACAAAATTTTAATATCACAAAATACTTATAAAGAAAAATCTACTCCATCTGTTTCATAATATAGGGAAGATAAGTATTAAGTAAAAAAAAAACTATGTTGCCAAATGAGGGATGTTTGGGGTGGTTAGGGCTAAAATAGTAAGAAATTAAATAATACATGGTTGATGGGATGAGTAGTGCTCTTAAAATGCTTATATTTTGACATAAACTTTAAATGCTAGAGACAAATTAATACTAGCTTATATTTTTGATAGAATTGCTTATATTTTAAAATAGAGGGGATAAATATTTTTAGACCTATTGTTGGTCAATATTTTAAAAGATATGGAGGTAGCTAGTATTTTAAAATATAAAACATATGAAGGTAGCTAGTATTATAATGTAAGGTATATAGAAAAATCATACATTATATACATATATAAACTAGAGTGTGATGTCTCTATATACGACGGTAAAAAGGGTCAATTAGCACAAGGAGGGTGTGATGCCGTGTCTGTGGTTGGCATGCTGCCTCTGTGCAACATCAACATGACTTTGTAAACTCTAGTACTTGTATATCACTATGAATATTTAACTTTGACATGTGAGAATGTACATTATTCATGCAGGTGTAATTATTATCGTTGGAAATGTTCTTAGGAAGTTAAGTACTCCCTTTGGTTGGTCCCTGATGGAGTTCTTACTGCTGAAAAGCAGAAATAATTCGAGGAGGGCACTAACCTTTTTGTGAGATGCATTCTTAGCGTTCTTAGTGATCGTCTGATCGAGGTGTATATGCATATAGCCGACGCTAAGGAGTTGTAGAATACATTGAATACCAAATTCGGTGTCAGTGATGCTAGCAATGATCTGTACGTCATGGAGCAGTTTCATGACTACAAGATGGTTGACAACCGTTCTGTAGTTGAGTAGTCTTATGAAATACAGACCATAGCTAAGGAACTCGACTCCTTACGCTCACCTTACCCGATAAGTTTGTGGTCGGGTGCATCATTGCGAAACTTCCTTCCCCATGGAGAAGTTTCGGTACTACACTCAAACACAAAAGACAGGAATACTTCGTAGAGGGGTTGATAGCGTTTCCTGATGTTGAGGAAAAAGCTCGGGAAAAGGATGCCGCATCTAAAAGCGATGGTGGGCAATCTAGTGCAAATGTAGTACACAAGGACCACAACAAGAGCAAAGGGAAATACAAAGCGCAGCAAACTACCAACTTCAAGAAGAAGAAAAACAACAGCAATCCGAATCAGGATAAGAGAACTTGCTTTGTGTGTGGCTTGCCTGGTCATCTGGCCAAGAAATATCCACAACGCAAGGGGATGAAGGCACTTGTAGGGCAGACTTCCAAGTGTGCCAATGTGACACTGGAGAAGGAAGCGGGTTTGGTAATTTACCTACTTTTTATTCAGTTAATCAGTACAGGGGCCAATGTACATGTTTGTGCTGACATCTCATTGTTTTCTTCTTATCAGGTTGCACGGGATTCCTCCGTCCTAATGGGGAATGGGTCACATGCTTTTGTTCATGGTGTTGGCACGGTAGATCTGAAGTTTACTTTGGGAAAGATCGTGCAGCTGAAGAACATGTAGCATGTCTCTACTATCGTCAAGAATCTCGTTGGTGGTTCCCGTCTATGTAGAGATGGATTTAAGTTGGTGTTTGAGTCTAATAAAGTAGTCATGTCTAAACATGGATATTTTATTGGTAAAGGCTATGAGTGCGGAGGCTAATGTTTGGCACTCACGGTTATGTCACATTAATTTTGGCTTGATAGCTCGGCTTTCTAGTATGTGTTTAATTCGTAAGTTTTCCATTGTCAAAGGTTCTAAATGCCATAGTTGTGTGCAATGAAAGCAACCTCGAAAGCCTCACAAGGTTGCCGAGGAAAGAAACTTGACACCTCTAGAACTCCTACATTCAGATCCTTGTGAAATGAATGGGGTGTTGGCGAAGGGTGGAAAACGATATTACATGACGTTGATTGATGATGCTACTAGATTTTCCTATGTCTATTTTTTAAAAACATGAGGCTCTAGACTATTTTAAAATTTATAAGGTAGAAGTTGAAAATCAACTAGATAGGAAGATAAAAAGATTTAGGTTTGATCGTGGTGGAGAGTTTTTCTCAAACGAATTTGACTTATTCTGTGAGGAACATGGCATCATACATGAGAGGACGCTCCCTATTCTCCCGAGTCTAATGGGATTGCCGAAAGGAAGAACCGCACGCTGACTGACTTGGTTAATGCCATGTTGGATACTGCGGGACTACCTAAGGCATGGTGGGGGGGAGGCATTGTTGACCTCGAATCATGTGTTAAATAGAGTTCCTAACAGAAATAATGACAAAACACTATACGAGGTATGGATTGGGAGAAAACCATCACTCTCTTACTTGCGTACATGGGGGTGCTTGGCGAAAGTCAATGTACCAATAACAAAGAAACGCAAGCTTGGACCTAAAACAGTGGATTGTGTCTTTCTGGGATGTGCTCACCACAACATTGCCTATAGATTTTTAATAGTTAAATCTAAGGTACTTGACATGAATGTTGGTACAATTATGGAGTCTCGTGATGCTACCTTCTTTGAGAGCTTTTTTCCAATGGAGGATACACATATTTCTAGTCAACCTTCTGAAATAATTCCCAGTTCAATCACACAACCAGAACAAACTGAACATACACATGAACTTGTCACTGAGGAGGATGACAGTGAAGCTCCTCGAAGGAGCAAGAGATAAAGGACACCTAAATCCTTTGGTGATGACTTCACTGTGTACCTCGTGGATGATGCTCCTAAGTCAATTTCAGAAGCATATGCATCTCGTGATGCAGACTACTAGAAAGAGACTGCCCGTAGTGAATTGGATTCCATTATCACTAACGACACTTGGGAGGTGATAGAGCGATCCTATGGTTGTAAACCCGTGGGGTGCAAATGGGTGTTCAAGAAGAAACTTAGGCCTAACAGTACTATTGAAAAGTACAAGACCCCGGCTTGCTGCAAAGGGTTATACTCAGAAAGAAGACGAAGACTTCTTTGACACTTACTCACCTGTTGCTAGATTAACCACAATTCATGTGCTACTTTCCCTAGCAGCCTCACATGGTTTTCTCGTTCATCAAATGGATGTTAAGATAATTTTTCTTAATGGAGAGCTAGATGAGGAGATCTATATGGATCAGTCTGATGGGTTTGTAGTGTAGGTAAGGTGTGCAAATTGTTGAAGTCTTTGTATGGTTTGAACAAGTACCTAAGCAATAGCATGAGAAATTTGATAGGACATTAACATCTGCAAGCTTCACTGTCAATGAGGCAGATAAATGTGTATACTATCGTCATGGTGGGTGTGACGGCAGTCAATGAGGCAGATCAATATTTTAAGATTTCCCGTGTTTTTCAGTTCTCCTTTTCCTTTCACTTGCATTCTTATATTTTCTTTTCCGACATTTTCTCCCGTGTTTTGTTCTCCCTCAATCCAAACAGGACACGAAGCATTGAGACACGTACTGTTGGATTTTTCATGCAAATTAAATACTTTCACTATTACATTACAACTATTTTTCTATGTAATGCAATACAAAAACAATCAAAATATTTCATTGCATATACCATAAAAATATAAAAGGCGGCTTGCATTTGTGGACTGACGTTGTTGTAACCATTAGAGTAATTGTGTGAGACCAGATTAAGTGCTTCTTTGGAGGCTTTAGCCTTGTCTTTGTCAAGATATATATAGATATGAATATATGATCAGCTAGGTAGCTGCTTGATTGCATGCACTCCCACATTCCTGTACCAGTGAGTGAGGCAGTGACAATGAAAGGAAAGCACTCATATATAGGGTCCGTAGTAGTAGATCATAGATGAGAGGTTCTTTTAGCTTTTAAGCATTGCGACCAGCTACCATCAGGGAATATTAGATAGGATATTCTGATGCTCCATGCAGGGATGCTCTCCCAAACTAAAGGGGGCAGTGTGTGTACCACTATTGTGAACAAGGTGACCATCATCAATCCTTCATAAATGACATAATGCACAGCAAAAATATATAATAACATTTTCTAAATTCAACTCTTTTAGATAATGAAATAAATTTCGTGGCCGCTGTATATGAAGATGCACAGAGTCATAACCACTTATAAGTTTTCGACTGCAAGAAAAAAAATAGAGTTGGGGTTTGGATTTCCATTAAGAAAAAATTCTCATCTCTCTAGCTCTCTCTGTTTTTTAAAAATGCTTTGACATATGCTTTATGAATAATTGGGAGCCACATTTCAGGTTGTGCTGGACAACTAATAAATCAATTGGAATATCTTAAAGCATTGGCTTATTTATTCTCCTTTTGAATCACAATGAGATTATATATTTTCTCAAATACCATTTGACATGAAAAGCAACTCTTCATTATCTCCGGAGGTGCTCATAGAGGTAGGGTGTGTGTGCGTGTTCATAGGAGTGAGTGTGTACGTGTTGTGAGCGCTTGCATGTACCGTGTTTCTTAAAAGACAGTAGTGATGATGAGTTTTCTGATTGCAGTGCGAGATTACTGCAATCAATTTTGGAGAAGCTGTCATACTCTCATATCAGTGGGGAAGCAGCATTGCTGGTACAGTGATGGAGTCGTAGGTACATACATGACGACAACGCCGATCAAGGTTCTAATCCTAATACACACAATTAAACATGATTGTGTGCATATCTAATTGGAGCAGTATGTGGAAATGCTATCACTAGAACCGATCTTTTTTCGGTAGGCTAAAATAACAAATTTCTTGGTTATCTTACGAAAATATCTCCAGAATCTAGTTAAAAAAGAAAGCATCTTTTTACGGATCAGATGTGTGCGATAGGTGAGATGGTAATGTGCGTGAGACTGAAGTGAGAAATCTTGAGTTCGAATTCCGCAACCCGCATATTTTTTGACTGAGTATGTATCTTTAGTACCGGTTATTTCAACTGGTACTAAAAATCGAAATGTTCCGAAAATTTAGTCTCGGTAGTTATAACCGGTAATAATAGGGGTTACGAACCGGGAGTAAAAATCACTTCTCTATTAGTGTATCTTATCTAGTGGTAGTCATAATCACATTGACATCAGTCATCTGATTGTGATTAGATTGCATTGTTATCATCAAGATGGATTATCAAATCATTTAGAAAGTATAGGCCAATAAATTCTATCGTATATGATAGAAAATGAAGGAGACGCATTTCATTTCATATTTCTTCAGACAAGTATGAGTGACATGATCCAATCAGTCCCTGGAGCTATCTATCTGTACAAGGCCAACCTGAATCATGTTATTGCTGGTCTGAGTAATATGGCATTCCTTTTATTCTCCCCCACTAGTCCCTGCAAAAGAACATATCATAGATATGGTTGCTACTCATCTTTATACACCTACAAGATATTCTTGTCTAAGCAATGTGCAGCTCTACTTTTGTTCAATGATTCTTGTTTCTACGACGAAGATCAGAGTGCAAACAAATCTGTGAGAAATATTGCATCAGTTCCTACTTTGTTGAGTTCAAACATTGCATCACGATGATGATGAGAAAATGTTTTGTTTCTGAACTCCTAACTGGTTCCTTCTCTCTTATGATTGTGCAAGCCTAGTTTAGTTTGGTTGTGCTTGTGCTGCAATTCTAGTCTCATGGTAATGCTGTCTGTTCCAGTGATGAAACACTTGACCTTCTGAAAGCCTTTTACTTGTGTTTCAGATGAGCAAAAAAGCTAACAATGTTTTGACTGTGGTGTATTTCTCACCTTTGATAAGCAGCTGCCTTCCAGCTACTCCATGTTCTTCAGACATTTTGGAGGCAAGCTGTGACATCACTGACCTCCATATGTATAGCTTCTTTTGCTTTAGATAAAGTATTTGATTTTTCACAACTGATATCAAGAGATCGATTGGTGAACGACGCGGCGCATCGTTGCCTTTGCGCACTTTAGAAGCAGATTTTTCTTTGCCCCGATCGATGTTCTTGTAAGCATTATACAGAAATTCAGAGTTCATCTAGTTTTAGTGCCTTGACAGGACGGCATCTGATACGCTGTAAACTAATTTGCTGTGCGGTATGTTTTTAAACGACTAATCGAACTTTACCTAATTATCTATGACAAAAAAGAGGCTAATCTGTCAAAGAATTCAGATGAAAAAGTTGACAGCAAATCAGCTACCCTTCTTTGGCTAGTGTTGTCCAAATAGGCAGCATATCTGATTCTGCTCTTCCAAAATGCCACTTTAACCAATGCAAATCGACATGCCTGCTTGTGGGTATCAAACTAGGTACGCAACATGTTCCTCGATCAGCTTCCTGGGCCATTCAGTACCAATTAATTTTGTAGCTGAAAATATGACAAAATACAAAATACATGGACAGCATGAATTATTCTTCATCCAGTATAGGATTCCCCAAATTATTCCAGTTTCATACTGACAAAAAGGGTAGCTACCAATACTACTTGAAGCAGCCAAAAAAGTAATAGTCACTCTCGTTTTTCTTTATCTCATCCTAGTCTCCAATCTTTACAAACTTCTAATACACATACACACACTGTACTGATACTGAAAGCACAATATTATTAGGACCATTACAAGCAAGAATCTGTTCCTTTTTTTTGCAGCAACATATCGATCGTGCCTAGCCTTCTTTCAATATTATACCTTACCCTTGCTCATAGTTGGATACACATCAACTGCATTTCTCGGATGCTGTTAGATGAGACAGTATTAATATAAGAACCTTCAAATACCACTTCCATTATATATCTAGAAACAAAGAACCTTCAAGATGGTAATGAATATCAAGTACTGCATCTATTCTTCTGGATCATCCATGAGAGGTTCTTGCCAAGAACCATCAGGTTAATTGGTAGGCACTGTGACGATCCATGTGATCTGTCGGTGGTTCTCCTTCTTGCATTGGTTACTCTTCTGAAGATGCTAATGGGATTATATGATCAGATGTAATATACTCAGTATAAACGAGCTTTTCGTTGTCTGAATTTCTCAGCATTTGAAGATAATGATGGAAACTGATTCTATTTTAGTGCCTGAAACAAGGTATACAGTACGGTATGCCATGCTGTGTTTCGTTTGGACTCTGATCGATTTATATGGCAATTTGTGTTCTTCCCTGACATGATGATAATTTGAGTATGTCGATACCAATAATAATAAGTCAAGGAATACACCATTATTTCAGGTTGACAACTTGAAAATCCTATCGTGCACGTTTCTTTTGACTGCTGATCAGCTCTGTGCTTCTTATTTTTTTAAATTTTTATTTTGAATAAATTCCTTCTGAATGTACAGATACTGAACATGAATGTTAAGATAGAGGACGCAAAGGATATTACTTTTGAAATTCTTTGCAGACCTTACTGCACGAGCAGAGATGCAATATACCAAGAATAAACCCAAAATTGTTCTGATTATCAAATCAATAATTGAGGATTTGTTATCTTCTCATTGTACATATAGGTTCTCTCAATGCTCAAGCCATTCCCATCGTGGGGATCAATGACGTCTTTACCACAGTGTTTCTGAAAGGCATAATTTATCAGGAATTTGACTGTCCAGTTCTGATCTAGTGCAGTAGAATCTGTTCTCCTCACTAATTTGTATGACCCTTGGTTACTGAACACTGTAATCTAATCAACAAACTGCTACCGGAGATATGCCAGGAATAAACCCAACACATCTATCCTTTCTGCACATGCACGCAATTCGGCGACTATGTTTATTCCTCATAACTTATTTTCTCATCAAGTAAATCTGAATAGATTTCACATAGCTTGCTAGATCCTGTACTACAAAAACTTCTCAGTGAATTACTAACTGAAACTTAGTATTGCAGTCCTGCAGATACCTCAACCAGCACCAACTAAGATATCTTACATAACCACAAATTAAGTTTACATTTTCTCTCAGAAGTTCCTTGATTTAAGTAAAGAAATAATCTAGGTCTATATAGTTAATTATGAAATTCCTCACATGCCAAATAGAGATATGATACCTATGGGTGGACATAGTTTAAGGATTTGTAAAATATTAATATGGTGCAGAAGAGTGCCTAAAAGAGCATGCTAAAGCACTATGTGATGTACCATGTTGTATCGTGACTGTAATGGTATACCATGTTTCTGTGTTATATTCGATTTCCTTTTCCATGTCAGAGAAAAAGCAGAAATTTCATCATACTGCAGTGGTAATATACTGGAGAATAAACCGGTATTTATTCTATTCTCAATACAGTAGATAACAATTTAATTTTGCAAAAGAGAAGATTTTCAAATGAAAAGAACATCTGGGAAATTATGGCCTTGCCACGAAGGTGGAAGGTAAGGTAGCAACAAACAATTAAAAGGAAGCATATAACTGTTCTGATTCCAACATTATCAAAGCGATAAGTTGTCCTGCAATAATGAGCACCAACTTGAAGTATCTAATACTTGTTTTTCCAATGTGCCTCCTGAGTTTAATCGTTGTATTCTTGGGAGAATCTTGCAAATGGATGAGACTATAATACTATTAATTAGACATCTCCATTTTTCCGTGTTCTAGTTCTGAGACCCGGCCTGGACAAACTGGCACAAAGTTTTGCTTTATTTCTTTCTTTTTTGATTACTCGAGACGTGCACACACATGCAGACACGCATACCATACTCATAATATAACATACCGGCTCCCCGCGTCAACACGCTGGTGACACGGGGAGAACCCTAGCCGCCGCCCGCCCCTTCCCCCCTCTCCTCTCACCGCGCGGAAAAGCCGAGTGGCATGCCGGGATGGCGGCGGCAGGGCCAATGCCTGGGAAGGCTCAGTCTCCGGCGCGGAGAGACCAACAGTGGTGGCGCGTTCCGGCGAGGGATCTGCCTTCACCGGCACCGTACCTAGCATGGGCTGCAACCGTCGCAGCGGGGGTGAGCGACGGTGCGACGCGGGTGGTGGGGGCGAGCGATCGGTGTGGTCTGGCGCGGCTGCCTGTGGTCGGCGGAATGCAGTGTTGATGGTACTCAAATTATAATATCTGACCGTAAATACCTATATATAATGAAATAAAATATGGTATTGTTGATGCAAAACACGGTGATATGACAGATTTGTTTTAGTCTAGTGCAGGTCTAAAGCTTGCTTTCGGGTTCTAGTACGTGTCAGTTGATTTGATTCTGCAATCAATAAGATAAAACATACAAATATCATTAAGAACAATAATCAATCGGCTGGAAAGCTGATTTCCTATCGAAATATCACCTAGTCGATGCAATGTGAGGTGAATCGGTTATAAGACATATTTATAATAATAAACAAACATTTAACTTGGTCCATCGATTGTAGTAATTAACATCATGTAATCTATAAATCAATATTATTTTAGAAATCAGTAATTGGAATAGATCGGATTTAACTGAGATAGTATAAATTGCTTATATCCAAAGTAACATGAGATAACGATTACATGTATTCATGTCATAACTGATGTCCAAATTTAAGTATGTATTGGCTATAGCTCCATTATACTAGGATATCATTTCATAGTAAATATACTAAATTAATATCAATTAGATTGATGGCAAGCTTAATATATTTAAATAATTGAGATCCCGATATAAAGGGTAGATACAATATATTAAACAAGATATAAATCTAGGTAAAACAACTATATGATGTAAAATCAGCTGAAACCCCGATACTATCCTTATTAACAACCATGCAACAGGCTAAAGATTATGATTCTAAGCACGACTTAGTAGATCAAACTTAACTGATGCAGCACTAAGTATGAGAAGAAGCGTAATATCTAGACAATCAAGCTGGTGATCATCTTTTTGGGACGGTAGATACATTATGTAATCTAAGTCGACAAGTCAATCTAGTCATTATCGGCGAAACCCTAGAAAGAGATAAGCCGATGCAAGTAAAAAGCATTATCAATCTAGATTATATAATGTATATGATAACTTGGTGATTCGTTAGAACAAGATTAGAGTGTAATAAAGATGTAAGCACTAATCTCGATAATGCAAACCGCCATAACAAGCTTTACCTCTCGTCGAATATCGAAACCGATGCAGCCCGACTCGAAAGCAAGAACTTGTCGAAATAAAGTAACGAAAAGGTTGGCGATGCGCTGAGATTGTATTGAACTGGTGTTCATTATTTACAAGACCTCAGGCTTATATTTATAGCTGAACATACAAACTTGTCCATAACGGACATGACTCATACTTCCCTAATACAACTCTAACCGACAAACAAGTCCCTTAGGCGGACTCTTACCAAAAATATCTACGAGGAAAGTACATAATATATAATTGCCTATCTTGGACTCTATTCTTGTTTGGCAACATCATTGAAGTCCTTCTTTCGAACCCGACATTGACCATATAATACATCTCACCAATATCGGCTGTATCGACTATCTGTATCAAACTCAGTATCGGCCGATACAGACTTCAAGTCGATGCGCACTCTATTTCCGAGATCTCCGTATATCTTCAAATCCACTTCGGATTGGATCTCGACTCCGATTCATATGCTTACCAAATTCCATCGTCAACATATTCCCCCAATTCCAAAGTATTATATAATGCAACGGAATTAGCTCGTCAATCCCGCAAATATCTAGAGCTTGTCTCACTCGACCGTTAACCGCTCTCCCCCTTTAAATAGTAATCGCCACCTAGAAAACTACACGCCGTCACTCCTGTTTTCACCGCTTAAGCCAAAAACTTTCCCCACCAAGCTCCGGCCATTTCCTCGATGCTCCAACGATCCACTTTGTGACTTCACTTCCCGGTGACGATCTCCCCTATCCTCAATGATGGTGACTCCCTCAAGCTCACCAAGCGCATCTCCCATCGAGTTCCCCGAGGTAAATTCCTTTATCTGTTAATCTTATGCATCGGCTCGATCTTATTTTCACTTTTTCTCCCTCCTTTTTTTCCTTCTGATTGAACACCTCCTTTATTTGTAGTACTTAATACATCAAATATCCATCCCAAGCTTAAAGGAGCCAAATCACTTCTTCTTAGGTCCAATTGGCGACAAAGATCTAACCACTTTGATCAACGTGGAGATAGATAGAATCCCCTTCAGGCAAACAACCCAATCCTAGTTCATTGGACCACCACCTTTAGATCCTGGCTGTCTCAGGTTGATGGATGGATAGATTAGTACAAGAGGATGGCTGCAAGCAGACATGACCATTGGGATGAGATGGGAATAGACCAATGCTTATCACTCTCAGTGGCTAATATGAAGAAGGATGAACTAATGATATCGGCTGCTGCCTATTTCTGGTCTGATACCCTCAACGCCTTTATGTTCAATCGTGGGCCAACGACCCCCACTCTGCTTAATGTTATCATGATTACTGGCTTAGATATCACCACATCAGCCAATCCCATCAGCTTGAAAACCAAATGTGCCCATAGATTTAAAACCAAGAATATTGGAAGTTGGTCAAGATTTATCTCTAAAAACATGGGAACAAGTCCAGTATCGGCCAAACAACACACTGCATTTCTCCTTACGTGGCTAGATAAGTTGCTATTCTGCGGCTCTACATGTGGTCCAATAGCAAACTGGCAGCATCTGGCCGAAGCTCTAGTAGCAAAGAAACAATTTCCCTTGGGCAAATATCTTCTTGGCGCAGTTTATCAAACCTTGCACCAATCATCGGCCAAGATCATTATGGACACAAGTATTGGCACAGGTGGTCCTTGGTGGTTTGTATAGCTCTGGCTAAACTTGTACACCTTGAAAGCAGCCAATAGACCAGCACTTCACGAAGCCGAATTTCCATCTCTAGCTGATCAAGAAGATAATGATGATGAGGCAGTTACAACTCGTCGATGTATGTCCTTTGGAGAGGCAACCTCAACTTATACTGGTTCAGGTCCATCGGCTGAACATTTTCAAAATTGGTTCGGAAATTTCTGTGATGGATTCCCGAAGGACAGCAGGATTTGGTTTGCATATGAATCCTTTTCTGAATATGAACTACTAGCCGATTTCAGACTTGATGAGATTAATAATGAAAGATTTGAGAAACCTAGAGAGGTCTTGACTGCAGCAATCTCTCCTTGCATCCTCCCTGTAGGCATCTCTCAAGGTAGATATGTGCAGCCATCTAATGAGTGTTACCATCCTATGGTTGCTGCACATTAACTTGGCATGGGTCAGCTTCCCATCGGCTTATATTTCTCTGATAAGATCCAACTCAGAGGAGAAATTGCATCGGCCCTAATTATGGACAAACTGCTGAACATCCTTAGGCCCCCTCTTGGTAGTATTGACTGATTCAATATAATCCTGATAAGAAGTATCCTTTTTGACAAATGGTGGTCTAAATGGAAGATACATATTTTCCATTTGTCAGCTCAAATGTACTGGACAAAGATACTACCTGATTGTTAACAATGAAATTTGGTAAGCCTCGAAGTCATCATCGGCCTAGAGTCAGTATCGGCTTTAGAGTTCTGTAATCAGTCGATGGAAGCTATCAATTGCCAACAATCGGATTCTTACCAAAGTCGGTTAAGAAAATTAATCTATTAATGGAAGCCTATTGAAACTAGACCGAGTTCAAGGAGGATGTGGCATGGCAGTTTATCTATTAATTAGGAAGAATCTGTTAGTTTCTTTTTATCTTTAGAAAACTGCGTTTAGTGTCCAATAAGGACTTTATGTTTTTCCTTTTATCTTTTGGAAAGTTTGAGTCGTGTTCGATTTGGACTAGTATCTACCCATGGGTATAAATATGTACACCCGAGAACTATGTAAATTATCTCTCTATCAATACAACTACTCTCGACGCATCGCCACCCTCTTTATGAGGTTTTTACTTATCAACTGGTGGAATTTGGCACCTGACGCGGGGCTGCATCGGTTTTCGATCTCCGGCGAAGGTGAATATATTGGCTACATTAGTGTTGTTCAAGGCTGCATCGCTTCGATCTCTTGGATCGCTCTGGTTCGGTTCTTATATTTGCCTACCTGATATCTCAATTCTATTTTAACTGCGTTGTGTTTAGAGACACATCGGTTTTGTTGGGACTGACTCGGTTAGGTCTGATCTTCTGTGTTAGCCGATATATCTCTACAACCACAATGTTATTTTAAATAGATTTGTTATATCTATCATATTAGACAGATATATCGGTTCATTAAGTATTAGATTATCATATACAATCTCGTGCTGTATCAGTTAGGTTCGACCTACTAGATTGTTGTTGATAATATAAATCTTGTTAAGCCGATAGGTTCCTGCTAATGTTTTGTCGGAGTGCTAGCTGATGAGTTATCATATACGTTATATAATTCAGATCGACAATGTTTTCTATTTGTATCGATCGATCTCCATTTAGGGTTTTGTTGATATAGGCTAGATTACATTCTTGGTTTAGATTATATAATGTATCCACTACCCTGAAAATCAGTCAAAGGCTTGATTGTCTAGATATTATGTTTCTTTTCATACTTAGTGCTGCATCAGTTAAGTTTGATCTACTAAGTCGTGCTTAGAACCATAATTTCTAGCTTGATTTTTGATTGCCAATAAGGGTTTCATCGGGGTTTCAGCCGATGAGTTATCTAGACGTTGCATCGACTTATAACGATTACATATAAGTTGGATTTAGCCGATCACAACAAAGGTTTTAATGTTTATCTAATGATTCGGATTTAATGACATCGGACATCTAGCCGATGAATGCTTTAACCTTCAGATTAACGCTTATTCTATCATATCACTTATTGACATCAGCTGGAACCATTCCATCGGCTTGTCAACTGATTAGCTGTTTTATCTACTGTTTACATATCTTGTCAGTTGCAGGATCAAACTGACTGGCACGCCCGCATCTCATCATTATTTTGGACCTGCACTAGAGCTAAGCAGATCTCCCAGGCCGTCGTGTTCTTACATCAACACTGATTTGATCCCTCGAGTAAGTCACTTTCTCTAATCCCTTTCAACATATTTCAATGCTAATAGTCTCCCGATGCTTAAAAACTCCTATTACAGTTGCAGGTATCTGATTTGCCTCCCCCTCACATTAGCCGAAGTAGTTAGCCAATTAAATATGCCGTTGCAAAACTCCCAAATGGTTGTGACATAGCTCCTTCTATTATCGGCTACAATGCCCCAAAGTAGCCTCTCTACTTCATGGCCAAGTTAGAGAGCCGATATCATCTGGTGGAAAATGCAAGAGGACTAAATAGGTTTCCATCAAACCTTTAACTACTCAAAAGAAGCCTACCAGTAAGAAGTCCAAAACAACTAAAGAAGACTTGCCCCTGGACCCAGATGTTGAAGAATATCTCAAAGAAATTGAGATGGAGGAAGCCATAGATGAAGCAACAGCTCAAATGAGTGAAACAGAAGAAGCTGCAATTGAACCTCCTCGAGCTGATACTCCTCCAGCCGATCCATCTGGCCCAGCCAAAACTCCAAATCCTCCAAAACGACATCCTCGTAAAACACAAGTACTTATGTTTTCCTTATGATTTGATTTGTAATTTATGTTCAAAAACCAATAAAGAACTCCTTTTCAGCCGAAGAAGAAATTAGTGAAAAAGAAACAACTGATTCCACCTGCATCGGTATTTTTTATCTTCTTTATATTTTGTAATCCAATCACTTATCGGCCAATGCTCAAACTTGTTTTGTTACATCTTTCATTTCAGCCTTCTCAAGGTCCATCTCCTTCCCAACCTCAATGGTCAAGCGAGCATACACCATCGGCTCAAGGAAGCCATCATGAAGAAGAAACAACTGCTGTGATTCCAATCCCTCAAGTCCCTTTAAGTACATATCCAAATTTTCATACATTGGCTATTCTAGATCCATTATTCATAATATCTCTCCTTATCTGCAGACTCTAGCCAATATGTTTTCTTTCGACATAAGGTAATTTTTGGATGAGGAGGAAGAAGAAACAACAAGCAAAACCAAATCACTACTTTCTGAAGACTTGAAAACCAAGCTAACAGATATCTCTGATCGGCTAGGAGCCTTTTTAGATGCACTAGTTGTAGATTGTTGTCCGATCAGAGCAAGGTTTCAAGAAATTCAAGATCAAATCCCTGATGAGCTTGTTGACATGATATCTACAGCAGTCTTCCTTGAACAACATCGTTTCAAACTTGAGAGAGCTAGACAAAGAATTGCAGATCGGCTGGAACACACATCTCTTGAAGCTACCATTCAAATGAGCCGATAACAATTCAATGATGAGAAGGTAAAATTAGATGAACTAGAAGCTGGCCCAAGTTCAACTCAGCAAAATATTGATAAACTAAGCAAGAAGGAAACTAATCTATTGGCACAACTCAATGAATGCAGATCTGAGATAGCTTCTGAAGAACAAAAATTATCCAATCTACCGAAAGCTATCAAAGTGCAAAGATCAAAGCTCAAAACTTCTATCAAGCATTTATCATCTCTCAGCAAATCCCTCAAGCCAATCCCAGGAACAGATGCTACTGATGCCCAAGCAATAGATGAGGTAGAACAAATACATCAACAGGCAATATCGGCTATTCAAAAATACTTGGACCGATGTAATAGGCTTAGCGTGAAAGACATAAACTTTTCATATTTTGCTATAACATATATCTGTATCGGTCGTCGAGCCGATTTAGTGGTACTCTGAAAAATCTTTTTTCTAAAAAAATTACTTTTAAATCCAAAAATTTATCCTTCATGCCTCCCAAGTTTGTAGTAGGGAACATCATGCTGCAAACTTAGGAAATGTCTAATGGTGATAACTCATATCGGCCATCTAAAGTCGATGTAATCAACATCGGCTATTAATCATATATCGACACGATCTAGCCAATTATGAACCAATCCAAACACTTGGGTAATATTTCTTCAAATATTTCCCGTTAAGAGTTCTTCCAAAAATTTATCCATCAAGCCCTTCTAACATCTAAGCACCTTTTGAAATACACTTATGAATCCGAAAAGCTCCTTCCCAATTCGGTGACCATTTCCAAATTTATTATCCCTTGCTCCTATCGGCAACACCAATTTCCACACAAGTTCCTCTTTCTCCAAGATTTTGGTACAACCTTTTTATTCAAATGCTGAGCAACCTTTTCTTTATATCTCTTGACTTTCTCTAGGGCTCGCAATCTTGATTGGACCAACTCATCTGACTCATCAACCATCAAATTATGATAGTCATCGGCTGTCAACTCATCTTGCAAAGAAATCATCCGTGAGCCGATGTTAGTTTCCCATTATAGAACAACTTCATGTCCATAAACTAGTTGATATAGTGGAACTTGTATAGCACCATGACATGCCATCTGATAAGACCATAATACCTCAACTAATATAGTATGCCACTTTTTTGGATATTCAGCAATCTTTCTCTTAACCAACTTGATCAAACTCTTGTTAGATGGGTCAGCCTGCCCATTAGATTGTGCATAATAGGGTGAAGAATTTAGCAACTTAATTCCCATATATTGGCAAAATGAACAAACTAATCGGACACAAAAATAGACCCCTGATCAGTTATTATCGTCTGTGGTAAACCAAATCTATATATGATATGTTCCTTAACAAACTCAATTGCATCTTTAGAATCCACCTTCTTGAGAGGAATAGCTTCAACCCACTTAATAAAGTAATATGTAGTTATCAATATAAATTTATGTCCTTTGCTCAATGGTGGATTAATTTAGCCGATCATATCAATTCCCCAACCCCTGACCAGCCACGGCTTGACAATTGGGTTCATAGCTAACACTGGTGCTCTCGGAATAGCTCCAAATTTCCTGACAAACTTGACAACCCTTATAATATCTGAAGCAATCTTCCAACATCGTCGGCCAAAAATATCCAACTCTCCTAATCAGCCATCTAATCTTATAGGTTGTCACACCCTGGAGTTTCCCCTTCTAGCTCTAAATTCATAAAATAAATTACCTAAAAGAAATTGTCTATTTACCCAGGAGCAAACCCTAAATTAACAATGTGCATAATAATCGGAATTGTCAGGGTGATGCTTCAAATCATTAACAGGATTTTCAGCAAAATATTCAGAGCAGATGAAGTAATAATGTTAATTTAAAAATGTTAGGATTTGAATTAATAATTCCTTCCTTCCCCTCCTTTGGTCGTGAACCGTTCCCGGTTCACTCTCCCTGTCCGCAGTTCGTTGTATCCGCTGACCCCTTTTGTCACCACGGTTTCATTTTGTATGATGAGCCAAGCCCTACTCCTATTCCGATTCAGTTTCTACTTCCTTTCCCGAAAAGGCACGCATTTGTTTCCCCACCTTTCCTTTTGAGGTTTCCTTTTCTCCCGTATTCTTTTTTCCCCCTCTGCCGAGCGCTACTTTTTCCCCTTCTGCCGTGCGCCACTCCTTCCTTGGGCTGCCCGACTCAAAATCCCCCTCCTCCACTTCTATAAATGCCACCCCGCCCCTCCCCTACGCTGCCTAACCCTAGCCGCCCCTCCCCTGCGCCGTCACAGCCGCCCCTGTGCCGCCGCCGCGCTGCCTTGCCGCAGCCACGTGCCGCTGCCATACCGCTGCTGCCGTGCGCCGCTGCCCTAGCCGCAGCCGCGTGCCGCTGCCGCCGCTTTGTCGCACATGGTAGCCGTGCTGCCAACCCATTACCGTGTCGCTGCCGCTTCGCCGTGTCACTTGCCGCGCTGTTAGCCGCCTATAACCCTAGCTACCTAGCAGCCGCCTAGCCGTGTCGGTTTACCGACCTCGCTACCGCTGCACCTAGCCATAGCCGCAGCCATACCCTCGCTGTGGTATGTCTGCTTTCACTCGCCGCTCACTGCCTATGCTCGTGCGTAGTGTGGCGTAGTGTCATGTCGGTTTGGTCGTACTGAGTCGTTCTAAAACCCTAGAGCCATTCTGAGCCACCGGTTCTGTTCGCCGGTTCGGGTGACCGTTTGCGTGGTCCCGTGCCACGGTAGGTTGACTCGTCGAGTCGCTGACCCGTGAGGCTCGTTAACCGGAGTTTGTTTCCCGTTAACCTTGTCCGTTCGCGGGCGTTAAAGCATAGCAATTGATTAAGATTTTTCGGTTAATAGTAATTACATAGTTCATATTCTAAAATTTATAACTAATTCATACGAACTCCAAATTGGGCCATTCAACTTGCAAAATTCATCTAAAATTGAGCTCTATATGTTTGTTTACTTTTTATGTACTATTTATTTGGTTTTTATTAGAATTTTTCCTTGTTTTGCGTGCCAACATGTAGATTCCGCCGTCTCGGACGATTGCGGTCGCGAGGAAAAGAGTTCGGAAGAACAATCGAAGAAGCAAGGCAAGTCACACACTCCCCTTGAGCATTTTGAACCCAATTTATAAAATGTTTTACCGTTTACAAATAAATTGCATGTTTTGCTAATTACATGGGAATAGGGTTTACCTATCTGATCGCTTGTGCTATATTTAATTGATGTCCTTTCTTTGTCAAGTTGGGTGATAATTTGACTAGCTTGTGTCTCATGTTGACCTAGCTAGAATTATATTATGCTTAGTCATGCTTAATACCACTAGCTCACATAATGGGACAATTACATTATCTAACTCTAGTATCTTGATGAGCTACGAGCTCGAGACATGTCGGTCATGTTCCGTTGGTCGTAATTAACCAACTAAAATATGGCCTAATGGTGGGCTGTGGGTCTACGGTTTTGCTAGTCGCACCCATGGCAATTAAGGACCGGTTCTCGGGAAACCCTGGAAGACTAACAGTGCTTACCACAAGCAGGCATGGGTAACTGTTGGACTTGTAGTGTAGCTTTTTCCTAGCTGATGCATCCAGGCAAGAGTGGGCGTGATGGAGTTGGGTCGGTGGGGGTTTACCCGTTGATCGGCTTCCGGATTCACCAAGGCACGAGAGGGGGCTGCCTACCTTGGCTTAAAGGTGGGGGCGAAACCTGAGGTGTGGTGTGCTTGGTTAGGGGGAGTTATGCGAAGGGTCTTGTCACGATTTCCCCCTTTGCAGTACCATGGTGGTATTTCGGGGCATGGCAACATGTGTGTAATCGTGTCTTGTGGGTACAGTTGCGCACCTCTGGCCAGAGTAAAACTATTCGAATAGCCGTGCCCGCGGTTATGGGCGATCAACCAGATTCACCGTGATTAGTCCCACTCTATTAATTAAATTGACTTAATGAACTGGTTTAGTTCAGGTGGAATGGCTGGGCCTGTTCAACGTGGTGTAGTGTTGTTTAGTGGAGATGTTTAAACTTGCCTTAATTAATCGACTGTTTTACTGTTTTCAACTATAAATGTTTACAACTGCCTTTATGCAAATAGCCGCAAACCCTCCTTGTCTCCTCTTGCACGAATGCATCGTTGGTGTGGTTTGTTGAGTACGGTGGTTGTACTCAGCCTTGCTATTATTCCCCTTTTCAGAAGTATAGTGCTTCTGAGCTGAAGACGATGCGAGAAGACCAAGGCTTATACCCCAGTTGAGTTTTGCCTGTGGAGTGGAGCTGAAGCCCCGCTAGGATCGTCGCTTTTTTCCGCTGCTGTTTTCTTTTCGGTGTGAGGACTAAGTGCCTCTTCTATAAGTATTTACGCTTTATTTATGTTTGGATCTGTTTATTAATTTGTTGTTTTGTGTACCCTAGCTTGATTCCTGGATAGGGATTTATACACAAAATGGTCTGGAAATTTGGGATAAATTTCTGGGCGTGACATGGGTCGATTGATGAGTACCACAAATTCCCTTGTGTACTTAACACATGACAAACTTGACTTCTTCAAGATTAAAACACTTTAACAAAACCCCATCGATTGTCTGATAGTATGGATCATTATCTAACAGAACATATTTCAGGGCTTTATACTTCAATCTCCTTGATGCCGATCGAGAAGGATCCTTTAAATATTGAACAATCTCAAACCTCCAGTCATTGGCTTGCATAGACCCAATATCTACCTCCACATCTCTTAACATCGGCTTATACCCGATGCACCTTGAGTTAAATCATTGGCTTTAACATTTTGTTCTCGAGGAATATGTTTCAAAGAAACTATCTTGAAAGTTTTCATCAACTCTTGACACTTTTCATTATACACCATCAACACATCATTTTTGCACTCATATTCTCCAGACAACTGATTAATGACTAATAATGAATCCGCCATAATTTCAATGGTATCGGCTTCAACTTCTCTCAATAGTTGTAGTCCTTTTAAAATAGCCTCATACTCAACCTGATTATTAGTATAGTAAGGCTTAATAGTGAAAGCGAATTAAAAACTTACCCCCTAGGCGATATGATTACTAAACCAATACCATATCCATGAGTACAAACTGATCCATCGAAAAACAAAGTCCATGGTACAATCTCAAAATAATCAATGGAATCATTCTGATATTCAACTATGAAATCGGCTATCGCCTGCCCTTTTACTGCCTTAGCTGATTCATATCTTAAATCAAAATCTATTAAAGTGAAAATCCATTTGCCAATTCTAACTTTAAAATAGGAGCTGATAGCATATACTTAACCACATCGGCTTTGCAAACTATCGTGCAAGAGTAGATAATATCGTAACTTTGTACATGAAAAATATAAACATGAGCACAACTTTTCCACTGGTGTATATCTGATCTCAGCATCAAAAAGTCTCTTTACCTTCAACCTCCTGTATTAAGACTGAGCCGATTGTTTTTTGACCGTCTGACAAATATAGCTTAAAAGGAACTCCTTTTTTGGTGGAATAAGGACTTGAGGTGTACTCAAATATTCCTTTATATTATCCAATGCTTGTTGCTGCTTCTCCCCCCAAATAAATTCTTGATCGGCTTTCAATCTGAGTAATAGAGTGAACGACTCAATTCTACAAAATAAATTAGAAATAAGTTGATTTTGTCGATCAAGGATTGTAATTTTGTTTTATCTTCTGGTGGTTTAATATTTTTGATAGTAGTAGTACTTTTTGAGGAATTTCAATCCCTCTCTCATGCACCAGAAATCCAAGGAACTATCCAGCCCATACGCCAAAAGCACATTTGGTAGGGTTCATCCTTAATCTGTATTTCCTTGGCCTTTCCAAAACTCTTCTTAAATCGGCTATATGCTCATCGACTTCCATTGATTTGAAAAGCACAACAACAATGTAAATTTCAATCAACAAGCCAATGAGATCATAAAATATATAATTCATTGCTCTTTGATACGTGACACCAACACTCCTTAATCCAAAAGACATAACAACCCACTCATACAAGCCGATTGCGCTAGGACACCTAAAAGCAGTCTTATGGATATCTTCTTCAGCCATAAAAATTTGATTATATCCTACATTGTCATCCAAGAAATTGATAATCTTATGTCCATATGCAACATCAACTAACAAAGCAGCAATCAACATTGAGTATTCATCTTTGGGAGTAGCTTTATTCAAATCTCTGAAATCAATGCAAACTTGTTGACAATGAAATTTGGCAAGCTAATTGATACATATGAATCGGAAACAAGATCTAATTCCGAAGCGGATTTGAAGATATGCGGGATTCTCGGAAATAGAGTATGCATCGGCTGGAACTAAGTCCGATTTGGATAGCCGATGTGGCCGATATTGCATCTGAAGTCAGTATCGGATTCGAGAGAGAGTTTGAGACGATGTTGCCAGACAAGGATAGAGTCCAGAATTGGCAAATGTATATATTAATTAGGATTATCTGCAATTTCTTTATAAATATTTTCGGTAAGAGTCCGCCTAAGGGACTTGTTTGCTAGTTGGATTTGTACTAGGATAATATGAGTCGTGTCCATGTTGGACAATGTTTGTATTTTCGGGTATAAATATAGACCTGAGGTCATATAAATAAAACAACGGACGTTCAATCAATCTCAGCGCATCGCTAACCTTTATTTTCTACTTTCGACAAGTTCATGCTTTCGAGTCGAGCTGCATCAATTTGATCTTCGGCGAAGAGGTAGGTCTTGTTATGGCGGTTTGCATTATCGGAATTAGTGCTTACATCTTTATGACACTCTAATTCTATCTTGTAAATCTCCGAGTTATCATATACGTTATATAATTTAGATTGACAATGCCATCTATTCATATCGGCCAATCTCTATCTAGGGTTTTCCTGGTAATGGCTAGATTGACTTATTGGTTTGAATTATATAATGTATCCACCATCTCGAAAAGGCAACCATCAGCTTGAGTCTAGATATTATGTTTCTTTTCATACTTAATGCTGCATCAGTTAAGTTTGATCTATTAAGTCGTGTTCTGAATCATGATGTCTAGCCTGCTTTATGGTTGTTAATAAGGATAGTATCGGTGTTTCAGCCGATCTTATCTGGTATAGTTGTTTTACATAGTTTCATGCTTTGTTTAATATACTATATCTGCCCCTTATATCAGGATCTAATCTAATACAAATATATTGGACTTACCACCAATCCAATTGGTTATAGTTGCATATATTTGTTGCTAGAAAATATCCTAGTATAAGGTTGTATCGGAGCTTGTTGACGATGAAATTTGGTAAGCAAATCTAATCTATGTGAATCAGAAACACAATTTGGTTCGAAGCAGATTTGAAGATACGCGAGGATATCGGAAACAGAGTGCGCATCGGCTGGAGTTCGTATCGACTGGAGACTGATTCAGAGGAGGATAGCCGATGGGGCCGATATTGCATGTGAAGTCAATATCAGGTTCGGCAGAAGACTTACGATGGGATTGCCGTGCAAGGATAGAGTCCGAAATTGGCAATTGTATCTATTAATTAGGATATTTTGTAATTTACTTACAGATTATCGTGGTAAGAGTCCGCCTAAGGGACTTGTTCGTTAGTTGGATTTGTATTAGGTTAATATGAGTCGTGTCCGTGATGGACAATGTTTGTATTAGGGTTTTGTCGGTATCGGCTAGTTTACTTGGTTGATTCATGTTATATGATATATCTACCATCTTGATTTGATGATTATTGGCTTGTTAGATATTGCGCTTCTTTTATGCTTAATGCTACATTGGTTAAGTCCAACCTATTAAGTTGTTTTAGAATCATGATCTCTAACTTGCTTTACGATTGTCAATAGGGATAGTATCGGAGTTTCAGCCGATCTTATCAATCTAGAATATTTGACATAGTTTTATGCTTTGTTTAGTGTTCTATATTTAATCTTCGCTACTTTATCATGAAATCATATCGGATTTACGACCGATATGCGTTTAGATCTAGATATCGGCTATGACATTAGTTTTATGTAATCATTATTTCATGCTGCGATAGACTTAACCAGTTTATACTGTCTCGGTTCAGTCCGATCTATACCAATTGCTTGCTGCTAAAGTAATAATGATCTTCTGATTGCATAACATTGATATCTACTGCCGATATACTAGTTTTAGGGTTATTTTCATAATTATTTATATCTTTACAGCCGATTCATGCTTTATTGCATTGGCTAGATCACATACGATATGAAATCAACTCTATGGCCGATTGTCTATCATTTACTAATATTGTTAGCATATTTCTTCTTGTTGATTGCAGGATCAAATCAACTGGCACGCCCTCGAACCTAAAACCCTAATTTTAGATCTGCACTAGAGTTAAGCAGATCTCTCAGGCCAGTGTGTGTTTTTTGCATCAACACGCTTCGGCACGCCCGGTGGGACATTGTGTCATCATGTCGCCAAACATCACTGAAGTTTCGGAGGATAACATCTTGCCGGTTACGATTGAACAGCTGAGTGAAGAGCAGAGAGAAGAAATGCAACAGATGCTGAATCAACTCCAGAACCAATATGTGCACTCATTCACAGTCACGCGGCAAGGCACGGTTATTCAAAGAGCTAAAGTCAAGCTACCGGCAATCGTAAAACAAGATCCAAGCACTTCTGGGTCAGGGGAAGAGAAGGACAAACAGACCAAGGTTGAATCAAGTGATGAAGAACTCCACACATTGCAAGATCGCATTCATTCAGCTATACACCACACTTTAGTCAACCAGTCCGGAGTGCTCGTGAACACCTTAACAAACATGATCAAGTCGGTGGTTGATGGGACGATAGCCGAGGAAAAAGCTAAAGGACCTATATATTTACCAGACGGCACGTTCCCAGGATACAGAACTGTGAAGACCGACATTGGCGGGAATCAAGGGAGTCAACAATTGCTTCAAACCCAGGCTCCATCGGCTCCTTACTCAAGTTCAAATATTCCAGCAATTCTGACCAGGTCACAGCCGATCACTGGGGGGCAAGCACGAACTCAGCTGACACCAGAGCAGTTCAAAAGTATTCTCCACCCAAAACCGCCAGCTGTCGACACATCTTACCAAATTCCTTCGGTTCCACAACAGCCGATTGGAATTACTCAGCCGATAAGCCAGCAATACGGCACAGAGCAACTCCCATATGTGCCACCTCAAGGGATATCGGCCGGCTTCAATCATCTCTATCAACCTCATTCACCACGACCTCAGCCGATCCAATACGGCCAGATGGATCCACTCCAGCAACAGTATGGTGGAGCAACACCACACCAACCCTGGGCCGATATGATCGCTGACGTCATGAGGGAGTAGTTTGGACTCAAACCAAAAGACAATGGCAACATGTATCGGCACCCATATCCAGAATATTTTGATCGGGTTCCACTGCCAAACCGTTACAAGGTACCAGACTTCTCTAAATTTTCGGGACAAGACAATGTATCTACTTATGAGCAAGTTAGCCGATTTTTAGCTCAGTGTGGAGAGGCATCGGCTACAGAAGCTCTCAGAGTTAGATTGTTCCCACTATCATTATCTGGATCGGCGTTTACTTGGTTTTCATCTCTACCTTATAACTCAATCAGAAGTTGGGCCGATTTGGAGAAACAATTCCACAAGTACTTTTACAGTGGAGTTCAAGAGATGAAGCTATCAGACCTCACAGCAATCAGGCAAAAATCAGATGAATCAGTCCCAGATTATATTCAACGATTCAGAGATGTGAGGAATAGATGCTACAGTCTAGCCTTGACAGATTCTCAACTAGTCGATTTGACCTTCCAAGGTTTGTTGGCGCCGATAAGGGAAATATTTTTGGCCCAAGACTTTCAGAGCTTGGCTCATCTAGCTCGAAAGGTATCGGCTCACAAAACAAGGTTCCAAGAAGCAAGGAAATTTATCAAAAAGGCAAACAACGTCAATAATGTCTACAGTTATGACTCTGACTCCGAAGATGATGACCCAGAAATCAATGCAGCCGAGTGGGCTGGAAACAAGAGGACGGTGGTCTGTCAATGGGTCAAGAGTGCAGGAAAGGAGGAGAGATTTGATTTTGACATTACCAAAGCTGATAAGATTTTTGATCTTCTTCTCCAGAAAAAATAGATTCAACTGCCAGTAGGACATGTTATCCCATCGGCTGAGGAGTTGAAGAAGAGGAAATATTGCAAGTTGCATAATACAGGGTCTCATAATACTAACGACTGTAAGATTTTCAGGCAACAGATCCAGTCGGCTATTGAACAAGGCAAGATCAAGATCGACGAATCCAAAAGGCCAATGAAGATAGATGGACACCCGTTTCCAGTTAACATGGTGCACTCTGGATACAATCGGAATATAGCCGATAGAGGTAAAAATTATACCAGGAGCATCAGATCGGCTGGTTTGATCAACAAATATCAAAAAAGGCGCCAGGGAGAAGAGGAGTCATATTCTCAGAAATTGAAAGATATTTCGATCCTCACTGGAGTTGTGAATTTTTTAGATTTTGCTGGAATGAGGGTATGAGGTTGCCATCTATTGGAGACTGTCCTGGATGCAGTGATCCTGATGCACAATTCATCCAAAGACCAAGCCGACAGGGTACAACTATACATCGGCCGATTCAGTCAAGGTTGCCAGATCATGAAAGACTTGGGCCGATGCAACAAAACAATGATGAAGATGACTCACCTAGAGAATCCAACCCAATACATCCTCAATGGTACCCTTCTGGAATATTCACTAAAAATCAAAAAAGGAGAGTTCAAAGGATGAGAAACAGGGAACAATTCCAAGAGGTCGAAGGGGAAATTGAACATCAGTTGAGGCAGAAAACAAAGAAAGTCTGGCGCGTGAAGAGCAAAGTGGTGGCAGCCGATGAAGTCAAAGCCGATCATAGTAAGAACGAACAACATAAGGGCAAAAATGTGATGTCGTCTGCCATAAACATGGTTTTCATGTTGCCAGCTGAATATGCAGTTGAGCAAGTTGTCGAACAAGAAGAAAACCTACCATCGGCTAAATTGATGCTATCTCCACAACAAGCCGTGTTTGAGAAATCCGAAGGAACCGATCATCCACACCTCAAGCCGTTGTACGTTAAGAGATTTGTTAATGGTAAGCTGATGTCAAATATGCTAGTCGATGGAGGGGCAGCTGTCAATCTAATGCCATACACAACATTCAGGAAACTTGGGAAGAATTCAGAGGATCTGATCAAGACTAACATGGTTCTAAAAGATTTTGGTGGGAATCGAGACCAAAGGAGTCTTGAATGTGGAGCTAACCATCAGCAGTAAAACAATTCCTACCACGTTCTTTGTTATTGATGGGAAGGGTTCCTACAGTCTGTTGCTGGGAAGAGATTGGATCCATGCTAACTGCTGCATCCCTTCAACAATGCACCAAAGTCTGATTCAATGGCAAGGAGACCAAATTGAAAAGTTTGGCAAGGAGATTACTTAAAGGTTTCTGATTATGCCATACAGCCAACATGAGATGGAGAGCCCCAATTCTTGTTTTGAGGGTGCCGTGGAGGGTTCCAACTTGTACACAAAGGACACTGTTGATGATCTCGACGGCAAGCTAGGACAAGGTTTTATGTCGGCCAATAAACTAGAAGAAATCAACATTGGACCAGGTGATAGGCCTAGGCCGACATATATTAGTAAGTGTTTATCAAAGGAATTTAAAAGTAAATTAATAGCACTCTTGAATGAGTATAGAGATTGTTTTACCTGGGAATATTATGAGATGCCAGGACTTAGCCGATCGATAGTTGAACATCGGCTCCCTATCAAACAAGGCTATCGGCCATATAAACAACCCCCAAGACATTGTAAAGCTGCAATGTATGATGCTATCAAGGCCGAAATTACAAGACTCTACGACGCTAATTTTATCAGACCATGCCGATATGCTGAGTGGATTTCTAATATAGTACCAGTCATCAAGAAAAATGGCAAGCTCAGGGTTTGCATTGATTTCAGAGATTTAAACAAGGCTACACCGAAAGACGAATACCCAATGCCGGTAGCCGATCAACTCGTCGATGCAACATCTGGACATAAAATCATCAGTTTCATGGATGGTAATGCTGGTTATAATCAAATTTTCATGGCTGAGGAGGATATTCACAAGACTGCCTTTAGATGTCCTGGTGCTATCGGCTTATATGAGTGGGTGGTTATGACTTTCGGTTTGAGAAGTGCTGGTGCTACATATCAGAGGGCCATGAATTATATTTTTCACGATCTCATCAGCACGTTGGTAGAGATATATATTGATGATGTGGTGGTTAAATCTAAGGAAAGTGATGAATATATAGCCGATTTGAGACAGGTCTTAGAAAGGGTAAGGAAGTATGGCCTGAAGATGAATCCTACTAAGTGTGCTTTCGGCGTATCGGCTGGTCAATTTCTTGGATTTTTGGTACTTGAGCGCGGGATAGAAATTCCTCAGAGGAGTATTGAAGCAATTAAAGATATAAAACCTCTAGAAGATAAAACCAAATTGCAATCATTGATCGGCAAAATAAATTTTGTTCGGCGTTTCATATCAAATCTGTCTGGCTGAATAGAACTATTTACTCCTTTACTAAGGTTGAAAGCCGATCAAGAATTTATCTAGGAGAGAAGCAACAGCAAGCATTGGACAATATCAAAGAATATTTGAGTACTCCAGTTCTTATACCACCACAGAAAGGGATTCCATTTAAACTGTATTTGTCAGCCGATCAGAACTCTATCGGCTCAGTTTTGATCCAAGAAGTTGAAGGGAAGGAGAGAATTATATTCTATCTCAGCAGACATCTTTTGGATGCAGAAACCAGGTATTCACCTGTGGAGAAATTATGCCCGTGTTTATATTTTTCTTGTACGAAGTTAAGACATTATATACTCTCCAATGAGTGTATCATAGTATGCAAAGCCGATGTAGTACGATATATGCTATCGGCTCCAGTTCTGAAAGGGAGAATTGGTAAGTGGATTTTTGCTTTGTCAGAGTTTGATCTCAGGTATGAATCGGCTAAGGCAGTTAAAGGGCAAAGGATAGCCGATTTTATAGTTGAACACAGGGATGTTACCGTTGGTAATGTTGATATTATGCCATGGACTTTATTTTTTGATGGATCTGTTTGCACTCATGGTTGTGGTATCGGCTTGGTAATTATATCGCCTAGGGGGGCAAGTTTTCAGTTTGCTTTTACTATCAAACCATATTCTACAAATAATCAAGCAGAGTATGAAGCTGTTCTCAAAGGTTTGATGTTTTTGAGTATTTAAAAAATCCCTCTAGATCGGTTTCAAGGAAATTACGATACAAAGCTCTCAAGTATGTTCTTTTGGATGATGTGTTATACTATCGGACGATTGATGGAGTTCTGTTGAAGTGCTTGAGCATGGAAGAAGCAAAAGTTGTCATGTGTGAAGTTCATGAGGGTATTTGTGGGACACATCAATCGGCTCACAAGATGAGGTGGTTAATTCGAAGAGTTGGATATTTTTGGCCGACAATGTTGGAGGATTGTTTCAGATATTACAAAGGTTGTTAAGATTGTCAAAAATTTGGAGCAATTCAGAGAGCACCAGCATCGGCTATGAATCCTGTTATCAAGCCGTGGCCGTTCAGAGGTTGGGGTATTGATATGATCGGCCAGATCAATCCACCATCAAGTAAAGGGCATAAATTCATATTAGTTGCAACTGACTATTTTTCTAAGTGGGTTGAGGCAATTCCTTTAAAGAAGGTTGACAGCAAAGATGCAATTGATTTTGTCAAGGAACACATCATATACAGATTTGGTTTGCCACAGACGATTACAACTGATCAAGGTTCTATATTTGTGTCCGATGAGTTTGTTCAGTTTGCCGATAGCATGGGAATTAAGTTGTTGAATTCTTCACCATATGATGCACAAGCAAATGGGCAAGCTGAAGCATCTAACAAGAGTTTGATTAAGCTGGTTAAGAGAAAAATAGCTGAATATCCCAAGAAGTGGCATACTATTTTGGCCGAAGCATTGTGGTCCTATCGGATGGCTTGTCATGGTGCAATTCAGGTACCTCCTTATCAACTAGTTTATGAGCATGAAGCTGTGCTACCATGGGAAACTAACATCGGCTCCAGAAGAATTTCTTTACAGGATGAGTTAACAGCCGATGATTATCATAACTTGATGGTTGATGAGTCGGAAGATTTGGTTCAAGCTAGATTGCGAGCTCTTGAGAAAGTTAAGAAAGACAAGGAAAGGGTTGCTAGACATTATAACAAAAAGATTGTGCCCAAATCTTTTGAGGAAGGAGAACTGGTTTGGAAATTGGTGTTGCCGATAGGGGCTAGAGATAACAAATTCGGCAAGTGGTCACAGAATTGGGAAGGGCCGTTTCAAATCCATAAATGTGTTTCTAAAGGGGCCTATATGTTAAAAGGGCTTGATGGAGAAGTATTTGGAAGAGCACTTAATGGAAAATACTTGAAGAAATATTACCCAAGCGTTTGGATTGGTTCATAATCGGTTATGGTTGCCGATGTTTGGTTGATAGTCGATGTATTTACATCGCCTTTAGATGACCGATATTTTTATCGCCCTTAGTAATATAAGTTTGCAGCATTATGTTCCCTACTACAAACTTGGGGGGTATGGAGGACAAAAGTTGGAAATTTTTGAGCAAATTTTTGAACACAAGTTATACAAGTGATTTTCATACGTCGGCTCGATGGCCGATAGCAAGTTATATCTCAGAATTTGGCTAAGTATAAAATCAGCTCGATGGCCGATACATATATTACAACAAAAGATATTGTGGCAGTGTTTAGTTTGTTACATCAGTCCAGGTACTTTTGGATAGCCGATACAACTCTTTGTCTAATTTATTCTACTTCTTCAATGGCTTGGGCATCGGTTGCATCTGTACGCTCTAGTCAAGGCAGAAAGGTGCTTTACAGCTTTCTTGAGTTTCAGCTTTTGGGCTTCAATGGCTTTCGGCAGATTGGCTAGTTTCTGTTCTTCGGTGATAATCTCAGCTCTGCAAGCTTCAAGTTGTTGTAGAAGATCAGCTTCTTTCTTTTTCAGCATCTCAATCTTCTGTTGAGTGGAATTTGGTCCAGCTTCTAGTTCAGCCAATTTGGATTTTTCATAATTAACTTGCTGTCGGCTGGACTGAACATTGGCTTCAAGTGCAGAACGCTCTAGCCAATCTGAGATTCTTTGTCTTGCTCTTTCCAATTTAACGCGGTGTTGCTCAAGAAAGACTGCCGGAGAAATTACCTCAATTAATTCATCAGGGATTTGGTTATGGAGTTCTTCGAATCTAGCCCTGATCGGCCCACAGTTCACGACTAGTGCATCAAGGGAAGCACTTAGCCGATCTGCGATGTCGGCAAAACTCTTTCTCAAATCCTCTGGTATTGGAGAGATGGTCTTGCTAGTTGTTTCTTCTTCCTCTTCATCTAAGAATTGGTTGATGTCAAATAAGAACATGTCAGCTAGAAGCTGAAATAGAGAATGTTTGTTAGATAAAATTATTGAAAACAAGTCGATAGGTACAGATGTGAGAGATTACTTATAGGAATTTGAGGAGTTGGAGCTGTGGCAGCGATTTCTTCGTCTTGACGGCAAGCTGTGGCCGATGGAGTGCGTTCACTGGATGTTTGACGAGAAGGTGATACCTGAGGAGGCTGTAATGATGATAAGTATTAGTCAGTATCAGCTGGAGATAAGGTTAGAAGTGGAGTGAGTTGAGATTACCGATACTGATGGCAAAGTTGGTTTCTTCCTCGTAGCAACTTGTTTCCTCTTAGGTTGAAAAGAGATAGTCGAGTTAGGAGATTTTGAAGCACAGAAATAAATAGTGAACGGTTGGAATAGTCTTACTTGTGCTTTCTGAGGTTGTTGTGGAGGACTTGGAGTTTTTGCAGCTTGAGATTGTACTGCAGGAGGCGTATCGGCTCGGGGTGTGATGATTTCGGTTTCACTACATTGAGCAGCAGCTTCATCAATTGCTTCCTCCATTTCAATATCTTTCAAGATATCGTCTATTTCTTGGGCTTGAGCAGTTTCTGTATCGGCTGCTTTCTTTTGCTTTTTGGTTGGTTTCTTCAAGAGTGTTAGCTTCGTAGCAGCTTGTTTGGTCCTTTTCCTCTTGTCACCAGTGTGCATCGGCTCCCTAAGTTGGCCTTGAAGTAAGGTGGCAGTCTGTGCAGCGTTGAAGCCGATGATGGATGGAGCTAGCCCGCAGCCGTTTGGAAGTTTGGCAATAGCATATTCTATAGGCTTGCCATTTCGGCTGATAAGAGGACGGGGAGAATCTATTGTCTGCAAGGAAAATTAATGAATTATGAGTGTTGAGCAGTCAATGGTGATGAAGTGCAATTTGAGGGGAGAGATTTACCTGGGGGACTAAGTTCGTATGATCCGGGTGAGGTATGATTCAACTGGTAGATGGAATATGTGAATTTTCATTTCTGACCACCATCTATCAAATTGGATGCTCCTCGTTAAGATAATATTAAATCTGTCTATGCTGCCGAGAGGAGGGCTAGGGATGTTGAGCAATTTGTCCATCATTAGAGCCGATACAATGTCACCTCTGGTTTGCATTTTGTCGGCATAGTATAAGCCGATGGGCAATTGTCCCATACCAAGTTGTCTTGCTGCTGACATTGGGTGATAGAATTCATAAGAGGGTTGAATGTTCCTGCCCTAGGATATACCAACTGGGAGTATACATGGAGAGATTGCAGCAGTCAAGATTTCTCTGGGTTTTTCAAATCTCTCATCATTGATCTCATCTAGCCTGAAATCGGCTGACAGTTCAAAATTCTGGAAAGACTCATAAGCAAACCAAATTCAGCTGTCTCTAGGAAATCCATCATAAAAGTTGTCGAACCAGTTATGAAAGTGCTCAGCCGATGGTCCATGCCCAGCATAACTAGTGGCTGCTTCACCATATGATTTGCATCGGCGTACTTGGTTTGTTTCGTCATCACTTCCAGGATCGGCTGTGGATGGGAATTCTGCTTCTAGGAGGGATGGTGTTTTTGCAACTTTCTGGGTGTGCAAAGTTAGCCAGAGTTGGATGAACCACCATGGGCCGCCAGTGTTAACATTTGAATCCATGATCAATTTGGCTGATGATTGGCTTAGTGTTTGATATGCTGCACCTAGTAGGTATTTTCCTAGAGGAAATTCTTTTTTTCAAGACGATGGCTTCAGCTAGGTGTTGCCAGTTGGCTGTTAGGCCGCAGGTAGATCCGCAAAACACAAATTTGTCCAACCACATCATCAAGAAGGCGGCGTGTTCCCTAGCCGATACAGGACCTGTGCTCATGTTTTCGGAGATAAAACCAAACCAACCACCGATGTTCTTGGTTTTGAATTTGTAAGTACACTAGGTCGATGTGGTTATGTCCAGGCCGGTTATCATGGTTATGTCTAGTAAGGTGGGGGTCATCGGCCGATGGTTGAACATGAAACTGTTTAGGGTATCTGACTAGAAGTACGCAGCCGAAGATAGCATCGGCTCATCTTTCTTCAAATCAGCTATGGATAAAGATAGGCATTGGGCTATTCCTATTTCATCCCAGTGATCCTGTTTACTAGCAGCAACTCTCTTGTACCAATCTATCCACTTGTCAACTTGAGAGGGCCAAGATCTGAAGGTTGTGATCCAGTGAGAAAGAGATGGGTTTGACTGCCTAAAAGGAATTCTCTCTATCTCTGCGTTGATGATATAAGTGGGATCTATATCACCTATCGGACCCATATAGAAATGGTTGGGCTCATTGAGCTTTGGGATGGCTATTTGGTGGGTTACGTGCTATAGATTGAAAAGAAAAACAAAAAGGGTTGAAGACGGAAGAAAAATGAAGAACTCGAAGAAAAAGTTTTGAGCCGATGGAAGACTTACCTCAGGGAACTCCTTGGCGGTGGTGTTGGATGGACTCGATGATGCTGCCATCGCTACGGAGGTTGTCCCCGGAGGGGATTCGCTGTTCCGATCGCCGGAGTGGAGAGAGAAAGTAATCACCGAGGTTCACGGAGAAATTTGGTGGTTCAAGCGGTGAAAGCGGAGTTAACGCCGTGAAATCTCCAAAAAAGCAGTTGGTATTTAAAGAAGTAGGTGCGTAACGGTCACAGGGGTAACCCTAGATTTTTGCGGTTTTGAAAAGATAATTCTGTTGCATTATATAATACTTCGGAATTGGGGTGGATGTGTTGACGATGAAATTTGGTAAGCAAATCTAATCTATGTGAATCGGAAACACAATTTGGTTCGAAGCGGATTTGAAGATACGCGAGGATATCGGAAACAGAGTGCGCATCGGCTGGAGTTCGTATCGGCTGGAGACTGATTCCGAGGAGGATAGCCGATGGGGCCGATATTGCATGTGCAGTCAATATCGGGTTCGATAGAAGACTTACGATGGGATTGCCGTGCAAGGATAGAGTCCGAAATTGGCAATTGTATCTATTAATTAGGATATTTTGTAATTTACTTACAGATTATCGTGGTAAGAGTCCGCCTAAGGGACTTGTTCGTTAGTTTGATTTGTATTAGGTTAATATGAGTCATCTCCGTGATGGACAATGTTTGTATTTTCGGGTACAAATATAATCCCGAGGTCTTGTAAATAATAACAACATACGTTCAATCAATCTCAGCGCATCGCCACCTTTGTTTTCTACTTTGGACAAGCTTGTGCTTTCGACTCGTGCTGCATCAATTTGATCTTCGGCGAAAAGGTATATCTTGTCATGGTGATTTGCATCATTAGAGTTAGTGCTTACATCTTTATGACACTCTAATTCTATTTTGCATGTCTCCGAAGTTATCATATATGTTATATAGCTTAGATCAATGATGCTATCTCCTTATATCGGCTAGATCCGTCTTAGGGTTTTGTCGGTATCGGCTAGTTTACTTGGTTGATTCATGTTATATGATATATCTACCATCTTGATTTGATGATTATTGGCTTGTTAGATATTGCGCTTCTTTTATGCTTAATGCTGCATTGGTTAAGTCCAACCTATTAAGTTGTTTTTAGAATCATGATCTCTAACTTGCTTTACGATTGTCAATAGGGATAGTATCGGAGTTTCAGTTGATTTTATCAATTTAGAATATTTGACATAGTTTTATGCTTTGTTTAGTGTTCTATATTTAATCTTCGCTGCTTTATCATGAAATCATATCGGATTTACGACCGATATGCGTTTAGATCTAGATATCGGCTATGACATTAGTTTTATGTAATCATTATTTCATGCTGCGATAGATTTAAGCAGTTTATACTGTCTCGGTTCAGTCCGATCTATACCAATTGCTTGCTTCTAAAGTAATAATGATCTTCTGATTGCATAACATTGATATCTACAGCCGATATACTAGTTTTAGGGTTATTTTCATAATTATTTATTTCTTTACAGCCAATTCATGCTTTATTGCATCTTCTATCGTTTACTAATATTCTTGGCATATTTCTTCTTGTTGATTGCAGGATCAAATCAACTAGCACGCTCTCGAACCTAAAACCCTAATTTTGGACCTGTACTAGAGTTAAGCAGATCTCTCAGGCCAGTGTGTGTTTTTTCATCAACAGAGCTATAGTCAATACATGCTTAAATCTGGACATCGGCTATGACATGAATATATATAATCGTTATTTCATGTTATTTTAGACTTGGGTAATTTATACTATCTCGGTTCAGTCCGATCTATCTCGATTGCCGATTTCTAAAATAATATTGATTTATAGACTATATAATATTAATATTTTCAGCCAATGTACCAAGTTTAGGGTTAGCTTATCATCGATAAAAACCTTACAGCCGATCCATGCTATATTGCATCGGCTAGGTTACATCACGATACGATATCGCCTAATCGGCCGATTGACTATCGTCTACTAACAAACTTGCATGTTTTTTCTTGTTGATTGTAGGATCAAATCAACTGGCACGCCCTTCGAACATAAAAGCATGTTTTGGACCTGCACTAGAGTAAAGCAAATCTCTCAAGCCAGTGTGTGTTTTTTGCATCAACATGCTTTTGGCATGCCCAGTGGGACCTTGTGTCATGATGACGCCAACATAACTGAGGTTACAGAGGACAATGTTCTACCCGTCACGATCGAGCAGCTAAATGACGAAGAAAGAAAAGAGATGAAGAAAGTTGCTGGATCAACTCCAAGACCGACATCTGCATTCACTCACGGTAACCTGACAGGGCACCGTTATCCAGAGAACTAAAGTGGAGTTGCCACCGATCGTAAAATCAGGCCCAAGTACATCCGGAGCAAGTGATGATAAAGGCAAGGAACCCAAAACCGAATTAAACAACGAAGAACTTCACACATTACAAGATCGCATCGATTTCTGCAGTGCATCATGCTCTCATCAATCAATCCGGAGTACTCGTGAATACATTGACGAATATGATCAAGGCAAAAGGACCAGTATATCTACCAGGCGAAACGATTCCAGGCTACAGGACCATGAAGACTGAAATTGGCGGGAAGCAACAAACGTTTCAAACCCAGACCCCATCGGCTCCCCTATCCAGCAGAAATATTCCAACAATATTGACAAGACAGCCACCGACAGACTTCAACTCAGTTAACACCAGAACAGCTGATGAATATACTCAACCTAAAACCGCCAGTTGTAGACCCTACATATCACATTCCTTCGGTTTCACAACAGCCCATTGGATTCACTTAGCCGATAGGCCAACAATATAGTCCAGAACCACTTCCTTATGTGTCATCTGAAGGTCTATCGGCTAATCTTAATCAGCATTACCAGCCTCATTCTCCACGGCCTCAACCGGCATAGTACGGCTAGTATGATCAAATCCAGCAACAGTATGGAAGAACATCACAACAGCCGTGAGCCGATATGATTGCCGATGCGATGAGGGAACAGTTTGGGCTCCAGAATATTTTGATCGAGTGCCAACTACCAAACCGATACAAGGTGCTAGATTTCTCCAAGTTCTCAAGGTAGGATAATGTGTCAACTTATGAACACGTCAGCCGGTTCTTAGCTTAGTGTGGGGAAGCATCGGCTACAGAAGCCCTCAGAGTCAGATTATTTCCATTATCTTTATCTGGATCGGCATTTACATGGTTTTCCTCTCTACCTTATAATTCTATCAGGAGTTGGGCCGATCCGGAGAAACAATTCCATAAATATTTTTTCAGTGGCATCCAAGAGATGAAGCTGTCAGATCTTACAGCAATCAAGCAAAAGCCAGATGAAACAGTGCCAGATTATATTCAGAGATTCAGAGATGTAAGGAATAGATGCTCAGTCTGGCTCTGATAGATTCACAATTAGCCGATCTGGCTTTCCAGGGATTGTTAGTGCCGATAAGGGAGAGGTTTTCAGCCCAAGACTTTGAGAGTTTAGCTCATCTAGCTCATAAGATATCGGCTCATGAGACAATGTTCTAAGAAGCCAGAAAATTTGCCAAAAAGGCCAACAATGTTAATAACATCTATAGTTATGATTCTGACTCCGAAGATGATAATCCAGAGGTTAATGCGGCCGAGTGGGCTAGAAACAAGAAGACAGTAGTGTGCCAATGGGTTAAAAATTCGGGGAAGGAAGAAATGTTTGATTTTGACATTATCAAAGCTGACAAGATATTTGATCTTCTTCTTCAAGAAAAGCAGATTCAATTACCGGCAGGGCATGTGATACCATCGGCTGAAGAATTGAAGAGGAGGAAATATTGTAAGTGGCATCATACAGGATCTGATAGCACCAATGACTGCAAAAGTTTTAGGCAACAGATTCAATCAGCTACAGAACAAGAAAGGATCAAAATTGATGAGTCTAAAAGGCCGACGAAGATAGATGGGCATCCTTTCCCAGTAAATATGGTTCATACTGGACTCAATAGAAATCGAGCTGATGAGGGCAAGAATCATATGAGGGGTATCAAATCGGCTAGCATGATTAATAAGTACTAGAAAAGATGCCAGAGGGAAGATGAGTCATATTATCACGATGAAAAATACTTTGATCCACACTGGAGTTGTGAATTTTTGAGATTATGTTGGAATGAAGGCATGAGGCTACCATCTATTGAAGATTGTCCTGGATGCAGTGATCCTGATGTCCAATATGTTTACAGACCAAGCCAACAGAATATGAGTATGTAACGGCCGATTCAGCAAAGACTATCAGTTTATGAGAGACTTGGGCCGATCCGACAAGACCATCATGAAGAAGATTCACAAAGAAGAACTAAAGATGTACAACCACAATGGTATCCTTCTGTAATATTTACCAAGAATCAAAAAAGGCGTGTCCAAAGAATGAGAAACAGGGAACAATTCCAGGAAGTTGAAGGTGAAATCGAGCATCGGCTAAGACGCACAAAGAAAGTTTGGCGTGTGAAGAGCAAAGTGGTGTCAGCCGATGAGGTTAAAGCCGATCAGAACAAAAATCTTCAGAGCAAGGGCAAGGAGGTGATGTCTTCTTCAATTAATATGGTTTTTATGTTACCAGCTAAATATGCAGTTGAACAAGTGGTTGAACAAGAAGATGGATCACAATCGGCTAAGTTGATATTATCTCCACAACAAGCTGTTTTTGAGAAGCCAGAGGGAACTGATCATCGGCACCTCAAACCTTTGTATGTCAGGGGGTTTGTGAATGGGAAGCCGATATCAAAGATGCTGGTTGATGGAGGAGTAGCTGTCAATTTGATGCCATACTCGACTTTCAGGAAGCTTGGGAAGAATTCAGAGGATTTGATCAAGACAAACATGATTTTGAAAGATTTTGGCGGGAATCCATCTGAAACCAAGAGAGTTTTGAATGTGGAGTTGACCATCGACAGCAAGACAATTCCTACTATATTCTTTGTTATTTATGGGAATGGTTCCTACAGTCTGTTGCTGGGAAGAGATTGGATCCATGCTAATTGTTGTATTCCTTCAACTATGCATCAGAGCTTGATTCAATCGCAAGGAGACCAGATTGAAATCGTGCCAGCCGACAGGTCAGTCAATGTAGCTAGTGCCGATTTATCTGTTTGGGAGATGGAAGGAATTGATTGTTTATCTGGAAAAGTTTGGCAAGGAGATTACTTAAAAGTTTCTGATTATGATATACAGCCAACAGGAGATGGAGAGCCCCAATTTTTCCTTTGAGGGCGCCGTGGAGGGTTCCAATTTTTACACAAAGGATACTGTAGATGATCTCGACGGCAAGCTGCGACAATGATTTATGTCGACCGATAAATTGGAAGAAATAGACATTGGACCAGGTGACAGTCCTAGGCCGACATATATTAGTAAAGGTTTGACAAAGGAATTTAAATGTAAATTAATAGCACTTTTGAAAGAATATATAGATTGTTTTGCCTAGGAATACTATGAAATGCTAGGACTTAGCCGATTGATTGTTGAACATCGGCTCCCTATCAAACCAGGCTATCGACCATACAAACAACCTCCAGGATGTTGTAAAACTGAGATGTATGATGCTATCAAGGCCGAAATTACAAGACTTTATGATGCTACTTTTATTAGATCATGCCGATATGCTGAGTGGATTTCAAACATAGTGCCAGTGATCAAGAAGAACGGCAAGCTCAGGGTTTGTATCGATTTTCGAGATTTAAAAATGGCTACTCCAAAAGATGAATACCCAATGCCGATTGCCGATCAATTGGTTGATGCAACATCTGGACACAAGATTATCAGCTTTATGGATGGTAATGCAGGATATAATCAAATTTTTATGGCTGAGGAAGATATTCACAAGACTGCTTTTAGATGTCCTGGTGCAATCGGCTTGCATGAGTGGGTGGTTATAATTTTTGGATTAAGGAGTGCTGGTGCTACTTATCAAAAAGCAATGAACTACATATTTCATGATCTTATCGGCTTGTTGGTTGAAATCTATATTGATGATGTGGTGGTTAAGTCTAAGGAAATTGATGAACATATAGCCGATTTAAGGAAAGTATTGGAAAGAGCAAGGAAATATGGGTTGAAGATGAATCCAACTAAGTGTGGTTTTGGTGTATCGGCTGGACAGTTTCTCGGATTTTTGGTACATGAGAGGGGGATTGAGATACCACAGAAGAGCATTAATGCTATCAAAGATATAAAACCTTCAGAAGATAAGACTAAGTTGCAATCATTGATCGGCAAGATTAACTTTGTTAGGCGGTTCATATCAAATTTATCTGGCCGAATAGAACCGTTCACACCATTGCTACGGTTGAAAGTCGATCAAGAGTTTGTTTGGGGAGAGAAGCAACATAAGGCATTGGACAATATCAAGGAATATTTGAGTTCTCCTCCGGTTCTTATTCCACCACAAAAGGGCTTCCTTTTAATCTATATTTGTCAGCCGATCAGAATTCTATTGGCTCAGTTTTGATCCAAGAGGTTGAAGGTAAAGAACGAGTTATATTTTATCTAAGCAGAAGACTTTTGGATGCTGAAACAAGATATTCACATGTGGAGAAGTTATGTTTGTGCTTATATTTTTCTTGTTTATAGTTGGGGCATTATTTACTTTCCAATGAGTGCATTATAGTATGTAAGGCTGATGTGATACGCTACATGCTATCGGCTCCAGTTTTGAAAGGGAGAATTGGGAAGTGGATTTTTGCTTTGACAGAGTTTGATCTGCATTATGAATCGGCTAAGGCAGTTAAAGGGCAAGCGATAGCCGATTTCATAGTTGAGCATAGGGATAATGTTGTTGATCATGTTGATATTATGCCTTGGACTTTGTTTTTCGATGGATCAGTTTGCACTCATGGATGTGGTATCGGCTTGGTGATCATACCACATAGGGGGCAAGTTTTCAGTTTGCTTTCACCATCAAACCTTATTCTACAAATAATCAAGCTGAGTATGAAGCTGTTTTGAAAGGGTTGCAGTTGTTGAAGGAGGTTGAAGTCGATGCTATTGAAATCATGGGTGATTCATTATTGGTGATCAGTCAATTATCTGGGGAATATGAGTGCAAGAATGATGTTTGGATAGTTTATAATGAGAAGTGTCAAGAGTTGATGAAGACTTTCAAGATAGTTGCTTTGAAGCATATCCCTAGGTAGCAAAACGTTGAAGCCAATGATCTAGCTCAAGGTGCATCAGGCTACAAGCCAATGTTACAGAATATTGAAGTTGAAGTTGCATGTTTACTAGCCGATGATTGGAGGTAAAATTGAGATATTCGGATATTTAAAGAATCCTTCTAGGTCGGTTTCCAGGAAATTGAGGTGTAAAGCTCTCGAGTATGTTTTGTTGGATGACACATTGTATTATCGGACCATTGATGGATTTTTGTTGAAATGCTTAAGCCTGGATGAAGCAAAGGTAGTCATGTGTGAGGTACATGAAGGAATTTGTGGGACTCATCAATCGGCTCATCAGATGAGGTGGCTGATTAGAAGAGTAGGATATTTTTGGCCGACAATGCTGGAAGATTGTTTTAGATATTATAAAGGATGTCAGGATTGTAAGAAATTTGGAGCTATCCAAAGAGCACCAGCATTGGCTATGAATCCAATCATCAAGCCATGGCCGTTCAGAGGTTGGGGTATTGATATGATCGGCCAGATTAATCCACCATCAAGTAAAGGACATAAATTCATATTGGTTGCTACTGATTATTTTACTAAGTGGGTTGAGGCTATTCCCTTGAAGAAAGTTGACAGTAAAGATGCCATTGAGTTTGTCAAAGAGCATATTGCATACCGGTTTGGTTTGCCACAGACGATTACAACTGATCAAGGTTCTATTTTTGTGTCCGATGAGTTTGTTCAGTTTGCCGATACATGGGAATCAAATTATTGCATTCTTCACCTTATTATGCACAAGCTAATGGGCGGGCTGAGGCATCCAACAAGAACTTGATCAAGTTGGTTAAGAGAAAGATTGCTGAATATCCTAAGAAGTGGCATACTATATTGGCAGAAGCATTGTGGTCCTATCGGATGGCTTGTCATGGTGCAATTCAAGTTCCCCTATATCAATTGGTTTATGGGCACGAAGCTGTATTAACATGGGAAACTAACATCAGTTCCAGAAGGATTTCTTTACAAGATGAGTTGACAGCCGATAATTATCATAATTTGATGCTTGATGAGTCAGAGAATTTGGTTCAATCTAGATTAAGAGCTCCTGAAAAAGTTAGAAAAGATAAAGAAAGGGTTGCTAGACATTATAATAAAAAGGTTGTGCCAAAGTATTTTGAGGAGGATGAGCTTGTTTGGAAGTTGGTGTTGCCGATAGGAGCAAGAGATAGCAAATTTGGGATGTGGTCACCGAATTGGGAAGGACTTTTCGGATTCATAAGTGTGTTTCTAAAGGGGCTTACATCTTAAAAGGACTTGATGGAGAAATTTTTGAAAGAGCTCTTAACGGGAAATATTTGAAGAAATACTACCCAAGTGTTTGGATTGGTTCATAATCAGCTGGATCGTGCCGATGTATGATTAATAGCCGATGTTGATTACATAGACTTTAGATGGCCGATATGAGTTATCGCCCTTAGACATTTCCTAAGTTTGTAGTGGTTTGCAGTATAATGTTCCCTACTACAAACTTGGGAGGCATGAAGGATAAATTTTGGGCTTTAAAAGGAATTTTTTTAAAAAGAGTTTTGCAGAGTAAGTCCAAATCATGTAAACTACTTTTCTTTAAATTTTTTTTTGAAATAATTAACGGCAGGAGATTTGCCGAATATATTAGAAGGAATAAAAGGGAGACAAACAAGAATCTCTAGAAAGACAAGAAAAAACAACTGATAGGGCTAGGCTAGAGAAAAGGAGAGATTACAAAGCAAAGAAGACCAACTCAGGAAGAGGTGGCAGAGCTAGCCTCTCGATTGAATGATTAACTCAATATTTTCTTTAATTTGAAGGGCAACTTGGAGCTCATTGCGGGATCTGTGATTGAAAATCCTTGCATTTCACTCTAGCCAAAGTCAATGCCCCCAGGATCTGCCTTCTGTTCTCATTTGGGCTTAATTTGCAAAAGTCATTCCACCAATCTTCGATCGAGGGTGCCGAATTTGGTGGAGATGTTGTTAAGTTCAACCAATCACTCACATAGTTCTAGACTCTTAGCGTGAAATGACATTCTTTTGCAAGATGGGTTGCATCTTCGAAAGCTTCAGTGCATAAACTGCAGATCCATTCACACGGCCAGTAGTGACGGAGGAGATTTTCTGCCGTTAGAGTCTTTTGGTGAAGGATTAGCCACCCGAAAAAACGCTGCTTTCGTTCCGCAAAAGAGGACCAGAGGGGTTTATAGGAAGTATTTGTTGTTAAACCCTAGAACTGAGCGAGATAGGCACTTCTGGCTGAGTATTGACCGTTTACAGTCCACTTCCAATATATATCATCAGCCCTACCATCTGTCAGCAGGACACCTTGGAGTCTTTCACCTAATCGAACGAGCTGATGAATTTCTTTCAGAGAGGTAATTTGGTTAAGGATGGTGAGCCAGTGATTGTTCTGAAAGTCTGTCTTGAGACTATTGCCCCTGCATTTTGCGAGTCTGAAGATAAGAGGGGATATGTCCTTCGGACACTGCCCATCAAGCCAATTATCTGTCCAGAACAGAGTTTTGTTTCCATCCCCTATTTCAATCTTCGTTCCAGCTCTGAAAAGGCATCTGTCAATCTCATCACATGGTAGATTCATTTCCAACAATGGTTTGGAGTCATCCTTCCAGCTAAGACAAAGCCAGCGGAGCCTGAGAGCTCTTGCAAATTTCTCAAGATTCAAGATGCCTAGACCTCCCAACTCTTTCGGTTTGCACACATCCTGCCAATTAACCAAACTACTTCCTGAACTTACCTTATCGGGGTCATCACCCTTCCATAAGAAAGCTCTTCTGAAACGATCAATTCTTTTGTAGACCCATTTCATCTACGGCAAAACAGTAAGGTGATAAATTGGGGTGGCAAAAAGAGTTGTTTTAACCAGCACCTCTCTTCCTGCTGAGGTGAAGAACTTTCCTTTCCAACCTAGGATTCGACCACCAACTTTATCAATAAGAGGCTGCAGATCCACCTTTCTTAGTTTTCTAGTGTGCAAAGGTAAACCAAGATATCTACATGGAAAGGATTTGACTTGTCCCATGAAGGATTGAACAACATCATCCATGTTTACCACAGAGCAAGCTATCGGGTAGACTTAAGTTTTGGAGGGGTTGACATGCAATCCGCTAATCCGCGCAAAAGTCTGCAAAATGGATTTAACTACCTGAATATCTTGGTTTGAAGGGGAGAGGAAAATAGCGACATCATCGGCATAGAGAGAACACCGGAATCTATGTCGTCTCTGGTCGAATCTTGAGAGCAGAGAGGCATTTTCTGCTGCGCTGAAGAGGAAGTTTAGAGGTTCCATTGCGAGAATGAACAGCATCGGTGATAAAGGATCACCCTGTCTCAGACCTCCCATGTGGAAGATTGAATTTCCTGGTATTCCATTGAGCAGAATTCTTGAGGAGGAGCTTCCCAGTAAATTTGAGATCCAATTGCACCATCTTTTCCCAAAGCAGAAATTTTGCATAACATCAAGTAAATACGGCCAACAGACCGTGTCGAAAGCTTTTAAAATGTCTACCTTGACGAACAGCATCGGCTTCTTTCTCTTATGGAACCTTTTTATCATATTCTGGACAAAGAGGAAGTTGTCATGGATTGATGTTTTTCTAATAAAAGCATTTTGGTTCGGTGAAACTAGGTCATGAAGATGAGGAGCCAGTCTGTTTGCCAAGAGTTCTGCTACAACTTTGGCAAAACTGTGCATAAGGCTTATAGGTCTAAAATCCTCAACTCTGCTTGCTTCTCCTTTCCTTGGGATTAGGCAAATATTTGCTGAATTCAGTTCTTCAAGTCTGTCAGAATTGAGAGAAGAAAAATGATGGATCGCCTGGATTAAATCAGCTTTGATAATGTCCCATGCCTTCTTATAGAATGCCCCAACGAATCCATCTGGGCCAGGGGATTTCTGGGCAGGCAAGTTAAAGATAACATCTTTGATTTCCTCATCTGTGAAGTCTACCTCAAGATCAGAGAGATCAAGGGGGGTTAAGTTAAGATTTGTCCAGTTAAAGCGAAGATCACGTGGTGCAAAGTTGCCCAATCTATCAGAGAAATATCGAAATAGATCAGCAGCCTTTTGCTCCTTTGTGACTGCCGTACCTGAAGGGGTCTGCAAAAATTGAATGTAGTTTTTCCTCTTCCTAGAATTTGCTTTAATCTGGAAAAATTTTGAGTTGACATCTCCAAGTTTGAGCCAAGTCAGTCTGGACCGTTGTCAAAGTCTGATTTTTTCTACGACAGCTAAACCCAGCACTTTGCTTTTCAAATCAGCTCTCAGGTTATATTCTTCAACCGACAAAGTCCTGTTTTCTTGAGCAGTGTCCAATTGGTAAATCACCTCATTTGCAATTGCGTGTTGCAATCTCAGATCACCAATGTGAAACTTGCTCCATCTTTTCAGGTCACGTGCCAGGCGGCTAAGCTTAAGGTGGAACTTAGCAAAAGGATTCAAACTCCCTAGGGGTCTATTCCACGAAGCCGAGGTCACATCAAGGAAATCTGGGAATTTTAACCAAAAAACTTCAAAACGGAAAGAGGGATTTAAATCTCTCTGTTCACATCCCACCAGGAAGAGGGGTGCATGGTCTGAGGTTAAAGCAGTGAAAAAAGCTGAACCAAACAGGATATCCCAATCTGGCGAGCAGAAGGCTCGATCAATTTTAGTTTGTCTTGGAGCAGATCCAGCTCCTGCCCACGTGTATTTTCTGCCATTCAGGGCTATCTCTTTGATCCCCATTCGATCTATTGCTCCTTTGAAACGTTGCATCATTCTTCTATTTATTCGGTCATTGTTCTTGTCAGACGATTGGTAAATTAGATTAAAATCACCGATCAACAACCATGCATTCTGAACCACATCGGCTAAGTCACAAAGTTCAGAAAGAAACTGAATTTTATCAGCCTCTAGCTGTGGTCCATAGACCACTGTTATTGTCCAACAAGTCCCTTCACTCTTCATGGTGATTTTTGCCGAAAGAGTGTCGTCTTTTAGTGATACATCTGAGATAGAGAAGTAATTCTGGTCACAGGCTAGCAAAATGCCACCACTTGTACCGATTGCAGGGAGATAAACTGATTCCTGCACAAATCTCTGACCCAGAGTCTGCAGAATAACCGAGTCTGAAATTTCTTGCATTTTTGTCTCTTGCAAACAAACAATGGTTGCTTTCATCTGCTCAACCAAAAGCTTAACATTATCTCTTCTTGCAGGGCTATTTAGACCTCTTACATTCCAGTTAAGGATGAAACAGTTTTGTTATGACATGAGCAGGGACATTACACCTCATTAGCAAAAGAAAGACTAGCTGCCAGGGATGGGGATGTGTGTTACATCTGTTATCACCGAAACACAGCCAAGAGAGGCAGAAATACAGTGATACAGTGTAAGAAGGATAGAGTAGCTTTAGGTAGCTAAGGCGACTTGGGTAGAGGTTGATCTTTGTCTCAGGCCCCCCAAACATTGTGGAGGCTGACGACTCAGATTGCAATGATCTTGGGAACTTCAAACAGGGGCCGCCGGGGCTGCAGGGTCTCCCGCCGGCGCCACCTTCCCCTTCCCGCGTAGACGAACAGCTCTGCAACCACCTTTCTCCACAAGAGCGGCGATGGTCTTCATTGCAGCTGGAGAGAGCGGCTTCTTGTAGTGCTGCAAATAAAGTTTTTTAACATGCTCGTCAAAAGATTTGCCATCATCAAGCAGACCAAACCTATTTGCAAGAATTTCTTGAGCAATTGTTTCAAGTTTTGAAGTACGCCTTGCTTTGGAAGCTAAGCGAACGCTGTGCCGCTGCGGGGAGAAGTTCACCTTGTTGCGGCAAGGTCGGCGTTGCTGGGCGTCAGGCTGTTTGAGGATCGGCTGCTGCACTGGGGTGGTGACATTCTCCAGGAAACCGGCAACACCTTCCACAGCCGGCTGAACCACCCGAGGTGGGGTCGAAGTGTTCTGGCTTGCTTGCCCTGCAGCAGAAGAGAGGACAAAGACAGGAGACATGGGTCGCGGCGAGGTAGTTGTCAGGATGTACCCAACCAATCGGCGAGCTGAACACACGCGACACTTGGACGAACACCTTTGTGGAGCACTGTATACCATCTGAAAACGCGCAGAACAGAGCGAAACAGAGGAGTTTGGCGCTGCGAACAACTTGCAGCTTTTCGGGTTTTCTTCTCCTTTTATTGCACAGAATCGAAACATGCAAGGCGATGCTAAAAGCTCGGATCGCCACCCACGACTCGCGGTTTGATCGCGTCCATCCCCGCGTCCGCTCATCGTGCGCATGCGTCCGCAGACTAAGGCACGCCGCGAGCTATTCTCGCTTGACTCCTATACGCACGGCTTCCACACGTTGGAGCTCATGCGCTGACAAATGCAGAATCCAAAGCTTAACTAACTTAACTAAATAAACCATGCAGGATTTATACACTAACCAATCTCCCCCTAAACCTTGCATGGCTGTTGAACCTCAACGAGACCAATCTTGGACCTAAGCTCGATGAATCGATCCCGCCCAAGGGCCTTTGTCAAGATGTCTGCAAGCTGCTCCTCAGTATTTATATATTCAAGTTTTACCTTGCCTTCCTCGACGCATTCCCGTATGTAATGATATCTGGTGTCGATGTGTTTGCTGCGATCGTGAAAGACTGGATTCTTGCTAAGCAGAATTGCAGATTGGTTGTCTACCTTCAAAGTAACGGCGCCGCTCTCTTCTCCCCTGAGCTCAGCAAGGAGGCGCGCCAGCCATACACCTTGGCAAGCAGCAGTCGTGGCTGCAATGTACTCCGCTTCACAGGATGATAGAGCGACGACCTTCTGCTTCTGAGACTGCCAAGTGATTAAATTGTCCCCGAGGAAGAAAAAAACCCCTGATGTGCTCTTGCGGCTATCGATATCGCCTGCAAGATCACTGTCACTGTAGCCGACGAGGCACACAACTTCCTTCTTCCTTCGGTATTGACAGCCATAGTTGGTAGTGCCGGCAATGTACCTCAGCACCCGCTTCACGGCTGCCATGTGCTCGGTGGTGGGCTTCTCCATAAATCGGCTAACATATCCCACGGAGAACGCCAAATCAGGCCGCGAATTTACTAAGTATCGCAGCGAACCCACGATCCGCCTATAATCCGTCGCATCAATAGCCGGTGCGGTACTCGACTTGCTGAGCTTGAGGCGCGATTCCATGGGGGTGAGACTGGGATTGCTGCTGTTCATCCCAGCCATCTCCAAAATTTTCTCTGCGTAGGCCCGTTGGCACACAGTGATGCCATCTTCCGTTTGATTCACCTCCAAGCCGAGGTAATACTTCAGCAATCTGAGATCGCTCATCTGAAACGTGCCCTTCATCTCCTCTTTGAACTGTTCGAGCTCAGTGGAGTCGCCACCGGTGATGACGAGATCATCGACGTACACGCCGACGACCAACCGGCGCGCGCCCATGCCTCGGAAGTACACAGCATGTTCTGAAGTGCTTCGTTGGAATCCCAGAGCCAACAGAGATGCATCAAGCTTGGCATACCATGCACGAGGGGCCTGATGGAGACCATATAACGCCTTGTTGAGCCGCAGCAACATGTGTTCCTTGCCAGCAACTACGAACCCAGCCGGCTGAGCGACGTAGACCTCCTCCTGGAGCTCGCCATTAAGGAAGGCGGACTTAACGTCCATATGATGAACGGCCCAGCCCTCACCAGCTGCGTGTGCCAACAACAGCCGAACGGACTCGAGCCGCGCCACTGGTGCGAACACCTCATCGAAGTCGATCCCCTGCCGCTGAATGTAGCCTTTCGCCACGAGACGCGCCTTGTACTTGGTGACATTCCTAGCAGCGTCTTTCTTCGTTTTGTAGACCCATTTGTGTCCGATCGGGCGCTGGCGTGATGGTGCTTCGACGAGACGCCAAGTGTTGTTAGCCTCAATGAACTTCATCTCCTCGATCATCGCCTGTCGCCAGCACTGATGTTGCTCTGCTTCGGCGAACGACGCCGGCTCCTCTGCTGTTACCGTGAGCAGCTCCTCGCTCAGCTCGTGAACGGCCTATCCCAGCGGCGTCGCCGGCCCAAGCACGTCATCAATGCGACGGAAACAGCGTGGCGCGTCGTCGTGGTCCGCATCGAGGTCATCCTCCACGGCAGGCGGAGGAGAAGCGAACTCCACCGGCGGCTCTTCGGCCACGGGCGGAGTTGGCGGAGTCGATCCTGAAGCAGGCGAGCGCGGCGAGGCTGGAGCTCCCCCGTGCTCCGAGCCGGTTTGCGTCGGGGCCGCCATCGCTGGGTGGTGCACCATAGTGTACTCTATGGTGAAGTCGGAGTCGACGTCGGTCACCGCCTCGCCACCCCAATTCCACTGCGCTTCCTCATCGAACACCACGTCGCAGGAAACATCGACGCGTCGTGTCACTGGGTCATAGACGCGGTACGCCTTGGAGCCGGGCTCATAGCCGACGAAGATCATCGGCCGGCTGCGGTCGTCCAGCTTCTTAACGTGCGGCGCCGTGACCTTCACATGTGCCACACACCCGAACGTGCGCAGGTGGTGCACGGCCGGTGGGACTCCATTCCAGAGCTCGTATGGGGTCTTGCCGCCAATGCTCTTGGACGAGCTCCTGTTCAACAGATACACAGCCGTGTTCACCGCCTCCCCCCAAAACATACCTTGGAGTCCTTTTGCCTTAAGCATGCTTCGCGCCGTGTCCACAACGGACTGGTTCCGGCGTTCGAAGATGCTGTTTTGTTTTTGTTGCGGCGAGTAGGGAGCCGCCAGCTCGCGTCGCACCCCGAGTTTCGCACAGTACTCGGTGAAGTGGCCGACCGTGAACTCGCCCCACGATTGGTGCGGAGTGCCTATAGCTTGCGGCCGCTCTTGCGTTCGGCCGCCGCTGAACGTGCTTGATGGCAGCCGGTGCACCATCTTTGGTGGCGAGGAGCGTCAGCCACATGTAGTGGCTGTAGTCGTCGACGAGCAGGAGGAAGTAGCGGTTGTCGATGGGTGTCGCCGGCGTGATCGGGCCGCAAAGATCACCATGGATGAGTGCGAGCGGCTCGATGGCGCGGTGGAGTGCCTGTTGCGGGAAGGGGCACACCAGTGCTTGCCGGCGAGGCACGCCTCGCATACCTGTTCGACCTGCGACAAGATGGGCAAACCACGTACCAGAGACTCACGGCCCATCTTGCGCAGTTAGGCCAGGAAAGAGAAAGAGGAATGTACCCATTTCTATTTATCCATTCTCATAGAAAGTACCAAAAATGTTTTTGAATGTATGGAGCAGGCATATGAGTTGATATCTTCAAGAGTCAAATCCTTTTCTTGCCCCCGGCGTCGCGCATGCCGCACCCGTCTCCTCCACCACATCAATGCAGCCGCCCATCATGAGCACGAGCGTGGGCTCATCCTCCTCCTGAGCGACATGAGCCTGCTCCTGCTTGGGTTTGCTCCGGCAATCTTTGGCCCAATGGCCAAATTTCTCGCAATTACGGCACTTGTCCATCTTGCGCGCCGGGCTCGCGTTGTCGCCACCACCGCCGCCATTGCGCCCTTGCCCGCCGCGGCGCTTGCCACGGCCATTGCCTCCGCCATTGCCCTTCTTCGCCACCTGCTCCTTCTTCTTGTGACGTTCAAGCCACTCTTCCTCGGTGAGATAGAGTTTGCCGCTGCCACCTGGTGAAGATGAGGACGACGACTGGCCGGAGTCCTCGGCCGCCTTGAGGCGTCTGGTGACCTCCTCCAGGGACAAAGTGGAGATGTCAAACAATGTCTCAATGGAAAGAACGAGTTGGGAGAACCTGGGTTGTGCGACGCGAAGGTACTTCTCGACCACCTTGTCGTCCGGCTTGGGGTCGCCCAACGTGGACAGCTGCATGACGATGGTGTTGAGCCGCATGGCGAAGTCCTCGACCGACTCCCCGTCGCGGAACGCGAGAGCCTCATACTCGGAGCGCAGCTTTTGTGCACTCGCCTTGCGAATGCGATCGTTGCCGACACGCATGGTCTTGATGCAGTCCCATGCCACCTTCGCCGTCTCCTTGGTCGCCAGCGTGGAGATCATCTCCACGGGGACCGCGCTGCAGATGGCATCGAGTGCCATCCGGTCTTCGTGGAGCTCAACCCCGCCTGGGTCGATGGCTCCCCACAAGCAGCGGGCTTGCAACTTGATCTTCATCAACAATGACCATTCGTTGTAATTCGTCTTCGTGAGCACCGGGTAGTTTGCCGGACCTCCCGCCTCCTTGACCACCCGGTGAATAACCAGCCCGCGATCATTCCCGCCGCTGCCCGTGGCACGGCTGCCGGAAGTTCCTGGAGTACGCCCGATTGCGGATGACGAGCGACAGCAAGGCATGAATGCTATTTCTAGTGCGCGATCACATGTCCACGCCCTAAACCTCGCTCTGATACCAATTGTTAGGATTTACCCAACCAATCAGCGAGCTGAACACATGCGACACTTGGATGAACACCTTTGTGGAGCACTGTATACCGTCTGAAAACGCGAAGAACAGAGCGAAACAGAGGAGTTTGGCGCTGCGAACAACTAAGGCACGCTAAAAGCTCGGATCGCCACCCACGACTCGTGGTTTGATCGCGTCCATCCCCACGTCCGCTCATCGTGCGCATGCGCCCGCAGACTAAGGCACGCCGCGAGCTATTCTCGCTTGACTCCTATACGCACGGCTTCCACACATTGGAGCTCATGCGCTGACAAATGCAGAATCCAAAGCTTAACTAACTTAACTAAATAAACCATGCAGGATTTATACACTAACAGTAGTATCAGGGGAATACAGGAAACCGAGTAAATCTGCCTCATGAATCATCGGGTCCAGGTGCTTCTCCAGGAGGTCGAGGAGAGAACCCGAAACCTGCGATGATAGAGACAAGTCAGCATCAGCAGGTGTTGTCTCAGAAGATGCCAGGATGCCGGCCGAACCTGCATCCGGGCTTCTGCTTCGATGAAAGGTGGGGTATTTTCAAGTGGAGGCGACCTTGTCCTTCTCCTTGTCTACAAGTTCAGGGGTAGGAAGAGAGCCCCCCTCAGACTGGTGCAGCACCCTTGGTGCTCCCAACTCCAAAGAACAGGAAACACGGTGGCTGCGGCCACGGTTCTCCCCAGCTTCTCTTGCCCTCTGCCTACCACGAGTGTCTTGGTTGTAATGCTGCCTCTCTCCCAGCTCTGGTTCCCTGCTTCTGCTTGAGCTGCGTCCTCCAAGGCGATTCCACAGGGACCTGCTACGATGCCTTCTTCTTGCTCTTCTTTCATGCCCATCTTCATTGTCAAAATGGTGCTCTGGTTCTGGCAGGGTACGGCAGGCTTGCAGGGGCTGAGCGATCACACTGATCCTAGCAACATCATCTGGGACACCATACTGCCACTGGTAAACACGGCCTTGCTGGGTGACAAGGTCCTGCAAAGTGTCAACATGGATAATGACGGGATATGTGAGCCCCTTCATGGTTTCAGTAGGGGTCGGGAGAACAGGCTCTAACTCCGGGAAAGGAGTCTCCACTGGGTGGCCTTCGACATCTGAGCATGTAATGGTGAACCTCGTTTCTCTAGGGATAAAGCTCATATCAGAGGACCACGCCCAGAAATCAAAAGTACGGTTGTAATTACCCCGCCTGGAATATTCTTCTATGAAGTGGACAGAACTCTTGTCGCCGATAAGCTTCTTAGCAACTTCAGGGGTTCTTGCATGCATAGGGATGCCTTCCACACAGACCCTAAGACGGAAGCGAACATCTGCGACTTTTGCGTTGCGCCTCTCATCCCGGGGCGGAAGCGGTAGACCCGGCCTCCGTGGAGCACAAGCCTTGGTTCTTGCAAGATGGCTTCACGGTCACTGTGGTTGGACAGAGTGAGGAAGAAGTCCTCCGGATGGAACTTAGTGACCTGGATGTCGGCACGGCGAATGTGGAAGGCCGAACGGACGTCGTTGGCGAAGGTGCTAGCCTCCACGCGCCCCCCTCTTCAACCCAAGCCACCACTGAGCGCGCCGTGAAGCGTTCACGGCGCCTCTCGATCTCTCCCGTCGATGCCACCATGCAGAAGCCCATAGCTGGCCTGGCAGCCAAATCGCCCGGCACACCAGCCATGCTTGCAGCTCCTACCAGAGGAGCCACTGCAGGAGCAGAGGATAGGGGTGGGAACTCAGAGTTTTAAAGCAAAGGAAGATAGGATTCAGGTTGAAGTGGAAGCCGGCTTTTATAACGCCCAGATTTGCAAGCATCGGATGAATGGCCGAATTTATGGCAAACCCAACAGCGAAGGGGATCTCTGCAGTCGGCCACCTTGTGATCCGAACCCAAGCATCGAAAGCATTTACCAGCGACATGCATAAGGAAACGCTGCCTTCTTGAAAGCAGATGCTCCTGGTTGTTAGGGGAAATAAAGCTTGCTTGCTTCCGCCACCAAAATCTTGGCTTCACTACACTCCACTGACCATCTTTCGCTTGGGGAACGGAGCTTTGAGGGACAGCTGAACGTTGGAGGGGCAATTGAGGATTCGTATCCAAGACTTTACCATTCTTGAGGAATCTAGCCCCAGATGTAGGAACCTTGCAGCCCCAAATCGGTGGATCAAGACGATCTGCAACCGGCAGACGACGAGGTGAGGATGGTTGAACGTCTCTCTGCAGTACGGCCGAGTAAAGACGATGCTTCTGCACAATCCTCCTTGGGGGGGCGAAGATCTGCGAGGACAGATTCTGGATCTTCTTTGCAACCACTATTGAAGAGGCCATCTGCAGCGGTACAGCGGGTTCCTTCCCCAGATGTGACGAACAGCTCACAGGTCGACATGGGGGAGTAGACCGATGCCCCTGATCTTGGTCAGAAACTTTGGAAATTTGAACTGTGTGAGCTGGATCTGGGAGAAGGTCCGGCTGGAACTCTCCCTCTTCCAATGAGCGGGTGGGGGGGTGGTAGCGGGGTGGAGGGATTAGCAGGGAAGGCTTCTAGGACTGGGCTAGAGATGTGGGGGTTTGGGATACGGGCAGTGGCCGGTGACGAGGAAGGGCATCGCCGGTGGCGAGGGTGAGTGTCGGGACTGGGAGAGCCCTGTCTCATTCTAACACAAGGGATATTCAAGAAACTCTGCACACGTTTCTTGCACTATTGTTTGTCTACTACTTTTCTTTAATAGTATAGAAATTTTTGCACCAACAGTATGTATATCACTAACTTTTAGGAGCTACCGATAATTGACTATCTACGAGATGACATGCTGTTAAAAGTCACAAAATCTAACCCGTGGTATGCAACCATCGTCAACTTCATGGTCACGGGGTATGTGCCACTGGGAGAAATTAAGAAGAGATTGACCTACGAGAGCTGCAGGCACTTGTGGGATGAACCCTACCTTTACAGAGTCTGCTCGGACGGCCTACTATGGAGATGCGTTCCGACATCCGAAAGCATGAAGATCATTGAGAAGTGTCATGCTGCCCCATATGGAGGTCACAATGGAGCAAAGGTCTAGAAGAGTGGATTCTTTTGGCCAACACTGTATGATGACACAAAGAAATTCATTCGGAGATGCACAAGGTGCGAGAAGCTTGGAGGGATCACTGCTCGGGATGTGATGCCACTGACATACAACCTTCAAGTCGAGCTATTTGATGTATGGGGCATCGACTTCATGGGACCTTTCCCACAGTTCCATGACTGTGAGTATATCCTGGTGGCCATTAACTATGTGTCCAAGTGGCAAGAGGCAATGTCATGCAGGGCCGTAGACACCAGGCACGCCCATCGGATGTTCCACGACATTATGTTCCCTCGTTTTGGAACTTCGTATATGGTGATAAGTGACTGAGGGTCTCATATCATAAATAAGATCTTCCGAAGCTTTTTGCAAGAGCTTGGGGCACAACACAACATTGCCACTCCATATCATCCCCAGACAAGTGGACATGTAGAAACGAGCAATAAACAAATCAAGAATATCCTACAGAAAACTGTCAATGAGATGCGGAAGGTATGGAAGACAAACTACCTAATGCACTTTGGGCATATCGGACTTCTTATATGACGGCCATTGGCATGTCACCATACCAACTTGTCTACGGGAAGACTTGTCACCTTTGAGTAGAGCTGGAACACAAGGCGCACTGGGCTATCCGAGCTTGGAACATGGACCTAAAGGGAGCCGGACAGCACAGGAAGATGCAACTATCTGAGCTAGAGGAATGGAGGGACGAGGCCTACCACAATGCGAAGATCTATAAAGACATAACTAAACGATGGCATGATAGGCGGATCAAGTACAAGGAGTTCAAGATAGAAGACAAGGTGCTACTATTCAACTCAAGGGTGAAGCTTTTCGGACATGGAAAACTTCGAAGTAAATGGATGGGCCCATATACTATTGTCGACACTTAATCACATGGAGTTGTCACACTGCGTGATAACGAAGGTAACATCTTTAAGGCAAATGGCCATCGTTTAAAAGTTTTCCTTGATCCGTTAGAAGTTGATTGTGACTTAGACATTGTGAACCTAGTCGCTTTTAGCTTCTACCCGGAGTCTCAACCCTTGGGAAATGGGCTGGAAGTGGTTCAGCCCAAGCCTAGAGGCCAGTCACCTCGAGCTGGCCAAGGTGGGGCCCACTAGGGTGTAGGATTGAATCACAAGAACCAAGCCAACCATATAGGAGCTGAATGGTTGTAACACCAAAAACCAAAAACTTTTAGCGGAAATAAAAGTTACCCTCAAATTGATGAAGTCGGTGTTGCCGGTCTGACCGCTAGATCAACTCCGGTCTGACCCCACACGCCGTCGGTCTGACCGATGCCTTGTCGCCTACTGATGCACGCCACCGCCGTCGATCTGACCGGTTGATCGCCTCTGGTTAAACCGCCAGTTAGACCGCCCGTAGTACTCCGGTCAAACCATCGGGATCCAGAAAAACATCGGTAGATGAACACTCAAAGATGTCGATTAATCTATCTCGACTTTATTGCATCTAACAGTGTTTACAAAGTGCACCAACACCACTCCTCACCAAAATCTCGAACTAAACTCAAAACTCTTAGTTTGCTCTCAACTCAACTCTCTCTAAATCAATACCGAGATGACACACCCTCCCTCTCTAGTTATACCCATAACATGGCTGCCACCTAGCCACGAATCCATCTCATACAAGAAGTCCTGATCCCCTAGAAATCCTTCCTGTATAAGAAACAAACTTTACAAACTCCAATCTTCCCAAACTTGGACTCTTTCCATACGCACACAACACCACGTGTATGCCATATGGAAACCTTCACCTCCACATGCATTGTTCTCTAGCCTGAGCATCCCATGTGATATCCTTGACCACCTAGACCTCAACTTCTCCCAAGCCTAGTCCCGATCCATTACCGGCTATACTCCCATGACCTCAAGCAACACCTGCGCATGAACAAGAAAGAAACTCCATATCCAAGTACAATTTCGCACCAACTTGACTCACATCAGCACACAATAATATTGCATACGAATAGAAATCATCTAGAAGTCATATCCACGAAGCAATCTAGAAATTCCACGAGAACAACCCGAAACCGACTCCCTCACAGAGTCTGTCGGTCTGACCGTCGGGCTACCCGGTCAGACCGCCAATCACCACCGGTTGGACCATGACACCCGCCTGGTCGGACCGGCCACATCCAGAGCCGACAACCGAAAAACACTATACACCATATTTTCATAAACACTAACATTTGACAATTGTTCATCACCATGATTCTACATAGGGTTCGGTCGAACTCCTGCGGCCGACCCAGTAGTGGTGCCGCCATCTTGGCCCCTTCTCCCACCTGACTGCTAGGTGGCTCCCTTCGCATCCTCGACTAGATCCACGAAGAGAGGAGTACGGTGAGCCAGTTTTCGATGCCCTGAGTCCTTAGGTCCTCTCTAGTTATCTTAGGTCTAGGTTTTGATAGGCACGCTTAGGTCTAGGTCGTTTAGCCTATTTTTATTTCATTTCATTCTATCCTTGTAATGTGCCTATCATGATAAAAAACTGGCTCCTTGGTCTTCCAACCAAGAGAGTCCTTTTTGCTTCACTCTTCTATTTCTTTTTGTATCCAATAAAGCATTCCAGGTACAAAGACAAGTGTGGGGGTGATCTTGCACATCAACGTCGTAACCAAAGCAATATCACTTTAGAAGTGATGAGCCAAGATAAGCCACTCAAGGGAAATTGATGCAGTCAGACCCAATGAGGGGTCAACCAAACATCCAGTTCGGCTGAACCACCTCTACCATGGATCATCCTCTGTTTTATACAAACCGTAGGTTTGCACAATTTTTTTTCTTTGGATATCCACTCTATCTTGAGTTTAATTTGATTATCAATTCTAAAAATATCGAAGATAATTAAACTTGGGAATTTTATAAAAAGAAATATATAAATATATATACACTTAATTTGAATCACTTAATTTTAATATATATATATATATATAACGATGCTTGTTATTACATTGAGTGTTGTCAAGTTTTGTGACCCTAGTAAAGTACTCTTCATGCTTGCTTGATCAAAAGACACATTGCACCTACCTATACTTAACTTCTACACTAGAGGTTAGCATTCCATTCCATTTCATCCCATCCATCCACAAAACAAACACTCCACCAAAAAGCCTCTCCAAAAAGCTTTAAAAAAAAGACAACTATACAAATACAAGTGCTTATCCCAAAAGAGAAGATCCAAATATCTCTCCAAGCACTTTGCCATAGAGGGAATGCATTCTTAGATGCAGCCACTCTAAGATTAATCATGCCAAAAATAGTTTGTCCCAAAATAAAGAACAAAATAGAGCGTCAAAACTGGAGTCCACCTATCCACCATATATCCACCCATGTGCAAGCCTTGATCAAGTTGGTATGTGTTGTATTTCTGTGGATCCATTGTTTGACTATGCAATAGATGTGATGCAAGTAATGCTCTACTCTTTTCCATACCCTAAGCTCCAGATAAGTCTTTTTAGATGGTAGGGAAAGAAAAGGTCACAATCATATGCCTTTGTGAGGAATCATACACCTTGAGTGATCGAGACAATCAATAGAGGAGCAAAGCAAAGTTGTATTTTTGTGTTACATGAAAAAAACCCAAGTTCTTCATGAAAAGTTGGGATGAATTGAGTCAGGATTGTTCCATTAGTCAATTGCCCAGGATCGCATGGTAGATACTACAAAGAACCCACAAGTACAGGTATGGCTTTCAATAATTTGTTTCCATGATTATTGTAATGAAGTCATAACCCTTTTTTAGTGTCCATAGGCTTCACTCGGGACGAGCAAAGGTTAACTGTGGGGGTCTAGTTGATGGTCCTTAAATCATAAAATCTGACTATCAAAGCGTGCATATAATGAAATAATATATGGTATCCAACTTAGTGGTAGGGATTATTACTAATCATTTCCGTTAGTGTTGGTCTAATATGTGTATGCAGGTATTTATGCAGAAAACACACCCGTGTGTGAAAAAATACACCTCCGGACAATCAGGACACGATTACACGGATTGGAGGGCTCACATGTCAATGAAAACCACCTAGAATTGAGCCCAACCAAGGTACAAGATGTTGGGGGCCCATCAAGCAGCCTCCCAGCCTCTGGGTTCGGCCGAACCACCAGTTCAGCTGAACTGCCATCGCCCCCTCTCGCCACCTGCTTCCACGTGTAGGCTCCTGATGACTCCCCAATGGCGGTTATGGGTGGTTCACGGGCTTAACCGACCTCCAAACTGTCATTACAACACTATAAAAGGAGGAGAAGCTCTCATTCACAACACACAACTCTTTGGATTACTCACTTCTTCCTATCTAGGCTTAGCTATTTCTTTTTAGTAGAAAATAGGTAGAGAGTGAGGGAAGCTCCGGAGGAGTGCCCGTAAGTTTGGCGCTCTCTCCGACATCTACCTAGGAGGATGTAGCTTTCTAGGACGAGTTGTGGAGGAGTACCAGAGCAGTCGGTACACTCTACTACAGGTTTGGAGAAACTTCTATAAAGTAAGCATTCGGGGTCCTTTCTTATATTATTTAATTACTTAGTCCAAGTGAGATAGATTTCCATCTTTGCGGGTTCATTGTTTAGTACTCGTACTAAGTGCTCTAATACTAGGACTCTGGATAAAGAAGGAAGTTTCTGTGCAAGTATTAGAGTAGTAATTAATAACTTAAGCGTGGGGTCTAGGTTAGAGATTACTTTTATTTGTTGTGTATCCCACATATTTGTTAGAGTTAGATGGCAGGTGATGACAGCCCTTCCTACTAATCCTTGACGTTCAGGTACATCATAGACCTTTAGCCGGAACCACGTTGGCATACTAGTAGGGGTCACACGAAGATGAAGTGCTACAGCGGTATTCCGTGCGCTTGGGGATTTTATATGTGAATGTTAAGAATATCAACACGGAGTTGACGGGCGGTTGGTTGGGCGCGGGTGGCGCTCCGGCCATACCTCGGCGGTGGCAGGGACCAACGGGACAGGGTGATGGCGATGCGGACGGGCGGCCTGAGTGCGGGCAGCCTGGCCGAGGTGGCGGCGATGACAGCATCGTGAGGTGGGCGTCCAGGCCTACGATGGCGACGGACTTTGCCGTCACAAGATGGCCACATTGGCGGGCTAGTGTGGGGGAGAGGGGATCCATTCTTCTCTCTAACCCTCTCCCTCTCCAACTCAACTGCATGGATGGATTCGGAGCGCGTCAGATGTCATATCTCCTACGTGGTGACTACGCATCGAAGGTGTACTGTTGGTGGTGGCTTCTGTTTCCGACAGGTGACTTCAATAGGGAAGGGCAGGGCGGATAATCACGGACTAAAGTCTAGCCTCTTCGAGCAGACAACGGTGCCGCTTTCCCCTTGGGGTGTTGTGTGATCTTCCCTACCCTCCCTAATGGATTTATTTGGGTGAAAACCACATCCTGGATTCCAGGGCGAGCGGCGGCTGCACTCTTAGTGTCATATCCTTCCTAAAGGCATCATTTAGAACATCCATTCCCTTTGGATTGTTGTGTCCTTGTTTGTTTAGTAGCGGGTTCTGGTCGTAGACACGTGGTGTGGTTGTTTTTTTCTTTTCCTGGATATAGCCTTCCAGGACTATAAACTTGTAATTTTTCTTTTGCTCTATCAATACGAAACGTCACACTATGTTTTGCGTGTTGTTTTTTTTTAAAAAGGTAACATACCCAGCATTTGGAAGTAAAAAAAAGAGAAAGAAAAGAAAAACTTAGCACAAATTTGATTTTTGTCTTTGTCTTTTGAATTGTTTTTTGGTGTTTTTGATTTTCCATGCATGTCAAATGCATTAAATATAAACAGAAAAGTAAAATATTAAATCTAAGAGGAATAAGAATATGTTTTTTTCTTATAAACACTAGACACTTGAATAATGTTCAGGGGAAGTTTGATAAACAACTTGAATTAGTTTTGCACCTCAATTAAATATGCCAAAGCACTCATGGTCAATTCAAATTCAAATAAATAAAAATAGTGAGCTGGTTTAATTTTCAAAAATAAATTACTCATGAGAAAAATGTCAAAAAATTACCAAATAAAGTTCATGACCACATCTATTTCCAGGAGTTTTGGCTGAAGTATTTGAGCAATGTAGCAGATCTAAAAATTCGATCAAATTCTCGGAATTCTCCACAATTTTCAGGAAAATCACATCCTCTCTTTCTTTTCCTCCTGTCTCTGATCAGTTGGCCCAGGAGCCAAGGACCCCATCTGCCAGCCGCTCCAGCGCCCCCATGTCTTTTTCTTCTCCTATTCCTCTCTCCCACTTGTGGGCATTCCATTGAGCAGATGGCGTGTGAGCCCGAAAACGTCGACACCAAGCCGATCGAGCCATGCTAGCACCAACCCTTCTATCCTTTGCCTCCATGCGCCGCAACACGGCCAGCATGCACAGAACATCTACACCCCAACACAGCCAGCATGCGGATGCGCTCCACACCTCCGGGCCGCTGCCCATCATCGCCAATCATGTCACAGTAGCCTGTCGACATCACCGGACCAAGATGGGCATGAATAGTGTCAGGAAACACAAGAACACATGCGAGATACACAACAGAATGGTTAGGCAACAATAGGATTCTTCCTCTTGGATACAACCGGATCAAGCCACCGACACCAACGCCACCTATTGCTAGTTCATATTGTTCACCATCTGAAACATAAATACTTATACAACCATCTCACTACTCTCTCACGAAACAACTCAGATACGAGGAATGGATTACTCCACCCGCTCCAGCCCATGTAATCTAGTGTTGGGCCTTCTCTCTCGGACTGGACGACGGCCATAGACTCTATATTGCTTGTCGTCTGTGACTCCTTCGCCCTTGCATCTTCAGAGTTCTATTCATTAGTGATGCCTTCTTTAGTGTCTCTCGCGTCATCTTCGCCAACCTTGACAGACGCCTGCTTCTCCCTGACAAGTCTCATTCCTTAAATATTGGCTTGACCCAATGCCAATGCCACTGGAAAACAAGTATGCAATTCTTCCAGATCTTCCCATGTTGCTTCCTCTGGGATTGAATCAGACCAATGGATTAGTACTTGTGTGATAGTAGAGTTACCTTTTTTAGTCAGCCTATTATCCAATATACACAAAGGGTATTGCAGTGTTGAAGAAGGGTTGGGCAGTTGGTGTTGCACTGAACCATTAAATCCAGTAGCTGATTTCAGCTGGGACACATGGAAATTGGATGAATAGCACTGTTAGAGGGCAACTGTAGTTTGTAAGCCACACTGCCAATTTTAGCTAGGATCTGAAACGGACCAAAATATTTGAAGGATAACTTATGACTTGCTCTAACAACCACAGAGATCTGAACATAAGGTTTCAAGTAGACCCAATCTCTCATACTAAACTCCCTACAACTTCGATTCTTGTTAGCAAAGTGTTTCATCTGCTCTTGAGCCCTATGGAGATGTTGTTGTATCAATTGTTGCATGAGTTTCCTTTCCTTCAACCTGGTAGCCATATCAGGTATTGCACAATCTTGGAAGCCAATACCAAAATTGCTAGGTGGGGTAACCATAAAGAACCTTAAAAGGGGTTGATTGCAGGGAAGAATCATAAGAGGAGTTATACCAATATTTAGCGAGATGAAGCCAAGTAACCCATTTGGAGGGAACATAATGAACAAAGCATCTGAGGTAAATCTCCAGACATTGATTCATCCTTTCTGTCTATTCATCAGACTACGGGTGGTAAGCAGAGCTAAAGTATATTTTAGTGCCAAATTTTTCAAATAGATGTTCCTAAAGCTGACTAGTGAGTACCTTGTCCCTATCGGATATGATAACCTGAAGACATTCTTCATAACGAGTTTAGCTAGATCTAAGGCTAAAATGGATGAGCCAAAGCTATGAAGTGGACATATTTGGAATACTTGTCTACTATAACCAGTATGCAATTAGAATGTGCTGATCTGGGTAGTCCCTCAATAAAATCCAAGGAGATAACTTGTCAAGCCCCTTCTAGCAGGAGTCTAGGGTATTTGGATTTATCAGGTTCAGTTTGTAGATAAGTTTGACATTGCTAGACAAAGGTCTTTACCATGTTCTTCATATTAGGCTAGGCAAACAACAGCTTAATTTTCTATATGTGATCCGGAAACCAGAGTGACCACCACAATGGGAAATTATGACCAATCCATACTATATACTTGTATTTGAGAACACCAGCATGCTGGGAAAAATGTTTTCTAGCATCAGGGTCTATCGACAATTCGGTGACTAGTTGGGAAGAATATGTGTATTGGCAGTAACCTTGAACCACTTCTTCGATCAAAGTTGGTGTACAACTAGAAATATGAAATAATTTTGCTACTTGCTAAGGTAAATATCCAGCCCACTAAATGTTAGGTGTAATGAGGATAAGGTCCTACATGGTTTTTCTAGCTGTGATATTTTAAAACCTACCTCCGGCCGCCCATTGGTTAGGATCGCCCTTTGGTTGGTGGAAGCATCATCACAGTCTTCAAATTTTCTTGTTGAGCATTGGCAACTTGATTATGAGCCCCTTGTCTATAGCAGATCCTATAATTGAACCCCAACAATTTGGCAAATGTCTTATGTTGCCATGGTGTGTGAAGCCTCTGATCAAATAAACGCATTAAACTATGGTGGTCAGTTAGGATAATAAATTCATCCAGTTTTAAATAGGATCTCCACTAGTCTATTGCCATAAGTACTGCTATACACTCTTTCTCATAGGTGAATAGCCCTTTTGTTCTAGGACCAAGGGCCTTGTTGATCTAAGCAATATGATGATTGTCTTGGGATAGTACCTCTACATTGTCAGCTTCAGAAGCATCTGTCTCAATAGTGAAAACCTTTTGAAGTTGGGCAAGCCAATTCAGGAGCAATAACCAAAGCTTGTTTGAGGTGTTGGAAGGCTACTTCAGTTTCGGGAGTCCATTTGAAGGGTATTCCCTTCATCGATAGATTTGTGAGAGGCTTACTGATAAGACCAAACCCTTAACAAATTTTCTGTAATAGTCAAGAAATCCCAATAAGCCTCTTAATATCTTAATTATCGTGCCAACCTTCAAGCAAACTACTTCCTGAATTTTACTCTAACCAGTATGAACCCCAGCAACATTGATAGCATGACCTAAATAGGTCAGTTGTTGCCGAGCAAACGAGCATTTGTTGAGCTTGACTTTCCACTGGTGCTTGGAATAAGGTCCAAATGAGACGATAAGTTAGGACAATAGATCGGTATATCTTCCAAGAAAACTAGAGCAAATTTCATGAGAACTGACTTAATTGTCTCATTCATTGCTCCTTGGAATGTAGCAAGTGTTCCAGCCAATCCAAAGGAAAGCACATTACAATCATAATGTCCAGTATGAGTCTGGAATGCTATTTATACTCTTCCCCTTAAGCCATTCGGATTTGATGGTAACCAGCTCTTAAGTCCAGTTTTGAAAACCATTTAACTTGAGATAGCTCATCAAGGAGTTCATCAATTACAAACATAGCATAGGACCCCTTAACTGAGATGATATTAAGTTTTCTGTAGCCAATCACTAGCCTCCAGGTGTCATAATTTTTCCTGACTAGAAGAGCATGGGAGGAAAAAAGACTTTGGCTGGATTGGATAACACCAAATTTTAACATCTCAGTGACCTGTTGTTCAATTTCATCTCCAAGCGATTCGGAGTTCGGATAGAGGAGTTATAACCGTTGGAAGATTGAAGTGTTGGAAAACCCTAAATAAAGAAGGAAAAATATATAGAAAACACTCTCCGGAATTTATGAAACAAAGAAATTATTTTTAATCGACTGACGGACATTATCCACCTGTTAGTAAGATGATCAACGGTGAATTGGGTATAAGGATGAGACGTGTGGATTGATTATGTGCATGATTGAGATTTATTTATGGGGATGGATGACTTGTATTGGTTTCTTAGGAAGGCGGCCTGATCAGGATTCGTGCGATTGGTGCCACACAGTGAGCACATAATGGGTGTGATGGCGGTGAAATACCGGATCTAAGCCAGAAGAAGTAGGAGCATAGCATGAGACAAATACTGCACCAGGCTCGCAAAAAGAGAGTGGTGATGCTAGTCAATAAAAGGGATATGACCGATAGAAGATTCAATTCGACGGAAATTCAAAGAAAAGGAATAAGAAATATTCTCCAACATTTTTTATTTTACTGGAATTATTTTGGTGGTTAAAGGATTGGGTCCACGGATCGATGGGAGTGAGACAGTTAACATGCACGTGCACGGCACCAGTACCATCACCGTGGCGACAGTTGGATGTGGTTGCTGACCCAAGGCAGCGAGAGGACAGCAGCTGCGTTGGGACGTTGGCTCTCCGGGGTGGATGATATGACAACAACGACATGACCACTGGTAGTTCAGTAGCACAGAGAGGAAAAAAATGCAGAAGATAGCGACAATGGTTTGAGCTCCCAACTGTAACTGTTTCCTTAGGAATAAGATGGGGACGCTGTGGTGTAGCTCGGGCTCCTTGGCGTCGGCGAACATCGTGGTGAGAGAACAGAATGGTGATGATTCAAGCCACTTTTACAACCACAATAGAGAAGAGGCAGCACCAATGGAAGATTGAATTAATAGAAGATAGGAAGGAGTATTGTCTGGCATTTTTAGATTGCTTGGAATTATTTTGTTGACTGACTTGTGGGGTTCATATGTCATCCGAAAATGGCGATTAACAGTGGTGCATGCAAGTGCACACAGCGGGCATAGTGACCGCGGCGACAATGAGCGTGCGAGCACGCTGATGAGGCAGCTTCGGCTGGTTGGCAGGGATGGCGAAGCGGATGCGCTTGGCAGCGCAGTGAGAGTTTAGGTCAAGGAAGCGGCTCGGTGATTGGACCATAGGCGCACAGCTGTTGGATGAGACGCACTCGCTGGTGGATCGATTTGTGATGGCGCTGGGAATAGAGGGGAGGAGACCGAAACAGAAGAAGATGATGGTAGGGTGCTCACCAGTGGTAGAAGGAATTCCCGTAATTGATGGAGGAAGAAGAATGGGATTGACCAGAGATGACACATTGAAGTGGTAGCTGTCTTGGGAATGGGATGACGATAACACGGATCTGTGATCTGAAGATGGAACAATTAATAATGACCTACATGCACACACCGGATGATGAACATGGAGGAGGAAACGATAAAAAGAGGATATGGTGCAAGTATTTACCAAGGCGGAGAAGTGGCAGTATGATGCTTGAGCTCCTTGGTGAGTGTGACCATCCGTTGGGGTGACCACACAAGCGAAGAGCAGGAAGGAGGAGATGGCAGCCAAACAATAAAGGACGTAGACAGAACGAACATGATGCGGTAAAGCTCGATATGCCGGAGTTGATGGCTTTGATTTGTGGGTTGCTCAAGTTTCTTGGGGATAGGAGTATGGTAGGAGAGCGGAGTGGAGATGCGATGACATCTCTCCGTGTGTGAGAAAAAGAAAATGGCTATGTCGCTGGTATTTATAGAAAAAGAAATTGGTGGAGAAGAGGAAGAGATGTTGAGGGCATTGGAAGAGACGGTGCTGGGAAACGAAGAAAACATCGTGGCTGTTCGTCCGTGTGGCGTGCGTGGAGGGATGCTAGTGGCCATGGACATGAGAAGTCACAGTGAATTGCAAACACGAATTCAGATCATCCAGGTGATTCATTTCTTTTTGATATTTATGAAGTGAAGGAAAGGAAGATATTAGTAGGGATTGATGACAGGAACTTCATGTCTAAACGGAAACTGACGTAACTTGAAGACGAAGAAGAAAAGATGTGGTGCTTCGGTTTCATCAGGCATTGTAGGAGGCAACATGCTTGGAGGTGGGCCGCAAGCAGCGTGAATTGGTCGCTGGGTTGTTGTTTGGCTGGGCTTCCACTCATGAACACACAAAGGAGAAGAGATACAGATAGGGAGATTGATCGATAGAAAGATAGAGAAGCGTCGGTCAGGTGCATGGCTAGGTGGAGAGGAAAAAGGTGGAGAGTTGGCTGGAGATATGAAAAATGGATCAAGCTTATCAACCTGATTCAATTTCTGTATTGGTAGAGAGAATTGGTGGAGATTAATGTGGTGATTCCAAGAGACCTTGCTGCTTTCATTGAGTAGGAGAAATGTAGAGACGAAGCAGAAATGACTTTGCCGTGTGTGGACAGTGGGAACGATCGCGGCTTGGGTTGGGGTGGGCTGGCTTTGGCCTGTGTACAGAGGAAAGAGATAGAAACAGATAGAGATCGAGAGAAACAGAAACAGAGAGATAGAGAGAACTGAGAGAGAGAGATCGATACCGAGAAATAGAATCAGGAGGCGTCATGAGCAATAAGAAAGGAAAAATAAAAGAAAATTAATATAAAGAGAAGAAAAAGGAAAGGAGAAAGCAGGGACAAGAAGGATAATAGGGTTTCCTGGAAAACTAGAAATTTAGAGATTTGGGATTGTTGAGGAATTTCTCTGGATTGAGAATAATTCACGGAATTTAACTCCACTACCAAACTCAAAGGAAAACCAAATAACTCCAATTGACAAAATAAAATGATGGCGTAATTAGTTTGTTATTCAAATTATTATTTTTTAATTTTAAAAAATTTCATTAAGCTATTTTAGGTAACTAAACACGGACATAAATTTTCAAAATTAAGCAAATTAAGAGATGTGACATGTAAGGATACATCTATCCTATGATTCACCAACTGAGTATCACACCTACATTACTCATTCATCAAATTCAACGACCCATATTCCTCTACTCCCGATCGAACGATCGAGATCAAATCCACCTCTCTTCCGCGTCCTCTTTTCCGCGTGCGCATGCTGGCTGCCTATCACGGTATCTGTTTCCGCGCACCCCTCCCAACCATCACGCACCAACTCTCCGCACACTGCACCGCCCCCCCTCGCCTCTCCACCGTGCCGCTGTCTTCTGCGTCTCCCTCACCCGCCATTGACATGACCGCCGCCCCCCACCTCTCCACCGCACCGTCATCCTCGCGCCACCCTACGCCTCTCCACCGCACCGCCATCCACTACGCCACCCTCTGGTCCTCGCAGCCGACCTAGGTGAGTACGTTTGGTCAATTGCTTGTTTGTCTTTATTTTCCTCACCAACTGTTGTTGATGCAAAAAAACACACACTGGACTGAGAGATTTGCTTAACTCTAGTGCAGGTCCAAAATTAGGGTTTTAGGTTCCAGGGCGTGCCAGTTGATTTGATCCTGCAATCAACAAGAAAAGATATGCAAAGAATATTAGTAAACGATAGACAATCGGTCATAGGGCCGATTTCATATCGTATGTGACCTAGCCGATGCAATAAAGCATGAATCGGCTGTAAAGTATAAGTAATTATGAAAATAATCCTAAAACTAGTATATCAGCTGTAGATATTAATGTTACATGATCAATAAATCAATATTACTTTAGAAATAAGCAATTGGGATAGATCGGATTGAACGGAGACAGTATAAATTGCCCAAGTCTAAAGATAACATGAAATAATGATTATATAGACTAATGTCATAGCCGATATCTAGATTTGAGTGTGTACCGGCTATAGCTCCGATACAACCTTATACTAGGATATTCTCTAGTAACAAATATACTCAACTACAACCAATTAGACTGGTATTAAGTTCAATATATTTATATTAGATTAGATCCTGATATAAGGGGCAGATACAGAACATTCAACAAATCATAAAACAATGTAAAACATCTATACCAGGTAAGATCGGCTGAAACCCCGATAGTATCCTTATTAACAACCATAAAGCAAAATAGATATCATGATTCTAAATACGACTTAATAGGTTGGACTTAACCAATGCAGCACTAAGTATAAAAAGAAGCATGAGATCTAAAAAATCAAGCCGATGGTTGCCTTTTCAGGATGGTAGATACATTATATAATCTAAACCAACAAAGTAATCTAGCCGATATCGACGAAACCCTAAAAAGATCTAACCGATGCGAGTAGGTTGCATTGTCGATCTAAATTATATAATATATATGATAACTCGGAGATTCACAACATAGAACTAGAGTGTCATAGAGATGCAAGCACTAGACCTAATGATGCAAATCACCATGACAAGATATACCTTTTCGCCGAAGAGCAAATTGATGCAGTACGACTCGAAAGCACAAACTTGTCGAAAGTAGAAAACAAAGGTGGCGATGCGCCGAGATTGATTGAACGTGTGTTGTTATTATTTACAAGACCTCGGGATTATATTTATACCCGAAAATACAAACATTGTCCATCACGGACACGACTCATATTAACCTAATACAAATCCAACTAACGAACAAGTCCCTTAGGCGGACTCTTACCACGATAATCTGTAAGTAAGTTACAAAATATCCTAACTAATAGATACAATTGCCAATTTCGGACTCTATCCTTGCACGGCAATCCCATCGTAAGCCTTCTGTCGAACCCGATATTGACTTCACATGCAATATCAGCCCCATCGGCTATTCCAATCGGAACCAGTCTCCAGCCGATACGAACTCCAGCTGATGCGTACTCTGTTTCCGATATCCCTGCATATCTTCAAATCCGCTTCGGATTAGATTGTGTTTCCGATTCACATAGATTAGATTTGCCTACCAAATTTCATCATCAACACATGCCCCCCAATTCCGAAGTATTATATAATGCAACGGAATTATCTCTCCAAAACCGCAAAAACCTAGGGTTACCCCTGTGACCGTTACGCACCTACTTCTTTAAATACCAACCGCTTTTTCGGAGATTTCACGGTGTTAACTCCGCTTTCACCGCTTAAACCACCAAACTCCTCCGTGAACCTCGGTGATTACTTTCTCTCTCCACTCCGGCGATCGGAACAGCGAATCCCCTCCGGCGACAACCTCCGCGCAGCGATGGCAGCATCATCGAGCCCATCCAACACCACCGCCAAAGAGTTCCCTGAGGTAAGTCTTCCATCGGCTCAAAATCTTTCTTCGAGCTCTTCATTTTTCTACCGCCTTCAACCCTTTTTATTTTTCTTTTCAATCTGTAGCACCTAACCCACCAAATAGCCATCCCAAAGCTCAGTGAGCCCAACCATTTCTATCTGGGTCCGATAGGTGATATAGATTCCACTTATATCATCAATGCAGAGACAGAGAGAATCCCTTTCAGGCAGTCAAATCCATCTCTCTCTCACTAGACCACAACCTTCAGATCTTGGCCTTCTCAAGTTGACAAATGGATAGATTGGTACAAAAGGGTTGCAGCTAGTAAGCAGGATCACTAGGATGAAATAGGAATAGCCCAATGCCTATCTTTATCGATAGCCGATATGAAGAAAGATGAACCAATACTGTCTTCGGCTGCGTAATTCTGGTTAGATACCCTAAACAGCTTCATGTTCAACCATGGGCCGATGACCCCCACCTTACTAGACATAACTATGATAACCGGCCTGGACATAACCACATCGGCCAACCCAATCAGTATGAAAACCAAGTGCACTTACAAATTCAAAACCAAGAACATCGGTGGTTGGTCTGGTTTTATCTCCGAAAACATGGGCACAGGTCCTGTATCGGCTAGGGAACATGCCACCTTCTTGATGATGTGGTTAGACAAATTTGTGTTTTGCGGATCTACCTACGGCCCAACAGCCAACTGGCAACATCTAGCCGAAGCCATCGTCTTAAAGAAAGAATTCCCTTTAGGAAAATATCTGCTAGGTGCAGTATATCAAACACTAAGCCAGTCATCGGCCAGATTAATCATGGATAGAAATGTTAATACTGGCGGCCCATGGTGGTTCATCCAACTCTGGTTAACCCTGCACACCCTGAAAGTTGCAAAAAGACCATCGCTCCTAGAAGCAGAGTTCCCATCCACAGCCGATTTTGGAAGCGATGACGAAACAAACCAAATGCGCCGATGCATATCGTATGGTGAAGCAGCCACTAGTTATGCTGGACATGGACCATCGGCTGAGCACTTCCACAACTGGTTTGGCAACTTTTATGATGGATTTCCTAGAGAGAGCCGAATCTGGTATTCTTTTCGAAGCTTTGAATTGCCAGCCGATTTCAGGCTAGATGAGATCAATGATGAAAGATTTGAAAAACCCAGGGAAATCCTAACTACTGCAATCTCTCCATGCATACTCCCAGTTGGCATATCTCAAGGCAGAAATGTTCAGCCCTCTTATGAATTTTACCACCCAATGTCAGTAGCAAGACAACTTGGCATGGGACAACTGCCCATCGGTTTGTACTATGCCGACAAAATCCAAACCAGAGGTGACATTGTATCGGCTCTAATGATGGACAAATTGCTCAACATCCCTGGTCCTCCTCTCGGCAGCATAGATAGATTCAACATTATCTTGATAAGGAGTATTCAGTTTGATAGATGGTGGTCAGAAATGAAGACGCACATATTCCATCTGCCAGTTGAGTCATACCTCACCCGAATCATACCGAACTTGGTCCCCTAGGTAAATCTCTCTTCCTCAAAGTTTGCACTTCATCACCATTGACTGCTTAATACTCACAATCCATTATTCTCCATGCAGACAACAGATTCTCCCCCTCCTTTTATCAGCCGAAGTGGCAAGCCCATAGAATATGCTATCGCCAAACTCCCAAACGGCTGCGGGCCAGCTCCATCCATCATCGGCTTCAACGCTCCGAAGACTGCCACCTTACTTCAAGGCCAACTCAGAGAGCTGATGCAAACTGGACAAGAGGAGAAGAACTAAACAGGCTGTTGTAAAGCCAACCCTGTTGAAGAAACCAACCAAGAGGCAAAAGAAAGCAGCCGATACAAAAACTGCTCAAGCCCAAGAAATAGATGATATCCTAAAAGATATTGAAATGGAAGAAGCAATGATGAACCTGCTGCTCAATGTAGTGAAACCGAAATCATCACACCCCGAGCCGATACGCCTCCCGCGGTACAATCTCAAGCTGCCAGAACTCCAAGTCCTCCAAAACAACCTCAAAAGGCACAAGTAAGACTATTCTAACCATCATCATTTATTTCTATGCTTCAGAATTTCTTAACTCAACTACCTCTTTTCAGCCTAAGAAGAAACAAGTTGCTACGAGGAAGAAACCAACTTCACCATCAGTATCGGTAATCTTAACTCACTCCACCTCCAACTTTATCCCCAGCCGATACTGAATAACACTTATCATTATTATAGCCTCCTCAGGTACCATCTCCTCGTCAAATGTCCAGTGAACACACTCCATCGGCCGCAGCCAGCCGACAAGATGAAGAAAACACATTCCTGTAAGTACTCTCCCATATTTATATCTATCGGCTCGCTCTTAATAATATTATCGAACAAAACATTCTCCATTCCAGCTCTTAGCCGATATGTTCTCTTTTGACATCAACCAGTTTTTAGATGAAGAAGAAGAAGAAGAAGCAACTAGCAAGGCTATCTCTCCAATTCCTGAGGACTTGAGAAAAAGTTTAGCTGACATCGTAGATCGGCTAAGTGCTTCCCTTGATGCACTGGTCGTGAACTGTGGGCCAATCAGGGCGAGATTTGAAGAAATCCAGAACCAGATCCCTGATGAACTCATTGAGATGATCTCTCCTGCAGTCTTTCTTGAGCAACACCGTTTTAAGTTGGAGAGAGCAATGCAAAGGATCTCAGATCGGCTAGAACGCTCTGCACTTGAAGCCAATGTTCAATCCAGCCGACAACAAGTCACTACTGAAAAATCCAAACTGGACGAACTAGAAGCTGGGCCAAACTCCACTCAACAGAAGATTGAGATGCTGAAAAAGAAAGAAGCCGATCTTTTGCAACAACTTGAAGCCTGCAGAGCTGAAATTATCACCGAAGAGCAGAAACTAGCTGATCTGCCGAAAGCCATTGAAGCCCAAAAGTCAAAGCTCAAGAAATCCATAAAGCACCTTGCTGCCTTGAGTAAGGCCCTGAAACCAATTCCAGGTACAAATGCAGCCGATCCCAACCCATTGAAGAAGTAGAGCAAATTAGACAAAAAGCTGTATCGGCTATTCAGAAATACTTGGCCTGATGTAACAAACTAAACACTGACACAATATTTTTGCTGTAATATATGTATCGGCCATCGAGCCTATTTTATGCTTAGCCAAATTCTGAGATATAACCTGTCATCGGCCATCGAGCCGACATATGATAATAGCTTGTATAATTTGTGTTCAAAAATCTGCTCAAACAATTTCCAATTTTCGTCCTCCATGCCCCCCAAGTTTATAGTAGGGTACATAATGCTGCAAACTTATATTACTAAGAGCGATAAAAATAGCGACCATCTAAAGGCGATGTCAACACATCGGCTATCAACCATACATCGGCACACCATAGCCGATTATGAACCAATCCAAACACTTAGATAATATTTCTTCAAGTATTTTCCATTAAGTGCTCTTCCAAATACTTCTCCATCAAGCCCTTTTAACATATAGGCCCCTTTAGAAACACACTTGTGGATTTGAAACGGCCCCTCCCAATTCGGTGACCACTTGCCGAATTTATTATCTCTAGCCCCTATCGGCAACACCAATTTCCAAACCAGTTCTCCTTCCTCAAAAGATTTGGGCACAACCTTTTTATTATAATGTCTGACAACCCTTTCTTTGTCCTTTCTAACTTTCTCAAGAGCTCGCAATCTAGCCTGAACCAAATCTTCCGACTCATCAACCATGAAATTATGATAATCATCGGCTGTCAACTCATCTTGTAGAGAAATTCTTCTGGAGCCGATGTTGGTTTCCCATGGTAACACAGCTTCATGCCCATAAACCAATTGATAAGGAGGAACCTGAATTGCACCATGACAAGCCATCCGATAGGACCACGATGCTTCAGCCAGAATAGTATGCCACTTCTTCGGATATTCAGCTATTTTTCTCTTAACCAACTTAATCAAACTCTTGTTAGAGGCTTCAGCTTGCCCATTTGCTTGTGCATAATATGGTGAAGAGTTCAACAACTTGATTCCCATCCTATCGGCAAACTGAATAAGCTCATCAGACACAAATTTAGAACCTTGATCAGTTGTAATCGTCTGTGGCAAACCAAATCTGTATATGATGTGTTCTTTGACAAAATCAATTGCATATTTGCTGTCAACCTTCTTTAAAGGAATTGCCTCAACCCACTTAGTAAAATAGTCAGTTGCATCTAATATGAATTTATGCCCTTTACTTGATGGTGGATTGATCTGGCCGATCATATCAATACCCCAACCTCTGAGCGGCCACGGCTTGATAATAGGATTCATAGCCGATGCTGGTGCTCTCTGAATTGCTCCAAATTTCTGACAATCTTGGCAACCTTTATAATATCTAAAGCAATCTTCCAGCATTGTCGGCCAAAAGTATCCAACTCTTCGAATTAACCACTTCATCTTGTGAGCCGATTGATGTATACCGCAAATACCCTCATGAACTTCACACATGACAACTTTTGCCTCTTCCATACTCAAACACTTCAAAAGAACTCCATCAATCGTCCGATAGTATAATGTATCATCCAACAAAACATATTTGAGAGCTTTATACCGTAATCTCCTTGAAACCGATCTAGAAGGATTCTTCAAATACTCAAAAATATCAAACCTCCAATCATCGGCTGGAATGCAGGCCACGTCTACTTCAATCCCTTGCAACATCGGCTTGTAGCCTGGTGCACCTTGAGCTAAATCATTGGCCTCAACATTTTGTTCCCTAGGGATATGTTTTAAAGTAACTATCTTGAAAGTCTTCATCAACTCTTGATATTTTTCATTGTAGACCATCAAAATATCATTTTTGCACTCATATTCCCCGGATAATTGACTTATTACCAATAATGAATCTCCCATGATTTCAACAGCATCGGCTTCAACTTCTCTTAATAATTGCAACCCTTTGAGAACAGCTTCATACTCTGCCTGATTATTTGTAGAGTATGGTTTGATAGTAAAAGCAAACTGAAAACTTGTCCCCCTAGGTGATATAATGACTAAGCCGATACCACAACCATGAGTGCAAACAGATCCATCAAAAAACAAAGTCCGTGGCATAATATCAATATTGTCAATGCTGGTATCCCTGTGTTCAACTATGAAATCGGCTATCGCTTACCCTTTAACTGCCTTAGCCGATTCATACCTGAGATCAAACTCTGACTAAGCAAAAATCCACTTACCAATTCTCCCTTTCAGAACTGGAGCCGATAGCATATATCGCACTACATCAGCCTTGCATACTATGATACACTCATTGGAGAGTAGATAATGTCTTAACTTCGTACAAGAAAAATATAAACACAGGCATAATTTCTCCACAGGTGAATACCTTGTTTCTGCATCTAAAAGACGTCTACTGAGATAGAATATAACTCTCTCCTTCCCTTCAACCTCTTGGATCAAAACTGAGCCGATAGAGTTCTGATCGGCTGACAAATACAGTCTAAACGGAATCCCTTTCTGTGGTGGTATAAGAACTGGAGGAGTACTAAAATATTCTTTGATATTGTCCAAAGCTTGTTGTTGCTTCTCTCCCCAGACAAATTCTTGATCGGCTTTCAACCTTAGTAAAGGAGTAAATGGTTCTATTCGGCCAGACAGATTTGATATGAAACGTTGAACAAAATTTATTTTGCCAATCAACGATTGCAATTTGGTTTTATCTTCTGGAGGTTTTATATCTTTAATTGCTTTAATACTCCTCTGAGGAATTTCAATCCCACGCTCATGTGCCAAAAATCGAAGAAATTGACCAGCCGATACGCCGAAAGCACACTTAGTAGGATTCATCTTCAGCCTATACTTCCTTGCTCTTTCTAAGACCTGTCTCAAATCGGCTATATGTTCAACAACTTCCTTAGATTTAACCACCACATCATCAACATATATCTCTACCAATGCACCAATGAGATCGTGAAAAATATAATTCATGACCCTCTGATATGTAGCACCAGCACTTCTCAAACCGAAAGTCATAACCACCCACTCATATAAGCCGATAACACCGGGACATCTGAAGGCAGTCTTGTGAATATCTTCCTCGGCCATGAAAATTTGATTATAACCAGCACTGCCATCCATGAAACTGATGATTTTGTGTCCAGATGCTGCGTCAACGAGTTGATCGGCTACTGACATTGGGTATTTGTCTTTTGGTGTAGCCTTGTTTAAATCTCTGAAAAAAATGCAAACCCTGAGCTTGCCATTTTTCTTGATGACTGGTACTATATTAGAAATCCACTCAGCATATCGGCATGGTCTGATAAAATTAGCATCATAAAGTCTTGTAATTTCGGCCTTGATAGCATCATGCATTGTAGCTTTACAACGTCTTGGGAGTTGTTTATATGGCCGATATCCTGGTTTGATAGGGAGCCGATGTTCAACTATCGATCGGCTAAGTCCTGGCATCTCATAATATTCCCAGGCAAAACAATCTCTATGCTCTTTCAAGAGTGCTATTAATTTACATTTAAATTCCTTTGATAAACCCTTACTAATATATGTCGGCCTAGGCCTATCACCTGGTCCGATGTCGATTTCTTCTTGTTCCTAGCCCACTCGGCTGCATTCATTTCTGGGTTATCATCTTCGGAGTCAGAGTCATAGCTGTAGACATTATTTATATTGTTTGCCTTTTTGATAAATTTCCTTGCTTCTTGGAACCTTGTTTCATGAGCCGATACCTTTTGAGCTAGATGAGCCAAGCTCTCAAAGTCTTGGGCCGAAAATCTTTCCCTTATCAGCGCCAACAAACCTTGGAAGGCCAAATCGGCTAGTTGAGAATCTGTCAAGGCTAGACTATAGCATCTGTTCCTCACATCTCTGAACCGTTGAATGTAATCGGGAACTGACTCATCTGATTTTTGCCTGATTGCTGTGAGGTCCGATAGCTTCATCTCTTGAACCCCACTGAAAAAGTACTTGTGGAATTGTTTCTCCAAATCGGCCCAACTTCTGATTGAGTTATAAGGTAGAGATGAAAACCAAGTAAATGCCGATCCGGATAATGAAAGTGGGAACAATCTAAATCTGAGAGCTTCTGTAGCCGATGCCTCACCACACTGAGCTAAAAATCGGCTAACATGCTCATAAGTAGATACATTGTCTTGTCCTGAAAATTTAGAGAAATCTGGCACCTTGTATCGGTTTAGTAGTGGAACCCGATCAAAATACTCTGGATATGGGTGCCGATACATGTTACCATTATCTTTTTGTTTGAGTCCGAACTGCTCCCTCATGACGTCAGCGATCATATCGGCCCAGGGTTGATGTGGTGTTGCTCCACCATACTGTTGCTGGAGTGGATCCATCTGGCCGTATTGGATTGGCTGAGGTCGTGGTGAATGAGGTTGATAGAGATGATTGAAGCCGGCCGATATGCCTTGAGGTGGCACATATGGGAGTTGCTCTGTGCCGTATTGCTGGCTTATCGGCTAAGTAATTCCAATCGGCTGTTGTGGAACCGAAGGAATTTGGTAAGATGTGTCGATAGCTGGCGGTTTTGGGTGGAGAATACTTATTAACTACTCTGGTGTCAGCTGAGTTGGTGCTTGCCCCCCAGTGATCGGCTGTGACCTAGTCAGAATTGCTGGAACATTTGAACTTGAGTAAGGAGCCGATGGAGCCTGGGTTTGAAGCGATTATTGACTTCCTTGATTCCCGCCGATGTCTGTCTTCACGGTTCTGTAGCCTGGGAACGTGCCGTCTGGTAAATATATAGGTCCTTTAGCCTTTTCCTCGGCTATCATCCCATCAACCACCGACTTGATCATGTTTGTTAAGGTGTTCACGAGCACTCCGGATTGGTTGACTAAAGCGTGGTGTACAGCCGAATCAATGCGATCTTGCAATGTGTGGAGTTCTTCATCACTTGATTCAACCTTGGTCTGTTTGTCCTTTTCTTCTCCTGAGCCAGAAGCGCTTGGATCTTGTTTCACGATCGTCGGTAGCTTGACTTTAGCTCTTTGAATAACCGTGCCTTGCCGCGTGACTGTGAATGAGTGCAGATATTGGTTCTGGAGTTGGTTCAGCATTTGTTTTATTTCCTCTCTCTGCTCTTCACTCAGCTATTCGATCGTGACCGGCAAGATGTTGTCCTCCGAAACTTCAGTGATGTTTGACGACATGATGACACAATGGTCCCTCTGGGCGTGCCAAAAGCGTGTTGATGCAAAAAAACACACACTGGCCTGAGAGATTTGCTTAACTCTAGTGCAGGTCCAAAATTAGGGTTTTAGGTTCAAGGGCGTGCCAGTTGATTTGATCCTGCAATCAACAAGAAAAAATATGCAAAGAATGTTAGTAAACGATAGACAATCGGCCATAGGGCCGATTTCATATCGTATGTGACCTAGCCGATGCAATAAAGCATGAATCGGCTGTAAAGTATAAGTAATTATGAAAATAACCCTAAAACTAGTATATCGGCTATAGATATTAATGTTACATGATCAATAAATCAATATTACTTTAGAAATATGCAATTGGGATAGATCGGACTGAACCGAAACAGTATAAATTGTCCAAGTCTAAAGATAACATGAAATAATGATTATATAGACTAATGTCATAGCCAATATCTAGATTTGAGTGTGTACCGGCTATAGCTCCGATACAACCTTATACTAGGATATTCCCTAGTAACAAATATACTCAACTACAACCAATTAGACTGGTATTAAGTTCAATATATTTATATTAGATTAGATCCTGATATAAGGGGCAGATATAGAACATTCAACAAAGCATAAAACAATGTAAAATATCTATACTAGGTAAGATCGGCTGAAACCCCGATAGTATCCTTATTAACAACCATAAAGCAAGATAGATATCATGATTCTAAATACGACTTAATAGGTTAGACTTAACCAATGTAGCATTAAGTATAAAAAGAAGCATGAGATCTAAAGAATCAAGCCGATGGTTGCCTTTTCAGGATGGTAGATACATTATATAATCTAAACCAACAAAGTAATCTAGCCGATATCGACGAAACCCTAAAAAGAATCTAACCGATGCGAGTAGGTTGCATTGTCGATCTAAATTATATAATATATATGATAACTCGGAGATTCACAACATAGAACTAGAGTGTCATAGAGATGTAAGCACTAGCCCTAATGATGCAAATCACCATGACAAGATATACCTTTTCGCCGAAGATCAAATTGATGCAGCACGACTCGAAAGCACAAACTTGTCGAAAGTAGAAAACAAAGGTGGCGATGCACCGAGATTGATTGAACGTGTGTCGTTATTATTTACAAGACCTCGGGATTATATTTATACCCGAAAATTCAAACATTGTCCATCACGGACACGACTCATATTAACCTAATACAAATCCAACTAACGAACAAGTCCCTTAGGCGGACTCTTACAACGATAATCTGTAAGTAAGTTACAAAATATCCTAACTAATAGATACAATTGCCAATTTCGGACTCTATCGTTGCACGGCAATCCCATCGTAAGCCTTCTGTTGAACCCGATATTGACTTCACATGCAATATCAGCCCCATCGGCTATTCCAATCGGAACCAGTCTCCAGCCGATACGAACTCCAGCCGATGCGTACTCTGTTTCCGATATCCCCGCATATCTTCAAATCCGCTTCGGATTAGATTGTGTTTCCGATTCACATAGATTAGATTTGCCTACCAAATTTCATCGTCAACAACTGTGCAAATGTAAATCGTAATGCTCTTCTTAGTTTCTTAATTTGATCCCACTCTTAAGTGTTTGTCATTGGAAACTTTTGATTACTGACACACAAGGGAGCTTAAGGACTGAGTGAAGCTACTCAAGAACCTCTCACACCCCAAAATGTTGCAAGTAGATACTATATCATTATATATGTTTTGTTCATCGCTCGATCCTGTTCCTTCAACCATTACATTTCAAATGCAAAGCTAAACTGAATTAATAATGATCGTAACTCATTCAAACAGCTTATTCTGAACTACTGAATAGTGTCATACTGATTTCTCTAAAAAAATACTGTGATACAAAATGATACATGGTAGATTGATGGTAGAACAAGATTTCTAAGCCATATATTTTGTCAATAACAAACATATATGTTAATTTAACTTACATGGGCTGAGCCCCAAAAACAAACAGATATGTTAACTTAACTTACTGGATGTGATTGTGAATGACATTGTTCATGTCTCTTATGTTTGTATTTGCATATCCTAATATAAATGGCTATTATGCATCTCTTCGAAATTGACTGAAATAGAGAGAAATTGAAAATATAAATGAATATATACTAACTGTTTAATTTTCCTCCCCTCCCTATAGCATACAACACTCACAATGGTTGAAGATACAAATGAATTGCCAATATATTGTTTCACACTGATTTTGGACTCAGACTATGTGCTTCTCTAACTCAAATGATTATTTTTTGGATAACCTGTGAGAAAAATATGGTTACTTACCTAGCTTTTCAAATTCAACTTGTATACTAGGCCTTATTATGCCATGAATATTTAGGGTCAGATTTTGCCCGGTGTGAAAAATAAACCTCTTTTGATTCAGTTTTGTTTGCAGATCCAGCATATGGATTCAAACTTGAAAATTTTTTTCTCTGAACAAGACAAGTGCTTATCTTCTGTCGGTGCCTTGAGCGAGGGATAAAGGAGGTCAGTACCTTGTCAAACTCAGATAAAAACCTGCAGTGAACATGACATGGCAACACAGTATGTACTATTGGGTAAATTTGTATCTTGGGTTCCAATATCTGGATAAGAATAACTTTGTAGGAAACTTTCTAAGCAACCAGCTGTGGTCAAATATCTCATGAACCTGCCCTTCTTTTCATAATTGTTTTTTAAATGTAAGATTAGGGGTTGCATTTCCTGACCGTTATATATCTAATTTTTTTTAGCGTTAGCACATGTATATTAGCGGATTCAAAACCATTTTAGGATTTTCAATGAAAACCAGCAGGTGTTCCTTCTTCTTGATTCTCTAAAAAAATATTCTTTTCTACATTGCTCCTGATATTGTTCGTTTATTCAGATTGCTATAGCTCGAGTATCATTCGGATTGCTGTAGCGCGAATCTTCAAGGTTCATCAAATCATGTTGGCCGGTTCATATTACAACGCCATCTTCAATTGGTATGTTTTTACTTCTTGCTGTTCATCCATGTCATTTTGTCCTTGCTCATGATATATTTTTCTATTATATATGGACAAAGCAGTGATGCTTCTTCCTCACTTGGACACTGCAAAGGCTACTGTGCTTCCTCACTTGGACACTGAAAGGCTACTGTGCTTCTTCTATCTGTTCATCTTCTCCAAGAAAAAATGTTCTCAACTCTTCCATAATTCCCCTATCTTAATATCTGATTCATGCAAAGATCAATTATATTTGTTCATTGCTCATATTTACATCAACTTACGCAAGGAATCACTTCTACATACACGCTGCTCTGTGAACTTGTACTTGCTATTAATTCACTACCGCCTCATTAATACAATTTCAACTTGGTGTTACTGGGATTGACTGACAGGATTAGATATTAAAATTTGAGAAACCTAGCAATCGAAATTAATGAATCCTATAGATTTTGGTTTTTAGGAGTTGGGACTTTCAAGTTGATAGTTGTGAGCGGCAGATTCTATTTGATAACTATATTGAAAGTATTTTGTGATCCATAATCCGAAATGTGTATTTGAGAAAATATAATCTGAAAAGTATTTTACTACATTGTGGATTGCTTTGATCATGGTGTGTGCAACTGCTGGTTGTCACACTGTTCACTTATTCACTGCTCTGTCTTTCGCTCAATTTGTACATGGATGGATGGCAGTATAATTTGTGAAAATTATTTTGCTCCACAAGTTGATGAACAGATGGAAATAATGTTCAGGATGTTAAATGAGAAGGATAACATGTAGTTTTTGAAATGAGAAGCTAAAAATATGAAACTTGGAAGAAAGGAATTTAGATAATCCTCCTTTTGTGTTAATACAGAGTAGGTCTCACGCCATTGCATCTTGTTCTTTAGATCTTAAACATAGGAGCAACTCAAACAATCAGATTTGTACCATAGGAGCATCATGTATTCTGGGAAATGAAAGAACTTTATAATCAGAACAAATGGTGTTTTAATTTTTCTATGGTTTGATTCTTTGTATAGATTTTTTATGGAGCTAAATATTCTTAACCATTAAGCTTAGCATAAAACGAACGAAGACCACGTATGAACGAATACAATTTGCTATATGTGCTCGTATGGAGTAGATTTGTTGTGTAGTCAAATTGAAGGGGGAAAACTTTTATATCAAATCGATGCTGCTAGGGAACCATCTTTTACACTGTACTAAAAATACATATTGGTTGAAAAAAATATGTAGGGATGCAATTTGAACTCAAGATCTCTCAGCTCAATCCTCACAGGCTTAGCCAACCCACCAACTCCACCTAGATATGGATGCTTTTATTTTAAACTAACCCTGAAGGGATCTTTAGTCCCGGTTGATAACACCAATTGGTACTAAAAACATTCTTGATTGGTAACATTAACCAGGACTAAAGATCCTCCATCTTTAGTCTCAGTTGGTATTAATAATAGGGATTAAAGATGTTTTTGAGATTTGGATTTTTAGAATCGGTATAAAAAATATTTTTAGTATTGGTTCTAAATCTAACCAGTACTAAACAATTTTTGATACCACGATAAAAGATTGGTCTGATGGTTCTGTAAGGTGTAGAAGCGCATTTTAGTTTTTAATCGCACGAAGCGCTGCAACGCGGAAAATTTAATCTGACATATTAAATCCACTCAAATGTATGATCATGAGGAATATATTGATACCACATCAAAAATAAAATATTATTATATTATATAGGCCATTAATTGTGTAACATAATAAGTTAATATTTGTGTAGCATAGTTAAACAATGTATAATTACTCTTTTCACTTACAATTTTTTTATTCCGAAACTTTAGTGACCCACTCCTAGTAATTTTAGTGTGGAATTATTAGTCTACAATTCGCAACCCAACTATGTGCTCAGCACCACCGTGTAACATGGCCTCTCGTCTTGGGCACGAGCTATGTGCTGTGCATCGAATTGACCATGCATGAACCCGCCGACACCACAGTACGACTTGCTGCCAACGTCTCCACAAAACCTGCAGATGACCCACAGCCCAGAGAGCGAGGGAAGTAGAATCGAACGGTAGGATGCGTCCCGCGGTAACGTGAGCTCACGCAATAAAATTAAGTGGAAACTCTGAGTCGTTGAGTCTTCAATGTGTTTCAGTCATTATGAATGAAGTTTTTAATTATTTGGACACGGAAATTTTTGTGTAAACAGTTTCAGGAATTAGTAGATATATATCAATTAAACAATTTGCATCATAAAAGTCAAAGGTCAACTATAGTAAACATTGGTGAAGATAATGCTCTCAGTAGAGATAATGCTGCTGATCAGGATAGATAGGATAGAAGTTGTTAGTTTGTATTCCTTATAATCTTTATCTCTATTCGGTTGTTGTATAGGATCAAATATGATTATTCCACGGCAGGGGCCTCTTCCTACCTATATAAACATGAAGGCGATCCGAGACAAAAGACATCGCTTCACGCATACATGGTATTAGAGCCTTTCCCTCCACAAAGCAATCAATCCTATTCCCATGGCGTCCTCCTCCTCCAATACCTCCACATCTCTTCATCTTCATAGTCAGACCGTGACTTACAAACTTACGAAGTCCAATCATGTCCTCTGGAAGGCGCAGGTCATGGCGATACTGCGCGGTGCGCAGATGATGGCGGACTTCCTCGATGGAGCAACTCCAGCACCGGCCAAGATGATCACCGTCACCAAAAAAAATCAAGAAGGCACAAATGTCACCGAGAAGATGTCGTCGCCCTCGTCGCACAGCTTGCAGCTGCCGCGCCGCCGCCGTGCCGTGCAGCTCGTCACTACCGCCGCACTCGAGAATTTGAAGGAACACCAACTGTATGCCAAGTTTAGCAAGTGTGACTTTTGGCTCAAGGAGGTTCAATTCTTAGGGCACATCATCACCGCTAAAGGAGTGGCAGTGCACCCATCGAATGTGGATTAGGTTACTAAGTGGACCCCATCGAAGACCGTTTCACAGATCCGGAGTTTTCTTGGACTCGCGGGTTACTACCGCTGGTTCATTGAGAACTTCTCCAAGATCGCCAAGCCGATGACACAGTTGCTAAGGAAGGATGAAAAATTCAAGTGGTCAATAGAATGCAACAGAAGTTTCGAGGAGCTTAAGAAGAAGTTGATGTCTGCACCAGTTTTGATATTTCCTGATCAGACGAAAGACTTCCTGGTGTATTGTGATGCATCCCATCAAGGGTTAGGATGCGTCTTGATGCAAGAATGCAGAGTGGTCGTATATGCTTCACGTCAATTGCCCCCACACGAGAACAACTACCCAACTCATGACTTGGAATTAGCAGCAGTGGTTCACGCTTTAAAAATCTGGTGGCACTACCTCATTGGCAATCGTTGCGAAGTCTATACGGATCACAAGAGCCTGAAATACATTTTCACTCAGCTTGATTTGAATCTCCTACAATGACTATGGTTGGAGTTGATCAAAGATTATGATATGGGGATACATTATCATCCTGGTAAAGCTAATGTGGTGGCCAATGCTCTGAGTAGGAAAAGCTACTGCAAAGTCACTTGTACGAAGAAAATGGGTAGCAAATTGCAACAAGAGCTCGAACGCCTAAATTTGGGTATTGTGGAACACGGGTTTGTGACAGCTCATGAGGCACAACCCACGCTCATGGAACAAGTCCAAGCAGCCCAAGCCAATGACCCTCAAATAGACGAACTCAAAAAGAATATGAGAATCGGTAAAACACGAGACTTCACCAAAGATGAACATGGAACAATCTGGATGGGAGAACCAAGATGTGCCAAGACCTTAAAGAAAAATTCTGGTGGATGAGCATGAGAAGGCAAATCACTGAATTCATCGTGCTCTGTGATGTATGTCAACGGGTAAAAGTGGAACACCAAAGGCTAACAGGATTGCTACAACCCCTTCGGATTCCGGAATGGAAATAGGAAGAAATTAGAATGGACTTCATCACGGGCTTGCCAAGGACAGGAACGGGACACGATGCCATTTGGGTTATTGTTGATAGACTCACCAAAGTCGCTCACTTTATTCTGGTACAAACTACCTACTCAGGAAAGAAGCTGGCAGAACTTTGTCTGGCACGGATCATTTGTTTGCATGGGGTACCTAAGAAGATCATGTCCAATCAAGGAAGTCAGTTTACCTAAAAGTTTTGGCAGAAACTGCAAGAAGAGTTGGGAACCCCTCTGAACTTCAGTACTGCTCTACACAGATATTGGAAGATATGTTGAGATCTTGTGCAGTTGATTTTGGTGGAGCTTGGGACAAAAGCCTACCGTATGCCTAATTCTCCAAAAAAAACAGTTAGGTACCGTTTGAAGCACTGTACGACCGGAAGTCTGCAGATGGCATTATTTGAAGCACTGTATGACCGGAAGTGCCGCTACCGCACTTTTGGGATCAAACTGGGAGCGTCATTTGTTTGGGACCAAAGTCTTGAGCGATGCAGATGAGAAAGTCAGAACGGTCAGGAAAGTTTGAGAATCGCGTAGTCTCGATAGATGAGCTACGCAGACAACCGCCGAAGAGAGCTCATTTTTGAAGTCGAGGATTATGTGTACCTTCGTGTCACGCCATTTCAAGGTGTACATTGTTTCCAAACCAAGGGAAAGATAGCTCCACACTTCGTGGGGCCATACAGAATTCTGCAGCGCAGGGGTGAAGTTGCCTACCAACTCGAATTTCCGTCAAACATGCTCAGTATTCATGATGTTTTCCATGTCTAAGTTAAAGAAATGTTTAAGGGTATCTGATGAGCAGGCAAGTCCTGATCAAATTGAAATTCAAGAGGACTTGACTTATGTGGAAAAGCCGACTTGTATTCTCGAGACCAGCGAGAGAAGAACAAGGAGCAAAGTCACCAGATTCTGTCGAGTTCAATGGAGCCATCACTCTGAGAAAGAAGCCACTTGGGAAAGAGAAGATGAGTTCAAAGCCACCCATCCGCACCTCTTCGCCAGCTCTTCCGAATCTCGGGGTCGAGATTCTGTTTAAGGTGGTAGGTTTGTCACACCCTAGGGATTCCCTTTTCTAGCCGTAAATCCATTTAATAAATCGCTTAAAGAAAATATTTAAACTAACCTAGAAAAAACCCTAATTAATAAATGCATTTAAGAATTGGAAATGGCATGGTGGAATTTTTCTTTCGTTCTCGATGTCAAAATACATTAACAGGACTTTTAGTGGAATTTTCAGAGCTTTAAAAATAATTTTAAATTTTTTAAAACCTTTTTTCCAATGCAAATAATCCAAGGAAAAACACTTCCCTTTCATTTTTTCCTTTTTCTTTCTCCCTTCTCTTTTTCCTTTTGGGCCAGTGCCCAGTCCTCCTCCTTCCCCACCGCACGCGCCTCTCCTTCCTCCCTACGGGCCAGCCCACGGAGCGCCGACATCCATGCCGCCTCCATCTTTCTCCCTGGATCACCGATAGGTAGGGCCCACCTATCGAGCCCATCCCTAACCTTCGGCCAGTGGAGCTGGAGCTAGCAACCGACGTGCGCATCCCGCCCACTCCCCGCGCCTTCCTCGACCCACTCCCCACGTCGCGCCACCCACACCGCACCCACGGAACGTAGGATTTGGTTTTCGAATCCCGGCTAGCTTCTCTCTCCTCCCACTCCACCGAGAAATCCGACTGCTACAGGTCACGTGCGCTTCTCCCGTACCCCTATAAAGCTTACCCGCGACCTCCTCCTCCTTCTTCCTCTTTTCGCCAACCTCTCCCATGCTCCCCACCGCCACAGTGGTGCGCCGCACCCCTTCCGGTCCCGTGGACTCGGTCCACCGTTGATCTAGGCCTTGTACCACTGTCATGTGGGGCCGCTTGCCGGCACCGCCCTCCCTTTGCTGACATCAGCCCTGGATTTTTTTGCGCAATAATTGATTAAAGACTTTTATTTTAATAGTAAAAACACTACAAAACTTCCAAAAATCATAATTAATTCATCCGAGCTCCGTTTAAGCCCATTCAAGTTGCAGTAAATTCAAGAATCCATTAAACATGGTTTTGTTCCCTGTTTGAGTAGACTTATAGCCTTTTTTGCTTGTGTGCTTTGTTTGCCATTAGATTCCAGTATTTCCAATGCTCCCGTTTACTTCGAGATTGTCGCAGAGGTTGCACCAGTGCCAGAGCAAGGCAAGTCATGCTTTCCAATTGAACATATTATACCTATTTCGCAAATGTCTTACTTTTCCTTAAATACTGCATTGTTTTATAATGTAACTGTATAGGCTTATTTACCTACTGTACTCGGCCATTTAATTTGATTACCATATTCCACTGATGACCTGGGTAATAACTTGATTAGTTTTTGGTTTAGGTGATGCTTAGCCATGCTTAGATCAAATAGCACACTAAAAGGGTCATCTCATGTAACTATTTTGGACTTTATGATGATAACTATGATTACATTCCACCATGGTACTAAGTAAAAACATGCTTAAATGGTGGGCTGTGGGTTCATGGTTTTGCTAGTCGCACCCATGGCAATTAAGGACTGGTTCGCGGGAAACCCTGGAAGAATTACTGTGCTTTCCAGAAGCCAACGTGGGCAACAGCTGGGCTTGTAGTGTAGCTTTTCCTAGCTGACGCATCCAAGCAAGGGTGGGCGTGATGGGGTAGGGTCAGTGGGGGTTTACTCGTTGATCAGCTTCTGGATTCACCTAGTCACGAGAGGGGGCTGCCTGCCTTGGTTAAAAGGTGGGGGCAAAACCTGAGGTATGGTGCGCTTGGTTTGGGAGGGTTATGCGAAGGGTCCTGTCATATTCTCTTTCCGGTGTACCGTGGTGGTACGCCGGCACGTGAAAAAAACGTGTCGTGGGGCTATGTCTTGTGGGTACAGTTGTACAGCTCTGATCATAGTAAAACTATTCGAATAGCCGTGCCCACGGTTATGGGCGATCAACCAGATTTGCCGTGATTAATCCAACTATTAATAATTTGACTTCATGGAACTGTGTAGTTCAGGTGGATGGTTGGGCCTGTCGCAACGTGGTGTAGTGTTGGGCAGTGATTATTTAATTCCGATTAATTACTTCAATAGTTTTACCACTTTCAACTATTATCTTTAAATACCTACTATATGCAAATACAACCTTAGCATCCTTTGGAATTATCTGCATCATATCTCCTGTTCCGGTATGACTTGTTAAGTACAGTGGGTAGTGCTCAGTCTTGCTCTATCTCTGCCCACAGTAGAGACGGAGTACGTTTCAGATGGGGGCTACTCCGAGGAGTAGGCTTCGTTGCTGTTGTCAATGGAGGCCCGTGGAGTAGACTCGCCACGCTGCGAGTGTTCAGTCTAGAATAATCTCGTTTTAATTTTCTGCTGCATTTATGTAAGACTTTTTAAGTGTTTGTAAGACGTGGATCTGTGTATGAACTTTGTCATTTGTGTACCCTGGCTAGTCCTGGACCGGGGTTTTAATACACATTCTGCTTGGAACCCTGTTAGGAATTTCTGGGCATGACAAGCAATGACTTGACGAAGCTTGAGATGTCGAGGGTCCCGATCCATCTGAGACACACACTTCGGTTGGATCGTATCCCCCTACAGCCGAAGTTGTTGAGTTGTTTGTCATTGGATAATCCGTCTTCTTAAAACCCGTCTCGTCAAAACCATGAAGCACCGAAATCCCCCTACCTGGTGCACCACTATCGATGTTGTAGATCACGACTACTGTATTTGCATGGTATGGTATTCGTTGGTACCAGAGTATACGCGACATTGAGGTAAAAGAGGTAGGAGATAGGGATTTTTATACAGGTTCGAGAACCCTCAACTGACAGGTAATAGCCCTACTTCTGTTGGCCGAAGCCAGTATTGCTCTTATTCATCAGAATCATTCAAGTTCAATATTTGGTATAACTAATCTAGTCGTCGTCAACACGGTGGCATGGATCACCACCCATAGTCGACGATGTGGTAGTCTTCATCCTCGAATATGAACTCGGCGAGATCAGAGATAGCGCTAGAACCCTCTTGTCGGCCTCCGCGGGCACCAGATTGGGCATGTCTAGGCTTATCTCTAATGTTGATGTCTGGCAGCGTGTATTGGCATCTATTATGACTGTTCCGTGCCTCTCCACAGGTACCAGATTCCCCTCTCCTCCTAGGAAGTCTTGTATTTATACTCATAGATGTCCCCTTGTTCAAGTTGAACTAGGTAGACAAGTATGGATACGATCTGAGTAGTCCTCGTAGTTTCCATGTGGAACTCTGTTTCTCCTTCCTTATCCGGAATACCTTCCGTATATGAGGCATGATTTCGTATAAGACTTGGTGTATGGTGAGCCCACCGAGTTTAACCCAAGACTATTGGGTATGCCTTATCCATAACACTGACAATTTTAATCATCGAGCCTACATTCAATATTTTATTTGAATATCAGCCGATTGGTTCATTGGAAATTTACTCCATCATATTATCATTGGTCGATTGGATTAGTTGCTCAAGTTATACCAACGTATTTATATCATCATTTTTCTAAGTGTCAGAATCTACATTGCACATAGAGCCCATTGTTCAAAATCCTATTGACATCGGCTAACAGCGCTACATCAGCTTGTCAACCGATCAACTCTTGATCTTCCATTTATATATCTTGTCAGTTGTAGGATCAAACTAACTAGCACGCAAGGATCTTATCAGTTTTAGGATCCGCACTGTTGTTAAGCAGATCTCTCAGGCCTTCGTGTTTTTCCCATCAACACAATTTGGCACGCCCGGTGGTACGAGTTATATACCAAAATTGATTGCTCAAAGAATTCATCGGCAACAACAATATCGGCTTAGGGGCTAAGCACATCAGTATCAACATCATGATTCATATCAATATCGGCTAGAAGAACTTCATCAATATGGGCATTGTGAAAAGTATCAATATAACAATGATTTGGCCAATAGAATTGCAAAGATGATAGAGGAGCATTTTGGACTTAAGCCCAAGGAACAAACTTATGTGTATTGGGTACCATATCCTAAATGGTTTGATAGGGTTCCGTTGCCATATCGATACAAGGTTCCAGAGTTCTCCAAGTTTTCAGGGCAAGATGATATATCTACAATGGAATATATCAGCTGATTCTTGGTGCAATGTGGGGAGGAATCGGCTGAAGAGGCTCTGAAAGTTAGATTTTTTCTAAGATCGGCTTTCGCATGGTTTTCATCACTACTATTGAATTCTATCAGAGGATGGGCCAATCTTGAGAAGCAATTTCATGAATATTTATTTGCTACAATTGATGAATTGAAACTTTTAGACTTCATATCGGTTGAGCAGCAAGAGTGAGAATCGGCTATGGAATATATTCAAATATTTCACAATATCCGCAGCCAATGCTACAGTTTAAGCTTAAGTGATGAGCAGCTAGCAGATCTTGCATTTCAATGATTGTCAGCTATCAGAGACATTCTTTTGCCATGAGTTTAATAATATGGCTCATCTAGTGCAGACAGTATCGCCTTATAAGAGCCGATGGCAAGAAACAAAGAAGGATCAATTTTGGAGTTATCAAGACTAGAAAGAAAATAATTTTGAAGCATGAGTCCTCATACTCCAAAATTGGGGGGCATGTGTTAATACCAAAACTTGGTAAGGTGCTTATGCATTTGGTGAAGGAAAGAGGTCAATCAATAGATGGAAGTTTATCTAGAAAAGACCAAGTTCAGATAAGGAATCATGCAGACCATGACATGATAATTTAGTTCTATCTATTAATTAGGCATGATTTAGTATTTTTCCTTTTATCTTTTGGAAGTGTTTATCTAGTGTCCGATCCAGACTTGCATCTTTCCTTTTTTATCTTTAGAAAATTTTGTCTAGTGTCCGATAAGGACTAGTATACACCCAAGGGTATAAATGTATACACCCGTGGTCCCTGTAATTGATCTCTCGATCAATACAACTCTCTCCGCGCATCGCCACCCTCTTTTCCATGGCTTTACTTATCATCCGGTGGAACATGGCACCTAACGTGGGGCTGCATCGACTTTCAATCTCCGGCGAAGGGGTAAATCCTACGTTCCGCCAATCCTGGTGAATATATCGGCTATATTGGTGTTGTTCAAGACTGCCTTGCTTCAAGCTCTTGGATAGCTCTGGTTCCGTTGATATATTTTCCTACCTGATATTTTAATTCTATTTTAAATTGAATTGTATTTAGAGACTCATCAGTTTAGTTGGGAATGTCTTGGTTAGGTCTGATATTCTGTTTTAGCCCATATATCTCTACAACCACAGTGTTGTTTTAAATTGATTTGCTATATCCATCAGATTAGACAGATCTATCGGCTCATCGAGTAATAGATTATCATATATAATCTCGTGCTATATCGGTTTGGCTCGACCTACTAGATTGTTATCGGTAATATAAATCTTGTTAAACCGATAGGTTCATACTAATGTTTTATCGAAGTGCTAGACGATAAGTTACTTTTTCATCGGACTTTCAACCGATGTATATTTTAATCATCGAACCTACATTCAATATTTTATTTCAATATCGTGCGATTGGTTCATTGGACATTTACTTCATCATATTATCATTGGTCGATTGGATTGATTGCTCAAGTTATTCCGTCGTATTCATATCATCATTTATCTAAGTATCAGAATCTACATTGGACATATAGCTAATCATTCAAAACCCTATTGACATCGGCTTATCAGCCGATCGATTCTTTGATCTTCAATTTATATATCTTATCAATGCACGCATATTATCATTTTTAGGACCTGCACTGGAGTTAAGCAGATCTTCCAGGTCTTCGTATTTTTCGCATCAAACCCCCCACCCCCTGACGTATTGTGCATGAGAGGAAGGGTGGAGGAAAGACTTGGCAACAGAGTCATTTTAGATAAATTCTCTCTCCATCTCAACAACAAATTACAACTCTTTTAGAGTGTCCTTAGGCAAATTCACGTTCTTGCGGTGTTACTACCAAAAATTTAATTGTGGCTAGCCTTGGGCCTTGAGTTTTCCTGTAGCTTTAGCGTAGCTGGCTGGATCCACGTTAGCTCTTGAGATTCTAGCAGGATTCTATATGGTCTAACGTACTCACATGAAAAAAATATCAAATAAAACCTATAAGAACAATTCTACAAAAGGTGTTAAAATGAGGAAATAAATAAAATTGGGGCAAGGAAAATATTAATTTGGAAAACAGAAAAGAGGCATTGGTTTCTAAAAGTTGAAAATTGGATAAATAATAGATATATTTTCACTATGTGGGATCTATTTGTTGGATTTATTTTCTAGTTAGTGCTAGAGTTGGGCAGCACAACGGCGGCTATCTCCTAGTATATGCTCAAGTTTAGCACAACGAACCAACCCAATCCATTTCCCTCATTAGTCCAAACCGAACCAACCCATTCATCTTTTTTGGGCACAATCCATTCAAACCCACGTGGTGGCCGTGGTGCTGGACTGCTGGTACAGGGTGGTGACCAGGTGATGCCAGGCTCCTCCGTTCGGTCAGCAATCTTGCCAGGGATTAGCTCCAAAATGAAGTAAAATAGCAGAAACAATATAATCTGGAGCTTTATTTTTGCACAATCAGTTCTAGTCCCAGATTGATGACGTTCATGTGTAGTATGGCAGCAAATGTAAACAATTGCAAGGCTACAACTACTTTACGCAAAGGAAAACATTCTGAAAAGCTGATTAAATTCCTTAACAGCGATTTCACAAATTTTGGTTCGACGCAAACAGAAATCTACAATCACTGGTCATCCGAACTTAATTATAACTCAAATACATGTCATAATTGATAACATGAGACCACTTCCAACACTACTCAAGATTTATTAAAACAGCTGTGTGTCTCTGTCTGCACAGTACTAGCTCCATCAATCCGCCTCGGCATCCTTACCAACTGTTATATAGCATACAAATAAACAATATAAATTACTTGGCAAAGTAAGCGGCATATATAAAATATTGTTCATATATTCACATATGCTTACTAAAAACAAACTAGGTAGTTGGATAGTGTTAATTATGATGGATAATTAATTACAGCGCCTCAACAATGTCCACTACCCCTGATATCCAATTATGCAAACATATTTGTACAAAATCTAACTGTGGTTCAATAAAAGATAGTCTCCAATCACCAGCCCTATATATACTATAAAGCCATACTCAAAGCAGAGAAGTTGATGGCAATGTAAAACCAAATGCATTACAATGAAGGATTAATTAGAAACCAAGCAGGCAACAAAATAATTCAATAATACAAGAAACAATTAATAATTAATAGCTAGGGTAGTCGCTGTATTTATATACTTGGAAATTATACTAGGGCAATAGATGATAGTTGAATCAAGTTGTACTCGATGAGCAAACTTCTCCACAGCTTGGACCTTGCCATTCTTGATATCAACAGCAAGAATCCAAGAATCCTTGATTATGCTCCATTTTGATCTGCTCATAAGATTTCAAAGGTTATTCACTAAAACTTACAATATTTGCAATAATTTAAAAAACAACATTGTTATACCTTTCCGAGGTTTAGCTAGCCAATCTTTTGCACACACCAATGCCTCTAGCATTTCAGGTGTTAGTGAGCTCCGTGTATCCCCGAGAATCCTACCACCAGAGCTGAATGCACATTCAGATGGCACCGTGCTAAGTGGTACAGCAAGAAAATCTCTGGCCATGAGTGACAATATTGGGTATTTTTCTGCATTTTGCTTCCACCATAGTAGAACATCATCAATACTATCATCCGGCTCCTCCTCATAGTATAGTTCAAGCTCAGACTTTGGACCACACCATGAACCCTTCCTTCTTATTGACCTATATTCATGAAATTCTTCTTCAAGCTTCCTTTTTCCAAGAACCGGTGAGCCCAACATACAAGATGATTCAGTAGTACTCGGCCTTTGCTGTGAATCATCTTTCCTAACAAGCTTGTCATGTTCCTCATAGTATTTCTTCATCCATTTTTTAACAATATCAACAAGCTTGTTGACCTCGGTCAAAGTGACACAAGTCTTTTCATAAAACCACTCTAAATAAAACAATCTTCTAGACGGATCTAGCACTGTGGCAATCAAAAGAACTACGTTGTAATCTTTCTCCCAGTACTTATCAAATTTGTCTCCCATCTTCTGTCCCAACTCTTTTAGTGTAGCATTATCAGAGTGCCACTCCGCTTCTTCAAGAGCATGATTGATGCACAAAACAATGTGTAGAAACATATGTGCTGTGGGCTTGTTATGTGCTGATACCACCTTTGTTGCATCTTCAAAAGCTCTCAAGAAAGCAGAAATTGCTTCAGTGTTATTCCATTCAACATCAGTGGGTGCCGCTTCTCCCTTTTCACTTGCATATGCGTTGAAGACAACCTTGTACTTTACAGCATCGTCGACCATGTCGAACGTTGAGTTCCATCGATGTTCTACATCAGTAACAAGGCCATGCTTCGTGGGAAGATTTTTTTTCACTTGCAATCCCATTGAACACTTGCAAACGTGAAGGTGAAGAGGCGATGTGCAGAATAAGGTGTCGTATCTTGGATATAGCACCATTGATCGGCCCTATTCCATCTTGAACCAAGATATTCAATATGTGAGCACAACATCTCACATGTAAATGCTCACCTTCAAAGAGCAAATCATGTTTGTAGTTTGATTGCAAGAGGCTACATGCAGAAGTATTGTTTGATGCATTATCCAACGTCAAAGTGAAAATTTTGTCCTTTATGTTCCATTCTATCAGACACCTGTCGATAGCCTCTTCAAGTGCGATTGCTGTGAGTGGGTACTTCACATTTTTCATAGCTATCGTCTTCTTCTTCAAATTGAAACTAGAATCGATATAATGCGCAGTGACACCCATATATCCCAAGTTTTGGTTTGATGTCCATATATCCGAAGTTAGGCAAATACGAGAACCTACGTTTTGGAAATCAAATCGAGTATCTAGCTTCATTTTCTCAAATAAGTTGAATGCATGATTGCGTATTGTTTGATGCCCAATAACTTTATAAGTTGGTTGCAATGAGTGTAGATATTCTTCAAAGTAGGGGTCTTCAAACTTTCGAAATGGTACCTCAGCATGGATGCAAAATTTTGTGAGTAACTCCCTACTTCTTTGCTGATCAAATGTAAAGCATCCTTCTAAGGGTTGTGTCTTCAATGTGGACAAAAACCTCTTCCTATCGTCTTCACCAATTGATGGACACGACTCAGCAATATGTGCTCTAAGGCTACTAGTTCCAGACTTTTTGTGACAAGTTAATTTCACTGAGCAATACTTACATACCGCCTTTGGGACACCACCCGTTACTACCAAATCCTGCTCAAAGAACTCCCAAACTTTTGACCTTTTACCACATGATACTTGTAAGGACAAATCTTCTACAGAATCACCGGTCCCAGAATCCTCCGATACATTTAGAGACATACTTGCACACTTCCTAAAATAATATAAGGTACAAATAAACTATAAATATTTTGAAAGAAACAAAGGTATCATGATGTTAAGAAAGTTACACAAGTCCTAGTTTGTCTAAAGCTTTGCTTTATTTGGTCCATAAAAGCATCCTGAAAAATTAATGACAATGCCATGAAAAATAGAGGGCAGCCTAATTGTATTTCTACTCTAAAGCAACATTCTGCATTTAAGATAGCTTATCAGATAGTCTAATAAACAATTCACATTTTACTTATTAAAATGTAAAGCTTTGCTTTACTCTGTTATCAGATAGTCTAATAAACAATTCACATTTTATTAAGATAGCTTATCAGATAGTAAAGCTTTGCTTTACTCTGTTATCTGCAGTCTAAAAACACACTGCACATTTAAGATGAAAATTGCAATGACCTCATGACAAAAACATATACCATTTACTTATTAAAATACACATCGCAGCTAATAAGATTACTTATGACATCATCCTCCACCATCCAGCAGCATAGGATCATTCAAGGCAAGCCCCAGAAGAGTGAGCTTATATAGTTGCAGGCTTAACTTTATCCTCGATGTAGCTTCGTACAGCAACGACTGCTCTTGAGGCTTCCTTGAGCACAGCATTGCTAACAGTACCAGGCCAGTGCTTATCACTGCTCTCCCTGCAACTCCTATAACTACTATGCATATGTATAGCTACTATGCAGAGTCTTATCACACTATCACTCCTATAACTAATTAAGTGAGGACCTCTTAATTCCGGACCTTGGATGACAGTTCGGAAGTAAATAATATTATGGCACATAGGTACGCAATTCCTTCTTTCAATTAAGTTGCAAATGCAGAGTTTCAGAACATAGCAAGAACGCTAGAGCCACGGCAACAAAGAAAAAAAAAACAAAATCTACTGGAACGATCTGGCTCACACCGATCGACACGATTGACGCGGAAAGGAGAGGAATATCGGGAGATTGATCTAAGAGGAGATCGAGCGAGGAAAAACGGATGGCCGGAGGAGGTGGAAGAATTTCTAGGGTTTGGAGTGGAGGCGTACCTTCCGTCCTTCCGTGCGCCGTCGCCGCCGCCTGCTTCGAGACGGGTTCGAGGGGAATTGGGACAGGCGGTGGCGATGGTGGCGTAGCGCGGCGCTTGGTGGCTTCGGGGAATTGCCGAATGGATCTGGGGATTGCTGGATTGGGGGATTTGGGGGAATGACCAAATGGGTATCCATTGGACTCTAACCATTTGGACCCAATATTTTTTAGCCAAAGCTAGATCAGTCCAAACCGAAATTTTTAGGCACCAAACCACTCCAGCCCAATACCGGCGACGACCCATTTCCCCCCATCCAGAGCTGCTCCAATTAAAGAACCAGGCCGTTTGGCCCATTTGTCCCCAAACCATTAGCAGGCTTAGCCCTAGGATAGGTTATGCTGGGCTCTACAAGGATTGTAATCCTTGGTTCGACGTCGAGGCATTTAGAGCATCACCAAAAGAACATGTATAATTCACCTTCAAAATTTTATTTTTGGTTTCCTAAACTGAAAATAGAAAGTGAAAAATCTAATCTCTCCAAGAGAAAGCCTAAATATAATAACAAAAATAAAAGTGGACCCTTCTTTCGAAACAACCAATAGAAATCTCCTTATTTTTTCCTCCATCACCATGCACGAAAAGGAGATCTCTCGCTTCTTTCATCAATGGAGAACTCGTATGGGCTGGGGGCAACATCGAGACAGCGGTCACAGGAGGTGGGGATGGTGGTAGTGGAGAGGAAGCCTGCGGCGAAGGGGAAGGCGACGGCGACAGCGAGGGGGAAGCCTCCATCCCACCGCGCTTCTTGCGCCTGGATGCCGCAGCTATCGAGGCGGAGGGCTTCTTGAGACGACCATTGTTCTTGACGATGAGGTCAGCGAGGGAGTTGGGGAAGCCTGTCTGGATGGGGAGCGGCCCAGCGCGTGCCGGGCGGAGCACGGTGAGGAGTTGGCCAAGTCGGCTGGTGGTGCGCTCCTTCAGTGGGATGGGCATCGCCGGCACCAGGAAGCGATGAGCATAGATGCCGGCGTGCCGGCCCGAGCTCGCCGTGGTTGTGCTTGGGTGCTCTAGGTTGGTGGCGGATTGGTGGGCATGAACGAGACGACGGTGGGCGCGAGTGACGGCGCCAAGAATCGGCGGGCGCAGGCGGGAACATTTCGCTGTGGCGCGGGAAGGATAGGAGAGACGTGCGCATGGTGAGAATGGGAGTGGAGAGGAGGTCGCGCTCCCCCTCATATCAGCAGAGCGACAACATCAGGGAAGGGAACTCCAAAAGTCATACAGGGGAATAGGGGATCTGTTGGAGTAGTTTCTTCAGCTAAAATCCCTTAAAAGTGGTTTTGGGAATGAAATACGAGGACTGTTTGGTGATGCTCTTAAATAACGAACGTCCCATGGAGGACATAGAGTTCCCATAACAGTGGCTAAGGATAAAGGATAATATGAAAAAAAAACTGAAAATTTCAAAAGATATTTAAATAATTCAATAAATTCAAATAAAATTTGAAAAAAAGAAGAATTGGTATGAAAAATGAAGGATTTGAATATAGAAGAATTTAGAATCAAATTTTACTGAAATCAGATTTAGGATTGATTAGAATAAAGGGTAAAAATTGAATTAATTGAAAGAAAAGAAAATGATTAATTTTTGGATGGACCCACCAGTCGGATCCCTTTTCTCTCTCTCCTTTGGTCAGGCAAGCAGAGGAGGGGAAGCATGGGCGGCCTCGCCAATAATAGCTGGAGGTGTTCCCGGACATGGCTCACCCACAGGAGGCGCCTACCGGTTCTAGACTACTTTTATATTAGTGGTTCTATGTGGTTTTAAAGGCTAATGCTGAAAAAAAGAAGTGTTCGATAGAAATAAGTTAAAATCAACTATAAAATTACGTTTTGAAATTCAAATTTTCGTGGAGGCCAATAAGACAACCAGCAATCGGGGAATTTCATAGTTTGCTCGTAGTGATTAAATGAAAACTAGATAAAATATGGAGGTTTTTGCAGTTAAATATGCTGTCTCGTGACAATTTTGCAAGTTTACTCCATATGATGTTACTCGTTTAAACTCGTTGCAATGCATCGGTATCAGGAGAACAGAACAATACATTTGCATTTGGACGTGGAAAAAAGTTATTTACTTTTCCTTTGTTACAGTTTACAACTAAAGCTAGCATGGTGTGAAGTTTTGATCTTTTCTTCCTAGTAGGCCTTAATGGGAAAAGTTCATAAACATAGACAGTTTGGGAGGTAAGGTAACCATCCAGAATTTCAGTATGAGTGAAAGATAGAGGATTCTCTCCCAGCATCCAAAGGAGCCCTTAGAGATTTGGCCCCGATGGAGCCCAATAGGCGCACCCAGATCCACAATTGAGGATTCAGATTTTGTACTTAATCTCAGCGATGTACTTAGGCCCTGTTTGTTTACAGGAACTTATTTTCAGTCCCTGTCAAATTGAATGTTTGTACACTAATTAGAAGTATTAAATGTAGACTAAAAATAAAACATATTTCATAACCTGGACTAATTTGCGAGACGAATCTATTGAGCCTAATTAATCCATGATTAGCCTATATGATGTTACAGTAAACATGTGTTAATTATGAATTAATTAGTCTTAAAAAATTTGTCTCGTAAATTAGCTCTCATTTATGTAATTAGTTTTATTATTAGTATATGTTTAATTCTCTTAATAAGCGCTCAAACATCCGATGTGACATGAACTAAAAATAAGTCCCTGGAAATAAACACCCCCTTAGGCTTTGTTCTTTCCCCCCTCTTCCCAACTCACCTCTCTCGTTCTCCGCGCGTACGCTTTTCAAACTGCTAAATGGTGTGTTTTTTGCAAAAAGTTTCTATACAAAAGTTACTTAAAAAATCAAATTAATCCATTTTTGAAAAAAATTAGCTAAAACTTAATTAATCACGCGCTAATGAATCGCTCCGTTTTCCACGTTCACTGTGCATTTTGGGAACACTGAGCAGCGAACACAGCCTTATAGTGTTTTTCCTCTATCTTTTTAACTCACCTCCCTCGTGTTTCACGCGCACGCTTTTTAAACTATTAAACGGTACGTCTTTTCAAAAATTATTAAGAATGTTGTTTTGAAAAATCATATTAATCTATTTTTTAAAAAAAATAGTAAATATTTAATTAATTATAAAAAATGCATTACTCTGTTTCACGTGTGCGGGAGGTGACACGTAAACTTTGTGCACATCGACGTTCCGGTACGAGTGAAAGATAAGAAGATATGGCCAGAGACTTCAAAATTAAATTCAGCTGGTGCTTGACTGCTTCGACGTTCCGGTGCATCGCACACAACCAGTCATGGTCCCGCAAGCTTGACTATCCGGCGACAAAATGTTGACGATATTAATTTCTGAATGGAAAGGATACGAGTCAAAGATAAAAAGATATGAGCATAAACTGGAAATTCTGCTAGTGCTGGACTCCACAATCTTTCTGCCAGTGCGCGCTTGACTGCAATGGACGACCAGGCAGGGTCCCACAAGCTTGACTATCCGCTGAAAAAAGGTGCCATTTTGCAAACTGTTACGGGTGTGCACTGTGCTAATTGCTATATACTCCTAGATCATAGCATCTTAATTTCATTTTTACCAACAAAGGGTCATTTTCACAACGAGAAAAGAACTCGAGAGCCTTAAACCATGAGCGCTATCCTTATAATACTAGAAAATCAGCGCGCCAGTTAACGTGCTTGATTTATAGCTCGTATACACTATTTTTGTGTTATTAATTAGCATATTTTTCATAAAAAAG